>CM046004.1:42253358-43503358 GCA_025175895.1 Wurfbainia villosa | reverse complement strand
TCTCACAACGCTCTAGTTTTCTTTTCTTCTGGCTGCTATTGATTGACAACTTTTTCCTAAATTTGGATTTCTTGCACGTGATCGATTACTCTCCTTAGGAAAGTCGTGCCCATTGCTCTTACTGTTGTAAACTTTCTGCTCGGTTGGTGTTCTATTAACCTAGACTACTGGGATCATTGCTACACTCGCGATCATCTCGCTAATCCTTCTTCTCAATTGTAAAGGTTTTGTTTGTTGGATTTGTTTCACTGCTTTCTATTTGTGATTATCTAGAATTGCATATCTATCAAGGTTCTGTGTTTAGCTATTGTTTATCAGTTCATTCAAATTCCTATATTAAATTCATATCTAGAGAGTCTGAAATTTGTAAGTTGATTTAAGAGGTTTCCCCACCTTTGAAGAATTCTTCAAAAAGGAGAAAAGATAGAGGTAGGCCTTGGACTAGCAGCTCTAGGAGAGAGCTGTGAACCAAGTAAAATCGGTTGCATCATTTTGTGTGTTGGGTGCTGTGTTTGTTGTGCTATGTGTGTGATCAGGTTGTCATTCGATTTTCCGTTGTGTCTTTGGATTTGAAAATTAAAAAAAAAAAATATCTCCCCCCTCTTGCATAGATACTGGTCCTATCAAGTGGTATCAGAGCCAGGGCTCTAATTACTGGGTCTAACAACCTTAGAGTAGTAGTCATGCAAGAGGGTTTTAGCACAAACCGATCTCCATTTTTCGATGGAACTAACATCCAATACTGAAAGATTCGGATGGAGTACTAACTCATGACTGAGATAGAGATGTGGTTCTCCATCACAGAGGGCTTCGTTGCTCCGGTAGATGACACTGGTAAAGTCTTGGGGTCTGCTCATTAGACGAACGAGCAAAAGTGCAAAGCACAGGCTAATGCTAAAGCCACTGTAACCTTACAGTGCGACCTGGCAATGGAGCAACTGAATAAAGTTGGGCCTTTTAGCAGTGCGCAGGACTTATGGAACAAACTACTTGAGCTGCACGAGTGTACTAGGGACTGTTGGGTTTCCGGCACCGCGGCGTGTGTGTGTTCGATCATGTTTCGTAAACATGAGCACAGCGGAAGCAATTAAAAATAATAAATCTATATTTATTACAACACACACAACACACGCATGCATATTACAACAAGTGTAGACATAACCGTAAATTAAAATTAGCAATAAAAGGAAATTAAACTACGTTATACCTTTCGTATGACGTGTAGCGGGAACGAGATCAACCGGAACGATCCTCGTAAGAATCGTCTCTATCCGTATCCACGCCGAGCTCCTCGGGATGACTTCGCTAAGTCACGAGCTTCGTCTTCGTACGGGTTACTAGCCTCGTGTTGAAGACGACGTGATCGAGAGATGATCACGATCCGAATCCAAATTCGGATCCTCAAACGAGTTCTCAAAACTCGCTTCTCCGGAGAGGTATTCGTCAACCAATTGACGAATCCTTCGTCACCCACCTCAGAGGATTACCGGAGATCAAATCCCCGGTAAGTTAGCTGCTGTCGGAGCACTAACCGTCGTCCAAACGACGGTCCGACTAGAGGAGGAGAAGCTGTCCAGAAAACTGGACAGCTTGGTGGAGGAGTAGGCGCCGGCCAAAACAAGGAGAGAAAAAGCTCACCTTGATGCCGAACCTATAGGAGATCACCGGAGGGTCGCCGGAGGTTCACCGGCTGGAGCTTGGACGCCGACAAGGGTCTTGGACGGCGGCACAAAGCTGGGCGGCGGCAGCTTGTAGTTGGGCGCCGAAATCACCAAGGGTGGGCGGCAACTAGGTTGGGCGGCCAAAATAGATTAGGGTTTAAGCCCTATTTTATAGAGAACTAATTCTCTTAATGGTTAATGGATCATATCCATAAAGCCCGTTAACCCGCTCCATTAAGATAAGTTAAAATAAACCAAACCATGATGGTTTATTTTAAGTTAAAACGAACCGAACCAACTTTTGGTTCATTCGTTTAAAATAAACCAAACCCTTTGGTTTATTCTCATCCATTGGATTAGAACCAAACCATTTTGATCCATCCATTATGTCTTCATAAGACACGGCCCATCCACGCTTCCATTGCGACTGAAACAATTTCATGCTCGCTTTATGTTTGGTCCAACCAAACATAGTTTCTCTCGGTCTGAGAATCTCATTCTCAAGCTCATTTTAAATCCTTTGGATTACACTCGCGTGTGACCAAATAGGTTCTCGGTTTATGTTGGCCGTCTATAATTAACCATTAATTATAGAGCGATCATGAGTGGCACCTAGTAGTACATCATGATCCCCAATTAAGAAAAGATCAACGGTTGATCGAGAACTATTTAAAACCCTTGAGCTCGAATGAATCGTGCCCCATTCCTTCACTCATCTTATACCCACTTGGTTCAGACATGGTCTATTGTGCCGATCCTCACTAGGTCGACTCACGCCACACCTAGCCCAAGTATCATTTCCTCGTCCTACGGATTCTAGTTACTCCACATGTATCGAAGAGTACTTTACTCTAAACATGTAATGCTTTGGCCAAAGACTTTAGTAACAATCCGACGAGAGGCCATGGGTATACATCTTCTCGCAAGGAGTGGTGAATCCTTTATAGGCTATTCAAACACCTTCGATCACTTCGACTTATACCCAATCATCCCGGGTCCACATCTCCTCGGAGATGTTTGCTTAAGATGTCAAAGCATAAGACTCCATGATCAAGATGACTTGAATACCGCAAGTCAAAGGAACATCGCACTTAAGCCACAGTAAGAACTTCATTGACATATCTATATATGCAGAGAACCATATGAAGTCTTACGGCTGGTCACTCCAATGAACTAGTTACCATAACTAGCATCCACGATTAACTCCGGACATCACTATATCTCCAGCCAGTGAGAATCAGCTGCTTGGATACACCAAGGAGTATACCTCGTGCTAGTCTCGACAGAATTGATGGTGTCCAAATCCATCAATTCATCGACTAGGGATAATTCCGATACATCACAATTACACATGTAGAGATACTCACTAGTTGTGATCCAATCACAAATTCTCTCATGCTGTGAATCGTATCGTGGACATTCAGTAAATGAGTTTAAGATCCAATCAAATACATAAAACATGTATACTCAAATAGTGAATCTTCATTTATCATATAAATGGTTCATACATAAGGCGATTGCCTTAGAACATCTCTCATATATTACTAACAGGGACTCTTGTATAGCCAAGAGGCATTTGTTCCTAAGTCAACTCTAGAACTTTTCTATGACGGACACTGAATCTGTCAGTGAACTTCATGGAAGATTCAAGGAGCTATTGAATGGTCTCCACTCTATTGGAGAGAGTGTTGAGAATCGAGATTTGGTTAGGTACATTCTTAAGGCATTTCCCCGAAATGCCTTCTGGTCATCTATGGTGGATGCCTATAAGGTATCAAGGGACTTATCAATTATTAAAATAGATGAGTTGTTTTGTGAAATGGAATTGCATGAACAGGCTAATAAAGGTCAAAAAGAGAAGGGTATGGCTTTGTTTGCAGGTGATCAAAATAAGGAAGGGAAGAAGAAGAAGGAAAAGAAGAAGAAGCTGTCATCGTCTTCTTCTACCAAATCTGATTGGAGACGATGAGTCCTCATCGAGCGAGGTGGCTAACTTTGTGAGGAGAATGATGAGGAGGAGCAGGAGATTTAACAGAAAGAAAGGTAAGGCAGTTGATAATATGATTGATAAAACTAACATAGTTTGCTATGAATGCAGCAAGAAAAGACACTTCAGAAATGAGTGTCCTTGGCTCAGGAAGAAGGAAGAAAAGAGGAGAAGAAGGAAAGCTTTGAGAGCTACGTGGGATGAATCCTCATCTGAGTCATTGGAAGAGGACAAGGAAGAGAAGACTGGTAGACATGCTTCTCTGATGGCATTGGAGGACTCTGGGACAGAATCAGAAAGTAGAAGGTTAGAGTCTGAGTCAGACTCAAATTCATCATCTTCGGATGATGACAAGGTAACCTTTGAACTCGTAGATTGCTATAAGACAGTTGTTTATTTAACTGATATGTTAGAAAAATCCAAGGTTAAGGTTAAATTGTTAAAATCTCAAGTAGGACAATTAAAGAACCATAAGGAGCATGTGGTAGAAGCTAATGCCAACTCTCCTAAATTTGTTAAGCTTATGGATGAAAACAACTCTCTGAAAGCACAGGTGAACAATCTCAAGTGTACTCTTGAGAAATTCACCTCTAGCTCTCAAAATTTGAATATGATTTTAGGATCACAACGGGTTTTTTATAACAAAGCTGGGATAGGTTATAAACCTAAACAGCAAGAACTTAGTTTCATTTCCTTACTTTCAAGAAATTTTGGTAGGAAGACTAAAACAGCTAAGGCATGGATTCCTAGGAAGTATGTTTTGGAAGCTAATGGACCCATTATTTGGGTTCCGAAGTCCTTTATCTTTCGTGTCTAGAAGGCATCGATTAAGGGGAAGTGTCCATCAATCTGGTTTGTAGACAGTGGATGCTCCAAGCACATGACAGGGGACTTATCACTGTTTTCTTCATTACAGAACAAGAACAGAGGTACTGTTTCATTCGATAATAGTGGTAGGTTAAAAGTTATAGGAATAGTGAATATTTGTATCTCGGAACATTTTATGATTAGAAATGTACTTCTTGTTAAAAACATGTCTTTTAATCTATTAAGTGTAAGTCAGTTGTATGATGCTGAATACAATATTTCGGGTGCTACCATGTTAGTAGGAGTTAGGAAGGAAAATATATATCATGTGTATTTTGACAATGCTACTAATGTATCTTCCAAGTGTCTTATGTCTAGAACAGATGAATCTTTGTTGTGGCATAGGAGGCTTGCACATGTCAACCTGAAGAACTTGAGGAAACTAGCTGGCAAGGGACTTGTAAGGGGGTTGCCACTACTAAAGTTCCAGAAAGACAGGTTGTGTGATGCATGTCAGAAAGGTAAGCAAATGAGGGCATCACATAAGCCTAAGAATATTGTAAGTACCTCTACTGCTTTAGATTTGTTACATCTAGACTTGTTTGATTGTAGCAATGTTAAATCCTTGAATGGCAGTAGATATTGTTTGGTTATTATTGATGATTATACAAGATATGCTTGGACCTTTTTCTTAAAACATAAGGATGAGACAATAGAGATTTTTATTTCTTTTAGTAAAAGAGTTGAAAATGAGAAAAACACAACCATTAAAACCCTTAGGAGTCATCATGGAGGGGAGTTCCAAAATACTCAATTTAAGGACTATTGTTTAGAAAGGGGGTATAGACATGAGTTTTTTGTTCCAAGAACACCCCAAAAGAATGGTGTTGTGGAAAGGAAAAATTGGGCCTTGCAAGAAGCAGCGAGAAGCATTCTTCATGAGTAGGCTCTTTCAAGCTATTTGTGGGCCGAAACCATAAGCATAGTCTATTATGTTCAGAACAGGGTATTGATACATAGGCTTTTAGGAAAAACATCACATGAGCTATGGTTCAGGAAACCACCTACAGTCAAGCATCTTAGGGTGTTTGGTTGCAAAGTGTTCATTCTAAATACAAAAGATCATCTAGGTAAGTTTGCAGCAAAAGCTAATGAAGGTATCCTTGTAGGGTATTCTTCTATTAGTAAGGCATATAGAGTGTATAACAAGAAGTCAAAATTGATAGAAGAGTGACCAAATGTTGTATTTAAGGAAGATGGAAAATTTGGTGATACTCGAGAAATTGAGGAAGAAATTAAGTTTGGAATGGAGAAGATTAGATTATATGAAAACACTAAAGTAGGGGGAGCTAAGATTGACTCAGATGAAGGAAAGTCTAGGATACAAGGGTCATTGCTTGAAGATGTATCTGTTGGAAGATTGGTGGCCGGCTAAAGGGGGGTGAATAGCCCAAATTACGTATGATAGAGATCACTTGCGTCTTAATCGTCTACAAACAAAGTTAGCGTAGTGGAATAATAAAACTAAAGACAATTAAGTGCAACACACAAAGTAAAGAGCAATTCGTAAACTCAAGGATGTAACATGGTTCATGGCCCTTGTTGCTAATCCGCGGATGATTCATTCGGCGAATCACTCCAACCCAAATCCACTAGTCTCTCCTTCAAGGTCGAGGTAAACCTTTCTTACAATCTCTCCCTCTTACAATAGACTTGAAATAAAAGCAAGTAATGTTGGGATGTATACTGAAAGCCTAGCTCTTTGGTATGAACATTTTATTTTGAAATAAGAATCACATGATCATTGTTTGCACTTTATATTTATATATGTGCATATTGTCTAATACTTTACATTGTAGATAACATGGTGCTTGGGTGTGACACAGAAGATCATGTTATCAGTCCCTTGTAGAGTATAAGTAGAGGCTCACAACCAAGATGGTTTTGGACAAACCATTGGCATGGTTGTAGTGTAGCTTGGTATTGTTTTATCTTGAACATAGAGTTACACTAGTACACTTAGGTGTATTGAGCCTGACCGACATAGAGGTGATTCAATTTATTGCTGACTGCATAATTGAATCGGACCTCGGATATTATGTTGTACATGCTCTTAATCCCGATATAATAACGAGCACATGTACTTAATATTTATTTCTTTGATTTATCAGAGGGTGAGATTTCTATGGATTAAATCAATATGCCCGGTAAGTTGGGAAATGATATTATTTACATGGTGTGTCATTGATTATAGGAGGAAACCGTGTCCTATATATTAGGTTGATGATGTCCCCTTGAGGAGCTCATAAGGTTCATCATGTAAACCCTGCAGGTTGACTTAGTCAACATGATGATAAGGTTGAGTGGTACTACTCGAGGAGTTAGATGTTAATTAATTGATGATCAGTAAATCAATTAATTGACGGACATTCGATATCTTAAACACGGGGAGATGGATGTACAAATAATATATGGAGGCCATATTAATTTATGGGGGTTGGTGAGGTAGTTCAATGATGATCATCTAGTGGAATGGAACATCATTGATGGATCAAGTTAGTGTGGTTCCGATCCATCGAGTGGCCAAGATCCAACTCCTCCTCATGGTCCCTATTGTAGCCTATTTACACCTCATGAAGTCTAGATCAACTGATGGAAAACAAATCTCTAGATCCGACGGTTGGGATTAAATCCCTAGAACCGACGGTGGAGATTAAATCTCTAGATCCGATGGTTGGGATTAAAACCCTAGAACCGATGTTGAGATTAATTCTCTAGATCCGACGGTTGAGATTAAATCTCTAGATCCGATAGTTGAGATTAAATATCTAGAACCAATGGAAAAGATTAAACCAAGGCCTAAACCTAACTCTATATATATGGGCTTAGGCTTGGGCGGCAAAGGGAATGGAAAACCTAATGGAGACAAGGTGGCTTGGGCGGCAAGAAAGAAAAGGAGATTAGGGTTAGGGTTTGGTTCATTGTGTTGGGCGGCAAGGCTTCTTCTTCTTCCCATTGATGGCCGACAACCCTTCCTCCCTTTTCCTCCTTGGTTTGACCGGCGCCCAAGCTTTTCCCTTCCTTCTATGGCTTAGGTTGGATGGAATTAGGATGGCTTCCCTTGGGCGGCAACCAAATCCTAGATGGGATAGGATTGGGGTTGGGCGGCTAGGGTAAGGGTTTTGGGATTAGGGTGGGCGGCAACAAGAAGATGAAGATCGATTTCTTCTTCCTTCTAAATGTTGGCCGGCCACTATCCTTGTTCCCTCTACCTTGGCCGGAGCTCAACCTATTCTCCTTCCCTTCATCCTTGGCCAAAAATTAGGAGAGCTTTGTCTAGGGTTTGGGCGGCAACAAGGAGGAGGATTGTTTTCCTTTTTTTTTTCCAAGTGTTGGCCGGCGCCCATACCCTTGATGTTTCTCTTTTGGTTGGTTTTCATACTCCATTATATCTTCCTTGGCCGGTGGCAACATCGAGTTTATTGACTTGGTGGCTGGTTCTAGAAAGGAAGATGAGTTTTGTTTTAGGATCTTCCTTTGTTCCTAGTGAACAAGGAAAGGAAGATTGGTGATCTAGGAGGCTTCAACTTTTGGTAGATCGTCGCCCACACGACGTCCAAAAGGAGGGAGGACATACAATAGAAGATCAAGAGGTATAACAAGAGGTATAATCTTGTTTATTTTGATTAATGTTCTTTTGTTTTATGTTTATAATTGCTCTTCAATTATATGCATGTTTTGTGTGAATGCTTACTTTATGTATGTGTTGATTGTTGGAATGTATACTGAAAGCCTAGCTCTTTTTGTATGAACATTTTATTTTGAAATAAGAATCACATGATCATTATTTGCATTTTATATATTCATTATATATGTGTGCATATTGTCTAATATTTTACATTGTAGATAACATGGTGTTTGGTGTGGCACAGAAGATCATGTTATCAGTACCTTGTAAAATATAAGTAAAGGCTCACAACCAAGATGGTTTTGGACAAACCATTGGTATGGTTGCAGTGTAGCTTGGGATTGTTTTATCTTGAACATAGAGTTACACTAGTACACTTAGGTGTATTGAGTAGGACCGACAAAGAGGTGATTCAATTTAGTACTGACTACATAATTGAATCGGACCTCGGATATTATGTTGTACATGCTCTTAATCCCGATATAATAACGGGCACATGTACTTAGTGTTTATTTCTTTGATTTACCAGTGGGTGAGATTTAGATGGATTAAATCAATATGCCCAGTAAGTTGGGAAATAATATTATTTACATGGTGTGCCATTGATTATAGGAGGAAACCGTGTCCTATATATTAGGTTGATGATGTCCCCTTGAGGAGCTCATAAGGTTCATCATGTAAACCCAGCTGGTTGACTTAGTCAATATGATGATAAGGTTGAGTGGTACTACTCAAGGAATTAGATGTTAATTAATTGATGGTCAGTAAATCAATTAATTGACGGACATTCGATATCTTAAACACGGGGAGATTAATGTACAAATAATATATGGAGCCCATATTGATTTATGGGGGTTGGTGAGGTAGTTCAATGTTGATCCTCTAGTGGAATGGAACATCATTGATGGATCAAGTTTGTGTGGTTCCGATCCATCGGGTGGCCAAGACCCAACTCCTCCTTATGGTCCCTATCGTAGCCTAATATAATCCTTGTGAAGTCTAGATCCAAGAATGTAAAACAAAACCTAGAACCAACGGTTGGGATTAAATCCCTAGATCCGATGGTTGGATGAAACCCTAGAACCAACGGTTGGGATTAAATCCCTAGATCCGATGGTTAGGATGAAACCCTAGAATCGACGGTTGGGATTAAATCCCTAGATCCGACGGTTGGGATGAAACCCTAGAACCGACGGTTGGGATGAAACCTTAGATCCGAAGGTTGGGATGAAATCCTAGATCCGATGGTTGGGATTAAACCCTAGATCCGACGGTTGGGATAAAACCCTAGATCCGACGGTGGAGATTAAATCCCTAGATCCGACGGTGGAGATTAAAGGAGGCTTAAGCCTAATTCTATAAATAATGGGCTTAGGCTTGGGCGAAAAAAAAAACAAGTTTTAAGAATTGGGGTTAGGGTTTTTGGGCGGCTTGGGTTTGGAGCAAAGTGGGCGGCAACCTCTTCCATCTTGTTGATTGCCGGCGCCCACTTCCATTGATAATTCCTTGGCCGGCGCCCATCCTAGAAGCCTCTCCCTTCTTCCTTGGCCGGCGGTTCTCCTCCCATTGGTGGCCGGTTCTCTTCCTCCTCCCTATTCTCCAAAGTGGCCGGCGACAACTCTTCTTGAAGTTGGCCGGCGCATCATCCATTGCTCCTTGGCCGGCGGTTGCACCAAATTCCCTAATTTGGTGGCCGGTTCTAGATAGGAAAGGTATTTGCGAGTTCTTCTCTTTGTTCTCAGTGGACAAGGTAGAGAAGAAAACGATCTAGAAGGCTTCTACTCGTGGAGGATCTTCGTCCACACGTCGTCCACGAGAAGGATAGGACATACGGTAGAAGATCGTGAGGTATAAAGTTATTTTAACTTTATGTACAGATCTGAGCATGTTCTTATTTTGATTATGCATGTGTGTGTATGAATATATATTGTATAATCATGGACTCAAGACAAAACAAAAACCGCGATCCATCCGTCCGCCTCTTCCGCGCTAACCAACTAGAAGAGTTGTGTTGCTTGAACAACTAGTTTGTTCAAGCGACCACTCAAGTTGTTAGCACGACGATTTATATTAGGTTGTGCTAAGGAAGCTCATCCCATCCGGATTAATTCTTTCATTAGTGAAAATTTTAATCCGGGACATGGGAGCCAATGAGCCTCCAAGCATCCACTCCAACAATTGGTATCGAGCCATCGCTCGGGTTTTGTGTGTTTAGGATTCGTTAATTTTTTATGCATTTTTCATATATTATATGTGCCGATAATAGTAGGATATGCAGTTTAACTCTTTGCTGCAGTATAAGATCCACTATTATGGCCATGTGTGTGTATGTGAATGGATGTGTGTAAAAATTTATTATTTGAATCCTGGGTTGACGAGGCTAGATTAGTATTTAATTTTGTAATTAAATACGACATTGTTTAGCCGATCATTTTAGTTTACTGATCTAGATTATTTGTACACTCTTCGTGGAGTATAGGATCGATGGATGTAAATAAAATGATTTATCTCGCTCGATATCTTGGTGACTTGACGTGAAAAGGTGGAGCGGACGAGGTGGCACACGACGGGATGCATATTGGAGGACAATGCCATAATAGTTGGAAAATTCTGTTTTTCCATATTTATTGCTTATTTGTTTTATATGCATGTTGTGTATGTTTAAAATTCCTCGATTGCAATTTACTAAGTGGGAGAGGGATATTTTAATTAATTCTCATGGCCTCCATTACAATTTGACGGGTGATGCAACAAACTTGTGCGTTGGCTTTGAGTGCCTTCCTCCCCATCGGATGGGTTTGTTTATGGATCACTAGGTCAAATAATGGTTATAGGGAAATTATTTAGAGCTGTGTACTTCCTAAGAAGGCACATAATCCAAATAATTCCCTTAGTATCGTAATGGTGCACACTTAGATGCAAATAAAAGTATCCTCCCATCGAGTCACCGCTTTTATTTGTAGGGCTAAAGAGGAACCAACTATTAATTTTATTTGTCAAAAAGTAAGGTTGACAAGATAATAAAATTAATGGGTAAAACCTCCTCTTACAAATGTAGAATTTGTATACGTCCACACTATCGTGGCATGCGATATTCTCGGTGTTTTGAGGTGTTGGTTGATTTCGGGATTTTTATTGTTTTGAGCAATCAATAATATTTGAAATCTAATATTTTGATCATTGTGATTTTTAGGATTTTCAAATGGCTTTCAACCCACTTGCTGTGATTTTAAAAGAAAACAAACTTATGTCCCAAACTACATTGATTGGAAAGAAACACGGATATTGTCTTAGCTGCGGAAGAGTACAAATTTGTACTCTTGAGTCTATCCTCCTAAGCCCTCGGATGACTCGATGAAAAGGAGATAGAACATTATAAGAAATGGGTTAAAGCGGATGAGATGGCGCGGTGTTACATTTTGGCATCTATGTCAAATGTCTTGCAACATCGACATCGAGCCATAGCCACGACTTATGACATGATGTTCAATCTCAAGGAACTTTTCGGACATCGAGTAGAGGCGGCTAGGCGGAGGCAATGAGAAACTTGATGGCGACCACCATGGTCGAGGAACACCGTTAGGGATCATGTTCTCAAGATGATGGCTCATCTTAATGAGATGGAAGTCCTCGGTGAGATCGATGGGAAACCAGTCGATATCATTCTCCGATCTTTGCCTAGGAGTTTTGGCGATTCGCCTCAACTACAACATGAACAAGAGGTTGTATTCGTTGGCGGAGCTTACGTGAGAACTCTAGCGGCGAAAGGGCTTTTTCGTCGAGTTCTCAAGCCATGGTCGCTCGGAAGGTTTCTTCCTCTAAGCGAAAGGTAAGAAGAAGAAGAAGCAAGGTGGAGGCGAAGAAGGTGGCGGGAGGACCTCGGCGGAGTGAAGAAGCCCGAAGGCAAGTGCTTCACTTACAATTTGGACATTGGAAGGCGGTGTCCCTCGAAAGAACAAAGGTATATCTTCTTGTTTAGTTGTTGAAACATGTTTAGCGGTGTTATCTACGATTACGGTGTGTAGATCTGAGGCCAGCGATCATGTCTGCAATACTGCGAGGGTTCGAAACCCGACGACTAGGTGAGGAGAAATTCAGTCTTCATGGGCAATGCTTCAAAGGTGGCGGCTATTGCAGTGGGAGACGTTTATTTATCTTTTGATAGGAATAAAATTTTGGTTTTGAGAAATTGTCTTTATGTACCTACTTTTAGAAAGAATTTAATTTCAGTTTCTAAATTGTTTTTTGGTGGATATTCTATTTATTTTAATGACAAGGGGGTTATAAAAGGAATAGGGAGATTATCTGTTCTGGTACATTGGTTGGCAATTTATATACTATTGAACCAAAAACTCCCACGATGCAAATAGAAGTAAATAACTCATCTTCTAAATCTAATAAGAGAAAAGAACCTTCGCAAATGAACCAAACATATCTTTGGCATCTAAGGCTTGGTCATATTAACCTAAGTAGAATTCAAAGGTTGATAGCTGATGGACCTTTGGGTTCATTAGTGGTGGAGGATCTCCCAACCTGCGAATCTTGCTTGGAAGGTAAAATGACCAAGAGGCCTTTTAAGGCCAAGGGGTATAGAGCCAAAGATGTGTTAGAATTGGTTCATTCTGATTTGTGTGGTCCTATGTCTATCCAGGCAAGAGGTGGCTTTGAATACTTCGTCTCTTTTATAGATGATTATTCAAGGTATGGATACATTTACTTGATGCGCCGCAAGTCTGAATGCTTTGACAAGTTCAAAGAATTCAAGGCTGATGTGGAGAACCATCAAGGTAAAAGTATCAAGACATTACGATCTGATCGTGGTGGCGAGTACCTCTTGGGAGAGTTTAGGAGTTACTTATCAGAGGCTGGGATTCAATCCCAATTATCACTTTGGCACACCCCAGCAGAATGGTGTGGCGGAGCGAAGGAATATGACTCTTATGGAGATGGTCAGATCGATGATGAGTTATTCTGAGTTACCTGATTCGTTCTGGGGGTTTGCTCTGGAAACAGCAGCACACATTCTGAACTTGGTTCCATCTAAGTCAGTACCCTCTACTCCCACAGAGTTGTGGACTGGGCGAAAGCCTAGTCTAAGACATATTCAGATTTGGGGTAGTCCAGCACATGTGCTGAAGGGAGATGCTGGTAAGTTAGAATCTCGTCTATGCGCTTGTTTGTTGGCTACCTAAAGGAGCGAAGGGTGGTTTATTCTATAGTCCTAGAGATCGAAGGTGATCGTGAGTATGAATGCTGATTTCTAGAGGAAGACTATGTGATGAACCACAAGCCCACGAGTAGGATTGTTCTTGAGGAGATGGCGAAGTCCGACTTGATACCACGGTACAAGAGGAGACACCACAAGTCAGCGCACGCGTGTCTGAGCATACATGAGGCACCTCGTCGTAGTGGGAGGGTTGTTAGACAACCCGACAGATTCATGTTTTTGGGAGAGTCTTCGGACTTAGTCCCTGGTGAACATGAACCTGATCCCTAGACATATGACGAGGCAATCCAAGATAGAGATACGGTATCTTGGCAAAGTGCGATGAATTCAGAGATAGAATCTATGGATTCTAATCAGGTCTGGGAGCTAGTAGAGCCACCCGATGGTGTAAAAACCATTGGATGCAAGTGGATCTACAAGAAAAAGAGAGGAGTAGACGGGAAGGTTGAAACCTTCAAAGCTAGGCTTGTTGCGAAAGGGTATACTCAGAAAGAGGGTATCGATTATGAGGAGACCTTTTCGTCGGTAGCTATGCTTAAGTCTATCCGGATTCTCTTATCTATAGCTGCTCATATGGATTATGAGATTTGGCAGATGGATGTCAAGACAGCTTTCCTTAATGGAAGTCTTGAGGAAAACATCTATATGCGGCAACCAGAGGGATTCATTGCTAAAGGCAAAGAGCATCTTGTATGTAAGCTTAATCGGTCTATTTATGGATTGAAGCAAGCTTCTAGATCTTGGAACATCCGCTTTAATGAGGTAATCTAGTCATATGGATTTATTCAAAGTCCGGATGAGCCTTGTGTATACAAGAGATGTGACGGAAACGTAGTGGTGTTTCTTGTACTATACGTAGATGACATTTTGTTAGTTGGCAACAATATCAAAGTGTTATCAGACGTAAGGGTATGGTTGTCCAAACAGTTTGATATGAAGGACTTGGGAGAAGTAGGACACATCCTTGGGATCAAAGTTATAAGGGATCGCAAGAAAAAGATGTTGTGCTTATCTCAAGCTTCATACATTGACACTATCCTTGCTCGTTTTAGCATGCAGAACTCCAAGAAAGGTTTCCTACCTTTCAGGCATGGAGTTCCTTTATCTAAAGAGATGTGTCCCAAAACATCGAAGGAGATAGAGGATATGAAGGCGGTTCCTTATGCTTCGGCAGTAGGAAGCCTTATGTATGCTATGCTATGTACGAGATCGGATATCTGCTTTGCCGTGGGCATGGTTAGCGAATCTCGAGTAATCTGAGACAGGACATTGGGTACATATATTGAAGTACGAGAAGGACTAGGGATTATATCTTTGGTTTCACGGCAGATCAATTAGTCCCTGTGGGTTACACGGATTTGGATTTCCAATCAGATAGGGACAAGAGTAAGTCTACCTCGGGGTTTGTGTTTACTTTTGGAGGTGGAGCCATAGTATGAAGGAGTGTCAAGCAGAAATGCGTAGCGGACTCTACCATGGAAGCTGAGTATGTGGCAGCCTCTGAGGCAGCCAAGGAAGCTGTATGGCTCAGGAACTTCTTGATGGACTTGGATGTGATTCCTGGTTTGCCCAAAACTATCACAATTTATTGTGATAACAGTGGTGCAGTTGCAAACTCGAAGGAACCACGAGCCCATAAGGCGAGTAAACACATAGAGAGCAAGTACCACCTCATATGAGAGATCGTAAAGCGAGGAGAAGTTGCTGTCGCCAAGATTGCATCAGAGGATAACCTGGCGGATCCATTCACTAAGGCCCTTCCAGCGAAAGCGTTTGATAGGCATGTGGAGGACATGGGGATCAGATGTATGGCAGAGTGATGACAGCATAGTCTTTTAGTATAAGTGGGAGATTGTTGGAATGTATACAGAAAGCCTAGCTCTTTTGTATGAACATTTTATTTTGAAATAAGAATCACATGATCATTATTTACATTTTATATATTCATTATATATGTGTGCATATTGTCTAATATTTTACATTGTAGATAACATGGTGCTTGGTGTGGCACAGAAGATCATGTTATCAGTACCTTGTAAAATATAAGTAAAGGCTTACAACCAAGATGGTTTTGGACAAACCATTGGTATGGTTGCAGTGTAGCTTGGGATTGTTTTATCTTGAACATAGAGTTACACTAGTACACTTAGGTGTATTGAGTAGGACCGACATAGAGGTGATTCAATTTAGTACTGACTACATAATTGAATCGGACATCGGATATTATGTTGTACATGCTCTTAATCCCGATATAATAACGGGCACATGTACTTAGTGTTTATTTCTTTGATTTACCAGTGGGTGAGATTTAGATGGATTAAATCAATATGCCCGGTAAGTTGGGAAATAATATTATTTACATGGTGTGCCGTTGATTATAGGAGGAAACCGTGTCCTATATATTAGGTTGATGATGTCCCCTTGAGGAGCTCATAAGGTTCATCATGTAAACCCAGCTAGTTGACTTAGTCAACATGATGATAAGGTTGAGTGGTACTACTCAAGGAATTAGATGTTAATTAATTGATGGTCAGTAAATCAATTAATTGAAGGACATTCGATATCTTAAACACGGGGAGATTAATGTACAAATAATATATGGAGCCCATATTGATTTATGGGGGTTGGTGAGGTAGTTCAATGATGATCCTCTAGTGGAATGGAACATCATAAATGGATCAAGTTTGTGTGGTTCCGATCCATCGGGTGGCCAAGACCCAACTCCTCCTTATGGTCCCTATCGTAGCCTAATATAATCCTTGTGAAGTCTAGATCCAAGAATGTAAAACAAAACCTAGAACCAATGGTTGGGATTAAATCCCTAGATCCGATGGTTGGATGAAACCCTTGAACCAACGGTTGGGATTAAATCCCTAGATCCGATGGTTAGGATGAAACCCTAGAATCGACGGTTGGGATTAAATCCCTAGATCCGATGGTTGGGATGAAACCCTAGAACCGACGGTTGGGATGAAACCTTAGATCCGAAGGTTGGGATGAAATCCTAGATCCGATGGTTGGGATTAAACCCTAGATCCGACGGTTGGGATAAAACCCTAGATCCGACGGTGGAGATTAAATCCCTAGATCCGACGGTGGAGATTAAAGGAGGCTTAAGCCTAATTCTATAAATAAGGGGCTTAGGCTTGGGAGGAAAAAAAACAAGTTTTAAGAATTGGGGTTAGGGTTTTTGGGCGGCTTGGGTTTGGAGCAAAGTGGGCGGCAACCTCTTCCATCTTGTTGATTGCCGGCGCCCACTTCCATTGATAATTCCTTGGCCAGCGCCCATCCTAGAAGCCTCTCCCTTCTTCCTTGGCCGGCGGTTCTCCTCCCATTGGTGGCCGGTTCTCTTCCTCCTCCCTATTCTCTAAAGTGGCCGATGGCAACTCTTCTTGAAGTTGGCCGGCGCATCATCCATTGCTCCTTGGCCAGCGGTTGCACCAAATTCCCTAATTTGGTGGCCGGTTCTAGATAGGAAAGGTATTTGCGTGTTCTTCTCTTTGTTCGCAGCGGACAAGGTAGAGAAGAAAGTGATCTAGAAGGCTTCTACTCGTGGAGGATCTTCGTCCACACGTCGTCCACGAGAAGGATAGGACATACGGTAGAAGATCGTGAGGTATAAAGTTATTTTAACTTTATGTACAGATCTGAGCATGTTCTTATTTGTTTTGATTATGCATGTGTGTGTATGAATATATATTGTGCGTAGGATGTGCGTAGGCTAACTTTTTGGTTGCAGGCATAAGATCCGACTATTATGGCTATATGTGTGTATGTACTGTTGTGTGATCAGATGTGTATATTTGAATCCTGGTCGATTTAGGCTAGATTAGTATTTAATTTTTGTAATTAAATACGACATTGTTTAGCCACTCTTTATTTTATTTTACTTTCGATCTAGATTTCATGTACACTCCCTCGTGGAGTATAGGATCGATGGATGTAAAATAAAATAGGTTTTATTCTCGGCTCGGATCTCCGAATGGCTCGTACATGGCGTAGGAGGAGCGGACGAGGTGGCGACACGACGGGACGCATATTGGAGAACAATGCCATAATAGTTCGAAAAATTCTGATTTTTCCATATTTATTGCTGATTTGTTTTATATGCATGTTGTGTGTGCTTGAAAATTCCTCATTTTCAATTTACTAAGTGGGAGAGGGACATTTTAATTAATTCCCATGGCCTCTATTACAATTTGACGTATGATGCAACAAACTTATGTGTCGGTTCTGAGTGCCTTCCTCCCTGCGGATGAGTTTGTTTGCGGATCACTAGGTCAAATAATGGTTATAAGAAATTATCTAGGAGCGTGTGTACTTCCACAGCGGTAAGACACATAATCCGAAATAATTCCCTTAGTATCGTGTAATGGTGCACACTTAGATGCAAATATAAAGTATCCTCCCCATCGGAGTCACTGCTTTTATTTGTAGGGCCAAAGAGGAACCAACTATTAATTTTATTTATCAAAAAGTAAGGTTGACAAGATAATAAAATTAATGGGTAAAACCTCCTCTTACAAATGTAGAATTCGTATACGTCCACACTGCGTGGCATGCGATATTCTCGGTGTTTTGAGGTGTTGGTTGATTTCGGAATTTTATTGTTTTGAGGAATCAATAATATTTGAAATCTAAAGTAATGATCTATGTGATTCTTAGGATTTTCAAAATGACTTTCAGTCCACTTATTGTGATACTAAAGGAAATAAACTTACTGTACCCTAATAATATTGATTGGAAAAGAATCCAAATATTGTTTTATCTGCTAGGAAGTACATGTATGCACTCTTCGAAGAGTATCCTCAAGCCATGGTTGCTCAAAAAGGTTTCTACTTCTAAGCCGAAAGGCAAGAAGAAGGAGAAACAAGGTGGAGCAAATGTGGTGGGAGGATCTCAAAGAGGAGTGAAGAAGCCGAAAGGCAAGTACTTCACTTACAAGCAGGATGGACATTAGAAGAAGGATTATCCCAATCCGAAGCAAGAACAAATGTATATCCTTTGGTCCAGTCGTTGAAACATGGTTAGAGGCATTATCTACTGCACTGTGTGTAGATACGAGAGCCACTAATCATTCTGCAGGGTTCCAGGAAACCCGACGACTAGCTAAAGGGGATATTACCATTTACTTGGGCAATGCCATGAAGGTGGCGGCTATTACAGTGGGAGAAGTTTTATTTATCTTTTGAGAAAAATAAAAGGTTTTGGTTCTTAAGAATTTTCTTTATGTACCGTTATTTAGAAAGAATTGCTTTCGGTTTCTAAATTATGGATGGATAATCTATTCCTTTTAATGATAGATTTTTTTATAAAAGGAATAGGGATATTATCTATTCAGGTACATAGATAAGAAATTTATAACTTGAACCACAAGCTCCCACGATGCAAATAGAAGTTAATAACTCATCTTCTAATTCCGATAAGAGAAAAGAACCTTCGAAGCTGAACCAAACATATCTTTGGGATCTTAGGCTTGGTCATATTAACCTAAGCAGCATTCAAAGGTTGATAGCTGATGGACCTTTGGGTTCATTAGTGGTGGAGGATCTCCCAACCTGCGAATCTTGCTTGGAGGGTAAGATGACCAAGAGGCTTTTCAATGCCAAGGGGTATAGATCCAAAGATGTGTTGGAATTGGTTCATTCTGATTCGTATGGTCCTATGTCTATCCAGGCAAGAGGTAGTTTTGAATATTTCATCTTTTTCATAGACAATTATTCAAGATGACACTACGATTTGATCGTAGTGGTGAATACCTCTTGGGAGAGTTTAGGAATTACTTATCAGAGGCTGGGATTCAATCCCAATTGTCTGCACCTGGCACACCCCAGCAGAATGGTGTAGCGGAGCGAAGGAATATGACTCTTATGGAGATGGTTAGATCGATGATGAGTTATTCTGACTTGCCAGATTCATTCTGGGGATATGCTCTATATACGGCGGTGTACATTCTGAACTTGGTTCCATCTAAATCAGTGCCTTCTACTCCCACAGAGTTGTGGACTGGGCGGAAGCCTAGTCTAAGACATCTTCAGATATGGGGGAGTCCAACACATGTGCTGAAGGCAGATACTGGTAAGTTGGAACCTCGTACAGAAGTACACATGTTCATTGGCTATCCCAGGGGAACGAAGGGGGTTTATTTTATAGGCCTAGAGATCAGAGGGTGATCGTTAGTACGAATGCCAGATTTCTAGAGGAGGACTATGTGATGAACCACAAGCCCACGAGTAGGATTGTTCTTGAGGAGTTGATAGGGGAAGTCCCGACTTCAGTACCACCGGTACAAGAGGATATACCACATGTCACTGCACCGCATGTCACAAAGGATACACAGATGATACCTCATCGTAGTGGGAGGGTTGTTAGACAGCCTCTTAGATTCATGTTTTTGGGTGAATCTTTTGATTTGGTCCCTAGCAAACATGAACCTGATCCCTAGACATACGATGAGACAATCCAAGATATAAATACGACATCTTGGCAAAGTGCAATGAATACTAAGATTGAATCTATGGATTCAAGTCAGGTCTGGGAGCTCTTATGCATAGCAGCTCATATGGATTATGAGGTGTGGCAGATGGATGTCAAGACAACTTTCCTTAATGGAAGTCTTGAGGAAAACATCTATATGAAGCAACCAGAGGGATTCATTGCTTAGGGCAAAGAGCGTATTGTATGTAAGCTTAATCGGTCCATTTATGGACTGAAGCAAGCTTTGAGGTCTTGGAACATCCGCTTTGATGAGGTAAATCCAGACTTATGGATTTATTCAAAGTCCGGATGAGTCTTGTGTATACAAGAAATGTGACGGAAATGTAGTGGTATTTCTTGTACTATACATAGATAATATTTTGGTAGTTGGCAACAATATCAGAGTGTTATCAGACGTAAGGGTATGGTTGTCCAAACAGTTTTGAAGGACTTGGGAGAAGTGGGTCACAACCTTGGGATCAAGGTTGTTGTGCTTATCCCAAGCTTCATACATAGACATGATTTTGGATCGTTTTAGCATGCAGAACTCCAAGAAGGGTTTTCTACCTTTCAGGTATGGAGTTACTTTATCTAAGGAGATGTGTCCTAGATCATCTGAGGTGATAAAGGAGCTGAAGGTGGTTCCTTATGCTTCGACAGTAGGAAGCCTCATGTATGCTATGTACGAGACAAGATATCTGCTTTGCCGTGGGCATGGTTAGAAGATATCAGAGTAATCCAGGACAGAGACATTGGACTGCGGTAAAAGCATATATTGTAGTGCCTGAGAAGGACTAGGGATTATATGATAGTTTACTGGGCAGACCAATTACTCTCTGTGGGTTACATGGATTCGGATTTCCAATCATATAGGGATAATAGTAAGTCTACCTCAGGTTTTGTGTTTACTTTTGGAGGTGGAGCCATAGTATGGAAGAGTGTCAAGCAGAAATGCGTGGTGGACTCTAAAGCCGGTATGGCAGCCGGCGCCAAAGAAGTTGTGTGGCTCAGGAACTTTCTGATGGACTTGGATGTGATTCCTGGTTTGCCCAGAACTATCACAATTTATTGTGATAATAATGGTGCAGTTGCAAACTCGAAGGAATCACGAGCCCATAAGGCTAGTAAACACATAGAGTGCAAGTACCACCTGATACAAGAAATCGTAAAGGAGGTAGAAGTTGCTGTCGCCTAGGTTGCATCAGAGGATGACCTGGTAAACCCTTTCACTAAGGCCCTTCTGGCAAGAGCTTTGATAGGCATGTGGAGGGAAGGGGAATCAGATGTCTGACACTATGATGACAGCATAATCTTTTAGTATAAATGGGAGATTGTTGGGATGTATATTGAAAGCCTAGTTCTTTGGTATGAACATTTTATTTTGAAATAAGAATCACATGATCATTGTTTGCACTTTATATTTATATATGTGCATATTGTCTAATACTTTACATTGTAGATAACATGGTGCTTGGGTGTGGCACAGAAGATCATGTTATCAGTCCCTTGTAGAGTATAAGTAGAGGCTCACAACCAAGATGGTTTTGGACAAACCATTGGCATGGTTGTAGTGTAGCTTGGTATTGTTTTATCTTGAACATAGAGTTACACTAGTACACTTAGGTGTATTGAGCAGGACCGACATAGAGGTGATTCAATTTATTGCTGACTGCATAATTGAATCGGACCTCGGATATTATGTTGTACATGCTATTAATCCCGATATAATAACGGGCACATGTACTTAATATATATTTCTTTGATTTATCAGAGGGTGAGATTTCTATGGATTAAATCAATATGCCCGGTAAGTTGGGAAATGATATTATTTACATGGTGTGCCATTGATTATAGGAGAAAATTGTGTCCTATATATTAGGTTGATGATGTTCCCTTGAGGAGCTCATAAGGTTCATCATGTAAACCCTGCAGGTTGACTTAGTCAACATGATGATAAGGTTGAGTGGTACTACTCGAGGAGTTAGATGTTAATTAATTGATGGTCAGTAAATCAATTAATTGACGGACATTCGATATCTTAAACACGAGGAGATGGATGTACAAATAATATATGGAGCCCATATTAATTTATGGGGTTGGTGAGGTAGTTCAATGATGATCCTCTAGTGGAATGGAACATCATTGATGGATCAAGTTTGTGTGGTTCCGATCCATCGGGTGGCCAAGATCCAACTCCTCCTCATGGTCCCTATTGTAGCCTATTTACACCTCATGAAGTCTAGATCAAATGATGGAAAACAAATCTCTAGATCCGACGGTTGGGATTAAATCCCTAGAACCGACGGTGGAGATTAAATCTCTAGATCCGACGGTGGAGATTGAATCTCTAGATCCGATGGTTGGGATTAAAACCCTAGAACCGACGGTTGAGATTAAATCTCTAGATCCGACGATTGAGATTAAATCTCTAGATCCGACGGTTGAGATTAAATCTCTAGAACCAATGGAGGAGATTAAACCAAGGCCTAAACCTAACTCTATATATATGGGCTTAGGCTTGGGCGGCAAAGGGAATGGAAAACCTAATGGAGACAAGGTGGCTTGGGCGGCAAGAAAGAAAAGGAGATTAGGGTTAGGGTTTGGTTCATTGTGTTGGGCGGCAAGGCTTCTTCTTCTTCCCATTGATGGCCGGCAACCCTTCCTCCCTTTTCCTCCTTGGTTTGGCCGGCGCCCAAGCTTTTCCCTTCCTTCTATGGCTTAGGTTGGATGGAATTAGGATGGCTTCCCTTGGGAGGCAACCAAATCCTAGATGGGATAGGATTGGGGTTGGGCGGCTAGGGTTAGGGTTTTGGGATTAGGGTGGGCGGAAACAAGAAGATGAAGATCGATTTCTTCTTCCTTCTAAATGTTGGCCGGCCACTATCCTTGTTCCCTCTACCTTGGCCGGAGCTCAACCTATTCTCCTTCCCTTCATCCTTGGTCAGAAATTAGGAGAGCTTTGTCTAGGGTTTGGGCGGCAACAAGGAGGAGGATTGTTTTCCTTTCCTTTCTCCAAGTGTTGGCCGGCGCTCATACCCTTGATGTTTCTCTTTTGGTTGGTTTTCATACTCCATTATATCTTCCTTGGCCGGCGGCAACATCGAGTTTATTGACTTGGTGGCCGGTTCTAGAAAGGAAGATGAGTTTTGTTTTAGGATCTTCCTTTGTTCCTAGTGAACAAGGAAAGGAAGATTGGTGATCTAGGAGGCTTCAACTTTTGGTAGATCGTCGCCCACACGACGTCCAAAAGGAGGGAGGACAAACAATAGAAGATCAAGAGGTATAACAAGAGGTATAATCTTGTTTATTTTGATTAATGTTCTTTTGTTTTATGTTTATAATTGCTCTTCAATTATATGCATGTTTTGTGTGAATGCTTACTTTATGTATGTGTTGATTATACTAGTTTATATTTGTATGTATTTGTATAATCATGGACCCCGATAAGAAACACAAAAACTGGCGATCCATCCGTCGTCTCTTTCGCGGCTAACCGACTAGAAGAGCTTGGTTGCTTGAACAATTATTTTGTCCAAGCGATCGCTCGAGTCGTTAGCACGACGACGAATTGGTTGTGCTTAGGAAACTCATCCCATACGGATTAGTTTTCATTAGTGAAAATTTTAATCCGGGGACATGGGAGCCGATGAGCCTCTGAGGATTAGCACGATTCCAACAAGTAAGAGGAATAGAAAACGTTTAGGCACTTGGGAGTATGTTTAGAGATGAAGCATTAACTTCCCAAAGTGACCCAAGGCCTCTACTTATAGGGAAGAGGTCATTCTTCCCATTGGGCACCTAGCAGTCGACTGATGCAGCCATCAGTCGACTGTTATTGTAGTCGTTGCCTCGCAACGACCTTATCCACGTTGGCTTCCAGCCAATGGCTCCCACATCAGTCGACTGATCATTCCCATCAGTCGATTGATGGAGCCATCAGTCGAGTGACTCCAAAACCTTCTGTGCCTGACTTCAACTCGATCAGTCAACTGTCATCCCATGGTAGTCAACTGATGGTCGAGTAGTCGACTGCCAAACCCTAATAGTCGACATTTGGGCTAGAAAAGCTTTGGTCGAACATCGGTCGAGCACCAGTCGAGTGCCATTGACCCAGAGCAGTTGACTGATATCTATATCAATCGACTGGTGTCGGGTAAAACCTCAAACAACAATGTTTGAGCATCCGATGATCGGGTAAAACCTCAACCCACTTGGTTGAGCGTCCGACTCTTAATTTAGCCATTCAGCCAAGTTCACCTATGAGCTACGTGACACTTCGCTCATTCTCTCATCTCCCTTGAAGTCCCTCGCTGAAGTTCTCTTCGTCCGGCCACTTACCTTGGATGCACCAAGTGCACGGCTTCGCAATGCCATCCTTCGTGTCTCACCCTGAAGTCTACTTCCTTGGCTTCACTCCAATGCTGCTCGTCCGGCGGTCCCTCGGATGCACCAAGCACACGGCTTCGCAATGCCGTCCTTCACCGACTCAAGGACTCGAGCCATGAGATGGTGAACTAACCAATGCTAACATCAAGCCAATCCAAATGTGTGAATTACTAAGTCCTACACGACTTCAACACACATATCAAAACAATATATCAAACTAACTTAAACCCTTTGCCACACACATAAAAACCACATTATACATGGGTTGATTGTGTTGGATCGAAGCGGTTCGCTAGAGGGGGGGGGTGAATAGCGATCGTAAATATTTTCGTTCGATTCGTTCGAGTAGACAATTAAACGAGTAAGCACAGTGGAAAATAAAGAGACACATTTATTTTACTTGGTTCACAACCCAACGGTTGCTACTCCAAGGCCCTATCGGTCATAGACCGCGTACGGAGGGCATAGCACTATAACGTCTCCTCCTCATTGGAGGTAGGATACAACGATCACAAAACTGAATGTACGAGGATGAGGCAACAAGCCTACCTCACCTCGTTACGAATAAAAATAATGAATAAAATATCAAAATATATTACTAGATGCTGCTGTCGACGAAGAAGATCTGAACTTGTTGTCGCATCGGCGTTATGACGGTGTTGGAGCATTGACGTTGTAGGAGAACTTGATGAATAAACTTGATGATGTTTGGAGTTGGAATCCTCCCCTCCTTTTATAGATTTTGCCCTCTGAATATGTCTCCTCTTTTTTCGGAACAAATAAAGAAGTTGTATAATTTTTATCGCGAAGTGGCCGCGTCAAACGTTATCCGTTTTGACCTAGCGTAAAGGCTGATTCGTTGCCATCAGTCGACTGATGCCTCCCATCAGTCGATTGATAAGCATCAGTCTACTTCCCAATGTCCAGCAGTCGACTGCCAGCCTGGCCACTTCCCTGCAGTAAGAGGTTAGCTCGAAAAATGATAAATACGACGGTTTCTAACCGTCCGATCTCAACCTAGACCTTCCACAAGAAGTCTTAGTCGGATCGCCGCCTACGGTCATCGCCCTCTCGCTTTCGACCTTCCACTCGATTCCTTCGGCTCCCTCCGAAGTCACTCGAGTGTCGCCCGACCCCGCGGCTTCCTCCGAGTGTCACTAGCCTTCAGCTCCAGCTTTAGTACTTTTCTGCACACTCGATTTAGCTTGTGAGATAACGATGTAAACTTAACTTTGTGTCTTTGCCATAATCAAAACACAGGTTCGATTATCTAGTACCCCTACACCAACAATCTCCCCTTTTTTGATCTATGACAAACCAACACAAAGTTAAGGAAATTAAAGCATAAAACAAGTATAGTAGATGATGAATGCCATTCCCAAAAGCTCCCCCTTAACCAAAACTCCCCCTTAACCCTAGATGAGTTTTGAAAGATATACTTTAGTTTTCAAAATCAAATTTTGTGTTACTCCCCCTTAACTTTCGCTCTTCTCCCCATTTTGCCATAAATCAAAAATTTTTTTGGGGTTTTGTATAAAATAGGGTTTTAAAAAACAATGTCATATATGCATGCATCTAGATAAATCAAATATGAGTCCAAGCATGTGTCTAGCAGTAGTTAGATAGATTGGTTCGAGGTGTGTCCCTCTGCACCAATAATCTAAAGGTTTATAATATAACCCTTAAGGTTAGTTTGCTCTCCCCCTTAATCAAATATATGAAGTATAAGAGATGTAGGGGGCGCTAAACTTTGGCCTAAGAGTTGTTAAGTACAACAGTTGAGAAAATAAGTAGTATCTTGAAGAGATTGTTTTAAGTATATTTTAATTATCCTTAACATCTCACCCATTCTATGTGTCTCATAATTTGTTCACCTTATATGTTTTGTGAGATGATTTTAAATTGATTAAAGATAGTCAACCTTGGGTTAGATTCGGATTTAACCTTTAGATCGTTAAGTAACTTTTCGAGAAACTGGCTTCCAGGTCGTGGCGAGGCACAGGGGCCTTCTTTGATCGGAACAATGACCACTTCCTTAGACAAAGCCAAATTCAAGAAAATATCACTTAATTCACTTAGGGTTACTTCCTGGTCTAACTAGTTTAGGATACGGCGAGGTAGCTTCAGCTAGTTCCACTCGGTCAAGTGCACCAAGCTAGATACACCTTATCTAGCTCAAATACCCGAGACTTTGTTTCCCTAACATACTATCATCTCGCCGCGTCCTGATACTATGTTGTTAAGAGTTGACTAACCATTTTCCCTATCTAGCCATTCTAAAAATTAAAGTAAAATATGTAATGGTTTTGCTAAGTAAGCGGGTATACTATTTTAGTGTTAGCTCCCCCTGGACCATTGAACCAATATGGTCTATTCAAATAATGAACTTGATCCTGGGGAATCCAAAACTTATTAGTCCTTATATGTGAGTTCAATAAAACCTTTGGGACCCATGCTTGGACTCTTTGATGACTACGATTTATGATAGACATATAAGACCTATTCGTAGTCTTTGACTTAAATCCAAGTCCGGCTTTGTTGTAGATGGCTCTTTGGGTTCCAAGTAGTCGATTAAGGTTCTTAGATCCCAACATAAACTTTTCCAACCTAGCCTCAACCTCTTGAACTCAGTCTTTCAAGAGAGAATTCTCCTCCTCAAGTTTTTCAATTTGGGTTGAGTTTCCCTCTTGAACTTGACTAGTTGAAGAGGTTAGAGTAGCCTCTTGCTTGAGGGTTTCAACCTCCTCAAGTAACGACTCAACCCTAGACTCGGACTTAGTTAATTTCCTATTAAGCATTTTAATTGTATTGTAAAGCGTATGAATTAATGAGCGGCTAACCTTAATTTTCTCTTTTGGTCCGGCTTTGAGTTGCTTCTCGAAGTAGTCCTCGAGTTCGGAGTTGGTGTTGTAATTGGATTCGGATTCGGACTCTGACTCGGACTCTTCGGGTCTTGCCATGCATGCTATGCCGCCGCCTTCTTCATTGTCCCATGTTGCATCAAAAGCCTTCTTTTGATTTGATTTGAATTGTGCTCTCTTTTGATTCTTTAGTAGCCTCCTTTCCCTCCGAACGATCTTCCGCACTATGTTCACTATTGCTTCCACCTTTTCGGATTCGGACTCTAATTCGTCGTCGGGTTCAAGTCCATCTTCTTGCCAGGTAGGTGGCTTTCTTCTTTGTCCTGCAAGTAGAGCAATACCTCTCTCAGTCCGGACCACGTTAGTTTGCTCGTGAAGTTCAAACTCGGAAAATAATTCGTCTAACCTAAGCTTCGAAAGGTCCTTAGAGACCTTGTAGGCATCGACCATGGATGCCCACAAGGTAGTCCTAGGAAATGAATTAAGAACGTACCTTAGTAGGTCGAGGTTTTCGACCTTGTGTCCGATGGTGTGCAGGCCGTTGACAATGTCCTGGATGCGGGCATGTAGTTGCGTCACCGTCTCGTGTTCCTGCATCTTAAGGTTATACAATTTATTGAAAAGAAGGTCACGTTTACATACCTTAGCATCGGACGTTCCTTCGTGTAGCTCGATTAATTTATTCCATAGGTCCTTGGCGCTAATGAATGGTCCGATGCGGTTGAGTTCCTCATTGGACAAGCCACATTGCAATATTTGGGTTGCTCTTGCATCGGCTTCGATTTGCCTCTTGGTTGCATTTGTCCACTTGTTGAAATCCAAGGGCTCTCCTTGATCATTGGTGGGTAGAGCAAAGCCGGTTTGGATTATTATCCAAGTCTCGACTTGTGTTTTCAAGAAACACTCCATCCGACCTTTCCAATAACGGAAATCATCTCCATTAAAGAATGGAGGTCGGGTGGTGCTATACCCCTCAATGTGAGCCATTAAGTATCTTGCAAAACACGAATAAAAATCAAAGAGAATTCCAAGACTTGGTCTTGGATTAGTAATATGGGAAATAAATAGGAAATAAACAGAATTAAATGAGAAAAATAAGAAACTAACAAAAACTAACAACTTACCACCTTCGATGTCCCCGAAAGGGTACTAGACGTTGGATTTTGGGTGTGGAAACAGCTTGTTACGAGGGTAAACCCTCATAAGAAATGTAGATCTCTCAGAGAGCTTCGATTTGGTAGGTAGATCGTTATGTGAGTCCACTTGTGCGAAAAGTTATGGCCGTTTTACCGTCGGCTACTCCAAGAGAGAAAACTTGCAAGCACACAACCAAAAGAAACGTACCAAGACTTTGTCTTGGATTAGTAGTGCGGGAGGAAAAAGACAAAAAAAAACGAATCAAAAAATACGAACAGAAAACCAAAACGTCCTAGATCGGTGGTTTCACCAAATCTTAGCGCCCCTGCTCTGATACCAATTGTTGGATCGAAGCGGTTCGCTAGAGGGGGGGTGAATAGCGATCGTAAATATTTTTGTTCGATTCGTTCGAGTAGACAATTAAACGAGTAAGCACAGTGGAAAATAAAGAGACACGTTTATTTTACTTGGTTCACAACCCAGCGGTTGCTACTCCAAGGCCCTATCGGTCCTGTTGGTGTAATCGGCCCAGGTCACGATTGACCAGGACTCGAGTTTGACTCGAGTGATGTTTTGATGTTCGACAAAAACATATGACAATGTAATTGTCATAGGGATGGAAAGTCCAAGTGGGACACTTGGCATTTGGGAAAGTCCAAGCATGGGTCTTGGCAAGGTAAAGTCCAAGTCTTGAGTACTTGGCATGGAAAGTCCAACATGGGTTGGCAAGGAAAGTCCAAGCATGGTCTTGGCATGGAAAGTCCAACATGGGTTGACAAGAGAAAGTCCAAGGGGTTTGATATTGGCGGCGTAAAGTCCAAGCGAGAGTCTTAGCAGCATAAGTCCAATGGTTGGCGGCGTAAAGTCCAAGCGGAGTCTTGGCGGCGTAAGTCCAATGTGCCTTGGCGGTGTAGACACCGTTAGCATGACATAGCTGATGGAAGCACCTGAAGGCTAGCGCGATGGATGAACAAGTCATGGATGACTTGGAGGGATCCGAGAGGTGTGAGGCTGATGGAGGTGGCTAGAAGGCTTAGGTCTAGGCTAAGGGTGGTCTAGCAAGTATGGGGGAACCATACTTGGGTTAAAACCTCATGTTTGAGGTGTGCGGTCGGCCGGTGCCATGTGACGATCGACCGACCGAAATCAACTAGGGTTTATTTGCGGGTTATGGCCTAGCGATCAGCGTGCGAAGGTGGGCGGTCGGTGATGGCTCAGCGATCGCCCGATCGTGTGTGATCAGTTGATTGGTGCTCGAGAAATCGGCCACAGAATGGAGTCGAGACTCGACTGGTCGAGTGAGGACTCCATCAGTCGACTGATGGTCACAATCAGTCGACTGATGGTAGATCCGTTGGACTTATCCAGCGTGGATCTAGCCGTTGTCTCACGACAACAGTGGCATCAATCGACTGATGGTCCCGATCAGTCGACTGATCGACTTTTTCCAGCACAGATTGAAGCTATAAAAGGAGCTCGTGATGAAGGAAATTTGCATCGGTTTCTTGAGGGTTTTGGAGCGATTTGTTGTTGCAAATCAGGGTCTCCAAGGTGATTTCAAGCAACCAAGCAATCCAAAGGCAATCGAAAAGTAGTTTTCTTTACTTGCATTGTATTTCATTATTGTAATTGCTTGTATTTACTTGTTTATTGTTGTAAGATTACTTGTAAGGGGTTTCTCCACCTCCGACTTGTGTCGAGAAGGAGTATTTGTGATTAGTGAGTGCGTGTGCATCACTAGAGCTCGTAGAGCTCGATCCGTGGAGTAGGAACCGTGCGGTTCCGAACCACGTTAAATCTCCGTGTCTTTGTGTGTGCTTGTCCATTTCATTATTGTATTATATCTATATTCCGCTGCGCTAACAAAATTGTAGAGACGAACGCGATCGATTTTCGACAACTTGTGAACGACGCTATTCACCCCCCCTCTAGCCATTCCAATATTCCTAACAAGTGGTATCAGAGCTCCGGGGCTCTTCTATCGACTAACCGCCCGGAACTAAAACAAAAGGCTAGAGGGTGAAGATGGAATTCCAAGACAAGCTTGGATGGGATATCAATACTCCACCTCCATATGATCCAGAAGATTTTCCGGCGTGGAGAGCAAGAATGGAAACATTCTTGATGATGAACATAGAGGATTGGTTCATCCTCATTGAAGGCCTTGAACCCCCTAGGGATAAGAAGGGTAATGTCCTAAAATTGAAAAAGTGGACCCAAGAGCAACGTCAAAAGCTCAAGACCGAAGTTAAGGTAACGAAACTTTTGGAAGATTTAATCCCTAATGATGTTTTGTGCAAGCTAGGGGATTACATGTATGCCAAGGAGCTATGGAGAAAATTGTCAAGATTCCATGAGGAGAGTTCATCCTCAAGTGAAAGTGAGGAATCGGAAGTTGAGATGGAGTCAACTTCCGGATCGGAGAAAGAAGAAGTAGAAGAGATGGAAGAAGCATCTACTTCTAGGATTGAGGAGGAGAGACCATCCTCTACACCGGAGCAACCTCAAGAAGAGCCTTCAACATCCGATCAAGATGAGGAAGCTCAAAATTCAACTCCGGCACCTACCAACACCCTAGGTAACTCAAACACCTCATTTTCAAATAAAAATCATATAATGTGCTTTGAGTGTAGGGAGTATGGGCACTACAAGAGCAAGTGCCCAAAGAAGGTTAGGAAAGCTCCACCGGCACCAAAGGCCAAGGATGCCGGTCCCTCAAGTCAAAAGAGCAAGGAGCATATTATATGCTTCAAGTGCAACTTAAAGGGACATTATCTGAGTCAATGTCCAAGGGGAAAGAAGAAAGGGCAAGAAGGAGCAACACAAAGTAGGGGGAGCCTCCAAGGCAAACCCTAAGGTAAAATTTATTAATGCACCTTCAATTTCTAGGGATAAGAAGCATGCTAGGAATAATTTTAATAGTCTTGCTATTGTGCATGAAAAGCATGCTAGAAATAATAGATATATTTGCCTAGGAGCTAAGAGTGTTCACTTAGGAAATAAGAAGAAATTTGGGACTAATGTCCCTAAAAATATATTACCTAAGGAAAGCATTAAGAAAATAGGAGAACATATAGGCTTTAATGCTAAGAAATCTAGACATATGCCTAGAAATAAAAATATCTCAAGAGAAAATGAAAAATCAAAAATTGAGATATTAGAAAAGGAAAATCAAGCCTTGAGATCAAGGCTAGAAAAACTTGAAAAGACCCTTATGGTTATGCAAAATCAAATGCAAGGGTCAATTAGTCAACATCTAGGATCTAAAAGTCAAAAGTCAACCAAGGGCAAGAAAGGTTTGGGTCACAAACCTAAGCCTAAGGTGGCTTATCATTGTGTTCCATTTGACTATGGAACACTAACTAGGTCTAGGAAGACCAAGGTCAATAGGGAAGTCATCCCTAGAGTTGACCATGGTGTGTGCCTAGTGGCTAGGGTTTCTAGGAAACCTAGGGAAGCCACTAAGAAGGTTACAAGGGGAGTCACCCCTAGAGTTAACCATGGCAAAACCAAAATGACCAAGGCTTCTAAGCCTAGAAGGGTCATTAGGAAGGTATATAGGGAGGTTATCCCTAAGGAGTACCTAATTAACCCTAGGAGCTCAAATCGGTTTTGGGTTCCTAAGAGCGTGATTGATTCACGCTAAGATGGGTTTAGGGTGTGCCAACCTTAATTGGATGGGTAGTTAACTCAACCATGGCAAAGGTGGCATGTTAGGTCATTTTCAAGGTTATGGTTACCTTGGAAATACATTTGAGTCTTAATCCTAAAAGTTTTAGGATGTGCCAATATTACTTGAGAAGTTTGATAAAATGATCAAAATTGGCACAATTTAGGTTTAGAGGTTAGTGTGCCATTTTGGGTTTTTGGCACACTTGGGAGAAAAATAGAAATATGGCAAAATATAATTAATTATATGAAATGACAATTAATATTAAAATTTAGTTATTACTATACCTATATATTTTATATGTCATGCTTTGTTTGTCATATAACATACCATGACATCATGCTTATTTTTAATCATTCTATATGTCATGTACATGTTTAGGATTAAGGATTAAATGTCATGTGTTTTTAGATTTCATATTATGCCATGACATCATGATTATGAGCATGTGTTTATCTATATCATCTCTAATGCCATAATCACTCATGCATTTAAGATAATTTGATTGAAATTGATTTAAGGACAATGACATGACTTGGAGTCCCATTTATAAGGGAATCAAGTAGGGTTGCCTTAGAAAAATGCATGAAACCCTAGATTAAATGAACCAAAACCCACATCTCACATCCAATTGACATGTATGTGTATTTATACACCCTAGATACATGTGAGATGCTAGGATATGAGTTAAGTTCAAGGTGCATAGTTTTTGCATCTAGTTGAACCCAAACTCATTTTAACTCAACATGTGGATCATTGGGAAAGCTTGTGTACAAGTCATATACATAGAGCCCAAAGAATATGATCCAAAATAAGGTTTTGAAAACGTTTTAAAATCATTTTGGAAAACCTTGATGAAGTCTATCTTTTGATAGCAATCATCATTGATAGAGTTGATACAAGATAGGGCCAAAACATTGAAAATTTCAATGGTTTTGAGTTTTGTATCAAACTCATTATTTTATGGGTAAAATATTTTTCAAACATTTTTCACCTATTGTATTGGTCATAAGTATTATACGTATCAAATTTCGTAATTTTTCGATATACATATAATTATTTATGATTTTCTGAAATTCAACTCTGATAATCAAATTGAAATTTGATTACTTATCAATATCGATATTGGTGGCGATCGATGGAGTGCCAATGATCGATTTTACGAATCACTCGACTGATTGCCTGATTTCGGGATAACCAAGGTTGTTTAACCCGATTTCAACTGCGGTTAAGGTCCCTAATCACTCCTAATCCTAGGATATGCTTTGGGAAGCATTATAAAGGGTGAAAATCCATTGGATATGGATTAGGAGAAGTATTTAGGGTTTGTATCAATTTTAAGGTGTTGGAAAGTTCAATGTTGAATTTCTAACCTTAATTTTGATGGTTTAGAGTTCCTATTGGCTTAGGGACTGCCCAAGGACATTGTTGGTGCAATGGTCAAGGGGGAGCAAGCCTTTAGGGGGAGGTATCCATCTTGGGATGATGGATGTGTTTTTCTCCTTGAAGAGGAGAAGTTATTGGGAGAATATGACATCAATTGGGAAATTGATGGGACTTTTGAGAGAACCAATTTGGAAATTGGGAGAGTAAATGGGATTGCCTCTCTTGAGTAATATTGGACTTATCACTAGGAAGATGGTAGGCATCCTAAGTATTGTTGGACCAAGGGGGAGATTGTAAGATCTCATTGGGACATGAGACATTGACCTCCTTGGAGAGGAAACCTTTTTGATGTTAGTCAAAAAGGGGGAGAATGTTTGGGGGAGAACATTTGGTGAGTGTTTACCAATTTGGGATAATTAGTAAGGGATTTGAGTTAGTGTTCTAACTCAGTAATTTGTTTGGTTTTTGTCAAACATCAAAAAGGGAGAGATTGTTGGTGCAATCGGCCCAGGTCACGATTGACCAGGACTCGAGTTTGACTCGAGTGATGTTTTGATGTTCGACAAAAACATATGACAATGTAATTGTCAAAGGGATGGAAAGTCCAAGTGGGACACTTGACATTTGGGAAAGTCCAAACATGGGTCTTGGCAAGGTAAAGTCCAAGTCTTGAGTACTTGGCATGGAAAGTCCAACATGGGTTGGCAAGGAAAGTCCAAGCATGGTCTTGGCATGGAAAGTCCAACATGGGTTGGCAAGAGAAAGTCCAAGGGGTTTGATATTGGTGGCGTAAAGTCCAAGCGGGAGTCTTGGCAGCATAAGTCCAATGGTTGGCGGCGTAAAGTCCAAGCGGAGTCTTGGCGGCGTAAGTCCAATGTGCCTTGGCGGTGTAGACACCGTTAGCATGACATAGCCGATGGAAGCACCTGAAGGCTAGCGCGATGGATGAACAAGTCATGGATGACTTGGAGGGATCCGAGAGGTGTGAGGCTGATGGAGGTGGCTAGAAGGCTTAGGTCTAGGCTAAGGGTGGTCTAGCAAGTATGGGGGAACCATACTTGGGTTAAAACCTCATGTTTGAGGTGTTCCAGTCGACTTGTGCCATGTGGCAGTCGACTGGACCGAGTCAACTAGGGTTTGACTGCGGGTTATGGCCTAGCAGTCGGCTACCAGAGGTGGGCAGTCGACTGATGGCTCGAGCATTCGACTGATCGTGTGATCAGTCGACTGGTGCTCGAGAAATTGGCCACAGAATGGAGTCGAGACTCGACTGGTCGAGTGAGGACTCCATCAGTCGACTGATGGTCACAATCAGTCGACTGATGGTAGATCCGTTGGACTTATCCAGCGTGGATCTAGCCGTTGTCTCACGACAACAGTGGCATCAGTCGACTGATGGTCACGATCAGTCGACTGATCGACTTTTTCCAGCACAGATTGAAGCTATAAAAGGAGCTCGTGATGGAGGAAATTTGCATCGGTTTCTTGAGGGTTTTGGAGAAATTTGTTGTTGCAAATCAGGGTCTCCAAGGTGATTTCAAGCAACCAAGCAATCAAGCAATCCAAAGGCAATCGGAAAGTAGTTTTCTTTACTTGCATTGTATTTCATTATTGTAATTGCTTGTATTTACTTGTTTATTGTTGTAAGATTACTTGTAAGGGGTTTCTCCACCTCCGACTTGTGTCGAGAAGGAGTATTTGTGATTAGTGAGTGCGTGTGCATCACTAGAGCTCGTAGAGCTCGATCCGTGGAGTAGGAACCGTGTGGTTCCGAACCATGTTAAATCTCCGTGTCTTTATGTGTGCTTGTCCATTTCGTTATTGTATTATATCTATATTCCGCTGCACTAACGAAATTGTAGAGACGAACGCGATCGATTTCCGACAACTTGTGAACGACGCTATTCGCCCCCCTCTAGCCATTCCAATATTCCTAACAGGTCCTAGACCGTGTACGGAGGGCAAAGCACTATAACGTCTCCTCCTCGTTGTAGGTAGGAGACAACGATCACAAAACCGAATGTACGAGATGATGCAACAAGCCTACCTCACCTCGTTACGAATAAAAACAACGAATACAATATCAAAATATATTACTAGATGCTGCTGCCGATGAAGAAGATCTAACTTGTTGTCACGTCGGCGTTATGACGATGTTGGAGCGTTGATGTTGTAGGAGCATTTGATGAATAAACTTGATGATGTTTGGAGTTGGAATCCTCCCCTCCTTTTATAGATTTTGCCCTCTGAATATGTCTCCACTTTTTTCGGAACAGATCATGAAGTTGTATAATTTTTATCGCGAAGTGGCAACCTCAAACGTTATCCGTTTTGACCTAGCGCAAAGGCTGATTCGTCGCCATCAGTTGACTGATGAGAATCAGTCGACTGCCCAACGTCCAACAGTCGACTGCCAGCCTGGCCACTTCCCTGCAGTAAGAGGTTTGCTCAGAAAATGATAAATATGACGGTTTCTAACCGTCCGATCTCGACCTAGACCTTCCACAAGAAGTCTTAGTCGGATCGCCGCCTACGGTCATCCCCGTAAAGAGGACACGAACTTACAATCTCTCACTCACACGAGCTTTCCTCGATACATACCTTGTAGCTCTTGCTTCTGGCCTTCCACTCGATTCCTTCGACTCCCTCCGAAGTCACTCGAGTGTCGCCCGACCACCGCGGCTTCCTCCGGGTGTCACTAGCCTTCAGCTCCAGCTTTAGTACTTTTCTGCACACTCGATTTAGCTTGTGAGATAACGATGTAAACTTAACTTTGTGTCTTTGCCATAATCAAAACACAGGTTCGATTATCTAGTGCCCCTGCACCAACAGATTGCCCTAACAATCTCCCCCTTTTTGATGTGTGGCAATCCGTTTAAGTTAGGTAAAACATTAACAAATACATAAGGAAGATAAGCATATAATTCAAACATGGAAATCAAACCTCCCCCTTAATACATGCAAACTCCCCCTTAACACATGCTAATTCCCTCTAGCATGATTAACTTAAACCCACATATTTCTCCCCCTTTGACACCATAAAAAACATTAACACATGCTATACAAGCATGACATCAAGTCTAGAGGAAGAAAATCACCAAAATCAAACTTAAATCCTGATAAAATAGGTTACTGTGCTCGTACACAGTACATCAATCGACTGAATCAGAGCTCCAGTTAACTGACACAAGTAAAAATCGAATTTCTGATTTTTCGAATGAAATTCAGAAATGCATCAGAAATTATAGAAAATTCATGAAATTTTGAAAACATATTTCTTGTAAGTCCTTTTATCAATGAAAAATAAGTTTTCATGAAAATTAATTTAATTTTCAAACATTTGGAAAAAACTCAAAAGTTGTAAAAACCTTCAATTTTGTATCAAGTTGAAAGCTAGTTTTGCCTTAGAAACTTTTCAAAGCAACTCACAGATTATCAAACATAAAATAATTTTGAAATATTTGAAATATCCTACCATGATCTTTTGACAATATGTCTATGAATTATACATATGCTTTCCCCAGGATTGGTCTATTATTGCTATCATGATACCTATAATGACTCATCAAAATGTTATAATCATAAGTGAGTCATTTGTATCATCCTAACATCTCACCCATGCTATGTTTTCAATCAAGTTAGCCTATAGTGAGTGTGAGATGTACCTAAAGGTATTCATACTTAACCAAAAATTTCATGCAATTCTATCAAAGGTTAAGTATTATCCTAGAAACCTATCATGATCATAAGACAAATATTATCATCCAAAACATAAATCATGATCATTTATCAAGTATAAAATCAAGCATAAATCATGATTTAAACATTCAATTCATGGGTTACACATTATCATCACCCAACACTAAGTTAAAAATTATCACCCACATCATCCTAAGTCAACCATTCAACATGATATAAGTAAAGCCCAATAATGGTTGACTCTCCTAGGTTCTCCTAATCCTTAAGGATGGACTTAGGAACCCAATATAGATTCTTTCCAATAGGGTTCACTAAGTATTCCTTTGGGATCCATTTCCTAGCTACCATTGTAGTTTTGGCTTGTCCTCTAGCAATCAAACAATGGTAGGCCTTCTCATTCTTGAATGCCTTATATCCTAGGCCTTTTTGTTAAAGCTTGCTCTTTGTCTCGCAATGATCATATTTAGGGTGTTGGAGCCAATAGTAAATTTTTCTAAGGCCTTAGTTAGAAATTCTACCTTTTCCCTTAAAGCCTTATTTTCCTCAACTAAGCATGCATCATTTACACTAGAAGAATTATCATTATCATGGGAACATGCAATTTTCAAATTTTCTTCTAGTTCCTTAATTTCATTTTGCATGCTTTTGTTCTTCTTCTTACTCCTAAATAAATCTCTAGTAAGACTAGAAATCATAGAAATAATTTCTTGAGTAGGAAGATTTCTTACCATACTCACCATATCTTCTTCTTCCTCCGATTCCGATGAGGATGCTCCCCCTACACTTGAGCTCTCCTCACTTGAGCTTGTTTCTTCTTTTTCGGAGGAGGTGGAGTCCAAGTCTTATTATTGACATTAGGGCAAGGCTTGAGAATGCTTGTTCTCCCATCGATGATGATGATGGATCATCCCATGTTGCCTTGTGTGCCTTGACCTTCCCTTTTTCTTTTGATTTTCTTTCTTCTTCCTTTTTCTTGCTCCCCTTTTTCTTGTCTTCTTTCTTTCTCCTTTCTTCCTTGCTTTTGTTCAAGAGGGGACAATCATCCCTTATGTGTCATTCTCCTTGGTAATTCTAGCAAATAATTTTTTTTCTCGGCCTTCTTCCCCTATCATGAGGCTTGTTAAATATAAAACTCTTTAAAGCACGTCTCACCTTCCTTGCCATGTAGGCTTCTTCATTACTATCCATGGAGGAGGAAGATTCTTCATCAGAGGAAGAGGGTGGAGTCTCCTTCTTCTTCTTTCCTTTTTCTGCCACTAACGCAACTCCCCTAGGCTTTATGCTTGGTTCTTCAATTATGCCTTCAAGCCTAGTCTCATGAAGTTCCATAGTTGAAAAGAATTTTTCTAAAGTACTTACTTCTAGATTCTTGGAGATGTAGAATGAATCTACCATGGAACTCCATTTTGAAGATTGGGGGAAGGCGTCTATGGCTTTCATGATCATATCCCATTTTGAAAGTTGTTCTCCTACACTTGATAAACCGGTTATTATTTCTTTAAAATGAGAATGTAAAGAAAGTACCTTCTCCCCTTTGTCGAGTTTGATATTGCTTAATTTCGATCGGAGGAGGTCCCTTCTTGCAAGATTTGCCTCAGAGGTGCCTTCATGAAGTTCTACCAATTTTTCCTACATCTCCTTGGCGCTTGTGAATTCTCCTATTCGGTTGATCTCTTGTTGAGGAAGCACACTGAATAGGTGGTGCTTGGCTTTTGAATTCACCAACTGCTCCTCTCTTTGCTTCTTTGTCCATTTTGACTTTTATATTAGTCTCCCCTCTTCATCCCTAGGTACTTCGAAACCGTTTTCCATGATAAGCATAATTTTAAAGTAGGTTTCGAAAAATACCTCCATTCTCTTTTTCCACCAAGCGAATTCTCCTTCGAACTTAGACGGATGCATGTTGGAGCTGGCCATCTCTTGTCATGCTTGTGTTGGCGATGAGTCCGTGACAAGCTCCTCGCTCAGATACCACTTGTTGGAAGATCGATGGCCAGCTAGAGGGGGTGAATAGCCCAAATCGTGTACGATGGAGATCACTTGCGTCTTTATCGTCAACAAACAAAGTTAGCGTAGCGGAATAATAAAACTAAAGGCAATTAAGTAAAAAATACTAAGTAAAGAGCAATTTGCAAACTCAAGGATGTAACGTAGTTCACGACCCTTGCCACTAATCCACGGATGATTCGTTCGGCGAATCACTCCAACCCAAATCCACTAGTCTCTCCTTCAAGGTGGAGGTAAACCTTTCTTACAATCTCTCCCTCTTACAATAGAATTGAAATAAAAGCAAGTAAGAGGAATATAAAATGTTTAGGAACTTGGGAGTATGTTTAGAGATGAAGCATTAACCTCCCAAAGTGACCCAAGGTCTCTTCTTATAGGAAAGAAGTCATTCTTCCCGTTGGGCACCTAGCAATCGACTGATGCAGCCATTAGTCGATTGCTACTGTAGTCGTTGCCTCGCAACGACCTTATCAATGTTGGCTTCCAGCCAATGGCTCCCACATCAGTCGACTGATCATGCCCATCAGTCGATAAATGGAGCCATCGATCGAGTGACTAAAGCGATCAGTCGACTCTGAAACCTTCTGTGTTCAATTTCACTTCTATCAGTCGACTGTCGTCCCATGGTAGTCGATTGATGGTCGAGCAGTCGACTGTTGGACCAGAAAAGCTTTGGTCGAACACTAGTCGAGCACCATTCGAGTGCCATCGACCCAGAGCAATCGATTGATATCTATATCAGTCGACTAGTGTCGAGTAAAATCTCAAATAACAATGTTTGAGCATCCGATGGTCGGGTAAAACCTCAACCCACTTGGTTGATCGTCCAACTCTTGACTTAGCCATTCGGCCAAGTTCACCTATGAGTTACATGACACTTCGCTCATTCTCTCATCTCCCTTGAAGTCCCTCGGCGAAGTTCTCTTCACCCGACCACATCTCTCGGATGCACCAAGCGCACGGCTTCGCAATGTCATCCTTCGCATCGTGCCTTGAAGTATACTTCCTTGGCTTCACTCCAATGCTGCTTGTCCGACGGTCCCTCGGATGCACCAAGTACACGGCTTCGCAATGCCGTCCTTCACCGACTAAAGGATCGGAGCCATGAGATGGTGAACTCACCAATGCTAACATCAAGCCAATCCAAATGTATGAATTACTAAGTCCTACACGACTTCAACACACATATCAAAATAACATATCAACCTAACTTAAACCCTTTGCCACACACATCAAAACCACATCATACATGGGTTGATTGCCATAATAGTATCAAACGACCAAGTACTTGAAATGTCTCAAGCACCAAGATCCATTAGGACAATTAGTGATCATCCCCAAGATCAGATCATAGGAGAACTTCAATAATGGGTGAGGACCAAATCATCCTTTAGGAATGAAGGAGTTGAAGTTGCGTTGATCTTATAAATCAAACCCAGGAGTAGAAGAGGCTTTGCTTGATCCTAATTGGGTCTTCTCACTACTAGAGTCCATAAGGCTAATGCTAGCATTTGCTATATACAAAGGCTTCAAACTCTATCAAATGGATGTGAAGCCTGCCTTCTTGAATGGGGTAATTAAGGAAGAGGTGTATGTTGAACAACCACCAGGATTTGAGAGTATAGAGTTTCTAGACTACGTGTATAAACTGAAAAAGGCACTTTATGGGTTGAAACAAGCTCCCCGTGCTTGGTACGAAAGGTTGTCCATATTTCTTATAGAGAAAGTATTGAGAAGAGGTCAAATAGATCCCACACTATTTTTGAAAAGAGATGGTTTTTGGTGCAGTAGGCACTTGAATCGAACCTAATTTTTGATTATAGCAAATAGACAAAGTTAAGCTCACTTTGTTATCTCACAAGCTGAATCAAGTGTGCAGAATTGCTAAGCTAAGCCGAAGGTCAGTGACACCCGGAGGGAATCATGGCAGTCGGGCGACAATGAGAGGACTTTGGAGGAAGCCGGAGAACTCAGGTGAAGACCTGAAGAGAAGCTTCAAAGGTAAAGGGTGAGGTAAGCTCATGTGAGTGAGTGTAAGTAAGGTCGTGTCCTCCGTACAGGGACATCCTTAGGTGACGATCCGACCAAGACTTCTCATGGAAGGTCTAAGTTGAGATCAGATGGTAAACAACCATCGAACTTACTTATATTAAGTGCATTTTCGAGCTAACTCTTCATTACAGCTGGAAACCCTGCCATCAGTCAACTGACAGCTTGTATCAATCGACTGATGCCTCCAACAGTCGATTGGTAAGGGTAGCAATCGACCGATTGGAGAGTCAAAGCTTATCTCCATTTCTCAAGGTCTAGGTGGCATCACCTCAAGAAACTTCATCTCAACTATTAGCGTTTCACAAGGCTATAAAAGTAGGGGTTCTCCACCCCTTTTCCATCATTCAAAGTGCTTCCATGTTCTCCCGCAATGTCACGACTCTCCGACAATCCTACATCGACGAAGCACTGTCGAAACACCGACGACCCAAGCTTCTTCTTCTAACTCTTTAGTTGTCGGTAATTTTAAAGTTGTTATTTCATTATATTCAGTTTCAATTTGTATTTTGGTGATTTTAATTTTAACAAGGAGAGAGGGAGTGCCCCTCTACCTTAATCTCTTTCGAGCTTTTTGTATTCTATTGTCTCCTACCTCTAACGAGGAGGAGATTATTTTAGTGTATTGCCCTCCGTATGTGGTCGCGGACCATTAGGGCATTGAAGCCGAAGGCTATGAACCAATTAAAACAAAAAGTGTCATATTTATTTTCCACTGCCTTTACTCTTATTCGTGTTTTATATCGAACGAAAAAGAAAAAGTTTCTCTTGCATTATTCACCCCCCTCTAGTGCTCAAATCAATCCAACAAGTGGTATTAGAGCCGGGGGTGCTACAATTTGGTGAAACCACCAATCTGGCAATTTTTACAGATTTCTTTTTTTTTATTTTTGTTTTTACGAGTTTTTCTTTTCGTTTAAATTCATTCTCCCGCACTATTAATCCAAGACGAAAGTCTTGGTGCATTTCGATTGTTTTTGTTTTGCGAGGTACTTGTTTTCCTTATTTTGTCTAAATGGCCCATCTCGAAGGGTTTAGCACTGTCCGACCTCCGTTTTACAATGGAGATGACTTCCGTTATTGGAAGGGTCGGATGGAGTGCTTCCTTACGACCCAGATCGAGATGTGGATCGTAATCCAAATTGGATTCACATTTCCTACTAATGAAGTGGGTGAATCCTTGGATTACGATCAGTGGACTAATGCCATGAAAAGACAAGTGGAAGCCAACGCAAAGGCTACCCAAATCCTCCAATGCGGCTTGTCTAAAGAGGAGCTAAACCGCATCGACCCCTTCATTAGCGCGAAAGATCTATGGACTAAACTCGAAGAGCTACACGAAGGAACCGACGACGCGAAGGTATGTAAGCATAATTTTATTTTTAATAAGTTATATAATCTTAAGATGCAGGAACACAAGACGACAACACAACTACATGCCTGCATTCAAGACATCGTCAATAGCTTGCATGCCATCGGACAAAAGGTCGAGAATTGAGACCTTATAAGGTATGCTTTAAATGCTTTCCCTAGGACTACCTTGTGGGCATCCATTGTCGATGCCTACAAGGTTTCTAAGGACCTTTCAAAAATTAGATTAGATGAGTTATTTTATAAATTTGAACTCCATGAATAGTCTAATTTGGTTCCCGAGAAAGGTATTGCCTTACTTGCAGGTTCAAAGAAGAAGGCCGCAAACAAACCACCCCCCAAGTAAGAGGACGAGTACGAGTATGAGTCGGAGGTAGACCACGAGATTGAAACCGAACTAGTGAATCTATTTCGGAAGATGATCAAGAGCCCAAGACAACCCGTCAATCAAGGTAAACCTAAGTCTAATTTGAATTTGAGATGTTTTGAATGCAACAGGTTCGGACACATCAAGTCGGAGTATCCGAAACTAAAGAATAAAGCACCCAAGTCCAAGAAAGCACTTAACGCTACTTGGGAAGAATCGTTGGAAGAGGAAGACGATGATCTCGTCCTTATGGCCAAACCGACCGAACCCGATCAAGAGTCTGAACCCGAGGAAGAGTCCAAGTTCGAATTCGACGACAAGTCGCTATTCAAGTCAAGCCATGGGTACGCATCCAGTTCAAAAGAGTCACTTAAGGCAAGTCGATCTTTGCTTAGCACTTTATACAATGCAATTAAATTCTTAACTAGAAAGTTATCTAAGTCCGAGTCCAAGGTTGAGTCCTTAGTTGAGGAGGTTAAACTCCTTAAACACAAGGTCTCCCTAACCTCTTCGACTAGTCAAGTTCAAGAGGAGGACTCAACTCGAGTTGAAAAACTCAAAGTTGAGAACTCACTTTTGAAAAGTCAAGTCGAAGACCTTAGGCATAGTTGGAAAGGTTCACTTTGGGATCCAAGGGACTTGACCTTTTACTTGGATTGCAAAGGGACGTGTACAACAAGGCCGGGCTTGGGTTTAGCTCAAATACGACTAACAAGTTGTATATGTCTATTGTAAGTCAAAATAGAATACATGTCCAAGCATGGGTCCCTAAGACCACTTTGATTTCTCAATTAGGATCTAACTAGTATTGGGTTCCTAAGGACCAAATCCACTATGTGGAAAGATTGCACCGATTCAATTGTCCAAGGGGAGTTAGTACAAAATTTGTTTGTGCTATCACATAGAATTTGCATGCTTAGTTTTTTTTTTCCTTTTATTTTTAGAATGGTTAGATAGGAACTATAACTCGTCAACACTTGACAACATAGTACTAGGATGGGGGGAGATGATAGTATGCTAGGACAGCGAAGTCTTGTGTATCTGAGTTAGATAAGACGTATCTAGCTCGATGCACTCGACTAAGTGGAACTAGCTGAAGCTACCTCGCCGTATCCTTAACTAGTTAGACCAAGAAGTGATCTTAGGTGAATCAAGTCATTACTTTCTTGAACTTGACGTTGTCTAAGGAAGTGGTCGTTGTTCCGATCAAAGAAGGCTTCTGTGCCTCGCCACGACGTGGAAGCCGATTTCTTGAAAAGGTGACTTGGTGAGCTTAGGGTTAAATCTGAATCTAACCCAAGGTTGACTAGTTTCGATTCATTGAAATTAATCAAGTAAAATTGAAGTTATCTCACAAGAACACATAAGGAAAACGTGTTTGATCATGTAGAAATGGGTGAGATGAACTAGGACTAATAATCTTCAACCGACCCTTAAAATTCCAATATCCGATCCAACTACCTTGTATGTAGGATCAATGGATGTTGGACAGTGGATGCTCTCGACATATGACCGGAGACCAACTTAAATTTTTGAAGCTTAGATTCAAACGGCAAGGATCGGTAGCTTTCAGAAACAACAGCAAGCTCAAAATCATCGGTTCAGTTGATATTGAGCTAAATTCTAATTTCACAATTCACAATGTTTTATTAGTCAATGATTTTCAATATAATTTATTTAGTGTAAGTCAATTGTGTGATAACAACTATAGGATTATATTCTTAGAAAATGAATGCTTAATTAAAACAAATGAAACCTCTAAAACAATACTTAAATGAACTAGGAATAGCAACATCTACATTATTAATCTACCTAACTCCTCAACCAAGTGTCTTATGACACAACAAGAGGAATCTTGGTTATGACACCAACGACTCGGTCACTCGCACCCAAGACTCGTTCACAAGATGAGTCAGAGTGGCTTAGTCAGAGGTCTGCCTAACCTTAACAACTTAGACAATAAAATTTGTAATGCTTGTCAACAAGGTAAATAACCTAGGACACAATATCAACTAACTAACCGAGAATGAACCAAAAGTGTGCTTGAGCTCATTCATTTGGATTTATTCGATTCTCATGGAGCCAAGTCACTTAATGGGAGTCAATTTTGCCTAGTCATAATTGATGACTATTCTAGGTTTACCTGGGTTAGGTTTTTTAAACACAAAAAGTGATAACTTAGATCAACTCATCAACTTGTTTAAATTAATCGAAAACCAAAAGAACCTTAAAATTAAAAGACTTAGAAGTGATCATGGTGGTGAATTCGAAAACCACAGGTTTACCGACTTCTGTAACCTAAACGGATACCACCATGAATTCTAATGTCCTAGAACCCCACAATAAAATGGCCTAGTCGAGCGGAAAAATAAAACCCTACAAGATGTCGCTAGGACCATGTTGAACGAATACAACCTACCCGATAGGTTTTGGGCAGAAGCCGTTAGTACAACTTGTTATAAATAGAATTCTTATGGTAAAGAAGAACCTTAAGACATCATACGAAATCTACCGTGACAAAGTACCTAACATTAAATACTTTAGAGTATTTGGATGTAAAGTATATATCCTAAACACTAAGGACTACCTAGGAAAGTTCACATCCAAAACCTCCACCGGTATCTTCCTAGGATACTCAACTACAAGTAGAGCCTATAGGGTATATAACAATGACACCCTTAGAATTGAGGAAACCATTAATGTAATATTCGACGAAGGACATGAACCCACAAAACCCTTAGTAAAACCAACTAGCGAACCGATTCATACCAGACTCGACTCTGACCTTGAAATTGAGTCTACTATTAATCCTAATCCAAGCTAGTCTAGGATTCAATCAAGTCCTCCTATCGATCAGGTGATAGGTGACCCTAACCCAAGTCATTCTAGGATTCAATCGAATCATCCTATTGACCAAGTGATAGGTAATCCTAGCCTAGGGTTTCGAACTAGATCATCATATAGAAATCTGAGTCAAATCTCCTTGATTTCGAAAACCATTGAACAAGCTCTTCTTGATCCTGATTGGATTATTGTAATGCAAGAAGAACTAGATCAATTTAGTAGGAACGAAGTTTGGGAATTAGTACCACCACCTAAAGATAAATCAATTATTGGAACAAGGTGTTGTTGGAGGATCGGTGGCCGGCTAGAGGGAGTGAATAGCCTTATATGAACTTCGATCGCGTCTTGATTGTCTACGATTTGGTTATCATAGTGGAAACAAAGCTAAACAAACAATTAAGACAAATACAAAGAGAAATGAAAGCACAAACGCTAACAAGGTGATGTAACGTGGTTCACAACCCTTGCTGCTAATCCACGACGGATTCGTCCCAGGTGAATCACTCCTTTCTCAATCCACTAATATCTCCTTCAAGGTGGAGGTAAATCTTTGTTTACAAGAATCACTCCTCTTACAATAAGATAAAATTAAACACAAGGAAGAGGAGTAAAATCATGTTGGGCACTTGGGAGAAGTTTAGGAGTTAAGAATTTACCATCCAAAGTGACCCAAGGTCTCTTCTTATAGGGAAGAGGTCATTCTTCCCGTTAGCACCGAAAGCGATCGGACCGATTCGGTCATCGATCATTGATCACATAGTCATTGCCTCACAACGACCTCATCCACATTGGCTTCCAGCTAACGGCTCCCACATCAGTCGACTGATCACCTTCATCAGTCGACTGATGGAGCCATTGTCGAGTGACCGAAGCGATCACTCGACTGGAAAACCTTCTGTACCCAAATTCACCTTGATCAGTCGACTTTCATCCCTTGGTAGTCGATTGATGGTCAAGCAATTGACTGCCAAATCCTAGCAGTCGACTATTGGGCTAGAAATCAAACTCGAACACCAGTCGAGTCTTCAGTCGAATTGGAGTAGTCGACTAAAACCTCAAACCAACCTTGGTTGAGCATCTGACACTTAGCTATTTGACCAAGTTCACCTATGAGCTACCCCGTCTCGGGTTACAATCGCTCAGTCTCATCTCCCTTAGAGTCCCTCGCCACGAAGCTCTCTCTGTCCGGCCACGTCCCTCGGATGCACCAAGCGCACGGCTTCGCAATGCCATTCTTCACGTCTCACCCTGAAGTCTGCTTCCTTGGCTTCACTCCAATGCTCCTCGTCTGACGGTCCCTCGGATGCACCAAGCGCATGGCTTTCGCAATGCCATCCTTCATCGACTCAAGGACCGAGTCATGAGATGGTTGAAGGTACGAAACTTCGCTTCCCACTTCAACTCGGTCGCTTGTTTATGCTGATCCCTTCTACGTCCCCAGATAAAAAAAATTTATCCTTGACAAGAGGGATTGCCCAAGCTCCCATTTCATCGTCGTGCTATTCGATTAGAGTAGTCACTTGAACAAACTTGTTGTTCAAGCAACCAACCTCTATTCTACGATTAGCCACGGAATAGACGATGTATGAATCACCGACTTTTGTGTTTGTATTCGGGGTCCAAGTTAATTTAGCCATTAAACAAAGCATACAACATGCATATAATTGAAAAACAATCATAGACATAACACAAAAGAATATAAAACAACATTTATACATCTCGATCTTCTATTGTATGTCCTTCCTCCTTTTGGGCGTCGTGTGGGCGACGGTCTTACAAAAGTTGAAGCCTCCTAGATCACTAATCTTCCTATCCTTGTTCTCTCTGAACAAAGGAAGATCAATAACAAAACTCTTCCTCTCCTTACTTGCGCCAACCACCAAACACCAACTTGGTGTCCGCCGGCCAAAGGAGTGGATGAAGGAGATGGGTGTCGGCCAAGAGCTCCAAGGGAAGACCCTAAGCTTTGTTTCCACCACCCAAGGAGAAGAGAAGGAGGATGTTTGGATGCCGGCCAAGGGAGGAGAGAAGATGATGGGCGCCGGCCACCTTAAGGAAGAAGAGAAGAAAGGAAAATATTTCCTTAATTGTGGCCACCCAAGCTCCAAACCCTAGCCGCCCAAACCCTAATCCTATCTTGCTTCTAATTGATCTCCACGCCAACCCTTAAGCCCCTTTTTATAGAGTTAGGGATAAGCCTTGTTTTAATCTCCACCATTGGTTCTAGGAATTTAATCTTAACTGACGGATTTAGAGATTCAATTTCAACCGTTAGATCTAGAGATTTAATCTCTACCGTTGGATCTAGAGTTTTGTTTTCAACCATTGGATCTAGGCTTCACGAGGTTTTAATAGGATACAATAGGGACCATGAGGAGGAGTTGGATCTTGGCCACCCAATGGATCAAGCCCACATAAAGTCTGATCCATTAATGATAATCCATTCCACTAGTGGATTATCATTGATCTACCTCACCAACCCCCATAAGTTAATATGGGATCCATATATTATTTGTACATTTATCTCCCCGTGTTTAAGATCTCGAATGTTCGTCGATTAATTAATTTTCCTGACAATCAATTAATCAACATCTAACTCCATGAGTAGTACCACTCAATCTTATCATCATGCCAGACCAAGTTCACCTGTAGGGTTTACATGAAGAACCTTATGAGCTCCTCAAGGGGACATCATCATCCTAATATATAGGACACGGTTTCCTCCTATAATCAACGACACACCATATAAATAATACCATTTCTCAACTTACCGAGTCTATCGATTTACTCTATAAATCTCGCCTATTGGTAAATCAAAGAAATGAATACTAAGTATATGTGCCCGTTATTATATCGGGATTAAGAGCATGTACAATATAATATCTGAGGTCCGATTTAATTATGTAGTCAGCAATAAATTGAATCACCTCTATGTCGGTCCTGCTCAATACACATAGTGTACTAGTGTGATTCTATGGTCAAGACAAACCAATACCAAATCACACCACAACCATACCAATGGTTTGTCCAAAGTCATCTCGGTTGTGAGCCTTTACTTATACTTTACAAGGAACCGATAATATGATCTCCCGGGTGATACTACACACCATGTTATCTACAATGTAATGTATTAGACAAATATGCATAACCATAAATATGCAAACAATGATCATGTGATTCTTATTTTAAAATAAAAATATTCATACAAAAGATAGACTTTTCAGTATACATCCCAACAATGGTGAACTCACCAATGCTATCACCATGTGTGAATTACCAAGTCCTCACGACTTCAACACACATATCAAATTCATAAATATCTTAACTTAAACCTTCGTCACACACATCAAAACCACATCATACATGGGTTGATTGCCCTAACAATCTCCCCCTTTTTGATGTGTGGAAACCATGTTTAAGTTAGGTAAAACATTAACATAAAACATAAGCCAAGAAAGCATGTAGACAAATATGAGTATCAAACTCCCCCTTAATACTTGCAACTCCCCCTTAACACATGCTAATTTCTCCCCCTAGCACAATTAACTTAAACGTAACAATTTCTCCCCCTTTGACACCATCAAAAACATCTACCATATGTTATATAAGCATGGCATCAAGTCTAAGGGAATAAAATCACTAAAAACCAACTTAAAATATGAAAAAATAGGTTACTGTGCTCGTGCACAGTACATCAATCGACTGAATCAGAGCACCAGTCGATTGACACTAATAAAAGTAGATTTTTTGATTTCTGACCCGAATTTCAGAAATGTATTAAAAATTTCAAAAAATTCTAAAAATCATGAAATTTGGGGAACATAATTCTAATAAGTTCCTGTAGGGTTTTTCTTATCGAGTCCGTGAGGGGAAACTTTGCTTCCCACTTCACCTCGGTAGCTTGTCCATGGCGATCCCTTCGATGTCGCCGGATTAAAAAAATTTAATCCTAGACAAAAGGGATTGCCAAAGCAACCAAGTCATCATCGTGCTATTCGTTTAGAGAGGTCACTTGAACAAACTAGTTGTTTAAGCGACCATCCTCTATTCTATGAGTAGCCGCGGAATAAACGATGTCCAAATCGTTGGTTTTTGTGTTTATGCTCGGGATCCAAGTATTATTTAGCCATTTACAGATTTATAACATGCTTATAATTGAAAAACAAAAACAAGCAACAAAAAAAAGAAGAAAGTAGAATAGGTATACCTCTCGATCTTCTAATGTATGACCTTCCTCCTTTTGGACGTCGTGTGGGCGACGATCCACCAAAAGTCGAAGATCCTAGATGCCAAATCTTCCTTCCTTGCTCTTCCAAAGCAAGAGGAAGAATAGAAACAAGGTTTTTCTTCTCACTAGAAACAACCAACAAGGAACCAAACTTATCCTTGCCGCAGGCCAACTAGATGAAGGAGAAGATGGAGGCAAGACACCAAGGGAAGCCCTATATCTTGTTTCCACCACCGAAGGAGAGGGAAAAGGAAGCTTTTGGGCGCCGGCAAAGGCTGGAAAAGAGCTGGAAAGTGTGCTGGACGTTGGCCAAAAGAGGAAGAAGAAGAGAGAAAGAACCTTCCTTATTTGGTGCCACCCTTGCCTCCAAACCCTAATCCTAATCCTATCTCAAATAGGATTCCTTCTTGCCGCCCAAACCCTAGCTCTCCTATCATGTAGTTCACCCCAAATCCCTTTGCCATCCTTTTATAGAGTTAGGGGATAAGTCATGAATTAATCTCCTCCATTGGTTCTAAGGATTTAATCTCAACCGTCGGATCTAGAGATTTAATCTCAACCGTCGGTTCTTAGCGATTTAATCTATACCAATGGATCTTTGAGTTTTGTTTCTATCCTTTGGATCTAAGCATCATGAGGTGTTAATAGGCAACATTTGGGACCATGAGGAGGAGTTGGGTCTTGGCCTCCCATGGATCAAGGCCACATAAAGTCCGATCCACTAATGATGATCCAATCCACTAAAGGTTCATCATTGATCTACCTCACCAACCCCCATATGATAATATGGGCTCCATATATTATTTGTACATTTTCTCCCCGTGTTTAAGATCTCAAACGTCCATTGATTAATTAATTTACTGACCATTAATTAATCAACATCTAACTCCTTGAGTAGTACCACTCAACCTTTTCATCATGCCGGACCAAGTCCACCTGCAGGGTTTACATGATGAACCTTATGAGCTCCTCAAGGGGACATCATCATCTTAATATATAGGACACAGTTTCCTCCTATAATCAATGACACGCCATATAAATAATATCATCTCCCAACTTACTGAGCCTATCGATTTAATCTATAAATCTCGCCCATTGGTAAATCAAAGAGATGAGTACTAAGTATATGTGCCTGTTATTATATCGGGATTAAGAGAATGTACTAAATAATATCTGAGGTCCGATTCTATTATATAGTCAGCAATAAATCGAATGACCTCTAAGTCGGTCCTGCTCAATACACATAAAGTGCACTAATGTGATTCTATGGTCAAGACAAACCAATACCAAACCACACTACAACCATTCGGATGGTTTGTCCAAAGTCATCTCGTTTGTGAGCCTTTGCTTATACTTTTCATGGGGCCGATAACATGGTTTCCTGTGTGACACCACACACCATGTTATCTACAATGTAAAGTATTAGACAATATTGCATAACCAAAAAGATATGCAAACAATGATCATGTGATTCTTATTCCAAAATAAAGATGTTCATATAAAAGATAGACTTTTCAGTATACATCCCTACAATCTCCCACTTATACTAAATGACTTTGTTGTCCTCAAAGTGCCATACATCTGATCCCCATTCCCTCCACATGCCTATCAAAAGATCTCGTCGGAAGGGCCTTAGAGAAAGGATCTGCCAGGTTATCCTCCGATGCAATCTTGGCCACAACAACTTCTCCTTTCTTTACGATTTCTCGTATCAGGTGGTACTTGCGCTCTATGTGTTTACTAGCCTTATGAGCTCATTGTTCCTTCGAGTTTGCAACTGCACCACTATTATCACAATAAATTGTGATAGTTCTGGGCAAACCAGGAATCACATCAAAGTCCATCAGGAAGTTCATGAGTCATACAACTTCTTTGGCCGCCTCAGAGGCCGCCACATACTCAGCTTCCATGGTGGAGTCCGCCACGCACTTCTGCTTGACACTCCTCCATACAATGGCTCCACCTCCCAAATTAAACACAAAACCTGTGGTAGACTTACTGTTATCCCTATAAGATTGAAATTCAGAATCCGTGTAATCCACAGGGAGTAATTGGTCTGCCCGGTAAACTAGCATATAATCCCTAGTCCTTCTCAGGTACTTCAATAAATGCTTTACCGCATTCCAATGTCCCTGTCTTAGATTACTCTGATATCTGCTGACCATGCCCACGACAAAGAAAATATCTGGTCTCGTACAGAGCATCGCATACATGAGGCTTCCTACTGCCGAAGCATAAGGAACCGTCTTCATCTCCTCTATCTCCTCAGATGATTTAGGACACATCTCCTTATATAAAGGAACTCCATGCCTGAAAGGTAGAAAACCCTTCTTGGAGTTCTGCATGCTAAAACGCTCCATAATCGTGTCTATGTATGAAGCTTGGGATAAGCACAACATCCTTTTCTTGTAATCCCTTATAACCTTAATCCCAAGGATGTGTCCTACCTCTCCCAAGTCCTTCATATCAAACTGTTTGGACAACCATACTCTTACGTTCAATAACACCTTGATATTGTTGCCAATCAACAAAATGTTATCTACGTATAGTACAAGAAATACCACTACGTTTCCGTCACATCTCTTGTATACACAAGACTCATCCGAAATTTGAATAAATCCATAAGACTGGATTACCTCATCAAAGTGGATGTTCCAAGACCTCGAAGCTTGCTTCAATTCATAAATGGACCGATTACGCTTACATATAAGATGCTCTTTGCCCTTAGCAATGAATCCCTCTGGTTGCTTCATATAGATGTTTTCCTCAAGACTTCCATTCAGGAAAGTTGTCTTGACATCCATCTGCCACACCTCATAATCCATATGAGCTGCTATGTATAAGAGAATCCGGATAGACTTAAGCATGACTACCGGCGAAAAGGTCTCCTCATAATCGATACCCTCTTTCTGAGTATACCCCTTCGCAACAAGCCTCTCTTTGAAGGTCTCCACCTTCCCATCTATTCCTCTCTTTCTCTTGTAGATCCTCTCAGGCGGCCAAAGAAGCTGTATGGCTCAGGAACTTCCTGATGGACTTGGATGTGATTCCTGGTTTGCCCAGAACTATCACAATTTATTGTGATAATAATGGTGTAGTTGCAAACTCGAAGGAACCACGAGCCCATAAGGTAAGTAAATACATAGAGCGCAAGTACCACCTGATACGAGAAATCGTAAAGGAGGTAGAAGTTGCTGTCGCCTAGATTGCATCAGAGGATGACCTGGTAGACCTTTTCACTAAGGCCCTTCTAGCGAGAGCTTTGATAGGCATGTGGAGGGAAGGGAAATCATATGTATGGCAGTATGAGGACAACATATTCTTTTAGTATAAGTGAAAGATTGTAGGGATGTATACTGAAAAGTCTGTCTTTTGTATGAACATCTTTATTTTGGAATAAGAATCACATGATCATTGTTTGCATATTTTTATAGTTATGCAATATTGTCTAATACTTTACATTATAGATAACATGGTGTGTGGTGTCACACAGGAGACCATGTTATCGGCCCCTTGAAAAGTATAAGCAAAGGTTCACAACCGAGATGGCTTTGGATAAACCATCGGAATGGTTGTAGTGTGGTTTGGTATTAGTTTGTCTTGACCATAGAATCACACTAGTGCACTTTGTGTGTATTGAGCAGAACCGACTTAGAGGTGATTTGATTTATTGCTGACTACATAATCGAATTGGACCTCAGATATTATTTAGTACATGCTCTTAATCACGATATAATAACGGGCACATATACTTAGTACTCGTCTCTTTGATTTACCAATGAGCGAGATTTATAGATTAAATCGATAGGCACGGTAAGTTGAGAGATGATATTATTTATATGGTGTGTCATTGATTATAGGAGGAAACCGTGTCCTATATATTAGGATGATGATGTCCCCTTGAGGAGCTCATAAGGTTCATCATGTAAACCCTGCAGGTGGACTTGGTCCGGCATGATGAAAAGGTTGAGTGGTACTACTCAAAGAGTTAGATGTTGATTAATTAATAGTCGGTAAATTATTTAATCAAAGAACATTCGAGATCTTAAACACGGGGAGAAAATGTACAAATAATTTATGGATCCCATTTTATCATATGGGGGTTGGTGAGGTAGATCAATGATGAACCTTTAGTGGATTGGATCATCATTAGTGGATCGGACTTTATGTGGGCTTGATCCATGGGTGGCCAAGACCCAACTCCTCCTCATGGTCCCTAATGTAGCCTATTAACACCTCATGATGCTTAGATCCAACGGATAGAAACAAAACTCAAAGATCCATTGGTAGAGATTAAATCTCTAAGAACCGACGGTTGAGATTAAATCTTTAGATTCGACGGTTGAGATTAAATCCCTAGAACCAATGGAGAAGATTAATTCATGACTTATCCCTAACTCTATAAAAGGATGGCAAAGGGATTTGGCGTGGACTACATGATAGGAGAGCTAGGGTTTGGGTGGCAAGAAGGAATCCTATTTGAGATAGGATTAGGATTAGTGTTTGGAGGCAAGGGTGGCACCAAATAAGAAAGGTTCTTTCTCTCTTCTTCTTCCTCTTTTGGCCAACGTCCAGCACCCTTCCCAGATCTTTTCCAGCCTTGGACGGCACCCAAAAGCCCCCTTCTTCTTCTACTTAGGTGGTGGAAACAAGATATAGGGCTTTCCTTGGTGTCTTGGTTGTTTTCCACCATCTTCTCCTTCATCTAGTTGGCCGGCGGCATGGATAAGTTTGGTTCCTTGTTGGTTGTTTCTAGTGAGGAGAAAAACCTTGTTTCTATTCTTCCTCTTGCTTTGGAAGAGCAAGGAAGGAAGATTTGGCATCTAGGAGCTTCGACTTTTGGTGGATCGTCGCCCACACGACGTCCAAAAGGAGGAAGGTCATACATTAGAAGATCGAGAGATATACCTATTCTACTTTCTTCTTTTGTTTGTTGCTTGTTTTTGTTTTTCAATTATAAGCATGTTATAAATCTGTAAATGGATAAATAATACTTGGATCCCGAGCATAAACACAAAAACCGGTGATCCGGACATTGTCTATTCCGCGGCTACTCGTAGAATAGAGGATGGTCGCTTGAACAACTAGTTTGTTCAAGTGACCTCTCTAAACGAATAGCATGACGATAACTTGGTTGATTTGGCAATCCCTTATGTCTGGGATTAAATTTTTTTTAATCCAGGGACATCGAAGGGATCTCCATGGACAAGCTACCGAGGTGAAGTGGGAAGCAAATTTTCCCCTCACGGACTCGATAAGCTAAAACCATTAAATTGGTATGAGAGCTTCCGGGGCAAAACCCTTCAATTGGTATCAGAGCCTGGTTTCTGGTTTTGTGTGTTTAGGATTTGGTTAATTTTTATGCACTTTTTCATATAATATATGTGTCGGATAATAGTAGGATATGTGTAGTTTAACTCTTTGGTTGCAGGCATAAGATACGACTATTATGGCCATATGTGTGTATGTGATTGTATGTGTGTAAATATTTATTTTGTTGAATCCTCCGGGTTGACGAGGCTAGTATTTAGTTTTTGGTAAATTAAATATGACATTGTTTAGCCGCTCTTTATTTTATTTTACTTTCGATCTAGATTTCATGTACACTCCCTCGTGGAGTATAAGATCGATGGATGCAAATTAAAATAGGTTTTAGTTTCGGCTCGGATCTCCAGATGGCTCGTACATGGCGTAGGAGGAGCGGACGAGATGGCGATGCAACGGGAGTCATATTGAAGACAAAAGCCATAATAGTTGGAAAATAATTTATTTTTCATATTTATTGCTTTTTGTTTGATATGTATGTCGTAGGCTAAGAAAATTCCTCATTTTCAAATTACTAAGTGGGAGAGGGATATTTTTATAAATTCCCATGACCTCCATTACGATTTGACAAGTGATGCAAACAAACTTGTGCGTCGGCTCTCAGTGCCTTTCTCCCCATCGGATGAGTTTGTTTGCGGATCACAAGGTCGAATATGGTTATAGAAAATTATTAAAGAGCATGTGTACTTGCCCATCGTAAGGCACATAACCCGAGATAATTACCTTGGTACCAAGTAATGGTGAACACTTAGATGCAAATATAAGTATCCTCCCCATCGGAGTCACTACTTTTATTTGTAGGGCTGAAGAGAAACCAACTATTAATTTTACTTGTCAAAAAGTTAGGTTGACAAGATAGTAAAATTAATGGGTAAAACCTCCTCTTACAAATGGAGAATTCGTATACATCCACACGATCGTGGCATGCGATATTCTCTGCGTTTAGAGGTGTTGGTTGATTTTAAAATTTTATTGTTTGAAGAATCAATAATTTTTTGAAATCTACAGTAATGATCTATGTGACTCTTAGAATTTTCAAAAATGACTTTCAGTCCACTTACTATGATACTAAAGGAAATAAACTTACTGTACCCAAATAATGTTGATTGGAAAAGAATCCAGATATTGTCTTATCTGCTAAGGAGTACAAGTATGCACTCTTCGAAGAGTGTCCTCAAGCCATGGTTGCTCAAAAAGGTTTCTACTTCTAAGCCGAAAGGCAAGAAGAAGAAGGAGAAACAAGGTAGAGAAAATGTGGTGGAAGGATCTCAGGGAAGAGTGAAGAACCCGAAAGGCAAGTACTTCACTTATAAGCAGGATGGACATTGGAAGAAGGACTGTCCCAATCCAAAGAAGAACAAAGATATATCCTTTGGACTAGTCGTTGAAACATGATTAGCGGTGTTATCTACCAGCACCTGATGTGTAGATACGAGAGCCACTAATCATGTCTGCAACACTTTGCAGGGGTTCTAGGAAACCCGACGAAGAGCTAAAAGGAAGATTACCATTTACTTGGGCAATGCCATGAAGATGGCAGCTATTGTAGTGGGAGAAGTTTTATTTATCTCTTGAGAAAAATAAAACTTAGGTTTTGAAAAATTCCCTTTATGTACCTTTATTTAGAAAGAACTTAGTTTCACTTTCTAAATTGTTTATGGATGGATATTCTATTTCTTTTAATGACAGAGCTGTTATAAAAGGGAATAGGGAGAATATCTGTTCAGGTACATTGATAGGAAATTTGGATACACTTGAACCAAAACCTCCCACGATGCAAATTGAAGTTTATAACTCATCTTCTAATTCCAATAAGAGAAAAGAACCTTCGAAGATGAACCAAACATATCTTTAACATCTTAGGCTTGGTCACATTAACCTAAGCAGAATTCAAAGGTTGATAGCTAATGGACCTTTGAGTTCATTAGTAGTGGAGGATCTCCCAACCTGTGAATCTTGCTTGGAGGGTAAGATGACCAAGAGGCCTTTTAAGGCCAAGGGGTATAGAGCCAAAGATGTGTTAGAAATGGTTCATTCTGATTTGTGTGGTCCTATGACTATCCAGGCAAGAGGTAGTCTTGAATATTTCGTCTCTTTCATAGACGATTATTCAAGATATGGATGACACTACGATCTGATCGTGGTGGAGAGTACCTCTTGAGAGAGTTTAGGAACTACTTATCAGAGGCTGGGATTCAATCCCAATTGATTGCACCTGGCACACCCCAGCAGAACGGTGTAGCAGAGCGAAGGAATAGGACTCTTATGGAGATGGTTAGATCGATGATGAGTTATTCTAAGTTGCCAGATTCGTTCTGGGGATATACTCTAGATACAACGGTGTACATTCTGAACTTAGTTCCATCTAAATCAGTGCCTTCTACTCCCACATAATTGTGAACTGGGTGAAAGCTCAGTCTAAGACATATTCGGATATGGGGGAGTTCAGCACATGTGCTGAAGGCAGATGCTGGTAAGTTGGAACTGTTGGAGATCGATTGACCGGCTAGAGGGGGGTGAATAGCCCTCGTACAATGGATGTCGTAAATTGCTCGTCTACAAGAGATTAGCGCAAGCGAAATATACAAATACAAATAAAGACAACACAAAAGATAGACAAGCAATACAAACACGAGATGTAACGTGGTTCACGGCTACGCCGCTAATCCACGGTCTGATTCGTCCAAGGTGAATCACTCCTCCAAATCTATCCACTAGATCTCTCCTTTGCACAAAGCTAGGTGGAGGTAACCTCTTTTACACAAGGATCACTCTTCTACAATAGAATAGAGATTAGAACAAGTAGAAGAGTAGGGAATCGTGTATGACACTTTGGGAGAAGTTTTGAGCTTAAGCATTAGCCTCCCAAAGCCCCATCCCCTTCCTTTTTATAGAGGAAGAGGGTTTCTTCCCGTTGACACAGGAGCAGTCGACTGATGCCCTCGATCAGTCGACTGGTCCTGTAGCCGTTGCCCAATAATGATCGCTTTCCACGTTGGATTCCATCCAACGGTATTGGCATCAGTCGACTGATCCTACCATCAGTCGACTGATGCTCGATCAGTCGAGTGCTCAATGGAGTCGACTCCATTACGTGCTCGAAAGACGCGGTGCCATCGATCGCCATTCTCCGGATCATTGCGTCGACATAAGTCGATCGCCATTCCATGGCTCACCGCCAAGCACTAAAGCGGTCTTATACCGATCGATCGAACCATCGACTTAGGCGATCGCCATTATATGGCGATCATCGTGTCGAAAAACCCATCACACTTGGCCAAATGACCAAGTTTCACCTAAGAGCTACCCTTCCCGGGTTACAATCGCTCACTCATCCTCGAGTCCTCGCCGGTTCTCTTCGTTCGCGGCCACGTCCCTCGGCAGCATCAGGTGCACGGCTCTGCAATGCTCCTTCGCATCTCTTGCCTCGAAGTCTACTTCCTCCGGTTTCACTCCAAGCTTCTCGTCCGGCGGTCCCTCGGATGCTCCAAGCGCACGACTTCCGCAAAGCTATCCTTCACCGACTCAAGGCCCGAGTCATGAGATGTGAAACTCGCCACGGCTCCATGTGCGAATTACTAAGTCCTGCACGACTTCAACGCACATATCAAATCACTATAACAACCTAACTTAAACCCTTTGCCATACCATCAAAACCATATTATGGCAAGAGATTGCCTTAACAATCTCCCCCTTTATGATGTGTGGCAATCCGTTTAAGTTAGGTAAAAACATTTGATATAAATTTTAAGGTAAGAAAGCATGTAAACATAAACATGATATAGCAACATGCAACTCCCCCTTAATCCATGAAACTCACTCTACAAATTCTCAATTTTCTCCCCCTATCATAATTTACTTAAACATAATCAATTCTCCCCCTTTGACACCATTAAAAAGATTAATACTAAGTTATAAACTCATGACATCAAGTCTAATAGAAGAAAAATACCAAAAATTAGTTTAAAAACTGAATTTTGGCCATTACTGTTATGATTTACAGGCCACCAGTCGACTGGTTTAGACTACCAGTCGACTAGCACGTAGGTTTCAGAAAATTCTGATTTTCGAACCGAATTTCAGAAATGCGTTAAAAATTCTAGAAAATTTGAAAAATCATGAAATTTTGGAAACATATTTCTTTTAAGGTTATTTATCAGTGAAAAATAATTTTTCATGAAAAATTATCATATTTTCATGTTTTTTCCAAAAATCCAAAAGGTTTAAAAACCACTAGGTTTTTGACCATTCTAGTATCAAGCTTAACACCTAGTTTTGGTTCCAATTGTTTCAAAACATGAATACATGGATTTTGGATTAAGAAATTGTTTTGAAAACATATGAAATATCCAACCATGATCTTTGGAAAATATGTCTATGAATTAAACATAAGCCTTCCCCATGATTGGTCTATTATTGCTATTTTGATACCTTAAATGACCATCTAAATGCCATAGGCACTAGTGGACATTTGTATCATCCTAACATCTCACCCATGATAAGTTTGCAATCAAGTTAGCCTATAGTGAGTGTGAAATGCATCCTAGGGGGTATTTGTATATACTTAACCATTATATTCATATAATTCTATCAAGGTTAAGTATCACCCTAACAATCCACATGATCATAATGACATATATGAATGAATTCTACATTATGATCATGAAATACATGTATTCATCAATTTTTAATCATGCATTAGGTATTATATCATGATAATAAACAGAATATCACCTAAAGCATGATTTAAGCCTATTTATTATGATAATGTGCCAAATTTCAAAATCATAAATCATGATTGCAACCATACATAGAAATTACATTGATCATCATGATTTAAGCATTATTATCTATTTATGGGCACGTTATCATCACCGAACACTATTCTAAAAATGTTGTCCCGCCATCCTAAGTCAACCAAAATATGATATAGGTCAATTGCATATGGTTGACTACCCTAGGGTTTTTCTAACCCTTAAGGATGGATTTTGGAACTCAAAATAAGTTCTTTCCTATTGGGTTCACAAGATACTCCTTGGGGATCCATTTTCTATCAATTACTTTCTTTTTATCTTGTCCCCTAGCTATTAGCCATTTATAGGTTTTTTCATTTTTCTTTTCTTTGTATCCTAGGTCCTTTTTGTTGAAGCTAGTTCTTTGGCTCCCAATAATCATATTTAATGTGTTGGAGCCTATAGTGAATTTTTCTAGTGCTTTTGTCAAGTAATATACCTTTTCCCTTAGAGCCCTATTTTCTTCTATGCATGCATCACTAACATCTAATGACACATAATTATCGTGTGAGCATGCATCATTTAACCTAGAAGAGATATTATCACTTTCATTTAATCATGCATTTTCTAGCTTATTTTCTAATTCCTTAATTTGATCTAGCATGCTTTTGTTCTTCTTCTTAGCTCTAAATAAATCTCTAGTTAAGCTAGAAACCATGGAAACTATTTTCTTAGGAGTTAGATTCGTTACCATAGCTTCCATGTCCTCTTCTTCTTCTTCGGATGAAGAGGATGTAGAGGCTCCCCCTTCACTTGAGCTCTCTCCACTTGAGCTTGATTCTTCATTTTCGGTGGAAGAGCAATCCAAGTCATCGAAGGCCATCAATGCAAGGTTGGAATAGACTTGTTCCTCTTCTTCGGATGAGGAGGAAGAAGCAAGGTCATCCCATGTCTTTGCTTTGAATGCCATGGCCTTTCCCTCTTCCTTTGCCTTCTTCTCCTCTTCCTTCTTTTTACTCCCCTTTTTCTTCTTCTTTTCTTCTTTCATCTTCCTTTCTTCCTTGCTCTTGTTTAGGAGGGGACAATTATCCCTTATATGTCCCTCTCCTTGGCAATTGTAACAAATCACCTTTCCTCTTGGTCTTCTCCTCCTATCATTAGATTTATTAAAATGAAAACCTTTTAAAGCACGTCTTACCCTCCTTACCATATATGCTTCTTCCGTGCTATCCATGGAGGAGGATGAGGATGCTTCGTCATCGGAGGAGGAAGGGACTTCCATCTTCTTCTTCCCCTTATTTGCCATCAATGCTACTCCCCTTGAAGGTTGGATTCTAGGTTCTTCTTGTATTCCTTCAAGCCTCGTTTCGTGGAGCTCCATGGTTGAGAAGAATTCCTCCAAGGTGCTCACTTCTAGGTTCTTGGATATGTAAAATGAATCCACCATGGAGCTCCATCTTGAGCACCGGGGAAAGGCATCTATGACCTTCATTACCATATCCCAGTTGGAGAGCTTTTCTCCTACACTTGTTAGCCCAATTAATATTTCTTTAAATCTAGAATGTAGGGAAGTTACCTTTTCTCCCTTTTCAAGCTTAATATTTGATAGTTGGGAGCGGAGGAGATCTCTTCTTGCTAGCTTGGCTTCCGAAGTGCCTTCATAAAGTTCAACTAGCTTCCCTATCCTATTGACTTCTTGTTGGGGGAGTACATTATAGAGATGGTGCTTGGCCTTTGAATTTGCCAAATACTCCTCTCTTTGTCTTTTGCTCCATCTCGATTTCTCCAGTGGCTCCCCATCTTCGTTCCTAGGCAACTCGAAACCGTTTTCCATAATTAACAATATTTCAAAGTCGGTTTCGAAGAATACCTCCATTCTCTTTTTCCACCAAGAGAATTCGCCGTCGAACTTCGGTGGGTGGATGTTTGAGCCGGCCATTTTTGATGTAGAGCTTGTTGCGGTGGTTTGTCCGGAGACAAGCAACCTGCTCTGATACCACTTGTTGGAGATCGATTGACCGGCTAGAGGGGGGTGAATATCCCTCGTACAATGGATGTCGTAAATTGCTCATCTACAAGAGATTAGCGCAAGCGGAATATACAAATACAAATAAAGACAACACAAAAGATAGACAAGCAATACAAACACGAGATGTAACGTGGTTCACGGCTACGCCGCTAATCCACAGTCCGATTCGTCCAAGGTGAATCACTCCTCCAAATCTATCCACTAGATCTCTCCTTTGCACAAAGCTAGGTGGAGGTAACCTCTTTTACACAAGGATCACTCTTCTACAAAAGAATAGAGATTAGAACAAGTAGAAGAGTAGGGAATCGTGTATGGCACTTTGGGAGAAGTTTTGAGCTTAAGCATTAGCCTCCCAAAGCCCCATCCCCTTCCTTTTTATAGAGGAAGAGGGTTTCTTCCCGTTGACACGAGGAGCGGATCATGCCCTTGATCATCGACCGGGTCTGCCGCTGCCAATATCGGTCACTTTCCACGCTGGATTCCATCCTGATTGCATCATCGACCGATCCTACCATCGATCGGCCCGATGCTCGATCGATCGAGTGCTCAATGGAGTCGACTCCATTCGTGCTGCCGTGCAGTGCCATCGATCGACCGCCATTCCTCGGCATCGGTCGACTATCGATCGATTGCGATCCATGTGCGATCGGCACAAGCTAAGCACTAAATTGGACTTATACCAGTCGATCGAACCATCGACTCAGAGCAGTCGACTGCCATTCCCTGGCAATCGACTGGTGTCGGGAAAACCCATCCGACACTTGGCCAAATGGCCAAGTTTCACCTAAGAGCTACCCTTCCCGGGTTACAATCGCTCACTCTCATCCCTCGGAGTCCCTCACCTTTGAAGTTCTCTTCGTTCGCGGCCACGTCCCTCGGTAGCATCAGGCACACGGCTCTGCAATGCTCCTTCGCGTCTCTTGCCTCAAAGTCTACTTCCTCCGGCTTCACTCCAAGCTTCTCGTCCGGCGGTCCCTCGGATGCTCCAAGCGCACGGCTTTCGCAAAGCTATCCTTCACCGACTCAAGGCCCGAGTCATGAGATGTGAAACTCGCCACGGCTCCATGTGCGAATTACTAAGTCCTACACGACTTCAACGCACATATCAAATCACAATAACAACCTAACTTAAACCCTTTGCCATACCATCAAAACCATATTACGGCAAGAGATTGCCCTAACAGGAACCTCGTACAGAAGTACGCATGTTGGTTGGCTATCCCAGGGGAACGAAGGGTGGTTTGTTTTATAGTCCTAGAGATCAGAGGGTGATCGTTTGCACGAACGCCAGATTTCTAGAGGAAGACTATGTGATGAGCCACAAGTCCAAGAGTAAAATTGTTCTGGAGGAGTTAAAAGGGGAAGTCACTTCTTTAGTACTACCGGTGCAAGAGGATATACCACATGTCACTGCACCGCGTGTAACATAGCATATACAGGAGATACCTCGTCGTAATGGGAGGGTTGTGAGACATCCTCTTAGATTCATGTTCTTGGGTGAATCTTGATTTTGAACAGATCCACCTCGATACGAGGCAATCCAAGATAAAGATACACGATTCAATAGATAAGATTCGATCTTCTTAGTAGAACCCGGTGTAAAAAACCATTAGATGCAAGTGGATCTACAAGAGAAAGAGAGGAATAGATGGGAAGGTGGAGACCTTCAAAGCGAGGCTTGTTGCGAAGGGGTATACTCAGAAAGAGGGTATCGATTATGAGGAGACCTTTTCGTCGGTAGCCATGCTTAAGTCTATCCGGATTCTCTTATGCATAGCAGCTCATATGGATTATGAGGTGTGGCAGATGGATGTCAAGACAGCTTTCCTGAATGGAAGTCTTGAGGAAAACATCTATATGAAGCAACCAGAGGGATTCATTGCTAAGGGCAAATAACATCTTATATGTAAGCTTAATTGGTCCATTTATGGATTGAAGCAAGCTTCGAGGTCATGGAACATCCACTTTGATAAGGTAATCCAGTCTTATAGATTTATTCAAATTTTGGATGAGTCTTGTGTATACAAGAGATGTGACGGAAACATAGTGGTATTTTTTGTACTATACGTAGATAACATTTTGTTGATTGACAACAATATCAAGGTGTTATCATACGTAAGGGTATGGTTGTCCAAACAGTTTGATATGAATGACTTGGGAGAGATAGGACACATCCTTGGGATCAAGGTTATAAGGGATCACAGAAAAAGGATGTTGTGCTTATCCCAAGCTTCATACATAGACACGATTATGGAGCGTTTTAGCATGCAGAACTCCAAGAAGGGTTTTCTACCTTTCAGGCATGGAGTTCTTTTATCTAAGGAGATGTGTCCTAGATCATCTGAGGAGATAGAGGAGATGAAGGCGGTTCCTTATGCTTCGATAGTAGGAAGCCTCATGTATGAGATGCTCTGTACAAGACTAGATATCTGCTTTGCCATGGGCATGGTCAGCAGATATCAGAGTAATCCAGGACAGGGACATTGGACTGCGGTAAAGCATATATTGAAGTACCTGAGAAGGACTAGGGATTATATGCTAGTTTACCGGGCAGACAAATTACTCCCTGTGGGTTACACGGATTCCGAATTCCAATCGTATAGGGATAACAGTAAGTCTACCTCAAGTTTTGTGTTTACTTTGGGTGGTGGAGCCATTGTATGGAGGAGTGTCAAGCATAAGTGCATGGTGGACTCCACCATAGACGCTGAGTATGTGGCGGCCTCTGAGGCAGCCAAAGAAGTTGTATGGCTCAGGAACTTCCTGATGGACTTGGATGTGATTCCTAGTTTGCCCAGAACTATAACAATTTATTGTGATAATAATGGTGCAGTTGCAAACTCGAAGGAACCACGAGCCCATAAGGTAAGTAAATACATAGAGCGCAAGTACCACCTGATACGAGAAATCGTAAAGGAGGTAGAAGTTGTTGTCGCCTAGATTGCATCAGAGGATGACCTGGTAGACCTTTTCACTAAGGTCTTTCTAGCGAGAGCTTTGATAGGCATGTGGAGGGAAGGGGAATTAGATGTATGGCAGTATGAGGACATCATAGTCTTTTAGTATAAGTGGGAGATTGTAGGAATGTATACTGAAAAGTCTATCTTTTGTATGAACATCTTTATTTTGGAATAAGAATCACATGATCATTGTTTGCATATTTTTATGGTTATGCAATATTGTCTAATACTTTACATTGTAGATAACATGGTGTGAGGTGTCACACAGGAGACCATGTTATCGACACCTTGAAAAGTATAAGCAAAGGCTCACAACCGAGATGACTTTGGACAAACCATCGGAATGGTTGTAGTGTGGTAAGGTATTGGTTTGTCTTGACCATAGAATCACACTAGTGCACTTTGAGTGTATTGAGCAGGACCGACTTAGAGGTGATTCGATTTATTGCTGACTACATAATCAAAACGGACCTCAGATATTATTTAGTAAATGCTCTTAATTCCGATATAATAATGGGCACATGTACTTAGTACTCATCTCTTTGATTTACCAATGGGCGAGATTTATAGATTAAATCGATAGCCTTGGTAAGTTGGGAGATGATATTATTTATATGGTGTGCCATTGATTATAGGATGAAACCATGTCCTATATATTAGGATGATGATTTTGTTGGGTTTCCGGCACCGCGGCGTGTGTGTGTTCGATCATGTTTCGTAAACATGAGCACAGCGGAAGCAACAAAAATAATAAATACTCCTATTTATTACAACACACACAACACACGCATGCTATTACAACAAGTGTAGACATAACCGTAAATTAAAATTGCAATAAAAGAAATTAAACTACGTTATACCTTCCGTATGACGTGTAGCGGGAACGGCATCAACCGGAACGATTCTCGTAAGAATCGTCTCTATCCGTATCCACGCCGAGCTCCTCGGGATGACTTCGCCAAGCCACGAGCTTCGTCTTCGTACGGGTTACTAGCCTCGTGTTGAAGACGACGTGATCGAGAGATGATCACGATCCGAATCCAAATTCGGATCCAAAACGAGTTCTCAAAACTCGCTTCTCCGGAGAGGTATTCGTCAACCGTTTGACGAATCCTTCGTCCTCCACCTCAGAGGATTACCGGAGATCAAATCCCCGGTATGTTAGCCGCTGTCGGAGCACTAACCGTCGTCCAAACGACGCTCCGACGAGAGGAGAAGAAGCTGTCCAGAAAACTGGACAGCTTGGTGGAGGAGTAGGTGCCGGCCAAAAACAAGGAGAGAAGAAGCTCACCTTGATGCCGAACCTATAGAAGATCACCGGAGGGTCGCCGGAGGTTCACCGGCTGAAGCTTGGACGCCGGCAAGAGTCTTGGACGGCGGCACAAAGCTGGGCGGTGGCTGCTTTTGGTTGGGCGCCGAATTCCTTCAACAAGGGATGGGCGGCAACTCAATGTTGGGCGGCAACTAGATGATTAGGTTTAGGGTTAGGGTTTAATCCCTATTTTATAGAGAACTAATTCTCTTAATGGTTAATGGATCATATCCATAAAGCCCGTTAACCCGCTCCATTAAGATAAGTTAAAATAAACCAAACCATGATGGTTTATTTTAAGTTAAAACGAACCGAACCAACTTTTGGTTCATTCGTTTAAAATAAACCAAACCCTTTGGTTTATTCTTATCCATTGGATTAGAACCAAACCATTTTGGTCCATCCATTATGTCTTCATAAGACACTGCCCATCCACGCTTCCATTGCGACTGAAACAATTTCAGCTCGCTTTATGTTTGGTCCAACCAAACATAGTTTCTCTCGGTCTGAGAATCTCATTCTCAAGCTCGTTTTAAATCCTTTGGATTACACTCGTTGTGCGTGTGACCAAATAGGTTCTCATTTTATGTTGGCCGTCTATAATTAACCATTAATTATAGAACGATCATGAGTGGCACCTAGTAGTACATCATGATCCCCAATTAACCGAAAAGATCAACGGTTGATCCAGAACTATTTCTGAAACCCTTGGCCTCGAATGAATCGTGCCCCATTCCCTTCACTCATCTTATACCCACTTGGTTCAGGACATGGTCTATTGTGTCAGTCCCCACTAGGCTGACTACGTCACACCTAGCCCAAGTATCATTTCCTCGTCCTACGGATTCTAGTTACTCCACATGTATTGAAGAGTACTTTACTCTAAACATGTAATGCTTTGGCCAAAGACTTTAGTAACAATCCGACGAGAGGCCATGGGTATACATCTCCTCGCAAGGAGTGGTGAATCCTTTATAGGCTATTCAAACACCTTCGATCACTGACTTATACCCAATCATCCGGGTCCACATCTCCTCGGAGATGTTTGCTTAAGATGTCAAAGCATAAGTCTCCATGATCAAGATGACTTGAATACATGCAAGTCAAAGGAACATCGCACTTAAGCCCACAAGAAGAACTTCATTGACATATCTATATATATGCAGAGAACCATATGAAGTCTTACGGTGGTCACTCCAATGAACTAGTTACCATAACTAGCATCCACGATTAACTCGGACATCACAATGTCTCCACCGGTGAGAATCACCGGTGCTTGGATACACCAAGGAGTATACCTCGTGCTAGTCTCGGCGAAATTGATGGTGTCCAAATCCATCAATTCATCGACTAGGATAATTCCGATACATCACAATTACACATGTAGAGATACTCACTAGTTGTGATCCAATCACAAATTCTCTCATCTTTGTGAATCGTATCGTGGACATTGATAAATGAGTTTAAGATCCAATCAAATACATTAAACATGTATACTCAAATAGTGAATCTTCATTTATCATATAAATGGTTCATACATAAAGCGATTGCCTTAGGACATCTCTCATATATTACTAACAGACTCACTTGGCCTAATGTCAATCGCTACGGTATCAATACCATAAGCACTAACATGTCCTCAAACTTACTTTGAGGTAATGCTTTAGTCAAAGGATCCGCTAAGTTCCTTTCGTAGGAATTTTCTCGATTTGTATTTCATTCCCTCGATGATCTCTCTGATAAGATGATAGCGGAAGCACATGTTTGGATCATTGATGAGACCACATCAAGTTCGAGATGAACTTCTTGATCCAAACCGCTTCCTTTCGCCTTAAAGGCGCAATGTATTCGCCTTAGTGGCGAGAATCCGCTATAGTGTCAAGCTTGGAACCTTTCCAACTTATTGCGCCTCCATTCCGGTGAATACATACCGGTGAGACATGGAATCATCCTTATGCATGCGGAGTAGCATCAAGTATACCACGTATCACCATGTACCCTTCTCCATATATTAGGAACATCCTTAGTTCTTCTCAAGTACTTAGGATCGTCTTACAACCCAATGATCCATTCTGGATCGGTGGTATCTGCTCGTGACACTCGAGCGTACGATACATCGGGCCTCGTACATAACATAGCATACATGATAGATCCTATTGCGGATGCATAGGGAATCTTACTCATGCAAATCCTCTCGTCTTACGTGCGCGGACACATAGACTTGAAAGGTGTACCCCATGCACGATGGGTAGATAACCTTTCTTGGATTGACATGCTAAACCTCTTTGCTTTTCGGTCTATATATATAGCTGCGAAAGACCAAGCAACCGTTTGATCTATCTCTATAGATCTTAATCCCAGGATGTAGGTTGCTTCTCCCGAGTCTTTCATGGAGAATGTCTTGGATAACCAAACCTTAAGCGTTGTAAGATTGACACATCGTTTCCTATAAGTAATATGTCATCGACATACAATACTAGGAACATTGCCTCCCACTAACCTTCTTGTACACACAAGGTTAAATGCGGATTTTGTGAAAATCAAACCTTTTGATCGTGTCTCATCAAAGCGGATATTCGACTCTGGATGCTTGCTTCAATCCATAAATGGATCGTCGCATAATTTGCATACCTTGGTTTTATCAATCGATGTGAAACCCTCGGATGTATCATATACCGTCCTCGGCGAGTTTCCATTAAGGAAAGCTGTTTTCACATCCATCTGCCATATCTCATAATCATAATGAGCCGCTATGGCGGGAGCATCGAATGGATTTAAGCATAGCTCTGGTCGAATAGGTTTCGTCATAATCAACACCTTGCTTTTGGCGATATCCTTTCGCCACCAATCTAACCTTATAGGTAATCACATTACCATCCATGTCGGTTTTCTTCTTGAAAACCCACTTGCACCCTATAGGCTTTATGCCTTGGTGGGTCAACCAAGTTCCAAACTTGGTTTTTACATGGAATCCATTTCACTTCATGGCACCAAGCCACTTATCCCTTACGAACTTCGGCACTTCTTCATAAGGGTAGGCTCCTCATCATCAATGAGTAACACGTCGTTCGATTAAACTTACGAGAAATCCATATCTCTCGGGAATATTGCGTGTTCTACGGATCTCTGAAGATGTGGTGTTACAATAGGTCGGTAGATTGCTCATCACTATGAGTTGTCGGTTGTTGTGCTCACCAGGTATCTCATTAATGTCTATTTGAGTCTCTCGAGCCTCCTCAAGCTCGGACACTCCCCTTGTTTTCTTGCAAGAGAAACTCTTTCTCTAGAAACACGGCATGCCTTGAAACAAACACCTTTTGTTCCACGGATGATAGAATTGGTAACCCCTTGTTTCCTTAGGGATATCAATAAATAGACATTTATCGGACTTAGCATCCGATTTATGCGTCTGATCCTTCACATAAGCGAGGACAACCCCATATCTTCAAGTAAGATACATGAGGTTTCTTACCATTCCATATCTCATATGGAGTAGTTGAGACTACCTTGGTAGGCATTACATTTAACAAGTAAGCGGTATGCGAAGTGCATAACCCCAAAGGACTTGGGAAGAGTTGCATGATTCATCATTGACGACCATGTCCAACAAGGTCGATTCGCCTCTCGGATACACCATTATCTTTGTGGTGTATAGGCGGAAGTCCATTGAGACAATATGCCATTGTCTCTTAGATAATCAAGAAACTCTTGACTTAAGTATTCACCACCTCGATCCGATCAGTATTTTAATACTCTTGTCATGTTGTTTCTCTACTTCATTTCTGAATTCTTTGAACCTTTCAAAGGCTTGGACTTGTGTTTCATCAAGAACACATACCCAAACCGTGAGTGATCATCGGTGAAGGTAATGAAGTAGCTATAGCCTCCTAATGCTTGAGTTGACATAGGTCCACATACATCGGTATGTACTAGAACCTAGTAACTCTCCCACTTTCGTTCACCTTTTCGATAAAAGGTAACTTAGTCATCTTGCCTTTTAAGCATGATTACATGTATCGTATGAATCCAATTCAAACGATTCCAGAATTCCACATCGGTGTAATTCGGACATGCGTTTCTTGCTTACATGGCCAAGACGACAATGCCACATGTAGGAGTCTATTTGATTATCCTTTCGAGCCGCAGCGTGTTGCTCGCCCGATATTGAAATATCCTTTGGATCGTCCAGCGTATAAACACCATTGCTTAAAGTTCCAATCCCATAAAGAACTCCATTCAAAGTTATGTAACAACAATTGTTACTAAAGTCAAATGGAACCCATTTCTATTTAAACAAGAAATAGAAATGATGTTCTTTATCAACGAAGGAACATAAAAGCAATTGTCGATTCTAAGACAAGTCCTACGAGTTCCAACAAATGCGTTCGATGGCGAGTCACGTGCAGCCTTTGCTCCATTCCCAACACGTAAATTTGACTCTCCCCTTGACGAGTCTTCTTCTATTCCTTAGCCCATGTATGTCATTACATATATGTGAGCCACACCCAGTATCAAATACCCAAGTGTCTAAGGAAATAGAATGACAATCAATAAAGAAGATTTCTGAAGAAGATGGGGCATCCGATGCCTTATCCTTCTTCACGGACTCAAGATAAATCTTGCACTTTCTTCGCAAATGGCTCTCCTTGCCATAATGATGGCAAGTTTCCTTTTGTGCTAGTTCTACCTTCTTAGCCCTTCACTTCTTTCCCTTCTGCTGTTCCTTTGACTTCCTCTTAGAACCTTTCTTCGAGGAATCAACTAACAGCACCGTCCCCTGCTCATGCTTCTCAGAAGACTCCACAGTCTTCAGCATATTGAGCAGTACCACAGATGAACCTCCTAGCATCTCAGAGGTGAAGAGGAGATTTGAGACTTCGAACCTTTCGAATCTCACTTGCTCATCAACCAACTCACAAAGATGAAGGACTACGATATGAGCATCCATATGCTCATGCTGTTTTCGTAGCTTGGGTTCCATCGCGGCTAGCATGATGCAACTCATTTGTTCAGAATCACTCACATGTTTCTGATAGGCCAACAATTGGTCCAAAGTTGCATCGTCACTAGGACGGGCGGGAAGAGGCGCTTCGAGGACATACACAAGCTTTTCACCTTGAGAACAATTCTCAAGTTTCTAAGCTAGTCCAAGAAGTTCGGCCCAGTCAATTTATCTGAATCCAAAATGGAACGCAAATTCAAACACATCATGATCAATATATTAACTTAGAAATACAAAACGAGCATATATGAGAAAGATGATTTTAAAATGCATCAATATACATTTATAAATCCCATTCATTTTTTCGAATTTCAAAAACCCCAAAATCACTTCGGGAGATTGTAGGTCCATCTCCGAATGGGCTGATATCCATCATAGTTATGAACAACCTTGGAGAGAGTCCAACAAGCCATTCATAACTACGACGGTAGGTATCATCTATACCGATTGCATATCCCATATATGCAACTATCACAATGTGCTATCAACTAATTGAATGTTCACACATACATCGGGTTGTTAACACATTAACAAGTATGCATCATATGCATAGCACCCAACTTCACCTCCCTTTACATCGACCTTGGAGAGAGTCCAACAAACCAATGCTCCAGGTTAAAGCCAACCCATTAATCAGGACATAGTTTTAATATGGTTAGAGCGCATTCAACCAATTAGCCCAGCTTGGAGAGAGTCCAACAACCAAAGCTAACGATTGACCTATGACTCTTACCATATTAGTATTAAACTATTCCATGGTTTGAACATATTGAGTTAGTAGGGCTTGGAAGAGTCCAACAACCCAAACAAGAAAGCGAGAACTCTGGTTCTAACCATATTAATGGAAGGTGTAGGCTTTAATATTGATTAAGGGTTTTATGTCTCATCCTCTTTGCATGCAAATAACTATTATCTACATGGCATGGCATACATGGCATACATCTACATGTCACGACACGCATGGCATAATGTTATGCATCTAATGCAATTACATGGCATACAATTATGTCATGTTTATAATTTCCTTATATGTCATAACTATTTATGGAAATAAAATATGTTTAAGATTTGATTCTCCAAATCAAATCATAATTAAATTAGGAAACAAATTTCCAAATCTAATCACATATTTTATTCATGGAATTATTTGATTAAGGAAAATCTATTTAGGAAACCAATTTCCTAAATCATTAAAACTACTTATGGAAATAAAATATTTTAAGATTTGATTTCCCAAATCAAATCATGATTAAATTAGGAAACAAATTTCCAGAATCTAATCAAATATTTTATTTATGGAAAATATCAATTTCCATAAATACTTCCAACTTTCCAAAAGTGGAAGATTTCCATAAACACTTCTAGACTTTCCAAAATTGAAAAATTTCCATAAATACTTCTAAATTTCCAAAATTTAGAAAATTTCCAGAAATACATTATGACTATCGCAAAACCATTTTACGATTATGTCGAAACACAACTTTAGGGCTCGATACCCTTTGGGTTTGGGACACAAGGCGTGTGTGTTCGATCATGTTTCGTAAACATGAGCACAGCGGAAGCAATAAAAATAATAAATACTCCTATTTATTACAACCCACACAACACACGCATGCTATTACAACAAGTGTAGACATAACCGTAAATTAAAATTGCAATAAAAGAAATTAAACTACGTTATACCTTCCGTATGACGTGTAGCGGGAACGGCATCAACCGGAACGATCCTCGTAAGAATCGTCTCTATCCGTATCCACGCCGAGCTCCTCGGGATGAATTCGCCAAGCCACGAGCTTCGTCTTCGTACGGGTTACTAGCCTCGTGTTGAAGACGACGTGATCGAGAGATGATCACGATCCGAATCCAAATTCGGATCCAAAACGAGTTCTCAAAACTCGCTTCTCCGGAGAGGTATTCGTCAACCGTTTGATGAATCCTTCGTCCTCCACCTCAGAGGATTACCGGAGATCAAATCCCCGGTAAGTTAGCCGCTGTCGGAGCACTAACCGTCGTCCAAGCGGCGCTCCGGACGAGGAGATGAAGCTGTCCAGAAAACTGGACAGCTTGGTGGAGGAGTAGGTGGCCAAAAACAAGGAGAGAAGAAGCTCACCTTGATGCGAACCTATAGAAGATCACCGGAGGGTCGCCGGAGGTTCAGTTGGCCGAAGCTTGGGCGGCAAAGAGTCTTGGCGCACAAAGGTTGGGCGGCAACTGGTTGGGCGCCGAATTCCTTCAACAAGGGATGGCCCTATTTTATAGAGAACTAATTCTCTTAATGGTTAATGGATCATATCCATAAAGCCCGTTAACCCGCTCCATTAAGATAAGTTAAAATAAACCAAACCATGATGGTTTATTTTAAGTTAAAACGAAACGAACCAACTTTTGGTTCATTCGTTTAAAATAAACCAAACCCTTTGGTTTATTCTTATCCATTGGATTAGAACCAAACCATTTTGGTCCATCCATTATGTCTTCATAAGACACTGCCCATCCACGCTTCCATTGCGACTGAAACAATTTCAAGCTCGCTTTATGTTTGGTCCAACCAAACATAGTTTCTCTCGGTCTGAGAATCCCATTCTCAAGCTCGTTTTAAATCCTTTGGATTACACTCGTTGTGCGTGTGACCAAATAGGTTCTCGGTTTATGTTGGCCGTCTATAATTAACCATTAATTATAGAGCGATCATGAGTGGCACCTAGTAGTACATCATGATCCCCAATTAAGAAAAGATCAGCGGTTGATCGAACTATTTACGAAACCCTTATTTCGAATGAATCGTGCCCCATTCCCTTCACTCATCTTATACCCACTTGGTTCAGGACATGGTCTATTGTGTCAGTCCCCACTAGGCTGACTATGTCACACCTAGCCCAAGTATCATTTCCTCGTCCTACGGATTCTAGTTACTCCACATGTATTGAAGAGTACTTTACTCTAAACATGTAATGCTTTGGCCAAAGACTTTAGTAACAATCCGACGAGAGGCCATGGGTATACATCTCCTCGCAAGGAGTGGTGAATCCTTTATAGGCTATTCAAACACCTTCGATCACTTCGACTTATACCCAATCATCCCGGGTCCACATCTCCTCGGAGATGTTTGCTTAAGATGTCAAAGCATAAGTCTCCATGATCAAGATGACTTGAATACCGCAAGTCAAAGGAACATCGCACTTAAGCCACAGTAAGAACTTCATTGACATATCTATATATATGCAGAGAACCATATGAAGTCTTACGGCTGGTCACTCCAATGAACTAGTTACCATAACTAGCATCCACGATTAACTCCGGACATCACAATGTCTCCAGCCAGTGAGAATCAGCTGCTTGGATACACCAAGGAGTATACCTCGTGCTAGTCTCGACAGAATTGATGGTGTCCAAATCCATCAATTCATCGACTAGGGATAATTCCGATACATCACAATTACACATGTAGAGATACTCACTAGTTGTGATCCAATCACAAATTCTCTCATGCTGTGAATCGTATCGTGGACATTCAGTAAATGAGTTTAAGATCCAATCAAATACATTAAACATGTATACTCAAATAGTGAATCTTCATTTATCATATAAATGGTTCATACATAAGGCGATTGCCTTAGGACATCACTCATATATATTACTAACAGATTTCTCATTGAGGAGCTCATAAGGTTCATCATGTAAACCTTGCAGGTGGACTTGGTCCGGCATGATGAAAAGGTTGAGTGGTACTACTCAAGGAGTTAGATGTTGATTAATTAATGGTCGGTAAATTAATTAATCAAAGGACATTCGAGATCTTAAACACGGGGAGAAAATGTACAAATAATTTATGGAGCCCATATTATCATATGGGGGTTGGTGAGGTAGATCAATGATGAACCTTTAGTGGATTGGATCATCATTAGTGGATCGGACTTTATGTGGGCTTGATCCATGGGTGGCCAAGACCCAACTCCTCCTCATGGTCCCTAATGTAGCCTATTAACACCTCATGATGCTTAGATCTAATGGATAGAAACAAAACTCAAAGATCCATTGGTAGATATTAAATCTCTAAGAACCGACGGTTGAGATTAAATATCTAGATCCGACGGTTGAGATTAAATCCCTAGAACCAATGGAGAAGATTAATTCATGACTTATCCCTAACTCTATAAAAGGATGGCAAAGGGATTTGGCATGGACTACATGATAGGAGAGCTAGGGTTTGGGCGGCAAGAAGAAATCCTATTTGAGATAGGATTAGGATTAGGGTTTGGAGGCAAGGGTGGCACCAAATAAGGAAGGTTCTTTCTCTCTTTTTTTTCCTCTTTTGCCCAACGTCCAGCACCCTTCCCAGCTCTTTTCCAGCCTTGGCCGGTGCCCAAAAGCCCCCTTCTCATTCTCCTTAGGTGGTGGAAATAAGATATAGGGCTTCCCTTGGTGTCTTGGTTGTTTTCCACCATCTTCTCCTTCATCTAGTTGGCCGGCGGCAAGGATAAGTTTGGTTCCTTGTTGGTTGTTTCTAGTGTGGAGAAAAACCTTGTTTCTATTCTTCCTCTTGCTTTGGATGAGCAAGGAAGGAAGATTTGGCATCTAGGAGCTTCGACTTTTGGTGGATCGTCGCCCACACGACGTCCAAAAGGAGGAAGGTCATACATTAGAAGATCGAGAGGTATACCTATTCTACTTTCTTCTTTTGTTTGTTGCTTGTTTTTGTTTTTCAATTATAAGCATGTTATAAATTTGTGAATGGCTAAATAATACTTGTATCCCGAGTATAAACATAAAAATCGGCGATCCGAACATCGTCTATTCCGCGTCTACTCGTAGAATAGAGGATGGTCGCTTGAACAACTAGTTTGTTCAAGTGACCTCTCTAAACGAATAGCATGACGATAACTTGGTTGCTTTGGCAATCCCTTTTGTCTAGGATTATTTTTTTTTTAATCCAGGGACATCGAAGAGATCGCCATGGACAAGCTACCGAGGTGAAGTGGGAAGCGAAGTTTCCCCTCACGGACTCGATAAGCTAAAACCATTAAATTGGTATGAGAGTTTCCGGGGCAAAACCCTTCACAGTGGCTCCCGTATCTACACAATAGGTGCCGGTGGATAACACCGCTAAACATGTTTCAACGACTAGACCAAAAGATATACCTTTGTTCTTGCGGTTGGGCCAGTCCTTCTTCCAGTGTGAAGCACTTGCCTTTCGGCTTCTTCCCTGAGTACCTCCCACCGCCTTCGCCCCGGTTTGTTTCTTCTTCTTCTTGCCTTTCGGCTTAGAAGTAGAAATCTTTTGGGTAACCACGGTATGCGCCTGAGCACTTTGACAAAATAGTCCCTCTACCGCCTGGAGTTCTGTCAGGAGTTCCGCCAACGAATACAACTTCTTGTTCATATTGTAGTTGAGGCGAAACTGCTCAAAACTCCTAGGCAGAGACTGGAGTATGATATCGACCTGGGTTTCCCCATCGATCTCAGCTCCTAGGACCTCCAGCTCATTCAAATGATCCATCATCTTGAGAACATTATCCCTCATGGGTGTTCCCTCAACCATGGTGGTCATCATCAAGTTTCTCATAACCTCTTGCCTCGCAACCCGATTGTGGTGTCCGAAAAGCTCCTTGAGATTGAGCATCATATCATAAGCAGTGGACATTGTTGGATCGATTTGAAACGCTAGAGGGGGGGGGTGAATAGCATTAGTGAAAACTTTTCTTTTTCGACGATTAAAACCAAGTACGCAGCGGAAAACAAAAGATACACAAGAAAGACACAAAGCTTTTTACTTGGTTCACAGCCCACCGGCTGCTAATCCAAGGCCCTGCGATCCTTGATCACTTCCGAAGGGCAATCACTAAAAGTCTCTTCCTCGTTGGAGGTAAGAGACAAGACGATTACAATGATTATAAGGCCGGTAACAATCTTACCGGTCCTTATACAAATTAAGTACAGAAATATAATAATACCGACAATTAATTAGAAGATGACGCACGGTCGGAGTAGCGTTGTAGAGAGCACGAGCACTTGAGAGATTCTTGAATTTGGGTTTGACTCCTCCCCTCCTTTTATAGATTTGCACCTTGGAATTTGTCTCGATCCAGATCCAAAACTCGTGGATCTTATCTTGAGGTGGCAGCTTATCTTATCTTGAGGTGGCGGCTTATCTTATCTTGAGGTGGTGGCTTATCTTATCCTGAGGTGGTGGCATCAATCTCTATCTCTTTGACCTTGTGCACTGGGCTGATTCGTCTACATCAGTCGACTGATCCTCTTAGCAGTCGACTGTTGACATCTCCAGTTGACTACTGCACTTGAGAATTCCTGCAATACAAGATTAGCACAATAGATGCATAATGCCATGCAGTGTGACAGTCCTTTGACTGTCCGATCTCGACTTCGGCATTCCTCCGGAAGCCTTAGTCGGATCGACGCCTAGGATTGTCCTCTAACCGAGGACGCGTCCTTACCACCGCTCCACACACGGAGCTTACCTTTGGTCCTCTTGACCTGTCGCTTAGCTTTCGGTCACCACCGAGGTTCCTCGACTCCCCGAGGTTCTCCTGGTGTCGTCTGACCACCACGGTTTCTCAACTTGAGATTATCCGGATGTCGCTCGACCTTTGGCTTAGCTTAAACACTTCCTGCACACTTAGCATATCACATGAGATAATAAAATAGCTTAACTTTGAATCTTTGCCATCATCAAAATCAAGGTTCGATTTTCTAGTGCCCCTGCACCAACAGACATGGCTTGATGCTAATGTTGCAGTACATTTGACATAGATGCCAAAATGCAACACCGCGCAATCTCATCGGCCTTGATCCACTTCTTATAGCTCTCTCTCTCCTTTTCCCCAAAATTATCTACAGGCTTGGGAGGGCACTCTTCGAGGAGTACATATTTGTATTCCTCAGCAGTCAAGACAATGTCTAGATTCCTCTTCCAATCTACATAGTTGTGTCCAGTAAGTTTGTTCTCTTTCAGTATCACAGCAAGTGGGTTGAAAGTCATTTTAAAAGAAAACCTAAGAATCACATAAATCAAAACATTAGATTTCAAAAAATTATTGATTCCTCAAACAATAAAATTTTAAAATCAACCAACACCTCAAAACACCGAGAATATCGTATGCCACGATAGTGTGGACGTATACAAATTCTACATTTGTAAGAGGAGGTTTTACCCATTAATTTTACTATCTTGTCAACCTAACTTTTTGACAAGTAAAATTAATAGTTGGTTCCTCTTTGGCCCTACAAATAAAAGCAGTGACTCCGATGGGGAGGATACTTATATTTGTATCTAAGTGTTCACCATTACTCGGTACTAAGGTAATTATCTCGGGTTATGTGTCTTACGATGGGCAAGTACACACGCTCCTTAATAATTTCCTATAACCATATTCGACCTTGTGATCCGCAAACAAACCGATCCGATGGGGAGGAAGGCACTTAGAGCCGACACGCAAGTTTATTTGCATCATTTGTCAAATCGTAATGGAGGCCGCAGGAATTTATAAAAATATCCCTCTCCCACTTAGTAATTTGAAATTGAGGAATTTTCCTAGCCTACGACAAGCATATCAAACAAAAAGCAATAAATATGAAAAATAAATTATTTTCCAACTATTATGGCTTTTGTCTTCAATATGACTCCCGTCGCATCGCCATCTCATCCGCTCCTCCTACGCCATGTACGAGCCATCCGAAGATCCAAGCCGAGACTAAAACCTATTTTAATTTACATCCATCGATCCTATACTTCACGAGGGAGTGTACATGAAATCTAGATCGAAAGTAAAATAAAATAAAGAGCAGCTAAACAATGCTGTATTTAATTTGCCAAAAACTAAATACTAGCCTCATCAACCCCGAGGATTCAACAAAATAAATATTTACACACATACAATCACATACACACATATGGCCATAATAGTCGGATCTTATGCCTACAACCAAAGAGTTAAACTATGCATATCCTACTATTATCTGGCACATATAATATATGAAAAAGTGCATAAAAATTAACCGAATCCTAAACACACAAAACCGGAAACCTTAGCTCTGATACCAATTGTAGGGTTTTTCTTATCGAGTCCGTGAGGGGAAACTTCGCTTCCCACTTCACCTCGGTAGCTTGTCCATGGCGATCCCTTCGATGTCCCCGGATTAAAAAAATTTAATACTAGAAAGAAGGGATTGCCAAAGCAACCAAGTCATCGTCGTGCTATTCGTTTAGAGAGGTCATTTGAACAAACTAGTTGTTCAAGCGACCATCCTCTATTCTACGAGTAGCCGCGGAATAGACTATGTCTGGATCACCAATTTTTGTGTTTATGCTCGGGATCCAAGTATTATTTAGCCATTTACAGATTTATAACATGCTTATAATTGAAAAACAAAAACAAGCAACAAACAAAAGAAGAAAGTAGAATAGGTATACCTCTCGATCTTCTAATGTATGACCTTCCTCCTTTTGGACGTCGTGTGGGCGACGATCCACCAAAAGTCGAAGCTCCTAGATGCCAAATCTTCCTTCCTTGCTCTTCCAAAGCAAGAGGAAGAATAGAAACAAGGTTTTTCTCCTCACTAGAAACAACCAACAAGGAACCAAACTTATCCTTGCCGCCGGCAAACTAGATGAAGGAGAAGATGGTGGCAAGACACCAAGGGAAACCCTATATCTTGTTTCCACCACCTAAGGAGAGGGAAAAGGAAGCTTTTGGGCACCGTCCAAGGCTGGAAAAGAGCTGGGAAGGGTGCTGGACGTTGGCCAAAAGAAGAAGAAGAAGAGAGAAAGAACCTTCCTTATTTGGTGCCACCCTTGCCTCCAAACCCTAATCCTAATCCTATCTCAAATAGGATTCCTTCTTGCCGCCCAAACCCTAGCTCTCCTATCATGTAGTTCACGCCAAATCCCTTTGCCATCCTTTTATAGAGTTAGGGATAAGTCATGAATTAATCTCCTCCATTTGTTCTAGGGATTTAATCTCAACCGTCGGATCTAGAGATTTAATCTCAACCGTCGGTTCTTAGAGATTTAATCTCTACCAATGGATCTTTAAGTTTTGTTTCTATCCTTTGGATCTAAGCATCATGAGGTGTTAATAGGCTACATTAGGGACCATGAGGAGGAGTTGGGTCTTGGCCACCCATGGATCAAGCCCACATAAAGTCCGATCCACTAATGGTGATCCAATCCACTAAAGGTTCATCATTGATCTACCTCACCAACCCCCATATAATATGGGCTCCATATATTATTTGTATATTTTCTCCCCGTGTTTAAGATCTCGAATGTCCGTCGATTAATTAATTTACTGACCATTAATTAATCAACATCTAACTCCTTGAGTAGTACCACTCAACCTTTTCATCATGCCGGACCAAGTCCACCTGTAGGGTTTACATGATGAACCTTATGAGCTCCTTAAGGGGACATCATCATCCTAATATATAGGACACAGTTTCTTCCTATAATCAACGACACACCATATAAATAATATCATCTCCCAACTTACCGAGCCTATCGATTTAATCTATAAATCTCGCCCATTGGTAAATCAAAGAGATGAGTACTATGTATATGTGCCCGTTATTATATCGGGATTAAGAGTATGTACTAAATAATATCTAAGGTCCGATTCGATTATGTAGTCAGCAATAAATCGAATCACCTCTAAGTCGGTCCTACTCAATACACAGAAAGTGTACTAGTGTGATTCTATGGTCAAGACAAACCAATACCAAACCACACTACAACCATTCCGATGGTTTGTCCAAAGCCATCTCGGTTGAGAGCCTTTGCTTATACTTTTCAAGGGGTTGATAACATGGTCTCCTGTGTGACACCACACACCATGTTATCTACAATGTAAAGTATTAGACAATATTGCATAACCATAAAAATATGCAAACAATGATCATGTGATTCTTATTCCAAAATAAAGATGTTCATACAAAAGAAAGATTTTTCAGTATACATCCCTATAGTTCCTTTATCGGTGAAAAATAGTTTTTCATGAAAATTCAATCAATTTTCAAAAGTTTGGCAAAAACTCAAAGATGTTGAAAAACACTAATATTTTTATCGACTTGAAAGCCTAGTTTTGCCTTGAATTATTTTAAAACATTAACTTGCAGTTTATAAAACATAAAATGGTTTTAAAACATGAGAAATATCCAACCATGATATTTGGGCAATATGTCTATGAATTAAACATTTGCTTTCCCCATGATTGGTCTATTATTGCTATCATGATACCTATAATGACTCATCAAAATGTTATAATCATAAGTGAGTCATTTGTATCATTCTAACATCTCACCCATGCTATGTTTTCAATCAAGTTATCCTATAGTGAGTGTGAGATGAACCTAAAGGTATTTCATACTTAACTATCAATTTTATGCAATTCTACCCAAGGTTAAGTATCATGTATAAACCCCCATTATAAACATAACACAATATTATCATTTAATTGGAATATTATGATCATACACCAAATATTATCATCCAAATCATAAATCGTGATTATTTATCAAGTATAAAATCAAGCATAAAACATGATTTAAACATTTAATTCATGGGTTACACATTATCATCACCCAACACTAAGTTAGAAATTTTCACCCACATCATCCTCATAAATCAAATATCACAAGTCTAAAACTAACGTCCTCATCATCCTAAGTCAACCATTTAATATGATATAAACTTAAGTTCACTTATGGTTGACTAACATAGATTCTCCTAACCCCTAAGGATGGACTTAGGAACCCAATATAGATTTTTTCCAATAGGGTTCACTAAGTATTCCTTTGGGATCCATTTCCTAGCTACCATTGTTGTTTTAGATTGACCCCTTGCAATTAATCAATGATATGGTTTTTCATTTTTGGATCCCTTGTAGCCTAGACCCTTCTTGTTAAAACTTGCCCTTTGGCTCCCAATGATCATATTTAGGGCGTTGGAGCCAATGGTGAATTTTTCTAGGGCCTTTGTGAGGAATTCTATCTTTTCCCTTAGAGCCATATTTTCCTCAACTAAGCATGCATCATTTACAGTAGAAGAATTATCATTGTCATGAGAACGTGCAATTTTCAATTTTTCTTCTGGTTCCGTACTTTCATTTTGCATGCTTTTGTTCTTCTTCTTACTCCTAAATAAATCCTTAGTTAAACTAGTAATCATGGAAATAACTTTCTAGGGAGGGAGATTCGTTACCTCACTTGCCCAATCTCCTTCTTGTGATTCTGATGAGGATGAAGATGAAGCTCCCCCTTCACTTGAGCTTGTTTCTTCTTTTTCGGAGGAGATGGAGTCTGTTGGGATGTATAATGAAAAGTCTATCTTTTGTATGAACATCTTTATTTTTGAAATAAGAATCACATGATCTTGTTTGCATATTTATGGTTATGTATATTGTTTGATAAATTACATTGTAGATAACATGATGTGTGGTGTCACACGGAAGATCACAACCGAGATGGTTTTGGACAAACCATTGGTATGGTTGTAGTGTAATTTGGTATTGGTTTGTCTTGACCATAGATTTATACTAGTACACTTTGTGTGTATTGAGCAGGACTGACTTAGAGGTGATTCAATTTATTGCTGACTACATAATTGAATTGGACCTCGGATATTATAGTGTACATGCTCTTAATTCTGATATAATAATGGGCACATGTACTTAGTATTTATTTATTTCATTTACCAATGGGTGAGATTTATAGATTAAATCGATAGGCTCAGTAAGTTGGGAAATGATATTATTTACATGGTGTGTCGTTGATTATAGGAGGAAACCGTATTAGGATGATGATGTCCTCTTGAGGATCTCATAAGGATCATCATGTAAACCCTGCAGGTGGACTTGGTCCGGCATGATGATAAGGTTGAGTGGTACTACTCATGGAGTTAGATGTTGATTAATTAATTGTCAGTAAATTAATTAATTAACGGACATTCGATATCTTAAACATGGGGAGATATTTGTACAATTAATATATGGAGCCCATATTTATTTATGGGGGTTGGTGAGGTAGATCAATGATAATCCTCTAGTGGAATGGATTATCATTAATGGATCAGACTTTATGTGGGCTAGATCCATTGGGTGGCCAAGATCCAACTCTTCATGGTCCCTATTGTAGCCTATTAAAACCCTCATGAAACATAGATCCAACGGACACAATTAAATGGAGGCTTGGGCGAAATCTATAAATAGATTCCAAGGCTTGGGCGAAAACATGAATTTTGAATTCTAGTTTATTTTTGTTGTTGGCATGGAAGAGGTTGGGCGGCAAGCAAGGTTGGGTGGCTAGGGTTTGGTGGCTTTTCTCCTAAGTATCGGCGGCAACACATTGGGTGGTTAGGGTTTTGGTTCTTCCTTCCCTTTCCATCACTTGGCTGGCGCCCCTTCACCTTCTTCCCTTGGCCGACGGCATCTCTCTTCCTCTACAAGTGGCCAGCGGTTCCTTCTCCATAGGAAAGGGTCGGCACCTCCTCCTTTCCCTCTCCTTAGGGCCGGTAGACACCAAGGAATTGGTCCTTTGTGGTTGGCGCAAGCAAGGAGAAGAAGAGTTCGAGTATTCTTCCCTTTGTTCAAAGCGAGCAAGGAAGGGAAGAATGTGATCTAGGAAGTTTCATATCTTGGAGGATCGTTGCCCACACAACGTCCAAGAGGAGGATAGGACATACAATAGAAGACCAAGAAGTAAACAAGAGGTATAATTCTTGTTTTGGTTTCCTTTTGTTTCTTTATATTACGTATGTAATTGCATGTGGCAAATTTACTTGGACTCCGAAGATAAACACAAAAACTGGCGATCCGTACATCATCTATTCCGCAGCTAATCGAGGAAAACAGTTAGGTTGCTTCAACAACAAGTTTGTTCAAGAAACCACTCTAATCGAATAGCACGATGATGGATCGGTTGCTTGGGTAATCCGTCATCATCTTGGATTAATTTTTTTAATCCGGGGACGTAGATGGGATCGTCATGCACAAGTGACTGAGGTATGAAGCAAAGCTTCGGTTCCAACCTTCAGTGTCCAAGTCTTCTATTGCCATTAGGGCAAGGCTTGTGAATTCTTGTTCTCCCTCCGATGATGATGATGGATCATCCCATGTTACCTTGTGTGCCTTGGCCTTCCCTTTTTCTTTTGATTTTCTTTCTTCTTCCTTTTTCTTGCTCCCCTTCTTCTTGTCTTATTTCTTTCTTCTTTCTTCCTTGATTTTGTTCAAGAGGGGACAATCATCCCTTATGTGTCCTTCTCCTTGGCAATTGTAGCAAATAATTTTTCTCCTCAACCTTCTTTCCCTATCATGAGACTTGTTAAATCTAAAACTCTTTAAAGCACATCTCACCTTCCTGACCATGTAGGCTTCTTCATTACTATCCATTGAGGAGGAAGATTCTTTATCGGTGGAAGAGGGTGGAATCTCCTTCTTCTTCTTCTTTCCTTTTTCTGCCACTAACGTGGCAATGCAAATGCATGGTCATACCTGCACACCCCGCTCGCTACCATGACCCTATATGTTTGTGTGTGTGTAATCAGTATATATATATGCTTGTTGTGATGTTGTATTTGTTTGAGCTATGCTTGTTGCATATGTTTGTTCATCATTTTGCACACTACTTACATATTCTATATGGTTGTGTGTGGGATACCAGTGTATGAGTTGGTCGGACTGTTGTACACCTTTGACCAGTATCATAATGTGGTACAGGATGGACCAAGTACGTTGTTGTATTTGTTATAGAATGTTCGTAAGGTTGTTTGTTGATTACAAAGGTAGTGTTGTTCTTCCATATTGTATATTGTATATGTTATATTGTAGTATAGGTGCTTAGGTTGTATAAGTTGTGTCGTTGCAGACCTTTCAGGTATGTCAGTACATTACGTTATGTACAGTTGATTAGTTTGGTATATGCACTAATTAGTATTATACTGATAGTTATTCGTTGTTTCCTTTAAGACTATATGTCTGTTGATCTCCGTATGTTTACCTGTTGACCTCCCTATGTATACCTATAGATCTTCAGTGGTATACTTGTTGATCTCCATATGATATATGTTGTCCATGCACTATCTTTTGTATTACCTTTGAGTTTTATACTCACCACCATAGACCCTGGGTTTTCTTGTTGACCAGGTAATAGGTAGAAGATTCCTAGGATGCTCGGAGCTCCACAAGCTAATCCCATCTCACACCGAGCGTTTGGATTTTATTCCGGATTCGTGTTGTATTATTTTTGGATGGTGTGTTTTGGATTTTATTCTATATTTCTTCCACATGTTGGTTATGGTTTTGGCTTGGGTGTTGGATTTTTCTATATTTGGTTATTATGTTAGAGTCACACCGGTGCACATCTTTATGTATTTGTGGTTGTATTATTTGGTAGTGTTACATCATTATGATATATGGTTTATGAATGTCGACAGCTATGTGGGCCTTATATTGGTGTTTATTGTTGGTGCAGGGGCACCTAAGTCGAACCTATATTTTGATTATGGCAAAAGACGCAAAGTCAATGATATATCGTTATCTCACGAGCTGAATCAAGTGTGCAGAAAAGTGCTAAAGCTGGAGCTGAAGGCTAGCGACACCCAGAGGAAGCCACGGTGGTCGGGCGACACTCGAGTGACTTCGGAGGGAGCCGAAGGAATCGAGTGGAAGGCCGGAAGCAAAAGCGACATGGTAAGTATCGAGGTAAGCTCGTGTGTGCGAGCGTAAGTGAGGTCGTATCCTCCTTACAGGGATGGTCTTAAGCATAGATCCGACCAAAGACATCCCATCGATGGTCTAGGTTGAGATCGGACGGTCGAAGGCCGTCGAAATAATGTTTTCTTTGAGCTAACTTTGACTTGTAGCAAACATCGATCATTGCCCGACTTGGAGGACTCATTGCCATCAATCGATCGATTCTTTGGAGGTCGACACTCGGCGATCTTATCCATCGATCGACTGATGATGGCCATCAGTCGACTGATGGTCAAAAGATCAGCCTCGAGGAGTCAAGGCTTATCACCACTTTTCAAGGAGGTTGTGTGTTCATTTGTGATTGGTTGAAGACCCATTCGATGAGGGGCTCAAAGGCTATAAAAGGAGGTCCTAACCTAGGATTTTCTCAACAATTCTATGCTTCCAAATGCCTCCGCAAAGCTACAACTCTCTGACAATGAAGTGCTTCTTCTCCGACGTCTAGGTCTTAACTTCCTTTCTTTTTGTAACGTTGGTTTAAGCTTTTACTTCAGTTTGTTACTTTAATTCTTTCAGAGCTTTTATCGTAACGAGGAGAGGGGGAGTGTCCCTCTACCTCAAGTTTTGTTCTTTATTGTATCGATTAACTCCTACCTTCAACGAGGAGGAGTTCGTGTAGTATTTTGCCCTCCGTGCGTGGTCAAGGACCCTAAGGCCTTGGAGTAGTAGCCGAAGGCTACGAACCAAGTAAAAAGAATTGTCTCTTTTATTTATTGTTTATCTTTCCGCTGCAAATTATCTACTCGAGTTTTAACGAATGATTTCGTAAAAGTTTTATCGCTATTCACCCCCCCTCTAGTGATCCGCTTCGATCCAACATTTATCTTACATTGTCACTAGAGGGCATCGTCCGGTCGATGGACAAGTATACCCTTGGGGTGTGACATAAACCCTTTCCCAAGTTCAAAGATTACCATGAAAAACTCTTTTGGCCTCAAGTAATATTGCTAAGTCTCCAAGGTCTTCACCAAAGCATGCATCTTTTTATCATAAATTGGATCATTCAACATCGCTTCATTGAGATTCACACTAAGATCAACAAAATATTCTCCTTCTTGCATTAGCATAATTTTAATATATATCCTTGAAGTATCATATCCAATATCAAAAGATATATCAAAATCATTTAATGCAAAACTTAGCCTCTCCTTAAACAAATTGAAAGTTAAATCATGCTCAGGACCCCAATAAAACTCAACATTCTTAACAACTTCATTCAAGAGTGTCGAGAAAGTATTAAAGTCCTTAACCAACCCATAATAAATTCATACCTCAGTTATGTTTTTTGGTATTGGCCATTAATGAATGTCGTTAACTTTCTCTTCATCAATAACTATTCCCTTAACATTAACAATATTACAAAGAAACATAATTTGAATATTGCAAAAAGAATATTTTTGAATGTTAGCATAAGATTTTCAATTTTGCAAAACAATTTGAAGTTTCTATAAATGCTTAAATTGTCCATCTAAGGTTTTTCTAGAAATCCAAAAATCATAAAAATAAACTAGAACAAACTTCTTAATAGAGGCATGCAAGATATGGTTCAATAATATCAAGAAAATATTAGTTAAACCAAATGACATCCCTAACCATTTTTTTCAAGTTGTCCTTAATTTTACAAGAATTTCTATTGGTGCAGGGGCACCAAATAATTGAATCTAGGTTTTGATTATGGGAAAGGTAAAAAGTTAAGCTATTATTATTATCTCATGTGTTGTGTTAAGTGTTCAGGAAGTGTTTTAAGCTAACCTGAAGGTCAGTGACACCCGGAGAATCTCAGGACAAAAAACTATGGTCGTCGAGCAACACCAGGAGAACTTCGTTGGAGTCGAGGAATCTCGGTGGTGATCGAAAGCTAAGTGACAGGTTGTTAGTGATATATGAGAGATGTCGTAAGGAAATCACCTTATGGTTGTACCATTTATTTGATAAATAAAGATTCACTATTTGAGTATATATGTTTTCATGTATTTTATTGGATCTTAAACTCATTTACTAAATATCCACAATACAATTAATAACATGAGAGAATTTGTGATTGGATCACGACTAGTGAGTATCTCTACATGTGTAATTGTGATGTATTGGAATTATCCCTAGTCGATGAATTGATGTATTCGGATGCCAACAATTCTATTGAGACTAGCATGAGTTATACTCCTTGGTTTATCCAAGCAGCTGCTCCTCACTGGCTGAAGACATTAGGATGCCCGGAGTTAATCGTGGATGCTAGTTATGGTAACTAGTTCATTGGAGTGACTAGTTGTAAGAATTCATATGGTTCTCTGCATATATAGATACGTCAATGAAGTTCTTACTGTAGCTTAAGTGCGATGTTCCTTTGACTTACAGTATTCAAGTCATCTTGGTCATGGACACTTATGCTTTGACATCTTAAGCAAGCATCTCCGAGGAGATGTGGACCTGGGATGATTGGGTATAAGTCAAAATGTCCGAAGATGTTTGAATATCCTACAGAGGATTCATCACTCCTTGCGAGGAGATGTATACCCTATGGTCTCTCGTCGGATTGTTACTAAAGTCTTTGGCCAAAGTATTACATATTTAGAGTTTGATACTCTTGGATACATGTGCAGTAACTAAAATCTGTAGAATGAGGAAGTAATACTTTGGCTAGGTGTGACATGGTAAGCCTAGTGGGGACTGACACATAGACCATGTCCTTGACCAAGTGGATATAAGATGAGTGAAGGGAACGAGGCACAATTTACTGTAGCTGTTGAAGGGTTTTAGAAGTGTTCTGAGATCAACCGTTGATTATCCAATTAATTAGGTTTCATGATGTACTACTAGGTGCCACTCATGATCGTTCTATAATTAATGGTTAATTATAGGTGGGCAACAATGTTGGGATGTATACTGAAAGCCTAGTCTTTGTATGGACATCTTTATTTTGAAATAAGAATCACATGATCATTGTTTGTATTTTATATTTATTATATGTGTGCATCTTGTCTAATACTTTACATTGTAGATAATATGGTGTGTGGTGTCACACGGAGGATCATATTATCAGTTCCTTGTAGAGTATAAGTAGAGGCTCACAACCAAGATGGTTTTGGACAAACCATTGGCATGGTTGTAGTGTAATTTGGTATTGGTTTATCTTGACCATAGAATTACACTAGTACACTTTGTGTGTATTGAGCATGACCAACTTAGAGGTGATTCAATTTATACTGACTATATAATTGAATCGGACCTTGGATATTATGGCGTACATGCTCTTAATCTCGATATAATAACGGGCACATGTACTTAATATTTATTTCTTTGATTTACCAATGGGCGAGATTTATGGGTTAAATCGATAGGCCCGGTAAGTTGGGAAATGATATTATTTACATGGTGTGTAGTTGATTATAGGAGGAAACTCTGTCCTATGTATTTGGATGATGATGTCCCCTTGAAGAGCTCATAAGGATCATCATGTAAATCTTGTAGGTGGACTTGGTCCACCATGATGATAAGGTTGAGCGGTACTGCTCATGGAGTTAGATGTTAATTAATTAATTATTAGTAAATTAATTAATTAACGAACATTCGATATCTTAAATACGAGGAAATATTTGTACAATTAATATATGGAGCCCATATTTAATTATGGGAGTTGGTGAGGTAGATCAATGATAATTCTCTAGTGGAATGGATTATCATTAATGGATCATATTTTTTGTGGGCCGGATCCATTAGGTGGCCAAGATCCAACTCCTCCTCATGGTCCGTATTGTAGCCTATTAAAACCATCATGAAACGTAGATCCAACGGACATGATTAAATGGAGGCTTGTGCGAAATCTATATATAGATTCCAAGGCTTGGGCAGTAATAAGGATATAGAGTTGTGCTAGGGTTTTGGAGTTAACTTTAGAGAGGCTTGGGCGGCAACCTAAGGTGGTGCTTCTTCTTTGGGAGGCGGCAACCTAAGGTGGTGCTTCTTCCTTGGCCGGCGACGTCTCCCTCTTGTAGGGAGGGGAAACTTCGCTTCCCTCCTCAACTCGGTCGCTTGTTCATGGCAATCCCTTCTACGTCCCCGGATAAAAAAATTTATCCTTGACAAGAGGGATTGCCCAAGCAACCTTATCATCGTCATGCTATTCGATTAGAGTAGTCACTTGAACAAACTTGTTGTTCAAGTGACCAACCTCTATTCTACGAATAGCCGCGGAATAGACGATGTACGGATCGCCGACTTTTGTGTTTATGTGCATGGTCCAAGTATATTTAGCCACAAAACAGAATATATCATGCAATATAATTGAAAAACAATTACAAACATGTTACATATGATGATAGATAAGTGTTATACCTGTCGATCTTCTATTGTATGACCTTCCTCCTTTCGGACGTCGTGTGGGCGACAATCTACCAAAAGTTGAAGCTCCTAGATCACCAATCTTCCTTCCTTGCTCGTTCCGAGCAAGAGGAAGAATAGAAACAAGACCCTTCTCCTTCCTTTAGCTAACCAACAAGCAACAAGCAAATTGCTTGCCGCCGACCAACAAGGAGAAGGAGAAAGATGGATTCCGGCCAATAGCTCCAAGGGAAGACCTTAAGCTATGTTTCCACCGGCCAAAGAGAGGGAGAAGGGATCCTTTGGACGCCGGCCAAGGGATGGAAAGGGCTGATTGGGCGCCAGCCACCTTGAGGAAGAAAAAGATAAGGAATAAGTTTCCTTATTTGGTGCCGCCAACTCCAAACCCTAGCTCCAAGCCTCTTGCCGCCCAAAACCCTAATCCTATCTCTAATTGGATTCAACTTGCCACCCACCTCTTGCTCTCTTTTATAGAGTTAGGGATAAGCCTTGTTTTAATCTCCACCATTGGTTCTAGGGATTTAATCTCAACCGTCGGATCTAGAGATTTAATCTCAATCGTCGGATCTAGAGATTTAATCTCAACCGTCGGATCTAGAGATTTAATCTCTACCTTTGGATCTAGAGTTTTGTTTCTATCCATTGGATCTAGGCTTCATGAGGTATCAATAGGCTACAATAGGGACCATGAGGAGGAGTTGGATCTTGGCCACCCAATGGATCAAGCCCACATAAAGTCCGATCCATTAATGATAATCCAATCCACAAAAGGATTATCATTGATCTACCTCACCAACCCCCATAAGTTAATATGGGCTCCATATATTATATGTACATTTTCTCTCCGTGTTTAAGATCTCGAATGTCCATCAATTAATTAATTTACTGACTATTAATTAATCAACATCTAACTCCATGAGTAGTACCACTCAACCTTATCATCATGCCAGACCAAGTCCACCTGTAGGGTTTACATGATGAACCTTATGAGCTCCTCAAGGGGACATCATCATCATAATATATAGGACACGGTTTCCTCCTATAATCAATGACACACCATATAAATAATATCATTTCCCAACTTACTGAGCCTATCGATTTAATCTATAAATCTCGCCCATTGGTAAATCAAAGAAATGAATACTAAGTATATGTGCCCGTTATTATATCGGGATTAAGAGCATGTACAATATAATATCTGAGGTCCGATTCAATTATGTAGTCAGCAATAAATCGAATCACCTCTAAGTCGGTCCTGCTCAATACACACAAAGTCTACTAGTGTGATTCTATGGTCAAGACAAACCAATACAAAATCACACTACAACCATTTCAATGGTTTGTCCATAGCCATCTCGGTTGTGAGTCTTTACTTATACTTTACAAGGAGCCGATAACATGATCTCCCGTGTGACACTACACACCATATTATCTACAATGTAATGTATTAGACAATATGCATAACCATATAAATATGCGAACAATAATCATGTGATTCTTATTTCAAAATAAAGATGTTCATATAAATGATAGACTTTTCAGTATACATCCCAACACTAACAACCCTACCACTATGACGAGGTATCACCTGTGTATCCTCTGTGATACGCGGTGCAGTCACTTATGGTATATCCTCTTGTAGAGGTGGTACTGAAGTAGTGACTTCCCCTCTCAATTCCTCCAGAAAAATCTTACTCATGGGCTTGTGGTTCATCACATAGTCTTCCTCTAGAAATCTGGCATTCGTGCTAACGATCACCCTTTGATCTCTAGGACTATAAAACAAACCACCTTTCATTCCTCTAGGATAGCCAACGAACATGTGCACTTTTGTACCAGCATTAGCCTTAAGCACATGTGCTGGACTCCCCCAAATCCGAATATGTCTCAAACTAGGCTTTCGCCCAGTCCACAATTCTGTGGGAGTAGAAGGCACTGATTTAGATGGTACCAAGTTCAGAATATACACTGTCGTATCTAGAGCATACCCCCAGAATGAATCTGGTAACTCAGAATAACTCATCATCGATCTAACCATCTCCATAAGAGTTCTATTCTTTCGCTCTGCTACACCATTCTGTTGGGGTGTGTCAGGTGCAGACAATTGGGATTGAATCCCAGCTTTTGATAAGTAATTCCTAAACTCTCCCAAGAGTTACTCACCACCACGATCAGATCGTAGTGTCTTGATACTTTTACCTTGACGTTTCTCCACATCAGCCTTGAATTCTTTTAACCTGTCAAAGCATTCAGACTTGCGGCGCATTAAGTAAGTGTATCCATATCTTGAATAATCTTCTATAAAAGAGACAAAATATTCAAAACCACCTCTAGCCTGGATAGACATAGGACAACACAAATCAGAATGAATCAATTCCAACACATCTTTGGCTCTATACCCCTTGGCCTTAAAAGGCCTCTTGGTCATTTTACCTTCAAAGCAAGATTCGCAGGTTGGGAAATCTTCCACCATTAATGAACCCAGAGGTCCATCAGCTATCAACCTTTGAATTCTACTTAGGTTAATATGACCTAACCTTAAATGCCAAAGATATATTTGGTTCATTTTCGAAGGTTCTTTTCTCTTATTAGATTTAGAAGATGAGTTATTTACTTCTATTTGCATTGTGGGAGCTTTTGGTTGAAGGGTATATAAATTTCCTATCAATGCACCAGAACAGATAATCTCCCTATTACTTTTTATAACAACTATGTCATTAAAAGAAATAGAATATTCATCCAAAAATAATTTAGAAACCGAAATCAAATTCTTTCTAAATAAAGGTATATAAAGGCAATTTTTCAGAACCAAAGTTTTATTTCTATCAAAAGATAAATAAACATCTCCCCATCGCAATACCGCCACCTTCGTAGCACGAAGTAAACAGAATCTCCTCACTCAGTCCTCCTGGTTTCTGAACCCCTACAAAGTATTGCAGACATGATCAGTGGCTCCCGTATCTACACACCAGGTTTTGGTATATAATACCTCTAAACATGTTTCAATGACTAGACCAAAAGATATACCTTTGTTCTGCTTCTGATTGGGGCAGTCCTTCTTCCAATGTCCAGTCTGCTTCCAAGTGAACACTTGCCTTTTGGCTTCTTCACTCCTCCCTGAGATCCTCCCGCCACCTTTGCCCCACCTTATTTTTTCTTCTTCTTACCTTTTGGCTTAGAAGTAGAAACCTTTTGGGCAACCATGGCCTGAGCCTTAGCACTCTGACGAAAAAGCCCCTCTACCGCCTGGAGTTCTGTCAGATGCTCCACCAACGAATGCAACCTCTTATTCATGTTGTAGTTCAGGCGAAACTACTCAAAACTCCTAGGTAGAGACTGGAGAATGATATCAACCTGTATTTCCCCATCGATCTCAGCTCCAGGGACTTCCAACTAATTCAAATGAGCCATCATCTTAAGAACATGATCCCTCACAGGTGTTCCCTCGATCATGGTGGTCGTCATCAAGTTCCTCATGGCTTCCTGCCTTGCAGTCCGATTCTGGTGTCCAAAAAGCTCCTTGAGATTGAGCATCATGTCATAAGCAGTGGGTATGGCTTGATGCTGATGTTGCAATACATTTGACATAGAAGCAAAAATGTAACACCCCGCCATCTCATCAGCCTTTATCCACTTCTTATAACTCACCTTCTCCTTTTCCCCAGAATCATCCACAGGCTTAGGAGGACACTCTTCGAAGAGTACATACTTGTACTCCTCAGTAGTCAAGACAATATCAAGATTCATTTTCCAATCAACATAATTGGGTCTAGTAAGTTTATTATCTTTTAGTATCACAACAAGCGAGTTGAAAGTCATTTTTGAAAAACCTAAGAATCACATAGATCAAAACATTAGATTTTAAAAAATTATTGATTCCTCAAAAAATAAAATTTTAAAATCAACCAACACCTAAAAACACCGAGAATATCGTATGCCACGATCGTGTGGAAGTATATGAATTCTACATTTTTAAGAGGAGGTTTTACCCATTAATTTTACTATCTGTTCAACATAACCTTTTGACAAATAAAATTAATAGTTGGTTCCTCTTCATCCCTACAAATAAAAGCAGTGACTCCGATGGGGAAGATACTCCTATTTGCATCTAAGTGTGCACCATTACTTGATACCAAAGCAATTATCTCGGGTTATGTCCCTTCCGATGGGGAAGTACACACACTCCTAAATGATTTCCTATAACCATATTCGACCCTGTGATCCGCAAAACAAACTCATCCGATGAGGAGGAAGGCACTCAGAGCCAACGCGCAAGTTTGTTTGCATCACATGTCAAATCGTAATGGAGGCCGTGAGAATTTAAAAAAATATCCCTCTCCCACTTAGTAATTTAAAATTGAGGAATTTTCCTAACACATGACATGCATATCAAATAAGAAGCAATAAATATGAAAAAAATATTTTTCTACTATTATGCCTTTTGTTCTCCAATATGCCTCCCGTCGTATCACCATCTCGTCCGCTCCTCCCTACGCCATGTACAAGCCATCCGGAGATCCGAGCCAAAAAAAAATATTTTAATTTACATCCATCGATCCTATACTCCACGAAGGAGTGTACATGAAATCTAGATCGAAAGTAAACTAAAATAAAAGAGTGGAAAAACAATGTCATACTTTCTTACAAAAATTAAATACTAGCCTCGTCAACCCCGAGGATTCAAATAATATTACACACATACAATCACATACACACAAATATGGCAATAATAGTTGGATCTTATGGATGCAACCAAAAAGTTAGCCTACGCACATCCTTTTATCATTCGGCACATACAATATATGATAAGTGCATAAAATTAACCGAATCGTAAACACACAAAATCGGAAATTGTGGCTCTGATACAACTTGAAGGGTTGATCTGAAGCTTCGCTTCCCACCTCGGTCGCTAGTGCATGGCGATCCCATCTACATCTCCAAATTAAAAAAAATAATCCTTGACAAAGAGAGATTGCCCAAGCTACCGATTCATCATCGTGTTATTCGAATAGAGTGGTCACTTGAACAAACTTGTTGTTCAAGTAAACTACTTCTTTCCTTCGATTAGCAGCAGAATAGACGATGTACGGATCACCAATTTTTGTGTTTGTCTTCGGGGTCCAAGTAAATTAGCCACATACCATACATACAATTTGCATAGAATAAGAAAAGGAAACTAAAACAAGAATTATACCTCTTGTTTACCTCTAGGTCTTCTATTGTATGTCCTTCCTCCATTTTGACGTCGTGTGGGCGACGATCTTCCAAAAGTCGAAGCCTCCTAGATCACGTTCTTCCCTTCCTTGCTCGCTCCAAACAAAGGGAAGAATAAAACAAAACTTTTTCTCCTATCTAGAACAAACCACCAAGCCAAGGAACTTGATGTTGTCGCCGGCCAAGGAGAGGATGAAGGAGCATCGTCCAACCTTGAAGAAAGGTTGCCACCGGCCAAAGAGAGAGAGAGAGAGAGAGAGGGAGGAGTTGCCGGCCAATCTAGAGAGAGAGAGGGTTGAAGGTTTTGCCCGTAAGCTCTGATATCAATTGAAGGGTTTTGCTTATCGAGTCTGTGAGAGGAAACTTTGCTTCCTATTTCACCTTGGTCGTTTGTTCATGGCGATCCCCTCGATGTCCCCGGATTAAAAAATTAATCCTAGACAAAAAGGATTGCCCAAACAACCAAGTCATCGTCGTGCTATTCGTTTAGAGAGGTCACTTGAACAAACTTGTTGTTCAAGCGACCATCCTCTATTCTACGAGTAGCCGCGGAATAGACGATGTCCGGATCGCCGGTTTTTGTATTTATGATCGGGATCCAAGTATTATTTAGCCATATACAGATTTATATCATGCTCATAATTGAAAAACAAATACAAACATGTAACATATAAAAATTAGAGAATCGATATACCTCTCGATCTTCTAATGTATGACCTTCCTCCTTTCGGACGTCGTATGGGCGATGATCTACCAAAAGTTGAAGCTCCTAGATCACAAATCTTCCTTCCTTGCTCTTCCAAAGCAAAAGGAAGAATAGAAACAAGGTTTTTCTCCTCCCTAAAACCAACCAACAAGGAACAAAAGGAATCCTTGCCGCCGGCCAACTAGGAGGAGGAGATGATGATGGAAACCGACCAAGAAACCAAGGGAGACCCCTAAGTCTTGTTTCCACCACTCAAGGAGAAGAGAGGAGAGCCTTTGGGCGCCGGCCAAGGGCTGGAAAGGGGCTGGAAAAGGTGTTGGATGTCGACCAATGGAGAAGGAAGAAGAAAGGAAAAACTTCCTTATTTGGTGCCGCCCAAGCCTCCAAAACCCTAAGCCTCCAAACCCTAATCCTATCTCAACTAGGATTCCTCTCTTGCCACCCAAAACCCTAGCTCTCCTTGGATTATCTCCACGCCAACCCATCAAGCTCCTTTTATAGAGTTAGGGATAAGCCTCCTTTTAATCTCTACCATTGGTTCTAGGGATTTAATCTCAACCGTCGGATCTAGAGATTTAATCTCAACCGTTGGATCTTAGAGATTTAATCTCTACCTATGGATCTAGAGTTTTGTTTCTATCCATTGGATCTATGCTTCATGAGGTGTTAATAGGCTACATTAGGGACCATGAGGAGGAGTTGGGTCTTGGCCACTCATTGATCAAGCCCACATAAAGTCCGATCCACTAATGATAATCCAATCCACTAAAGGATCATCATCAATCTACCTCACCAACCCCCATATGATAATATGGGCTCCATATATTATTTGTACATTTTCTCTCTGTGTTTAAGATCTCGAATGTCTGTCGATTAATTAATTTACTGACCATTAATTAATCAACATCTAACTCCTTGAGTAGTACCACTCAACCTTTTCATCATGCCGGACCAAGTCCACCTGCAGGGTTTACATGATGAACCTTATGAGCTACTCAAGGGGACATCATCATCCTAATATACAGGACACAGTTTCCTCCTATAATCAATGACACACCATATAAATAATATCGTCTTCCAACTTACCGAGCCTATCGATTTAATCTATAAATCTCGCCCATTGGTAAATCAAAGAGATGAATACTAAGTATATGTGCCCGTTATTATATCGGGATTAAGAGCATGTACATAATAATATCTAAGGTCCAATTCGATTATATAGTCAGCAATAAATCGAATCACCTCTAAGTCGGTCCTGCTCAATACACACAAAGTGCACTAGTGTGATTCTATGGTCAAGACAAACCAATACCAAACCACACTACAACCATTCCGATGGTTTGTCCAAAGCCATCTCGGTTGTGAGCCTTTACTTATACTTTACAAGGAGCCAATAACATGATCTCCCGTGTGACACCACACATCATGTTATCTACAATGTAATGTATTAGACAATATTGCATAACTATAAAAATGCAAACAATGATCATGTGATTCTTATTTCAAAATAAAGATGTTCATACAAAAAGTAGACTTTTCAGTATACATACCTACAAAGGTAAGGCGCCATCGGCCAAGAAGAGCCAAAACCTAGAAGCCTTGCTGTCGCCCAATAGGAAGAAGAACAAGCTAGGGTTGCCGCCCACCTCTTCTCTCAAGCTAACTCCAAAAAGCCTAACCCTAATTGGATGTTTCTATCTCCTTGCCGCCCAAGCCCTAGCCCATATTTATAGAGTTAGGTTTAAGCCTTTTTTCTATCTCCACCGTCAGATCTAGAGATTTAATCTCAACCGTCGGATCTAGAGATTTAATCTCCATCGTCGGATCTAGAGATTTAACCTCTACCGTCGGATCTAGAGTTCCATTTTCCACCATCGGATCTAGGCTTCATGAGGGTTTTAATAGGCTATAATAGAGACCATGAGGAGGAGTTGGATCTTGGCCACCTAATGGATCAAGCCCACATAAAGTCTGATCCATTAATGATAATCCATTCCACTAGAAGATTATCATTGATCTACCTCACCAACCCCCATAAATAAATATGGGCTCCATATATTATTTGTACAAATATCTTCCCATGTTTAAGATATCGAATGTCTGTCAATTAATTAATTCTAACAATTAATTAATCAACATCTAACTCCATGAGTAGTACCACTCAACCTTATCATCATGCCGGACCAAGTCCACCTGCAGGGTTTACATGATGAACCTTATGAGCTCCTCAAGGGGACATCATCATCCTAATATATAGGATATAGTTTTCTCCTATAATCAACGACACACCATGTAAATAATATCATTTCCCAACTTACTGAGCATATCGATTTAATCTATAAATCTCTCCCATTGGTAAATCAATGAAATAAATACTAAGTACATGTGCCCGTTATTATATTGGGATTAAGAGCATGTACACCATAGTATCCGAGGTCTGATTCAATTATGTAGTCAGCAATAAATCGAATCACCTCTAAATCGATCCTGCTCAATAAACACAAAGTGTACTAGTGTAATTCTATGGTCAAGACAAACCAATACCAAATCACACTACAACCATACCAATGGTTTGTCCAAAACCATCTCGGTTGTGAGCCTCTACTTATACTCTATAAGGAACTGATAACATGATCTCCCGTGTGACACTACACACCATGTTATCTACAATGTAATGTATTAGACAATATGCATAACCATAAATATGCAAACAATGATCATGTGATTCTTATTTCAAAAATAAAGATGTTCATACAAAAGATAGACATTTCAGTATACATCCCAATAGTAAGTCGATCTCTAATTGATAATTTATATAGTGCAATTAAATATTTAACTAAGAAGTTATCTATGTCCAAGTCCATGGTCGAGACCTTTGTTACGGAAGTTAAACTCCATAAGCATGAGGTCTCCCTAACCTCTTCGACTAGTCAAGTTCGAGAGAACTCAACTCAAGTTGAAAAACATGAAGAAGAGAACACTCTATTTAAAGGAAAAGTCCAAGACCTTACGAAATCATTGGAAAGGTTTACTTTAGGGTCCAAGGATCTTGATTTACTACTTGGATCACAAAGGATCGTGTACAATAAGGTCAGACTCGGATTTAGGACAACCACAACGAACAAGTCATATATGTCGATTGTTAATCGAAATAGACAAAAAAGTCTAAGCATGGGTCCCTAAGACCATTTTGAATTCACAATTAGGATCAACCAAGTATTGGGTTCCCAAGGACCAAATACACTACATGGAAAGACCGCATCGGTTCAATGGTCCAGGGGAAGCTAGTACTAAACTTGTTTGCTCTACTTCTTGATTTAGTTTTGCATGCTTAGTTATTTTTGTTTTAATTTTTAGAATGTCTAGATAGGATCAATAGTTAACCAAACTTGATAACATAGTATCATGATGCGGCAAGTTGATAGTACGTTAGGGAAACGAGATCTTGTGTATCCGAGCTAGATATGGCGTATATAGCTTGGTACACTCGTCTAAGTTGAACTAGCTGAAACTACTGTTAGTGAAAGCCCTAGAGCCAATCATGTGATGATTATTGTATGGACTTGTTGTATCATATTCCTATATATATAAAGGCATTTCTTTATCGTTATTATACTTACTTGTATTGCTGCCAAATAACATAGTATAATAACGTCCTTGAGTAGAAGGTTCTTATCTATATCAATCGATTGGTTGAATTGATAATGAGATGATATAGAGAATACTACTCTTAATAATTCCAAGTCAAGTATTAGCATTCAGAAATAATGTTAATGCGAAGAGACTAGCATGTAGGTCAACTCGATGACTTGATCTCACAAGTCATGGATATGAGATATCAAGTTGACACATGGGTATGCATTGGAGAATGTATACTGAATGACCCACCATGAGAAAGTATCAAGGATCGTTATATGAGTGTCATATACTTTCTCATGTGACTATTAGTATGACTATTAGTCCTTGGGCCTGAAGTCACCATGGTTCCCTACATAAGGAGTTGCATACTTTGACTTTGTCAAACGTCACCCGTAAATGGGTGGACTATAAAGGGATTACTGGGTATGTAACAAATTATGCGGAGAAATGTGAGTGATGTAGATGAGATCTATCCCTCCTATATGATGGGAGTGACATCATGATTCTTGATAGAGTGAGACCACTAAGTGCATGGCCATGCCCAAATGAGTCAATATGAGATATTGAGCTCATTTGATTAGAGTGAGTCTACTTGGAGTTCAAGATATAGATTGTACAAAGGATGACACGGTCTATGCCTCAATTGGTCAATCTAGATGTCAAGGATAGAGGGACATTGTTACATATTGTGAGAGTCACAATTAGTAGTCACAAAGGTGATGTTGGATCTCAACATTCTTGTAACTTGGGTAGCAATGATGTGTTGCTAGATACTGCTCATTGCTTATGTTTCTAAATCGGTTTAGGAGCATTGCCAACGTTACAAGAACCTATAGGGTCACACATAAAGGGCAATTAGATGGAGATTAGGTTAATATGATGGGCCATGAGGATTAGGTTCATGTGATGAACCAAATTGGATTAAGAGTAATCCGAATTAGACTAATTAAGTTGGACTCAATTTTATTCAAGTGTTGAATGAGTCTAATTTATATTTGATTCATTAAGTCAATTTAAACTAATGAATAGAGATTCATTAAATTAAAGTGACTTGAATCAAATGGTTGGATTTGATCAACCATGGGAGACAAGAGGTCAAGTTTGACTTGACTTGAGAGGGAAGATGAAAGGTCAAGTTTGACTTGACCAAATGCCACGTCATGGTGACTTGGCATGGGACCGACCAATGATGATGTTCCACATCATCATGGACACATCATGGTGTGCCACCTCATGAGGAAGATCAAGAGCCATGGCTCTTGGTATTACATGGAGATATTTAACCCTCCATGAAGTGGCCGGCCACTTGAGATGTGCATTAGTGTGAAGTTAGTTGGAATTAACTTCATCTTCTTCCTTCCTCCTCTCTTGTGATCTCCCTCATCCTTCTTGCCATGGGTTTCTAAGAGTGCGAGCACACTTTAAGATGCCTTCTCCACCTATTGTTCTTGTGGATACTTGTAGAGGAATGTACGCTTGACACTCTACGAGTTTCGACAAGCCGTTTAGACGAGCGGGATAAGCGAAGGGCATCGCTACAAGGGTAATGCTCTTCTCATGTAGATCTAAGGTAGATCTAAGGGTTTTTTTAACACGTACATGTATTCATTTTGTTTATCTTTGCACGGATCCATTGCCGACTTCCGAGGATTCCGCAACGTAAAAAATAGTTTTTGACCACATCCATGACTCGATTCTACAAAAGTCCTATAATTCAGTGGGAGCATCATTTGATTAAAGGCCTAATTAAATGATAAATGGAATATGATATTTACTTTCTGTATTATTTATATTGTAGATTGCCATGTTGTCAAACACGAACACCCTCTCCCTGTGTTCTGTCCTTGAGAAGGACAAGCTCAATGGAGCAAATTTTCTGGACTGGTACAGGAATCTGAGAATTGTTCTAACTCAAGAAAGAAAATTGTACATATTGGAGCAGTCCATTCTGGAAGCACCTCCTGCCACTGCCTCGCGAGCTGACCGAGATGCTTACAAGAAGCATCAAGACGATGCATTAGATGTTTTATGCCTCATGCTCGCGACCATGAACTCTGAGCTTCAGAAGCAACACGAGTTAATGAATGCTTTTGATATGGTTGAACATCTTCGTCAACTGTATCAAGGACAAGCAAGGCATGAGAGATACGAGATCTCCAAGGCACTGTTTCAGTGCAAGATGTAAGTGTTGGGATGTATACTGAAAGCCTAGCTCTTTTTGTATGAACATTTTTATTTTGAAATAAGAATCACATGATCATTGTTTGCACTTTATATTTATTATATGTGTGCATATTGTCTAATATTTTACATTGTAGATAACATGGTGCTTGGTGTGGCACAGAAGATCATGTTATCAGTCCCTTGTAGGACAAGCTACCTTGTAGTGTAGCTTGGTATTGTTTTGTCTTGAACATAGAGTTACACTAGTACACTTAGGTGTATTGAGCAGGACCGACATAGAGGTGATTCAATTTATTGCTGACTACATAATTGAATCGGACCTCGGATATTATGTTGTACATGCTCTTAATCCCGATATAATAACGGGCACATGTACTTAGTATTTATTTCTTTGATTTACCAAAGGGTGAGATTTAGATGGATTAAATCAATATGCTCGGTAAGTTGGGAAATTATATTATTTACATGGTGTGCCGTTGATTATAGGAGGAAACCGTGTCCTATATATAAGTTGATGATGTCCCCTTGAGGAGCTCATAAGGTTTATCATGTAAACCCTGCAGGTTGACTTAGTCAACATGATGATAAGGTTGGGTGGTATTACTCGAGGAGTTAGATGTTAATTAATTGATGGTCAGTAAATCAATTAATTGGCGGACATTCGATATCTTAAACACGGGGAGATGGATGTACAAATAATATATGGAGCCCATATTATCATATGGGGGTTGGTGAGGTAATTCAATGATGATCCTCTAGTGGAATGGAACATCATTGTTGGATCAAGTTTGTGTGGTTCCGATCCATCGGGTGGCCAAGATCCAACTCCTCCTCATGGTCCCTATTGTAGCCTATTAACACCTCATGAAGCCTAGATCCAATGATGTAAAACAAAACTCTAGATCTGACGGTGGAGATTAAATCCCTAGATCCGACGATTGGGATGAAACCCTAGATCCGACGGTTGGGATGAAATCCTAGATCCGACGGTTGGGATGAAACCCTAGATCCGACGGTTGGGATGAAACCCTAGATCCGACGGTTGGGATGAAACCCTAGATCCGACGGTTGAGATTAAATCCCTAGAACCAATGGAGGAGATTAAACCAAGGCCTAAACCTAACTCTATATATATGGGCTTAGGCTTGGGCGGAAAAAAGAGAGAATGAGGAAAAGAAAAACCTAATTGAGATAAGGTGGCTTGGGCGGCAAGAAAGAGGAGGCTAGGGTTAGGGTTTGGTTCATGGTGTTGGGCGGCAACAAGGAGAAGAGAGCTTCTTCTTCTTGTTCCCAATGGTGGCCGGCACCCTTCTTCCTCCTTCCTCTTTGGTTTGGTCGGCACCCAAGCTTCTCCCCTTGATCTATGGCTTGTGGTGGATGAGATGAGGGTTGCTTCCCATGGGCGGCAAGAAATAGGAGGAGGCTAGGGTTAGGGTTTGGTTGTTGGTGTTGGGCGTCAACAAGGAGAGGGAGATTCTTCTTCATTTTCCTTTGATGGACGACCCCTCTACTTTCTTCCCTCTACCTTGGCCAAAGCTCAATCTATTCTACTTCCCTTCATCCTTAGCCGGAAATTAAGGAGAGCCTAGTTTAGGGTTTGGGCGGCAACAAGGAGAAGGGGTGTTTTCTTTCTTCTTCTCCAAGTGTTGGCCGGCGCCCATGCCCTTTTTGTTTCTCTTTTGGTTGGTTTCCATACTCCATTTTATCTTCCTTGGCCGGCGGCAACATCGAGTTTATTGACTTGGTGGCTGGTTCTAGAAAGGAAGATGAGTTTTGTTTTAGAATCTTCCTTTGTTCCTAGTGAACAAGGAAAGGAAGATCGGTGATCTAGAAGGCTTCATCTTTTTGTAGATCGTCGCCCACACAACGTCCAAAAGGAGGGAGGACATACAATAGAAGATCAAGAGGTATAACAAGAGGTATAATCTTGTTTATTTTGATTAATGTGCTTTTGTATTATGTTTATAATAGCTTTTCAATTATATGCATGTTTTGTGTGGATGGTTACTTTCTTGTATTTGTTATGAGCATGTTTACTTTATGTATGTGTTGATTATACATGTCTACATTCATATGTATTTGTATAATCATGGACCCCGAAGATAAACACAAGAATCGGCGATCCGTCCGTCGTCTCTTCCGCGGCTAACCGAATAGAAGAGTTTTGTTGCTTGAACAACTAGTTTGTTCAAGCGATCGCTCAAGTCGTTAGCACGACGACGAATTGGTTGTGCTTAGGAAACTCATCCCATTTGGATTAGTTTTCATTTGTTGAAAATTTTAATCCGGGGACATGGGAGCCAATGAGCCTCAGAAGCATGAGTTACCAACAAATGGTATCAGAGCCACGGTTTCCGGTTTTGTGTGTTTTGGATTCGGTTACTTTCATGCACTTATCATATATTGTATATGCCGAATGATAGTAGGATATGCATAGTTTAACTCTTTGGTTGCAGGCGTAAGATCCGACTATTATGGCCATATGTGAGTATGTGATTGTATGTGTGTAAATATTTATTATTTGAATCCTCGGGGTTGACGAGGCTAGATTAGTATTTAATTTTTGTAAATAAATACGGCATTGTTTAGCCGCTCATTTTAGTTTACTTTCGATCTAGAGTATTTGTACACTCCTTCGTGGAGTATAGGATCGATGGATGTAAATTAAAATGATATATCTCGGCTCGGATCTCTTTATGTGGCTTGCGCACGGAAAAGGTGGAGCGGATGAGGTGGCGACACGGCGGGATGCATATTGGAGAACAAAGCCATAATAGTTGGAAAAATTCTGTTTTTTTCCATATTTATTGCTGATTTGTTTTATATGCATGTTGTGTGTGTTTGAAAATTCCTCATTTTCAATTTACTAAGTGGGAGAGGGATATTTTAATTAATTCCTGCGGCCTCCATTACAATTTGACGTGTGATGCAACAAACTTGCGCGTCGGCTCTGAGTGCCTTCATCCCCATCGGATGAGTTTGTTTGTGGATCACTATGTCAAATAATGGTTATAGGAAATTGTTTAGAAGCGTGTGTACTTCCACATCGGTAAGGCACATAATCCGAGATAATTCCCTTAGTATCATATAATGGTTCATACTTAGATGCAAATAAAAAGTATCCTCCCCATCGGAGTCACTGCTTTTATTTGTAGGGCCAAAGAGGAACCAACTATTAATTTTATTTGTCAAAAAGTAAGGTTGACAAGATAATAAAATTAATGGGTAAAACCTCCTCTTACAAATGTAGATTTTGTATACGTCCACACTATCGTGGCATGCGATATTCTCGGTGTTTTGAGGTGTTGGTTGATTTCGGAATTTTATTGTTTTGAGGAATCAATTGATGTGGTCTCATCAATGATCGGAGTCTATTAGTAATATATGAGAGATGTCCTAAGGCAATCGCCTTATGTATGAACCATTTATATGATAAATGAAGATTCACTATTTGAGTATACATGTTTTATGTATTTGATTCGATCTTAAACTCATTTACTGAATGTCCACGATACGATTCACAGCATGAGAGAATTTGTGATTGGATCACAACTAGTGAGTATCTCTACATGTGTAATTGTGATGTATCGGAATTATCCCTAGTCGATGAATTGATGGATTTGGACACCGTCAATTCCGTCGAGACTAGCACGAGGTATACTCCTTGGTGTATCCAAGCAGCTGATTCTCACTGGCTGGAGACATAGTGATGTCTGGAGTTAATCGTGGATGCTAGTTATGGTAACTAGTTAATTGGAGTGATCAGCCGTAAGATTTCATATGGTTCTCTGCATATATAGATATGTCAATGAAGTTCTTACTGTGGCTTAAGTGCGATGTTCCTTTGACTTGCGGTATTCAAGTCATCTTGATCATAGAGACTTATGCTTTGACATCTTAAGCAAGCATCTCTAAGGAGATGTGGACCCGGGATGATTGGGTATAAGTCGAAGTGATCGAAGGTGTTTGAATAGCCTATAAAGGATTCACCACTCCTTGCGAGGAGATGTATACCCATGGCCTCTCGTCGGATTGTTACTAAAGTCTTTGGCCAAAGCATTACATGTTTAGAGTAAGGTACCCTTTGATACATGTGGAGTAACAAGAATCCGTAGGACGAGGAAATGATACTTGGGCTAGGTGTGACGTAGTCAGCCTAGTGGGGACTGACACAATAGACCATGTCCTGAACCAAGTGGGTATAAGATGAATGAAGGGAATGGGGCAAGAATCATTCGAGCTGCTAAAGGGTTTCAGAAATAGTTCTGGATCAACCGTTGATCTTTTCGGTTAATTGGGGATCATGATGTACTACTAGGTGCCACTCATGATCGTTCTATAATTAATGGTTAATTATAGACGGCCAACATAAACCGAGAACCTATTTGGTCACACGCACAACGAGCGTAATCCAAAGGATTTAAAACGAGCTTGAGAATGGGATTCTCAGACCGAGAGAAACATGGTTTAGTTGGACCAAACATGAAGCGAGCATAAAATCGTTTCAGTCGCAATGGAAGCGTGGATGGGCCGTGTCTTATAAAGACATAATGGATGAACCAAAATGGTTTGGTTCTAATCCAATGGAAGAGAATAAACCAAAGGGTTTGGTTTATTTTAAACGAATGAACCAAAAGTTGGTTCGGTTCATTTTAACTTAAAATAAACCATCATGGTTTGGTTTATTTTAACTTATCTTAATGGAGCGGGTTAACGGGCCTAATGGTTATGATCCAATAACCATTAAGAGAATTAGTTCTCTATAAAAGAGGGCTTAAGGGATAATTAAGCCCAAATCCAAAACCCTTGCCCTAAGGTTGCCGCCCACCTCATCCTTGGAGATTTCGGCGCCAACCCTAGGTGTGCCGCCCAGCTTGTTGTGCCGCCGTCCATCTCCTTGCCGGCGTCCAAGATTCAGCCGGTGAACCCTCCGGCGACCCTCCGGTGATCTTCCTAGGCCTCGGTGAAAAGGTGAGCACTTGGCTTCCTTGTTTTGGCCGGCGCCTACTCCTCCACCAAGCTGTCCAGTTTTCTGGACAGCTTCTTCTCCTCTCGTCGGAGCGTCGTTTGGACGACGGTTTGAGCTCCGACAGCGGATAAACTACCGGGGATTCGATCTCCGATAATCCTCTGAGGTGGAGGACGAAGGATTCGTCAATTGGTTGACGAATACCTCTTCGGAGAAGCGAGTTTTGAGAACTCGTATTAGGATCCGAATTTGGATTCGGATCGTGATCATCTCTCGATCACGTCGTCTTCAACACGAGGCTAGTAACCCGTACGAAGACGAAGCTCGTGGCTTAGCGAATTCATCCCGAGGAACTCGGCGTGGATACGGATAGAGACGATTCTAGCGATGATCGTTCCGGTTGATGTCGTTCCCGCTACATGTCATACGAAAGGTATAACGTAGATAAATTTTCTTTTATTGCAAATTTAAATTTACGGTTATGTCTACACTTGTTGTAATATGCATGCGTGTGTTGTGTGTGTTGTAATAAATGTAGATTTATTATTTTTATTGCTTCTGCTGTGTTCATGTTTACGAAACATGATCGAACACACACACGCCGCGGTGCCGGAAACCCAACAGTGGTATCAGAGCCCAGGTTGTGTTTCGACATAATCGTAAAAATGGTTTTGCGATAGTCATAATGTTATTTCTGGAAATTTTCTAATTTTAGAAATTTAGAAGTATTTATGGAAATTTTTCAATTTTGGAAAGTCTAGAAGCATTTATGGAAATCTTCCACTTTTGGAAAGTTGGAAGTATTTATGGAAATTGATATTTTCCATAAATAAAATATTTGATTAGATTCTGGAAATTTGTTTCTAATTTAATCATGATTTTATTTGGGAAATCAAATCTTAAAATATTTTATTTCCATAAGTAGTTTTAATGATTTAGGAAATTGGTTTCCTAAATTGATTTTCCTTAATCAAATAATTCCATGAATAAAATATGTGATTAGATTTGGAAATTTATTTCCTAATTTAATTATGATTTGATTTGGAGAATCAAATCTTAAACATATTTTATTTCCATAAATAGTTATGACATATAAGGAAATTATATACATGACATAATTGTATGCCATATAATTGCATTAGATGCATAACATTATGCCATGCGTGTCGTGACATGTAGATGTATGCCATGTATGTCATGCCATGTAGATAATAGTTATTTGCATGCAAAGAGGATGAGACATAAAAACCCTTAAACAATATTAAAGCCTACACCTTCCATTAATATGGTTAGAACCAGAGTTCCGTTTCTTGTTTGGGTTGTTGGACTCTCTCCAAGCCCGGCTCGAACCCGAACATGTTCAAACCATGGAATAGTTTAATACTAATATGGTAAGAGTCAGAGGTCAATCGTTAGCTTTGGTTGTTGGACTCTCTCCAAGCTGGGTTAATTGGTTGAATGCGCTCTAACCATATTAAAACTATTTCTCGATTAATGGGTTGACTTTAACCAGGAGCATCGGCTTGTTGGACTCTCTCCAAGGTCGATGTAAAGGGAGGTGAAGTTGGGTGCTATGCATATGATGCATACTTGTTAATGTGTTAACAACCCGATGTATGTGTGAACATTCAATTAGTTGATAGCACATTGTGATAGTTGCATATACGTGATATGCAATCGGTATAGTTGATACCTACCGTCGTAGTTATGAATGGCTTGTTGGACTCTCTCCAAGGTTGTTCATAACTATGATGGATATCAGCCCATTCGGAGATGGACCTACGATCTCCCGAAGTGATTTTGGGGTTTTTGAAATTCGAAAAATGAATGGGATTTATAAATGTATATTGATGCATTTTAAAAATCATTTTCTCATATATGCTCGTTTTGTATTTCTAAGATTGATCATGATGTCTTTGAATTTGCGTTCCATTTTGGATTCGAATAAATTGACTGGGCCGAGCTTCTTGGACTGGCTTAGAAGCTTGAGAATTGTTCTCAAGGTTGAAAAGCTTGCAAATGTCCTCGAAGCGCCTCTTCCCGCCCGTCCTACTGACGATGCAACTCTGGACCAATTTTTGTCCTATCAGAAACATGTGAGTGATTCTGAACAAATGAGTTGCATCATGCTAGTCGCGATGGAACCCAAGCTACGAAAGCAGCATGAGCATATGGATGCTCATATCGTAGTCCTTCATCTTTGTGAGTTGGTTGATGAGCAAGTGAGATTCGAAAGGTTCGAAGTCTCAAAGCTCCTCTTCACCTCTAAGATGCTAGAAGGTTCATCTGTGGTACTGCTCAATATGCTGAAGACTGTGGAGTCTTCTGAGAAGCATGAGCAGGGGACGGTGCTGTTAGTTGATTCCTCAAAGAAAGGTTCTAAGAGGAAGTCAAAGGAACAGTAGAAGGGAAAGAAGAGAAGGGCTAAGAAGGTAGAACTAGCACAAAAGGAAACTTGCCATCATTATGGCAAGGAGAGCCATTTGCGAAGAAAGTGCAAGATTTATCTTGAGTCCGTGAAGAAGAATAAGGCATCCAATGCCCCATCTTCTTCAGATATCTTCGTTATTGATTGTCATTCTATTTCCTCAAACACTTGGATATTGGATACTGGGTGTGGCTCACATATATGTAATGACATACATGGGCTAAGGAATAGAAGAAGACTCGTCAAGGGAGAATCAAATTTGCGTGTTGGGAATGGAGCAAAGGTTTGCCGCAATGCCATTGGAACGCATTTGTTGAAACTCCCTACAAGACTTGTCTTAGAACTGGACAATTGCTTTTATGTTCCTTCGTTGATAAAGAACATCATTTCTATTTCTTGTTTAAATAGAAATCGGTACCATTTGACTTTTAGTAACAATTGTTGTTACATAACTTTGAATGGAGTTCTTTATGGGACTGGAACTTTAAGCAATGGTGTTTATACGTTGGACGTATCCAGTGACATCTTCAATATCGAAGCGAGCAACCAGCGTGCTCGAAAGGATAATCAATTAGACTCCCATATGTAGCATTGTCGTCTTGGCCATATAAGCAAGAAACGCATGTCCGAATTACACCGATGTAGAATTCTGGAATCATTTGAATTGGATTCATACGATACATGCGAATCATGCTTAAAAGGCAAGATGACTAAGTTACCTTTTACTGGAAAAGGTGAACGAGTGGGAGAGTTACTAGGTCTAATACATACTGATGTATGTGGACCTATGTCAACTCAAGCTTTAGGAGGCTATAACTACTTCATTACCTTCACCGATGATCACTCACGGTTTGGGTATGTGTTCTTGATGAAACACAAGTCTGAAGCCTTTGAAAGGTTCAAAGAATTCAGAAATGAAGTAGAGAAACAACATGACAAGAGTATTAAAATACTTCGATCGGATCAAGGTGGTGAATACTTGAGTCAGGAGTTTCTTGATTACCTAAGAGACAATGGTATATTGTCTCAATGGACTCCGCCCTATACACCACAGCATAATGGTGTATCTGAGAGGCGAATCAACCTTGTTGGACATGGTCAGGTCAATGATGAATCATGCAACTCTTCCCAAGTCCTTTTGGGGCTATGCACTTCAGACAGCTGTTTACTTGTTAAACAGAATGCCTACCAAGGTAGTCTCAACTACTCCATATGAGATATGGAATAGTAAGAAACCTCATGTATCTTACTTGAAGATATGGGGTTGTCCTGGTTATGTGAAGCGGACTGTATCAGACAAATTGGATGCTAAGTCTGATAAATGTCTATTTATTGGATACCCTAAGGAAACAAGGGGTTACCAATTCTATCATCCTGTGGAACAAAAGGTGTTTGTTTCAAGGCATGCTGTGTTTCTAGAGAAAGAGTTTCTCTTGCAAGAAAACAGTGGGAGTGTCGTCGAGCTTGAGGAGGCTCGAGAAACTCAAATAGACATTGATGAGATACCTGGTGAAGCACAACAGCCGACAACTCATAGTGATGAGCAATTGGCTGGACCTATTGTAACACCACATCTTCGTAGATCTGGTAGAACACGCAACATTCCTGAGAGATATGGATTTCTCGTAAGTGAATCGAACGACGTGTTACTCATTGATGATGAGGAGCCTACCAGTTATGAAGAAGTGCTGACAAGTTCAGAAAGGGATAAGTGGCTTGGTGCCATGAAGTTGGAAATGGATTCCATGTATGAAAACCAAGTTTGGAACTTGGTTGACCCACCTGAAGGGATAAAGCCTATAGGGTGCAAGTGGGTTTTCAAGAAGAAAACCGACATGGATGGTAATGTGATTACCTATAAGGCTAGATTGGTGGCGAAAGGATATCGTCAAAAACAAGGTGTTGATTATGACGAAACCTATTCGCCTGTAGCTATGCTTAAATCCATTCGGATGCTCCTAGCCATAGCGGCTCATTATGATTATGAGATATGGCAGATGGATGTGAAAACAGCTTTCCTTAATGGAAACCTGCTCGAGGACATGTATATGATACATCCTGAGGGTTTCACATTGGTTGATAAAACCAAGGTATGCAAATTGCGACGGTCCATTTATGGATTGAAGCAAGCATCCAGGAGCTGGAAATCCGTTTTGATGAGACAATCAAAAAGTTTGATTTCTCACAAAATCCAGACGAACCTTGTGTGTACAAGAAGGTTAGTGGGAGTGCAGTCGTGTTCCTAGTGTTGTATGTCGATGACATATTACTTATAGGAAACGATGTCTCAATCTTACAGTCAGTGAAGGTTTGGTTATCTAAGACATTCTCCATGAAAGACCTGGGAGAAGCAACCTACATCCTCGGGATTAAGATCTATAGAGATAGATCGAAACGGTTGCTTGGTCTTTCACAGTCTACATATATAGACCGAGTGCTAAAGAGGTTTAGCATGTCGGAATCCAAGAAAGGTTTCCTACCCATCAGGCATGGGGTACACCTTTCGAAGTCTATGTGTCCGCGCACAGAAGACGAGAGGATTTGCATGAGTAAGATTCCCTATGCATCCACAATAGGATCTATCATGTATGCTATGTTATGTACGAGGCCCGATGTATCGTATGCTCTGAGTGTCACGAGCAGATACCAGTCCGATCCAGGAATAGATCATTGGGTGGCTGTTAAGACAATCCTTAAGTACTTGAGAAGAACTAAGTATGTGTTCCTAATATATGGAGAAGGGGACATGGTGATATGCGGGTATACGGATGCCAGCTTCCAGACAGACAAGGATGATTCCAGGTCTCAGTCTGGATACGTGTTCACCTTGAATGGGGGCGCAGTGAGTTGGAAAAGTTCCAAACAAGAGACTGTAGCGGATTCTACCACTGAGGTAGAATACATTGCAGCTTCGGAAGCAGCAAAGGAAGCGGTTTGGATCAAGAAGTTCGTTCATGAACTTGGTGTGATTCCGTCCATTGTTGAAGCAATACCGGTCTACTGCGACAACAATGGAGCAATTGCACAGGCGAAAGAGCCAAGGTCTCATCAACGATCCAAACATGTGCTTCGCCGCTATCATCTTATCAGAGAGATCATCAGTAGGAACGAAATACAAATCGAGAAAATTCCCACAAAAAGGAACTTAGCGGATCCCTTGACTAAGGCATTACCTCAAAATAAGTTTGAGGGTCATGTTCGAGCTTATGGTATTGGATACCATAGCGATTGGCATTAGGCCAAGTGGGAGTCTGTTAGTAATATATGAGAGATGTCCTAAGGCAATCGCCTTATGTATGAACCATTTATATGATAAATGAAGATTCACTATTTGAGTATACATGTTTTATGTATTTGATTGGATCTTAAACTCATTTACTGAATGTCCACGGTACGATTCACAGCATGAGAGAATTTGTGATTGGATCACAACTAGTGAGTATCTCTACATGTGTAATTGTGATGTATCGGAATTATCCCTAGTCGATGAATTGATGGATTTGGACACCGTCAATTACGTCGAGACTAGCACAAGGTATACTCCTTGGTGTATCCAAGCAGCTGAATCTCACTGGCTGGAGACATAGTGATGTCCGGAGTTAATCGTGGATGCTAGTTATGGTAACTAGTTCATTGGAGTGACTAGCCGTAAGACTTCATATGGTTCTCTGCATATATAGATATGTCAATGAAGTTCTTACTGTGGCTTAAGTGCGATGTTCCTTTGACTTGCGGTATTCAAGTCATCTTGATCATAGAGACTTATGCTTTGACATCTTAAGCAAGCATCTCTAAGGAGATGTGGACCCGGGATGATTGGGTATAAGTCGAAGTGATCGAAGGTGTTTGAATAGCCTATAAAGGATTCACCACTCCTTGCGAGGAGATGTATACCCATGGCCTCTCTTCGGATTGTTACTAAAGTCTTTGGCCAAAGCATTACATGTTTAGAGTAAGGTACTCTTTGATACATGTGGAGTAACTAGAATCCGTAGGACGAGGAAATGATACTTGGGCTAGGTGTGACGTAGTCAGCCTAGTGGGGACTGACACAATAGACCATGTCCTGAACCAAGTGGGTATAAGATGAGTGAAGGGAATGGGGCACGAATCATTCGAGCTACTGAAGGGTTTCAGAAATAGTTCTGGATCAACCATTGATCTTTTCGGTTAATTGGGGATCATGATGTACTACTAGGTGCCACTCATGATCATTCTATAATTAATGGTTAATTATAGACGGCCAACATAAACCAAGAACCTATTTGGTCACACGCACAACGAGCGTAATCCAAAGGATTTAAAACGAGCTTGAGAATGGGATTCTCAGACCGAGAGAAACAAGGTTTGGTTGGACCAAACATGAAGCGAGCATGAAATCGTTTCAGTCGCAATGGAAGCGTGGATGGGCCGTGTCTTATAAAGACATAATGGATGAACCAAAATGGTTTTGTTCTAATCCAATGGAGGAGAATAAACCAAAGGGTTTGGTTTATTTTAAACGAATGAACCAAAAGTTGATTCGGTTCATTTTAACTTAAAATAAACCATCATGGTTTGGTTTATTTTAACTTATCTTAATGGAGCGGGTTAACGGGCCTAATGGTTATGATCCAATAACCATTAAGAGAATTAGTTCTCTATAAAAGAGGGCTTAAGGGATAATTAAGCCCTAATCCAAAACCCTTGCCCTAAGGTTGCCGCCCACCTCATCCTTGGAGATTTTGGCGCCAACCCTAGGTGTGCCGCCCAGCTTGTTGTGCCGCCGTCCATCTCCTTGCCGGCGTCCAAGCTTCAGCCGTTGAACCCTCCGGCGACCCTCCGGTGATCTTCCTAGGCCTCGGTGAAAAGGTAAGCACTTGGCTTCCTTGTTTTGGCCGGCGCCTACTCCTCCACCAAGCTGTCCAGTTTTCTGGACAGCTTCTTCTCCTCTCGTCGGAGCATCGTTTGGACGACGGTTTGAGCTCCGACAGCGGCTAAACTACCGGGGATTCGATCTCCGGTAATCCTCTGAGGTGGAGGACGAAGGATTCATCAATTGGTTGACAAATACCTCTCCGGAGAAGCGAGTTTTGAGAACTCGTATTAGGATCCGAATTTGGATTCGGATCGTGATCATCTCTCGATCACGTCGTCTTCAACACGAGGCTAGTAACCCGTATGAAGACGAAGCTCGTGGCTTAGCGAAGTCATCCTGAGGAACTCAGCGTGGATACGGATAGAGACGATTCTAGCGAGGATCGTTCCGGTTGATGCCGTTCCCGCTACACGTCATACGAAAGGTATAACGTAGATAAATTTCCTTTTATTGCAAATTTAAATTTACGGTTATGTCTACACTTGTTGTAATATGCATGCGTGTGTTGTAATAAATGTAGATTTATTATTTTTATTGCTTCCGCTGTGTTCATATTTACGAAACGTGATTGAACACACACACGCCGCGGTGCCGGAAACCCAACATCAATAATATTTGAAATCTAAAATTTTGATCATTGTGATTCTTAGGATTTTCAAAAATGACTTTCAGTCCACTTACTATGATACTAAAGGAAATAAACTTACTGTACCCAAATAATGTTGATTGGAAAAGAATCTAGATATTGTCTTATCTGCTAAGAAGTATAAGTATGCACTCTTCAAAGAGTATCCTCAAGCCATGGTTGCTCAAAAAGGTTTCTACTTCTAAGCCAAAAGGTAAGAAGAAGCAGAAACAAGGTGGAGAAAATGTGGTGGGAGGATCTCACGGAGGAGTGAAGAAGCCGAAAGACAAGTACTTCACTTACAAGCAGGATGGACATTGGAAGGAGGACTGTCCCAATCCAAAGCAAGAACAAATGTATATCCTTTGGTCCAGTCGTTGAAACATGGTTAGAGGCATTATCTACCGGCACCTGGTGTGTAGATACGAGAGCCACTAATCATGTCTGCAACACTTTGCAGGGGTTCTAGGAAACCCGACGACTAGCTAAAGGGGAGATTACCATTTACTTGGGCAATGCCATGAAGGTGGCAGCTATTGCAGTGGGAGAAGTTTTATTTATCTCTTAAGAAAAATAAAATTTTAGTTCTGGAAAATTCCCTTTATGTACCCTTATTTAGAAAGAATTTAATTTCGGTTTCTAAATTGTTTATGGATGGATATTCTATTTCTTTTAATGACAGAGTTGTTATAAAAAGGAATAGGGAAAATATCTGTTCAGGTACATTGATAGGAAATTTGTAAACACATGAACCAAAAACCTCCCACGATGCAAATTGAAGTTTATAACTCATCTTCTAATTCTAATAAGAGAAAAGAACCTTCGAAGATGAACCAAACATATCTTTGGCATCTAAGGCTTGGTCATATTAACCTGAGTAGAATTCAAAGGTTGATAGCTGATGGACTTTTGGGTTCATTAGTGGTGGAGGATCTCCCAACCTGCGAATCTTGCTTGGAAGGTAAAATGACTGAGAGGCCTTTTTAGGCCAAGGGGTATAGAGCCAAAGATGTGTTAGGAATGGTTCATTCTGATTTGTGTGGTCCTATGACTATCTAGGCAAGAGGTAGTCTCGAATATTTTGTCTCTTTCATAGATGATTATTCAAGATATGGATGACACCACAATCTGATCGTGGTGGTAAATACCTCTTGGGAGAGTTTAGGAACTACTTATCAGAGGTTGGGATTCAATCCCAATTGTTACCGCACACCCAACAGAACTCTTATGGAGATGGTTAGATCGATGATGAGTTATTCTGACTTGCCAGATTCATTTTGGGGATATGCTCTAGATGTGACGGTGTACATTCTGAACTTGGTTCCATCTAAATCAGTGCCTTCTACTCCCACAGAGTTGTGGACTGGGCGAAAGCCTAGTCTAAGACATATTCAGATATGGGGGAGTCCAGCACATGTGCTGAAGGCTGATGCTGGTAAGTTGGAACCTCGTACAGAAGTACGCATGTTCGTTGGCTATCCCAAGGGAACGAAGGGTGGTTTGTTTTATAGTCCTAGAGATCAGAGGGTGATCGTTAGTACGAATGCCAGATTTCTAGAGGAGGATTATGTGATGAACCACAAGCCCACGAGTAGGATTATTCTTGAGGAGTTGACAGGGGAAGTCCAGACTTCAGTACCACCGGTACAAGAGGATATACCACATGTCACTGCACCGCGTGTCACAGAGGATACACAGGTGATACCTCATCGTAGTGGGAGGGTTGTGAGACAACCTGATAGATTCATGTTCTTGGGAGAATTTTCCGATTTGGTCCCTGGCGAACATGAACCTGATCCTTGGACATATGACGAGGCAATCCAAGATAAAGATGCAACATCTTTGCAAAGTGCAATGAATACTGAGATTGAATCTATGGATTCAAATCAGGTCTGGGAGCTCTTATGCATAGCAGCTCATATGGATTATGAGGTGTGGCAGATGGATGTCAAGACAGCTTTCCTTAATGGAAGTCTTGAGGAGAACATCTATATAAATCAACCAGAGGGATTCATTGCTAAGGGCATAGAGCATCTTGTATGTAAGCTTAATCGGTTCGTTTATGGATTGAAGAAAGCTTCGAGGTCTTGGAACATCCACTTTGATGAGGTAAATCTAGACTTATGGATTTATTCAAAGTCCGGATTAGTCTTGTGTATACAACAGATGTGACGGAAACGTAGTGGTATTTCTTGTACTATACGTAGATAATATTTTGGTAGTTGGCAACAATATCAGAGTGTTATCAGACGTAAGGGTATGATTGTCCAAACAGTTTTGAAGGACTTGGGAGAAGTGGGACACATCCTTGGGATCAAGGTTAGTGTGCTAATCCCAAGCTTCATACATAGACACGATTATGGATCGTTTTAGTATGCAAAACTCCAAGAAAGGTTTTCTACCTTTTAGGCATGGAGTTCCTTTATCTAAGGAGATGTGTCCTAGATCATCTATGGAGATAGAGGAGATGAAGGCGGTTCTTTATGCTTTAGCAGTAGGAAGCCTCATGTATACGATGCTATGTACAAGACCCGATATCTGCTATGCTGTGAGCATGGTCAGCAGATATTAGAGTAATCCAGGACAGGGATATTGGACTGCGGTAAAGCATATATTGTAGTGCCTGAGAAGGACTAGGGATTATATGCTAGTTTATTGGGCAGACCAATTACTCTCTGTGGGTTACATAGATTTTGATTTCCAATCTGATAGGGATAACAGTAAGTCTACCTCAGGTTTTGTATTTACTTTGGGAGGTGGAGCCATTGTATGGAGGAGTGTCCAGCAGAAATGCATGGCGGACTCCACCATGGAAGCCGAGTATGTGGCAGCCTCTTAGGCGGCCAAAGAAGCTGGGTGGCTCAGGAACTTCCTGATGGACTTGGATGTGATTCCTAGTTTGCCCAGAAATATCACAATTTATTGTGATAATAATGGTGCAGTTGCAAACTCGAAGGAACCACGAGCCCATAAGGTAAGTAAATGCATAGAGCGCAAGTACCACCTGATACGAGAAATCATAAAGGAGGTAGAAGTTGTTGTCGCCAAGATTGCACTAGAGGATGACCTGGTAGACCCTTTCACTAAGGCCCTTCTAGCGAGAGCTTTGATAGGCATGTGGAGGGAAGGGGAATCAGATGTATGACAGTGTAATGACAGCATAGTATTTTAGTATAAGTGGGAGATTGTTGGGATGTATACTGAAAGCCTAGCTCTTTTTATATGAACATTTTTATTTTGAAATAAGAATCACATGATCATTGTTTGCACTTTATATTTATTATATGTGTGCATATTGTCTAATATTTTACATTGTAGATAACATGGTGCTTTGTGTGGCACAAAAGATCATGTTATCAGTCCCTTGTAGAATATAAATAGAGGCTCACAACCAAGATGGTTTTGGACAAACCATTGGCATGGTTGTAGTGTAGCTTGGTATTGTTTTGTCTTGAACATAGAGTTACACTAGTACACTTAGGTGTATTGAGCAGGACCGACATAGAGGTGATTCAATTTATTGCTGACTACATAATTGAATCGGACCTCGGATATTATGTTGTACATGCTCTTAATCCCGATATAATAACGGGCACATGTACTTAGTATTTATTTCTTTGATTTACCAAAGGGTGAGATTTAGATGGATTAAATCAATATGCCCGGTAAGTTGGGAAATTATATTATTTACATGGTGTGTCGTTGATTATAGGAGGAAACCTTGTCCTATATATAGGTTGATGATGTCCCCTTGAGGAGCTCATAAGGTTCATCATGTAAACCCTGTAGGTTGACTTAGTCAACATGATGATAAGGTTGAGTGGTACTACTCGAGGAGTTAGATGTTAATTAATTGATGGTTAGTAAATCAATTAATTGACGGACATTCGATATCTTAAACACGGGGAGATGGATGTACAAATAATATATGGAGCACATATTATCATATGGGGGTTGGTGAGGTAATTCAATGGTGATCCTCTAGTGGAATGGAACATCATTGATGGATCAAGTTTGTGTGGTTCCGATCCATCGGGTGGCCAAGATCCAACTCCTCCTCATGGTCCCTATTGTAGCCTATTAACACCTCATGAAGCCTAGATCCAATGATGTAAAACAAAACTCTAGATCTGACGGTGGAGATTAAATCCCTAGATCCGACGGTTGGGATGAAACCCTAGATCCGATGGTTGGGATGAAACCCTAGATCCGACGGTTGGGATGAAACCCTAGATCCGACGGTTGGGATGAAACCCTAGATCCGACGGTTGAGATTAAATCCCTAGAACCAATGGAGGAGATTAAACCAAGGCCTAAACCTAACTCTATATATATGTGCTTAGGCTTGGGCTGCAAAAAGAGAGAATGAGGAAAAAAAACCTAATTGAGATAAGGTGCCTTGGGCAACAAGAAAGAGGAGGCTAGGGTTAGGGTTTGGTTCATGGTGTTGGGCGGGAACAAGGAGAAGAGAGCTTTTTCTTCTTGTTCCCAATGGTGGCCGGCACCCTTCTTCCTCCTTCCTCTTTGGTTTGGCCGGCGTCCAAGCTTCTCCTCTTGATCTATGGTTTGTGGTGGATGAGATGAGGGTTTCTTCCAATGGGCAGCAAGAAATAGGAGGAGGCTAGGGTTAGGGTTTGGTTGTTGGTGTTGGCCGGCAACAAGGAGAGGAAGATTCTTCTTCATTTTCCTTTGATGGCCGACCCCTCTACCTTCTTCCCTCTAACTTGACCAAAGCTCAATCTATTCTAATTCCCTTCATCCTTAGCCAGAAATTAAGGAGAGCCTAGTTTAGGGTTTGGGCGGCAACAAGGAGAAGGGGTGTTTTCCTTCTTTTTCTCCAAGTGTTGGCCGGCGCCCATGCCCTTGTTGTTTCTCTTTTGGTTGGTTTCCATACTCCATTTTATCTTCCTTGGCCGGCGGCAACATCGAGTTTATTGACTTGGTGGCCGGTTCTAGAAAGGAAGATGAGTTTTGTTTTAGGATCTTCCTTTGTTCCTAGTGAACAAGGAAAGGAAGATCGATGATCTAGAAGGCTTCAACTTTTGGTAGATCGTCGCCCACACGATGTCCAAAAGGAGGGAGGACATACAATAGAAGATCAAGAGGTATAACAAGAGGTATAATCTTGTTTATTTTGATTAATGTTCTTTTGTATTATGTTTATAATAGCTTTTCAATTATATGCATGTTTTGTGTGGATGGTTACTTGCTTGTATTTGTTATGAGCATGTTTACTTTATGTATGTGTTGATTATACATGTCTACATTCATATGTATTTGTATAATCATGGACCCCGAAGATAAACACAAGAACCGGTGATCCATCCGTCATCTCTTCCGCGGCTAACCGACTAGAAGAGTTTTGTTGCTTGAACAACTAGTTTGTTCAAGCGATCGCTCAAGTCGTTAGCACGACGACGAATTGGTTGTGCTTAGGAAACTCATCCCATCCGGATTAGTTTTCATTTGTTGAAAATTTTAATCCGGGGACATGGGAGCCGATGAGCCTCAGAAGCATGAGTTACCAACAGTCAGATAGGACTCCCGTAGGTCCATATGTACTCAAGATGATTGGGTACATAGAGAACCTACAGAGGTTGGGATTCTCACTTGGCCAAGAACTGGCCACTGACTTGATCTTGCAGTCTTTGCCAGAAAGCTACAATCAATTTGTCATGAATTACAACATGAATGAAATTGATAAGCCACTGCCTGAGTGTTGGATCGAGAAGTGTCGCTAGAGGGAGGGGGTGAATAGAAATAGTAAATGTTTTCGACGTTTCGTTCAATTAGATAATTAAATGAGTAAGAGCAATGGAAAATAAAGAGACACGTTTATTTTTACTTGGTTCACAACCCAGCGGTTGCTACTCCAAGGCCCTATCGGTCTCTAGACCGCGTACGGAGGGCAAAGCACTATAACATCTCCTCCTCGTTGGAGGTAGGAGACAACGATCACAAAACTAAAAGTACGAGGATGAGGCAACAAGCCTACCTCACCTCATTACGATTAAAATAAAGAATACAATAAAAACAATTACTTGCTACTGCTGCCGACGAAGGAGATTTGAACTTGTCGTTGCATCGGCGTTATGACGACGTTGGAGCATTGGCGTTGTAGGAGCACTTGAGAATAAACTTGATGTAATATGGAGTTGGAATCCTCCCCTCCTTTTATAGATTTTATCCTCTGAATATGTCTCCTCTTTTTTTGGAACAGATCACGAAGTTGTATAATTTTTATCGCGAAGTGGTCGCATCAAACCTTATCCATTTTGACCTAGCGCAAAGGATGATTCGTCGCCATCAGTCGACTGATGAGCATTAGTCAACTGCCCAATGTCCAGCAGTCAACTGGCAGCCTGGCTACTTCCCTGCAGTAAGAGGTTAGCTCAGAAAATGATAAATACGACGGTTTCTAACCGTCCGATCTCAACCTAGACCTTCTTGGGAAGTCTTAGTCGGATCGCTGCCTATGGTCATCCCCATAAAGTGGACACGACCTTACAATCTCTCACACACACGAGCTTTCCTCGATACTTATCTTGTAGCTCTCGTTTCCGGCCTTCCACTCGATTCCTTCGGCTTCCTTCGAAGTCACTCGAGTGTCGCCCGACCACCGCGGCTTCCTCCGGGTGTCGCTAGCCTACAACTCTAGCTTTAGTACTTTTCTGTACACTCAATTTAGCTCGTGAGATAACGATGTAAACTTAACTTTGTGTCTTTTCCATAATCAAAACACAAGTTCGATTATCTAGTGCCCCTACACCAAAAATCTCCCCCTTTTTGATCTATGGCAAACCGACACAAAGTTAAGGGAAATTAAAGCATAAAACAAGTATAGTTAATGATGAATGTCATTTTCAAAAACTCCCCTATAATCAAAACTCCCCCTTAACCCTAGGTGAGTTTTGAAAGAGATACTTTAGTTTTCAAAATTAAATAAATTTTGTGTTACTCCCCCTTAACTCCCCCTTAACTTTCACTCTTCTCCCCCTTTTGCCATAAATCAAAACAAATGTTGGGGTTTGTTATGTAAAATTGAAGTTTGTTATATAAAATAGGGGTTTAAAAACAATATGGTATATGCATGCATCAAGATAAATCAATTATGAGTCCAAGCATGCATCTAGCAGTAATTAGATAGATTGGTTCGAGGTGTGCCCCTCTGTACCAATAATCTAAAGGTTTGTAATATAACCCTTAGGGTTAGTTTGCTTTCCCACTTAGTCAAATATATGAAGTATAAGAGATGTAGGGGGCGCTAAACTTTGGCCTAAGAGTTGTTAAGTACAATAGTTGGGAAAATAAGTAGTCTTTTGAAGAGGTTATATTTCAATTATCCTTAACATCTCACCCATTCTATGTGTCTCAGAATTTGTTCACCTTATATGTTTTGTGAGATGATTTTAAATTGATTAAAGATAGTCAACCTTGGATTAGATTCGAACCTTTAGATCGTTAAGTAACTTTTCGAGAAATTGGCTTCCAGGTCGTGGCGAGGCACAGTGGCCTTCTTTGATCGGAACAACAATCACTTCCTTAGACAAAGCCAAATTCAAGAAAATATCACTTAAGTCACATAGGGTTACTTCCTGGTCTAACTAGTTTAGGATACGACGAGGTAGCTTCAGCTAGTTCCACTCGGTCAAGTGCACCATGCTAGATACGCCTTATCTAGCTCGAATACACGAGACTTTGTTTCCCTAACGTACTATCATCTCACCACGTCCTGATACTATGTTGTCAAGAGTTGACTAACTATTTTCCCTATCTAGCCGTTCTACAAATTAAAGTAAAATATTCAATGGTTTTGCTAAGTAAGCGGGTATACTATTTTAGTGTTAGCTCCCCCTGGACCATTGAACCAATATGGTCTATTTAAATAATGAATTTGATCCTGGGGAATCCAAAACTTAATAGTCCTTATATGTGAATTCAATAAAACCTTTGGGACCCATGCTTGGACTCTTTGATGACTACGATTTACGATAGACATATATGACATATTCGTAGTCGTTAACCTAAATTCGAGTCCGGCTTTGTTGTACACGGCTCTTTGGGTTCCAAGTAGTCGGTTAAGATTCTTAGATCCCAACGTGAACCTTTCCAACGTAGCCTCAACCTCTTGAACTCGGTCTTTCAAGACAGAATTCTCTTCCTCAAGTTTTTCAATTTGGGTTGAGTTTCCCTCTTGAACTTGACTAGTTGAAGAGGTTAGAGTAGCCTCTTGCTTGAGGGTTTCAACCTCCTCAAGTAACGACTGAACCCTAGACTCGGACTCAGTTATTTTCCTATTAAGCATTTTAATTGTATTGTAAAGCGTATGAATTAGTGAGCGGCTAACCTTAATTTTCTCTTTTGGTCTGGCTTTGAGTTGCTTCTCGAAGTAGTCCTCGAGTTCAGAGTCGGTGTTGTAATTGGATTCGGATTCGGACTCTGACTCGGACTCTTCGGGTCTTGCCATGCATGCTATGCCACCACCTTCTTCGTTGTCCCATGTTGCATGAAAAGCCTTCTTTTGATTTGATTTGAATTGTGCCCTCTTTTGATTCTTTAGTAGCCTCCTTTCCCTCCAAACGATCTTCCACACTACGTTCACTATTGCTTCCATCTTTTCAGATTCGGACTCTAATTCGTCGTCGGGTTCAAGTCCATCTTCTTGCCTAGTAGGTGGCTTTCTTCTTTGTCCTGCAAGTAGAGCAATACCTCTCTCGGCCCAGACCACGTTAGTTTGCTCGTGAAGTTCAAACTCGGAAAATAATTCGTCTAACCTATGCTTCGAAAGGTCCTTAGAGACCTTGTAGGCATCTACCATGGATGCTCACAAGGTAGTCCTAGGAAATGAATTAAGAACGTACCTTAGTAGGTCGCAGTTTTTGACCTTGTGTCCGATGGTGTGCAGGCCATTGACAATGTCCTGGACGCGGGCGTGTAGTTGCGTCGCCGTCTCGTGTTCCTGCATCTTAAGGTTATACAACTTATTGAAAAGAAGGTCACGTTTACATACCTTAGCATCGGACGTTCCTTCGTGTAGCTCGATTAATTTGTTCCATAGGTCCTTGGCGCTAATGAATGGTCCGATGCGGTTGAGTTCCTTCTTGGACAAGCCGCATTGCAATATTTGGGTTGCTCTTGCATCGACTTCGATTTGCCTTTTAGTTGCATTTGTCCACTTGTTGAAATCCAAGGGCTCTCCTTGATCATTGGTGGGTAAAGCAAAACCGGTTTGGATTATTATCCAAGTCTCGACTTGTGTTTTTAAGAAATACTCCATCCGACCTTTCCAATAACGGAAATCATCTCCGTTAAAGAACAGAGGTCGGGTGGTGCTATACCCCTCAATGTGAGCCATTAAGTATCTTGCAAAACACGAATAAAAACCAAAAGGAATTCCAAGACTTGGTCTTGGATTAGTAATGCGGGAAGTAAATAGGAAATAAACAGAATTAAATGAGAAAAATAATAAACTAACAAAAACTAACAACTTACGACCTTCGATGTCCCCGAAAGGGTACTAGACGTTGGATTTTGGGTCTGGAAATAGCTTGTTACAAGGGTAAACCCTTATAAGAAATGTAGATCTCTCAGAGAGCTTCGATTTGGTAGGTAGATCGTTATGTGAGTCCACTTGTGCGAAAAGTTATGACCCTTTTACCGTCGGCTACTCCAAGAGAGAATACTTGCAAGCACACAACCAAAAGAAATGTACCAAGACTTCGTCTTGGATTAGTAGTGCGGGAGGAAAAAGACCTAAAAAAAATATGAATCAAAAAATATGAACAGAAAACCAAAATGTGCTAGATCAGTGGTTTCACCAAATCTTAGCGCCCCCACTCTGATACCAATTGTTGGATCGAGAAGCGTCGCTAGAGGGGGGGGGTGAATAGCGATCGTAAATGTTTTCAACGTTTCGTTCGGGTAGATAATTAAATGAGTAAGAGCAGCGGAAAATAAAGAGACACATTTATTTTTACTTGGTTCACAACCTAGCGGTTTCTACTCCAAGGCCCTATCGGTCCTAGACCGCGTACGGAGGGCAAAACACTATAACGTCTCCTCCTCGTTGGAGGTAGGAGACAACGATCACAAAACCAAAAGTACGAGGATGAGGCAACAAGCCTACCTCACCTCGTTACGATTAAAACAAAGAATACAATAAAAACAATTACTTGCTACTGTTGCCGACGAAGGAGATTTGAACTTGTCATTGCGTCGACGTTATGACGGCGTTGGAGCATTGGCATTGTAGGAGAACTTGAGAATAAACTTGATGTAATATGGAGTTGGAATCCTACCCTCTTTTTATAGATTTTGGCCTCTGAATATGTCTCCTCTTTTTTTGGAACAGATCACGAAGTTGTATAATTTTTATCGCGAAGTGGCTGCGTCAAACCTTATCTGTTTTGACCTAGCGCAAAGGTCGATTTTGCCGCCATCACGATCGATGACTCCCATCGATCGATGTGCATCACCAATCGCCCAATGTCCGAGTCGACCGGGCCGCCACTTCCCTGCAGTAAGAGGTTAGCTCATAAAATGATAAATGCGATGATTTCTAACCGTCCGATCTCAACCTAGACCTTCTTGGGAAGTCTTAGTCGGATCGCCGCCTACGGTCATCCCCATAAAGAGGACACGACCTTACAATATCTCACTCACACGAGCTTTCCTCGATACTTCGTTCAGTTACATGTTATTGCTTCTCGATTCCTTGGCTCCTCGAAGTCACTCAGTCGCAGATAGCGGCTTCCTCGAGTGTCGCTTCTTTCTGACTCTAGCTTTAGTACTTTTCTGCACACTCAATTTAGCTCGTGAGATAATGATGTAAACTTAACTTTGTGTCTTTGCCATAATCGAAACATAGGTTCGATTATCTAGTGCCCCTGCACCAACACTGAGATGCTTAGCATGTTGAGAACTCCTGAGCTAAACCTTAAGAAGGGAAAACCCGACTCCATTTTGATGGTGCAAAAGAAGAAAGGCAAGGGCAAGACTAAAGGTAAGGGAAAGTCCCAAGCCAAGGGCAAAGGCAAGGCACTGAAAACGAAAGGAGGGGTGGCCAAGGAAGGGACTTGCTTCCATTGTAAGGAAGCTGGACACTGGAAGCATAACTGCAAATCATACATGGAAAATCTTAAGAAGAAGAGAAGTGAGACTTCTACTTTAGGTATATATGTTATAGAAGTCAATCTATCTATTTTTTCATCATGGGTATTTGATACCAGATGTGCTTCTCACATTTGTACTAATGTACAGGTGCTGAGAAATAGCAGGACATTGACAAAGGGCGAGGTAGACCTACGAGTAGGCAATGAAGCAAGGGTTGCAGCTGTTGTTGTAGGAACTTATTTTCTATCTCTGCCCTCTGGGCTTGTACTAGAATTAGATGAATGTTGTTATGTACCTGCTCTTATGAAGAACATAATTTCATTTTCTTGTTTAGACAAGAAAGACTTTTCATTTATAATAAAGAACAAATGTTGTTCAGTTTATTTAAATGATATGTTCTATTGTAGTGCACCTCTGATGAATGGAATCTACATTCTAGACTTAGAGAACCTCATCTATAACATAAGTACCAAAAGGTTCAAGTCAAATGAGTTGAACCAAACCTATCTTTGGCATTGTCGCTTAGGTCACATAAATGAGAGTCGCTTATCCTAGCTTTATAAAGATGGGTTGCTGGACTCATTTGATTTTGAATCATATGAGACATGCGAGTCTTGCCTTCTAGGCAAAATGACAAAGACTCCCTTTAGTGGACACAACGAGAGAGCAATAGACTTGTTAGAACTTATACATAGTGATGTATGTGGCCCTTTCAATGTTGCTTCTAGAGGTGGTTATAGGTACTTCATTACATTTACTGATGACTTCAATAGATATGGTTATGTATATCTGATGACACATAAGTCAGAATCCTTTGAAAAGTTCAAAGAATTCAAGAATGAAGTACAAAACCAGCTTGCCAAGTGTATTAAGATACTTCGATCAGATCGAGGTGGTGAATAACTTAGCCATGAGTTTCATGACTATCTAGCTGAGTGTGAGATTCTATCCCAACTCACTCCTCCTGGAACACCACAGTGGAATGGTGTAATCGAAAGGAGGAATCGTACCCTATTAGATATGGTACTATCTATGATGAGTCATACAGATCTTCCTATATCTTTTTGAGGATATGCTCTAGACGCAGCAACCTTCACACTTAACCATGTCCCATCCAAAGCTGTGATAAAGACACCATATACGATATGGAAAGGGAAAAATCCCATGATGTCTTTCATGATGATTTGGGGTTGTGAGGTTACGTTCGACATCAAGTCTCTGACAAACTGTGACCCAAATCCGATAAGTGCTATTTTGTTGGATACCCCAAGGAAACGAAGGGATATTACTTCTACATTCCCAGTTAGCACAAAGTGTTTGTGACAAAGATTGGGGTATTTTTATAAAGGGATTTTGTTTCTAGAAAAACTAGTCGGAGTACGTTCGATCTTGAAGAAATTCAAGATAAGGACCATAGAACTGAGGCCTTGATGGAGGTTGAACAGGAACCAGAAAGTGTTGTGGGTGATGAGATTGTTGCACAAAGAGTTGTGAAACAACAACCTGTTCAGGTAGACCTACCTCTTCGCAAGTCTGATAGGGTATGTCATCAGCCTGAGAGATACTCATTTCTCTTGTCTGACTGTGATGACGTTATGCACATTGAGAATGAGCCTACCTCCTATTAGAAAGCTATGATGAGCCCAGATTCTGAGAAATGGCTAGAGGCCATGAGATCCAAGATGGAATCCATGTAAACCAACCAAGTATGGACTTTGGTTGATCCACCTGAAGGTGTCAAACCCATTGGGTGTAAGTGGGTCTTTAAGAGAAAGACTGACATGATTGGACTTATGCATGCCTATAAGGGTCGATTGGTGGCTAAAGATTTCAAGCAAATTCATGGTATTGACTATGATGAAACCTTTTCTCCAGTGGAGATGTTTAAGTCCATTCAGATCATGCTTGCTATTGCAGCATACCACGATTATAAGATCTGGCAGATGAATGTCAAGACCGTGTTTCTGAATGTAAACTTGCTCAAGGATGTGTACATGACACAACCTGAGAGTTTTATAGATCCATAGCATACTGGCAAAGTATGTAAGCTGCAAAGGTCCATTTATGGGCTAAAGCAAGCATCTCGGAGTTGGAATCTTCGATTCGATGATGCGATCAAACAGTTTGGTTTCATCAAGAATGAAGATGAACCCTGTGTCTACAAGAGGGTTAATGGAAACACAGTTGTCTTTCTTGTATTGTATGTGAATGACATACTACTCATTGGGAATGACATCCCTTCGCTACAGTCTGTGAAGACTTGGCTGGGGAAGTGTTTCTCAATGAAGGACTTAGGTGAAGCGGCCTGTATTCTAGGCATCAAGATCTATAGAGATAGATCTAAGAGATTGCTTGGCCTATGTCAGAGTACATATATTGACACGGTATTGTTGGATCGATGCGGTTCGCTAGCGAAAAAAAAACTTTTTCTTTCGAATTCGTTTCAAGACAAATATATGCAGCGGAAATGTAAATAAAAACTAAAAGAGACAAATAGTTTTTTTACTTGGTTCGTAGCCTTCGGCTACTACTCCAAGGCCCTAACGGTCCTAGACCGTGTACGGAGGGCAATTCACTAAAACATTCCTCCTCGTTGGAGTAGGAGTTTACGATTACAAAAAAATCTTTCGAAGCACAAGATAGAGAGACAAACCCTCTCTTCTATTAAAATGAAAATGCAACGATAGAAAGCCTCGATTAACAAACTAATTGCAAGATTAAAAGAAATGACAAGACAAGATTATACCAACAGCTCGAAGATAGGACTTAAACTAGGGTTGTTGGCAGCACTTCATTGTTGTAGAGTTGTCGGAGAGTCGCAGCGTTGCGGAGGCTTTTGAGCACTTAGAATTGATGATGAAACCCTAGGTTTGGCCCTCCTTTTATAGCCTTTGAGCCCCTTTTCGAGAGGAACCCTAGCCAATCACAATTGAGCACCACTCCCCTTGAAATTTGGTGATAAACCTTGACTCCTCGAGGCTGATCCTTTGACCATTAGTCGACTGATGGAAGCATCACGAGTCGTCGACTCCTCCGTGATCGGCGATTGACTGGCAATGAGTCCTCCAAGTCGGGCAATGAATCGATGCTTGCTGCAAGTCAAAGTTAGCTCAACAAAAACATAATTTTGACGGTCGTCGACCTAGACCATCTATAGGATGTCTTTGGTCGGATCTATGCTTAAGATCATCCCGTAACGAGGATACGACCTCACTTACACTTCACACACACGAGCTTAACCTCGATACTTACATGTTGCTTTTGCTTAGGCCTTCCACTCGATTCCTTGGCTCCTCCGAAGTCACTCGAGTGTCGCCCATACCGCGGCTTCCTCCGTGTCGCTAGCCTTGACTCCGGCTATAGCAATCTTACGCACACTGATTCATTTCGTGAGATAACAACATGAGCTTAACTTTGTATCGTTTGCTATAATCAAAACTCAGGTTCGACTTAGGTGCCTACTGCACCAACAATCTCCCCCTTTTTGATTTATGGAAAACCCACATACAAAGTTAAGAAAGACAAATTAAGTGCATTAAGTAAACTGAGTAAGAGATATGCATGAATGTGCAGGAGTATATAAAAACTCTTTTTCAAGTGCTCCCCCTTGAGGAATCCTCCCCCTTGACCAAGGGTGAGTACTTGAGAAAGAGTTTTAACTCTCCCCCTTGATATTTGCTACTAAAAAAGAATTAAGTAACCGAAATCACTTAATATTGGCCATAGGGTTTAAAATAAATTCTAAGTTAAGAAATAAAAAAAAAATGATTTCTTATCCTTGGCCTTTACTTAACAAATTAACTAAGAGTTAAGTAAATTACTTTTTGTATTGTTAACGAAAACAAGTTAACTAAATGTGTTTATGTTAAGAATTCCCTTAACTTGTTTAGTTAACTTAAAGTTAAGTAAGTAAGCCTTGGCCATAAAAAAAATGATCCCTTAACTTTGGCCAAGTAAATTACTTTTTGTATTGTTAACGAAAACAAGTTAACTAAATGTGTTTAAGTTAAGAATTCCCTTAACTTGTTTTGTTAACTTAAACTTAAGTAAGTAAGCCTTGGCCATAAAAAAAATGATCCCTTAACTTTGGCCTTTTTCTCCCCCTTTTGCCATATATCGAAAAGAGTGAGAGTGTGTGTGGAAAAAAAATAAGTTTTAATTTTAAAGTCTAAGCATGTTCCAAATTATTTTGAAAATAATATACTAAAAATAAGTTCATTTATAAAATGTTCGACTCATATTTGGCTTGATTGATATGAAGGATCAACCAGTCCTGGTCAGAGTCGATTAGTATGTATGATTATACTCCGTGGTTCATAGCGATGCACTAGCTCTACATCTGGAACCAGGAGTAAGGTCCTAACATCTCATGCCCATCTACGTGGCTAAGTACACAAACACATTAGTCCTATGTGTTGTGAGATGTACTGGCTCCTTAAATCTATAGGTGCATGATATCTAAGGTATGTCCTATGCTAGTTCCATGAAATTAAAGAAATAGTAGTAAGAACATATAATTTGCAAGTACCTATTCTATTACGCACATGCCCAATTTTCGTCTTAATAGACTAAATTCGGCTTCGGGTAGGGGTTTAGTAAATAGGTCTGCCAAGTTAGACTTCGATTCGACGTATTCGAGTTGTATGGCTCCATTGGCCACATGTTCTCGAATGAAATGGTGTTTGACCTCTATATGTTTGGTCCTAGAGTGACATATTGGATTTTTTGTAAGATTAATTGAACTAATGTTATCTACGTGAAGTTTAGTATTCGTAAAGTCTAACTTAAAGTCGCGGAGAGTGTGCTTCATCCAAAGAAGCTGCGTGACACACTCACCCATAGCGATGTATTCGGCTTCGGTGGTAGATAAAGCAACACAGTGTTGCTTCCTACTGCACCAACTCACTAGACTCGAGCCGAGAAGTTGACAACAACCACTTGTGCTCTTTCTATCGAGCTTACTACCGGCATAGTCCGAATCGGAGTAGCCGGTTAGTTCGAACTCGGTAGATCTAGGATACCAAATACCGACATTAAGTGTACCCTTTAGATATCTAAGGATACGCTTAACTAGGGTTAGATGAGACTCTAGCACAGGTTTGAAACTCGGCGCACATACTATCGCAATAGGATGTCGGGTCGACTCGCAGTTAAGTATAGGAGACTTCCTATCGCGCTCCTATAGTACTTTAAGTAAATGGACTTACTTTCTAGGTCTTCTCCTATGTTAACATTAATCGCCATTGAGGTGTTTATTACCTTAGCGTCTTGCATTCCAAATCTTTTAATTAACTCCTTAGTGTATTTTTGTTGATATAGGTATATACCATCCTTAGTTTGTTTAATTTGTAGACCTAAAGAAACTTAACTCGCCTACCAAGTTCATTTCAACTCACTTTCCATGAGTGAAACGAACTCGCTTAGTAAATGAGTTAGAGGTTCCAAAAATTATATCGCCTACATAAATTTGAGCTATGAATATTTCTTTACCTAAGGTTTTTACGAAGAGAGTTGGGTCAACTAAGCCTTGGTTAAACCCTTTGACTTAAGATGGATTGAAAGTCTTCGCATCAAGCTCGAGGAGCTTGTTTAAGTCCATAGAGAGCTTTCTTAAGTTTTAGGAACATGGTCGGGTTTATCTAGATTTTCAATCCGGGGTTGGCTAACATAAACTTCTTCTTTAATGTATCCATTTAGGAATGCGACTTAACATCCATTTGAAAGCCTTAAATCCTCGATGTGCGGCATAAGCTAGCAACATTCGAATGGATTCGAGTCTAGCTATCGGGCATAGGTTTCGTAATCTAAGCCTTCGACTTGACTAAACCCTTTGGCGACTAACCTAGCCTTGTTTCTAACTACTTCACCTTTATCATCAAGCTTATTTCGAAACACCCACCTTGTTCCAATTATCGTTTTGTCTTTAGGTGGTGGTACTAATTCCCACACTTCATTCCTAGTAAATTGAGCTAGCTCTTCTTGCATTGCAATAATCCAATCGGGATCAAGAAGATCTTGTTCAATTGATTTGGGTTATATCTTTGAAATTAAGGAAATTTGACTAAGGTTCCTATAGGATGCTCTAGTTCGAACTCCTAGATTAGGATCTCCTATCACTTGATTGATAGGGTGGTTAGTCTGAATCCTAGATTGGGTTGGGTTTGTATTACCTAATGCTTGATCAATGGGGTGACTTGGTTGAACACTAGTTTGACTCGGATCACTTGTCACTTGGTCGACAAGAGAGGTTGGTTGATGTGGATTAGACTCGATCTCAGGGTCAGAGACGAGTTTGGTATCAGTGGGCTCAACACTTGGAGTCATTAAGGGTTTTGTAGGTTCGGGTACTTCATCGAACACTACATTAATAGTCTCTTCGACTTTAAGGGTATCGTGGTTATATACCCTATAGGCCCTACTCGTGGTTGAGTATCCTAAGAAGATTCCGGTGGAGGTTTTGGATTTGAATTTCCCTAGGTGGTTCTTAGTGTTTAAGATATGTACATTACATCCAAATACCCTAAAGTACTTGATGTTGGGTACTTTATTGTGATAAATCTCGTAGGAGGTCTTAAGGTGCCTCTTTACCATAAGTATCCTATTCTGGACATAGCAAGCCGTGCTAACGGCTTCTGCCCAAAACCTATCAGGTAGGTCGTATTCGTTCAACATGGTCCTAGCGGCTTCTTGTAGAGTTCGGTTTTTCCGCTCCACTAGGCCATTTTGTTGAGGGGTCCTAGGGCAAGAGAATTCATGGTGGTATCCGTTTAGGTTACAGAAGTCGGTGAACCTTTGATTTTCGAATTCACCACCATGATCGCTTCTAAGTCTTTTAACCTTAAGATTTTATTGATTCTCGATTAATTTGAATAGATTGATTAATTGATCTAGGGTATCATTTTTATGTTTGATGAACCTAACCCAGGTAAACCTGGAGTAGTCGTCAATTATGACTAAGCAATATTGACTTCTATTGAGTGACTTGGCTCCATGTGAATCGAATAGATCCATATGCAGGAGCTCAAGTACACTTGAGGTTCGTTCTTGGTTAGTTAACTTGTGTTGTGTCCTAGGTTGTTTTCCTTGCTGACAAGCATTACAGATTTTATTAACCAAATTGTTGAGGTTGGGTAAGCCTTTGACTAAGCCACTCTGACTCATCTTGTGGATGAGTCTTGGGTGCGAGTGACCGAGTCGTCGGTGCCACAACCATGATTCCTCTTCCTGTGTCATAAGACATTTGGATGAGGATTTGATTAAGTTAATTGTATAAATATTATTTGTCCTAGTTCCTTTGAGTATTGTTTTAGCTGTTTTATTTGTTTTAATTACACATTCATTATCTAAAATACGACCTTATAGTTATTGTCACATAATTGGCTTACGCTAAGTAGGTTATATTCAAAATTCTCTACAAGTAATACATTTTTAATAACAAAATTCGAGTTAAGCTCGATATCACCTGATCCGATGATTTTGAGCTTGTCGTTATTCCCAAAGGCTACCGATCCTTGTCGTTTGAATCGAAGCTTTGTGAATTTGAGATGATCCCCGGTCATGTGTCGGGAGCAACCGCTGTCCAACATCCATTGATCCTACACACAAGGTGGTTGGATTGGATGTTAGATTTTATATATATTTTTTTTTTAAAAATTGGTTGTAAGTTTTTAAACCTAGGTCATCTCACCTGTGTCTATATGATCAAGCATGTTATACTTATGTGTTTTTTGTGATATGACTTCCAATTAAGTTGATTAAGTGCATTTAGGTTCAAGTAATTTTGTGTTAGATTTGGATTTGACCCTAGGCTTGTCAAGTTTACCTTTTCAAGATCATGGCTTCCAGGTCGTGGCGAGGCACAGGGGCCTTCTTTTATCGGATCATCGACCACTTCCTTAGACAAAGACCTTTTCAAGAAAATGATGACTTGACTCACCTAAGACTATTTCCTAGTCTAACTGGTTATTTTTGAAAAGAGGCTCCCCGAGGCTCAATCTTTTCGAAGGATTTTAGTTGGTTATGTATGTGTTCTAAGTGAGTTCACAAGTAAAAAAAACAAAAAAAATTTCTAAGCATGCAATTTCTAAGTTAAAGCACAAACATGTTTTGTACTGGCTCCCCCTAGACCGTTGAATCGGTTCGGTCTATCCACATAGTGGATTTGATCCTTGGGAACCCAGTACGGGTTGGATCCTAGAGTTGAAATCAAAAAGTTCTTAGGGACCCATGCTTGGACATGTTTCCTATGTCGACTTACAATCGACATATACGACCTATTAGTCGTGTTTGAGTTAAACCCTAGTCTAGCCTTGTTGTACACGGCCCTTTGAGATCCAAGTAGGAGGTCAAGTCCTTTGGATTCCGAAGTGAACCTTTCCAACGTGTTCCTAAGATCTTCAACTTGACTTTTCAAGAGAGAGTTCTCAACTTCGAGCTTTTCAGCTCGAGTTGGGTCCTCTTCTCGAACTTGACTAGTCGAAGAGGTTAGGAGACCTTGTATTTGAGGAGTTTGACCTCCTCAACTGTGGTCTCGACCTTGGACTCGGACTTAACTAATTTCCTAGACAAAACTTAACCGTATTATGTAAAGTATTAAATAAAGTTCGACTCACTTTAAGGGTATCTTTTGAACCGGATGCGTATCCGTGGCTTGACTTGAAGGTAGCTTCGTAGTCCGAGTCATCCTCAGGTTCTGACTCAAGTTCAGGTTCGGTCTCCGTGTCTGACTCAATCGATTTTGCCATGAAGACGTGGTCTTCGTCTTCTTGGATGACGCTTCTTCCCATGTCGCTGAGGGCCTTCTTGTGCTTAGGTGCTTGGTGGTTGAGCTTGGGGCACTCGGACTTGATATGTCCAAACTCGTTACACCTATAACACCTAACATAGAACTTTTAGGCTTACCTTGCTGGGTCGAGTCGGTTCGCCGTCCCTTGGCTATCCTTCGAGCTAGGTTCATTAGTTCTACCAACTCCGGTCAACTTCTTCTGACTCGCCTTCCTCCTCGGTGGTGGCTTGCTTGGCGATTTTCTTCTTCTTTGAACTCGCAAACAAGGCTATACCCTCTCTGGGTTCCGAGTTGGATCGCCATGTAATTCGAAATCTGAGAATAATTCATCTATTCTAACTTTAGAAAGGTCCTTGGAGACCTTGTAGGCGTCGACCATGGATGCCCACAAGGTAGTCCTCGGAAAAGAGTTTAGAACATACCTTATAAGGTCACCTTTTGCCCGATTCGTGTGTAGGTTGTTGACGATGTCCCCGGATGCGGCGTGCAATTGTGTTTGCCGCCTCGTGTTTACGTATTTTTAGTGTGTACAATTTATTGAACAACAAATCGATTGCAAACCTTAGCTTGATCCGATCCTTCGCCTCGCAGATCTCTTGCGGTACGATGATGAAGTCCGGCTCGGTTCAGCTCCTCCTTGATAGCCCGTGACCGCAGGATTTGAGTCGCCTTTGCATCTGCCTCGACTTGTCGTTTAGTGGCAATGGACCACTGATTGTAATCCAAGGATTCACCTTCTTCATTAGTAGGAAGGGTGAACCCGGTTTGGATCACAATCCACATCTCTATTTGGGTTTTTAGGAAGCACTCCATCCAACCTTTCCAGTAACGGAAATCGTCACCGTTGTAAAACGGTGGTCGGACGGTGCTAAAATCCTCGAGATGGGCCATTGACACGAAAGACACAAAGAGACGAAGAAAAAGAAACTAGCAACAACAAAAACATAAAAACAAGTACCAAGACTCGCATCTTGGATTAGTAGTGCGGGAGAAAAACTTAACAAAGCGAAATAAATAATAAAAAAAACAGATTTAAAAGAAAAATAAATCTGTAAAAATAGCTAGATTGGTGGTTTCACCAAATCTTAGCAACCCCCGGCTCTGATACCAATTGTTGGATCGATGCGGTTCGCTAGAGGGGGGGGGGGGGTGAATAGCGAAAAAAAAAACTTTTTCTTTCGAATTCGTTTCAAGACAAATATACGCAGTGGAAATGTAAATAAAAACTAAAAGAGACAAATAGTTTTTTTACTTGGTTCGTAGCCTTCGGCTACTACTCCAAGGACCTAACGGTCCTAGACCATGTACGGAGGGCAATTTACTAAAACACTCCTCCTCATTGGAGGTAGGAGTTTACGATTACAAAAAAAACTTTCAAAGCACAAGATAGAGAGACAAACCCTCTCTTCTATTAAAATGAAAATGCAACGATAGAAAGCCTCGATTAACAAACTAATTGCAAGATTAAAAGAAATGACAAGACAAGATTATACCAACAACTCGAAGATAGGACTGTTGTTGTAGAGTTGTCAGAGAGTCACAGCGTTGTGGAGGCTTTTGAGCACTTAGAATTGATGATGAAATCCTAGGTTTGACCCTCCTTTTATAGCCTTTGAGCCCCTTTTCGAGAGGAACCCTAGCCAATCACAATTGAGCACCACTCCCCTTGAAATTTGGTGATAAACCTTGACTCCTCGAGGCTGATCCTTTGACCATCTATCGATGGCCATCATCGATCGATGGAAGCATCATCGAGTCGACCTCGTGATGGCCGATCGATTGGCGGCAATGAGTCCTCCAAGCCGGCAAATGTGATGCTTGCTGCAAGTCAATGTTAGCTCAACAAAAACATAATTTCGACGGTCGTCGACCGTCCGATCTCGACCTAGACCATCTATAGGATGTCTTTGGTCGGATCTATGCTTAAGATCATCCCCGTAACGAGGATACGACCTCACTTACACTCGCACACACGAGCTTACCTCGATACTTACATGTTGCTTTTGCTTCCGGCCTTCCACTCGATTCCTTCGGCTCCCTCCGAAGTCACTCGAGTGTCGCCCGACCACCGCGGCTTCCTCCGGGTGTCGCTAGCCTTCAGCTCTAGCTATATCAATCTTCTGCACACTCGATTCAGCTCGTGAGATAACAACATGAGCTTAACTTTGTATCGTTTGCTATAATCAAAACTCAGGTTCGACTTAGGCGCCTACTGCACCAACAGGTATTACTACAATTTGTCATGCAGAATTCCAAGAAGGGACTTCTGCCGATGTCATATGGTGTGAGTCTTACGAAGACTCAAAGTTCCTCTTCTAGAGAGGAGAGAGACTGCATGGACAAGATCCCTTATGCATCTGCCATAGGATCTATCATGTACATAATGCTATGTACTCGTTCTGATGTCTCGTATGCTTTGAGCATGACGAGCAGATACCAGTCATATCCGGATGAGCGTCATTGGATAGCAATCAAGAATATTCTTAAGTACTTGAGAAGGACTAATGAATATTTCTTGATATTTGGAGGCGACGAGGAGCTAGCTGTAAAGGGTTACAACGATGCTAGCTGTTTGTGTTTTGCTTGAATGGTGGCGCTGTGAGCTAGAAGAGTTCGAAGCAGGACACAGTTGCTGATTCTACAACAGAGACCGAGTATATTGCTAAATCAGAGGCAACAAATGAGACAGTTTGGATCCGCAAGTTCATTACTGATCTTGGGGTGGTTCCTAGCATAGCAGATCCTATAGAGCTCTATTGTGACAACAATGGAGCGATTGCGCAGGATAATGATCCTCGCTCACACCAGCGGGCCAAACACATACTACGACGCTTCCATCTCATTCGAGAGATTATCGATAGAGGAGATGTGAAGATTTGCAGAGTACCCATAGAGGCTAACGTCGTAGATCCCTTGACCAAGGCTTTGGCACAGAAAAAGTATGATGGTCACACTAGGTCATTGGGTATTAGATACTACAGTGATTGACGCTAGTGCTAGTGGGAGATTGTTAGTGAAAGCCTTAGAGACAATAATGTGATGATTGTTGTATGGACTTGTTGTATCATATTCCTATATATATAAAGGCATTTCTTTATGGTTATTATACTTACTTGTATTGGTGCCAAATAACTAAGTATAATAACATCCTTGAGTAGAAGGTTCTTATCTATATCAATCGATTGGTTGAATCGATAATGAGATGATATAGAGAATACTACTCTTAATCATTCCTAGTCAAGTATTAAGATTCAGAAACAATGTTAATGCGAAGAGACTAGCATGTAGGTCAACTCGATGACTTGATATCACAAGTCATGGATATGAGATATCAAGTTGACACAAGGGTATGCATTGGAGAATGTATATTGAATGACCCGCCATGAGAAAGTATCATGGATCATTATATGAGTGTCATATACTTTCTCATGTGACTATTAGTATGACTATTAGTCCTTGGATCTAAAGTCACCATGGTTCCCTACATAAGGAGTTGCATACTTTAGCTTTGTCAAACGTCACCTGTAAATAGGTGGACTATAAAGGCGATTACTGGCTATGTAACAAATTATGCGGAGGGATGTGAGTGATGTAGATGGGATCTATCCCTCCTATATGATGGGAGTGGCATCATGATTCTTGATAGAGTGAGACCACTAAGTGCATGGCCTTGCCCAAATGAATCAATATGAGATATTGAGCTCATTTGATTAGAGTGAGTCTACTTGGAGTTCAAGATATAGATTGTACAGAGGATGACACGGTCTATGCCACTATTGGTCAATCTAGATGTCAAGGATAAAGGGACATTGTCACATATTGTGAGAGTCACAATTAGTAGTCACAAAGGTGATGTTGGATCTCAAAATTCTTGTAACTTGGGTAGCGATGATATGTTGCTAGATACCGCTCATTGCTTATGTTTCTAAATCGGTCTTGGAGCATTGCCAACATTACAAGAACCTATAGGGTCACACACAAAGGGAAATTAGATGGAGATTAGGTTCATATGATGGACCATGAGGATTAGGTTCATGTGATCAACCAAATTGGATTAAGAGTAATCCGAATTAGACTAATTGAGTTGGACTCAATTTGATTCAAGTGTTGAATGAGTCTAATCTAGATTTGATTCATTGAGTCAATTTAAACTAATGAATAGAGATTTATTAAATTAAAGTGACTTGAATCAAATGGTTGGATTTGATCAACCATAGGAGATAAGAGGTCAAGTTTGACTTGACTTGAGAGGGAAGATGAAAGGTCAAGTTTGACTTCACCAAATGTCATGTCATGGTGACTTGGCATGGGACCGGCCAATGATGATGTTCCACATCATCATGGACACATCATGGTGTGCCACCTCATGAGGAAGACCAAAAGCCATGGCTCTTGGTATTTCACGGAGGTATTTAACCCTCCATGAAGTGGCCGGCCACTTGAGATGTGCATTAGTGTGAAGTTAGTGGGAATTAACTTCACCTTCTTCCTTCCTCCTCTCTTGTGATCTCCCCATCCTTCTTGCCGTGGGTTTCTAAGAGTGATATCACACTCTAAGTTGTCTTCTCCACCTATTGTTCGTGTGGATACTTATAGAGGAGTGTACGCTTGGCACTCTATGAGATCTGGCAAGCCGTTTGGACAAGCAGGATAAGTGAAGGGCATCGCTACAAGGGTAATGCTCTTCACATGTAGATCTAAGGTAGATCTAAGGTTTTTTTAACATGTACATGTATTCATTTTTTTTCTTTGCACGGATCCGTGGCCAACTTCCGAGGTTTTCGCAATGCAAAAAGTGATTTTTTACAGCTCGGCTAGTCCAACTGCTACCTCGCCACATTCTAAACTAGTTAGACCAGGAGTGACTCTAAGTGACTTAAGTGAACATTTTATTAAAATTAGTTTTGTCTAAGGAAGTAGTCATTGTTCCAATTAAAGAAGGCCTCTGTGCCTCATCACGACCTAGAAGCCATTTTCTCGAAAAGTCTACTAAACGATCTAAGGGTTAAATGTGAATCTAACCCAAGGTTGATTATCTTCAAATCACTAAATTTAATAAAGTTAAAATTGAAATCATCTCACAAAACATATAAGGTTAACATGTTTGATCATGTAGAAAGGGTGAGATAATTCCTAGGATTTAAAGACTTTCAAACAAATCTTAAAATTCTAATATCTGATCCAACTACTATATGTGTAGGATCAATGGATGTTGGACAGTGGCTGCTCCTAACATATGACCGGAGACCGACTAAAGTTTTCGAAGCTCAAATTCAAAAACCAAGGATCGGTAGCATTCGAAAAGAACATAAAGCTCAAAATCATCGAATCAGGTGATATTGAGCAAACTAAAACTTCATAATTCGTCAAGTACTTTTAGTTGAACATTTTGAATTTAATCTCCTTAGTGTTAGTCAATTGTGTGACAATAACTATAAGGTCATCCTTTTAGAAAATGAATGCCTAATTAAAAATTGTGATACCTCAAAAACTATACTTAAGAGAACTAGGAATAGTAACATTTACACAATCAATTTACCTAACTCCTCAACCAAGTGTTTGATGACACAACAAGAGGAATCATAGTTGTGGCACCAATGATTCGGCCGCTCCCATCCTAGACTCATAAACAAAATGAGTCAGAGTGGCTTAGTTAGAGGTCTACTATAAAATACCATGAATAAAATTTTTGACAGATTAATATCTCTATTATTCATAGTTAGAGAACTTATTTTAGGAATTAATTTAAACCATGGTGAGGGATTTAATTAAATCAAACATTGGCTTAATGATCAAGTGGGTTAATTTGATCTAGAGTGGCTTATAGGGTTTTAAAATCGGATCCGACCTAAATTTTCAAACCCAACCCGTTTAGATAGATCCGATCCGTTTTGCTAAAGCCGAGCGTGTTTCTTCAGTTTCTCCTCACTTGCATGATCTCCTCCTCTTTCTCTTCCTCTCCGCTAGTGGCTCCTCTCGTGCATGCATTTCCTTAGTCGTCCTCTCTTATAGCAAGCAACCCTTCTCAATAACCCATCGTTGATTCCACCTCAATACGAGAGCAAGCCTCCGCACCTTCTCTTCTTCCTCATGGCGGCTCGGTTCCCTCTCCTCACTCAGATCTCGTTCCAACAAGTCGTCAGTCTCCTTGGCCGCCCGATTGGATGATGACATCACCATGGCCGATTGCAGTTATCGCTGGGCAGCCAATCTCTTCCCCTTGGCGCTCGTGTACCCTTCGCGTGAGCTAAGCAGTGGCCTCGTTGCAGTGACAAGAAGCGGCTGCCACAAATCTTCCTTAGTTTGGAGAGTAAGTGTTCTTCATTAGGTGCGGTTGTTTGATTTTGATCTCGGGGTCACAACTGATGGTTTTGTGGTGAAGGTCAGCAGGGGGTTTTTCGATGGACTGGGAATCGGGATGGAGTGCCATCTGTGAACAGGGTTGCTTTAGGGAAAGGGCTATCGGTGGAGCTTTCTAGGGTTGGTAAGCTCGATTTACTTTTCTCTTCATCTATAATTGCTAGATTTGTCGGATGTTCTGCTGTTGGCTATGAATTGGAAGTGCTGTGAATGGAGGGTTATGTCGATGGAATTGTCGCTTGTACGACTGTAATTGAGGGGTTTTCTCGGCTATGGCTAAGTGAGAAGGGGCTGTGAGTAGCTGTCATGGCTGTGAATAGTTGTGAGTGAGAGGAGAGTACTCGGTTGGACTGTTCTGGTGAAGAGATGCTCTATTTATGCCTTGCATTGGAGCTGAGGGTGATTTTGAGGTTGGTTAGAGCCCTAAATGGGTGTAATCAGGGCCTATGAAGGTCGTGCATGATCTGTGATGAGTGGATGAAGTTGTGATATGGTTGTAAATGAGCTATGAATGGTTGTGGTGGCTATGAAGGTGAGTTGTGTGGGTTGTTTGTGTTCTATACGGGGGATGGGAACAGGCTGGAGTAGCTTGATCTCAGTTGTGACGGGTCATTTGAGGTTGTGAATGGGTTAGTAGGAGCTGGAGTTGATTTGGAATGGTAAGGCCTTTGGGTTGGATGTGTTTGGAGGGTGTATCAAGGTGTTGTACTTGTATTTGGTAGATTAAGTGAATATAGGGTCGATGTAGAATTTAGTTTGTATAATTGTTGTACGCTATAATTAAATTGTATTCTGTATGGTGTATAGGGCGTGGATACGAGATAGAACCGTGACCGTGAAGATATTATTATTCGAGCTTTATAGTAGGTGGGTAATTTCCTACCCTGGTAAGGTAGTAGCTAAATCCTGAAGTATATAACTTCATATTATTGCCACATTGACCTTGACTCCACTCTAGTTTTTCTAATGCTTGATACTTAGTCTTTGACCTTTTAAATACTCTATTGATGTTATCACATTTTACTTCATCATGATTATGGGTTATAGATGTGATGCATGTAAGCCTATAGTTGTTCAATTGGGTGTATTTGATAGAGTACGGATGAAGACTTGAATTGTAAATGGGATAAAAAGGTCATCTTGAGGAGTGAGTAGTGTCCTGAACATAGAATTGAATCTTATGTTAAATCCTTATGTTGTGTACCCATTTTTGATCATGTGTTTATTTATGGTCATATGGATTGTGGATAGTGCGTCGCTACGGACTAGAGGTCCTAGCTTGGTTGTGATAAATTAAGGATGACTCTCTGTAGAATAAAGAGTATATTGATCATATTAGTATGACTCCTTGTAGAATAGAGAGTTTGTGATGGATGTCTGTATGTGTGACTATGCATTCATGTCATTTACATGCATGCTGGCGACTTGGTCTCCCTTGTGGTTGAGAGGGTCATTAGTCATCCTGCCTCCCAGGTTACTCATGGAGGGGTAACTGGTGTGAGGGCGGAACATTGTTGCGCCGCACTCGACCACTATAGACGGTGATAGTTGGAGTTGCGTGCAATTGTCCTGCATGTGTGGCACTTGACCACTCATGGGTAGTGACTGTCGGAGTGGCTAATAGTAGGGACACCCATTGTGTAGCTAGCTCTTTATGCTTATATGCTACTTGACCATACTGCCCACTCGGCCACTCGAGAGTAGTGGTTGGTGTTGAGTTGGGACAGTTGTCATGTCGAGCCACCGAGGCCACACTGGAGTCGTGGTAGCTTTAGGGTGAGCCGACATGACCATGCATTCTGCATTGTCGTGTCTTATGGTGTTTTGCATGATACTTGCATTTGCTATATTGTGTGTGTGGGATACCTGTGTATGAGTTAGTCGGACTGTTACATATCTTTGACCAGTATCATGATGTAGTATGAGTTAGTCCAGATTTATTATTGTAAATTGTGAATATATGCTCAGGTTGGATAAGTGTAGCGTAGCAGACTTTCAGGTATGTCTGCATTCTTACATGGTTGAGTTGTTTAGAGGGTATATGCATGTCTATATATTTATTATGCTGATGTACCTGTAGATTATATTGTTGAATTACATGTGATATTTGATATATACATGTTCTTTCATATTACCATTGAGTTTATACTCACCACCACATACCCTGGGTTTTCTTGTCACCCAAGTAATAGGTAGAAGACATGGTGCCGACATGGAGCATGGCTAGCTGATCCATCCCATCTCACTTCCGAGGCTACTGTGGATATTTTGAGTTTTCGTATACTATAGTATGTACTTGAAGTTTATTTGACGTTTTGTGTTGTGGACTTATTCTGTGGATGTACACTTGTGTTTGTTTTGGATTTTTATGTCGGTATGGGTTGTTGCGAGTTTGTTATTATGTTATGTCATCCACTGTGTTTTGATATATGATACAGAACGGTACGCGGACTTTCTCACCTTCTTTTAACGTCAAAAGGCGCATAGGAGGCTTAGGCTTCTCCTCGACCGCAACAGTAATAAAAAAAGGAATAGATAGCAGTAAAAACCAACACAGAGAATGAGGACACAAGATTTTACGTGGTTCGGAATGAGAATTCCTACTCCACGGGGTGAGCTCTCTGATGAGCTCCGATGCCAAGGCACTTGTACTATAAAATTCCTCCTTCGTGGAAAAAGTTTCCAGAGGTGGAGGAAAAATCTCTTACAACTTAGACAGTATATAGAATTGAAATCTAAGTTCACTCCCCTTGAATTCCCTTCTCGTGCTCCTTCCCTTCTCTCCTCCGATGATGTCCCCTTCCTCCCAAGTTCGGGTGTGGTGAGAATTCAGATTGGAAAAATCCAGGTCCCTCTTCCTTTGCTTTCTTCTGCTTTAATATCCCCTTCTCTATGCCAGCTGTGATAGTGTAACAAACCACCCCCATCAGCATCCACACGGAGGGCCTCCTCTCCCTGGAGCATCATTTTGTTAATAAGGTAAGAAATGAAAACCTTCCCACATACTGTGTGGGACCTAGTTTGTTATAATAAACTCCTGAGAATGCTTCGGGAAACATCTTACCCTTCTTCTTTACCCTCTCTTCCTGCATTAGGTGACTTATTGGCTCGACCCCCTCTCTATGGGATTCCCTTATTTCATAGCCACCATGGCATACCCTTCCTATTAACACCTAGTCCCCCTCTAGCTCTTAAACTTAGTGCCTTAGATCTTTTCACAACAACCCGAGCCAATTCCTCCAGACCTGCTTTACCGAACCGATTTCCCCAAACCTACTTTACCGAGTCGATTCCCTCAGACTTGCTTTATCGAACCAATTCCCCCAGACCTGCTTTACCAAACCAATTTCCCTAGACCTACTTTACTGAGCAGATCCCCCCAGACCTGCTTTACCGAACCAATTGCCCCAGATCTTCTTTACCGAACAAATTCCCTAGACCTACTTTACCGAGGCAATTCCCCCCTTCCCTATATCTTCATCTTGCTAGCCTGATCCACCCCCTGGAATTTTGATCCTCTGATTTGACCAGTGTCCTGCTTGTGGTCTTTCTTGTTTTAATCCTTAAATAAGGTAGCATTGGTATCATTAACCACCCCCTAAAAAGAGTCAAATGAAATGTTGAGTTTGACTTTCTAAGCGAAATATTTTTCCTCTATCCTTCCCCTCATTAATTCTAACTTACTTTTTTCATTTACTTTACTTTATATGCCCGACACGGCTCATGGGGCCCATGGGCCCTGCTTTTCTTCCTTTACCAAGCAGTTGAAAAGTCATAAAAACTCTTGATAAATTTCCCCCTTTCCCTCTCTATGCACAACTTGGACTTTAGCAACTTAGCCTTTTCCTCTTCTCTCCTGGCGATTCTCTTCGACGGTGGTCAGTTGCCCTAGCCTCCTTTTTCGCAAGTGTTTCATCCTCAGCTTCCAAGTAAGTGCTCCTCCTCCTTTTATACCTATGACCCCAAAAAACCCTACATCACACCTTTGGTACAAACATACCATTACCCGCTTAAATAGCAAACATTATTTCTTCAACCGTAGGCACCAACATATAGACCCCTCTATACCTTGTCGCTTCAACATAGTCTCTTACCGACCCCATCTTCCTCCGCTTGGCTTCCACTGCTTCTTTTCTGAGCAGCTACTAAATGGTCTGTATTTGCCTGTGCCCCTTACCTACTTGGATATATTAGACTTTTATAAGCTACCTATCAATCAATTTGCCACTAACTCTTTCCGCATATTATCGGGGGCAGTCATATTATTCCGTCATTTAGGTCTTACCCTGTCCTCGTTGCTATTTCATTGCTTCTTCCAACTGAAGTCTTCTAAGGAGGGCCTCTTTTACTTCTCTAGCTGTCCAGACTACCAATTCCTGGTGAATATGCCATCTTCTCATAAGGGGTGGGAGGTTCTCTATTTTTTTTCTCAACTTCCAACTCCCCTCCCCTACTCTGACACCTGGAAATTGGACCTCCCCGAACTACCTTCCTTTCAAAAGAGTAGGACTCAATGTCCCTTCCCAGAGGTCTACCAGGTGTTGGGAGAATACCACTATAGTTCAAATCATCTGCTGAAAACTCCCCTCTTTAGCCACTATGAGCTGTCCCCTTTCCCCTTGACCGATCCGAACGTCATAGGTAGGACATCACTCATACTCTTATACATAATATCTTTTGTTGCCATCATACTTTTTAATGGTTGGTTTTGCAGACAACCTAATGCAGGATGCTATAATCAAAGGGGAGTAGATTGTGGCAGTGAAGAAGAAACCTTCCAAAAAGCGAAGTAGGGGCAAATCCCCTATTATTCCTTCTTCTCCCCGCAAGAGGCTTCGTCCTCGCAAGCAAAGCGCCCCCAGTTCCTCCTCCATTCTAGTATTCTCTTCCTCCCATTCTTCTCCTCAGCCTTCTCCTCTGAAATTAAATAGGCCCCGACGCCTAATTATCTCCGAACCCCACGAGGAGGAAGCTGCCTTTGCCGCCCCTACCTCTTTTCCACAAGAAGAACTTTCCCCTTCTCCTTTCGCTGTTTCATTCCCTTTCCAACCTGAGAAGAGAATTGACTCTCCGATTGACTCTCCCCCTACAACTGTCCATACAGACTTACCCCCTTCTCCTCCTCTTACTCGGACCATGGACCCTTCTGTACCCCCTACATCCATGGCAAAGCCTTTTTTTATTGGGGGAATCTTCACCCTCTAGACCCCCCATCCACTTCTTTAGGGTCCTCCCTTAGGATCCGAAGTACAGAAGAGGTGTGTCTCTTTAATCAGTCCCAAATGCAGAGTCCTTACGAATGCCTATGCAAATGCCTAGCTGAGGTAAGCTTTTCCTCTCCTTCATGTTCAAGGTATTAAGCTAGCGCTTATTCTCCTAACTTTCTCTTTCCTATCCTAGGAAGTTAAGGGTTGCAACGAGACCACATAGGGCGTAGCGAATTATCAGTCAACGATGGCCGCCCACCACATTGCCTCCCTCACTCAACAAAAAAAACTAGCCTAGCAATTGAATGAGGGTAAACAGAGAGAATCCACTCTGACTACGCAATGTGAAGATCTGATGACCCAATTGGCGATGGTTCAAAGTGAAAAAGAAGAATTGTCAAAGAAGAACATTGACCCTCAACAGCAATTGTTTCTCCAATCTAGCCAGCTTCAACTGATTGACCTCCTCAGTCAAGCAGTGGAGGAGTACAAGAGGCAACTCATAGAGGTGAATGCCCAGGCTTTTGACTCTGCCACAGTGATTCTTCAATTTCAAGAGGAACGCCAAACTTGGGAATCTACTCTGAAGTTTTATCGCCAGCAACTAGAAAACCTTTCTTTGATGGCATCTACTCTTCCTAGGATGTTAGCGTCAATTGCCGAATAGCAACAAGAGCTCCAGAAGGAGCATTCTGAGGCCTTAACCTCCTTGGGTCAGCAAGCCATGGAAGTAGCTAAAGTTAGAGACACCGTTGCAGTCCAACTGGCTAAATATCAGACCCGACTGAAAGAGTAGGAGGGCGATCTGAAGATGATATATGCTCGGAAAGGAGTGAAACTATTTGTATTAGGCTTTGACGGATCTTCGACTCTGAATGCGGCTGAAGGCTGTCCCCCACTGGGCATTGATACCAGCTACCTTAACCCTGAAGTTGCTTTGGCCAAGTGCCCCCCTAAACTCTTCGAACTGTAATTATCCCACTTCTCATGATATACTATTCAGTCTTTATTAACAATGATCTTTTGAAATTGCAATGATAAATACTATTCCCTATGTATGAACCATAATTACTTAAAAAATATTCAGAGTCATTTTCACAGTATTTCCCCATCATAAGAATCAATTTAAATGTATTCTCTCTATCACTACGGATTCCCCATTCCCCAGGGTGTTAGTCCACTGCCAAAATCTTCCACTCGGGAATCCATTCGTGCTATCCCACCCTTTCTTTTCCCAAATCAGAGCTGATTCCCATACGGTAAAGCATACTATAACTTACCCAGCCCCACCAATTCTTCTCATTAAATGAGGGGATAATCATCCTCTTCGGGAATAATATCTTAATTATTCCCCATACTGACGCTATTACTTCCCTCGACTTTTCACCTTCTACTCTCCTTCCCAAGGAGGAATACGAACCTCCTCTCTGGGCTATAAATAGTTACTGTGAGTCCTGGCTATTACCATTCTACCATCATGGCTTCTGCTGAGCACCCTATCAACATAACCTCGGACTCTGACTTTTTTGAGTTGTACGATGTTGATACAGGCTCCTCCGATAACTCTACTACCAAATCGATGACCACTTCAGCATACCGACATCCTCTTCCTCCTACTCTAGGCAATGCTTCAACTCCCAATGTGAGGAGGTCCTTTCGGGCTCCCTTCCCCTCCTTCGACAATCAGGTCTGGAACCCCCCAATGACCTGGGAGTACACAGTGGGAGATCCTCGGGCTCCAGATGAACATCCTCCTCTTCCCTCAGCCCTAGCTTTCCTTCTAGTCCCTCCCTATGAGGTTCCTCCCTCCCTTCTCGCCGCAGCTCCACCTCCTTCACCTCGGGCCCAAAGTAATTTCCACAGGGTGATTTTGGCACCTCCTCCAGCAAAGGAGTCCTCTATAAGCTCTAATAACCCTGTATGAGGCGCAATTAAACTTATGTAATTGTGAGTCTTCATATATAAAAAGGGATGAAATATTTAAAGGCATCATATGTATGTTGTTTCTTCTTGTTTCAAATATTCTAATCAAGATGCCTGAGATTGTACTTGATCCACTTCATAGGGTTGACCCGGCTTATCCATATTAACGAATATTGCCATAAAATAATTAAACCCGAATCGAAGGAGATCCTCTCCACATCCGCTTCCTTTTACAGAATATGCTGAATTTTTTTAAAATTACTGCCTTCATCCACCCCAACTACCTCTTCACCTTCCCATTTTATCTACATTTACTACCTCTATTTCGCAGGAGAGTTAATTAATACCTTTCCTTATAAAAACTCTCTGGTACTACCTCTAGATAGTGTGCCTCTTCTTTCTTCTACTTCTGCCATGGGAGACTCCTCAGAGCAAGATAGAAATTTCCTTTCCCCTGACATGCTCACGGAAGACCAGTGCCAGATATTAGAATTAGAAGAGCAAGTTACCTGCCTGAAGGGGCGTCTACAAGCAGCCTCCGCCTACAACCATAATCTGAGGCAAGAGTTAACAACAACACAACGACTCTTGTCCCAACATCAGTTCATGAATCAGTTACACTTTGAACAAGTTCTCCGCAAGTATGGTAACCATCACATTGCACCACCTCCGGATGGGACCCCTCATGAAGCCCCTTAGTCTCCCTTTACGATGGACTATTTTTTCATGACATGTACTATGTACTCCATCTCCATATCTATAAAGTTTCTCTTTTAAAAGCTATGAATCTAATGTCCACCCTTGCGATATTGATGCCTCCTGGAGCATAGCTGCTTCTCGAACTAGCTTCACTACTCCCAAGTGATTCAGAACAAAATTGATTGCCGCTATCATCTTCTGAAAATATTTCTTCACCCTTCACTCCATCATAATCACAGCCGATCTCAGAGATTGGTTGAAATGAGGGAACTTACCAAAATGCCTTATCAAGACATTCCACACTTCTTCATAGATATTTTGACTCCTGAGCCTAATCCCCCCTTCCACCTTCATATAGGAAAACATTTCCTCCTTTTTATTCTCACAGGAAAACCCAGCTCTCCTAGTTTACCATCATACGGGGATAAAAATAATATATAGTTGAGTGAAAACTCAACTATTCTGATCCACAACCACATGGGGATAAAAATAGTATGTATAGCTAAGTGAGAACTCAACTCTTCCGATCCACCACCACAAGGGGATAAAAATAATATATAGCTGAGTGAAAACTCAGCTCTTTCAATCCACCACCACACAGAGATAAAAATAATTTATAGTTGAGTGAGAACTCAGCTCTTCTGATTCACCACCACACAGAGATAAAAATAATATATAGTTGAGTGAGAACTCAGCTTTTCCGATCCACCACCACACGAGGATAAAAATAATAATATATAGCTGAGTAAAAACTCAGCTCTTCCGATCCACCACCATACAGGGATAAAAATAATATATAGATGAGTGAGAACTCAGCTCTTCCGATCCACCACTTGTTAGGGCAATCTCTTGCCATGATGAGGTTTTGATGTGTGTGGCAAAGGGTTTAAGTTAGTTTGTTATGTTGATTTGATATGTGCGTTGAAGTCGTGCAGGACTTAGTAATTCGCACATGGAGCCATGGCGAGTTTCACATCTCATGACTCAGTCCTTGAGTCGGTGAAGGATTGCTTTGCGGAAGCCGTACGCTTGGAGCATCCGAGGGACCGTTGGACGAGAAGTTTGGAGTGAAGCCGGGGGAAGTAGACTTCGAGGCAAGAGATGCGAAGGAGCATTGCAGAGTCGTGCGCCTGATGCTGCCGAGGGACGTGGCCGCGAACGAAGAGAACTTCGAAGGCAAGGGACTCCAAGAGATGAGAGTGAGCGAATGTAACCCGGGAAGGGGTAGCTCTTAGGTGAAACTTGGCCATTTGGCTAAGTGTCGGATAAGTTTTTCCGACACCAGTCGACTATCATGTCATGGCAGTCAACTGCTCTGAGTCGATGGTTCGATCGACTGGTTTAAGTCAGCTAAATCAAGTTGATCGATCATTTGCATGGGCGATCGATTGATGGCTTGATCGATCGGCGCGCCGACGCGATCGGTGTCACTATGCACAGGCACAGAGTGGAGTCGACCTCGTTGAGCACTCGACTGATTGACATCAGTCGACTGATGGGTGCCATCAGTCGACTGATGCCAATACCGTTGGATGGAATCCAACGTGGAAAGCGGCCGTTATTGGGCAACGGCTACGGGATCAGTCGACTGATCGAGGGCATCAGTCGACTAATCCTGTGTCAACGGGAAGAAACCCTCTTCCTCTATAAAAAGGATGGGGGTGGGGCTTTGGGAGTCTAATGTTTGAGCCCTAAACTTTTCCCAAAGTGCCATACACGATTCCCTACTCTTCTACTTGTTCTAATCTCTATTCTATTGTAGAAGAGTGATCCTTGTGTAAAAGAGGTTACCTCCACCTAGCTTTGTGTAAAGGAGAGATCTAGTAGATAGATTTGGAGGAGTGATTCACCTTGGACGAATCGGACCGTGGATTAGAGGTGTAGCCGTGAACCACGTTACATCTCGTGTTTGTATTGCTTGTCTATCTTTTGTGTTGTCTTTATTTGTATTTGTATATTCCGCTTGCGCTAACGCTTTGTAGATGCGAGAATTCCGACATCCATCGTAAGAGGGCTATTCACCCCCCTCTAGCCGGCCAATCGATCCCCAACACCACCGCATGGGGATAAAAATAGTATATATAGCTAAGTGAGAACTCATCTCTTTTGATCCACCACCATATGGAGATAAAAATAGTATATATATAGCTGAGTAAGAACTCAGCTCTTCCGATCCACCACCACACGAGGATGACTGCTTGCCTAGAAGACAAGCAAAAAGAATAGTGACGATTTGACCTAAGGCTTCGCCTGGTCGGGTCGAAAAATATTTTTACTCCGCCGCTATATTTTCTTCCATGCATCTACCTTGAACCCAACTCTTCAGATCCGCCACCATAAAGGAATGACCGCTTACCTAAAAGACAAGCAAAAAGAATAGTGACAACCTGACCTAGGGCTTCGCCTGGTCGGTCGAATTTTTTTTTACTCCGCCATTGTAGTTCTTCTGTGCATCTATCTTGAACAAAACTCCTTCGATCCGCCACTATACGGGGATGACTGCTTGCCTAAAAGACAAGCAAAAAGAATAGTGACTACCTGACCTAGGGCTTCGCCTTGTCGGGTCGAAATTTTTTTTACTCCGCCATTGTAGTTCTTCTGTACATCTACCTTGAACCCAACTCCTCCAATCCGGCACCATACAAGGATGACCGCCTGCCTGAAAGACAAACAAAAAGAATAGTGATGGCCTGACCTAGGGCTTCACCTAGTCGGGTCGGAAAATTTTTTACTCCGCCGTTGTATTTCTTCTATGCATCTACCTTAAACCCAACTCTTCCGATCCGCCACCATACGGGGATAATTGCTTGTTGAAACCCAAGCAAAAATAATAGTGACGACCTAACCTAGGGCTTCGCTTGGTCGGGTCAGAAAATTTTTTACTCCGCCGTTGTATTTCGTTGTATGTTTAGACCCAACCCTCCGTTCCACCACTGCATGGGGATGTTGGCTTCGGATGATACATAGTCGTATATAATGTGACAACCCAATCTAGGGCGCTGCCCCATCAGGTCGGAATAAATATTTTACTCTGCCGTTCTTCACAGGTGTTCTTACCTTAAACCCTACTCCTCCGCTCTGCCACCACACGGGGATGTTAGCTTCGGCTGAGGCTTAGCTGTATAAAATGTGATGACCCAATCTAGGGCACTGCCCCATCAGGTCAGGATAAATATTTTACTTCGTTGTTCTTCACAAGTGTTCTTACCTTAAACCCTACTCCTCTGTTCCGCCACCGCACAGGGATGTTATCTTCGACTGATACCGAACCATATAAAATGTGACGACTCGATCTAGGACGCTACCCATCAGGTCGGAATAAATATTTTACTCCGTCGTTCTTCACAGGTGTTCTTACCATAAACCCTACTTTTCTGTTCCTCCACCACACGGGGATATTGGCTCCGTTCTGATAATGGGCCGAAAAGAAGATAAATCATAATTCAACCTATCTTGAGTGCCCATATCTCTGCTCTAAAGCTTAGACAACACCATAAGCATACCCTTCACTCCATATAAGACTCTTCGCCTTCCCTCTTCTTCACTTCTGCCCCCTTCCAATTCTCGACCCTCTTCTTCCTTTTTCCGTCAGCACCAGCCTCCCTGTACCCTATAAGCAACTTCTGTGTTCTTCTTCCTTCTCGAAAGTTAAGATGCACTCCATCTTTCAACAACTGTTGACGGAATACCACCAAGAAACAAGGCGAAGCGAAGAGCAACCGACTAGTGCTACGCCACTTCTGCCCCCTAATTCGTCACCTTAGGTATTCACCGCCCTTACTTCAATATCCACCTCTCCTCCTCGTTCCTCCGCACCTTCATCCTTTGTTGCTTTACCTGCGTCCAACATAGTTCTTCCACCATTACCATCCTCTCCTCCTTACTCTTTATGACGATCGATAAACCCTAGCTCATCTTCTTCTCCCTCTTCACTTTTGGTTGGTGATAGGTCACCCCCTTCTTTTGTACAGTGATAGGGAATTAAGAGGAGCCACACGCCCATGGATACAAATGAAAGATAGCCCCTTCATTCATATTTCTACTACCCCTAAACTTCCCCCCACATCTAAACCTATTTCCACCACATCTCCTTCCTCTTTGCCTTTACGCCTTCCACGCGCATCCCCGTTACCTTCTCCATTCATCCCAACCTCAGGAAGTATTTCTCCCCAGATTAGTGCAAAGCCTGGCTCCGATATCCTTCCCCCTACCAGTGAGGAACCCTCAATCATGGTGCCCCCCCTCAGCCACCGACCTTTTTCTGACTTCATCTCCGCCTCCTGCATTCCCGTCACCAGGCATATTGCCTGGTGATTTATCCCCTGAAGATTCCTCTTCACTTGTTAGACATCAGGTGACTTCTGACATTTTACAGTCACCTTCCACCTCCGATTTCTTTTCTTCGCCCTCCTCAAGCCCACTAGCAACAGCTCTATTCGCAACCCCTTCGACATCTCCTGTTGTCTCCAGAGGCTCTTCCATTCCTTCGAACATCGTCCTTCCTCCTCCAGGATCAATGGTACAATCCTCTGCTTTGCCTCCTTTCAAGCCTATTATGAATGAACCTCCTCCTCAAGTAGCCTCTATCCCATCTTCTTCCTCTGTCAGGCTGTGCAAATTCTCAATCTGGAGGAGCTATCTCCGAGGATGGAAAGCCTACGCCATGTTTTGGAATTGGTAAGTTTATTTGACTAATTATGTCAGGTTTTACTCAATAATAACTCCTTCTTCATTGGTGGACCATAGGTATTAGTAAATTATCAAAAGCTAGAGCATTCTTTCTCCCAATATCGGGCTCAGCTTCAACAACAGGCTCAACAACAGATGGAAGATCAAACTGTGCCAACGATCGGGAAAACTTATTACTACAGGAATTGGCGCACTGTCGGGATCAACTGACTGAGGCTCACCGCCAAAGGCAGGAAGATGCTAGGACCCTAGCAACACTACAGGAACAACAACAGAAAGATGTCGAACTAATATCCACTCTTCAAAATGTCCAATAGAAAGATGACAATGCCCTGACTCCCACTGATAGAGAAAATTCTATGTCACAAGAATTGGTTAACTATCAAAACCAACTGGATGAAATCCAACATCAAATGCAGGAGGATGTCGAAATTATGGCAGCTCTTCAGGCTCGACATCAAAGAGATGCAGACAAAATAGTTGACCTCCATACGCGACAATGCAATGAGTTACAAGAAAATTCATCCTTAATAACATCTAGGGCGCATGCTCATGCCCAAATAAGTAGGCAAGAAGCCTCCCTCTAGCAATTGAGTAATGAGATTGTACGTACTAGATCTCATATGGAGGATGTGGAAGGGATTTCTGCCTCCATACATCAAACATGATGGAGATGACAAGGGTTGTGCAACAGAGCCAAACCTCCTGATCTGACGATATATCTACCATAGCCGATGCCATCCTTCAAATATCTCACCTATATTGTCAAATGTGTCAATCTCTTCGGGAGCATCAAGTGCATTGTGCTAGGTTCCATCAAGAGCTGCGCCCAAATGACCCGAACCAGCAAGAACGCTTGTTGTCTTTGATGCGAGCTACATATCAGGATGGATTCAATGAAGCAGTTCGGCAGTACGCTGATAAAGGGTTACCTCCAGCCAACCAACCTGCATTCTTTCTTCATGGGGAAGTCGGTTTCAGATGCTATCCCCGGGACCATTTCAAGTTGTAATCTTTTATGTCACATTATAACTACTGCTACTTGGGAACAACTGCCACACCACCTTGCTTATCTTTAATATTGCTTTTGACTTTCTTTGTTTTGTAAGTGAGAGGCAGTTTTCAATAATACTTGTTTTTCATCCATGCTCATGTTCAATATTATCCACAAAGTAGTATGTTGGGCGTCACGTATAACTCATAAAAAATAGACCAGACTTCTCCCTCCCACAACTTTGTCTTACATGGTATGAAAATATTTTAAGTGTATAGCATTCCAGGGCTGAGATAATAAGTAGACCCAGCCACATGACGAGCAACAATATAGGGTCCTTCCCAGTTCGGGGCTAGCTTTTCCGAGCTTCCTGTAGAATTGACCTTGCGTAAGACTAGATCACCTTCCTAAAACCTCCGGGGCACCATTCTTTTGTTAAAAGCTTGTCGTATTCTTTGCTTATAAAGTTCTGCTCACCTTCGTGCTTTTTCCCAGTTTTCTTCCAAGAAATCCAGCTCGGTTCCTCTAATAATTTGATTCTGTTCCGGCTCATAAACTTCGACTCGGGCACTGCTCAAAATGGATTCCACCGGAATAACAACTTTCATTCCATACCCCAAACTGAACGGGGTTTCCCCTGTTGCCGTTTTAAAAGTAGTTCGATAAGCCCATAAAATCCCAAGCAATTCTTCTACCCAACTTCCCCTTTGAGAGCCTAGTTTAGTTTTCAACCCCTAAATGAGAATTCTGTTAATTACCTCCGCCTGCCCATTAGCTTAAGGGTGAGCCACTGAAGTAAAGGCCTGGTGAATATTGAGACTTTGACACTATTCTCTAATCTTTTTACCCTGAAATTGCCGACTGTTATCGTTGACCAACCTTCGTGGGATTCCATACCTAAAAATGATATTCTTTCATAGAAACTGTATTACTACATTTTTTTGTGATTTTAGCTAGAGGCTCAGCTTCCACCCATTTAGAAAAATAATCCACCGCTACCAAGAGAAACTTTTTCTATAAAGGTGTTGTAGGCATGGGACCCACTATGTCCATTCCCCACTGGTCAAAGGGATAGGAAGCAATGATAGCTTTCATCAACTTGGCTGGTCGCTCGAACCGATTGTTGTGCCTTTGATAAGATGAACAAGTCTGCACTATATGGGTTGCATCTTGCTGAAGAGTGGGCCAAAAATATCCAGCCAACAATACTTTCCTTGCTAAGGCTCTTCCTCCCAAATGATTGTTGCAACAACCCTCGTGTACTTCCCTGAGTACCCATTCAGCATCTTCCTTTCCCAGGCATTTCAATAGGGGTCATCCAAAAGACATCTTATATAAGACTCCATCCACGATTGTGAACCGCTGTGCTCTGGCCACCATGACAGATGTCACTCCTCTTTCCTCAGGTACCTTCCCTTGCTGTAAATATATCATAATATCAGTTCTCCAATCAGGGGTCTGATTAATTCTTGGTACTGCCTTCTCCCCATTATATACTGCCAAGGAATTGGTAACTTCCATGCAAACTACCTCTGGTTGTCTAACCCCTTCCAGGGCACTGGCTAGTTGAGCCAATTCATCCGCCTTTCTGTTATTCTCTCTTGGAATCTACCGCAGAATGATTTCTTTGAAATGAACTTTTTCTTTTTGAAAAACCATCAAGTATTTCTGCAATCTTTCTTCTTGAACCACAAAAGCACCTTGGAGATATGATACTACCAATTGAGAATCTGAGTGGATAATGACAGAAGTTGCCCCTACGACTATGGTGGCTTGCAATCCGGCTAGGATGACTTCATATTCCACTTCATTATTAGATGCATGATATCTGAGGCGAATGGCTATACGAGTTTCTTATTCTTTAGGGGATACCAACAATACCCCCACTCCACTTCCTGCAGAGCTAGAAGACCCATCCACAAAGACATTCCACACCCCCATCTCTTCTTCTTTTTTAGTCGAGCTATTTCCTGAACTAGCAGGTACCTCCGCTAGGAAATCGGATAATGCTTGAGCCTTCACAATGGTTCAGGGATAGTAATGGATGTCATATTCACTTAGTTCCATAGCCCAATTGGCGAGCCACCCCAAAAAATTAGGCTTAATCACCACCTTATCTAGCTCACTGTGAGACAAAACGTTGATCGGATGGGCTAGGAAATATGGCCTCAATTTACGAGCTGTCAGAACTAGGATATATGTCAATTTCTCCAACTCAGTATACCGCAACTCTGCTCCTTTTAAGATATGATTGGTATAATAGATGGGCTACTGTTGAGAACCATCTTGCTTGAATAATACCGAATTGATGGCTCCCTCTGAAATGGCTAAATACATCCACAATGGCTCGCCTGAAATTGGTTTGGCTAGTAGAGGTAGTTCCGTTAAATACTTCTTTAGCTTTTGGAAGGATTGCTCACATTGATCGTTCCATTGGAATTTAGTTGCCTTGCACAAAATTCGAAAGAAAGGTAGCCCCTTGTCCGCCGATCTGGCTATAAATCGAGACAAGGAAACTATTCTTCCTACTAACTTTTGAGTCTCTCGCAGGTTAGTAGGTGACTTCATATTGCACAATGCTTACACTTTCTCCGGATTAGCTTGTAACCCCTTCTCAGTTACAATATACCCCAGAAATTTCCCACTTTTTACCCTAAACAGATATTTCTTGGGGTTTAGTTTCATATTGTACCGCCTTAGAGTGGTAAAAGTCTCTTCTAGATCTGTAACCAAATCTCGAATGGTTTTTGACTTGATGAGGATGTCATCAACATAGACTTTCACATTCTTGCCTTTCTGTTCCGCAAAAATTTTATCCATGAGTCGCTGATAGATAGCTCCCGCTTTCTTCAGGCCGAACGACATAACTACATAGGTATACAACCCTCCTACCGTCACAAAACTGCACACTTTTGGTCCTCTTTTGCCAGTGGTATTTGATGATATCGTTGGTACGCATCCATAAGAGATACAACTTCATACCCTATGGTAGAATCAACCAACTGATCAATACGAGGCAAGGAGTAGTAGTCTTTAGGGCATGCTTTAATTAAATCACGAAAGTCAATACACATCATCCACTGCTCAGAGTGCTTAGGGACCAGAACTACATTGGATACCCATTCAGGGAATTGAATTTCTTTAACATAGCCTCTTGTAACAATTTATCTACCTCTTCAACAAAGACTTTATTGTTCTCAGGCCCGAAGTGTTGCTGCTTCTGCTAGATGGGTCAAACTCCCCTAGTGATGTTGAGGTGATGTTCAACAATGTGAGGATATATTCCTATCAGGTTGTTCGGTGTTGTTTCTTATATTATCACAAGAGGGTACCGTCCGGTTGATGGACAATTATACTCTCATGGCAAGACAACTAGGTTGTTAAAGTTTAAATTACTCTATTTCCTATATAGTCCATTCTAAATTAAGCAAGTAAACTAAGTATGCAAGAGTTTAACTAAGTGCATAAACAAGTAAAGATTTAGGTCCCCCTGAGTAATAACTCGTATGATTTTTATCCACTAAGTGAATTTGACTCTTAGGGATCCAAAATTGGTAACTTTATTGACTACGCTACACTTAGGGACCCATGCCTGGACCCGACTATTAACATTTCAGCTAAGCAATGACATGTATGATTTGTAGGATGACTTAGCCTTGTATTCAAGTCTGGACTTATTATACACGACTTGTTGAGACCCAAGCATCTTGTCATGATACTTGGAGCCCGAGGTGAACCTTTCCAATGATCTGGTAAGGTCTTCTACTTGCCTTTTCAAGACGGAGTTCTCTTCCTCAAGATTTGCAACTTGAGTTTGTTGGGTTCCCAAGGCAACGATGTGGGTGTTGTGTTCGAACACATTTCGTAAACATGCACACAATGGAAGAAAAAAAATTATTTATTACAACACACACACCACACACATGCAAGGATACAACATGTGTAGACATAATCAACATTTCAAATTTTGCAATAAAAGAAAATTTATTCTAGTTATACATGACGAATCACGTGTAGCGGAAAAGACATCAACCGTAGCGACCCTCGCTAGTACTACCTCTATACGTATCCACGCCGAGTATCACCGGAATAGCTTCACAAGGCCACAAACCCTGACTTCACAAAAGGTACTAGCCTCACATTGAAGTCATTGTGATCCGAGAGATGATCACAATCCGAATCAAATTTGGATCTAAAAACGAGTTCATTGAACTCGCTTCTTGGAAGCGATTTTCGTCAACCAATTAACGAAAAATTAACCCTCCACCTATGAGGATTGCCGGAGATCCAATCTCTGGTAAGTAGGTCGCTATCGGAGTGCAAAATGTTGACCAAATGATCTCTCCACAAAAAGGAGAACAAGCTGTCCAAAACTGGACAACTTGTTTAGGTGGAAGAGATGGTCGACCAAAGCTTGGTCGGTTGCTCCTTGGTCACCGGTGGCCAAAGGAGGATCACCGAAGGAGTCACTGGTGGCTGGGGGATGGCAAGTGGAAAGGAGGAAGTGGCGGCAGCAACTTGGGCAGCAACACAAGGGTTGAGTAGCAAGGACTCCCTCCTTGTGTTGGGCGGCAAGAAGCAAGAAGAAGGAGAAGAGGTGGGCGCCAACTCCAAAAATAACTCTCTTTCTAGGGTTTCACAAAACCCTTAAGCCATGTTTTTATTGAAAGCATATTCCCCTAATGGTTATTTGTTCATAACCAAATCCCGTTAACCTGCTCCAATAATTTAAGTTAAAATAAACCAAACTGCGTTGGTCTATTTTAAGTTAAAATGAACCTAACCAACTTTGGTTCATTCGTTTAAAACAAACCAAACCACTTTGGTTTAGTTTTCCACCATTGGATTAGAACCAAACCGATTTGGTTCATCCATCATGTCTTCATAAGACTCAGCCCATCCATGCTTCCGATGCGACTGAAACAATTTCGTACTGGCTCTTTGTTTGGTCCAACCAAACCAAGTCTCTCTCTATCTGAGAATCTTATTCTCAAGCTCATTTTAAATCCTTCGGATTACGCTCATTGTGCATGTCACCAAATAGGTTTCTGATTTATATTGGTCGTCTATAATTAACCATTAATTATAGAACAATCATCAGTGGCACCTAGTAGTAGATCATGATCCCTAATTAATCGGAAAAATAATGGTTGATCCTAGAACCTTTTATGAAACCCTTCAGCAGCCACAATGAATCGTGCCTCATTCCCTTCACTCATCTTATACCCACTTGGTTCAGGACATGGTCTATTGTGTCAGTCCCCACTAGGCTGACTACGTCACACCTAGTCCAAGTATTTACTTCCTCGTCCTGCGGATTCTAGTTATTGCACATGTATCCAAGAATACCATACTCTAAACATGTAATGCTTTGGCCAAAGACTTTAGTAACAATCCGACGAGAGGCCATAGGGTATACATCTCCTCGCAAGGAGTGGTGAATCCTCTGTTGGCTATTCAAACACCTTCGAGCACTTCGACTTATGCCCAATCATCCTGGGTCCACATCTCCTTGGAGATGCTTACTTAAGATGTCAAAGCATAAGTCGAAGGAATATCGCACTTATGCTACAGTAAGGACTTCATTGACATATCTGTATATGTAGAGAACTATATGAAGTCTTATAGCTGGTCACTCCAATGAACTAGTTACCATAAATAGCATCCACAATCAACTCCGGACATCCCAATGTCTCCAGCCAGTGAGAAACAGCTGCTTGGATAAACCAAAAAGTACACCTCATTCTAGTCTCAACAGAATCGATGGCGTCTGAATGCATCAATTCATCGACTAGGGATAATTCCAATACATCGCAATTACACATGTAGAGATACTCACTAATTGTGATCCAATTACAAATTCTCTCATGCTGTGAATCGTATTACGGGCATTAAGTAAATGAGTTTGAGATCCAATCAAATACATGAAAATATGTATACTCAAATAGTGAATTTTCATTTATCAAATTAATGGTACAACCATAAGGTGATTGCCTTAGAACACCTCTCATATATTATTAACAAACTCCTACTTGGCCTAATACCAATCGCCATGGTACCCGATACCATAAGCTCTAACATATCCCTCAAACTTACTTTGAGGTAAGGCCTTAGTTAGAGGGTCCGCTAAGTTCCTTTTAGTGGGAATCATCTCGATTTATATTTTCTTCCTACTAATGATCTCTCTGATCAGATGATAACGGTGAAGCACATGTTTGAATCATTCATGAGACCACATCAAGTTGAGAGACGGACTTCTTGATCCAAACTGCTTCCTTTGCTACTTCTGAAGCTGTAATGTATTCTGCCTCAGAGGTAGAATCCACTATAGTGTCTTGTTTGGAACTTTTCCAACTTATTGCGCCTCCATTTAAGGTGAATATGTACCCAGACTAAGACTTGAAATCATCACTGTCTGTTTGGAAGTTGGCATATGTATACTCGCGTATTACCATATCACCCTCTCCATATATTAGGAACACATCCTTAGTTCTTCTCAAGTGCTTAAGGATTATCTTAACAGTCACCTAATGATCCATTCCAGGATCAGATTGGTATCAGCTCGTGACACTCAGAGCATACGATAGATCAACCCTCGTACATAACATAGAATACATGATAGATCCTATTGCGGATGCATAGGGAATTTTACTCATACAAATCCTCTCGTCTTTTGTGCGTGGACACAGACTTCGAAATGTGTACCCCATGCCTGATGGGTAGGAAACCTTTCTTGAATTCTGACATGCTAAACCTCTTTAGCACTCGGTCTATATAAGAAGACTGTGAAAGACCAAGCAATAGTTTCGATCTATCTCTATAGATCTTAATCTCGAGGATGTAGGTCGCTTCTCCCAGGTCTTTCATGGAGAATATTTTGGATAACCAAATTTTAACTGACTGTAAGACAAATATATCGTTTCCTATAAGTAATATGTCATCGACATATAATAATAGGAACACTACTACAATCCCACTAACCTTCTTGTACACACAAGGTTCATTTGGATTTTGTGAGAAATCAAAACTTTTGATTGTCTCATCAAAACGGATATTCCAGCTCCTGGATGCTTGCTTCAGTCCATATATGGACTGTCGAAGCTTGCATACCTTGGTTTTATCAATCGATGTGAAACCCTCGGGTTGTATCATATACACATCCTCGAGTAGGTTTCCATTAAGGAAAGTCATTTTCACATCCATTTGTTATATCTCATAATCATAATGAGCTGCTATGGCCAGGAGCATCCGAATGAATTTAAGCATAGCTACTGGTGAATAGGTCTCGTCATAATCAACACCTTGCTTTTGACAATAGCCTTTCACCACTAATCTAGCCTTATAGGTAATCACATTACCATCCAGTCGATTTTCTTCTTGAAAACCCACTTGCACTATAATATATCGAATAATAATAAAAATAATAATAACACTGGGTTATTAGGAAATTACCTTTAAAATTTTTGGAATATTTAAAAAGTTATATGATATTTGGGATAATAGATTAATTTAAACTAAGGGATAATTAATCTAATTCTAACCCTAAGTCTAAGTTTCCTATTTAAGCAGTTCCTAATTATTTCCTTTTTCCTCGTTTTCTCCATCGCTTCCATTCTCTTCTCCCTTCTTCATTTTCCCCTCTCTCCTGTCCAACCGGATGTCGCAGCCCATAGCCCGCAGCCATAACACCGCGACCGCCGCTCAAGCTCAATGTCGCCCGTTCTCTGATTGCAGTTCTTCCCTTCGGCCTACCTTTAATCATTGACGCCAGCCTCTGCCCCGGTGTGCGACAATTTCCGTGGACATTGCGGCAAACTTTGCGATCAGTCGCGATTTTCGTGGTCACCACCTGCAAACAACCGCGTCCATGGCTACTCCGCACCTTCTCTTCTTCCTCATGGTGACTCGGTTCCCTCTCCTCACTCAGATCTCACTCCAACAAATCATCTATCTCCTTGGCCAATCGGTTGGATGACGATGTCACCTTGGTCGGTTGCAGTTGCCGCAGGTCAGCCAATCTCTTCCCCTTGGCGCTAGTCGACCCTTCGCGTGAGCTGAGCAGTGGCCTCATTGCTGCGACAAGAAGCGACTACCACAAATCTTGCTAGGTTGGGAGAGTGAGTGTTCTTCATTAGATCCAATTGTTTGATTTTGATCTCAGGGTCACAACTGATGGATTTGTTGTTTAGAGCAGTAGAGTTCTAGCCTCCCGACGAACAAGAGATTTGGGGGAAATTGCCTTCGTTGGAGTTACTAGTGCTGGTAAGCTGATCTTTCTTCTTTTATGTGTTGTTGTTAATCTGGATGGTGCCCCATGTGGGACTTATATACAGGTTTCAATTGTTCGGAGTATAGGGGAGGTGCTGTCCGATTTTCATCAGACAAGTACCCCCTCTCGGGGCGTGACATGCACCCTATAGGATTAATGCATTTAGGCGGGTTCGCTATGTTCCAAACTTGATTTTCATACAAGGAATCTATTTCCGACTTCATGGCTTCAAGCCATTTGTCCCTTTCTGAACTCTTCAGTACTTCTTCATAACTGGTAGGCTCCTCATCGTCAATGAGTAACACGTTATTCGATTCACTTACGGAAAATCCATATCTCTCGGGAATGTTACGTGTTCTACCAAATCTACGAAGATGTGGTCTCACAATAGGTTCAGTCGATGTCTCATCACTATGAGTTATCAATTGAAGTGCTTGACCAGGTATCTCTTCAATGTCTATTAGATTCTCTTGAACCTTTTCAAGTTCAATGCCACTCCCAATGTTTTCTTGCAAGAGAAACTTTTTCTCCAAAAACATAGCATGCCTTGAAACAAACACCTTTTGTTCCATAGGATGATAGAATTTGTAACCCCTCGTTTCATTAGGGTATCCAATAAATAGACATTTATCAGACTTAGCATCTAGTTTATCTGATACAGTCCATTTCACATAAGCAGAACAACCCCATATCTTCAAGATAAATGAGGTTTCTTACTATTCCATATCTCATATGGAGTAGTAGAGACTATCTTGGTCAGAATTTTGTTTAGCATGCAAACAGTTGTCTGAAGTGCATAGTCCCAAAAGGACTTGGGAAGATTCGTATGATTCATCATCGACCTAACCATGTCCAACAAGGTTCGGTTTTGCCTCTCATATACACCATTCAGCTGTGGTGTATACATCGGAGTCCATTGAGACAATATACCATTGTCTCTTAGATAATATAGAAACTCTCGACTCAAGTATTTACCACCTCAATCCGATCGAAGTATTTTAATACTCTTGCCAAGTTGTTTCTCTACTTCATTTCTGAATTCTTTGAACATTTCAAAGGCTTCAGACTTGTGTTTCATCAAGAACACATACCCAAACCGTGAGTGATCATTGGTGAAGGTAATGAAGTAGCTATAGCCTCCTAGAGCTTGAGTTGACATAGGTCCGCATACATCAGTATGTATTAGACCAAGAAACTCTCCCAACGATTCACCTTTTCCAGTGAAAGGTAACTTGGTCATCTTGCCCTTTAAGCATGATTCGCATGTATCATATGAATCTAATTCAAACAATTCCAGAATTTTATATCGGTGTAATTCGGGCATGCGTTTCTTATTCACATGGCCAAGATGACAATGCTGTAGGATCGAGTAAACCGAAAGAGGGGGTGAATCTCGATGTTTAATATTTTTATTTATTTTTGAAACTAATTTTATATTGTCAAATAAGAGTATGAAGTGAAAATTAAATGCAGTTTATACACAGGCAGTTTACTTGATTCACAACCCTAACTGGGTTGCTACTCCAAGGCTCGTAGCTCTTTCGAGAGCTACCTCGATGGGCAATCATTATAATACCCTCCGATTCGAGAACTCTCGACTTTGGAAGGTGTTCACTTTTTACAAAGATTAGAGAAGGGTAACACACTACCTTCTCTTGAATTCAAGTACATAAGTGAATAAAAAGAAAAGAAATTATTTACTACTTTATACCGACACAAATGTAGAATCGGATGCAGGCACGAGGTGTCGAAAAAGAGCCCTTTTTAAGATTTGAAGCTTTTGTGATTGTGGGAAAATTTTGAGAGCACTACGGCATAGATTGGATATTCTACTTGTATCTGGTCGAGTACATATTTTATAAACCCTTTCCAATCGACTAGAATGCCTTCCAATCGACTCCACATCAGCCCGTCGATATGGAATTCATGGTCTTCTAGTCGACTGAAACCTCTCCAGTCGACTCCACGTCACTCGGCCCTACATCGGGAAATTTGCCTCTTCAGTCGACTCAAACCCTTCAGTCGACTGAAACCCTTTCCTTCTACCTCGCACGATCTCTAATCGATCACAAGATGATCCTGCCAAATAAGTATCTAGTCGACTGAACTTCAGTTAGCTTGAATCCATCCAGTCGACTGATCCCTGCAAAATAGGATTAGCACAAATAGATAATATGAAATGCGATAGCAGTAGTAATACTGCTCGATCTCGACTACAAAATCCCATGCGGACCTTTCGTTGGATCGACACCTAGCTTTGTCCCCCTACAGAGGACTCGATCTCACCTCTTCACTCGAGGCTTACCTGTCGGCTACCTATCGAACTTACCACTCTTGACATCCGATCTGCCCCACTAGGGCTTCCACCAAGTGTCCGGTCTGTCTGACCCAGCTGAACTTTTTGTCGATTGTTCGGTCTCCTGACCCAACTAGTCTTCATGCCAAATGTCTGACCCACACGACCCATCTGGACTGTTGTAATGTTTGTGGCCAACTAGAGGGGGTGAATAGCCCTAAATCGTCGTATGGTGGAATACGATCGTTCTTGCATGCTTGTCTACAATTGTCGTTAATATACACAACAGAAACAATAGAAATAATAACAAAAATACAATCACACGCAATACACAAGATATACGTGGTTCAGAACCGAATGGTTCCTACTCCACAGGGTGAGCTCAACGAGCTTGTGTTATGCTCACGACACTAATTAAACTCCTTCTTGACAACACATCGGAGGTGGAGAAACCTCATACAGGCAATTACAACAGTAATATAGAAGTACAAACAAGAATACAAATACAATACAAAAGAACACTTTTCACCGATTGCTTTTGATCACTTGTTTGTTGCTTGCTTTGATTGGCTCTTGAAGGACTGCAATGCAGCAGCAATTCCCCTTCAAAGTCTCCCTTAAAGTCTTGGCGAAATCCTCCATCTTGAGCTCCATTTATAACCTGCATCAAGCTGATTTTGCGCCCATCAGTCGACTGATCGTGACCATCAGTCGACTGGTCCTGTAGCCGTTGTCTCACAATGACCAGATCCAGTTGGTCAAGTTCCAATGGATCACCCATCAGTCGACTAATGATACCCATCAGTCGACTGATTATACCATCAGTCGAGTGCTGGCGCGAACACTCGACTGGAAGACATTCTGTGGCTAAAAATACCCCAATCAGTCAACTGATCTTCATCATCAGTCGACTGATGGTGTTATCAATCGACTGTCATCCCTCGGTAGTCGACTGATCAGCCAGACCCTGGTCAGTCAGACACCAGTCAAACCCTAGTCGACTTGGAGCAGTTGACTGGAACCTATGCCAGTCGACTGATGTTGGGTAAAACCTCAAACACCAAGTTGTTTGAGCATCCGACACTCAGTCTTACCCACTTGGCCAAGTTCATCTCATCCCTCATGGAGTTCCCCACCGAAGCTCTCTTCCCTCGGCCTACGTCCCTCGGATGCGCCAAGCACACGACTTCGCAATGTCATCCTTCGCATCTCTTGCCCTCGAAGTACGCTTCCTTTGGGCCTCACTCCATTCGCTCCCCGTCCGGCGGCCCCTCGGATGCATCAAGCGCACAGCTTCGCAATGTCATCCTTCACCGACTCAAGGACCCCGAGCCTAGTGAACTTGCTAAGTCATCAAGACTTCTCAAATGCACCAAACGCATGACTTCACAATGCATTTCTCACCAAGCACTAAGCGCACGACTTTGCAATGCTTTGGACTTTTCCACACCAAGCCTCATGCTTGGATTTTCCATGTCAACTCCATGTTGGAGGTTCCTATGACAATCCCAGGTCATAAGTTTTGTCTATCATAAAAATATTGCTAGAGTCAAACTTGAGTCAACCCGGGCCAATTTTACCAACAATCTCCCCCTTTTTGATGATTGAAAAAACTATCCTTAAAGTTTACCAATTATCCCTAATTTGCAATTCTCACAACCCAATGAGAATTCCAAACCCAATTGGTAACTTGGTAACTTCTCCCCCTTTTTGACATACATCAAAAAGGTCCTCCCCAAGGGTATGAATGTCTCATATCCCAATGAGATCTTACAATCTCTCCCTTAGAGGAACACATGCCTATAATATTTCTAGTGATAAGTCCCATATCACTTAATGAGAGGCAACCCAATTTCCTGTTGGGATCTCTTTATGCAAAATAGCATATGCGCAACGGAAAAATTAGGATCCCTTCCAAGTGATCCTTGCGAAAGAAAAACTCGTACAAAAATAAATTTCTCAAAAGAAAGCCTATCTTATAGGAGAATTCTACCTTTGTTGCGTGCCCTTTGCAATCCCGCTTTTCCTTGGATGTGTTGGATCTTTTATCACGTTCAAATGTCCGTGCCTCTATATGTATCCACACGAGCAAGATCTTGTCTCACAAAAGAAAACTAGAAGATCTCTCCTTTACTTCTTGCTAGAGAAGTCCCTAAAGGAGAGGAAGGTAGGGAAGAAGAAGACTACTCTTCTTGCTAGCTTATACTCACAAAACCACACAACAAAAGTCCTCTCCCACCAAGCTCTCACCAAGCCTTAAGCTCTAACTCAACCCATTTGGCCGGCCACCCCATGGGGTGTTTTATAGGATTTGAAAAACCTTTCATCTCCTATCACATTCAATGCAATCAATGGCATTGAAAGATAATTAAACAAGGAGTTATCCTCCTTGTTTTGGCCGGCCACATGTGGAGGAAATCCATGGGTCAAAACCCTTTGTCTCCTTCCAACTCATCAAGCTTACGTGGCATGCTTATGTGGCATGCTTAGGTGGCATGCTTATGTGGTATTCATGGATGTTGAATTAATCTTATTAATTCAATAAGCTTATGTTATCATATTGAATTAATCTCATTAAATCAATAAGGTAACATATTGAATTAATCTTATTAAATCAATTAAGCTTAGCATATTGAATTAATCTCATTAAATCAATAAGCTAAAATTCTCATTAAACTTAAAGTCCAAAAACCATTTTGTACTTAAGCTTATTCCCAAATTATTCTAGTCAAACTAGAATGCACTAATTCTTCTAATCATCATGCTCTTTGTGTGTGACCCTATAGGCTCTCATAACGTTGGCAGTGGATCTAAACTCTTTTAGATACACAAGCAATGAGCGACATCTAGCAATACATCATTTCTACCCAAGTTACGAGATAAGTCAAGATCCGACTAACCTTTCCATGACTACTATAATGTATGACCGTGTCCTTCTATCCTTGATATCAGATTGACCAATGAGGCATAGACCGTGTCATCCTCGATCAATCTATGTGTTTCTTGATCTCTGAGTAAACTAACTCAAACAAATGAGCTCAATATCTCATATTGACTCATTCGAGCATGGCCATGCGTTTTAGTAGTTCTACTCAATCAAGGGGCCCACAGATATCACTCCCGTCATATGGGAGGGATAGATCCCATCTACATCACTCACATCCCTCCGCATAATTTGTTATATACCCAGTAATCGCCTTTATGGTCCACCTTGTTACGGGTGACGTTTGACGATACCAAAGTACATAACTTCTTATGTAGGGAACCGTAGTGACTTCAGGTTTGAGGACTATTCATACCAATAGTCACATGAGAAAGTTTATGACACTCATATGACGATCCATGAAACTTTCTCATGGCGGGTCGAAGATATATTCTCTAATATATACCCATGTGTCAACTTGATATCATATATCCATGACTTGTGAGATCAAGTCATCAATTGACCTACATGCTAGTCTTTATGTATTAATATTGCCCTTGCATATTAATACTTGACTAGGAACATTTAGGAATGTGTTCTCTACAGCCTCTCATAATCAATTCTGCCAATTGATGTGCTGTAGATAAGAACCTACTTTTCTAGGGCATTATTATATATTTAATTTAGCTGGTACAAGCAAGACGTAAATATATAATAACCAATCCTTTGCCTTTATAGAATATGATACAAAATGTTCCCTATTCAACCATCACATGTTTGGTTCTAGGGCTATAACTAACAATCTCCCACTAGCACTAGTACCAATCACTATGATATCTAATACCTAGTGACCTAGTGTGACCATCATGCTTCCTCTGTGCCAAAGCCTTGGTCAATAGATCTGTGATGTTAGCTTCTGTCGGTACTCTGCATATCCTCACATCTCCTCTATCGATGATCTCTCGAATGAGATGGAAGCGCCGCAGTATGTGTTTGGTCCGCTGATGTGATCGAGGTTCCTTAGCTCGCGTAATAGCCCCATTGTTGTCACAATAGAGGTCTATTGATCTGCAATGCTAGGAACTACCCCAAGTTCATCGATGAACTCATGAGCCAAACCTCCTCATCGACGCGCAAGACAATATACTGGCTGTAGAATCAAGAATCGTGTCCTGCAACTCTTCCACCATTACCCACCATTCGTGCAAAACACGACTCGATTATGATCTATAGTCATCCTTGTCTGCTTGGAAGCTTGCATCATCAGAACCCTTTACTTAGCTCCTCATTGCCTCCAAATATCGTGAAATATTCTTCGCTCTTCGTAAGTATTTAAGAATATTTTTGATCGCTATCCAAAGGACTTTCACCGATCCGACCGTATCTACTCGCCATGCTCAAAGCATACGAGACGCCGTGATTTAGTACAAAGCATGTATGCATATGATAGACCCTATAGCAGATGCATAAGGGATCTTATCCATGCGATCTCTCTCCTTAGAAGAGGGACATTGAGTCTTCGAAAGACTCACACCATGTGATAAAGGCGTAAATCCTTTCTTGGAATTTTGCATAGCAAAACGATCTAGCACTTTATCAATGTATGTACTGACTTAGGCCAAGTAATCTTTAGATCTATCTCTATAGATCTTGATGCCTAAAATATAGGCACACCTAAGTCTTTCATCGAGAAACAATTCCTAACCACATCTTCACAGATCGGAGTGAGGGAATATCATTTCGATGAGAAGTATGTCATCTACATACAAGACAAGAAATACAACTGTTCTACTATTTCTCTTGTAGACACAAGGTTCATCTTCATTCTTGATGAAACCAAACTCCTTGATTGCATCATCGAATCAAGATTCCAAATGAGAGGCTTGCTTTAGTCCATAAATGGACCTTTGCTTGCATACCTTTCCAGATGCTTTGGATCTTCAAAACCCTCAGTGTGGTCATGTACACATCCTAGTAGCTTTCCATTCGTAAAAGCGGTTTTGACATCCATCCGCCAGATCTCATAATCGTGGTAGGTCGCAATAGCAAGAATGATCCGAATGGATTTAACCAACGCAACTCTAGAAAAGGTATCATCATAGTCAATACCATGAATTAGTTTGAAACCTTTAGCCACGAATCTACCTTTATAGGTATGCTTATTACCATCCATGTCAGTCTTTACTTTAAAGACCCACTTACACCCAATAGATTTTACCCCTTCAGGTGGATCAACCAAAGTCCATACTTGGTTAGTGTACATGGATTCCATTTCGGATCTCATGGCCTCTATCCATTTCTAACTGGCTCATCATAGCTTCTTGATAGGATGTAGGCTCGTCAAGATCGACAAGCAATACTTCACCGTTTTCAGTCAAGAGAAAAGAATATCTCTCGGGTTGATGACGGATCCTATCAGATCTACGAAGAGGTTGGTCTACTTGAACAGGTGTTTGCTCCACAACTCTTTGGGCAACAATTTCCTCATCCACAACACTTTGTGGTGCCTGTTCATTTTCCATCGGCCTTAGTGTTATCTTCATCTTGAATTTCTTCAAGATGAATTTTACTCCCACTAGTTTTTCTAGAAATAAATTCTCTTTCTAGAAAGACAAAGATTTCTGGCAACAAACACCTTGCCATGTGTGGGATTGTAAAAGTAATATCCCTTAGTTTCCTTGGGATATCCTACAAAATAACACTTATCTGATTTGGGTCCTAGTTTATCTGAGACTTGACGTCTAACATAAGCTTCACAACCCCAAATCTTTATAAAAGACATTTTGGGACTCTTCCCAGTCCATAACGTGTATGGTGTCTTTTCTACGGCTTTTGATGGGACGCGATTAAGTGTGAAAGAGACTGTCTCTAGAGCTAAACCCCAAAAGGAAGTAGGTAGATCACTCTGGCTCATCATTGATCGTACCATATCTAATAGAGTACGATTTCTCCTTTCAGATACACCATTCCATTGTGGTGTTCCAGGTGGAGTGAGTTGGGATATTATCCCACACTCAGCCAGGTGATCACGAAATTCTTGACTAAGGTATTCACCACCTCGATCTGATCGAAGTAGCTTAATACGCTTACCAAGTTGATTTTGTACTTCATTCTTGAATTCTTTAAACTTTTCAAAGGATTCTGACTTATGTCTCATCAAATATAAGTAGCCAAATCTACTCATATCATCAGTGAAAGTAATAAAGTATTTATAGCCTCCTCTGGCTTCGACATTGAAAGGGCCACATACATCAAGATGTATGAGTCCTAACAAGTCCGCCGCTCTCGCCATGTCCACTAAATGGAGTTTTAGTCATCTTTCCTAAAGACAAGATTCGATATCTCATATGATTCAAAATCAAATGAGTCCAATAATCCATCTTTATGGAGTTGGGATATGCATTTTTCATTTATGTGACAAAGGAGAGATATGTTTGGTTCAAATTATTCGGTTTGAACCGTTTGGTATTTACGTTATAAATTGGGTTTTCTAAATCTAGAACATAGAGACCATTCATAAGTGGTGCATTACAATAGAACATTTCATTCAAATAAATGGAACAACATTTGTCCTTTATTATAAAAGAGAAGTTTTTCTTGTCTAAACAAGATACGTAGAGATTATGTTCTTTGTTAATGCAGTACATAAAAGCACCTCTAGTTCTAAGATAAGCCCAAAAGGGGAAAAGACAAAGAATATGTTCCTACAAATACAAAGAAAGAACTTTTGCGCCATTGCCTACTGTGAGGTCCACTTCGCTTTGCCATTAGTCTACTATTTCACCTCGCACATTAGTACAAATGTGAGATGCACATCCCATCTAATACCCATGTAGAAGAAATAGATAGATTAACTCTATAACGTGTATACCGAGGCGTAAGTCCTACTTCTTTTATTCTTTACTTCCTCAAGGTAGACTTCAGATTCCCGCCTTCCAAAGGTCCAGCCTCACCGAATGGAAGCTAGTCCCTTCCTTAGGTACTTTACCTTTACCCTTTGAAGTGGATGAATTGGCCTTGCCTTTGGCTTGGGTCTTACCCTTGCCTTTGCGCTTACCTTTGCCCTTCTTGACCATTAGTACATTACTAACTTTCTTTTTGAGATTCGGTTCAGCAGTTCTCAACATGCTGAGAATCTCAGGCAAAGGTTTATCAATTTCATTCATGTTATAATTCATGACGAATTGATTATATGCTTCCTAACGATTGCGGGATAACATCGATTGCCAATTCTTGGCTCAATGGAAAACCTAGTCTTTCAAGGTTCTCAACGTACCCAATCATTTTAAGTACGTGAGTTCCTACAGGTGTTCCTTCTTGGATCTTGCATGCAAAAAGAGCCTTAGACACTTCAAAACGCTCGTGCCTAGCTTGTCCTTGATATAGTTGTTTTAAATGCTCAACCATATCATAGGCATCCATGTTCTCATGTTGCTTCAAGCTCGAGAGTTCATGGTGGCAAGCATAAGACATGACACATCTAATGCGCCATCTTGATGCTTCTTATAAGCATCCTTTTCAAAGACGAGTGGCCGCAGGGCGTGTTTCAGTGGGATAGACTGCTCTAGGACATACAGTTTACGTTCTTGCTTGAGGATAATCCTCAAGTTCCTATACCAGTCTAGAAAGTTAGCTCCATTGAGCTTGTCTTTCTCAAGGACAGATCGCAAGTTGAGGGGGTGTGTCATGTTAAATGACATGGTGATCTACAACATTAAAATGCAAAATTAAGTATCATACCTAAGTCATTTAATTAGGCCTTTAATTAAATGAGGCTCCCACTAAATTCTCATAGCTTTGATATGAGCTAATTATTGATGTAGGCAAACACATTTTGCTTACATCATTAGCTTCTATTTAGCTATAAATTTATATGGGATAAAGATCCACATCATAATTCGTCTTGAGTTAGCTTTGGCTAATCGCCCAAGACGTAATATGATTAGGTAGGCAATCTTTTGCCAATTACATCTGATGTAACTCTTTAATAGCTTTGGTTAAGTTTAGATTAGTTTAGTGCTTATTCCTAAACCAGCTTCCAGGCTGTGGCGAGGCACAGAGGTCTTCTTTGATATCGGAGCAACGACCACTTCTAAGACAAAGCTGATGTTCGGAAATCACACAAAACTAATTTTTAAAACTTATGTTCAAAGCTAATATATGCCTCTACTTTCTTAATTAAGTCTTAACCAAGTTTGATAGCGGGACATCACGATTGTCCACTCGCACTCTTCCAAGATAAAATGCATTGCTTTGCTTTGGCAAACCCAATAACAAATGATCGAGGAAGTAGTGAGTACCAAACTTTGGTAGGCATATCGTTTAGACTTATTAAGAGATAAACTTAAACATGCATCACATACATATTAGCATACATCACATATAAGCTAAATTAACATACATCACATACATATTAGCATACTAAGCGTATCATGGTTATGGCCCTTATTCTACAATCTTCTCAAGCCAATGAGAAGATTGATTGGTCAACCTAGGGATAGCATCTTCTCCCAAGTGCTTCCTTTTGGTTGTCGTGTGTTGTTGACTTCCTCCTTGTAACATCATCTTCCAATGGACCCTCCATCTTTATTTTGTATATTACAAAGGAGAAATACTGAGTTACATTCAGTCTAAAACTAATTTTACAACAAGATTTTAGGAGAAAGTCACAGCCGTATTAAGAATTACAACACACATTCACAAACTTTTTGGGACTAGGCCATAACCATGCACCATGTCATTTTAACTTTTAAAGACATCGGATATTTTATTATGTTTGAAAAATTGCTAATGCAATTATCAACTCATAATAAAATTTATCCTACTTCTATATCATATATAAAATAGAGAAAACTATTTTTTATACGATCTTCGCAAGTGGCTCGATACCACGTTGGGATCTCTTTATGCAAAATAGCATATGCAAGAACGGAAAAATTAGGATCCCTTCCAAGTGATCCTTAAAAGAAAAACTCATTTAAAAAATAAATTTCTCAAAAGAAAGCCGATCTTATAGGAGAATTCTACCTTGTTATGCGGCGCTTTTAATCCCGCTTTTCCTTGGATGTGTTGGATCTTTTATCACGTTCAAATGTCCGTGCCTCTATATGTATCCACACGAGCAAGCTCTTGTCTCACAAAAGAAAACTAGAAGATCTCTCCTTTACTTCTTGCTAGAGAAGTCCCTAAAGGAGAGGAAGGTAGGGAAGAAGAGAAAGGAAGAAGAAGACTACTCTTCTTGCTAGCTTATACTCACAAAACCACACAACAAAAGGCCTCTCACACCAAGCTCTCACCAAGCCTTAAGCTCTAACTCAACCCATTTGGCCGGCCACCCCATGGGGTGTTTTATAGGATTTGAAAAACCTTTCATCTTCTATCACATTCAATGCAATCAATGGCATTGAAAGATAATTAAACAAGGAGTTATCCTCCTTGTTTTGGCCGGCCACATGTGGAGGAAATCCAAGGGTCAAAACCCTTTGTCTCCTTCCAACTCATCAAGCTTAGGTGGCATGCTTATGTGGCATGCTTATGTGGCATTCATGGATGTTGAATTAATCTTATTAATTCAATAAGCTTATGTTATCATATTGAATTAATCTCATTAAATCAATAAGGTAACATATTGAATTAATCTTATTAAATCAATTAAGCTTAGCATATTGAATTAATCTCATTAAATCAATAAGCTAAAATTCTCATTAAACTTAAAGTCCAAAAACCATTTTGTACTTAAGCTTATTCCCAAATTATTCTAGTCAAACTAGAATGCACTAATTCTTCTAATCATCATGCTCTTTGTGTGTGACCCTATAGGCTCTCATAACGTTGGCAGTGGATCTAAACTCTTTTAGATACACAAGCAATGAGCGGCATCTAGCAATATATCATTGCTACCCAAGTTACGAGATAAGTCAAGATCCGACTAACCTTTCCGTGACTACTATAATGTATGACCGTGTCCTTCTATCCTTGATATCAGATTGACCAATGAGGCATAGACCGTGTCATCCTCGATCAATCTATGTGTTTCTTGATCCCTGAGTAAACTAACTCAAACAAATGAGCTCAATATCTCATATTGACTCATTCGAGCATGGCCATGCGTTTTAGTAGTTCTACTCAATCAAGGGGCCCACAGATATCACTCCCGTCATATGGGAGGGATAGATCCCATCTACATCACTCATATCCCTCCGCATAATTTATTATATACCCAGTAATCGCCTTTATGGTCCACCCTGTTACGGGTGACGTTTGACGATACCAAAGTACATAACTCCTTATGTAGGGAACCGTAGTGACTTCAGGTTTGAGGACTATTCATACCAATAGTCACATGAGAAAGTTTATGACACTCATATGACGATCCATGAAACTTTCTCATGGCGGGTCAGTTCAGTATATATTCTCTAATATATACCCATGTGTCAACTTGATATCATATATCCATGACTTATGAGATCAAGTCATCAATTGACCTACATGCTAGTCTTTATGTATTAATATTGCCCTTGCATATTAATACTTGACTAGGAACATTTAGGAAAGTGTTCTCTACAGCCTCTCATAATCAATTCTGCCAATTGATGTGCTGTAAATAAGAACCTACTTTTCTAGGGTATTATTATATATTTAATTTAGCTGGAACAAGCAAGACGTAAATATATAATAACCAATCCTTTTCCTTTATAGAATATGATACAAAATGTTCCCTATTCAACCATCACATGTTTGGTTCTAGGGCTATAACTAACAATTCCCTCCCATGAGGAAAAGTACAAATCCATTTTCCAATGATGGATACCTCCCCCTAAAGGCTTGCTCCCCCTTGACCATTGCACCAACAATGTCCTTGGAGAGTCCCTAAGCCAATAGGAACATTAAAACAATCAAAATTAAGGCAAAGTTCAACAATGAACTCTCATCCTCCTTAAAATTGATACTCACCCAAAACACTTCTCCTAATCCATATCCAATGGATTTCCACCCTTTCTAATGCTCTCCCAAGCATGTCCTAGGGTTAGGAGTGGTTAGGGGACCAAAACCTAGCTGAACATGGGCCTAACCACCAAGGTTTACTCGGAATCAGTAGTAGTAGTTGACTGAATCAGATATCAGTCGACTCCTTCCAACATCACCAACGCCTCCCTCGGCAATGATCGATAATCAGATTTGCTCGATTTTCAGAAATGAATTTCTAAAATTCGTAAGTAAATATACATAAGTTGAAAAATCTTGAAATTTTGTATGTATATTACTTATTACACTCATAATGGGTGAAAAATATTAGAAAATTATTTTACCCACAAAATAGTGAGATTGATACAAAGTTCAACAGTTTAGAAAAGCTTCAATAATGAGCCCTTTTTGTATCATCCCATTCAATAGTGATAGCTATCAAAAGATAGACTTCACCAAGGTTTTTCAAAATGTTTTTGAAACCTTTAATTACTTTTTCCTAAACATCTCACTTGTATCTAAATATGCAAAACACATTCAAGGTAAATATTCTAGTAAGATGTGGGTTTTTGTTCTTTAATGGTCTCATGCATATTCTAAGGCAACTCTACTTGATTCCCTTATGCATGAGACTTCAAGTCATGCCAATGGTCCTTAAATCAATTTTATTTTATGCATGATATGATTATGACATATATATGATATAACTAAGCATGTGCCAAAATCATGATGTCATGACATGTGAATGAAATTTTAGTATACATGACATATACAAATAAGTCTAAACATGATCATGACATTTTTAGAGATAAAAATGAAAATGATGTCATGACATGGCAAGGCAAACAAACCATGACAATTATAAGATGCTAAGGTATGGGATACCTAAGTGTTAAATTCAAATTGCCATTTCTAGGAATTAACTCCATTTTGCCTTAATACCATTATCTCCCAAGTGTGCCATAAACCCAAAATGGCACACCATTACTTCTAAGACCTATTTGTGTAAATTTAATCATTTTCAACTTCTCAAAGCATATTGGCTCATCCTAATGTGCCAACTCATCATGGCTAGGTTAACTACCCATCCACTTAGGGTTGACACACCCTAGCACATCTAGCGTGAATCGATCATGCTCCTAGGAACCCAATACATATTGGAGCTCCTTGAGTTAACAAGGTATTCACTAGGGATAACTTCCCTAGATACCTTCCTAATGACCCTTTTAGGCTTTGAAGCCATAGTCTTTTGGGTCTTTCTTAGGTCAAATCTAGAGGTAACTCCCCCAATGACCTTCTTAGTGGCTTTCTTGGTTTTTCTTAAGTCTTTAGCCACTAAGCACACACCATGGTTAGTCTTAAGGATAACTTCCCTATTAGCCTTGGTTTTCCTAGACCTAGATGTTGTTACATAATCAAATGGAACATTATGATAAGTCTTCTTGGGCTTAGGTTTGTGACCCAAACCTTCCTTGCCCTTAGACCGTTCTTGAATCCTAGGTGTTGACTTTTGGGCATTTGACCCTTGAATAGAATTTTCTATAATCCTAAGGGTCTTTTCCATTCTCTCAAGTCTTAACCTCAAGACTTGGTTTTCTAATTCTAATTTTCGCAATTTTGATTTATCATTTGATTTTTGGGAAGGCCTCTTCTTCTTAGGCATGTGCCTAGACTTTTTGGGATTAATACCAAAATTTTCTTCTATTCTCTTAATTGATTCCCTAGGTAAAATAGTTCTAGTATTATTTGTCCTAGGTTTATTCTTAGATAAATTTACATGCTTAGCACCTAAACAATAAACCTTATTATTTCTACTAGCATGCTTTTCATTAATAATTGCAAGAGAACTAAAATAATTCCTAGCATGCTTGTTAACCCTAGAAATTGAAGGTTCATTAATAAATTTACCTTAGGGTTAGCTTTAGAAGCTCCCCCTACATGAGATGCCCCTTCTTGCATTTTCTTCCCCCTAGGGCATTGGCTTCGGTAGTGTTCCCGTTGGTTGCATTTGGAGCACACAATGTTCTCTTTGCTCTTAATTGTGGGAACTCCGACATTATTGACTTTTGGTGCCGGTTGAACCTTCTTCACCTTCTTAGGACACTTACTTTTGTAGTGCCCTTGTTCCCTACACTCAAAGCATGTTATATGATTTTTATTTATAATAACAACACTTGAGTTACCTAGGGAATTTTCACTTCTCCCGTATGTTGAAGCTTCTTCTTGAACTTGTTCCGGGATGGAAGGCCTCTCCTCTCCCTCAATGCTAGAGGTGGAGGTCTCCACCAAATCATCAACATCTTCGAATGTGGTGGGCAATTCTTCCTTGGCATTCTCCTCTACTTGTGCCGGTTCGGGATTCTTGTGGAATTCAACCACCTTATTCCACAAATCCTTTGCATCCCTAAAATTACCTAGCCTAGACCAAATGTTATTAGGAATCAAATCACTAAGTAATTCGATTACCTTGAGATTTGTCTTGAAGTCCTTGATTTGGTCTTAGGTCCACCTTGACTTCTCAATTTGCCTATTACTTTCATCCCTAGGCAATTTGAAACCATTTTCTATAATAAGCATAATATCAAAATTGGTTTCGAAATATACCTCCATCCTTTTCTTCCACCAAGAACAGTCTCCATTGAATTTCGGTGGATGGATGTTGTAGTCGGCCATCTTGTAGTGCTTGTGTCGGCGGTTAGTCCTCTACAAGCGACTTGGGTCTGATACCACTTGTTGTAACGTTAGTGGCCAGCTAGAGGGGGGTGAATAGCCCTCAATCGTTGTATGGTGGAATACGATCATTCTTGTGTGCTTGTCTACAATTGTCGTTAATATACACAGCGGAAACAATAGAAATAATAACAACAATACAATTACACACAATACACAAGGTATACGTGGTTCGGAACCGAATGGTTCCTACTCCACGGGGTGAGCTCAACGAGCTCATATTATGCGCATGACACTAACTAAACTCCTTCTCAACAACACGTCGGAGGTGGAGAAACTTCATACAAGCAATTACAACAGTAATATAGAAGTACAAACAAGAATACAAATACAATACAAAAGAACACTTTTCACCGATTGCTTTTGATCACTTGTTTGTTGCTTGCTTTGGTTGGCTCTTGAAGGACTAGAATGCAGCAGCAATTCCCCTTCAAAGTCTCCCTTAAAGTCTTGGCGAAATCCTCCATCTTGAGCTCCATTTATAACCTATGTCAAGCTGATTTCGCGCCCATCAGTCGACTGATTGTGACCATCAGTCGACTGGTCTTGTAGCCGTTGTCTCACAACGGCCAGATCCACGTTGGTCAAGTTCTAACGGATCACCCATAAGTCGACTGATGATACCCATTAGTCGACTGATTATACCATCAGTCGAGTGCTGGCACGAGCACTCGACTGGAAGACATTATGTGGCTGAAAACACCTCGATCAGTCGACTGATGATGGAAATCAGTCGACTGATGGTGTTATCAGTTGACTGCCATCCCTCGGCAATCGACTGATCAGTCAGACCCTGGTCAGTTAGACACCAGTCGAACCCTAGTTGACTTGGAGCAGTCGACTGACACCTATGCTAGTCGACTGATGTCGGGTAAAACCTCAAACACCAAGTTATTTGAGCATCCGACACTTAGTCATAGCCACTTGGCCAAGTCCACCTTATCCCTCATGGAGTTCCCCACCGAAGTTCTCTTCCCTCGGCCTACGTCCCTCGGATGCGCCAAGCGCACGGCTTCGCAACGCCATCCTTCGCATCTCTTTCCCTCGAAGTATGCTTTCTTTGGGCCTCACTCCATTCTCTCCCCGTCCGGCGGTCCCTCGGATGCATCAAGCGCACGGCTTCGCAATACCATCCTTCACCGAATCAAGGACCCCTAGCCTAGTGAACTTGCCAAGTCCTCAAGACTTCCCAAATGCACCAAGCGCACGGCTTCGCAATGCATTTCTCACCAAGCACCAAGCGCACGACTTCGCAATGCTTTGGACTTTCCCACACCAAGCCCCATGCTTGGATTTTCCATGCCAACTCCATGTTGGACTTTCCTATGACAATCCCATGTCATAAGTTTTGTCTATCATCAAAATACTGCTCGAGTCAAACTCGAGTCAACCCGGCCCGATTGCACCAATATGGACTTCATGCCTGGTGTCCGATTCTTCTGATCTGTCAAGATACATGCCTAGTATCCGGTTAAAACAACCTACTAGGACTTTCTGTTAAGTCTGCACAATTAATACTGATATTAGAATACAAGTGAATCCTAACTCTTAACTGTGGTTCATATATCAAAACTAAGGATTGATGCTCACTTCATCAATAATCTCCCCCTTTTTGATGTATGACAATACGCCAGTTAAAGTTAGGAGAATCAAATAGCAATATCAAAATATTGACATGTACAATAGATGCATTAATTAAACCATGTATGAGATGCATAAGGCTTTATCAAATTTTTACATCTTTCTTTCAATAAATATTTTTTTCTTTAATTTTTGCTCTTTTCTTTAAATAAGTAAATCTCTAACTTTATATCTCTTTCTTCCCCTTTGACACATATCGAAATATAGATCAAATTTAAAATGCCAACAAATTCTTAATTTAAGCTTTTTAATAAATTTCAAACAATATTTCTAACTTTTCAAAAAATTTCAACCTTCTCAAAACTTTTCAAACTCTTCAAATTTTCCATGAATAACAACTTATTTCCAAAATTTTAAAGAAATTTCGAACTTAAAAATTTTGAAACTTTTCAAAACTCCCCCAGAATAAAAACTTATTTTCAAAATATTCAAAAAATTTCAAACTTCTAAATTTTTTTAAACTTTTCAAAACTCCCCCTGAATAAAAATTTATTTTCAAAATATTCAAAAAATTTCAAACTTCTAAAAATTTTCAAAATTTTCAAAATTCCCCCTGAATAAAAACTTATTTTCAAAATATTCAAAAAATTTCAAATTTTCAAAAAATTTCAAAAAATATTCTAACTCCCCCTTAATATATTTTTCAAATTTTCAATTTTCAAAAATTCGAGCTCTCTCTTAATAAATACATTTTTTAAAACTAAGAACTTTTTCATAACATTAGAACCCTTTTGAGACTCCCCCTCAATTAAAGATTTACAATGTTTAATTGTTTTCTTCCCATACATCGAAACCTAAGTAAAATTTTTATGTATTTTAAACTTGAAAATTTTTAAGCTTTTCAAAGAGCATTCAATCTTATGTTTTTCTCCCCATTAATTAACATTTTGAAACTTCTCCTTAATTAAAGCTTTAAGTTTTCAAAAAGATAGTTTCTCATAGATTCTTAGCTAGCTTTAATTTTTATTTTTTTATTTTTTTTTAAGAATCCAATTCCATTTTAAAGCATATTTTTTTTTTAAAAAAATATATTAACCATATCATAATTTAGCAAAATATTTTAGGTTCCCCCTAGACTCTTGATATCCCCCTTAAGTAACATTGTTATATTTATACTTAATTTCTTTTCAAAATAAAATTTTAAGTGTTTAACTCCCCCTAAAATTATAATATATCTTAACTCCCTCTTAATTGTGTTGATTCTCTTAGAATTAAAGTTGAGTTGATTAGAATTGAGTTGAATATGTTGATTGGGGTTGAATCGATTGACTTGATTAGAGTTGAACTGATTAAATTGGTTAGGTTAGGTTGTTTAGTTAAGTTTAGTTAGGTTAAGTTAAGTTTAGTTAAGTTGTTAAGTTTAGTTGTTTAGTTAAGTTTTTAAGTTCTTTAAGTTTAACTAAGTTGTTAAATTTGATTAAGTTATTGTTAAGTTTATTGTTAAGTTTAATTAAGGTAAGTTGTTTAGGTAAATTTATCAATTTTGATATAAGTATATTAGAATGAGTTAAGCTAAATTAAACTAATTAATCTTAATTAAGTTCTAAATCATCTCACCCAAGCTAGGTTTTCAATACACTTATTCCTATGGTTTTTGTGAGATGAGGATTTCTTTTATCTTAATTAAATTTAATGAGCAATTTCAAAGTGTTTAAACTTGTGTTAGATTCAAGCTTGGTTTGAGCTAGTCAATTAGGTTTTTCAAGTATTGACTTCCAGGTCGTGGTGAGGCACATGACCTTCTTGGTTATCGGAGTAACGACCACTTCCTAGACAAAATCAATAAAGGAATCAAGTACATGATTCACTTTAGACTAAGCCTTGGTCTAACTAGTTAAAGACTTAGTGAGTTAGCTTCGGTCAGCTCCACTCGACTTAGTGCACCAGGTCGTGGCGAGGCACATGACCTTCTTGGATATTGGAGCAACGATCACTTCCTAGACATGCACTTTGAAGAGCTTCCCTAACTTACTATCAGTTCACTTCATCTTAGTAATAAGTTGTTCAAGTTTAATCTACTTTGTTTCCTATCTAGTCTGTTCTAAATTAAGCAAGTAAAGTGAACTAAAGCATGAAAGAGTTTTATCTAATTAAGGAAACAATCAACGAGTTAGCTCCCCCTGCATAGTAGCTCTATTGGGTCTTGTTCACTAAGTAAACTTGTCCTTTGGGAATCAAAAATTAGTTCGGTCCAACTTGATTGACTAAGCTACTCTTAGGAACTCAAGCTTGGACTCGACCCTTAGCATTTCTATTAAAAAAGGACATGTATGATCTATTCATGTCCTTAGCCTTGTATCCGAGTCCGGACTTGTTGTACAAAACTCGTTGAGACCCAAGAATCATGTTGAGATACTTGGAGCCCGAAGTGAACCTTTCCAACAATCCGGTTAGATCTTCTACTTGCCTTTTTAGGACCGAGTTCTCTTCCTCAAGCTTTGCAACTCGGGTTGAGTCTCTATCCTTAATTTGGCAAGTCAAATTCTTCGAGTTGACTTGCTACTTAAGTACTTGAACTTCCTCAAGAAGCGAGTCAACTCGATTCTCGAACTTGGCTAGTTTTCTACCTAAGCATGTAATAATGTTATATACTTTTTCTTCTAGGGGAGAGGTTACCTCGTCAGAACCTTCGGAAATGGATGCGGATATGTGGCTTCTCTCGGACTTAGACACGGACTCGGACTATTGTCTTGACTCGACTTCAGACTGTCAGCCACCGTGAGTGCAACGAAGCATGTCGTTGATATTTTCGCACACGACTCTTTCGATGATGACTTTTCTAAGTTTTCCTTAGATGCTTTCTTTCTTTCTTTCCCCTCAATTTGGATTTCTTTCCCTTTTTGTTTGTTCCTGCCATCAAAACTAAACCAACCTCGGGTTGACTCAAGTTAGCCTGTTCATGTAATAAAATTAATTTATCCCAAAATTCTTTAGCGATTTTGACTAACCCGACTCGACTTAACTCTTTATTCGTAAGTCCGCATTGCAAGGTGTTTAAAGTCTTGTAAACGACTTGAGTCTTTTTCCTAAAGTTTACGGTCAATTTATCTGGATCTAACAACTCACCCGAGTCGTCTATCGGAGCTACGAACCCTTTTCTAATTGAAAACCAAACATATAGATCAGTTTTCAGAAAGCACTCTATTCGCCTCTTCCAAGAAGGAAAATGTTCTCTGTTAAAGAAAGGAGGGCGAATGGTGCTTAAACTGTCTAAATACGATATTTTTATTTTTCCAAAATATTCTTAGAGTTATTAAAATTAAATAATTCTAATTGCAATAGTTAATGAAAATTATTCTAAGTATGCAAAAAATTAATTAAATTATCTAAAGTGCAGAAAATTAATTAAATTATCTAAAGTGCAGAAAATTAATTAAATTATCAAATATGCAGAAAATTAATTAAATTATCAAATATGCAAAAAATTAATTAAATTATCTAAATATGCAGAAAATTAATTAATTTATCTAAATATGCAGAAAATTAATTAAATTAACTAATATGCATAAAATTAATTAATTTATCTAAATATGCAAAAAATTAATTAAATTATCTTAATATGCAGAAAATTAATTAAATTAACTAATATGCAGAAAATTAATTAATTTATGTAAATATGTAGAAAATTAACTAAATTATCTAAATATGCAAAAAATTAATTAAATTAACTAATATGTAGAAAATTAATTAATTTTTCTAAATATGCAAAAAATTAATTAAATTAACTAATATACAGAAAATTAATTAATTTATCTAAATATGCAAAAAATTAATTAAATTATCTAAATATGCAAAAAAAATTAATTAAATTAACTAATATACAGAAAATTAATTAAATTATCTAAATATGTAGAAAATTAATTAAATTAACTAATAAGCAGAAAATTAATTAAATTAACTAATATGCAAAAAATTAAATAATTTATCTAAATATGCAGAAAATCAATTAAATTAATTTGAAATCCAGAAAATGAATTTTAATTAATTAAAATGAAGAAAATGATTTTTAATTATTTAAAATTCTACAAATGATTTTTAAATATTTAAAATGTAGAAATGATTTTTAATTATTTAAAATACCGAAAATGATTTTTAATTAATTAAAATACAGAAAATGATTTTTAATTTTTTAAAATGCAGAAAATGATTTTTAATTAATTAAAATGCAGAAAATGATTTTTAATTATTTAAAATGCCTAAAATGATTTTTAATTAATTAAAATGCAGAAAATGATTTTTAATGTCGTAAAAATTAATCTAAAGCTATAAAAATTAATCTAAAGCAATAAAAGTTAATTGATGCAGACGTACGCAGATTTTCTCTCCTCCTTTCGACACCGAAGGATGTTCGGGAGACTTAGGTGTTAGAGATCGTTTGGAAGCTAGAGGGGGGGGTGAATAGCATTTTTCGGTTTCTACAAAAAGATTAGCGGAAGAAAAACACAATAATATATGTAAAAACAAAATCAAACGCAAACAAGGCCTTTTACGTGGTTCGGAGATAACGCTCCTACTCCACGGCGATCCTTGAGGTGGATCAATCCAAGCAAATCCACTAATGAGCTTTCTTTACACCACAACTCCTCTTCTTTACAAAAGATGAAGATCTAAGCTTAGAGAGAAGAGGAGGAGATTTAAATCACTTAGAAAGCTAAAGAATTCGTGGAGACTGTTGAGAAAGATTGGAGAATGAGCATTAACCCCAAAAGCCTCCACCAACCCTCTTTTTATAGAGAAGAGGCTGATTTTCCCGTTGGAGCCCGATCAGTCGACTGATGGCGTGGTTAACGGCCTCTGAACAGCCGGATTCGCGGGATTCAGAGTCGTTTCATCCAACGGTACTTTCATCAGTCGACTGATCCCTCCATCAGTCGACTGATGGAGTGATCAGTCGAGTGATCATGGCCGCAGTCGAGTGCGACTCGATTCTGTGCTCATTTTTACGTCTATCGACCGAATTACATCGCTGTCACCGATCGATTGCAACATCGATCATTGCCTTGGTCACATTAGTCGATCACGGTCGTCGGTTTCACTCTGACTCAGTCGAGCACCTGACCAGTCGACTGATACATCGTATCAGTCGACTGATACTCATCAAGTGTGAATATTTCACACTTGATTTCACCCCCTAGACCTAGACTTAACCCCTTAGCTCTTCCTTAAGCCTTGCGCCTCCAGGATCCCTCCGAGTCCGCGACTTGTTCATCCTTTGCGCTTTGCTTTCAAGAGCTTCTTTGGTTTTGTCATGTCTAGAGTTTTCCTTTGCCAAGGCGTGCTTGGACTTTACGCCGCCAAGTCTACATGCTTGGACTTACGCTGCCAAGACTTGCTTTTGGACTCCCTTTGCCAAGGTCCGTTTGGACTTTAATGCTGCCAAGACAACATGCTTGGTCTTATGCCGCCAAACCTTTACCTTGGACTTTTCTTTCACCAAGTCTTCATACTTGGATTTCCCTGTCACTTAAACATCATCACAATTTAGATCACAAATTGTTGCCTAACTTAGATGATTATCCAAACATCAAAACATATAAATGCTTGGGGCATTGTTGCACCAACAATCTCCCCCTTTTTGATGTTTGACAATCATTTAAGTTAGGTCTTTTAAAGATACGCATATTATCACATCATATATTCAATTCCTAACTTAAACATTTCTTCTCCCCCTTTGACATACATCAAAAAGAGAAGAAAGATAAAAACATACATATCATGAAAGAATTTAGTGTGTAAAAATCTTGAACTAAGGCATAGATTTTAAGATTGAACTCCCCCTTAATCCAAGACATAGATTAAGATGAATAAAATACATGTGGAGCTAAAGTCATCAAACAATTTGAAAGTTTAAATCCTAACTTTGCACCAACAATGTAAATTTTTAGAGGAGAAAGATATATTTTGTGAAACTCCCCCTTAAACATGGCGTTGAACAGCCATACACGTTGTTTAGACTCAATACTATCATGCTATTGCTTTAGGATATCAACAATATACCAAACCTCAGAAAATGAGACTGATTTTTCGAAAACGATTATATCATGACTGGTTTCAACCAATCGATCGCTACTACACTGTGAATATTTAAAATCACTTTTTGCCAAATTTAGAAATGCGTCAGAAATTCTAGAAACTTCAAAAAATCATGAAAATTTGTGGACACATTTCTGAAATCATACTTTATCAAGGAAAAATATTTTGAAAAATATATGTTTTCCAGATTTCAATATTGATACAAATTTGGAAACTAGCAAAAGGTTCTAAAATTTTGCAAACTTTGTATCACTTTTGTGTTTCACTTGAAAATAGTTTTTCAAAGTATTATAAACATAGTTTAAAATATGTTTTATTTGACATTTCCAATCATGTTCTTGGAGCTATATGCACATCAATTGTATATAAGCCTTCCCAATGATTGGTCCAATTAAGGATTAATGTCTCTAGATGACACTTTGGCCCATAGTAATGCATCATAACAAGCATGATGAACCAAGTGCATCTTCCTATCATCTCACATGTTGTCTAGGTGGTTCAATACAAAAATCATGGTTTCTTAGGTATTTTGTGAGATGGTTAAAGGTATAAAACCTAGTATTTCTATAGGATCATGCAAACCTACACCTTCACTCAACCAAGCACATCCAAGTTCTCTCCTAAGTGATGAAAATTCTACTTCGGGGAGAGCCTTGGTAAATATATCGGCTAAGTTGGACTTGGATTCAATATAATTGAGCTCAATATCCCCCTTAGCCACATGGTCTCTAATGAAATGATGCTTCACTTCAATGTGTTTGGTCCTAGAGTGATGCACCGGATTTTTGGTCAAGTTAATGGTGCTTACATTATCATAAAATACTTTCATGTTGGAGTAAGATAGCTCATAATCTTCTAGGGTATGTTTCATCCATAAGAGTTGAGCTACACAACCACCCATAGCCACATATTCGGCCTCGGTGGTGGATAAAGCAACACAAGGTTACTTCCTACTACTCCAACTTACTAGGGAGGACCCAAGGAATTAGCATCCACCACTAGTACTCTTCCGATCCAATTTGCAACCGGCATAATCGGAATCGGTGTACCCAATTAAATCAAAAGACCTAGTCCTAGGGTACCATAGACCTACATTTAGTGTGCCCTTGACATATCTTAAAATTCTTTTAATTAAATGAGATTCCTTAGCACATGATTGATACCTAGCACACATACCAACCGCAAATAATATGTCGGGTCTACTAGCGGTTAAATACAAGAGGCTACCAATCATGCTCCTATAAAGGGTAAGATCTATTTGTTTTCCTTCACTATCACTATCTATTTTGGTATTGGTTGCCATTGGAGTTGACACTACCTTAGCATTTTCTAAACCAAATTTCTTAATCATTTCCTTAGCATATTTGGTTTGATAAATGTAAATTCCTTCACTAGTTTGTTTAACTTGCAAACCTAGAAAGAAATTTAATTCTCCAACTAGACTCATCTCAAACTCTTTTTCCATATTTTGAATAAAGTCTTGAAGAAGCTCATCATTTGTTGACCCAAAGATAATGTCATCAACATACACTTGGGCTACAAAGATGTCTTTAGATGTTGACTTTATAAAGAGAGTTTGATCTATACTACCCCTTTTGAAATTCTTAGAGATTAGGAAAGTTGACAATCTTTCATACCAAGCCCGGGGAGCTTGTTTCAAACCATATAAGGCTTTCCTAAGCTTGTATACATGGTTTGGGTAGTCCATATTTTCAAACCGGAGGTTGTTCTACATACACCTCTTCCTTAATAAACCCATTTAGGAATGCCGATTTGACATCCATTTGATGGAGTTTGAAACCCATATAGGAGGCATATGCTAAAAGTATTCTAATGGATTCTAATCTAGCAACCGGGGCATATGTTTCATCATAATCAAGTCCTTCAACTTGATTAAAACCCCTTGCAACTAATCGTGCTTTATTTCTAGTGATATTCCCTTGGTCATCTAGTTTGTTCCTAAAGACCCATCTTGTAGTAATAATAGTGTTTTCACTCGGTCTAGGAACTAACTCCCACACTTGACTCCTATCAAATTGAGCCAATTCATCTTGCATTGCTAAGATCCAATCTGGATCAAGTAATGCATCTTTAATGTTTTTGGGCTCAATTTGAGAAATTAGAGCTATATGACTAGTGGGGTCCCTATGGAATGACCTAGTCCTAACTCCTTGAGATAATTCACCCACAATTTGATCTAATGGGTGACTTTGATGAACTCTTATGGTTCTAGGAGGTGTATCAAGTTGAGTTTGATCATGATTAACTTCAATCCTAAGTTCATCATCAGAGTCATCCCTTACTCCCCCTTGATCCACTCCTCCCCCTTGTTCATTACCCCTAAGGTTAAATCTTGCCATTGTTGGGTAATTCATTGATTTTCATTGTTTATGTCATTCTCAATAGGGGATTTCCTAGGGTATGTATTTGAATTTTCATCAAATTGAACATTCGAAGATTCTTCAATCTTTTGAGTCCTTTTATTGTAAACTCTATATCCTACACTAGTGGATGAGTATCCAACTAGGATTCCCTCATCTGCTTTGGACTCAAACTTACTTAGGTTGTCTTTGGTATTTAAGATATAGACTTTACATCCAAAGACCTTAAAATAATGAATTGTTGGAATTGTACCATTCCACAATTCAAATGGAGTTTTTCCTAAGAACCTATGAATCAATACCCTATTTTGGATATAGCAAGCGGTATTAACCGCTTCCGCCCACAAGTAACTAGGTAAGGAATATGCATTAAGCATTGTCCTAGCCGCTTCTTGTAGGGCACGATTTTTCCTTTCCACAACCCCATTTTGTTGGGGTGTTCTAGGACAAGAAAATTCATGCTTGTACCCTTGTTCTAAGTAAAAATTTGAAAAATTAGAATTCTCAAATTCTCCACCATGATCACTACGGATCCGGTTGATTTTGAGTTTTCTTTCATTTTCTACTCTTTTGATAAATCCTATGATTATTCCTAAGGTTTCATCCTTATTTTTCAAGAAAAACACCCAAGTAAACCTAGAAAAATCATCTACTATTACTAAGCAATATTTACTACCAATTATAGATGGGGTACTATGACAATCAAATAAATCCATATGTAGTAATTCTAATGGTAAAGCGGTACTAAGTAAATTTTTACCTTTGTGTGATGTTTTTGATTGTTTCCCTTCTTGACAAGCATCACACATCTTGTCCTTGAGATATTTGACTCTAGGCAATCCTTTGACTAGCTTCAATTTTGCTATTTTGGCTATATTCTTCATGTTTATGTGACCTAGTCTCCTATGCCAAAGCCAACTTTCTTCCTCTTTTGCAATAAGACACTTAGTGGAAGGGTTAGTAGCATAAGATAAATCAACATAATATATATTTGATTTTCTAAAGCCTACTAACATGCAATCATTTATAGTTTTGTGTCTTATAAAGCATTTTGAGGAATCAAATTTAACATCAAAATTTGCATCACATAATTAATGACACTAAGTAAGTTAAATTTCATATTTTTAACTAATAGAACTTTATGAATAGCAAGATTGGGAGATACCTCAATGGTGCCCTTTCCTAGAATTTTAAGTTTACCGCTATTACCAAATGACACTTTTCCTTTGCTAGTATGGTTGATAGTGGAGAATTTTCTCTCATCTCCGGTCATATGCTTTGAGCACCCACTATCAACTATCCACAAGCTTGGTTCTTCTACCTATGTCACATGAAAAACACAATCCTTAGGTACCCAAATCTTAGGACCACTAGCATCAATTATGAATTTCTTTGGTACCCATGCCTTTCTCCCCTTGCTTTTAATCATGGATTTTCTACTAACTAGGGATGCAAATGCTACCTCTTTCTCCTTAGGTTTATATCCTAAACCGGCCTTATTGTAAATTGCCCTTTGGTCCTTAATAATCATATCTAGATATTTAGAACCATTAGTGAACTTTTCTAGGCATTTCCTTAATTTACTTATTTCTTTTCTTAACTCATCATTTTCATCCCTAAGAGTACAATCATCATCACTAGATGGTTTATCACATGATGCATCTATATTCTTAAATGATTTGATCTCTAATTTTAGATCCTTAATCCTAGTTTTTGATCTATTTAAAGCATTTTGTAAGCATGCAATAGTTTTATATAGTAAATCTACTTTGGGTGAGTCATTTACCTCATCATCATCACTTGATGATGATTCATCGCTTGAAGAGGAAGAAGACTCCTCGCTTGAGCTTCCGGTTTCTTCCAATGCCATGAGGGCTAAGTTCCGGGTTGTATGGCAAACTTCTTCATCGTCGGAAGACTCCTCCACACTTAGAGTATCCCACGTTTGTGCCATCATCGCCTCCTTCTTCTTCTTTTCCTTCTTTTCCTTCTTCTTCTTATCCTTCTCCTCCTTTTTCTTTAGTTCCGGGCAATTTGGCTTTATGTGCCCTTTCTTGTTGCAACCAAAACACGTCACGTTAGAAATAGAATTTGAATTGTTAGAAGATTTACCTCTTGAGGATTGAAACATCCTCTTCACATCTTTCTTGGTGAGCCTCCTTGACTTCCCACCAAATTTCTTGACGTAGTGTGCTACCTCACTTGCCGACAACTCATCCTCACTACTTGATGAGTCCTCCTCGGATTCGGATGAGGAAGACACCTCCTTCTTTTCCTTTTTCTTTTTCTCCTTCTTTCCTACAAAAAGAGCTATACCCTTCTCTTTGGATGAAGTGTTAGCTTGTTCATGCAATTGAAATTCACAAAATAACTCATCTAATTTAACTAATGAAAGATCCCTAGAGACCTTATAGGCATCTACCATTGAGGCCCATAAGGTGGTCCTAGGGAAGGCTTGTAGTACGTACCTCACAAGGTCTCAGTTGTCGACCTTTTCACCTATAACGTGTAGTCCGTTGACTACTTCCTTGAAGCGCCCGTGCATTTGGCTCACGGTTTCGTTTGTCTTCATAGTAAAGCTTTGGAGTTGGCCAATCAAAAGATCCCTCTTGGCTCTTCTTGTCTCTTTCGATCCTTCATTGAGTTCGATGAGCTTCTCCCAAAGCTCTTTTGCGGAGTTGAATGGCCCGACCTTAGAAAGTTGCTCCTTGGATAGACCACATTGAAGTGTGGTCGTTGCTTTTGCATTTGCTTGTGCTTTCTTGGTCATCTCTCTTGTCCAATCTTTTGTTGGTAATGATGCTCCGAATTCGTCGACCGGCTTCTCAAAACCATCTACAACACTAAACCAATTCTCAATATCGTTCATTAAATAATACTCCATCCTACCTTTCCAATATCCGAAATCGTTGCCGTCGAAGAACGGAGGCCTCGCCGTGCTATACCCCTCTTGAAATGCCATCTTTGCTCCGGTTGATTGCTAGATCTTCCGATGCGATCCGGGCTCTGATACCACTTGTTATATATCGTTTGGAAGCTAGAGGGGGGGGTGAATAGCATTTTTCGGTTTCTACAAAAAGATTAGCGGAAGCAAAACACAATAATATATGTAAAAACAAAATCAAACGCAAACAAGGCTTTTTACGTGGTTCGGAGATAACGCTCCTACTCCACGGCGATCCTTGAGGTGGATCAATCCAAGCAAATCCACTAATGAGCTTTCTTTACACCACAACTCCTCTTCTTTACAAAAGATGAAGATCTAAGCTTAGAGAGAAGAGGAGGAGATTTAAATCACTTAGAAAGCTAAAGAATTCGTGGAGACTGTTGAGAAAGATTGGAGAATGAGCATTAACCCCAAAAGCCTCCACCAGCCCTCTTTTTATAGAGAAGAGGCTGATTTTCCCATTGGAGCCCGATCAGTCGACTGATGGCGTGGTTAACGGCCTCTGAACAGCCAGATTCGCGGGATTCAGAGTCGTTTCATCCAACGGTACTTTCATCAGTCGACTGATCCCTCCATCAGTCGACTGATGGAGTGATCAGTCGAGTGATCATGGCCGCAGTCGAGTGCGACTCGATTCTGTGCTCGTTTTTACGTCTATCAGTCGACTGACACTGTTGTCACGATCGATTGTAACATCACCGACCCTTGGTCACATCGGCCGATCACGGTCAAGGTTTCACTGACTCGATCGAGCACGACCGATCGATACATCGTATCAGTCGACTGATACTCATCAAGTGTGAATATTTCACACTTGATTTCACCCCCTAGACCTAGACTTAACCCCTTAGCTCTTCCTTAAGCCTTGCGCCTCCAGGATCCCTCCGAGTCCGCAACTTGTTCATCCTTTGCGCTTTGCTTCCAAGAGCTTCTTTGGTTTGTCATGTCTAGAGTTTTCCTTTGCCAAGGCATGCTTGGACTTTACGCCGCCAAGTCTACATGCTTGGACTTACGCTGCCAAGACTTGCTTTTGGACTCCCTTTGCCAAGGTCCGTTTGGACTTTAATGCTGCCAAGACAACATGCTTGGTCTTATGTCGCCAAACCTTTACCTTGGACTTTTCTTTCACCAAGTCTTCATACTTGGATTTCCCTGTCACTTAAACATCATCACAATTTAGATCACAAATTGTTACCTAACTTAGATGATTATCCAAACATCAAAACATATAAATGCTTGGGGCATTGTTGCACCAACATTAGGGTTCTCTCCGGCCACAACAGTAATAGAAAACAAACAAGCAATATGAAAAACTGAAGTAGAGAGTAAAGACACCATGTTTTACATGGTTCGGAATAAGGATTCCTACTCCACGGGATGAGTTCTATCACAAGCCGCAGCGCCATGACACTTTCACTATAAAACTTCTCCTTCTTGGAATGATTTCTAGAGGTCGAGGAAAAACCTCTTACAATGCACGCAGTACACAAGAACAGAGAGATTGAATAAGCTCTTCACCGTCGTCTTCTCCCCGTCTTCTCCTCCTTCTTCTTCCTCGCTGATGGAGTTTCTTTTCGAAGCCTTTGTTTCTTCACGATTGGAATCAGAAAAATCCCCCCTTGCTCCTTCTTTCTCTCCCCTTTTATCCTCCTCTCCCTTCCATGCTAGCTGTAACGTAACAAACTCATCCATCACCATCCATGTGGCAGCCCCCTTTACCTGGAGAATCATTCTGTTAAAGAGATAAGGAGTGGAGACCTTTTGCATATTATGTGGGGTCCTAGTTTGTTATGTAACAAACTCCTACAAATGCTTCAGAAAACATCTTAACCCTTCCCTTCTCCCTCTCTTCCTTCTCCGACTCGGACCTTTATTCTGTCCCCACCTAGACTAGATCTTCTTCGCCTGTCTAGCCCGAAATGTACATTACTTACTCTACCTTTACCAGGCTGACATTTGGGTCTCATATAACCATGAGGCCAAATACCTACTTTTTTCTATAACTACCCGAGTCAATTCCCGACTCATTTTACTGAATCAATCTCTGACACACTTACCGAGTCAATCTCTGACTCACTTACCGAGTCAATCTTCTCGACTCGTACCCCGAATCACTCATTTGATCTCTCTTTAGCCCTAAAGCTTATTTTCCCTTTCCTACGCCTTCATCCTGCCAACCTAATCAATCCTCTGGGATCTAAGTCCTCTAGTTCAACCATTGTTCCACACATAGTCTCTTTCATCTTAATCCTTAAATTAGGTAACAACAACATCATTAGCCACCCCCTAAAAATAGTCAAACGAAACATTGAGTTTGACTTTCCAAGTGAAACATTTTGCTGTATCCTTCTCCCTATGGATCCCATCACGTCTAAGTGGCCTTCCCCCTTTCCTTTATCTTATATGCCTGGAACGACTTATTGGGCCCATGGGCCCCGCCCTCCTCTTCTCAAAGGGAGTTGAAGAGTTGAAAAACCCTTAATAAGCTCCCCCCTTATGCACAACTTCTATTCTAGAAACTTATCTTTTTCTTCTTCCTTCCCGGTGATTCTCCTCGACGGTCGTCAGTTTCCCTAACCTTTTTCTTGCGAGTGTTTCCTCCTCAGTCTCCAAGTAAGTGCTCCTCCCCCCCTTTACACCTATGGCCATGAAAAACCCTAAATCGGTCTCCTGGTACGAGCATACCATCACCCTCTTAAGCAGCCAACACTATTTCTTCAACTACAGATGCCAGTATATAGACCCTTCTGTAATCCGTTGCTTTAATGTTGTCTCCTCCTGACCCCATCTTCCTCCGCCTTGCTTCCATTGCTTCTTCCACGAGCAACTGTTAAATGGCCTACACTTACCCGTGCCCTCTATCTACTTGGACATATTAGACTTTTATCAGCTACCTATCAATCAATTTGCCCCTAATTGCTTCCGCATATTATCAGGGACAATCATAGTGTTTAGACATTTAGGTCTTACCCTATCCCCGTTGTTGTTTCACTATTTCTTTCAATTGAAGTCTTCTAAGGAAGGTCTCTTTTATTTTTCCAGCCGGTCATACTGCCAATTCCTTGTGAATATGCCATCCTCTCATAAGGGGTTGGAGGCTTTCTACTTTTTTGCTCAACTTCCGACTCCCCTCCCCTACTCTAATACCTAGAAACTTAACCTCCCTGAACTATCTTCCTTTCGTAAGATTAGGACTCAGTGCCCTTTCTTGGAGGTCTATCGAGTATTAAGAGAATATCACTATAATTTAGACTTTCTACTGAAGCCTCCTCTTTTAAGCCATTATGAGCTATCCACTTTCCCCTTAGCCGATTCGGGCATCATAGGTAGGATGTTACTCTTACTCTTATATGTCATACATAGTGCTTTCTTATTACCTTCAGGCTTCTTAATGGCTGGTTTTGTAGATGACATGATGCATGATGTTGTAATTAGAGGGGAAAAGATCGTTGCTGCCCAAAAGAAAAAGCCTTCCCAAAAATGGGCACGAGACAAATCCGCCATCCTCTCCTCTCCTTCCCATAAGAAACTTCATCCTCGCAGGGAGGGTGCCCCAAGCTCCTTTGCTCTAGTCTCTTCTCCTTTCCATTCTTCTTCTCCTCCTCCTCCTCTAAAATTAAATAGGCATAGATGTCGAACCACTTCTGAACCCCCCGAGGAAGAGGCTGCTTTTGTAGCCCCTACTTCTTCCTTGCAAGAAGGCCTTTCTCGGTCCCCTTCTATTCTTTCATTCCTCTTCAACCTAACAAGTGAATTTACTCCCCTACTGACTGCCCAGACATACTTACCCCCTTCTCCTCCTCTTACTCTGACCATGGACCCTTCTGTACCTCATACATCCATGGCGGAGCCTTTTTTGATTGGGGGGGGACATCCCCCCTCTAAACCCTCCATCTACTTCTTTAGGATCATCTCTTAGGATCCGCAGCACAGAAGAGATATGACTCTTCAACCAATCCCAGATGCAAAGTCCTTACGAATGCCTATGCAAGTTCATGGCTAGGGTAAGCTCTTCTCTCCTTCATGTTTACTATATATAAAGGCTAGTGTGTATTCTTCTAACACTCCGTTTCCCGTCTCAGGTAGTTGCGGCTTGCAATGAGACTACGCCCGACATAGTGATTTATCAGGCCACTATGGCTGCTCGCCACACTGCCTCTCTCTCCCAATAGAAAAAACTTACCCAGCAAGTAGCTGAAGGTAAACAGAGGGAGGCCACCCTGACCATGCAGTGTGAAAATCTGATGACTCAACTAGCGGTGGCACAGAGTGAGAAAGAAGAGCTCATGAAAAAGAATGTTGACCTTCATCAACAACTATTTCTGCAATCTAGTTAGCTTCAACAAATTGACTTCCTTAAACAAGAATTGGAGGAACACAAAAGGAAACTTGCAAAGGCTAAGACCCAGGCTTCTCATTCTTCCACAGTTATCCTTCAACTCCAAGAGAAACGCCAAGCATGGGAAGCCACTCTGAAGTCTTGCAAGCAGCAATTAGAAACCCTCTCTCTGACTGCATCCACTCTTCCGGGGATGCTGAACAACAATGGGAATTTCAGAGGGAGAGTTTTGAAGCAATGGCCTCGTTGGGCCAACAAGCCATGTAAGCGGCTAAAGGTAGAGATGCCCTGGCTATCCAATTGGATGAACATCAGGCTCAGGGGAAAGAGCAGGAAATAGATGTAAAGATGCGGTATGCCCGAAAGGGAATACAATTATTCATGTTGGGTTTCGACTGAATGCCGCCGAAGGCTACCCTCCACCAGGCGCTGATACAAGCCACCTCAACCCTGAGGTTGCTCTTGCTAAGTGCCCCCTAGAACTCTTTGAATTGTAATTACCATACCTTCCCTGATTTACTAATTAGCTATTATTAACAAGGATTTTTAAATTGCAATGCTAAAGACTCCTTACTATATATCAACGATGACTATTCAAGGGTTACTCCCACGCTCCTCTCTTTTCCTTAAAATGAACTAAATTATTTTTTCTATCACTAAGAACCACCCGTCCCTCTGGGTGTTAGTCGACAGCCACCATCTCCTGCTCAGGGATTCATTCGGGCTTCCACAGCCTTCATTCCTCCCGAATCAGAGTCAATTCCCACATGGTAAAGCGTATTCCAACTTAATGAACCCGATCACTTCTTCTCATTAGACGAGGATGTGATCAACCGCTTCAGGATTAATACCTGGATTATTTCTCATACTGACACCATTACTACCTCCATCCTTTCACCTTCACCCCCCCCCCCTTCCCAAGGAGGAATGTGAACCTCCCTTCCTTACTATAAATTGCCACTAAGAGTTTTGGATACTCTCATTTTGTCTTCACGACTTCTATAGGGCATCCCATCGACATATCCTCCAACTTCGACTCCTTTGAATTGTATGATCTTGAGACCGGATCCTCCGACGATTCTGATATTCAATCAACGACCGTTTCCGCATACTAGCCACCTCCTCCTTCAATTCCAGCCGATTCTTCGACTACTAACACAAGAAGGTCCTTTCGAGCTCCATTCCCTTCCTTCGGCAACCGGGTTTGGAACCCTCCCATAACTTGGGAGTACACAATGTGAGATCCTCGGGCTCTAGCTGAACTTCATCCTCTTCCCCCGGCCCTAGCTTTCTTTCCAGTCCCTCCATACGAGGTTACTCCCTTTCCCCCAGCCGAAGATCTTCCTCCCTCGCCTCAGGCAAGAGGTGACTGCTACAGGGTTATCTTGGTGCCTCCCCCTGTAGAGGAGTCTTCTGTTGGTTCTAATAATCCTGTATGAACAATAATTAAACTCATGTAATTGCTAGTCTTCATATATGTATAGAAAGAATGGAATATTTAAATGTGTCTTGTTTATTTTGCTTCTTCTTACTTCGAATATTCTAACCGAGATGCCTGAGATCATATTTGATCTGCTTCATAGGGTTGACCCTGCCTAACCACATAAACAAATATCATAATAAAATAATTAATCCCGAATCAGGTGCGAACCGCTCCGCATCTGCTTCATTTTACGGAATACGACAAGTTTCTTCATAATTACTGCCTTCAACTACCCCAACTACCTCTTCATCTTCCCATCTCATCTTCTTTTATTACTCCGGTTTCCCTGGAGGATTAATTAATACCCCCTTTCTCACTATAAAACCTTCGTCATTACCTTCACCCAACATATCCTTTGATTCTTCTGCTTCTGTGGGTGCCCTTTCTCCCTTTCTCCCTTTGGCATTATGGAATACATATCAGAGAAGGATAGCTACTCTCCTCCTTCGAAGCAGCAAACTGAGGGACAATGCCGTATTGAGGAACTAGAAGAACAGGTCCAGGACTTGAAGCGGCGCCTGTGGCTAGCCTCTACTAACAAGTGTTCCTTATGTCAAGAGCTGGCAGTGGCTCAAAGAAATATGTCTAAACACATATTCATACAACAGTCTTATCTCAGGCAACTACTTGCCACCCACGTGTACTTAAAGAAGCTCCGTCGGTACTCCTAGGGAAAAACCTTAATTCCCCTTGACAGGGCTTTGCATGTTACTTTCCTTGTCTAGCAAACTGTATTATGTACTCCTTCCCATATCAGTGAAGTTTTCTTCATAAAAGATTGCGCGTGTCTCTTCTTTACTAACTACACATGTCATAAAGAATAAATAAAATATTCCAGCACCAACGACAAACAAAATTTACTGATTTCTCTCCAATGCTCCTTTCGACCCATCCATCAGCCTGGTCCTCATCTTTCTTGCTCGTGATCTCAGATAGATGAAATTTAATGCAACTACTCAAACCTTATTCCTGCGATCTGCATCACCATGAGAATAGCGATAACACACCAAATTAAAGACTTGACTTTTCCTCCCTATACAAGGATAACGGTAGTACAGTTAAGTAAAAACACAACTCTTCTAATCCACTGCATCGTGGCGATAATAATATATAGTTGAGTGAAGACTCAACTCTTCCGATCCGACACCACATGGGGATAAAAATAATATGTAGTTGAGTGAAGACTCAACTCTTATGATCTGCCACCACACGGGGATAAAAATAATATATAGTTGAGTGAAAACTCAACTCTTTCGATCCACCACCATACGAGGATAAAAATAATATATAGTAGAGTGAAGACTCAACTCTTCCGATCCTCCACCACACGGGGATAAAAATAATATATAGTTGAGTGAAGACTCAACTCTTCCGATCCACCACCATACAGGGATAAAAATAATATATAGTTGAGTGAAAACTCAACTCTTCCGATCCGCCACCACACGGGGATAAAAATAATATATAGTTGAGTGAAGACTCATCGTTTCTAATCTTCCACCACACGGGGATAAAAATAATGTATAGTTGAGTGAAGACTCAACTCTTCTGATCCGCCACCATACGGGGATAAAAATAATATGTAGTTGAGTGAAGACGCAACTCTTCTGATCCGCCACCATGCGGGGATAAAAATTATATATAGTTGAGTGAAGACTCAACTCTTCCTATCCACCACCACATGGGGATATAAATAATATATAGTTGAGTGAAAACTCAACTCTTTCGATCCACCACCACACGGGAAAAAAAAATATATAGTTGAGTGAAAACTCAACTCTTCCGATCCACCACCACACGAGGATGACTGCTTGCCCTGCAGACAAGCAAAAAAGAATAGTGATGACCTGACCTAGGGCTTCGCCTGATTGCATCGGAAATTTTTTTTAACTCCGCTGTTGTATTTTCTTCTGTGCATCTACCTTAAATACAACTCCTGCATTCCACCACCATACAGGGATGACTGCTTGCCCTTAAGACAAACAAAAAGAATAGTGACAACCTGACTCAGGGCTTCGCCTGGTCAAGTCGAATTTTTTTTTTACTTCGTCGTTGTATTTTCTTTCGTGCTTATACCTTAAAAACAACTCTTCCATTCCACCACTATATGGGGATGACTACTTGCCTTGAAGACAAACAAAAATAATAGTGACAACCTGACTTAGGGCTTCGCCTAGTCAAGCTAAAATAATATTTTACTCTGTCATTGCATTCTGCAGTGCATTTAAACCCAACACCTCCGTTCCACCACCACACTGGGACGATGGCCTCGATTAACACCGAGCCGTATAGAATGTGACGACCCGATTTAGGGTGTTGCTCCATCAGGTCGAAATAAATATTTTACTTTGTCGATCTTCACAGGTGTTTTTACCTTAAACCCTACTCCTTCGTTCCACCACCACACGGGGATGATGGCTTCGGTTAACACCAAGCCATATAGAATGTGACAACCTGATCTATGGCGTTGCCCAATCGGGTTGGAATGAATATTTTACTCCGCCGATCTTCACAGGTGTTTTTACCTTAAACCCAACTTCTCCGTTCCACCACCACACGGGGATGATGGCTTCGATTAACACCGAGCCATATAGAATGTAACAACCCGATCTAGGGTGTTGCCCAATCGGGATGGAATGAATATTTTACTCTGCCGATCTTCACAAGTGTTTTTACCTTAAACCCTACTCCTCCATTCCACCACTACACGGGGATGACAGCTCTAGCTGATGCCAAGCCTTAAGAAAGATAAATTATGAATCTCCATGTGGCCACATCTCTACTCTGAAGCCCTACTCCTTCGTTCGTCCACTGCATAGGGATGACGACTCTAGCTGATGCCAGGCCTTAAGAAAGATAAATATGAATCTCCATGGGGCCTCATCTCTACTCTGAAGCCCTACTCCTTCGATCCTCCACTGTGTGGGGATGATGACTCTGGCTGATGCCAAGCCTTAAGAAAGATAAATTATGAATCTCCATGTGACCACATATCTGCTCTGAAGCCCTACTCCTTCGTTCCTCCACTACGCGGGGATGACGACTCTGGTTGATAACGGGCTATAAAGAAGACAAATCATAATTCAGCATCTCTTAAGGGCCCATATCTCTGCTCCGAAGCTCACTTAGTACCATAAACATGCCCTGCACCCCATATAAGACTTTTCACCTTCCCTCTTTTTTACCTCCACCTCCCTTCCAGTTCTCACCCCTTTTCCTCCTTTCTCCACCAACACCAATGTTCCTGTGCCCTGCAAACAATTTCCATATTCTCCTTCCTCCTCGAAAGACAAGATGCATTCTCTTTTTTAACAACTGATGGCAGAATACTGCCAGGGATCTAGGCGGAGCAGGGATCAACCAACTGCTGCTACTCCACCCCTACTCCACATTTTGTCTTCTTCTGTATCCACCAGCCTTACTTCGACGTCCACTTCTCCTCCTCATTCCGCTGCACCTTTACCCCTGGTTGCTTCATCTGTGCTCAGTGTAACCCTTCCATCATTACCATCTTCTCCTCCTTCCTCTTTATTACCACCGCCAAACCCTAGCCCGTCCGTCTCTCCCCCCTCAATCATGGGTGTCCGTAAGTTGCCCCCTCCTCTCTTACAGAGCCAAGTTGAATTGAGGGGAGCTACCCGCGCATGGCTACAGGCGGAGGATATCCCTTCTCCTGATCTTTCTCCTCCTCCTGAGCTTCCCCCAACATTAGAACCCTCTTTAGCCACATAACCATTACCTTCCCCATTCGCCAAGAGCTCAGGAAGCATTCCTCCTCAACCAAGTACAGAACATGATTCTAGTATCCTCCCTCCTACCAGCGAGGAATCCTTGATAACGGTGGCACCCTCAGCTATCGACCTTCCTCCGATTTCGTCCCCTCTTTCTGCATCTGCACCCTCGGACACATCACACCCCTCCATCTCCCTTCTCGTCCTTCCCCTAAAAATTCCCCTTCCCCTTTCAGACAGCAGGTGATTTCGGACATCGTGCAATCATCATCCCCTTCCCTTTTTCTTCTCCTACTTCCTCGAGCCTGCTAGCAATGACTATGTTCGCGACCTCTTCGACATCTCCCACTGCCTCAAGGGCCCCTTCTATTCCCTTGAACATCACCATTCCCCTTCAGGGATCAACATCATAATCTTACCCTCTGCCCCCTTTCAGGCCCCTTATGAGTGAACCCATTCCTCTAGTGGCCTCTACACCCTCTTTCTCCTCTGACCAAAATGTACAAATTCTCACTCTGGAGGAGCTCATTCCGAGGATGGAAAGCCTGCACCACGTTTTAGAGATGGTAAGTTTCTTTAGTTAATTTTGCCTATTTTTTCTCAATAGTAACTTCTTCTCCACTGGCTACCCGCAGTCATTAGTAAATTATCAAGAACTAGAGCGTTCCTTCTCCATATACCGAGCTCAGCTTATACTGCAAACCCAATGTTGGGTTTTCGGCACCGCGGCAAGTGTGTATTCGAACATGTGCGCAGCGGAAGAAATAAAAAGCAATAAATCTAATTTATTACATCACACACACCACACACATGCATAGTTCAACATGTGTAGACATTACCGTAGTTTCAAACATTGCAATAAAAGGAAATTATTATACGTATACCTGATGTATCACGTGTAGCGGGAAAGACATCAAACAGAGCAACTCTCGCTAGAATCGACTCTATCCGTATCCAAGATGAGTATCATCGGGATGACTTCACAAACACACGAGCCTCATCTTCGTACGAGTCACTAGCCTCATGTCGAAGATGATGTGATCGAGAGCCTTCCATCAGTCGACCTAGCGCAAAAGACTAATTCATCGCCATTAGTCGACTGATGCCTTCCATCATTCGACTGATGTGCATCAATCGACTGCCCAATGACCTACAGTCGATTGCCAGCCTAGCCACTTCCCTGCAATAAGAGGTTAGTAAGGAAAATGATAAATATGATGGTTCCTTACCGTCCGATATCAACCTAGACCTTCCACTTGAAGTCTTAGTCGGATCGCCGCCTAAGGTCGTCCCCGTACAGAGGACAGGACCTTACCATCTCTCTTCGCACTCGTGCTTACCTCTGGTCCTTTATGACCTATCACTTTTCTTCCGATCTTCAACCTAGGTTCTTCGACTCCCACGAAGTTTTCCTGGTGTCGCCCGACCGCCATCGTTTCTCGACTCGGGATTCTCTGGGTGTCGCTCACCTTCAGCTTAGCTTAATCATTTCTTGCACACTTAATTCAGCTCATGAGATAACAATATGGCCTTAACTTTGGATCTTTGCCATAATCAAAACCTAGGTTCGATTATCTGGTGCCCCTGCACCAACAATCTGAACATACATATATAATCTGATCAAAACATATAATATAAACAAAACATGGGAAAAGAGGCTAGATAAAACCAACCGAAGAGCTACTTATACAGTAGGTGAGAAATACTTACATCCTTTTGCTAGATTCACTAAATATACCACTAGGGTTTTGAAGATCTTCTACACGTTTCTTAGACCTAAGTGTGATCCATGCATATACAAATCCCTTGTGAGAAAATGCCCTTGAAAACCCCCCTCAAGAACACCAACACAAGGGATTATGCTTCGGTGAAGAAGGAGGAAGGAGGAGGGAAAATTTTGGCCAAAGATGAGGAAGAAGGAAGAAAAAGGAAGATGAAGTGGTTTGGTTTTCTTGCTTCCTTTAATCTCCACATTAATATCAAGGGAGATGAGGGGAAAAACTATTCATCTTCTCATAAGGAGATGAAACAATTCTTCACCCTCTCATCTTTTCATTTATCTTCTTTGTATATTCCTTAGCTATTCTAGCCAAAAATTATCCTACAGCCTAGTGGTATTAAGGCTATATCACAATTACGAGGTTCATGGTTTGAATCCTAGCTATAACGAACCCTATTTTATTTTATTTTATTTTCGGGCGTTACAATCCTTCATACCTTATAAAATTTTCGTCCTCGAAACTTAGAACAACTCTGGATACTTTTTGTTTCATGTCATCCTCGCGTTCCCAAGTTGCTTCTTTGAACTTTTGATTTTGCCATATGACTTTTAGTAAGGGTACTTCTTTGTTTCTCAATTTCCTAATTTCTCGATCTATTGTCTGAATAGGTCAACTTTCATAACTCATATCTTCTTGAACTCGTACCGTCTGTGGCTCAATCACATGGTCTGCATCATGGATGTACTTTTTTAGCATTGAGACATGAAATATGTTGTGAATAGCAGACATGTCTTGAGATAGCTCTAACTCATAAGCTACTTTGCCAATTCATTTTGTGATCCGGTAAGGTCCTACATAACGTGGACTCAGCTTGTCTTTCTTCCCAAATCTCATCACCCCTTTCATAGGAGCTACTTTAAGAAATATAGAATGTCCAGCTTCGAATTCAAGTGGCCTACACCGTACATCGACATAACTTTTCTCCCGACTCTGAGCAGTATCTATTCTTTAGCGAATACTCTTTATAGCTTTAGTGGTGTCATCTATAAAGTTTGTGTAGGATCGATATGTTGGCCGAATAGAGGGGGGTGAATAGCCCTCTTTCGTCGTACGGTGGAATACGATCGTTCTCATTGCGTGCTCATCTACAATTGTCGTTAGCGCAGCGGAAATAACAATAATAATGATAACAATAATGCAAGCACACATCAATACACAAGATATACGTGGTTCGGAACCAAATGGTTCCTACTTAACGGGCGAGCTAACCGAGCTCTAGTTATGTGCATGACACTAACTAAACTCCTTCTCGACTACACGTCGGAGGTGGAGAAACCTCTTATAAGCTATTACAACAGTAATACTACAAGAAATACAAAGACACTAAGAAATACAAGTAAAGAACGCTTTACAACTCTTTGCTTTGAACCCTTTCTTGTTGCTTGCTTTGGATGGCTCTTGAAGGACTGGAATGCAACAGCAATTCCCCTCCAATAGCTTCCTTAAAGTCTTTGCGAAATCCTCCCTCTTGAGCTCCTTTTATAACCTGCATCAAGCTGATTTCGCGCCCACCAGTCGACTGACAAAAGGCCCCAGTCGACTGCTCCTGTAGCTGTTGTCTCACAACGACAAGATCCACGTTGGACAAGTTCCAACGGATCACCTACCAGTCGACTGATCATGCCCATCAGTCGACTGGTGACCTAGTAGTCGAATGGCCAGTCAGCTACGGAGAGTTCTATGTTCGTGACATTCCCATTAGTCGACTGCCATCCCTCGGCGATCATTGCGATCGACATTAGTCATTGCCAATCCATAGCGATCGCGCACAAAACCTACGATCTAAAACGGTGAACCCTAGTCGACTTAGAGCAGTCGACTGGCACCTATGTCATTTGACTGATTTCGGGTAAAACCTCAAACCAAAGTTGTTTGAGCATCCGACACCCAGTCTTAGCCACTTGGCCAAGTCCACCTTATCCCTCATGGAGTTTCCCACCGAAGCTCTCTTCCCTCAGCCTACGTCCCTCGGATGCGCCAAGCGCATGACTTCGCAACACCATCCTTCGCGTCTCATGCCCTCGAAGTATGCTTCCTGTTGGATCGAGAAGCGTCGCTAGAGGGGGGGGTGAATAGCGATCGTAAATCTTTTCGACGTTTCGTTCGAGTAGACAATTAAACGAGTAAGAGCAGCGGAAAATAAATGAACACGTTTATTTTTACTTGGTTCACAACCCAGCGGTTGCTACTCCAAGGCCCTATCGGTCCTAGACCGCGTACGGAGGGCAAAGCACTATAACGTCTCCTCCTCGTTGGAGGTAGGAGACAACGATCACAAAAACCGAATGTACGAGGATGAGACAACAAGCCTACCTCACCTCGGTATGATTAAATTAAATAATACAATAAAAATAAATACTTGCTACTACTGCCGATGAAGGAGATTTGAACTTGTCATCGCGTCGGCGTTATGACGGCGTTGGAGCATTGGCGTTGTAGGAGTACTTGATGAATAAACTTGATGATGCTTGGAGTTGGAATCCTCCCCTCCTTTTATATATTTTGGCCTTTGAATATGTCTCCTCTTTTTTCGGAACAGATCACGAAGTTGTCCAAATTTTATCGCGAAATGGCCGCATCAAACCTTATCCGTTTTGACCTAGTACAAAGGCTGATTCGTCGCCATCAGTCGACTGATACCTCCCATCAGTCGACTGATGAGCATCAGTCGACTGCTTGATGTCCAACAGTCGACTGCCAGCCTGGCCACTTCCCTGCAGTAAGAGGATAGCTCGGAAAATGATAAATGCGATAGTTTCTGATCGTCCGATCTCGACCTAGACTTTCCACGGGAAGTCTTAATCGGATCGCCGTCTACGGTCACCCCCATAAAAAGGACACGACCTTACAATCTCTCACTCACACGATCTTACCACGATAGTAGCTCTCACTTCTGGCCTTCCACTCGATTCATTCGGCTCCCTCCGAAGTCACTCGAGTGTCGCCCGTCCACCGCGGCTTCCTCCGGGTGTCGCTAGCCTTGAGCTCCAGCTTTAACACTTTTTTGCACACTTGATTTAGCTCATGAGATAACGATGTAAACTTAACTTTGTGTCTTTGTCATAATCAAAACACAGGTTCGATTATCTAGTGCCCCTGCACCAACAATCTCCCCCCTTTTGATCTATGGCAAACCAACACAAAGTTAAGGAAAATTAAAGCATAAAACAGGTATAGTAGAAGATGAATGTGAAGATGAATATCATTTACAAAAACTCCCTCTCAACCAAAGGTGATTTTTGAAAGAGATAATTTAATTTTCAAAATTAAATTTTATGTTACTCCCCCTTAACTTTTTCTCTTCTCCCCCTTTTGCCATAAATCAAAAAATTTGGGGTTTTTGTATAAAATAGGGTTTTGAAAACAATATCGTATATGCATGCATCTAGATAAATCAAATATGAGTCCAAACATGCATCTAGCAATAGTTAGATAGATTGGTTCGAGGTGTGTCCCTCTGCACCAATAATCTAAAGGTTTATAATATAACCCTTAGGGTTAGTTTGCTCTCCCCCTTAGTCAAATATATGAAGTATAAGAGATGTAGGGGGCGCTAAACTTTGGCCTAAGAGTTGTTAAGTACAATAGTTGAGAAAATAAGTAGTATTTTGAAGAGATTGTTTTAAGTATATTTCAATTATCCTTAACATCTCACCCATTCTATGTGTCTCAGAATTTGTTCACCTTATATGTTTTGTGAGATGATTTTTAAATTGATTAAAGATAGTCAACCTTGGGTTAGATTCGGATTTAACCTTTAGATCGTTAAGTAACTTTTCGAGAAACTGGCTTCCAGGTCGTGGCGAGGCACAAGGGCCTTCTTTGATCGGAACAACGACCACTTCCTTAGACAAAGCCAAATTCAAGAAAATATCACTTAAGTCACTTAGGGTTACTTCCTGGTCTAACTAGTTTAGGATACGGCGAGGTAGCTTCAGCTAGTTCCACTCGGTCAAGTGCACCAAGCTAGATATGCCTTATCTAGCTCGAATACACGAGACTTTGTTTCCCTAACGTACTATCATCTCGCCGCGTCCTGATACTATGTTGTCAAGAGTTGACTAACCATTTACCCTATCTAGCCATTCTAAAAATTAAAGTAAAATATGCAATGGTTTTGCTAAGTAAGCGGGTATACTATTTTAGTGTTAGCTCCCCCTGGACCATTGAACCAATATGGTCTATTCAAATAATGAACTTGATCCTGGGGAATCCAAACCTTATTAGTCCTTATATGTGAGTTCAATAAAACCTTTGGGACCCATGCTTGGACTCTTTGATGACTACGATTTACAATAGACATATAAGACCTATTCGTAGTCTTTGACTTAAATCTGAGTCCGGCTTTGTTGTACACGGCTCTTTGGGTTCCAAGTAGTCGATTAAGGTTCTTAGATCCCAATGTGATCCTTTCCAACCTAGCCTCAACCTCTTGAACTCGGTCTTTCAAGAGAGAATTCTCCTCCTCAAGTTTTTCAATTTGGGTTGAGTTTCCCTCTTGAACATGACTAGTTGAAGAGGTTAGAGTAGCCTCTTGCTTGAGGGTTTCAACCTCCTCAAGTAACGACTCAACCCTAGACTCGGACTTAGTTAATTTCCTATTAAGCATTTTAATTGTATTGTAAAGCGTATGAATTAGTGAGCGGCTAACCTTAATTTTCTCTTTTGGTCTGGCTTTGAGTTGCTTCTCGAAGTAGTCCTCGAGTTCGGAGTCGGTGTTATAGTTGGACTCGGCCCGGATTCGACTCGGACTCCTCGGTCTTGCCATGTAAGCTATGTCTTCTTTGTTGTCCCAAGTTGCATGGAAGGCTTTCCTTGCTCCCTTTTCTTTGGTTCTCGTACTTTCAATTTCCTTCTTTCTTTCGAACTATTCTCCGCACAACGTTCACTATTGCTTCCACCTCTTTGATTGGACTGATTCGCCTTGGGTTCGAGTTCATCTACTTGCCTAGTAGGTGGCTTGCTTCTTTGTCCTGCAAGTAGAGCAATACCTCTCTCAGCCCGGACCACGTTAGTTTGCTCGTGAAGTTCAAACTCAGAAAATAATTCATCTAACCTAAGCTTTGAAAGGTCCTTAGAGACCTTGTAGACATCGAAAATGGATGCCCACAAGGTAGTCCTAGGGAAAGCATTTAAAGCGTACCTTATAAGGTCCCGGTTCTCTACGGCTTGCCCGATTGAGTGAAGACCATTGACGATGTCTTGGATCCATGCATGTAATTGGGTGGCGGTCTCGTGATCCTGCATCTTTAGATTATATAGTTTATTTAAAAGTAAATCTCTTTTACATACCTTAGCATCGGGCGTCCCTTCGGGTAGATCAATCAATTTGTTCCAGAGGTCTTTGGCGCTAATGAATGGACCGATGCGGTTGAGCTCCTCCTTGGACAAGCCACATTGTAATATTTGAGTTGCTCTTGCATCGGCTTCGATTTGCCTCTTGGTTGTATTTGTCCACTTATTGAAATCCAAGGGCTCTCCTTGATCATTGGTGGGTAGAGCAAATCCGGTTTGGATTATTATCCAAGTCTCGACTTATGTTTTCAAGAAACACTTCATTCGACCTTTCCAATAACGGAAATCATTTCCGTTAAAGAACGGAGGTCGGGTGGTGCTATACCCCTCAATGTGAGCCATTAAGTCTCTTGCAAAAAGATGAATAAAAACCAAAGAGAATTCCAAGACTTGGTCTTGGATTAGTAGTGCGGGAAATAATAGGAAATAAATAGAAATAAATAAGAAGAATAAGAAACTAACAAAAACTAGAAACTTACGACCTTCGGTGTCCCTGAAAGGATACTGAACGTTGGATTTTGGGGCTGGAAACAGCTTGTTACGAGGGTAATCCCTAGTAAGAAATGTAGATCTCTCAGAGGGCTTCGATTTGGTAGGTAGATCGTTACGTGAGTCCACTTGTGCGAAAAGTTATATCCGTTTTACCGTCGGCTATTCCAAGGGAGAATACTTGCAAGCACACAACCAAAAGAAACGTACCAAGACTTCGTCTTGGATTAGTAGTGCGGGAGGAATAAAAACCTAAGAAAGATACGAATCGAAAAATACGAAAAGAAAACCAAAACGTGCTAGATTGGTGGTTTCACCAAATCTTAGCGCCCCCGCTCTGATACCAATTGTTGGATCGAGAAGCGTCGTAAGAGGGGGGTGAATAGCGATCGTAAATCTTTTCGACGTTTCGTTCGAGTAGACAATTAAACGAGTAAGAGCAGTCGAAAATAAATGAACATGTTTATTTTTACTTGGTTCATAACCCAGCGGTTTCTACTCCAAGGCCCTATCGGTCCTAGACCACGTACGGAGGGCAAAGCACTATAACGTCTCCTCCTCGTTGGAGGTAGGAGACAACGATCACAAAAACCGAATGTACGAGGATGAGGCAACAAGCCTACCTCACCTCGTTACGATTAAAATAAAGAATACAAAAAAAATAATTACTTGCTACTGCTGCCGACGAAGGAGATTTGAACTTGTCGTCGCGTCGACGTTTTGACGGCGTTGGAGCGTTGGCGTTGTAGGAGTACTTGATGATGCTTGGAGTTGGAATCCTCCCCTCTTTTTATAGATTTTGGCCTCTGAATATGTCTCCTCTTTTTTTGGAACAGATCATGAAGTTGTCTAAATTTTATCGCGAAGTGGCCGCGTCAAACCTTATCCGTTTTGACCTAGCGCAAAGGCTGATTCGTCGCCATCAGTCGACTGATGCCTCCCATCAGTCGACTAATGAGCATCAGTCGACTGCTTGATGTCCAGCAGCCGACTGCCAGCCTGGCCACTTCCCTACAGTAAGAGGTTAGCTTGAAAAATGATAAATATGACGGTTTCTGACTGTCCGATCTCGACCTAGACCTTCCACGGGAATTCTTAATTAAATCGCCGCCTACGGTCGTCCCCGTAAAGAGGACACGACCTTACAATCTCTCACTCACACGAGATTACCTCGATAGTAGCTCTCGCTTCCGGCCTTCCACTCGATTCCTTCGGCTCCCTCTGAAGTCACTCGAGTGTCGCTCGACCACCGCAGCTTCCTCTGGGTGTCGCTAGCCTTCAGCTCCATCTTTAGCACTTTTCTGCACACTTGATTTAGCTCGTGAGATAATGATGTAAACTTAACTTTGTGTCTTTGCCATAATCAAAACACAGGTTCGATTATCTAGTGCCCCTACACCAACACTTCCTTTTAGTCTCACTCCATTCTCTCCCCGTCCGGCGGTTCCTCGGATGCACCAAGTGAACGACTTCGCAATGCCATCCTTCACCAACTCAAGGACCCCGAGCCTAGTGAACTTACCAAGTCCTCAAGACTTCCCACATGCACCAAGCACACAGTTTCGCAATGCATTTCTCACCAAGCACCAAGCGCATGGCTTCGCAATGCTTTAGACTTTTCCCACACCAAGCTCCATGCTTGGATTTTCCATGCCAACACCATGTTGGACTTTCCCATGACAATCCCATGTCATGAGTTTTGTCTATCATCAAAATACTATCAAAATATTGCTCGAGTCAAACTCGAGTCAACCTGGGCTGATTGCACCAACAATCTTCTCCTTTTTATGATTGACAAAACTACCAATCTCAAGTCTACCAATTTTTCCCATATTGGCAATTCTCATATCCCAATGATAATTCCAACGAACCCTAATTGGTAACTTGGTAACTTCTCCCCCTTTTTGACATTACAACAAAAAGGTTCTCCTCAAGGGTATGAATGTATCATTTCCCAATGAGATCTTATAATCTCTTCCTTGGAGGAACACATGCCTACAATCTTTCTAGTGATCCCATATCACTTAAGAGAGGCAACCCAATTTTCCTTCCATGAGGAAATACACATCCATCTTTCCATGATAGATACCTCCCCCTAGAGGCTTGCTCCCCCTTAACCATTGCACCAACAATGTCCTTGGAGAGTCCCTAAGCCAATAGGAACATTAACCAAATCAAAATTATGGCAAAGTTCAACACTCATCCACCTTAAAGTTGATACTTTCCCTACACACTTCTCCTAATCCATATCCAATGGATTTCCACCCTTTCTTATGCTCTCCCAAGCATGTCCTAGAGTTAGGAGTGGTTAGGGAACCTTAACCTAGCTGAACATGGGCCTAACCAAAAAGGTTTACCCAAAATCAGCTTGTGGTCATTCGAAATGTCAAATTTTGATCGGTAAGCCATCATCGATCATTGCCATTCATGGAATAAATATACATAGTTTTAAGAATCTTGAAAATGCATACGTAAAATACTTATCATGAACACTATGGGTAAAAAATATTTGAAAATTATTTTACCCACTAAATTAGGAGATTGATACAAAGTCCAAAAGTTAAGAAAAGCTTCAATATTGAGCCCTCTTTGTATCATCCCATTCAATGGTGATTGTTATCAAAAGATAGATTTCACCAAGGTTTTCTAAAATGTTTTCAAAACATTTAATTCCTTTTTCCTAAACATCTCACTTGTATCTAGATGTGTAAAACACATACAAGTCAATTAATCTAGTGAGATGTGGGTTTTTGGTTCTTTAATGGTCTCATGCATATTCTAAGGAAATATTATTTGATTCCCTTCAAATTATGCCATAGTCCTTAAATTCATTTTAATTATATGCATGATGAGTATTATGGCATAGATATGATATAGATAAGAGCATATGCCAAAATCATGATGTCATGGCATGTGAAAGAAATCTAAGCATACATGACATCTAAAAATAATTCTAAACATGATCATGACATTTTTATAGATAAAAATGAGAATGATGTCATGACATGGCAAGGCAAAATAAATCGTGGCAAGTAAAATATGCTAAGGCATAAAATACCTAAGTGTTAAGTCCAAATTATCATTTTTAGGGTTAAGATCATTTTTACCTTAATGTCATTATCTCCCCAGTGTGCCATAAACCCAAAATGGCACACCAATACCTCTAAGACCTATTTGTGCCAATTTAATCATTTTTCAACTTCTCAAAGCATATTGGCACATCCTAATGTGTCAACTCACCATGGCTAGGTTAACTACCCATCCATTTAGGATTGACACACCCTAACCCATCTAGCGTGAATCAATCAAGCTTCTAGGAACCCAATACCTATTGGAGCTCCTTGGGTTAACAAGGTATTCACTAGGGATAACTTCCCTAGATACCTTCCTAATGACCCTTTTAGGCTTTAAAACCATAGTCTTTTAGGTCTTTTCTAAGTCAACTCTAGGGGTAACTCCCCCTTTGACCTTCTTAGTGTTCCTTAAGTCCTTAGCCACTAAGCAAATACCATGGCTAGTCTTAGGGATAACTTCCCTATTAGCCTTGATTTTTCTAGACCTAGAAATAGTTCCATAATCAAATGGAACATTATGATAAGTCTTCTTAGGCTTAGGTTTGTGACCCAAACCTTCTTTGCCCTTAGACCGTTTTTGAACCTTAGGTCTTGACTTTTGGGCATTTGACCCTAGAATTGAATTTTCTATGATTCTAAGGGTTTTCTCCATTCTCTCAAGTCTTGACCTCAAGACTTGGTTCTCTCACTTTAATTTTCCCAATTTTGAATTTTCATTAGGTTTTTGGGAAAGGTTCTTCCTCTTAGGCTTGTGTCTACCCTTCTTAGGTTTAATGGCTAGATTTTCTTCTATTCTCCTAATGGACTCCTTTGGTAAAATATTTTTAGAATTATGAGTCCTAGGTTTGTCCTTAGTTACATGAACATGCTTGGCACCTAGGAAAAAATATTTATTTCTACTAGCATGCTTTTCATTAATAATAGCAAGAGAACTAAAATAATTCTTAGCATGCTTTTTAACATTAGGAATTGAAGGTGCATTAATTAAATTTACCTTAGGGTTAGCTTGGGAAGCTCCCCCTACATGAGATACACCTTCTTGCCCTTTCTTCCTCCCCCTAGGGCATTGGCTTCAGTAGTGTCCCTTTTGATTGCATTTAAAGCACACAATGTGCTCTTTGCTCTTGGTTGAGGGGACTCCGGCATCCTTTGACTTTGGGTTGACTTTTGGTGCCGATGCCTTCTCCTTAGCCAATTTTGGGCATTTACTCTTGTAATGCCCTTTCTCCCTACACTCAAAGCATATTATATGATCTTTATTTAAAATCACAACACTTGAGTTACCTAAGGAGGTGGTGGAGGCCTCTTCACTTCTTCCGGAGGTAGAAGCTTCATTTTGATCTTGATCCGAAATGGAAATCCTTTCCTCCCCCTCAATGCTAGAGGTAGAGGTCTCCACCAAATCATCCACATCTTCAAATGTGGTGGGTGCTTCTTCCTCGGCATTCTCCTCTACTTGTTCCTGTTGGAAATTTTCTTGGAATTTTATTATCTTATTCCATAGTTCCCTTGCATCCCTATAGTCACCCGATCTAGACCAAATAATGTTAGGTAACAAATCACTAAGTAATTTTATTACCTCGAGATTTATCTTGAAGTCCTTGATTTGGTCTTGGGTCCACCTTGACTTCTCAATTTGCCTATTTCTTTCATCCCTATGAAATTTGAAACCGTTTTCTAGAATTAACATAATACCAAAATTGATTTCGAGATATACCTTCATTTTCCTTCTCCACCATAGAAAATCTCCTTCGAATTTTGATGGTTGGAGGTTGTAGCCAGCCATCTTATAGTGCTTGTGTCGGTGGTTAGTCCTCAACAAGCTCCTAGGCTCTGATACAACTTGTAGGAGCGATATGTTGGCCGGCTAGAGGGGGGTCAATAGCCCTCTTTCGTCGTACAGTGGAATACGATCGTTCTCGTTACGTGCTCGTCTATAATTGTCGTTAGTGCAGTGGAAATAACAATAATATTGATAACAATAATGCAAGCACACAACAATACACAAGATATACGTGATTCAGAATCAAATGATTCCTACTCCACGGGTGAGCTAACCAAGCTCTAGTTATGCACACAACACTAACTAAACTCCTTCTCAAATACACGTCGGAGGTGGAGAAACCTCTTACAAGCTATTACAACTGTAATACTACAAGAAATACAAAGACACTAAGAAATACAAGTAAAGAATGCTTTACAACTCTTTGCTTTGAACCCTTTCTTATTGCTTGCTTTGGATGGCTTTTGAAGGACTGGAATGCAGCAGCGAATCCCCTCCAATAGCTTCCTTAAAGTCTTTGCGAAATCCTCCCTCTTGATCTCCTTTTATTATCTGCATCAAGCTGATTTTGCGCCCATCAATCGACTGACAAAAGGCCCCAGTCGACTTCTCCTATAGTCGTTGTCTCACAACGACAAAATCCACATTGGACAAGTTCCAACGGATCACCTACGATCGGGATGATCATGCCCATCACCGATCGGTGACCTAGTAGTCGACCGCGATGGCTACGGAGCGTTCGGCTCGCGACATTCCCATCGATCGATCACATCCCGACATCGTCAATCACGCAATCCATGGCAATGATCGCCAAGCACAAAACCTACAGTCTAACACCAGTCGAACCCTAGTTGACTTAGAGCAGTTGACTGACACCTATGCCAGTCGACTGATGTCGGGTAAAACCTCAAACCCAAGTTGTTTGAGCATCCGACACTCAGTCTTAGCTACTTGGCCAAGTCCACCTTATCCCTCATGGAGTTTCCCACCGAAGCTCTCTTCCCTCGGCCTACGTCCCTCGGATGCGCCAAGCGCACGGCTTCGCAATGCCATCCTTCGCATCTCATGCCCTCGCAGTATGCTTCCCTTTGGTCTCACTCCATTTGCTCCCCGTCCGGCGGTCCCTCGGATGCACCAAGCGCACGTCTTCGCAATGCCATCCTTCATCGACTCAAGGACCCCGAGCTTAGTGAACTTACCAAGTCCTCAAGACTTCCCACATGCACCAAGCGCACGACTTCGCAATGCATTTCTCACCAAGCACCAAGCGCATGACTTCGCAATGCTTTGGACTTTTCCCACACCAAGCTTCATGCTTGGATTTTCCATGCCAACACCATGTTGGACTTTCCCATGTCATGAGTTTTGTCTATCATCAAAATACTATCAAAATACTGCTCGAGTCAAACTCGAGTCAACCCGGGCCGATTGCACCAACAGTTTGTCTTGAGCCACATTTCTTTCTTCTCACCACCTTCATACCAACAAATGGGAGACCTACACTTTCTTCCGTATAAATCTTCATAGGGTGTCTTTCCAATTGTAGCTTGGTAGTTGTTATTGTAAGGAAACTCTGCCAAACATAGGTATTTGCACTAGCTTCCTTTAAAATCTAAGGCACAAGCTCGTAGCATGTCCTCTAGAATTTGATTTACTTGTTCGGTTTGCCCATCTGTTTGAGGATGAAATGTTGTGCTGAATCGTAACTTAGTGTCAAGGGCCTTCTGAACACAATCCCAAAAGTGTGAAGTAAATCAACTATCCCTATCAGAAATGATGGTCTTAGGAACTCCAAACAATCTGATCACCTCCTTAACATACAACTGAGCTAGTTGTTCCATTGAGCACGATATTTTGATTGCCAAAAAATGAGTAGATTTTGTCAATCTATCAACAATCACCCAAATAGCATCATAACCATTAGTTGTTTTGGGTAGTCCTACTATGAAATCCATAGCTATATCTTCCCACTTCCATTATGGAATCTGAATAGGTTGCAGCACTCCTCCAGGTCTCTGATGTTGTGCTTTGACTCTTTAATACGTCAGACAGGTGCTGACATATTTTGCCACATCCCTTTTCAAACCGAACCACCAGAACTTTTGTTTCAAATCTTGATACATCTGGAAGATCCAGGATGCATTGAATATAGGGTCCCACGAGCTTCTCCTAAAATTCTCCTTCTTAATTTTGGATCATTGGGAATACATAAGCGTTCACCGAGATATAGTATCCTACTGTTAGTGAAATGAAATCCTTCATCCTTTCCTTCTTGGATCTCTTGCTTGATCCTTTGGATGCTTGGATCTTCATCTTGCTTTGCTAGTATATCATCAAAAAGTGTTGGCACTATCGTTAAGGTAGAAAGCTATCCAGAAATAATCTCAGCCCTAAAATTCAACATCTCTTTCTTTAATGGTTGGGATAATGAAGATAAGGACATTAAGGTGGCACAAGATTTCCTGCTCAGTGCGTTTGCTACTTTGTTTGCCTTTCTAGGATGGTAGAAGATTTCACAGTCATAATCTTTAACCAGCTCAAGCCATCTACGTTGTCTCATGTTTAAATCCTTCTGAGTGAAGAAATATTTCAGACTCTGGTGATCTGTATAAATCTTGCACTGAACTCCATACAAATAATGTCTCCAAATTTTGAGAGCGAAGACCACTGCTGCCAACTCAAGGTCATGAGTGGGATAATTCTTTTCATAATCTTTGAGTTGTCTAGATGCATAGGCAATGACTTTACCATTCTGCATAAGCACAGCTCCGAGTTCCATTTTGGATGCATCACTATACATATCAAATCTTGCATTACTTTCTGGAAGGGTAAGAATTGGAGCACTTATTAATCTCTTATTTAGTTCAAGGAAACTTTTCTCACAATCCTAAGTCCATTCAAACTTTCTGCTCTTTCTGGTAAGAACCGTCAGTGGTGAAGCTATCCTTGAGAAGTCTTCTACAAATTTTCTGTAGTACCCTGCTAATCCAAGGAAACTTCTGATTTCACTGGCATTCTTTGGTTGACTCCAGTTACTAACAACTTCTATCTTTGTCGGATCTACGATAACCCCATCTTTTGAAATAATGTGACCCAGAAAAGATACTCGATCGAGCCAAAATTCACACTTGGAGAACTTGGCATACTGTGAAAGTGCGTAACCTTTGTCTTCAAATGTTCAGCATGCTCTTCCTGAGTCCTTGAGTAAATAAGGATATCGTCAATGAAGACAATCACAAGCTTTTCGAGGAATGCCTTAAATACCCGATTCATTAAGTCCATAAATGTTGCGGGAGCATTTGTCACTCCGAAAGGCATGACCACGAACTCATAGTGTCCATACCTCATTCAGAAAGTTGTTTTCGGTACATCATCCTCTTTAACTTTTACTTGATGATATCCAGACCGCAAGTCAATCTTGGAGAAAATTGAGGCTCCCTTCAACTGATCGAACAAATCATCAATCCTTGGCAAACGATATCTGTTTTTGATTGTCACTTTATTCAGTGCTCGATAGTCTATGCACATTCTCATAGACCCATCTTTCTTCTTCACGAAAAATACCAGAGCTCCCCACGGTTAGTGACTAGTGCGAATGAATCCCTTGTCGAGTAACTCCTGTAATTGTTCTTGAAGCTCTTTCAGTTCTGCCAGAGCCATAGATAGGGTGCTTTTGAGATTGGTTTGGTACCAGGAATAAGTTCAATCTCAAACTCGATTTCTCTTTTAGGAGCCAACCCTGGCAACTCATCAGGGAATACTTCTGGGTAGTGACATACAACTCAGACTTCTTCGAGCTTTTGACCTCTCTCTTGCTTTTTATCCACCACATATGCTAGATACCTAGTGCATCCACTGACTAACATCTTTTGAGCTTTTATGGCAGATAAGAACTTCTTAGTTCTCTTATTTGGTTCTCCTATAAATTCAAACTTAGGCTCTGCCTCATGTTGGAATACGACTCTTCAAAGAACTCTGTTTCAAAGTTAGCCCAAATCATCAGATTAATCACTTTTTTTGCCTTTACCTGTTCCCACCACATTTTGGCATCTCCAGCTAAACAAAATGACACACATTTGACGTTCTCATTTTCAGGCCAATCAAGCAGTTCTAAAATACTTTCTATCATCTTGAACCAGGCCTAAGCATCGCATGGTTCACTCGTACCAGCAAAACTCTTTGGCTTCAGCTTTTGCCATTGAGTTAAGTACGCCTCTTGCCTCAGCCCCACCATTGGGCCTATTAGGGGAATTGGTGGGGCAAGGGGTGCAGCCGGTATGACATTCTAAGAAACTGGTGGAGTAACAGGATTATCTTGTTGGTTCATCATCATGGTATTGATAACCTATTGCTCTGCAACTTGATGTTGAAGCTGAGTGAGTACCTGCATCAAGTCAGGTTGTGGTACTGCTTCATTTGTCCTCTGATTTCCATTGGTCTGTGTTCTATCCATTTTTCTTCATAAAGTAAGACCAATATAATACTACTACTATTACTTAATTTCTATCATCATCACCTACACATGTAAGCATGTTTAACAAAACATTCTTTACTAGCATAGAAGGAGGTAAAACATATATGTACTTTCTTACTTGAAAGCGGTAGGATTGATGCTTGATGGTTGTGTGGCGGAAGGGCGAAATTGGCTCTGATACCATACTGTAACACCCCCCTCTCTTTATTCATGTAAAGGAGGTGTTACCATCATACTTTAATTATAAACCAAACATGTCTCAATTATTCCATGAACTCTTTTCCACTATTTACTAATATAACTAATACCTGATTTAAAATGAAGGTTGTCAACAACTCGTAACAAGATATAAACATGGTTTTAATAACAAGTAGAGAAATACCTCAACCCATAAAACAGCGAAACACGATCGTGTTGAAAAACACGGCCTGACCGTGTTAACCACCCACGGTCGTGTTGAAAAACATGGCTTGGCAGTGTGAGCCTATGTTCACCCCAGAATGATAGTCAAGCACATAACATGAACTCTAGCATGCTAGCACATTCAAAGGTCTTAACATATCATAATACTAGCGCATTTAAAGGTCTTAACATAACATGATATTAACAAGTTCAACATACTTAGACACAATATACTCACGAACATAACATGAACACTAACACACTAGCACGTTCAAAGGTCTTAACATAACATAATACTAGCAAATTCATCATTCTTAAATACAACATAACCATTAGTAAATTCAGAGTTCTTAACATAACATAAATTCTAGCAATTCAGAATCGTAATCCACTATTCCGCTGGCACACACACCAAGCACTTCATCTGTTGCCCCCCCTCTTACTCAAGCCTTGCTTTACCCTTATCTGCAGTATAAGGAATGCAAACTATAAGCAATGATGCTTAGTAAGTACCTCCTATTCTCACAAAACATCGCATTAAGAAAACATGCTATTAGAATTCTTGCATGCAACACATGCTTATACTTGCATTTAAGAAAATTCTACATTAACATTTAGAAATACTTGCACATAATACGATGGTTCAACTTGAAATGCATGAACTTTCTTCATTAAACATTTAGAAACCCTTGTACGTATAACAATGGTTCAACATGAAATGCATGAACTTGAAATACACAACTTGCAAAATATGCTTCGCTTGTAAAAACATGCGCATGAGAAATGCTTAAACTTGTTAACATTGTGCTATAATAAACTTTGGAAAATCTTGTACCATATATACTTAAAAATACTAATCATCTTCATTTGGGCAGCCCGGCATTGTACCATTTTGCGTGCAACCCTAATAGAATTCTGGGTAGCTAGCCACCAAACTTATTAGGGCAACTTACTAAGGGAGGTCTATGACCCGTGGGCGATCTAGGGGCCCGGTACATGCCACTTTAAAGTAAAATACTTCCTTTATATATGACCTACTGATTTTGGTCATTTAAAAACCATTTAACATGATTATACTCCAAACACCCATATAGGAAGCCTTTCAAGATATTTGATCATGCTCTTTGTCCCCAAAACTCGTAGGGGAAGCATCTTTGCGATCTTTACATCTTGCTTCAAAAAAAAAAATCTAAAATACCCATAAATCCGAACAACCATAATATGAAGAGAATATATAAATTTGAGCAAAATATGATAATAGAAGCTAGATGTACAAATCGAGAGTTACTTATACTATAGGGGAGAATTAGTATCTTTGTGATCTTATGTCTTGCCTAAAACGATATATACCTTACCTATAAATCTGAACATACACATATAATCTGATCAAAACATATAATATAAACAAAACATGGGAAAAGAAGCTAGATAAAATCAACCAAAGAGCTACTTATACTGCAGGTGAGAAATACTTACATCCTTTTGCTAGATTCACTAAATATACCGCTTGGGTTATGAAGATCTTCTACACGTTTTTTAGCCTTAAGAGTGAACCTTGAATATACCAAGACCTTGTGAGAAAATCCCCTTGAAAACCCCCCTCAAGAACACCAACACAAGGGATTATGGTTTGGTGAAGGAGGAGGAAGGAGGAGGGAAAATTTCGGCCAAAGATGAGGAAGAAGGAAGAAAAAAGAAGATGAAGTGGTTTGGTTTTCTTGCTCCTTTTAATCTCCACGTTAATAGCTGGGGAGATGAGGGAAAAAAACTTTTCATCTTCTCATGGGGAGATGAAATAACTATTCACCCTCTCATCTTCTCATTTATCTTCTTTGTATATTCCTTATCTATTCTAGCAAGAATTATCCTATAGCCTTGTGGTACCAAGGCTATCTCACAATTAGGAGGTTCATGATTCGAATCCTAGAAATAACAAACCCTATTTTATTTTATTTTATTTTCGGGCTTTAGAGTTTCAGACGCTATCACCCGGACCATTTCAAATTGTAGTTTTTCATGTCACGTTATAACTGCTGCTACTTGGGAACAACTGCCACAACACATTGTTTATCCTTTATATCGCTTTTGACTTTCTTTGTTCTGTAAGCGAGAGACTATTTTAAATGATACTCATTTCTCACCCATGATCATGTTCATTAGCTACAAAGTAATATGTTGGGTGTCATGTATAACCCATAGAAAATAGACCAGACTTCTTCTTCCAACAACTTTTTCTTACATGGTATAAAAATATTTTAAGTGTATAGCATTCCATGGCCGAGGTAATTCCCTACTCTGATCGTCTTTTAGATAATAAGCTGACCCAGCCACTAGACGAGGAACCATGTAGGGCCCTTCCCAATTTGGAGCTAGCTTTTCTGGGCTTCTTCCAGGATTGACCTTACTTAAGACTAGATCACCCTCCTGGAACCTCCGGAGCACCACTCTTTTGTTAAAAGCTTGTTGCACTTTTTGCTTATAAAATTTTGCTCGCCTCCGTGCTTGCTCCCGCCTTTTTTCTAGCAAATCCAGCTCAATTCTTCTGATGATTTGATTCTGTTCTAGCTCATAAACATCGACTCGAGCACTACCCAGAATGGCTTCCACTGGAACAACAACTTCCGTTCCATATACCAGGTTGAATGGGGTTTCCCCTGTCACCGTTTTAGGAGTAGTTCGGTAGGCCCATAGAATCCTAGGCAATTCTTCTACCCATCTTCCCCTCTTAGCGCCCAATTTAGTCTTCAACCCCTGAATGAGAATTCTATTAGTTACCTTTGCCTGCCCGTTAGCCTGAGGGTGAGCTACTGAGGTGAAGGCCTACAAAATATTGAGACTTTGCCACCATTCTCTAATCTTCTTACCTTGAAACTACCACCCATTATCACTTACCAACCTTCATGGGATCCCATATCGGCATATGATGTTCTTCCATAGAAACTGTATTACTGCATTTTCTATGATTTTAACTAGAGGTTCAGCTTCTACCCACTTAGAGAAGTAATCCACTGTTACTAATAGAAACTTCTTCTGCGAGGATGCAGTAGGTATGGGACCCACGATGTCCATTCCCCACTAGTTAAAGGGGCAAGAAGCAACGATGACTCTCATTAACTCGGATGGTTGCTCGGACTGGTTACTGTGCCTTTGACAGGATGATCAAGCTTGCACCAAGCAGGTTACATCTTGCTAAAGAGTGGGCCAAAAATACCCAGCCAGTAAGACTTTCCTTTCCAAGGCTCTTCCTCCCAAATGATTGCTACAATACTTCGCGGAGCACCCACTCGGCGCCTTCCTTCCCCAAGCATCTTAATAGGGGTCGTCCAAAAGACATCTTATATAGAATCCCGTCTACAATTGTGAACCGCTTTGCTCTAGTCACCAAGATAGATATCACTCCTCTTTCTTTAGAAACCTTCCCTTGCTGTAAATATGTCATAATATCAACTCACCAATCTGGGATCTGGCCGGCTCCCAGAGTCACCTCTTCCACATTACATACCACCAGGGAGCTGGGAACTTCCACACAAATTGAACCTGATTGCTTCACCCCTTCGAGAGCAGTAGCTAGCTGAGCCAATTCAACCGCTTTTCGATTGTCTTCTCTTGGAATATGGTGCAGGATGACCTCTTTGAAATAAGCTTTTTCTTTTTCAAAAGCTATCAAATATTTCTGTAATGTTTCTTCCTGAACAATAAAAGTACCCTGTAGTTGTGACACTGCTAATTGGGAATCTGAATGCATCACCACGGAAGTCCCCCCAATGGCTCAGTCAACCTGCAAGCCAGTTAGGATGGCTTCATATTCCGCTTCATTATTGGACATCCGGTACCTGAGGCAAACAACTATGTGAGTTTCTTCTTCTTCGAAGGATACCAACAGTACCCCCACTCCACTACCTGTAGATCCAGAAGACCCATCCACAAAGACATTCCACACCTTTGTCCCTTCCTTTTTTTCAGCTGAGCTGTTCTCGAATCGGCAGGTACCTCTGCTAGGAAATCACCTAACGTTTGGGCCTTAACAGTGGTTCAGAGATGATAGTGAATGTCATATTCACTTAATTCCACAACCCACTTGGCGAGCCTCCCTAAAAAATTAGGCTTAGTCACCACCTAACCCAATTCACTAGTAGTCAAGATGATGATTGGATGGGCTAGGAAATATTTCCTCAATTTGCGGGTTGTCAGAATTAGAATATATGCCAATTTTTTCAACTCAGTATACCACGACTCTGCTCCTTTCAAGATATGACTGGTATAATAAAAGGATTACTGCCGAGAACCTTCTTGCTTCAACAACACTGAACTGATGGCTCGCTCTGAAATGACTAAATACATTCACAATGGTTCTCCTGAGACTGGTTTGGCTAGCAGAGGTAGTTCAGCTAAATACTTCTTTAATTATTGGAAGGCTTGCTCACACTGATCATCCCATTGGAATTTAGAAGCCTTGCGAAAGATCCGGAAGAAGGGTAACCCTTTGTCTGTTGATCTGACTATAAAACGAAACAAGCAAACTATCCTTCCTACTAACTTTTGAGTCTCCCGTAAATTTGTAGGTGACTTCATGTTACATAATGTTTGCACTTTCTCTGGGTGGACCTGTAGTCCTTTCTCTGTTACAATATACCCCCAAAAATTTTCCACTCTTCACCCTAAACAAAAATTTCTTGGGATTGAGCTTCATGTTATACTTCCTAAGGTGGCAAAAGTCTCCTCCAGGTCTGTAATTAGATCCCGAGTGGTTTTGGACTTGACTAGAATATTATAACCATATACTTTCACATTCTTGCCTTTCTGTTATGCGAAAATTTTATCCATGATGTGTTGATAAGTAGCTCCTGTGTTCTTCAAGCCAAACGACATCACTAGATAGGCGTATAGTCCTCCTGCTGTCATAAAACTGACATGCTTCTTATCGTCTTTCGCTAGCGGTATATGGTGACACCCTTGGTAAGCATCCATAAGAGACACAACTTCATACCCCAAGGTAGAGTTGAAGGGTTTTGCTTATCGAGTCCATGAGGGGAAACTTCACTTCCCACTAGACCTTGGTTGTTTGTTCATGGCGATCCCATCGATGTCCCCGGATTAAAAAATTTAATCCTTGACAAAAGGGATTGCTCAAACAACCAAGTCATCATCGTGCTATTCGTTTAGAGAGGTCACTTGAACAAACTCGTTGTTCAAGCGACCAACCTCTATTCTACAAGTAGCCGCGGAATAAACGATGTCCGGATCGCCGGATTTTGTGTTTATGTTCGGGATCCAAGTATTATTTAGCCACAAACAGATTTATATCATGCTCATAATTGTAAAACAAATACAAACATGTAACATATAAAAATTAGAGAATCGATATACCTCTCTGTTGGAGATCGATTGGCCGGCTAGAGGGGGGTGAATAGCCCTCTTACGAGGAATGTCGGAATTCTCTCGTCTACAAAGCGTTAGCGCAAGCGGAATATACAAATACAAATAAAGATAACACAAAAGATAGACAAGCAATACAAACACGAGATGTAACGTGGTTCACGGCTACGCCGCTAATCCACGGTCCGATTTGTTGGATCGAAAGTGTCGCTAGAGGGGGGGGGGTGAATAGCGATACGATGTCGTTAAAAAACTTTTGCAATAAGTAAAAAGCAAGTAGAGAGTGCACAGCGGAAATATAAAGTAGACAAGATATTTTTACGTGGTTCACAATCTTTCGATTGCTAATCCACGGCCCTAGTGATCCTTGATCACGTACGGAGGGCAATTCACTAAAACCACTCCTCCTCGTTGGAGGTAGGAGCAACGATTACAAAAAGAAATCAAGGCAAAGGGACACTCCCCCTTTCCTTGTTACGATTAAAGCACAAAGACAATTTAAAGAAGTAGAACTTAAATAAATATACCGACAACTCTTATAAGTAGAAGATGTAGCTTTCGTTGTCGGCGGCACTTCGTCGTAGCAAATGTGAGTAGTAGTAGCGGAGTTACGACGGCGTGTTGAGAGCTCTTGAATTCTTGTTATTTGCTTGGCTTGAACATGTCTATTTATGGATATTGATCTATGAATTTAGACATAGGTAGTGTCCAAGGTGAGGTTCTTATCCCAACTCAAGGATGAGGTGTTTCATCCAACCACCTTGTGCCACCTCAAGGAAGCCTTCACGCCAAGAAGAAGAAGCCATCCAACTTGTGCCACATCATGGGAGCCAACCATCTTGTGCCACCTCAAGGAGGCCTTCACGCCAAGAAGAAGAAGCCATCCAACTTGTGCCACATCAAGGGAGCCAACCATCTTGTGCCACCTCAAGGAGGCCTTCACGCCAACTCAAGGATGAGGTCCAAGCTTGGTGATGGTTTGGATGTCCACCTTGATGCCACATCACCCTTTGTACCAAAACACGAGTCAAGTCCAAATTCACCCCCTTGAAATTCGAGCTCTTCTCGAGGCTGGAACTTGACTAGCAGTTGACTGTAGTCAAAGGGTTTTGGACTGCAGTACAAGTTAGCTTAAAATATAGAGTACGATGGTTCTAACCATCTGATCTCGACCTAGACCTTCCATTGGAGGTATTGGGTCGGATCTACGCTTAACGACCTTGCTTCGCTTTCACACGAGCTTACCTTGTAATTTACGTATTGCTCTACTCAGTCTTGATGCCTAGAATGGGAAGTCCCTACAGCGTTTAAATACCTCGGATTCCAAGACATATGCGAACCTTCCGCTTCAACTTTAGCATTTACGCACATAATTGAGCTCGTAAGATAACAAATATACCCTTAACTATTGAGCCTTTTGCCATAATCAAAATCGGTTCGACTTTGGTGCCTTTGCACCAACAATCTCCCCCTTTGATTCATGGCAAGCCAGGCACAAAAGTTAAGGAAAAATTAAACATAACTTGATGGCTAGCATAATGATTAAGCATGAATGAGCTAGCATAAAGATTAAATATGAATGAGCTAGCATAATGATTAAGCATGAATGAGCTAGCATAAAGATTAAATATGAATGAGCTAGCATAATGATTAAATATGAATGAGCTAGCATAATGATTAAGTATGAATGAGCTAGCATAAAGATTAAATATGAATGAGAAATATTATTGTTTCAAGTTCTCCTTTGAGGTAACCTCCCCTTGAGAAGGTGAGTTCTTGAAAAAGAATTTTGACTCCCCCTTAATAGTTGCTTAAGTAAACGGAATTACTTAATATAAAAGGTAATAATTTTGTTTACTTTCTTCCTTACTTTTGTGACTTTCTCCCCCTTTTGCCTTAACTCAAAAAGTTTGTAAATATATTTTAGGGTTTGTAAGTCCAAGCAAGTTCCCAATATGATTTCTAAGGTAAGACTTAGGCTAATTTCATAAAAAGAAGCAAAAATAGAGTACATATATAGAAAAATTTAAATCCTACTCTATTACGCACATACCTAACTTTTAATGTTGTTAAAGATTAAGCTAAAGTCTTGGAGAGTGTGCTTCATCCACAGGAGCTGAGAGACACACTCACCCATAGCAACGGATTCGGCAACGGTGGTCGATAAGGCAACGCAATCTTTGCTTCCTCTTGCACCACTGCATACTAAACATCGGCGACAAAATCTACTATATCTCTCTTTACCTTTGTTTCTACCCGTATAAATGTTTCAAATCTTAAGTCTAAGGACATGGTCGTTTATCTAGATTTTGAATCCGGAGGTTAGCGTAAACTTCTTCCTTAATGTATCCATTCAAAAATGCTGACTTGACATCCATTTGAAACAATTTAAAACCTCGATGTGCAGCATATGCTAACAACATTCGGATGGACTCTAGTCTTGCTACGGGGGCGTAGGTCTCATCGTAATCTAAACCTTCGACTTGACTAAACCCTTTTGCGACTAACCTGGCTTTATTTCTAACTACTTCACCTTTATCATCAAGTTTATTTCGAAATACCCACCAATAATTGATTTTTCTTTAGGTGGTGGTACTAATTCCCAGACTTCATTTCTAGTGAATTGAGCTAGCTCTTCTTGCATAGCAATAATCCAGTCGGGATCAAGAAGTGCTTGTTCAATAGTTTTGGGTTCGATTTTGGAAATTAACGAGATTTGACTAAGGTTTCGGTATGAAGCTCTAGTTCGAACCCCTAAATTTGGATCACCTATAACTTGATTGATAGGATGACTTGGGTGAGTTCTAGTTTGACTTGGGTTAGAGTCATCTATCACTTGGTCGATAGGATGACTTGGGTTAGGACGAGATTCAAGTTCAAGATCAGAGTCGGGTTCGCTATAAGTTGATTTGCTAGTTGGTTTTGTTAAGGATTGAACGGGTTCGTGTCCTTCGTCGAAAACTATATTAATGGTTTCTTCGACTCTTATGTGTAGGATCAATGGAATTACTAAAGGGTTGTTTGTAAGTTTTTAAACCTAAATCATCTCACTAATATCTACATGATCAAAACATGTTATTCCTATGTGTTCTTGTGAGATGACTTTCAATTTTACTTGATTAATTTTAATGAATTTAAATTAACCAACATTAGGTTAGATTCGGATTTAGTCTAAGCTCATCAAGTAATCTTTTCAAGAGATTAGCTTCGGTCGTGGCGAGCCACGAGGCCTTCTTTGATCGGAACAACGACCACTTCCTTAGACAAAGCTAATTTCAAGAAATTGATAACTCGACTTACTTGAGACTACGTCTTGGTCTAACTAGTTATTTTTGAAAAGAGGCTCCCCGAGGCTCAATCTTTTCGTAGGATTTTAGTTGGTTTATTTTTGTAAAGAGGCTCCCCGAGGCTCAATCTTTTCGTAGGATTTTAGTTGGTTATGAGTCCTATCTAACCATTCTAAAAATAAAGGAAAAACTAAGCATGCAATTTCTAAGACTTAACAAAAATACATTTTGTATTGGCTCCCCCTGGACCATTGAATCAGTGGGTCTATTCACATAGTGAATTTGGTCCTTGGGAACCCAATACATGTTAGATCCTAAAGTTGAAATCAAAGTGGTCTTAGGGACCCATGCTTGGACATTTTCTTATGGTGGGTTACTATAGACCTATATGACTTATTGGTTGTATTTGAGTTAAACCCGAGTCCGGCCTTGTTGTACACGGCCCTTTGTGATCCAAGTAAGAGGTCAAGTCCCTTGGATCCCAAAGTGAACCTTTCCAACGTGTTCCTAAGGTCTTCGACTTGTGTTTTCAAAAGCGAGTTCTCAACTTCAAGCTTTTCAACTTGAGTTGAGTCCTCCTCTTGAATACGAGTAGTCGAAGAGGTTAGGGAGACCTCATGTTTGAGAAGGTTAACCTCCTCAATTAGGGTCTCGACCTTGGACTCGGACTTAGCTAGTTTCTTATTTAAAAATTTAATTGCACCATACAAAGTATTAAGTAACGACCGACTTACCCTTAATGATTCTTTTGAACCGGATACGGATCCGTGGCTTGTCTTGAATGGAAGCTCATCATCGGATTCAGACTCGGACTCTTCTTCGATTTCGGAGTCGTGCTCGGTCGGCTTGGCCATTAGAGCTTGGATATCGTCTTCTTCCTCCAACAACTCCTCCCAAGTAGCGTTTAGCGCTTTCTTGGTCATCTTCCGAACTAGATTGACTAGTTCGGATTCTATTTCGGAGTCTACTTCCGATTCGGACTCGTCTTCTTCCTTCGGGGGTGGCTTGCTTGCGGGCTTCTTCTTCTTGGAACCTGCAACTAACGCAATACTCTTCTCGGCCTGGACCACGTTAGTTTGCTCATGTAATTCAAGTTCCGAAAACAATTCGTCTAACCTAATTTTAGAAAGGTCCTTGGAGACCTTGTAGGCATCGACCATGGATGCCCACAAGGTGGTCCTAGGAAACGAGTTAAGAGAATACCTGATAAGGTCGCGAGTCTCGACCTTTTGTCCGATGGCATGGAGTTGGTTGACGATGTCTTGGATACGAGCATGTAGTTGAGTTGCGGTCTCGTTTTCCTGCATTTTCAAGTTATACAATTTATTTAAAAGTAAATCTCTTTTACATACCTTCGTGTCGTCGGTGCCTTCGTGTAGTTCCACTAGCTTGGTCCATAAGTCCTTTGCACTAATGAAGGGGCCGCGGTTGAGCTCTTCCTTGGACAACCCACATTGCAAGATTTGAGTTGCCTTGGCATCGGCTTCTACTTGTTTTTCATGGAATTTGACCATTGATCGTAACCCAAAGATTCACCATCTTCATTAATAGGAAGTGTGAAACCGGTTTGATTACGATCCACATCTCGATTTGGGTTTTAAGAAAGCATTCCATCCGACCCTTCCAATAACGAAAGTCATTACGTTGTAAAGCGGGGTAGTGCTAAACCCTTGAGATGGTCCATTTAAAAACAAGAAGAAGAATCTTGCAAAACACACGGAAAGAATATTCCAAGACTTTCGTCTTGGATTAGTAGTCTTGAGAAGTAAAAAGATATATAAAATGTAACTTGCAAAAGAAATAAACAATCAAATGCGAATGTCGTTGAAGTTCGGAGGATAACCTTACTCGGTATCTAACCCGAAGGACAACCTTATCCGGATCCTAAAGCCTCTAATGCAATTCTATATGTAGGAGAAGATAAGCAAGTGAAATAATTATACGAAAACAGAAATAAATAAATAAAAAATCTGAAAAAAAAGAAAAACAAAGCTATATTGGTGGTTTCACCGAATCTTATCTCCCCCGGCTCTGATACCAATTGTTGGATCGAAAGTGTAAGCTAGAGGGGTGAATAAGCGATACGATGTCGTTAAAAACTTTTGCAATAAGTAAAAGCAAGTAGAGAGTGCACAGCGAAATATAAAGTAGACAAGATATTTTTCGTGGTTCACAATCTTTCGATTGCTAATCCACGGCCCTAGTGATCCTTGATCACGTCACGGAGGGCAATTCACTAAAACCACTCCTCCTCGTTGGAAGGTAGGAGACAACGATTACAAAAGAAATCAAGGCAAAGGACACTCCTTTCCTTGTTACGATTAAAGCACAAAGACAATTTAAAGAAGTAGAACTTAAATAAATATACCGACAACTCTTATAAGTAGAAGATGTAGCTTTCGTTGTCACGACTCGTCGTAGCAAATGTGAGTAGTAGTAAGCGAGTTGCTCTTGAATTCTTGTTTTGCTTGGCTTGAACATGTCTATTTATGGATATTGATCTATGAATTTAGACATAGGTAGTGTCCAAGGTGAGGTTCTTATCCCAACTCAAGGATGAGGTGTTTCATCCAACCACCTTGTGCCACCTCAAGGAAGCCTTCACGCCAAGAAGAAGAAGCCATCCAACTTGTGCCACATCATGGGAGCCAACCATCTTGTGCCACCTCAAGGAGGCCTTCACGCCAAGAAGAAGAAGCCATCCAACTTGTGCCACATCAAGGGAGCCAACCATCTTGTGCCACCTCAAGGAGGCCTTCACGCCAACTCAAGGATGAGGTCCAAGCTTGGTGATGGTTTGGATGTCCACCTTGATGCCACATCACCCTTTGTACCAAAACACGAGTCAAGTCCAAATTCACCCCCTTGAAATTCGAGCTCTTCTCGAGGCTGGAACTTGACTAGCAGTTGACTGTAGTCAAAGGGTTTTGGACTGCAGTACAAGTTAGCTTAAAATATAGAGTACGATGGTTCTAACCATCTGATCTCGACCTAGACCTTCCATTGGAGGTATTGGGTCGGATCTACGCTTAACGACCTTGCTTCGCTTTCACACGAGCTTACCTTGTAGCCTCGCTTCCGGTCTTCACCCGAGTACCTCGGCTTCCTCCGAAGTCCCTCTGGCGTTGCCCGACCACCTCGGTTCCCACCGGGTGTCGCAGACCTTCCGCTCAACTTTAGCATTTCTGCACACTTAATTGAGCTCGTAAGATAACAAATATACCCTTAACTATTGAGCCTTTTGCCATAATCAAAATACCGGTTCGACTTTGGTGCCCACTGCACCAACACGATTCGTCCAAGGTGAATCACTCCTCCAAATCTATCCACTAGATCTCTCCTTTGCACAAAGCTAGGTGGAGGTAACCTCTTTTACACAAGGATCACTCTTCTACAATAGAATAGAGATTAGAACAAGTAGAAGAGTAGGGAATTGTGTATGGCACTTTGGGAGAAGTTTAGAGCTCAAGTATTAGCCTCCCAAAGCCCCACCACCTTCCTTTTTATAGAGGAAGAGGGTTTCTTCCCGTTGACACAGGATCAGTCGACTGATGCCCCCGATCAGTCGACTGATTCCGTAGCCGTTGCCCAATAACGACCGCTTTCCACGTTGGATTCCATCTACAAATAGTCGAAGAGTGGTTCACGGCTACGCCACTAATCCACGGTCTGATTCGTCCACGGTGAATCACTCCACAATCTATCCACTAGATCTCTCCTTTGCACAAAGTTAGGTGGAGGTAACCTCTTTTACACAAAGATCACTCTTCTACAATGGAATGAAGATTAGAGCAAGTAGAAGAGTGGGAAATCGTTTAGGGCACTTTGGGAGTAGTTGGGCGTTCAAGCATTAACCTCCCAAAGCCCTATCCCCTTCCTTTTTATAGAGGAAGAGGGTTTCTTCCTGTTGACACAGGATCATCGGTGATGCACTCGATCACCGGCGGTCCTCATTTCGTGCGTCTTGAGCTTTCCCGCGTTGGATTCCATCCAGCGGTATTGGCATCGATCGGTGATCTACCATCGATCGTGATGCTCGATCGATCAGTGCTTCAGGTCGACTCCATTATGCCGTGCGGTGCCGTGATCATTGCGTTCCTGGCGTCCCTTCGCATTCGACTTATCGATCATTGCCCGATCCATGGCGATCGGTATCAACAAAGGGTCTTATAACGACGGTCGATCGAACCATCGACTCGAGCGATCGGCCATGACATGGCGGTCGGTGTGTCGAAAACTCATCGACACTTGGCCAAATGGCCAGTTTCACCTAGAGCTACCCTTCGGGTTACAATTCGCTCACTCTCATCCCTCGGAGTCCCTCGCCTTGAGTTCTCTTCGTTCGCGGCCCGTCCCTCAGCGACATCGAGCGCCGCGACTCTGCAATGCTCCTTGGCGTCTCTTGCCTCGAGTCTACTTCCTCGGCTTCACTCCAAGCTTCGTCCGTGGTCCCTCGGATGCTCAAGCGCCGCGGCTTCAAGCAATCCTTCACCGACTCAAGGACCGAGTCATGAGATGTGAAACTCGCCACGGCTCCATGTGCGAATTACTAAGTCCTGCACGACTTCAACGCACATATCAAATCAACATAACACACTAACTTAAACCCTTTGCCACACACATCAAAACCTTATCATGGCAAGAGATTGCCCTAACAATCTCCCCCTTTTTGATGTGTGGCAATTCATTTAAGTTAGGTAAAAACATTTGATATAAATTTTAAAGGAAAGAAAGCATGTAAACATAAACATGATATAGCAACATGCAACTCACCCTTAATCCATGAAACTCTCTCTACAAATTCTCAATTTTCTCCCCCTATCATAATTTACTTAAACATAATCAATTATCCCCCTTTGACACCATCAAAAAGATTAACACTAAGTTATAAACTCATTACATCAAGTCTAATAGAAGAAAAATACCAAAAATTAGTTTTAAAACTGAATTCGGCCATTACTGTTCTGATTTACACGCCACCGATCGGTAGTTCGGACTACCCGATCGTACGCTTTGAAAATTCGATTTTGGAAGAAATGCGTTAAAAATTCTAGAAAATTCAAAAAATCATGAAATTTTGGGAACATATTTCTTATAAGGTTCTTTATCAGTGAAAAATAAATTTTCATGAAAAATCATCATATTTTCATGTTTTTGCCAAAAATCCAAAAGGTTTAAAAATCACTAGGTTTTTGACCATTCTAGTATCAAGTTTAATACCTAGTTTTGGTTCCAATTGTTTCAAAACATGAATACATAGATTTTAGATTAAGAAATTGTTTTAAAAACATATGAAATATCCAACCATGATCTTTGGGCAATATGTCTATGAATTAAACATAAGTCTTCCCCATGATTGGTCTATTATTGCTATTTTGATACTTCAAATGATCATCTAAATGCCATAGGCATTAGTGGACATTTGTATCATCCTAACATCTCACCCATGCTATGTTTTCAATCAAATAAGCCTATGGTGAGTGTGAAATGCCTCCTAGGGGGTATTTGTATATACTTAACCATTATATTCATACAATTCTATCAAGGTTAAGTATCAATCTAATAATCCTCATGATCATAAAGGCATATATGAATGAATTCTACATTATGATCATGAACCTAAAGTATTCATCAATTAATAATCATGCATTAGGTATTATATCATCATAATAAGCAAAGTATCACCTAAAGCATGATTTAACCCTATTTCTCATGATTATGTGCCAAATATCAAAATCATAAATCATGATTGCAAACATACGTAGCAATTGCATTAATCATCATGATTTAAGCATTATTAACTATTTATAGGCACGTTATCATCACCTAACACTATTTAAAAATGTTGTCCCGCCATCCTAAGTCAACCAAAATATGATATAGGTCAATTGCATATGGTTGACTACCTAGATTTTCTAACCCTTAAGGATGGATTTTGGAACCCAAAATAAGTTCTTTCCTATTGGGTTCACTAAAAACTCCTTAGGGATCCATTTTCTAGCAATTACTTTCTTTTTATCTTGTCCCCTAGCAATTAGGCATTTGTAGGCCTTTTCATTTTTCTTTTCTTTATAACCTAGACCCTTTTTGTTAAAGCTTGCCCTTTGGCTCCCTATGATCATGTTCAAGGTGTTGGAGCCAATAGTGAATTTTTCTAGGGCTTTTGTTAAATAATCTACCTTTTCCCTTAATGCCCTATTTTCTTCTATGCATGCATCACTAACATCTAATGGCACATAATTATCGTGTGAGCATGCATCATTTAACCTAGAAGAGATACTATCATTTTCATTTAAGCATGCATTTTCTAGCTTATTTTCTAATGCCTTAATTTGATCTAGCATGCTTTTGTTCTTCTTCTTAGCTCTAAATAAGTCCTTAGTGAGGCTAGAAATCATAGACATAATTTGCTTAGGGGGTAGATTCGTTACCTCACTTACCAAGCCCTCTTCTTCGGATGAGGATGTAGAGGAGGCTCCCCCTTCACTTGAGCTCTCTCCACTTGAGCTTGATTCTTCATTTAAGGAGGAGGAGCAATCCGAGTCATGAAGAGCCATTAGTGCTAAATTTGAGTAGACATGCTCTTCTTCTTCGGATGAGGATGAGGAAGCAAGGTCATCCCATGTCTTTGCTTTGAGTGCCATGGCCTTTCCCTTTTCCTTGGCCTTCTTCTCCTCTTCCTTCTTTTTACTCCCCTTTTTCTTCTTCTTTTCTTCTTTCTTCTTTCTTTCTTCCTTGCTCTTGTTTAGGAGGGGACAATTATCCCTTATGTGTCCCTCTCCTTGGCAATTGTAGCAAATGATTCTCCCCCTTGGTCTTCTATTCCTATCATTTGATTTGTTAAATCGAAAACATTTTAAAGCACGTCTTACCCTCCTTATCATATATGCTTCTTCCGTGCTATCCATGGAGGAGGATGAGGATGTTTCGTCATCGGAGGAGGAAGGGACTTCCATCTTCTTCTTCCCCTTATTTGCAATCAAAGCTACTCCTCTTGAAGGTTGGATTCTTGGCTCTTCTTGTATTCCTTCAAGCCTCGTTTCATGAAGCTCCATGGTTGAGAAGAATTCCTCCAAGGTACTTACTTCCAAGTTCTTGGAGATGTAAAATGAGTCCACCATAGAACTCCATCTTGAGGACAGGGGAAAGGCATCTATGGCCTTCATTACCATATCCCGGTTGGAGAGCCTTTCACCTACACTTGTTAGCCCAATCAAAATCTCTTTAAACCTAGAATGCAATGAAGTTACCTTTTCTCCCTTTTCTAATTTGATGTTTGATAGTTGGGAGCGGAGGAGGTCTCTTCTTGCTAGCTTAGCCTCCGAGGTACCTTCATGAAGCTCTACTAGCTTCTCCCACATCTCCTTAGCACTAGAACATTCCCCTATCCTATTGACTTCTTGTTGGGGGAGTACATTATAGAGGTGGTGCCTGGCCTTTGAATTTGGCAAATACTCATCTCTTTGTCTTTTGCTCTATCTTGATTTCTCCAATGGCTCCCCATCTTCGTTCCTAGGCAACTCGAAACTGTTTTCCATTATTAAAAGGATTTCAAAATCAGTTTCGAAGATTACCTCCATTTTCTTCTTCCACCAAGCGAATTCCCCTTCAAACTTTGGTGGATGAATGTTTGAGCCAGCCATTTTTTATGTAGAGCTTGTTGCGGTGGTTAGTCCGGTGACAAGCAACCTTGCTCTGATACCACTTGTTGGAGATCGATTGGCCGGCTAGAGGGGGGTGAATAACCCTCTTACGATGAATGTCGAAATTCTCTCATCTACAAAGCATTAGCACAAGCGGAATATACAAATACAAATAAAGATAACACAAAAGATAGACAAGCAATACAAACACGAGATGTAACGTGGTTCATGGCTACGCCGCTAATCCACGGTCCGATTCGTCCAAGGTGAATCACTCCTCCAAATCTATCCACTAGATCTCTCCTTTGCACAAAGCTAGGTGGAGGTAACCTCTTTTACACAAGGATCACTCTTTTACAAATAGAGATTAGAACAAGTAGAAGAGTAGGGAATCGTGTATGGCACTTTGGGAGAAGTTTAGAGCTAAAGCATTAGCCTCCCAAAGCCCCACCCCCTTCCTTTTTATAGAGGAAGAGGGTTTCTTCCCGTTGACATAGGATCAGTCGACTGATGCCCTCGATCAGTCGACTGATCCCGTAGTCGTTGCCCAATAACGGCCGCTTTCCATGTTGAATTCCATCCAACGGTATTGGCATCAGTCGACTGATCCTACCATCAGTCGACTGATGCTCGATCAGTCGAGTGCTCAATGGAGTCAACTCCATTCTGCGCGTGCGTGCCATCGATCCGCCATTCCTCGTAGTCGTTGTCCACATCGATCGATTGCCGATCCATGGCGATCGCCAAGCACTAAATTGGTCTTATACCAGTCGATCGAACTATCGACTTAGAGAAGTCGACTGCCATGACATGGCAGTCGACTGGTGTCGGAAAATCCTATTCGACACTTAGCCAAATGGCCAAGTTTCACCTAAGAGCTACCTGTTAAGGCAATCTCTTGCCATGATAAGGTTTTGATGTGTGTGGAAAAGGGTTTAAGTTAGTGTGTTATGTTGATTTGATATGTGCGTTGAAGTCGTGCAGGACTTAGTAATTCGCACATGGAGCCGTGGCAAGTTTCACATCTCATGACTCGTGCCTTGAGTCGGTGAAGGATAGCTTTGCGGAAGCCGTGCGCTTGGAGCATCCGAGGGACCGCCGGACGAGAAGCTTAGAGTGAAGCCGGAGGAAGTAGACTTCGAGGCAAGAGATGCGAAGGAGCATTGCAGAGCTGTGCGCCTGATGCTGCCGAGGGACATGGCCGAGAACGAAGAGAACTTCGAAGGCGAGGGACTCCGAGAGATGAGAGTGAGCGAATGTAACCCGGGAAGGGGTAGCTCTTAGGTGAAACTTGGCCATTTGTCCAAGTGTCGGATGGGTTTTCCCGACACCAGTCGACTGCCAAGGAATGGCAGTCGACTGATCTGAGTCGATGGTTCGATCGACTGGTATAAGACCTTTAGTGCTTGGCGGATCGCCATGGATCGGCAATGATCGATGTCGACAACCGATTGCCGCGAATGGCATCGATCGATCACGGCACTGCACGCATAGAATGGAGTCGACTCGGATTGAGCACTGATCGATCGAGCATCATCGATCGATGGTAGGATCACCGATCGATGCGCGACCGTTGGATGGTATCCAACGTGGAAAGCTGCCGTTATTGGGCAACGACTACAGGACCAGTCGACTGATCGAGTGCATCAGTCGACTGATCCTGTGTCAACGGGAAGAAACCCTCTTCCTCTATAAAAAGGAAGGGGAGGGGGCTTTGGGAGGTTAATGCTTGAACGCCCAACTACTCCCAAAGTGCCCTAAACGATTTCCCACTCTTCTACTTACTCTAATCTTCATTCCATTGTAGAAGAGTGATCTTTGTGTAAAAGAGGTTACCTCCACCTAACTTTGTGCAAAGGAGAGATCTAGTGGATAGATTGTGGAGTGATTCACCGTGGACGAATCAGACCGTGGATTAGTGGCGTAGCCGTGAACCACGTTACATCTCCGTGTTTGTATTGCTTGTTTTGTTTTCTTGTCTTTGTTTTATTTGTATTTGCATATTCCGCTTGCGCTAACGTTTTGTAGACGAGCAAAATCCGACATCCTACGTAAGAGGGCTATTCACCCCCCCTCTAGCCGGCCAATCGATCTCCAACAAGTGGTATCAGAGCCAAGGTTGCTTGTCACCGGACTAACCGCCGCAACAAGCTCTACATCAAAAATGGCCGGCTCAAGCATCCACCCACCGAAGTTCGACGGCGAATTCTCTTGGTGGAAAAAGAGAATGGAGGTATTCTTCGAAACCGATTTTGAAATATTGTTAATTATGGAAAACGGTTTCGAGTTGCCTAGGAACGAAAATGGGGAGCCATTGGAGAAATCAAGGTGGAGCAAGAGACAAAGAGAAGAATACTTGGCAAATTCAAAGGCCAAGCACCACCTATACAATGTCCTCCCCCAACAAGAAGTCAATAGGATAGGGGAATGTTCTAGTGCTAAGGAGATGTGGGAGAAGCTAGTAGAGCTTCATGAAGGTACCTCAAAGGCTAAGCTAGCAAGAAGAGACCTCCTCCGCTCCCAACTATCAAACATCAAATTAGAAAAGGAAGAAAAGGTAACTTCATTGCATTCTAGGTTTAAAGAAATTTTGATTGGGCTAACAAGTGTAGGTGAAAGGCTCTCCAACCGGGATATGGTAATGAAGGCCATAGATGCCTTTCCCCGGTCCTCAAGATGGAGCTCCATGGTGGATTCGTTTTACATCTCCAAGAACTTGGAAGTAAGTACCTTGGAGGAATTTTTCTCAACAATGGAGCTCCACGAAACTAGGCTTGAAGGAATTCAAGAAGAGCCTAGAATTCAACCCTCAAGAGGAGTAGCCTTGATGGCAAACAAGGGGAAGAAGAAGATGGAAGTCCCCTCCTCCTCTGATGATGAAGCCTCTACCTCTTCCATGGATAGCACGGAAGAAGCCTACATGGTAAGGAAGGTAAGACGTGCATTTAAGAATTTTAGATTTGATAAATGTCATGATAGGAATAGAAGACCAAGGGGGAAGATTATTTGTTACAATTGTCAAGGGGAGGGACACATAAGGGACAATTGTCCCCTCCTAAACAAGAGCAAAGAGGAAAGGAAAAAGAAGGAAGAAAAGAAGAAGAAGAAGGGGAGCAAGAAGAAAAAGGAAGAAGAAAAGAAGGCCATGGAAAGAGGAAAAGCCATGGCTCTCAAAGCAAAGACATGGGATGACCTTGCTTCCTCTTCCTCATCCGATGAAGAAGAGCATGTCTACTCCAACCTAGCACTAATGGCTCTTCATGACTCGGATTGCTCCTCCTCCTCCACCGAAAATGAAGAATCAAGTTCAAGTGGGGAGAGCTCAAATGAAGGGGGAGCTTCTACATCCTCCTCATCCGAAGAAGAAGAGGACATGGAAACTATGGTAACGAATGCCTCTCCTAAGAAAATAGTTTCCATAATTTCTAGTTTAACTAAGGACTTATTTGGAATGAAAAAGAAAAATAAAAGCATGCTTGATCAAATTAAGGATTTAGAGCATAAGCTAGAAAATGCATGCTTAAATGAAAATAATTCTTCTTGCCATGATGAAGCATGCTCACATGATAACTATATGCCATTTAATGTTAGTGATGCATGCATGGATGAAAATAGGGCATTAAGGGAAAAGGTAGATTATTTAACAAAAGCCCTAGAAAAATTTACAATTGGCTCCAACACATTGAACATGATTATGGGGAGCCAAAGGGCAAGCTTCAACAAAAAGGGCCTAGGATATAAAGAAAAGAAAAATGAAAAGGCCTATAAATGCCTAATTGCTAGGGGACAAGATAAGAAGAAAGTAATAGCTAGGAAATGGATCCCCAAGGAATACTTAGTGAACCCAATGGGAAAGAACTTATTTTGGGTTCCAAAATCCATCCTTAAGGGTTAGGAAAACCCTAGGGTAGTCAACCATATGGAATTGACCTATATCATATTTTGGTTGACTTAGGATGGCGGGACAACATTTTTAGAATAGTGTTGGGTGATGATAACGTGCTCATAAATAGATAATAATGCTTAAATCATGATGATTAATGTAATTGCTATGTATGTTTGAAATCATGATTTATGATTTTAATATTTGGCACGTAATCATGAGAAATAGGGTTGAATCATGCTTTAGGTGATACTTCGTTTATTATCATCATATAATACCTAATGCATGATTATTATTTAATGAATACATGTATTTCACGATCATAATATGAAATTAATTCATATATGTCATTATGATCATGTAGGTTGTTGGGTTGATACTTAACCATGATAGAATTGCATGAATACAAGGGTTAAGTATATACAAATACCCCCTAGGATGCATCTCACATTCACCATAGGCTACCTTGATTGAAAACATAGCATGAGTGAGATGTTAGGATGATACAAATGTCCACTAATGCCTATGGCATTTAGATGGTCATTTAAAGTATCAACATAGCAATAATAGACCAATCATGGGGAAGACTTATGTTTAATTCATAAACATATTGCCCAAAGATCATGGTTGGATATTTCATATGTTTTCAAAACAATTTCTTAATCTAAAATCTATGTATTCATGTTTTGAAACAATTCAAAGCAAGACTAGGTGTTAAAATGGATACTCTTATGATCAAAAACCTAGTAGTTTTTAAAGCTTATGGATTTTTGGAAAATACGTGGAAATATAATGATTTTTCATGAAAACCTATTTTTCACTGATAGATATACTTAAAAGAAATGTGTTCCCCAAATTTCATGATTTTTTGAATTTTTTGGAATTTTTAACGATTTCAAAATTCACCCTAAAATCAAAATCCGAATCAATAGTTACCGACCGTAGTCCGAACTTGATCGATGACCTGAATATCAGACCAGTAAAGGCTGAATTCCGATTTTAAATCAACTTGTGGTATTTTCTTTCTATTAGACTTGATGTCATGTGCTTTTAACTTAGTGTTAATCTTTTTGATGGTGTCAAAGGGGGAGAAATAATTATGTTTAAGTTAATTGTTTTAGGCGGAGAAAATTTGTATAGAGAGTTTCATGGATTAAGGGGGAGTTGCATGTTGCTATATTATGTTTATGTTTACATGCTTTCTTACCTTAAAATTTATATCAAATGTTTTTACCTAACTTAAACGGATTGCCACACATCAAAAAGGGGGAGATTGTTAAGGCAATCTCTTGCCATGATAAGGTTTTGATGTGTGTGGCAAAGAGTTTAAGTTAGTGTGTTATGATGATTTGATATGTGTGTTGAAGTCGTGCAGGACTTAGTAATTCGCACATGGAGCCGTGGCGAGTTTCACATCTCAAGACTCGTGCCTTGAGTCAGTGAAGGATAGCTTTGCAGAAGCCGTGTGCTTGGAGCATCCTAGGGACCACCGGATGAGAAGCTTAGAGTGAAGCCGGAGGAAGTAGACTTCGAGGCAAGAGACGTGAAGGAGCATTGCAGAGCCGTGCGCCTGATGCTGCCGAGGGACGTGGCCGAGAACGAAGAGAACTTCGAAGGCGAGGGACTCCGAGAGATGAGAGTGAGCGAATGTAACCCGGGAAGGGGTAGCTCTTAGGTGAAACTTGGCCATTTGGCCAAGTGTCGGATGGGTTTTCCCGACACCAGTCGACTGCCAAGGAATGGCAGTCGACTGATCTGAGTCGATGGTTCGATCGACTGGTATAAGACCAGCTTAGTGCTTGGCGTGATCGCCATGGATCGGCAATGACCGATGTCGGCAACGATCGCTAGTGAATGGCGATCGATGGCACTGCGGCACGACGCACGAATGGAGCCGACTGAGTTGAGCACTGACGATCGAGCATCGATCGATGGTAGGATCACGATCGATGCGATACCGTTGGATGGTATCCAACGTGGAAAGCGACCGTTATTGGGCAACGACTACAGGACCAGTCGACTGATCGAGGTCATCAGTCAACTAATCCTGTGTCAACGGGAAGAAACCCTCTTCCTCTATAAGAAGGAAGGTGATGGGGCTTTGGGAGGTTAATGCTTGAACACCCAACTACTCCCAAAGTGCCCTAAACGATTTCCCACTCTTCTACTTGCTCTAATCTTCATTCCATTGTAGAAGAGTGACCTTGTGTAAAAGAGGTTACCTCCACCTAGCTTTGTGCAAAGGAGAGATCTAGTGGATAGATTGCGGAGTGATTCACCGTGGACGAATCGGACCATGGATTAGCGGCGTAGCCGTGAACCACGTTACATCTCCATGTTTGTATTGCTTGTTTTGTTTGCTTGTCTTTGTTTTATTTGTATTTGCATATTCCGCTTGCGCTAACATTTTGTAGACGAGCAAAATCCGACATCCTACGTAAGAGGGCTATTCACCCCCCTCTAGCCGGCCAATCGATCTCCAACACTACTCCTTCCCGGGTTACATTCGCTCACTCTCATCTCTCGGAGTCCTTCGCCTTTGAAGTTCTCTTCGTTCGCAGCCACGTCCCTCGGCAACATCAGGCACACGACTCTGCAATGCTCCTTCGCGTCTCTTGCCTCAAAGTCTACTTCCTCCGGCTTCACTCCAAGCTTCTCGTCTGGCGGTCCCTCGGATGCTCCAAGCGCACGGCTTCCGCAAAGCAATCCTTCACCGACTCAAGGACCGAGTCATGAGATGTGAAACTCGCCACGGCTCCATGTGCGAATTACTAAGTCCTGCACGACTTCAACGCACATATCAAATCAACATAACACACTAACTTAAACCCTTTGCCACACACATCAAAACCTTATCATGGCAAGAGATTGCCCTAACACTCTCGATCTTCTAATGTATGACCTTCCTCCTTTCGGACGTCGTGTGGGCGACGATCTACCAAAAGTTGAAGATCTTAGATCGTAAATCGTCCTTCCTTGCTCTTCTAAAGAAAGAGGAAGAATAGAAACAAAGCTCCATTCCTTCTTTCAACCAACCAATAACTTCCAAGGAGGAAGCTTGCCGCCGGCTAAGAAGGAAGAGGAGATTGAGAGTGGCCGGTCAAAAGCTTAAAGGGAGGACCCTAAACCTTTGTTCCACCGGCCAAGGAGAAGGAGAGGACCTGTTTTGGACGCCGACCAAGGGCTGGAAGGAATTCCAAGGGCGTCGGCAGCTTGGGGAAGAAGAACAACACAATGAAAATATTTCCTTATTAGGTGCCACCCAAGCCCAAACCCTAGCTCCTATGCCTTGCCGCCAACTTCCAAAACCCAAGCTTCTCTTGAATTGTTCTCCACGCCAACCCCTTGCCCTCTTTTTATAGAGTTAGGGATAAGCCTCCTTTTAATCTCCACCATTGGTTCTAGGGATTTAATCTCAACCGTCGGATCTAGAGATTTAATCTAAACCGTCGGATCTAGAGATTTAATCTCTACCTTTGGATCTAGAGTTTTGTTTCTATCCATTGGATCTAAGCTTCATGAGGTGTTAATAGGCTACATTAGGGACCATGAGGAGGAGTTGGATCTTGGCAACCAATGGATCAAGCCCACATAAAGTCCGATCCACTAATGATAATCCAATCCACTAAAGGATTATCATTGATCTACCTCACCAACCCCCTTAAGATAATATGGGATCCATATATTATTTGTACATTTTCTCTCCGTATTTAAGATCTCGAATGTCTGTCGATTAATTAATTTACTGACCATTAATTAATCAACATCTAACTCCATGAGTAGTACCACTCAACCTTTTCATCATGCCGGACCAAGTCCACCTGCAGGGTTTACATGATGAACCTTATGAACTCCTCAAGGGAACATTATCATCCTAATACATAGGACACGGTTTCCTCCTATAATCAACGGCACACCATATAAATAATATTATCTCCCAACTTACCGAGCCTATCGATTTAATCTATAAATCTCACCCATTGGTAAATCAAAGAGTCGAATACTAAGTTTATGTGTCCGTTATTATATCAGGATTAAGAGCATGTACTAAATAATATCTGAGGTCCGATTCGATTATGTAGTCAGTAATAAATTGAATCACCTCTAAGTCGGTCCTACTCAATACACACAAAGTGCACTAGTGTGATTCTATGGTCAAGACAAACCAATACCAAATCACACTACAACCATTCCGATGGTTTGTCCAAAGCCATCTCAGTTGTGAGCCTTTACTTATACTTTACAAGGAACTGATAACATGATCTCCCGTGTGACACCACACACCATGTTATCTACAATGTAATGTATTAGACAATATTGCATAACCATAAAAATGCAAACAATGATCATGTGATTCTTATTTCAAAATAATGATGTTCATACAAAAGATAGACTTTTTAGTATACATCCCTACAATCTCCCACTTATACTAAAAGACTATGTTGTCCTCAAACTACCACTGATCCCCATTCCCTCCACATGCCTATCAAAAGCTCTCGTCGGAAGGGCCTTAGTGAAAGGATCTGCCAGGTTATCCTCCGATGCAATCTTGGCCACAACAACTTCTCCTCTCTTTTCGATTTCTTATATCAGGTGGTACTTGCGCTCTATGTGTTTACTAGCCTTATGGGCTCGTGGTTCCTTCGAGTTTACAACTGCACCACTATTATCACAATAAATTGTGATAGTTCTGGGCAAACCAAGAATCACATCCAAGTCCATCAGGAAGTTCCTAAGCCACACAACTTCTTTGGCCGCCTTAGAGGCTGACACATACTCAGCTTCCATGGTGGAGTTCGCCACGCATTTCTGCTTGACACTCCTCCATACAATGGCTCCACTTTCCAAATTAAACACAAAAACCTGAGAGAGACTTATTGTTATCCCTATTAGATTGGAAGTCGAAATCCGTGTAACCCACAGGGAGTAATTGGTCTGCCTGGTAAACTAGCATATAATCCCTAGTCCTTCTCAGGTACTTCAATATATGATTTACCGCAGTCTAATGTCCCTGTCCTGGATTACTCTGATATCTGTTGACCATGCCCATGACATAGCAGATATCTGGTCTCGTACATAGCATCGTATACATGAGGCTTCCTATTGTCGATGCATAAGGAACCGCCTTCATCTCCTCTATTTCCTCAGATGATCTAGGACACATCACCTTAGATAAAGGAACTCCATGCCTGAAAGGTAGAAAACCCTTCTTGGAGTTTTGCATGCTAAAACGATCCATAATCGTGTTTATGTATGAAGCTTGGGATAAGCACAACATCCTTTTCCTGTGATCCCTTATAACCTTGATCCCAAGGATGTGTCCCATCTCTCCCATGTCCTTCATATCAAACTGTTTGGACAACCATACCCTTACGTCCGATAACACCTTGATATTATTGCCAATCAACAAAATGTCATCTACATATAGTACAAGAAATACCACTACGTTTCCGTCACATCTCTTGTATACACAAGACTCATCCGGACTTTGAATAAATCCATAAGACTGGATTACCTCATTAAAGCGGATGTTCCAAGACCTCGAAGCTTGCTTTAATCCATAAATGGACCGATTAAGCTTACATACAAGATGGTCTTTGCCCTTAGCAATGAATTCCTCTGGTTGCTTCAAATAGATGTTTTCCTCAAGACTTCCATTAAGGAAAGATTTCTTGACATCCATCTACCACACCTCATAATCCATATGAGCTGCAATGCATAAGAGAATCCAGATAGACTTAAGCATGGCTACCGGCGAAAAGGTCTCCTAATAATCGATACCCTTTTTTTGAGTATACCCCTTCACAACAAGCCTCGCTTTGAAGGTCTCAACCTTCCCATCTATTGCTCTCTTTCTCTTGTAGATCCACTTGCATCCAATGGTTTTTACACCATCGAGTGGTTCTACTAGCTCCCAGACCTGATTTGAATCCATAGATTCAATCTCAGCATTCATTGCACTTTGCCAAGATACTGCATCTTTATCTTGGATTGCCTCGTCATATGTCCAGGGATCAGGTTCATGTTCGTCAGGCACCAAATTAGAAGATTCTCCCAAGAACATGAATCTATCAGGCTATCTCACAACCCTCCCACTACGACGAGGTATCTCCTATGTATCCTCTGCGACACACGATGCAATGACATGTGGTATATCCTCTTGTACCGGTGGTACTAAAGAAGTGACTTCGCCTTTTAATTACTCCAGAACAATTTTACTCTTGGGCTTGTGGCTCATCACATAGTCTTCCTCTAGAAATCTGGCGTTCGTGCTAACGATCACCCTCTGATCTCTAGGACTATAAAACAAACCACCCTTCATTCCTCTAGGATAGCCAACGAACATGTGTACTTTTGTACGAGGTTCCAACTTACTAGCTGTAACACCCGTAAAATTCCTAGCAATTTTACAAGAATTTTTGGCTTGATGATCATGGGCTTTATGTGGGCCTTTTTTCAAATAAAAGAAAATAAGCCAAAAATGGATGCAATACCTAGGAATTGAACTCCAAACCTCTAGAGATAGCCAAACCCTATAGATGCACCCACTAACCAGAAGCCCAATAGGATATTATCATTAGAGGAAGGGGGGGGGGATTATAGATAAGTGTGATAAAGGTAAATGAAGAGGCATGGAAGAAGAGAAGAGAAACTTCTCTTCCTCCCTTTATAAAGAAGAGGGAAGGTTCTAATTGACCACTTCCTCTCTTCTTCTCCTTCTCACCGAAACCTAGAACCTCTCCCTCTCCATTTCCCTCTTTTGGCCGAACCTCATCCAAGCAAGAAAGCAAAGGCTAGGTTGGTTCTTTAGGTTATCTTCCCCACCCAAAGCAAAGCGAAGGATGTAAGTATCCCTCACCTGTAGTACGGGTAGCTTCGATTGCTATTTTGTAAAAGAAACTCATATGATATATTCGGCCAAGATGAGGTTTTGGGTGTTTTATTGAAATTCTATGTCATGTTTGTAAGAAGAAGATGTTGTTAGGAAGTAAATGATGATGTTAGGGTGGAAAAAGGGTTTAGGTTAAAAGCTAACCCTAATAACCACTAAGGTGAATTCGGCCAAGCTATGATTTAGGGTTTCCATGAAGTTATATGCTATGTTTTAGTAACTATATGATGATGTTAGGATTTAAAATGAATTAGGACAAAAGCTAACCCTATTAGCTACTAAGGTTCATTCGGCCAACCTAGGTTTTGGGTGAACAAATGAAGTTTTAATCCATATGTTATATGCAAATGAAGTTGTTGTTATATGAAATGAATTAGGTTGTTGTCATATGAAATGAATTAGGTTAAAGGTTAACCCTAAAAACCCTACTTGGACCATTCGGCCAACCTAGGTTTTGGGTGAACAAATGAAGTTTTAATCAATATGTTATATGCAAATGAAGTTGTTGTTATATGAAATGAATTAGGTTGTTGTTATATGAAGTGAATTAGGTTAAAGGTTAACCCTAAAAACCCTACTTGGACCATTCGGCCAACCTAGGTTTTGGGTGAACAAATGAAGTTTTAATCCATATGTTATATGCAAATGAAGTTGTTGTTGTATGAAATGAATTAGGTTAAAAGATAACCCTAGAAGACCCTATGGACCATTCGGCCATCATGCATTTTGGGGATTAGATGAAGTTTTAATATAAGTCTTATGTGCATATGAAGTTGTTGTTAAGTTAAATGAATAGGTTAACATGTGTTTTATGTTGGGTGAATTCATGTTGACTTGTGATATTAAATAATGCTAGATGAAGATAACATGCCTTAGGTTAGTGTTTACTTACTTTTGATGCCATGCCTTTTTGCCATGTCTATGTGTATGCGATATTTAGAATATGTTATGAAATGGAAGAAGATAAGATTATGAAATGAAACAAAACGATATGTTCACGACATGAATATTACATGATGATGAAATGAAGAATGATATATTATGAAATGAAGAATGGCATGTTTACGAAATGAAAGATGATATGTCCATGAAGGGAAGCATGACGTGTTATGAAATGAAGTATGCTATGTTTGCAAAATGAAATAAGTTATGTTATAAAATAAGCATATAAGTATTTTACCTTCTGCATGGCTTGTACCAAGACCCTAACAGGGTCCAAGAAGGGATGGGCTCCTAAGATGCCCTAGGTCGATGGAATAAGACTCGGGCCTAGGATGGGCTTCTATGTATAATTGCCCCTAGGTCGATGGAATAAGACTCGGGCCTAGTACGGGATGAGCTCCAAGATGCCTTAGGTCGATGGAGTAAGACTCGGGCCTAGGATGGGCTTCTACGCTATGACGATTGCCCTAGGTCGACGGACTAAGATCGGGCCTAGTAACCTATTAGGTTCGAGACTTGCTACCTCGGGCCTATTTAGGGATTCGCGCTATGATAATGAAGAAGTGGTACAATGCCGGGCCCAAATATGTTGAGATTTATATTTACGTACCTATATTATATGTTTTCAAAAGCATCCTGCATATGTTACCTGATTAGATTGATTATGTTACATGCTAGGTTTGATATGCCATGTTTATGCCCCTATGTTACACATGAAGTATGTTATGTTTGATATGCCATGTTTATGCCCCTATGTTACACATGAAGTATGTTATGTTTGATATGCCATGTTTATGTCACTATGCTACATATGATGCATGCTATGTTTGATATGCCATGTTTATGCCCCTATGTTACACATGAAGTATGCTATGTTTGATATGCCATGTTTATGCCCCTATGTTACACATGAAGTATGTTATGTTTGATATGCCATGTTTATGCCCCTATGTTACACATGAAGTATGTTATGTTGATATGCCATGTTTATGTCACTATGCTACATATGATGCATGCTATGTTTGATATGCCATGTTTATGCCCCTATGTTACACATGAAGTATGTTATGTTTGATATGTCATGTTTATGCCCCTATGTTACACATGAAGTATGTTATGTTGATATGCCATGTTTATGTCACTATGCTACATATGATGCATGTTACATTTGATATGCCATGTTATGTCACTATGCTACATATGATGTAGGTTATGTTTGATAGGTCATACCTATATGTTTTATGTTATGTTTATTTGCTACGTTACATATGTTATATGTTATGTTTAAGTAAGTCCTAGATGTACATGACATGATGCTATGTTATAGATGATACATGTTATGCTGCCATGCTATGGATGATATATGTTATGTTTACTCACGTTATTTATGCTACATGTTAAGTTGATTACGCCATGTATGTTGCATGTTATGTGGCTTATATGTTATGAATGTTACATGCTTATATGTTATGAATGGTACATGCTATGATTAATGTCGATATATGATTTTGTGAGTAGGACTGGATCTTACTAAGCCTATGTGCTTATAGTTTATCTTTCCTCTAAATCTCGCAGATAAGGGTAAGGGATGGATAAACTAAAGGGAGCAGCAGGAGAGGCCAAATGTGTGTGGCAGTGGCATGGTGGAGAAGATCCGTTAGGTTTATATATATATATATGTTTACCTATGATGATGATGTTCATGGATGTCCTTACTTATGTCTCCGTATGACAACGATGGTTATGAACCTGAACTAAGCACTAGGTATCTATATACGTTATGATGCATGCTCCATGTTAATAAGAAGAAGTAAAGAAGAAGTAAGAAGAAGTATCTACATATACTATGATGCATGCCCTATGTTAAGAAGAAGAAGTATATATATATGTATATGTCAATGCACATGTATAAAAGAAAAAAAAATAAGTCTAAAGTCTTCCGCTGTAAGAAATAAAGAAGTATGTCTAAAGTCTTCCGTTGTATGTAATGTATGTATGTACAGTCGCGTCACGCGCGCGCCCCTCCCGGATTCTGGGTCCGAAAAGGGCGGCCGTGACACTAGCATCTACCTTCAGCACATGTGCTAGACTCCCCCATATCCGAATATGTCTTAGACTAGACTTTCGCCCAGTCCACAACTCTGTGGGAGAAGAAGACACTGATTTAGATGGAACCAAGTTCAGAATGTATACCGCCGTATCTAGAGCATATCCCCAGAACGAATTTGGCAACTCAAAATAACTCATCATCAATCTAACCATCTCTATAATAGTCTTATTCCTTCGCTCTGCTACACCGTTCTGCTGGGGTGTGCAAGGTGAAGTCAATTGGGATTGAATCCCAGCGTCTGCTAAGTAGTTCCTAAACTCTCCCAAGAGGTACTCACTACCACGATCAGATTGTAGTGTCTTGATACTTTTACCTTGACATTTCTCCACATCAGCCATGAATTCTTTGAACTTGTCAAAGCATTCAGACTTGTGGCGCATTAGGTAAATGTATCCATATCTTGAGTAATCGTCTATAAAAGAGACGAAATACTCAAAACCACCTCTAGCCTAGATAGACATAGGACCACACAAATCAGAATGAACCAATTCTAACACATCTTTGGCTCTATACCCCTTGGCCTCAAAAGACCTCTTGGTCATCTTACCCTCCAAGCAAGATTCGCAGGTTGGGAGATCCTCCACCACTAATGAACCCACAGGTCCATCAGCTATCAACCTTTGAATTCTGCTTAGGTTAATGTGACCAAGCCTAAGATGCCAAAGATATGTTTAGTTCATCTTCGAAGGTTCTTTTCTCTTATTGGAATTAGAAGATGAGTTATTAATTTCAATATGCATCGTGGGAGTTTTTGGTTCAAGTGTGTACAAATTTCCTATCAATGCACCCGAACAGATAATGCCCCTATTTCTTTTTATAACAACTCTGTTATTAAAAGAAATAGAATATCCATCCATAAACAATTTAGAAACTAAAATTAAATTCTTTCTAAATAAAGGTACATAAAGGCAATTTTCCAGAATCAAAGTTTTATTTTTCTCAAAAGATAAATAAAACTTCTCCCATTGCAATAGCTGCCACCATTATGGCATTGCCCAAGTAAACAGTAATCTCTCCTTCAGCTCATCGTCGGGTTTCCTGGAACTTTTGCAAAGTATTGCAGACATGATCAGAGGCTCCTGTATCTACACACCAGGTGTCGGTAGATAACACCGCTAATCATGTTTCAACGACTAGACCAAAGGATATACCTTTGTTCTACTTCGGATTGGGACAGTCCTTCTTCCAATGTCCATCCTGGGTACAAGTGAAGTACTTGCTTTTTGGCTTCTTCACTCCTCCCTAAGATCCACCTACCACCTTTGCTCCAGCTTATTTCTTCTTCTTCTTGCCTTTCGGCTTAGAAGTAGAAACCTTCTGAGTAACCATGGCCTTAGCCTGAGCAAGCCTTTCTGTCGACTGGAGAATGATATCGACCTAGGTTTCCCCAAATAAAAAGTGGCTAAACAATGCCGTATCTAATTTAGAAAAAATCAAATACTAGCCTTGTCAACCTCGAGGATTCAACAAAATATAAACATACAATCACATACACACATATGGCCATAATAGTCGGATCTTATGTCTGCAACCAAAGAGTTAAACTACACATATCCTACTATTATCCGGCACATATAATATATGAAAAATGCATAAAAATTAACCAAATTCTAAACACACAAAACTGGAAACCTTGGCTCTGATACCAATTGAAGGGTTTTGCTTATCGAGTCCGTGAGGGGAAACTTCGCTTCCCACTACACCTTGGTTGTTTGTTCATGGCGATCCCATCGATGTCCCCGGATTAAAAAATTTAATCCTTGACAAAAGAGATTGCTCAAACAACCAAGTCATCATCGTGCTATTCGTTTAGAGAGGTCACTTGAACAAAATCGTTGTTCAAGCGACCAACCTCTATTCTACGAGTAGCCGCGGAATAGACGATGTCCGGATCGCTGGTTTTTGTGTTTATGTTCAGGATCCAAGTATTATTTTGCCACAAACAGATTTATATCATGCTCATAATTGTAAAACAAATACAAACATGTAACATATAAAAATTAGAGAATCGATATACCTCTCGATCTTCTAATGTATGACCTTCCTCCTTTCGGACGTCGTGTGGGCCCGATCTACCAAAACATGAAGCTCCTAGATCGCAAATCTTCCTTCCTTGCTCTTCGAAAGCAAGAGGAAGAATAGAAACAAAGCTCTATTCCTTCTTTCAACCAACCAATAACTTCCAAGGAGGAAGCTTGCCGCCGGCCAAAAAGGAAGAGGAGATTGAGAGTGGCCGGCCAAAAGCTTCAAGGGAGGACCCTAAACCTTTGTTCCACCGGCCAAGGAGAAGGAGAGGACCTGTTTTGGACGCCGGCCAAGGGCTGGAAGGAACTCTAAGGGCGCCGACAGCTTGGGGAAGAAGAACAACACAAGGAAAATTTTTCCTTATTAGGTGCCGCCCAAGCCCAAACTCTATCTCCTATGCCTTGCCGCCAACTTCCAAAACCCAAGCTTCTCTTGAATTATTCTCCACGCCAAACCCTTGCCCTCTTTTTATAGAGTTAGGGATAATCCTCCTTTTAATCTCCACCATTGGTTCTAGGGATTTAATCTCAACCGTCGAATCTAGAGATTTAATCTCAATCGTCGGATCTAGAGATTTAATCTCTACCTTTGGATCTGGAGTTTTGTTTCTATCAATTGGATCTAAGCTTCATGAGGTGATAATAGGCTACATTAGGGACCATGAGGAGGAGTTGGATCTTGGCCACCCATGGATCAAACCCACATAAAGTTCGATCCACTAATCATAATCCAATCCACTAAAGGATTATCATTGATCTACCTCACCAACCCCCATAAGATAATATGGGCTCCATATATTATTTGTACTTTTTTTCCCCGTATTTAAGATCTCGAATGTCCCTCGATTAATTAATTTACTGACCATTAATTAATCAACATCTAACTCCATGAGTAGTACCACTCAACCTTTTCATCATGCCGGACCAAGTCCACCTACAGGGTTTATATGATGAACCTTATGAGCTCCTCAAGGGGACATCATCATTCTAATATATAGGACACAGTTTTCTCCTATAATTAATGGCACACCATATAAATAATATCATCTCCCAACTTACCGAGCCTATCAATTTAATATATAAATCTCGCCCATTGGTAAATCAAAGAGATGAATACTAAGTATATGTGCCCGTTATTATATCGGGATTAAGAGCATGTACTAAATAATATCTGAGGTCCGATTCGATTATGTAGTCAGCAATAAATCGAATCACCTCTAAGTTGGTCATGCTCAATACACACAAAGTGCACTAGTGTGATTCTATGGTCAAGACAAACCAATACCAAATCACACTACAACCATTCCGATGGTTTGTCCAAAGCCATCTTGGTTGTGACCCTTTACTTATACTTTACAAGGAGCCGATAAAATGATCTCCCATGTGACACCACACACCATGTTATCTACAATGTAATGTATTAGACAATATTGCATAACCATAAAAATGCAAACAATGATCATGTGATTCTTATTTCAAAATAAAGATGTTCATACAAAAGATAGACTTTTCAGTATACATCCCTACAAGAGTCAACCAACTGATCAATACGAGGCAAGGGGTAGCAGTCTTTAGGGCATGCTTTATTCAAATCACGAAAGTTGACACACATCCTCCACTACCCAGAAGGCTTGGGGACCATAACTACATTAGACACCCATTCAGGAAATTGAATTTCTTTAACATGACCTGCTTGTAACAATTTATCTACTTGTTCAGCAATAACTTTATCCTTCTCAGGACCGAAGTGTCGCCACTTCTGCTGGACGGGTCAGACTCTCTGGATGATGTTGAGGTGGTGTTTAGTAATACAGGGATCTATACCTGTCAGGTCATGCACATTCTTAGCAAAGATGTCTTCATTCTTCCTCAAGAATGCTACCAGTTCTTCCTCAAGCATGCTACCAGTTCTTCTTTCTTTGCAACGGTGAGTCCATTGACAAGCTACCTTGGCTCTGATACCACTTGTTGGAGGATCGAGGCCCGGCTAGAAGGGGGGTTGAATAGGCAAACGTGTACTCGATGGACTTCGCTCATTCTTGATCATCTATACAATTGTTAGTGCAGCTGAAAACTAATAATAAAGCTAAAACAAAAATAATTAAGCAAAGAAGGAAAAAAACAAGAGAGCAATCACTAAGACAAAGATGTAACATAGTTCACGACCCTTGCCGCTAATCCATGGATAATTCATTCGGCGAATCACTCCCTCAACCAATGCACTAAGCTTCTCCTTTGCTCAACCATGGTGGAGAAGTAAGCTAATTACAAAAAATCCTCCCTCTTACAATACGATTGATATGAGAACAAGGAAGAGGAGGTTTGGAATGTTTATGGCACTTGGGGAGCACTTAGGAGTGGAAGCATTAGCTGCCCAAGTCCCCCAACCCCTCTTTTTATAGAGAAGAGGGGTTTCTTCCCGTTGGGCATGCAACAGTGGACTACTGCATGCCATCAATCGATTGCTGCTGTTCCTACGGCTTTTGACCACGCCTAATTCGTGGTCGTCACAGCCCAATGACATGTTGATCAGTTGACTGATCAAGCCATCAGTCGACTAATCATAGCCATTAGTTGTCTCATATTGTTTTTGTGCCTGTGTCCACTTATAACGGTCGATTGCCCTTCACGACAGTCTACTGATTGTAGATCAGTCAATTGATAGTCGACTTGGAGCAGTTGACTAGTACATATATCAATTGACTGATGTCGGGTAAAACCTCAAACAATAAAGTGTTTGAGCATCTGACCATCGGATAAAACCTCAAACCACATGTTTGAACACCTGACACTTCCAATCGTCGGGTAAAACCTCAAACACATGTTTGAGCGTCCGACACTTAACATTAGCCACTTGGCAAAGTTCAACTACTTGAGCTACCCCGCCCTGTGTTACAATCGCTCAATCTCTCATCTCCCATGGAGTCCCTCACTGAAGCTCTCTTCGTCTGGCATGCATCCTACAGATGCACTAAGCCCGCGACTTCTCCCATGCCATCCCTTGCATCTAGCTCTGAAGTCTTCTTCATTTTGCTTCACTCCATTTGCTCCTCATCCGACGGTCCCTCGGATGCACCAAGCTCACGGCTTCTCCCTGTGCCATCCTTCACCGACTCAAGTGTTGGTGCAGTAGGCACCTAAGTCGAACCTAAGTTTTGATTATAGCAAACGATACAAAGTTAAGCTCATGTCATTATCTCACGAGCTGAATCGAGTGTGCAGAAGATTGCTATAGCTGGAGCTAAAGGCTAGCGACACCCGGAGGAAGTCGCGGTGGTCGGGCGACACTGGGAGGACTTTGGAGGGAGCCGAAGGAATCAGGTGGAGACCGAAAGCAAGGCTTCAAAGGTAAATGTTGAGGTAAGCTCGTGTGAGTGAGCGTAAGTAAGGTCAAGTCCTCCATACGGGGACATCCTTAGGCGATGATCCGACCAAGACTTCCCATGGAAGGTCTATGTTGAGATCGGATGGCAAGTGACCGTCGAATTCACTTATATTTCGAGCTAACTTTATTACAATAAAAGTCTAAAAATCAGTTCAACCGCCAAAAATCAGTTCAATCGCTAAGCCATCAGTTCAACTGCCAAGGATCAGCTTCAATCACGAGCCATCGCTCAACCGCCAAGAAATCGGGCTTCAACTGATGGTCAAAAATCAGCCTCGAGAAGTCAAGCTTTATCACCATTTTTCAAGGAGTTTTGTGCCCAATTCCTATTGGTTGAAGACCCATTCGATGAGGGTCTTAAAGGCTATAAAAGGAGGTCCTAACCTAGGGTTTCATCATCAATTATAAGCCTCCAAAAGCCTCCGCAGTTACAACTTCCGACAACGGCGCTTCTTCTCCGACGCCTAGGTTTATTTGTTTTCATTTTATTACGTCGGTTAGAGTTTTATTTCAGTTTAGTACTTTCATTTTCGGAGCTTTTATCGTAACGAGGAGAGGGGAGTGTCCCTCTACCTCAAGCTTTGTGCTTTACTTGTATCGATTAAACTCCTACCTCTAAAGGGAGGAGTTCTTAGTGTTTTGCCCTCCGTGACGTGGTCGAGGACCGCTAGGGCCTTGGAGTAGTAGCCGAAGGCTACGAACCAAGTAAAACTCCTTTGTCTCTTTTTACTTTACATTTACATTTTCGCTGCAATTAATTATCTCTCGAGTTTTAACGAACGAAAAGAAAAGAAAAGGTTTTATCGCTATTCACCCCCCTCTAGCGATCCGCTGATCCAACAATTGGTATCGAGTCGGGTTGCTAAGATTTGGTGAAACCACCAATCTAGCCATTTTACAGATTTTTTATTTTTAATTCTGTTTATTTCAGATTTATTTCGCTTTGTTATTTTTTCTCCTCAAGACTACTAATCCAAGACGAGCCTTGGTACTTTTTGTGTTTTTGTCGCTTGCTAGTTTCTTCGTCTTCGTCTCCTTGTGTCTTTTGTTCTAATGGCCCATCTCGAGGGTTTTAGCACCGTCCGACCTCCGTTTTACAATGGAGATGACTTCTGTTATTGGAAGGGTCGGATGGAATGCTTTCTCAAAACCCAAATCGAGATGTGGATCATAATCCAAATGGGTTTCACACTTCCGACTAATGAAGTGGGTGACTCCTTGGATTATGATCAATGGACCATTGCGACAAAACGACAAGTCGAAGCCGACGCCAAGGAAACACAAATCCTCCAATGCGGCTTATCCAAGGAAGAGCTAAATCGCGTCGGCCCCTTCATAAGCGCAAAGGACCTTTGGACAAAACTAGTGGAGCTACACGAAGGGACCGATGAAGCCAAGGTATGTAAGCGTGATCTTCTATTCAATAAACTATATAACCTAAAAATGCAGGAACACGAGTCCGCGATGCAACTTCACGCCCGAGTCTAGGACATAGTCAACAACCTACATGCAATCGGGCAAAAGGTCGAAAACCGCGATCTTATAAGGTATGTCCTAAACTCCTTTCCAAGGACTACCTTGTGGGCATCCATGGTCGATGCCTACAAGGTCTCCAAGGATCTTTCTAAACTTAGATTAGATGAACTTTTTTCTGATTTTGAACTTCATGAGCAGTCTAATTAGGAACCCGAGAAAGGTATAGCTTTATTTGCAGGTTCAAAGAAGAAAACCGCTAGCAAGTCACCTCCGAAGGAAGAAGAGGATGAGTCGGATTCGGAGGTCGACTCGGAAATGGAAGCCGAACTAGTCAACCTAGTTCAGAGGATAGTCAAGGGCCGAAAATGAGTCGTCACTCGACCCAACGAAGGTAAGCCTAAAAGTTTAAACATAAGATGTTATGAATGCAACAGGTTTGGACACATTAAGTCCGAATGCCCAAAACTCAAGAGAAAGGCACCAAAATACAAAAAGGCACTCAACGCTACTTGGGAAGAAGCTTCTGAGGAAGAAGACAATGATCGAGTCCTTATGGCTAAACCGGTGGAATCGGAGACGGAGTCGGAACCGAAACTTGAATCGGAAACCGAAGATGAGCCTGGATCCGCAAGCACTATTCAAGACAAGCCACGGATACGCATCCGGTTCAAAAGATAAACTCAAGGTAAGTCGCTCTCTTATTACCACACTTTATAGTGTAATTAAGTTTTTAAATAGAAAGTTAGCTAAGTCCGAGTCCAAGGTCGAGACCCTGGGTGAGGAAGTTAAACTCCTCAAACACGAGGTCTCCCTAACCTCTTCGACTAGTCGAGTTCAAGAGAAGGACTCAACTCGGGTTGAAAAACTCGAAGTTGAGAACTCACTCTTGAAAAGTCAAGTTGAAGATCTTAGGAATACGTTGGAAAGGTTTACTTTGGGATCCAAAGGACTTGACCTCCTACTTGGATCGCAAAGGGCCGTGTACAACAAGGCCGGGCTAGGGTTTAGCTCAAACACGACCAATAAGTCGTATATGTCAATCGTAAGTAGACATAAAAAATGTGTCCAAGCATGGGTCCCTAAGACCACCTTAATTTCAAACTTAGGATCAAACCAGTACTGGGTTCCCAAGGACCAAATCCACTATGTGGAGAGACCAAATCGATTCAACGGTCCAGAGGGAGCTAGTACGAAATTTGTTTGTATTTTAACTTAGAAATTGCATGCTTAGGTTTTTATTTTTCTTTTTAGAATGGTTAGATAGGACTATAACTCGTCAATACTTGATAACATAGTACCAGGATGCGGCGAGATGATAGTACGCTAGGAAAGCGGAGTCTTGTGTATTCGGGCTAGATAAGGCGTATCTAGTTCGGTGCACTTGACCGAGCGGAACTAGCCAAGCTACCTCACCAGTATCCTAGACTAGTTAGACCAGAAGTGGTCTTAGGTGAGTCAAGTCTCTATTTTCTTGAAAATGGCTTTGTCTAAGGAAGTGGTCGTTGTTCCGATCAAAGAAGGCCTCAGGCTCGCCACGACCTGGAAGCCATGATCTTGAAAAGGTGACTTGATGAGCCTAAGGTCAAATCCGAATCTAACGCAAGGTTGACAAGTGTTTAAGTCATTAAACTTAATTCAACTAAAAAATTGGAAGTCATCTCACAAGAACATATAGGATTAACATGTTTGATCATATAGACATGGGTGAGATGATTTAGGTTAATAATCTTCAACCAATTTTTAATAAATCCAATATCCGATCCAACTACCTTGCGTGTAGGATCAATGGATGTTGGACAGTGGTTGCTCCCGACACATGACCGGGGATCAACTCAAGTTTTCGAAGCTTCGATTCAAACGATAATGATCGGTAGCCTTCGAAAATAATGGCAAGCTCAAAATAATCGGATCAGATTATATTGAGCTCAATTCAAATTTTGTTATTCAAAATGTTTTATTAGTAGAAAATTTTCAATATAATTTACTTAGTGTAAGCCAATTGTGTGATAATAACTATAAGGTCATATTTCTAGAAAATGAATGCGTAATTAATACAAACGAAACCTCTAAAACAATTCTTAAAGGGACTAGAAATAACAACATTTACACTATCAACTTAACTAACTCCTCAACTAAGTGTCTTATGACATGGCAAGAGGAATCATGGTTGTGGCACCGACGACTCGGTCACTCACACCCAAGACTCATCCACAAGATGAGTCAGAGTGATTTAGTCAGAGGTTTGCCTAACCTCAACAACTTGGATAATAAAATATGTAATGTTTGTCAACAAGGTAAACAATCTAGGACACAACATCAACTAACTAGTCAAGAACGAACCAAAAGTGTGCTTGAGCTCCTACACATGGATCTATTTGATTCACACGGAGCTAAGTCACTTAACGGAAGTAAATTCTGCTTAGTCATAATTGATGACTATTCTAGATTTACTTGGGTTAGGTTCATCAAACACAAAAATGATACCCTAGATCAATTAATCAATCTATTTAAGTTAATAGAAAATCAACAAAGCATTAAAATCAAAAGACTTAGGACTGATCATGGTGGTGAATTCAAAAACCATAGGTTTACAGAATTCTGTAACCTAAATGGATACCACCACGAGTTCTCTTGCCCTAGAACTCCACAACAAAATGGCCTAGTAGAACAAAAGAAGCCGCTAGGACAATGTTAAATGAGTATAACCTACCCGATAGGTTTTGGGCGAAAGCCGTGAGTACGACATGCTATGTCCAAAATAGAATCCTTATGGTAAAGAGGCACCTTAACACCTCATACGAGATTTATCACGATAAAATACCTAACATCAAGTACTTTAGGGTATTTGGGTGTAAGGTACATATCCTAAACACTAAGGATTACCTAGGGAAATTTACATCCAAAACCACGACCGAAATCTTTCTAGGATACTCGACTACAAGCAGAGCCTATAGAGTATATAACCACGACACCCTTAGAGTCGAGGAGACTATCAATGTAGTTTTTGATGAAGGACACGAACATACAAAACCCCCGGCAACCCCAATTAGCGAGCCGATTCATACTAGACCTAACTCTGATCCGTAGATCAGGTCTAGTGTTAATCCTAACCTAAGTCAACCAAGTCACTCTATCGACCAAGTGCTAGATGACTCCAACCAAACTAGAACTCAAACGAGTCATCCTATAAATCAAGTTGTAGACTCAAACCCAAATCCAACTAGGACTCAAACAAATCATCCTATCGACCAAGTGATAGGTGATCCAAGTCTAGGAGTTCGAACTAGAGCCTCATACAGAAACCTTAGTCAAATATCATTGATTTCTAAAATTGAACCCAAAACTATTGACCAAGCTCTTCTTGATCCCGATTGGATTATTGCAATGCAAGAAGAGTTGGCTCAATTCACTAGGAACGATGTATGGGAATTAGTACCACCACCTAAAGATAAAACAATCATTGGAACAAGGTGGGTGTTTAGAAATAAAATTGATGATAGAGGTGAAGTAGTTAGAAATAAAGCTAGACTAGTTGCTAAAGGGTTTAGTCAAGTCGAAGGTTAAGATTACGACGAGACCTATGCCCCAGTAGCTAGATTAGAGTCCATTCGAATGCTATTAGCATATGCAGCACATCGAGGATTTAAGTTGTTTCAAATGGATGTGAAATCTGCATTCTTAAATGGATACATTAAAGAAGAAGTTTATGTTAGTCAACCCCCCCCGGTTTCGAAAGTTTAGACAAACCCGATCATGTCCTTAGGTTAAAGAAAGCTCTTTATGGACTTAAACAAGCTCCTCGAGCTTGGTACAAGAGACTTTCGATTTATCTTAAGTCCAAAGGCTTTAACCAAGGTGTAGTTGACCCAACCCTTTTCGTAAAAACCTTAGGTAAAGACATATTCATAGCCCAAATCTACGTAGATGATATTATTTTCGGAACCACCAACTCAATCCTACTAAATGAGTTCATTTCACTTATGGAAAGTGAATTTGAAATGAATTTAGTAGGTGAGTTAAATTTCTTTTTAGGTCTACAAATTAAACAAACTAAAGATGGAATATACCTACATCAACGCAAATATACTAGGGAATTAATTAAACGCTTTGGAATGCAAGATGCTAAAATTATTAATACCCCAATGGCAACTAATGTGAAATAGAAGAAGATGTAATCGGAAATTCAATTGATTTAAAATACTATAGGAGCATAATAGGGAGTCTCCTTTACTTAACTGCAAGCCGACCTGATATCTTATTTGCAGTAAGTATGTGCGCAAGGTTACAAACCTGTGCCAAGGAGTCTCACCTAACTCTAGTCAAGCATATCCTTAGATATATTAAGGGTACACTTAATGTCGGTATTTGGTATCCTAGATCTACCGAGTTCGAACTAACCGGCTACTCCGATTCAGACTATGCCGGTAGTAAGCTCGATAGAAAGAGTACGAGTGGTTGTTGTCAACTTCTCGGCTCGAGTCTAGTGAGTTGGTGTAGTAGGAAGCAACACTGTGTTGCTTTATCTACCACCAAAGCCGAATACATCGCGATGGGTGAGTGTGTCACGCAGCTTCTTTGGATGAAGCACACTCTCCGCGACTTTAAGTTAGACTTTACGAATACTAAACTTCACGTAGATAACATTAGTTCAATTAATCTTACAAAGAATCCGATATGTCACTCTAGGACCAAACATATAGAGGTCAAACACCATTTCATTCGAGAACATGTGGCCAACGGAGCCATACAACTCGAATACGTTGAATCAAAGTCTAACTTAGCAGACCTATTTACTAAACCCCTACCCGAAGCCGAATTTAGTCTATTAAGATGAAAATTGGGCATATGCATAGTAGAATAGGAACTTGCAAATTATATTTTCTTACTACTATTTTTTCATTTTTATGGAACTAGCATAGGACATACCTTAGATATCATGCACCTATAGATTTAAGGAGCCAATACATCTCACAACACATAGGACTAATGTGTTTGTGTACTTAGCCACGTAGATGGGCGTGAGATGTTAGGATCTTACTCCTGGTTCCAGATGTAGAGCTAGTGCATCGCTATGAACCACGGAGTATAATCATACATACTAACCGATGACCAGGACTGGTTGATCTTTCATATCAATCAAGCCAAATATGAGTTGAACATCTTATAGATGAACTTATTTTCAGTATATTATTTTCAAAATAATGTGGAACATGCTTGGACTTTAAATTTAACACTTATTTTTGTTTTCCACACACACACTCACTCTTTTCGATATATGGCAAAAGGGGGAGAAAAAGGCCAAAGTTAAGGGGTCAAAATTTTTTTTTTTCATAACATAACTCTTACTTTATATTTAAACCAAAAGTTAACTTTAAGTTTTGAAAACTTATTAAAGGCCAAGTTAAGAGAATTCTTAACTTAAACTTATTTGTGGCGTCAAAGTTTTACTTATTTTTTATTATGCCCTTAATGTTTTACTTAAGGGGGAGAATGGGCCAAGTTAAGAAGAACTCTTAACTTAAACGTTTTACTAAGGCCAACTTTAAGTAATGTTAATTACTTAAAGAATCCCTCAAAGGGGAGGATTAAGGTCTTTCTTCAAGACTCACCCTCGGTCAAGGGGGAGGTTTCCAAGGGGGAGTACTTGAAGAAAATCCTTACTACTCCAACTTAATCTTCTTTATTTCTTGTTTCTAATGCACATTATTCTTCATGCTTGCTATTTACTTAACTTTGTATGTGGGTTTGCCATAAATCAAAAAGGGGGAGATTGTTGGTGCAGTAGGCACCTAAGTCGAACCTGAGTTTTGATTATAGCAAACGATACAAAGTTAAGCTCATGTCGTTATCTCATTAGTTGAATCGAGTGTGCAGAAGATTGCTATAGCTGGAGCTAAAGGCTAGCGACACCCGGAGGAAGCCGCGGTGGTCGGGCGACACTGGGAGGACTTCGGAGGGAGCCGAAGGAATCAGGTGGAGACCGAAAGCAAGGATTCAAAGGTAAATGTTGAGGTAAGCTCGTGTGAGTGAGCGTAAGTAAGGTCAAGTCCTCCATACGGGGACATCCTTAGGCGACGATCCGACCAAGACTTCCCATGGAAGGTCTATGTTGAGATCGGATGGCAAGTGGCCATCGAATTCACTTATATTTCGAGCTAACTCTTTATTACAATCGAAAAGTCTAAAAATCAGTTCAACCGGCCAAAAATTAGTCAATCGCTAAGCCATCGCTCAACCGGCCAAGGATCAGTTCAATCACGAGCCATCAGTTCAACCGGCCAAGAAATCAGTTCAACCGATGGTCAAAAATCAGCCTCGAGGAGTCAAGCTTTATCACCATTTTTCAAGGAGTTTTGTGCCCAATTCCTATTGGTTGAAGACCCATTCGATGAGGGTCTTAAAGGATATAAAAGGAGGTCCTAACCTAGGGTTTCATCATCAATTATAAGCCTCCGCAAAGCTACAACTTCTCCGACAACGAAGTGCTTCTTCTCCGACGTCTAGGTTTATTTGTTTTCATTTTATTACGTCGGTTAGAGTTTTATTTCAGTTTAGTACTTTCATTTTTGGAGCTTTTATCGTAACGAGGAGAGGGGGAGTGTCCCTCTACCTAAAGCTTTGTGCTTTACTTGTATCGATTAAACTCCTACCTCTAAAGGGGAGGAGTTCTTTAGTGTTTTTTCCCTCCGTACGTGGTCGAGGACCGCTAGGGCCTTGGAGTAGTAGCCGAAGGCTACGAACCAAGTAAAACTCCTTTGTCTCTTTTTAGTTTACATTTACATTTCCACTACAATTAATTATCTCTCGAGTTTTAACGAACGAAAAGAAAAGAAAAAGGTTTTATCGCTATTCTCCCCCCCTCTAGCGATCCGCTTCGATCCAACATCAAGGACCCGAGCCAAGAGATGATAAACTCGCCAATGCTTCATCAATAAAATCATGTGTGATTTACTAAGTCCTACACAACTTAAACACACATATCAAATCACATAATCAACCTAACTTAAACCCTTTTGTCGGTGCAATCGACCTAGGTCATGATTAACCAGACTCAAGTTTGACTCGAGCGATATTTTGATGTTTGATAAAATGCATGACAATGTGATTGTCATGGGAAAGTCGAAGTGGGACACTTGACAATGGGAAAGTCCAGTCATGGGTACTTGGTATGGAAAGTCCAAGCATGGGTCTTGGTAAGGGAAAGTCCAAGCTTGAGTCTTGGTAATTGGAAAGTCCAACATGGCTTGGCATGGAAAGTCCAAGCATGGGTCTTGGCAAGGCAAAGTCCAAGCTTAAGTCTTGGCAAATGGAAAGTCTAACATGCGTTAACAAGAAAAGTCCAAGGGTTGATATTGGTGGTGTAAAGTCCAAGCGGGAGTCTTGGTAGCATAAGTCCAATAGTTGGCGGCGTAATGTCCAAGGGTTGAGTTTGTGTAGCATAATTAGTGACATAAAGTCCAAGTGGTAATCTTGGCAGCATAAATCCAATGTGCTTTGGAAGTATAGACCAGCTTTTTTGGGTTTCTCTTGCACCGCGACAATTGTTTGTTCGAACATGTTTCATAAACATGTGCACAATGAAAGAATTAAAAGCAATAAATCTAATTTATTATAACACACACATCACATGCATGCAAAGATACAACATGTGTAGACATAATCGCAGTTTTAAATTTTGCAATAAAGGAAATTATGCTAGTTATACATACATCATGTAAAATGCAATGACATAGCAATGCTAGAATTGCTGGGCACCAAAGTCGAACCGATGTTGATTGATTATGGCAAAAGGCTCAATAGTTAAGGGTATATTTGTTATCTTAAACACGAGAAAATGTACTAAATGCTAAAGTTGCGGAAGGTGCGACACCCGGTGAGGTGGTCAACGCCGGAGACTGAGGATGGAGGTACTCGGGTGAAGACCGGAAGCGAGGCTACAAGGTAAGCTCGTGTGAAAGCGAAGCAAGGTCGTTAAGCGTAGATCCGACCCAATACCTCCAATGGAAGGTCTAGGTCGAGAGATGGATGGTTAGAACCATACTTTATATTTTAAGCTAGATCATGCAGATTAAATCTCTAGATCACCTGAGATTAAATCCCTAGATTTCAAGGGGTGAGATTTGGACTTGACTCGTGTTTTGGTACAAAGGGTGATGTGGCATCAAGGTGGACATCCAAAACATCACCAAGCTTCCTTGTGGTGGACGCCCAAAATAAGGTGAGTTGGCACAAGATGGTTGGCTCCCATGATGGCTTCAGTTGAATGGCTCCAACGTGGCGGGCGCCAAGGAGGTTGGAGGTGGCACAAGGTGGTTGGATGAAACACCTCATCCTCTTGGCGCCGGTTGGACACAAGGAGGTCGGAGGTGGATGAAACACCTCATCCTTGCTGGCGCCCAAGGTTGGAGGTGGCACAAGGTTGGATGAAACACCTCATCCTCGTTTGGCGCCCAAGGAGGGGTGGCACAAGAGTGGTTGGATGACCTCATCCTCAAGGCGCCCAAGGAGGTTGGAGGTGGCACAAGGTGGTGGATGATGAACACCTCATCCTTGAGTTGGGATAAGAACCTCACCTTGGACACTATATCATGAATATTCCATAGATAATATAAATAAGCATAAGCAAATATAAGAAATCAAGAGCTCTCAACACGCCGTGAACGCTACTACTACTCACATTTGCTACAAGTTTGTTCAACGAAGCTACATCTTCTACTTCTACTTTACGAGAGTTTATATTTTTTAAGTTCTTTTAAATTGTCTTTGCTTTTAATCGTAACAAGGGGAGTGTCCCTTTGATTTCTTTGTGATCGTTTCCTACTTCCAACGAGAGAGTGGTTTTAGTGAATTGATTCCGTCGTGATCAAGGATCACTAGGGCCGTGGATTAGCAATCGAAAGATTGTGAACCACGTAAAAATATCTTGTCTACTTTATATTTCCGCTGTGCATTCTCTACTTGCTTTTTACTTATTGCAAAGTTTTTTAATTTTGTAATTAACGACTATTCACCCCCTCTAGCGGACACTTTCGATCCAACAATTGTGGTATATGTCGATGGTCCATGTCAAGCCATGAACCTCGAACGAAGTCAGGAAGTTGAGCTCCACGTCCGGATCAAGAGAACCGGACATCGAGAAGGAAGTCTAGTTGATGGGACCACGAACAGAGACAGTCAAGAAGTCTGGTGTTGAAGATCGGAACATAGGAGGGATAGGCTTGAGGGGGGGCCCAATGTGGTCCTTCGTTTGAGGGGGGGATTGTTGGGAGTATGGGGAATACAATCAAAGTCCCACAGTGGTAAGACATGGAAAAGATCATGTGCTTATAAGAAAAAAGATATCTCTGGAATGAATGAGCCTTTTGGCAAGAAGTCCAAAAATAAAACCATGAGGCTTAGACAAAGCTTAGACCATTGAGGAGTGTGGATCTTATAAAGGCACTAACATCTTATTGCATCTATCCATATCCACGCAAGCAAACAGTCGGGATAGCTTCGTCAAGATACGAGCCTCATCTTCATAGGATTCACTAGCCTCGTGTAGAAGATGATGTGATCGAGAGAAGATCACAATCCGAATCAAAATTAGGATTCGAAAATGAGTCCCCAAAACTAGCTTCTCCGGAGAGGTATTTGACAACCGATTGATGAATCCATAGTCCTCCACCTACGAGGATTACCGGAGATCCAATCCCTGACAATAAAGTCACTGTCGGAGCTCCAAATGCTGTCCAAATGATGCTCCGACAAGAAGAAAACAAGCTCTCTAAAAACTGGACAACTTGGTGGAGGACTTGGCACCGGCCAAAGGAAATGGCTGGCTAATCCTTGGTCGGAGGAGATTATGGCTAAGCAATTGGATGCCAAAATTTAGGGTACTAGAAGCAAAAGGGCTAGGCCACTGGAGGAAGCAAAAAGAGAAGAGAGGGAGAGGAGACGAAGAGTATTTCCAAAAATAAACTTAGGACACTCCAAACCTCTAGCCGGGCTTTTATAGAGCGCATGTTTCTTAACCATTAAGAAACCTTCTCTTTAGAGTTATTGGTTCCTAACCAAAATCCATTAATCCGCTCCAATAACTTAAGTTAAAATAAACTGAACCGAGTTGGTCTATTTTAAGTTAAAATGAACCGAACCAACTTTGGTTCATTCGTTTAAAACAAACCAAACCACTTTAGTTTATTTTCCACCATTGGATTAGAACCAAACCAATTTGGTTCATCCATCATGTCTTCATAAGACATGGCCCATCCATGCTTCCGTTATGACTGAAACAATTTCATGTTCGCTCCTTTTTGGTTCCACCAAACCTTGTTTCTCTCGATCTGAGAATCTCATTCTCAAGCTCATGTTAAATCCTTCGGATTACGCTCGTTGTGCGTGTGACCAAATAGGTTCCCAATTTATGTTGGTCGTATATAATTAACCATTAATTATAGAACAATCATGAGTGACACCTAGTAGTACATCATGATCCCCAATTAACCAAAAAATCACCGGTTGAATCTAGAACCATTTCTTAATCCCTTCAGCAGCTACAATGAATCGTGCCCCGTTCCCTTCACTCATCTTATACCCACTTGGTTCAGGACCTGGTCTATAGTGTCAGTCCCAACTAGGTTGACTACGTCACACCTAGCCCAAATATTACTTCCTCATCCTTCTAATTCTAGTTACTGCACATGTATCTAAGAGTACCATACTCTAAACATGTAATGCTTTGGCCAAAGACTTTAGTAACAATCCGACGAGAGGCCAAGGGTATACATCTCCTCGCAAGGAGTGGTGAATCCTTTATAGGATATTCAAACACCTTCGGCCACTTCGACTTATACCCAAACATCCAGGGTCCACATCTCCTCAGAGATGCTTGCTTAAGATGTCAAAGCATAAGTCTTCATGACCAAGATGACTTGAATACCGCAAGTCGAAGGAACATCGCACTTAAGCTGCAGTAAATCATTGACATATCCATATATGCATAGAACCATATGAAGTCTTACAGTTGGTCACTCCAATAAACTATTTACCATAACTAGCATCCACGATTAACTTCGGACATCACAATGTCTCCAGCTAGTGAGAATTAGCTGCTTAGATGCACCAAAGAGTATAACTCATGCTAATCTCAATAGAATTGATGGTGTCTAAATCTATTAATTCATCGACTAGGAATAATTCCAATACATCACAATTACACATGTAGAGATACTCACTAGTTGTTATCCAATCAAAAATTCTCTCGTGCTTTGAATCGTATTGTGGACATTCAGTAAATGAGTTTAAGATCTAATCAAATACATGTAAACATATATACTCAAATAGTGAATCTTCATTTATCATATAAATGGTTTAACCATAAGGCGATTGCCTTAGGACACCTCTCATATATTACTAACAAACTCCCACATGGCCTAATGTCAATCAGCACGGTATCCAATACCATAAGCTCTAACATGACCCTTGAACTTACTTTGAGGTAAGGCCTTAGTTAAAGAATTCGCTAAGTTCCTTTTAGTGGGAATCTTCTTGATTTGTATTTCCTTCCTACTTATGATCTCTCTGATCAAATGATAGCGACGAAGCACATGTTTGAGTCGCTGATGAGACCACATCAATTAAGAGATGAACTTCTTGATCCAAACCGCTTCTTTTGCTACTTCCGAAGCTGCAATATATTCTACCTCAGTGGTAGAATCCGCTACAGTGTCTTTCTTGGAACTTTTCCAACTAACTGCACCCCCATTCAAGGTGAACATGTACCTAGACTGAGACCTGAAATCATCCTTGTCTGTCTAGAAGTTGACATTCGTATACCCGCGTATCACCATACCCCCTTCTCCATATATTAGGAACACATCCTTAGTTCTTCTTAAGTACTTAAGGATCATCTTAACAGTCACCCAATGATCCATTCCTAGATCAAACTAGTATCTGCTCGTGACATTCAAAGCATACAATACATTGGGCCTCGTACATAATATAGCATACATGATAGATTCTATTGCGGATGTATAGGGAATCTTACTCATGCAAATCCTCTCGTCTTCTATGTGCGGACACATAGACTTCGAAAGGTGTATCCCATGCATGATGGGAAGAAAACCTTTCTTTGATTCTGACATGCTAAACCTCTTTAGTACTCGGTCTATATATATAGACTTTGAAAGACCAAGCAACCGATTCGATCTATCCCTATAGATCTTAATCCCAAGGATGTAGGTTGCTTCTCCCATGTCTTTCATGGAGAATGTCTTGGACAACGAAATTTTAACTGACTGTAAGTCAGAAACATTGTTTCATATAAGTAATATATCATCGACATACAAAACTAGGAACACGACTGCACTCCCTCTAACCTTCTTGTACACACAAGGTTCGTCCGAATTTTATGAGAAATCAAACTTTTTGATTGTCTCATCAAAATGGATATTCCAGCTCTTGGATGCTTTCTTTAGTCCATATTTGGACCGTCGCAGTTTGCATACCTTGGTTTTATCAACCGATGTGAACCCCTCAGGCTGTATCATATACACGTCCTCGAGTAGGTTTCCATTAAGGAAAGTTGTTTTCACATCCATCTGTCATATCTCATAATCATAATGAGCCGCTATGGCCAGGAGCATCCGAATGGATTTAAGCATAGCAATAGGTGAATAGGACTCATCATAATCAACACATTACTTTTGATGATATTCTTTCGCCACCAGTCTAGCCTTATAGGTAATCACATTACCATCCATGGCAGTTTTCTTCTTGAAAACCCACTTGCACCCTATAGACTTATGCCTTCAGGTGAGTCAACCAAGTTCCAAACTTGATTTTCATACATGGAAACCATTTTCGATTTCATGGCTTTAAGCCATTTATCCATTTTTGAACTTTTCAGAACTTCTTCATAACAAGTAGGCTCCTCATCATCAATGAGTAACACGTCATTCGATTCACTTACGAGAAATCCATATCTCTCAGGAATGTTGCGTGTTCTATAAGATCTATGAAGATGTTGTGTCATAATTGTTCCAACCGATGACTCATCACTATGAGTTATCGGTTGTAGTGCTTCACCAGGTATCTCATCAATGTCTATTGGAGTCTCTTGAGCCTCCTCAAGCTCAACGACACTCCCACTATTTTCTTGCAAGAGAAACTCTTTCTCTAGAAACACAGCATGCCTTGAAATAAATACCTTTTGTTCCACAGGATGATAGAATTGGTAACCCCTCGTTTCCTTAGGGTATCCAATAAATAGACATTTATCAGACTTAGCATCCAGTTTGTCTGATACAGTCCGCTTCATATAAGCAGGACAATCCCATATCTTCAAGTAAGATACATGAGGTTTCTTACTATTCCATATATCATATGGAGTAGTAGAGACTACCTTGGTTGGCATTCTGTTTAGCAAGTAAACAGTTGTCTGAAGTGTATAGCCCCAAAAGGACTTGGGAAGATTCACATGATTCATCATCAACCTGACCATGTCCAATAAGGTCCGGTTACGCCTCTTAGATACACCATTATACTGCAGTGTATATGGTAGAGTCCATTGAGCCAATATACCATTGTCCCTTAGATAATCTAGAAACTCATGACTCAAGTATTCACCACCTCGATCTGATCAAAATATTTTAATACTCTTGCCAAGTTGTTTCTCTACTTCATTTCTTAATTCTTTGAACCTTTCAAAGGCTTCAGACTTGTGTTTCATCAAGAACAGATACCCAAACCGTAAGTGATCATCGGTGATGGTAATAAAGTAGCTATAGCCTCCTAGAGCATGAGATGTCATAGGTCCGCATACATCCATATGTATTAGACCAAGTAACTCTCCCACTGGTTCACCTTTTCCAGTAAAAGGTAACTTGGTCATCTTGCCTTTTAAACATGATTCACATGTATCGAATGAATCAGATTCAAACAATTCCAGAATTCCACATTGGTGTAATTCGGACATGTGTTTCTTGCTTGCATTGGCAAGACGATAATGCCACATGTAGGAGGCTAATTGATTATCTTTTCGAGCACGCTTGTTACTCGCTTTGATATTGAAAATGTCACTGGATATATCCAACGTATAAATACCATTGCTTAAAGTTCCAGTCCCATAAAGAACGTCATTCAAAATTATGCAACAATAATTGTTACTAAAAGTTAATTGGTACCAATTTCTATTTAAACAAGAAATAGAAATGATGTTCTTTATCAATGAAGGAACATAAAAGAAATTGTCCAGTTCTAAGACAAGTCCTGTAGGGAGTTTCAACAAATATTTTCCGATGGCGAGTGCAGCAACCTTTGCTCCATTCCCAACAGGTAAATTTGACTCTCCCTTGATGAGTTTTCTTTTATTTCTTAGCCCATATATGCCATTACATATGTGTGAGCCACACCCAGTATCCAATACCCAAGTGTCTGAGGAAATAGAATGACAATCAATAACGAAGATGTCGGAAGAAGATGGGGCATCTGATGCCTTATTATTCTTCACGGACTCAAGAAAAATCTTGCAGTTTCTTCCCTAATGGCCCTCCTTGCCATAATGATGGCAAGTGCCCTTTTGAGCTGGTTCTGCCCTTTTAGCCTTTTTCTTCTTCCCCTTCTGTTGTTCCTTTGACTTCCTCTTAGAACCTTTCTTCAAGGAATCAACTAACAACATCGTCCCCTTCTCATGCTTTATAGAAGGCTCCACAGTCTTCAGCATGTTGAGCACTACCACAGATGAACCTTCTTGCATCTCATAGGTGAAGAGGAGCTTAGAGACTTCGAACCTTTCGAATCTCGCTTGCTCATCAAACAACTCATAATGATGAAAGACTATGGTATGAGCATCCATACGCTCATGCTGCTTCCGCGGCTCGGGTACCATTGCAGCTAGCATGATACAACTCACTAGTTCAGAATCACTCACATGTTTCTGATAGGCCAACAATTGGTCCATAGTTACATCATCAATAGGATGGGTGGGAAGAGGCTCTTCGAGGATATACACAAGCTTTTCCACCTTGAGAACAATTCTCAAGTTTCTAAGTCAGTCCAAGAAGTTCAGCCTAGTTAATTTATTCGAATTCAAAATAGAGTGCAAATTCAAAGACATCATGATCAATTGATTAATCTAGAAATACAAATCGAGCATATATGAGAAAGATGAAAAAATGCATCAATATACATTTACAAATCTCATATATTTTTTCAATTTAAAAACCCCAAAATCACTTCGGGAGATCGTAGGTCCATCTCCGAATAGGTTTATATCCAACATAGATATGAACAACCTTGGAGAGAGTCCAACAAGCCATTAATAGCTACGATGGTAGGTATCAAGTATACCGATTGCATATCACATATATGCAACTATCACAATGTGCTATCAACTAATTGAATGTTCACACATACATCGGGTTGTTTACTCATTAACAAGTATGCATCATATGCATAGCACCCTACTTCACCTCCCTTCACATCGACCTTGGAGAGAGTCCAACAAGCCGATGCTCTAGGTTAAAGCCAACCCATTAATCAAGAAATAACTTTAATATGGTTAGAGCGCATTCAACAAATTAGCCCAGCTTGGAGAGAGTCCAACAACCAAAGCTAACGATTGACCTCTGACTCTTACCATATTAGTATTAAACTATTCCATGGTTTGAACATGTTCAGGTTCGAGCCGGGCTTGGAGAGAGTCCAACAACCCAAACAAGAAATAGAACTATGGTTCTAACCATATTAATGGAAGGTGTAGGCTTTAATATTGTGCAAGGGTTTTAATGTCTCATCCTCTTTGCATGTAAATAACTATTATCTACATGACATGACATACATTGAATACATCTACATTTCACGACATGCATGACATAATGATATGCATCTAATGCAATTACATGACATACAATTATGGCATGTACAAAATGTAGGGGATCGATATGGCCGGCTAGAGGGGGGTGAATAGCCCTTGTTCTATGGATGTCGTAATTCGTTCGTTCATTTGCTCGTCTACACAATCGTTAGCGCAAGAGGAAGCATAAACAATAAAGACAAAGCAATAAATGAAAATACAAACGCTAAAAAGAAATGTAACGTGGTTCACGGCTACGCCGCTAATCCACGATCCCGATTCGTCCGAGGTGAATCACTCCTCCAAAGCCAATCACTATTGGTCTCTCCTTTGCACCAAGCTAGGTGGAGGTAACCTTTACAATCAAGATCACTCTTCTTACAAATAGAATGGAGTAGAAACAAGTAAGAAGAGTTTAGAGCTTGTGGGGCACTAGGAAGATCACTTGGAGCATAAGCATTAGCCTCTCAAAGGCTCACACCCTCTCTTTTTATAGAGAGGGCTGATTTTTCGCGTTGGCCGCCACCAGTCGACTGCCGTCACTACAACGGCCTCTGAACACGTCGAATCCCGACCGTTGCAGTCCAACGGAACTCTTGGCGATCATTCGGACCTCACCCGATCATTCGCTTTGCCTCGTAATCGGCCCGATCGGCTACGGCGGTTATGTGCCGCGATATCCTCTGGCGATCGGCTGGGAATAAACCCATCGATCGGATACCGGTCGAACTCACTTGACTTCCATCGCCATGCCATGGCGATCGTGTGTCGAAAACCCATCCGACACTTGGCCAAATGGCCAAGTTTCACCTAAGAGCTACCCTTCCCCGGGTTACAATCGCTCACTCTCATCTCTCGGAGTCCCTCGCCTTCGAAGTTCTCTTCGTTCTCGGCCACGTCCCTCGGTAGCATCAGGCACACGACTCTGCAATGCTCCTTCACGTCTCTTGCCTCGAAGTCTACTTCCTCCGGCTTCACTCCAAGCTTCTCGTCCGGCGGTTCCTCGGATGCTCCAAGCGCACGGCTTCCGCAAAGCTATCCTTCACCGACTCAAGGCACGAGTCATGAGATGTGAAACTTGCCACGGCTCCATGTGCGAATTACTAAGTCCTGCACGACTTCAACGCACATATCAAATCAACATAACACACTAACTTAAACTCTTTGCCACACCATCAAAACCATATTACGGCAAGAGATTGCCCTAACAATCTCCCCCTTTTTGATGTGTGGCAATCCGTTTAAGTTAGGTAAAAACATTTGATATAAATTTTAAAGGAAAGAAAGCATGTAAACATAAACATGATATAGCAACATGCAACTCCCCCTTAATCCATGAAACTCCCCCTTAATTTCTCCCCCTATCACAATTAACTTAAACATAATCATATCTCCCCCTTTGACACCATCAAAAATATTAATACTAAGTTATAAACTCATGGCATCAATTATAAAGAGAAACATACATTAAAATCAGTCAAAACCTGATAAAATCAGGTTACTATACTTCATTCACGATCCATCGATCATTCTTTCTAATTTTCTGGATGAATTTCAGAAATGCATTATTAATTCCAGAAAATTCGAAAAATCATGAAATTTGGGGAACATATTTCTTTTAAGTATATATATCAGCGAAAAATATGTTTTCATGAAAAAACATTATATTTCCATGTATTTGCCAAAAATCCAAAAGCTTTAAAAACTACTAGGTTTTTGATCATAAGAGTATCCATTTTAACACCTAGTCTTGCATCCAATTGTTTCAAAACAAGAATACATGTATTTTAAAGTAAGAAATTGTTTTGAAAACATATGAAATATCCAACCATGATCTTTGGGAAATATGTCTATGAATTAAACATAAGTCTTCCCCATGATTGGTCTATTATTGCTATTTTGATACTTTAAATGACCATCTAAATGCCATAGGCATTAGTGGACATTTGTATCATCCTAACATCTCACTCATGCTAAGTTTTCAATCAAGTTAGCCTATAGTGAGTGTGAGATGCATCCTAGGGGGTATTTGTGTATACTTAACCAATATATTCATGCAATTCTATCAAGGTTAAGTATCAACCTAATAATCCTCATGATCATAAAGGCATATATGAATGAATTCTACATTATGATCATGAAACTCATGTATTCATCAAATAATAGTCATGCATTAGGTATTATAAGATGATAATAAACAAAGTATCACCTAAAGCATGATTCAACCCTATTTCTCATGATTACGTGCCAAATATTAAAATTATGAATCATGATTTCAAACATACATAACAATTACATTAATCATCATGATTGCAGCATTATTATCTATTTATGGGCACGTTATCATCACCCAACACTATTCTAAAAATGTTGTCCCGCCATCCTAAGTCAACCAAAATATGATATAGGTCAATTCCATATGGTTGACTACCCTAGGGTTTTCCTAACCCTTAAGGATGGATTTTGGAACCCAAAATAAGTTCTTTCCTATTGGGTTCACTAAGTATTCCTTGGGGATCCATTTCCTAGCTATTACTTTCTTCTTATCTTGTCCCCTAGCTATTAGGCATTTGTAAGCCTTTTCATTTTTCTTTTCCTTGTAGCCTAGGCCCTTTTTGTTGAAACTAGCTCTTTGGCTCCCTAAGATCATGTTCAATGTGTTGGAGCCAATTGTGAATTTTTCTAGGGCTTTTGTTAAATAATCTACCTTTTCCCTTAAAGCCCTATTTTCCTCTATGCATGCATCATTAACATTCAAAGGAATATAGTCATGTGAACATGCCTCATTTAAGCTAGAAGAAATATCATTATTATTTAAGCATGCATTTTCTAGCTTATTTTCTAATGTCTTAATTTGATTAAGCATGCTTTTATTTTTCTTTTTCATTCCAAATAAGTCCTTAGTTAAACTAGACATTATGGAAACTATTTTCTTAGGAGAGGCCTTCGTTACCATAGTTTCCATGTCCTCTTCTTCTTCGGATGATGAGGATGTAGAAGCTCCCCCTTCATTTGAGCTCTCCCCACTTGAGCTTGATCCTTCATTTTCGGATGATGAGCAATCCAAGTCATCAAAGGCCATCAAGGCCAAATTGGTGACAAAGGCATTCTCCTCATCCGATGATGATGAGGAGGATGAGGATGGGTCATCCCAAGTCCTTGCCTTTAGAGCTTTGGTCTTCCCCTTTTCTTTTGTCTTCTTCTCCTCTTCCTTCTTTTTCTTGCTCCCCTTTTTCTTCTTCTTTTCTTCTTTCTTTTTCCTCTCTTCCTTGCTCTTGTTTAGGAGAGGACAATTGTCCCTTATGTGCCCCTCTCCTTGGCAATTATAGCATATGACCTTCCCCCTTAGTCTTCTATTCCTATCATTTGATTTATGAAAATGAAAACCTTTTAAAGCACGTCTTACCCTCCTTACCATATAGGCTTCTTCGGTGCTATCCATGGAGGAGGAGGAAGATGCTTCGTCATCGGAGGAGGAGGAGCTTCTTCTTTCCCTTATTTGCCAACAATGCTACTCCCCTTGAAGGTTGTATTTTTGGCTCTTCTTGTATTCCTTCAAGCCTAGATTCATGTAATTCCATAGTGGAGAAAAATTCATCTAGAGTACTTACCTCTAGATTCTTTGAAATGTAAAATGAGTCCACCATTGAACTCCACTTGGATGACCAAGGGAAAGCATTTATGGCCTTCATTATCATATCGCGATTGGAGAGCCTTTCTCCTACACTTGTTAGTCCATTTAAAATTTCTTTGAATCTTGAATGCAAAGAAGTTACCTTTTCTCCCTTTTCTAATTTAATGTTGGATAGTTGGGAGCGGAGGAGATCTCTCCTTGCTAGCTTTGCCTCGGATGTGCCTTCATGAAGCTCAATTAGCTTCTCCCACATCTCCTTTGCGCTTAGGCATTCTCCTATTCGGTTAATTTCTTGTTGGGGGAGCACATTGAAGAGATGATGCTTGGCTTTTGAATTTGCAAGGTGCTCTTCCCTTTGCCTTTTGGTCCACCTAGATTTCTCTATTGGCTTCCCCTCTTCATCCCTAGGCAAAATGAAATCGGATTCCATTGTAATCATAATATCAAAATCCGTTTCGAAAAATACCTCCATTCGCTTCTTCCACCAAGCGAATTCTCCTTCAAACTTCAGAGAATAGATGTTGGAGCCGGCCATTTTGAAAGATGCTTGTTGTGGTGGTTAGTCCTCGACAAGCTTTCCTTGGCTCTGATACCACTTGTAGGGGATCGATATGGCCGGCTAAAGGGGGGTGAATAGCCCTCGTTCTATGGAAGTCGTAATTCGTTCGTTCTTTTGCTCGTCTACACAATCATTAGCGCAAGCGGAAGCATAAACAATAAAGACAAAGCAATAAATGAAAATACAAACGCTAACAAGAAATGTAACGTGGTTCACGGCTACGCCGCTAATCCACGATCCCGATTCGTCCGAGGTGAATCACTCCTCCAAAGCTAATCACTATTGGTCTCTCCTTTGCACCAAGCTAGGTGGAGGTAACCTTTACAATCAAGATCACTCTTCTTACAAATAGAATGGAGTAGAAACAAGTAAGAAGAGTTTAGAGCTTGTGGAACACTAGGAAGATCACTTGGAGCATAAGCATTATCCTCTCAAAGGCTCACACCCTCTCTTTTTATAGAGAGGGCTGATTTCTTCCCGTTGGCCGCCACCAGTCGACTGCCGCCCTTGGCAGTCGACTGCCGTCACTACAACGGCCTCCGAACATGTCGGATCCCGACCATTGCAGTCCAACGGAACTCTTGGCGATCATTCTTTGGACCTCACCGGTCATTCGCCTCCCGTAATCGGCGCGATCGGATCTGGCGATTATGTGCCGCGATACGATTATGTGCCCGCGATATCTGCAGTGATCCGCTATTCTCTGAGCGGCAAAATGGATCGCTAAGGCCGATCACTGGAATAAAACCTATCGTTTGATCATCGGATACTACCACGATACCAAATGAACTCACTGATTATAGCCGATCGCCATACCATGGCAATGACCGTGTCAGGAAAACCCATCCTACACTTGGCCAAATGGCCAAGTTTCACCTAAGAGCTACCCTTCCCCGGGTTACAATCGCCACTCATCTCTCGAGTCCTCGCCGTTCTCTTCGTTTCCTGCCACGCCCCCAGAGCATCAAAGCGCACGACTGCAATGCTCCTTCGCGCTCTTGCCTCGAAGTCTACTTCCTCCGGCTTCACTCCAAGCTTCTCGTCCGGCGGTCCCTCGGATGCTCCAAGCGCACGGCTTCCGCAAAGCTATCCTTCACCGACTCAAGGCACGAGTCATGAGATGTGAAACTCGCCATGGCTCCATGTGCGAATTACTAAGTCCTGCACGACTTCAACGCACATATCAAATCAACATAACACACTAACTTAAAACCTTTGCCACACCATCAAAACCATATTACGGCAAGAGATTTCCCTAACACAAAAATTTCCTTATATGTCATAACTATTTATGGAAATAAAATATGTTTGAGATTTGATTCAACAAATAAAATCATGATTAAATTAGATAACAAATTTCCAAATCTAATCACATACTTTATTTATGGAAAGTGTTAATTAAGGAAAGTCAAATTTAATTTAGGAAACAAATTTTCTAAATTGTCAAAACTATTTATGGAAATAAAATATGTTTTAGATTTGATTCCGCAAATCAAATCATGATTAAATTAGGAAATAAATTTCCAAATCTAATCACATATTTTATTTATGGAAAGTGTTCATTTCCATTAATACTTCTAAACTTTCAAAAAGTAGAAGATTTCCATGAATACTTCTAAACTTTTCAAAATTAGAAAATTTTCATAAATACTTCTAAACTTTCTAAAAGTAGTAAATTTCCATAAATACAATTATGACTATCACAAAACAATTTTACGATTATGTCGAAATACAACCTGGGCTCTGATACCACTATTAGGTTTCTCCGACACTGCGGCGATTGTGTGTTCAAACATATTTCGTAAACATGTGCACAATAGAAAATTAAAAACAATAAATCTAATTTATTACAACACACACATCACACACATGTAAAGATACAACATGTGTAGTGTTTCCGGAGGTTGGAGGAGGTTGTGGGCAGGATCTTGGGAGTTTTGGGAGACTTCTTCTTACACCTTGGAGGAGGAAGGCAGCTAGGGAGGGCTGGTTTGGGGTCTTGGCCGGAGAAGGGGGGATGTTCATGGTTTTTTAGGCTGCAAAGAGGTTTTGGAAGAGAGGTCAATCGGATACAAAAGGGAGGAGGCTTCTTCTTCCACCTTGTAGGAGGGAGGAGGCTAGGGAGGGCTGGTTGGAGGTCTCGGCCGAAGAAGGGGGGTTGTAAACTGGAGGTGTTTGGATTGCTTGGGAGTGGTGGTGGTTTAGGAGGAACAAGGGTTGTGGTTGGTTTTTGTCTAGTGCACAAGGTGGCTTGCTTACTATTGTGGAGGTATCTTTGGTGAGGACTACTTAGTGTTATGCAAGAGAGCAGGTTTCTGGCGATCTATTGGGAAGTCCGGTGATCTTTCATCTTCTTCGATTGAGCTTGACACAAAAGGGATTGGCAGGAGGTAGAATTTTGAATTGATACAAGAAAGGAAAGTTGGGGCTAGTATTTATTGCATTAATTATTGAATTATTACTTTGCTCAAGCGGTGGTTTTGCTTCCTTATTTGGAGATTTGTTTCTACTCTTAGAATTATTTCTAAATGGCCAAATGACGTGAGCAAAACATATAGGGTTTTAGGAGTAGTTTTCGCTCACATCTCATTTCATTTTATGTTTGTTTCATGCATATTTTACTTTGTTTTGCCTGCATTTCTTATTTTCTGGTTCAGAGATCTGCTATTTATACTTTTGTGTGTAGGATAGTATTTCATGGGAAAACTACGCACTTTTGGAGCATAAATGGAGCAATTTGTGGAACATAGACCTTATAGAACACGCACTAGCCATGTCCCAAGACTTGGGAATGTTTCCGAAGCGAAACAGATCAAAACGGAGGCCCTAGGAAAAGACACGGCCAGGCCGTGTGAAAACACACGACCGTGTCTTTTTTCAACTCAATTTCCAGCTGAGATTTCATCTGTTTTCTCGCCTTCCACATGGGCAGGCCATGTGAAATTCACACGGCCGTGTGGCGGCACCGCGAATTCAAGGAAATAGGGTTTTTCAAGCATTTACGGAAAGTCGGAGCCACCTCTATATATAGGAAACTCATCTAAGAGGCAAGGCATCACGAGGGAGCCGCCCTAGGGCTCCCAAACTTTAGGGAGGAGGCACAACAGCTAGGACGGCACACCGAAACCCTAAAAAGCTTCGGAAACTTAGAATGGGGAGTAGGAACACCGTCGGAGGTCCACGCTTTGCACTTCAACCCCGGAGAGAAGACCACGAAAGCATTGTAATCCCATGTTCCTACATTTTATTTATGATGTATTCGAACATGTACATGCTTTGTGATTACTCCTTTATATACATGGAGTAGTTCCTTCGATTCTAGGATTAGGGAGTAGCTTGTGTGCACTTTACATGTTGGTTCATGTTAAATTCTATCTTTTAGTTTAATTTGGCAATTGGAAGTTGTTTAAACTATATCTATGCGTGTTTGGTTTTCTACCTACTGTGCTTAGGTGATACGAGGGGTGACAACCCTCGTATCTATGATTTAGGGGATTTTATACAAGGAACCTAGGGGTAAACTTGATCTCCTGTAACCATGGGTAGAAGGATGCGATGAAACTGAAAACAGTTCATCGTAGGGATTGATTTGGCATCCTTGTACCGTCTATCCCATTCTTTTAAGGTGGAGATAGCTCTCGATAGGTGCGGTGGCTCATCAATAGAGTATATGATGTCCCTTCCACAAAACCATAGCTAAACGTCTAGACAACGCCAGTTGATAGCATTGTTTTGCGACACACAAGCGAAACTGAAGTCCTAGAATCACCTTTGAAGACCCCGGCACACTCCCTTCTTCCTCTGCATGACACCATATAGAGTATAGTCCATCGACAACCCTCATAGATCGAATCCTCTTAGAGTTTACTTCTGAACAATTTCAACCACTAAACATATCGATATTCGAATCTCAGTCTCTGTGGGATCGATAATCTTTTATTACTTGACGACATCCGTGCACTTGCGGGTGTTGAGTGCGAGCGCATTCTTCGAGTCCTCGATGGCCTCCGTCGCGAGATTTGAGGTCGCGTTCGCATGCATCAAGTTTTTGGCGCCGTTGCCGGGGACTGATTGATTCGATATCGAATCAAGAAGTGGAAAATTAGATCGGACTTAGGCTAGATTTATTTTTTTATTTTATTTTATATTATTTCAGTTTTACTTCATTTTATATTTTTCTATTCAATTTGTAGTTTAGATTAATTACATCTTTCTTTCTTTTAGTTTTGAGTAGTGCTCTAGTTTAATAAAAAAAAAAGAAAAAGGAGACTCTTGCCAACCCACTGCTATTCCTTTCCTTACCTATAATTTTCTATGTATAACGTTGCATGATTTTACTCATGATTATGGTCAATTTAATGCTGTAAATTTTGGTAACATTTATTGTGAGCATTGTGGTGAAATATGGCATACCATTAACGATTGTCTGGATATATTCAAACCTTCACAATTTGAACAAGAAGATGTCACCTACAATTACAACCAATGGCCACAAGATGATTCCTATTCATATAGTTATGACACTGGGTACTTAAACCCTCAATATTGTCTGCCTAAATCCCGACTTGAGCAGATGATGGAAGATTTCATTCGAACAGAACAAGCGACGAACACTGAATTCCAACGGCGACATTCGTAGACAAAGACTCAATATTATTTCCCAAGGGAGAACGAGAGCTATGAATCACCATGCGAATTTTATCCAGAATCAAGTCCCCACTTAGATGGCTTGCTAGACAATTCTACTAGGGAATGCGAGGAGCATAGTCTAAAATTCGTGGAGATTATGCAACGGAAAGAAGAAACCAAACGACTAGAAGGTGGCTTTGATGACTGGATCATGCCTAATAGGGTGGAGACTCACTTTGAGCGAATGGATGAGGGGGACATAGATGACATTGGAAGTAAAGAAGAACAATCCATTCAATCACCACTTGGAAAAGAACTTGAGGATTATATATTGGACACTTTAATCGAGGAGTGCATTACTTCAATCAAAACACCTCCTAACCTCAAGGATCTAGAAGAGCCTACCTTAATCCTCACTGAAATTTTAGTTACTAATAACGAACCCTTTTTAATGATTGATAATGATAAAATTTCAATCGACATATTGGAATCTACTGATCAATCTTTTGGTGAAGATATTTGTGGTGAGTTATATTATTTACAGCATATGGATGAAATGAAATATTATGATTAAACTCCTAAAAATTCTTTGATGCTAAGCATGATCAATCTCGAGCCAAGGAAAGTTGCTAACAAGTATCTTGCCCCTCCTCATGCAAGATTTAAGGGATATAGTGATGGAGGACCAAATGGCAAGAGGCGAAAAGTGAGCAAGTATCTTGCTCCCCCACGAGCAAGATTCAAATGCCTCAACTGAAACGTAGGAATAAGGTCGAGCTAAATGACCTTAAACAATGCGCTTCTTGGGAGGCAACCCAAGTTTAGATTTTTTGTTTATTTCTTATTAGTTTGTTGTATTCGTTTGTTTTGAACATTGATTTATATTCGTTTACCATTTTGCATTTGAATTAGGACTAGAAAGGACTTGTTAGGTAGAAACTAGAATCATTTTAAACCTACACGACTGAGTGTGTAAGGAGAATTCGGACCGTTGTGCACCATAAGAAAGAAACGAGGGGCACATGACCTAGTCGTGTGGTTTCACACAACCCAGCCATGTGTTTTCACACGGTCGTGCCCCACATTCCAGCAGCGCACACGGGTCGGCCATGTTTTTTCACAGGGCCGTGTTACGCAAGGGATAAAGGGCACTGCACCGTGCGTTTCACCCCTATACATCACTCTCCCTCCAGTCCACGCATGTATAAGACCGCATCTAGTCTACATCGACATGAGCCTGCACCTGTACCACCACCTTTTTCTACTTTTGAGCAGGATGTAGGTACATCTGCCTATGATTTTTTGGAGTTTCGATCGTGCCTCGACGACATATATGTCGAGCAGCAGACGCAGAGGCAGCGATGCGAGGAGAAGAACGCTTACACGTAGGTAGAGTTTCAGGGCTTTTAGGAGCACTTCCAGCAGACTGAGGAGTTCTATGATGAGGCCCGCATCTACTTCCAAGAGGAGGTTGTCCATCGCCAGAATAAGGCCACCTTCCGCCAAGAGATGCGACGTCACATGCATACCCAGTAGGCATAGTGGGCCTGGGAGGAGGAGCACAGAATGGTCACTGCATCCACCAGCTCTCAAATCAACCACATATACATGTGGCATCAGTGGCTGAGCACCAAGTTTTCCCAAGAGCCTGACATGCCGAGACTACCAGACTTCCCACCTTGGCCACCATATTAGTGGTACGGTCTAATATATGTTTGGGGGGGAGCCCAAGTTTTGTTTTGTTTATAGAAGTAGTTTCTTTCCTAATGTTTGCATTTTGGTTAGCATTCATTTATTCATGCATTAGTTGTTTAGTTTCTTTCAGCACTTAGTTTTTGCTACCTTTAAGCTGCCTCAGTAGTATTTTTAAAAGCCTTCTTCATGAGTTGTTTGCATGAGTAGTGTAACTTCATTTATCTCATGGTATTTTATGTTGGGAGTATGGGGAATACAATCAAAGTCCCATATTGGTAAGACATGGAAAAGATCATGTGCTTATAAGATGAAAAAATATCTCCATTGGAATGAGGCCTTTTGGGTAGAGCCCAAAAATAAAAACCATGAGGGTTTAGGCCCAAAGTGGACAATATCATACCATTGTGGAGATATGTGGATCTTATAGGCACCAACAATTGGTATCAGAGCCATGGTACATGTCAAGCCATGAACCTCGAATGAAGGAAGTGGAGCTTTCATGTCCAGATCTAGAGAACCAGACACCAGGCAGGAAGTTCAGTTGGGCCAGCAGGGCTAGACAACTGGAAGGAAGTCCAACTGGGTCAGAAGGACTAGATAGTTGGCAGAAAGTCCTGGTGGGTTGAAGATCGGACATCAAGCAGAGAATATCCTTCGAGGAGGGTAGGCTTGAGGGAGGGCTCAATGTGGTCCTTCATTTGAGGGGGGGATTGTTACGAGTATGGGAATACAATCAAAATCCCACATTCGTAAGACATGGAAAAGATCATGTGCTTATAAGATGAAAAAATATCTCCATTGGAATGAGGCCTTTTGGGTAGAGACCAAAAATAAAAATCATGAGGTCTTAGGCCCAAAGTGGATAATATCATACCATTGTGGAGATATGTGAATTCTTATAGGCACCAACATTTTATTTTAGTTGCTATAATTAATATTCTAGACTTACACTGGTTAGATTTTATTTTTACACCTACACATTCTGATGCGCACGGATGTGTCCTCAAATCTCACGACGGATACCGTCGCGGACTCAAAGTGTGCACTCGTGCTCAATGCCTGCAAGTGCATACATGTCGTCAAGTAATAAAGATTATCGATCCCACAGGGACTGGGAATCGAGTACCAATACACTAATTGGTTGCGATTATTCGGATGTGATCTCTGAGAGAGAGTTGGTTAGTGAGGACGATCGGTGGACCCTACTCTGTGCGGTGTCACACGGAGGAGGAAAAGAGTGTGCCAAGGTCTTAAAAGGTGATTCTAGGAATTAGGTTTCACTTGTCTACCACAGAACAATGTTGTCAATTGGTGTCGTCTAAATGTCTACCTACGGTTTTGGGGAAGGGACATCATACACTCTCTCACAGAGCCGTCGCATTCACCGGGAGCTATCCTCGCCTAAAAGTATAGGATAGAATGTACGAGGATGCCAAATCAATCCTTGCGGTGGACCGTTTCCGATTCTACCGCTCCCTTCTCCCCGCAGTTACGGGAGGTCAGGTTTACCCTCAGGTTCCTTGATCAAACCTCCTAAATCTAGATTGCGAGAGCTGTCACCACCTCGTATTACCTGAGCACAGCGAAAAGAAAGCCAAATACACATAGATATAATAGAGAGCAACTACCAATTGTCAAATCAAACTTTTGGCCAGAATTTAATATGAACCAACATTGTCTTTGTACACAAGCTACTCCCTAATCCTAGAATCAAAAGTACTACTCCATAAATATGAAGGAAGAATCACAAAACATGTTTAAGTTTGAATACAATAGAAATAAAAGCGCAAAAATAGAGATATACAATGCATCGTGATCTTCTCTCCAGCGTTGTATTGCAAGTTGTGGACCTCCGACGGCGTTCCTCCTCCCCGCTGTGAGTTACCGAAGCTTTTTAGGGCTTCGGCGTGCCATCCTAGCCATCGTGCCTCCCCCCTAGGGTTTGGGAGGAGCCATCCTTATATAGACATCGCCTCGGACCGCTGTAAAATCTGGAAAAAGCCCTAGTCGTACAAATCCGTCAGGTCACCACACGACCATGTGTTTCCACATGGATAGGCCGTGTGTGGCCCTGGGGTGCTGTTCTTTGCCCATTGGACACGGATGTGTGAATCCACATGCCCAGGTCGTGTTCCACTCTGCGTCTAGCTGTGAAAGTGCTTCTTTTGCTCCGAAAATGCATCTTTATCACAAAAAAAGATAACCTGCACACAAAAGTACAATGAGCAGACCTCCGAACCAGAAAATAGGAAATGCATGCAAGAATAGAGTAATAGATGCATGAAACTAACGCAAAATGTAACAAGATGTGAGCGAAAACTACTCCTAAAATCCTATATGTTTTGCTCACATCACTTTCCCCAAACTTAAATCTATTCTTGTCCTCAAGCAAACCTCAATGCCATAAAATTTTAAAAATATATTGTTCCATAATTAGCATGCTAACTAAATTTATCAGGTGGTATTTGCAATCAAAGCAAACCAGATATGTTCTAAAAATTTACTAAGTTAGCTCCTCGTGCTCGTTCTAGGTGAATCATTCTTAGGGGATGCCCGTTTCATGGTGAGTTAAGTCATCACCCCATAGCTTTCCTAAGGTTTCCGGCTCTTAGGCACTTACCTGCCCAAATCGAGGGTCGTTCCCTAGATATAGCATAAAGTCTCAAAGGCATGCTCGGTATTGAGAGAAATTGGGAGGTATTTCCCCAGTAACCTAACTCGGTCTCAAAGGGGCACCTAGCCATTTCCACCCACGACAATTATTTTTTTATCCCTCTCAATCCCTTTTATTTTTCTTTTTTGTCATTTCTTTTTCTCTCCCTTTTTTTTTTATTTTTTTCAGCTCACAGGGATTTTGATTTTTCCGAATGGGCTTACACAATCTGAGCATCTCCAGTAACTAAAATGCTAAACCTAGAGTCACCTATGGATTCCAAAGTACTAGACTATTGAAGTGAATTATAACTAGGTATGTACTAGATTCTCCCTTTCAGAATGTTCAACATGTGTGAGTGCAAAAATAGAGCTAACCAGTGCAAGTCTAGAACATTCAATAGAGCATATAGAATAAAATACCACAAGATAAATGGAGTTAAGCTACCTATGGGAACAACTCATGCAAGCAACTTTCAAAAATACTACTGAGGTATCTTTACAGACACCAAAAATTAAGTACTGAAAGGAACTAAACAACTCATGCATGCATGAACAAATGAATGAAAATACCAGAAAAGAAACTACTGCTAGGAAACAAAAGAAAATATATTTCGGGGTCTTCCCCCCAAACTTAAACAAAAATATACCTCTAATATGGTGGACGAGGAGGAAAGTCTGGGAGCCCGGGCATCTCTGGATCCTGGGAGAACCTGCTGCTCAGCCGCTGATGCCACATATACATGTGGTCAATCTGGGAACTGGTGAATGCAGCGACTGCTCGGTGCTCCACCTCCCTAGCCCACTGTGCCTACTAGGCATGCATATGCTGCCGCATCTCCCTGCGGTAAGCTGCCTCATCCTGGTGACGAGCAGCCTCCTCCTGGAAGTATATGCGGGCCTTATCGTAGAACTCCTTCGTCCACTGGAAATGATCCCGGAACCCCTAGAACTCCGCCTACTGGTAGGCGCTCTACTCCTCCCATCACTACCCCTACATCTGCTGCTCAGTGTAAATGTCGTCAAGGCGTGATCAGAACTCCGAGAAATTATATGTCAATGTACCTGCATCCTGCTCGAAAGTAGAAAAAGATGGTGGTGCAGGTGTAGGCTCATGTCAGCGTGGAATAGGTGGGGTCCTATGCATGTGTGGACTAGGTGGGCTCCTATGCATGTGTGGACTGGAGGGAGAGTGATACAAGGGTGGAGAGATGGCTGCTGATGTGGATGGTCTCTCATGTGGAGGGGATTCCACAATCAGGTCTAAGCGCCAATTGGTGCGTATAGCGATGGTGGTACGATCTGGGTCGGGGAGCCTAAGGACCGTAAGATTTTTTCTTACAAAGCATAAGGAGTCTCCTTCTCTTACAATCATTTTCATGGCCATGTATACTCCTAGGTCAATCCTAGGGCTCCCCTCTATACTCTCCAATACTGTGTAGTCGTACCCCATCCTATAACAAATGTGGGTAAGTAGGCCTCCCACATTGATCTCTCCACGTGCTGCTTTGCCCATCTTCACTAAGTGTCTATTGAAGTGGGACCCCACATCGATGCTACTTCTTTCTTGTAGCATATGTCATAAGCAAAGCAGCTCGCTAGCTCTAACTACACCGTCACTCTCCCCACGACCAAATATAGTACTGGCCATGACACAGTGAAGGTATCGAAAGATAGAGTTTTGAAGGCGCGACGCTTTGGCCCTAGAAGGGTCATAAGCGTGCTCCCTTGTTAACTCAGTCCAACATTCCAGAGAATTGAACACAATAGGGGTTCTTCTCTCTCCCCCACTTGGTAAGACAAAGCATGAGTTCCATTGGTGAAGGGTCCACTCATGCTCTATGTTAAAAAGCCTAAAAGTTATCCTACCCTCCTTGCTCTCTCTACCCGTTAAAACTTCCACCTCTACAAAACTCAAAAATTCCAAAACTATCCTAGGGTATGTTTGGAGGGGAAACTTCGCTTCCCCTTGCAACTTGGTCGTTTGTTCATGGCGATCCCTTCTACGTCCCTGGATAAAAAATTTTATCCTTGACAAGAGGGATTGCCCAAGCAACCTTGTCATCGTCGTGGTATTCGATTAGAGTAGTCTCTTGAACAAACTTGTTGTTCAAGCGACCAACCTCTATTCCATGAATAACCGCGGAATAGACGATATACGGATCGCCGACTTTTGTGTTTATGTTCGGGGTCCAAGTATATTTAGCCACAAAACAGAATATATATCATGCATATAATTGAAAAACAAATATAAACATGTAACAAATGAAAATAGAGAATCGATATACCTCTCGATCTTCTATTGTATGACCTTCCTCCTTTCGGACGTCGTGTGGGCAACGATCTACCAAAAGTTGAAGCTCCTAGATAACCAATCTTCCTTCCTTGTTCACTCCGAACAAAGGAAGATCATAAAACAAAACACTTCTTCCTATCTAGAACCGGCCACCAAGTCAATAAACTCGATGTTGCCGTCAGCCAAGGAAGAGAACATGGAGTATAGGAACCGGCCAAAGGAGAATCAATGAGGGTGATGGGCACCGACCAACACTTGGAGAAGAAAAGGGAAACCAATCTTCACCGTGTAGCCGCCCAAAACCCTAACCCTAGCGCTCCTAATTGCCGGCCAAGGAAGAGGGGAAGAAGAATAGGTTGAGCACCGACCAAAGTATAGGGAAGAAGGATAGGTTGCCGTCCAAACCTAGGAAGAAGAAAAATGGTCCTCCTCCACTTGTTGCCGCCCACCCCAACACCAAAACCCTAGACGCCCACTCCTAATCCTAACCTAATTAGGATTGCTTGCCACCCAAGGGAAGCAAACCCTAATCCTCATCCATCTTGTTGCCTCCCAAGCCATAGTCCTATATATATAGAGTTGGGCTCAACCTTATTTTAATCTCCTCCATTGGTTCTAGGGATTTAATCTCAACCGTCGGATCTAGAGATTTAATCTCAACCGTCGGATCTAGAGATTTAATCTCTACCATTGGATCTAAAGTTTTGTTTTCATCCATTGGATCTAAGCTTCATGAGGTATTAATAGGCTACAATAGGGACCATGAGGAGGAGTTGGATCTTGGCCACCCAATGGATCAAGCCCACATAAAGTTTGATCCATTAATGATAATCCATTCCACTAGAGGATCATCATTGATCTACCTCATCAACCCCCATAAATTAATATGGGCTCCATATATTATTTGTATATTTTCTCCCCGTGTTTAAGATCACGAATGTCCGTCGATTAATTAATTTACTGACCATTAATTAATCAACATCTAACTCCATGAGTAGTACCACTCAACCTTATCATCATGCCGGACCAAGTCCACCTACAGGGTTTACATGATGAACCTTATGAGCTCATCAAGGGGACATCATCATCCTAATATATAGGACACAGTTTCCTCCTATAATCAACAACATACCATATAAATAATATCATTTCCCAACTTACCGAGCCTATCGATTTAATCTATAAATCTCGCTCATTGGTAAATAAAAGAAATGAATACTAAGTATATGTGTCCGTTATTATATCGGGATTAAGAGTATGTAAAATATAATATTTGAGGTCTGATTCGATTATGTAGTTAGTAATAAATCGAATCACCTCTATGTCGGTCCTGCTCAATACACACAAAGTATACTAGTGTGATTCTATGGTCAAGACAAACCAACACCAAATCACACTACAACTATACCAATGGTTTGTCCAAAGACATCTCCGTTGTGCGCCTATACTTATACTTTACAAGGAGCCGATAACATGATCTCCCGTGTGACACCACACACCATGTTATCTACAATGTAATGTATTAGATAATATGCATATCCATAAATATGCAAACAATGATCATGTGATTCTTATTTCAAAAATAAAGATGTTCTTACAAAAGATAGACTTTTCAGTATACATCCCAACAATCTCCCACTTATACTAAAAGACTATGTTGTCCTCAAATTTTCATACATCTGATCCCCATTCCCTCCACATGCCTATGAAAAGCTCTCGCTAGAAAGGCCTTAGTGAAAGGGTCTATTAGGTCATCCTCTGATACAATCTAGGCGATAACAACTTCTACCTCCTTTACGATTTCTCGTATCAGGTGGTAGTTGCGCTCTATGTGTTTACTAGCCTTATGGGCTCGTGGTTCCTTCGAGTTTGCATCTGCACCACTATTATCATAAAAAATTGTGATAGTTCTGAGCAAACCAGGAATCATATCCAAGTCCATCAGGAAGTTCCTGAGCCATACAACTTCTTTGGCCAGCTCAGAGGCTGCCACATACTCAGCTTCCATGGTAGAGTCCACCACGCATTTCTGCTTGACACTCCTCCATACAATGGCTCCACCTCCCAAAGTAAACACAAAACCTGAGGTAGACTTACTGTTATCCCTATCTGATTGGAAGTCGAAATCCATGTAACCCACATGGAGTAATTGGTCTGCCTGGTAAACTAGCATATAATTCCTAGTCCTTCTCAGGTACTTCAATATATGCTTTACCGCAATCCAATGTCCCTGTCCTGGATTACTCTGATATCTGCTGACCATGCCCATGGCATAGCAGATATCTGGTCTCGTACATAGTATCGCATACATGAGGCTTCCTACCGCCGAAGCATAAGGAACCGCCTTCATCTCCTCTATCTCCTCAGATGTTCTAGGACACATCTCCTTAGATAAAGGATCTCCATGCCTGAAAGGTAGAAAACCCTTCTTGGAGTTCTGCAAGCTAAAACGATCTATAATAGTGTCTATGTATGAAGCTTGGGATAAGCACAACATCCTTTTCCTGCGATCCTTTATAACCTTGATCCCAAGAATGTGTCCCACCTCTCTCAAGTCCTTCATATCAAACTGTTTGGACAACCATACCCTTACGTCTGATAACACCTTGATTTTGTTGCCAATCAACAAAATGTCATCAACGTATAGTACAAGAAATACCACTACGTTTTCGTCACATATCTTGTATACACAAGACTCATCCGAACTTTGAATAAATCCATAAGACTGGATTACGTCATCAAAGCGGATGTTCCAAGACCTCAAAGCTTGCTTTAATCCATAAATGGACCGATTAAGCTTACATAAAAGATGCTCTTTGCCTTTAGCAATGAATCCCTCTAGTTGCTTCATATAGATGTTTTCTTCAAGACTTCCATTAAGAAAAGTTGTCTTGACATCCATCTGCCACACCTCATAATCCATATGAGTTGCTATGCATAAGAGAATCCGGATAGACTTAAGCATGGGTACTGACGAAAAGTTCTCCTCATAATCGATACCCTCTTTCTAAGTATACCCCTTCGCAACAAGCCTTGCTTTGAAGGTCTCAACCTTGCCGTCTATTCCTCTCTTTCTTTTATAGATCCACTTGCATCCAATGGTTTTTACACCAATGGGTGGTTCTACTAGCTCTCAGACCTAATTTGAATCCATAGATTTAATCTCAGCATTCATTGCACTTTGCCAAGATACTGCATCTGTATCTTGGATTGCCTCGTCATATATCCAGCAATCAGTTTCATGTTCACTAGGGACCAAATCAAAAGATTCTCCCAAGAACATGAATCTATCAGGCTGTCTAATAACCCTCCCACTACGACGAGCTATCACCTGTGCATCCTCTATGACACGTGGTGCAGTGACTTTTAGTATATCCTCTTGTACCAGTGGTACTGAAGAAGTGACTTCCCCTTTTAATTCCTCCAGAACAATTTTACTCTTGGGCTTGTGGCTCATCACATAGTCTGCCTCTAGAAATCTGGCATTCATGCTAATGATCACCCTCTGATCTCTAGGACTGTAAAACAAACCACCCATCGTTCCTCTAGGATAGCCAACGAACATGTGTACTTCTGTACGAGGTTCCAACTTACAAGCATCTGCCTTAAACACATGTGCTGGACTCCCCCAAATCCAAATATGTCTTAGACTAGGCTTTTGCCTAGTCCTCAATTCTGTGGGAGTAGAAGGCACTGATTTAGATGGAATCAAGTTCAGAATGTACACCGTCGTATCTAGAGCATATCCCCAAAACGAATCTGGCAACTCAGAATAACTTATCATCGATCTAACCATCCATAAGAGTCCTATTCCTTCGCTCTGCTACACCATTCTATTGGGGTGTGCCAGGTGCAGATAATTGAGATTGAATCCCAGCCTCTGATAAGTAATTCCTAAACTCTCCCAAGAGGTACTTACCACCACGATCAGATCATAGTGTCTTGATACATTCACCTTGACGTTTCTCCACATCACCCTTGAATTCTTTGAACTTGTCAATGCATTCAGACTTGTGGCGCATCAAGTAAATGTATCTATATCTCGAATAATAGTCTATAAAAGAGAGGAAATACTCAAAACCACCTCTAGCCTAGATAGACATAGGACCACACAAATCAGAATGAACCAACTCCAACACATCTTTGGCTCTATACCCCTTGGCCTTAAAAGGCCTCTTGGTCATTTTACCATCTAAGCAAGATTCACAGGTTGGGAAATCTTCCACCACTAATGAACCCAGAGGTCCATCAGCTATCAACCTTTGAATTCTGCTTAGGTTAATATGACCAAGCCTATGATGCAAAAGATATGTTTGGTTCATCTTCGAAGGTTCTTTTCTCTTATTGGAATTAGAATATGAGTTATTAACTTCAATTTGCATCGTGAGATGTTATGGTTCAAGTGTGTACAAATTTTCTATCAATGCACTAGAACAGATAATATCCCTATTCCTTTTTATAACAACTCTGTCATTAAAAGAAATAGAATATCCATCCATAAACAATTTAGAAACCGAAATTAAATTCTTTCTAAATAAAGGTACATAAAGGCAATTCTTAAGAACCAAAGTTTTATTCCTATCAAAAGATAAACATCTCCAACTGCAATAGCCGCCACCTTCGTGGCATTGCCCAAGTAAATGGTAATCTCCCCTTTAGCTAGTCGTCGGGTTTCATGGAACCCCTGCAAAGTATTGCATACATGATCAGTGGCTCCCGTATCTACACACCAGGTGCCGGTAGATAACACCGCTAACCATGTTTCAATGACTAGACCAAAGGATATACCTTTGTTCTGTTTCCGATTGGGACAGTCCTTCTTCCAATGTCCATCCTGCTTGCAAGTGAAGCACTTGCCTTTCGGCTTCTTCACTTGTCCTTGAGTTCCTCCCACCACCTTTGCTCCACCTTATTTCTTCTTCTTCTTGCCTTTCGGCTTAGAAGTAGAAACCTTTTGGGTAACCATGGCCTGAGTCTGAGCAAGCCATTTTGTCGGCTGGAGAATGATATCAACCAAGGTTTCCCCATCGATCTCAGTTCCAAGGACTTCCAACTCATTCACAGGCTTAGGAGAATACTCTTCGAAAAGTACATATTTATACTCCTCATCAGTTAAGACAATATTTAGATTCTTTTTCAATCAACATAATTTGGGTACAGTAAGCTTATTTTCTTATAGTATCACAACAAGTGGACTGAAAGTCATTTTTGAAAGAAAACCTAAGAATCACACAGATCAAAACATTTAGATTTCAAAAAATTATTGATTCCTCAAACAATAAAATTTTAAAATCAACCAATACCTCAAAACACCGAGAATATCATATGCCACGATCGTGTGGACGTATACGAATTCTATATTTGTAAGAGGAGGTTTTACCAATAAATTTTACTATCTTGTCAACCTAACTTTTTGACAAATAAAATTAATAGTTGGTTCCTCTTTGGCCCTACAAATAAAAGCAGTGACTCCGATGGGGAGGATACTCCTATTTGCATCTAAGTGTTCACCATTACTCGATACCAAGGTAATTATCTCGGGTTATGTGCCTTCCGATGGGGAAGTACACACACTCCTTAATAATTCTCTATAACCATATTCGACCTTGTGATCTGCAAACAAACTCATCCGATGGGGAGGACGACACTCAGAGCCGACGCACAAGTTTGTTTGCATAACTTGTCAAATCGTAATGGAGGCCGTGGGAATTTAATAAAATATCCCTCTCCGACTTAGTAATTTGGAATTGAGGAATTTTCTATCCTACGACATGCATATCAAACAATAAGCAATAAATATGAAAAATAAATTATTTTCCAACTATTATGGCTTTTGTCTTCAATATTTCTCCTGTCGCATCGCCATCTCGTCCGCTCCTCCTACGCTATGTACGAGCCATCCGGAGATCCGAGCTGTGACTAAAAACTATTTTAATTTACATCCATCGATCCTATACTCCACGAGGGAGTGTACATGAAATCTAGATCAAAAGTAAACTAAAATAGAAAGAGTGGCTAAACAATGTCATATCTAATTTACAAAAAATTAAATACTAGCCTCGTCAACCCCGAGGATTCAACAAAATATACTATTACACAGATAGAATCACATACACACATATGGCCATAATAGTCGGATCTTATGCCTGCAACCAAAGAGTTAACCTACGCATATCCTACTATTATCTGGCACATATAATATATGAAAAATGCATACGAGTAACCTAATCCTAAATACACAAAACCGAAAACCGTGGCTCTAATACCAATTGTTGGGAGGGGAAACTTCGCTTCCCCTTGCAACTTGGTCGCTTGTTCATGGTGATCCCTTCTACGTCCTCGGATAAAAAAATTTATCCTTGATAAGAGGGATTGCCCAAGAAACCTTGTCATTGTCGTGCTATTCGATTAGAGTAGTCTCTTGAACAGACTTGTTGTTCAAGCGACCAACCTCTATTCCACGAATAGCCACGGAATAGACGATATACGGATCGCCGGCTTTTGTGTTTATGTTCGGGGTCCAAGTATATTTAGCCACAAAACAGAATATATATCATGCATATAATTGAAAAACAAATATAAACATGTAACAAATGAAAATAGAGAATCGATATACCTCTCGATCTTCTATTGTATGACCTTCCTCCTTTCAGACGTCTTGTGGGCGACGATCTACCAAAAGTTGAAGCTCCTAGATAACCATTCTTCCTTCCTTGTTCACTCCGAACAAAGGAAGATCATAAAACAAAACACTTCTTCCTATCTAGAACTGGCCACCAAGTCAATAGACTCGATGTTGCCGTCGGCCAAGGAAGAGAACATGGAGTATAGGAACCGTCCAAAGGAGAATCAATGAGGGTGATGGGCACCGACCAACACTTGGAGAAGAAAAGGGAAACCAATCTTCACCTTGTAGCCGCCCAAAACCCTAACCCTAGCTCTTCTAATTGCCGACCAAGTAAGAGGGGAAGAAGAATAGGTTGAGCACCGGCCAAAGTATAGGGAAGAAGGATAGGTTGCCGGCTAAACCTAGGAAGAAGAAGAAAGGTCCTCCTCCACTTGTTGCCGCCCACCCCAATACCAAAACCCTAGCCGCCCACTCCTAATCCTAACCTAATTAGGATTGCTTTCCGCCCAAGGGAAGCAAACCCTAATCCTCATCCATCTTGTTGCCGCCCAAGCCATAGTCCTATATTTATAGAGTTGGGCTCAACCATGTTTTAATCTCCTCCATTGGTTCTAGGGATTTAATCTCAACCGTCGGATCTAGAGATTTAATCTCTACCATTGGAACTAAAGTTTTGTTTTCATCCATTGGATCTAAGCTTCATGAGGTATTAATAGGCTACAATAGGGACCATGAGGAGGAGTTGGATCTTGGCCACCCAATGGATCAAGCCCACATTAAGTCCGATCCATTAATGATAATCCAGTCCACTAGAGGATCATCATTGATCTACCTCACCAACCCCCATAAATTAATATGAGCTCCATATATTATTTGTATATTTTCTCCCCGTGTTTAAGATCTCGAATGTACGTCGATTAATTAATTTACTGACCATTAATGAATCCACATCTAACTCCATGAGTAGTACCACTCAACCTTATCATCATGCCGGACCAAGTCCACCTGCAGGGTTTACATGATGAACCTTATAAGCTCCTCAAGGGGACATCATCATCTTAGTATATAGGACATGGTTTCCTCCTATAATCAACGACACACCATATAAATAATATCATTTCCAAACTTACCGAGCCTATCGATTTAATCTATAAATCTCGCCCATTGGATAATCAAAGAAATGAATACTAAGTATATATGCTCGTTATTATATCGGGATTAAGAGTATGTACAATATAATATCTGAAGTATGATTTGATTATGTAGTCAACAATAAATCGAATCACCTCTAAGTCGGTCCTGCTCAATACACATAAAGTGTACTAGTGTGATTCTATGGTTAAGACAAACCAACACCAAATCACACTACAACCATACCAATAGTTTGTCCAAAGTCATCTCGGTTGTGAGCTTATACTTATACTTTACAAGGAGCCGATAACTTGATCTCCCGTGTGACACCACACACTATGTTATCTACAATGTAATGTATTAGACAATATGCATATCCATAAATATGCAAACAATGATCATGTGATTCTTATTTCAAAAATAAAGATGTTCATACAAAAGATAGACTTTTCAGTATACATCCCAACAGGGTAGGTTAGGTGCCTTACTCCCATAATCTCATCCCACCCCATTTTTGCAAATAGGGTTTGCACCTCACCTAACAACCCTAAAGATGCTAGAAAATGCTCATCTAAGTACTTAGTAGCAGTAAGTTTACGAGTAGAGAGCATATTGAACCTATCTCTATGTTCATTATTGGGAAAAAGTAAAGGGGGTAGGGCGTTACCCTCTTCCGAAGCTTGAGGAGCGTCAGCTCTTCTTGTTCGTCGCTCCGAGGCACCAGATCAGGATGCTATGGTCTTGGTCCTCCTCATCCTTGCTTTTTTTGGCTTCTTTAGAGGTTATAAATGCTTCTAGAGGAAGGGAAAAGCGAAATGACACGGTTAGGGCAAGAACTTTTGAAGCATACGACATAAATGGGGTGAAAACACACGGCTTGCCCCTTTTAACCTTGCGCGCCACGGCCATGTGAAAACACACGGCCAGGCCATGTGCGACTCTGGTCAATCGGGCACGGCCGTGGGAAAACACATGGTCAGGTCGTGTGGCCCCATTTTTCGCCCCTTTTATGCACCATGGCACGAATTTGTTCATACACTTCACCGTGTAGACTAATATGGGTCTCATTTTTTCCTAGAAAAGTTCTTTTCTATTCCTAACTCTAAATATAATGGAAATCAAAACTAAAATTCAAACAAATGTATGTAATGCAATAGAAAAAGGAAATCTAAAACTAAACATAGGTTGCCTCCCAAGAAGCGCTTTGTTTAAGGTCATTTAGCTTGACCGCACTCTTCTATCAACTCGGCTCTGGTGGTTCAGTGAACCTCTATTCATCCATCTCGGGATCTGCATCTAGAGGTTCCGGCTTCAATCTGCTAATCGTGAAGCCGTCAATGTAGGGAGCTCTATTCTCTGAAAGACTGAAAAGAATGATCTCCCCATCTACCTCTAGGGAGATCTGGTGTGCCTTCACATCTATGCACGCCCCTGCAGTTGCTAGAAAAGGCTTTCCCAAAATGATAGGATTCTGGGGATTCGGTCCTGTGTCTAGTATGATGAAGTCCGTGGGTATCACAAAATCCTCAATCATCACAGGAACGTGTGGTATTAGGCCAATGGGCTCCTTCACTGAATCATCCCCCATATGAATACCAAGATTCACTGGTTGGAGCCCGCTTAGTCCCATCTTCAGAAAATATGCATAGGGCATCACACTGACCGATAACCCCAAGTCGCATAGCGCTTCGTCGAAGCTCTCCCCATAAATCGTTCAGGGAATAACGAATTCACCAGGCTCCTCAAGCTGTATTGGGATTTTCTCTTCAAATTCAGCTTGGTCAGGTATGGTGGAAATCATGGCTGCACGCCCCTTGGTGAATTGGCTACTTTTCCCTACTCCCTCCTTTCCTTCGCTCGCCGGAGAGTTCTTCACAGGTTGTGACACACATTGGGTTATTTGGGCCACTTGTGTCTCCAACATCCTGGTATGACTTGCAAGGCCATCAACGGTGCCCTTCAAGTCTCTCAGTGCTTTTTCAGACTTTTGATGCTGGCAACGGAATTCCTCATTTGCCTTAGTTTGGGTAGCAATGAAGTCCTCCATCATCTATTCCAGTCTGGACTTCTGTGGTCACTTCCCATTGCCCTGCTGTTGCTCGTTCCCTCCGGATGGTTGGGGGTTTCCCGAGTTAATTTTGTAGGAGAAATTTGGGTGACTCCTCCATCAGAGATTGTAGGTATTAGAGTACGGGTTGTGAGGCCTTTGATCATAGTCCCCAATCTTGTTACACTGCTCAATCTGCTCATCTGAAGTCCCCTACCCTCCATAGTGGTCCTCACGATACACTGCCGCTCCTTCTCCAAAATCAATGGTCGTGCATGCAGATGAAGGATTCAAAGATTCAAACCATCTGCTGAGCGTGTCCATCCTTGCCGAAAGGTTGTCCATGGAGTTGACAGTGTATCGTCTTGCCGTAGGCGTGGGTTGACCATGTTCGGAGGCCCATTGATGGTGGTTTTTTGCCACCTCTTCAATAAGCTCCTCTGCCTCCTCTATGGTCTTGTTCATTAAAGCTCCTCCTACGGCAGAATCTAGGGACATATTTGTGGTGTAAGCAATCCCATTATAGAAAATGTGGATCACCAACCACCTCTCCAGTCCGTGGTGTGGGCATTGGTAAAGTAGCCTCTTGTAGCGATCCCATGCTTCGAATAAGGATTCCCCCTCCTTCTGGAAAAAGCTTGTGATAAGATGGCACATGTGAGGAGTCTTACTTGGTGAGAAGTATTTATTCATGAACTGTTGCTCACACTGCTCCCATGTGGTGATGCTGCCAGAAGGTAAGGAGTGAAGCCATGCCTTAGCCTTATCCCATAGTGAAAACGGGAACAGGCTCAGGTGGATCACGTTAGATGGGACTCCGTTCAGTTTCATAGTTGAGCAGATATCGAGAAAAGCCTCAAGATGTCGGTTCGGGTCTTCAGTTGTAGCTCCCCCGAATTGGCTCTGTTGGACCATATGTATAAGTGTCGGCTTCAGCTCAAAGTTATTTGTCGAAATTGATGGTCCAGCTATGCTCGGCCTGAATCCTCTAGCGCTAGGAGCTGCTTAGTCCCGCAGAGGTCGGCTTCCTATGTTCACCTCGAATACCGCTTGCTCTTCCATCTTTCACTGTACTGCTCTTCGACGGTGAAAGGTTCGCTCAATCTCTAAATCGATCAGAATTAGACCTTCCGACCCAAGTCTTCCAAGCATACGATGAACTAAACCACAAAATTAAGAGTGCTAACCTAATGCTAAAATAAACAGAAAGTAAATAAAACTAGCGAATAAAAATATAAGATGCAATAAGTAAATAAAATAAAAAAAAACTACTACTAAAAAATAAAAACTAAATCTAAATATGGAAAATAAAACTAAAGCAAATAAAGTAAACTAATAAGAAAATAAAGCAAGAAAATAATCTAATCCTAAGTCCGATCCAATCTATCACCGTTCGATTTGATATCGAATCGACAGTCCTCGGCAACGGCGCCAAAAACTTGATGCGCACGGAAGCATCCTCGAATCTTGTGAAAGATACCATCGCGGACTCAAAGTGCGTGCTCGCACTCAATGCCCACAAGTGCACGATGTCAAGTAATAAAGATTATCGATCCCACAGGGACTGGGATTCGAGTACCAATACACTAAGTGGTTGCGATTGTTTGAATGTGATCTCTGAGAGAGAGTCGGTTGGTGAGGACGATCGGTGGACCCTACTCTGTGCAGTGTCACACAGAGGAAGAAAAGAGTGTGCCGGGGTCTTAATAGGCGATTCTAGGACTTCGGTTTCACTTGTGTACCATAGAACAATGTTGTCAATTGGCATCGTCTAAATGTCTAGCTACAGTTTTGGGGAAGGGACATCATACACTCTCCCGTAGAGCCGCCGCATTCACCAGGAGCTATCCTCACCCAAAAGGATAGGATAGAGGGTACGAGGATGCTAAATCAATCCTTGCGGTGGACCGTTTCCGATTCCACCGCTCCCTTCTCCCCACAGTTACGGGAGGTCAGGTTTACCCCTAGGTTCTTTGATCAAACCTCTTAAATCTAGATTGCTAGGGCTATCACCACCTCGTATTGCCTAAGCACAGCGGAAAGAAAGCCAAATACACGTAGATATAATACAGAGCAACTACCAATTGTCAAATGAAACTTTTGGCTATAATTTAATATACACCAACATTGTTTATGTACACAAGCTACTCCCTAATCCTAGAATCAAAAGTACTACTCCATAAATACGAAGGAAGAATCACAAAACATGTTTAAGTTCGAATACAATAGAAATAAAGCACAGAAATAGAGATATACAATGCTTCGTGATCTTCTCTCCGACATTGTATTGCAAGTTGTGGAACTCCGACGACATTCCTCCTCCCCGTTGTGGGTTACCGAAGCTTTTTAGGGCATCGATGTGCCATCTTTGTCATCGTGCCTCCCCCCTAGGGTTTGGGCAGAGCCATCCTTATATAGACATCGCCTCAGACCGCTGCAAAATCTGCAAAAAGCCCTAGTCGTGCAAATCCATCGAGCCGCCACACGGCCAGGCCGTGTGCACCCCTGGGGTGCTGTTCTTCACCCATTGGACATGACTGTGTGAATCCACATGCCCGGGTCGTATCCCACTCTCCGTCTAGCTGCGAAAGTCCTTCTTTTGCTCCGAAAACACGTCTTTATCACTAGAAAAGCTAACTTGCACACAAAAGTACAACAAGTAGACCTCCGAACTAGAAAATAGGCAATGCGTGCAAGAATAGAGTAACTGATGCATGAAACTAACACAAAATGGAACAAAATGTGAGCAAAAACTACTCCTAAAACCCTATATGTTTTGCTCACATCACATTTTGAAAGGGAAAATCTAGTACATACCTAGTTATGATTCATCTTAGTAGTCTAGTACTTTGGAATTCATAGGTGACTCTAGATTTAGCATTTTAGTTACTGGAGATGCTCGGATTATGGAAACCCATTCAGAAAAATCAAAATCCCAAGAGAGAGAGAAGAAAAAAATGGAATAAGAAAAGAGAAAAAAAAAAGAAAAAAAAGAGTAAAAAAAAATTGAAAAAAAAATAAAAAAATTGAGGGAAAAAAAATAGTTGTCGTGGGTGGAAATAGTTAGGTGCCCCTTTGAGACCGAGTTAGGTTACTGGAGAAACACCTACCAATTTCTCTCAATAGTTTGCACACCTTTGAGACTTTGTGCTAGATCTAGGGAACGACCCTCTCTTTGGGTAGGTAAGTGCCTAAGAGCCAGAGACCATAGGTGAGCTATAGAATGACGACTTAACTTACCATGAAACGTATATCCCCTAAGAAGATTCGCTTAGCACGAGCATGAGGAGCTAACTTAGTGATTTTCTAGAATATATCTATTTTTCTTTGATTGCAAATACCACTTGATATATATAGTTAACATGCTAAGTATGAAACAGTACCTTTTTAAAATTTCATGGCACTGAGGTTTGCTTGAGGACAAGCAAAGATTTAAGTTTGGGGAATTGATGTGAGCAAAACATATAGGGTTTTAAGAGTAGTTTTCGTTCACATCTCATTTCATTTTATGTTTGTTTCATGCATATTTTACTTTGTTTTGCATGCATTTCCTATTTTCTGGTTCGGAGATCTACTCTTTGTACTTTTGCGTGCAGGATAACATTTCATGGGAAAATGACAAACTTTTGGAGCATAAATGGAGCAATTTGTAGAGCACATACCTTAGGGAACACGCACTGGCCATGTCCCAAGAATTGGGCATGTTTCTGAAGTGAAATGGATCAAAATGGACGCATAGGAAAAGGCACGGCCAGGTCGTGTGAAAACACACGGCCGTGCCTTTTTTCTAGCTTAATTTCCAACCGAGATTTCATCTGTTTTCCACCCTTGCACATGGCCAGGTCGTGTGAAATTCACACAGTCGTGTGGTGGCGGCGCAAATTCGAGGAAATAGGGTTTTTCAAGCATTTACGGAAAGTCGAAGCCACCATAATATATAGGAAACTCATCTAAGAGGTGAGGCTTCACGATTGAGCTGCCCTAGGGCTCTCAAACCCTAGGGAGGAGGCACGACGGGTAGGAAGGCACACCGAAGCCCTAAAAAGCTTCGGGAACTCGCAACGGGGAGGAGAAACGCCACTGAAGGTCGACGCTTTTCACTTCAATGCCAGAGAGAAGACCACAAAAGCATTGTAATCCCTTGTTCTTGCATTTTATTTATGATGTATTCGAACATGTACATACTTTGTGATTCCTCCTTTATATACATGGAGTAGTTCCTTCGATTCTAGGATGCGGAGTAGCTTGTGTACACATTACACTTTGGTTCATGTTAAATTCTATCTTTGAGTTTAATTTGGCAATTGGAAGTTGTTTAAACAATATCTGTGTGTTTGGTTTTCTACCTGTTGGGCTTAGGCGATACGAGGGGTGACAACCCTCGTATCTAAGATTTAGGGGATTTTATACAAGGAACCTAGGGGTAAACCTGATCTCGTGTAACCGTGGGTAGAAGGATGCAATGGAACCGGAAACAGTTCATCGTAGGGATTGATTTGACATCCTCGTACCGTCTATCCAGTCCTTTTAAGGCGGAGATAGCTCCCGGTAGATGTGATGACTCATCGAGAGAGTGTATGATGTCCCTTCCACAAAACCATAGCTAAACATCTAGACAACGCTAGTTGACAGCATTGTTTTGCGACACACAAGCGAAACTGAAGTCATAGAGTCACCTTTGAAGACCCCGGCACGCTCCCTTCTTCCTCCGCGTGACACCGTATAGAGTATTTTCCACCGACATCTCTCACACATCGAAACCTCTTAGAGTTTACTTCCGAACAATTTCAACCACTGAACATATCGATATTCAAATCCCAATCTTTATGGGATCGATAATCTTTTATTACGTGACGACATCCGTACACTTGCGGGCGTTGAGTGCGAGTGCGCGCTTCGAGCCCTCGACGGCCTCTGTCACGAGATTTGTGGTTGTATTCGTGTGCATCACCAAACAAAGGAAACATAAAGATGTAATTGAGGATGGTAAACACTCTGCGCCAACCAGTAAATTTGTAGGAAATTCTGACAAAACGAAGGCAGGAGTTAGATGAGGTGGCGACTGATGTAGTGGTAAGTGATGACATGGAATATGTGGATGGGCATGCACCAATTCAGGGGACTTCATTATCTGAATTGGTGGATGAGATGGCAGGGCTGACGAATCAAATGAAACAAGGTGCACCTGCAGATTTGGAGGGATGTGTGGAAGGGATAGATGTGGACAATGATGTGGAGGTTGTGCCAGTGGTAGTAGAGTGTGAGGGATTAGATCCCTTATTCCAAGACATCCCTATGCTGGAGAAGGAACTGATCATGCCAGAAGTGGAGGTAATGAATAAGTTGGTGGAGGAGGAAGTGACCATTGTAGATGGGGGTGGTGATGTGAAGAAGAAAAGGGAAGATAGGGCTATGGTAAGTTTATTCATGGACAACAGAAAGATGAAGCAAGCGATGCACCTGGATCACTATGAGGCCAAAGGTGACCGTCTTGAGTTTGATTATGATGACCTTGACACTGTCGAAGGCACCATGGGTTTTTGTTTGGTGGGCTATTTTATGGGGCTATATCTGTGGAGAAAAGGAGTTATTGTGATAGATGAGCAATGGAAGGTTGCTTATAAATTATTTATACATAAGAATGGATGGGTAGTCTACCGTTTTGAAAAGGAAGATGATCGTGATAGATTTTTGCAAGGGTGGCCGTATTTTGCGTTTGGTATTCCAATTTTCTTGAAGATTATGCCATGTTGCTTTTTCTGTTTGATGAGGATGGAAGACATGTCCCTGATTGGGTTCGGATTCATGGGCTCCCTCTGGATTGTTGGTCACAAAAGGTGCTCAGTATGGTGGGCTCAGAGATTGGGAAGCCATTGTACACAGACAAATTAACATGCACAAGGGAAAGGCTGGTGTATGCTCACATGATGGTGGAGGTTCCGATGATTGGCCAGCAGGTTTTGGAGGTTCCGATTACATTACCGATTGGAGCACATGTGGATCTTCATATAGTCTATGAGGCCTTACTTGAATTCTACGAAAAGTGTCGAAGGATTGGTCATCAAACATATTTTTGTCGGGCTGGATTTAACTCTGCAGGATCGCATGTTAGAGCTGAAAGAGAAACTGAAGTGCAAAAAAAGAATGGTCGTAGACCTGCCCGTCATCGCTCCCAATATACTAATGGCCAAGGTGTGCCGAGAGGGTGAAATAGAGCATGATCAAGACAACAAGAAAAGGTGGCTAATCAGAATATGGGTGCTGGACATTCGGTAGACAAGAATCAGTTGGAGATGGTGCTAGTTGCTAGCCCGATACCAGTTACTGTTGAATCTCCACTGTCATTATATACTACTCTAGAGGTGGATGAGGAAATAAGGGACATCAACCAGAAAGTGAGACAGAAGGACAACCCAATTTTATAGTTGGATGAGATGGTTCAGGTGGATGATGTATTGGTCGGTGACCACCAAGTTAGTGAGCTGGAGAAGCGGCAAGATGGTCTTGGGAAATTGCCTTTGCAAGACTATGCTGGGTCTTCAGGATATGGTAAAGGGCAGGGAGTGCAGACGGTGGAGAGAAGTGCAGTGGGCAACTTGGGGGCATCAGAACTCTTGGGTACTTCAAGGGAAGGTAATTGATGGAGGGATTTCTATTCCTTCGGATGTGGCGGCACCATCTTATCTGGAAGCACCTATGTCTGATCCTATTTTGGTAGCAAGTTCATGTAATAGTATGAGGACTAGATCAGGGAAAGAAGTGGTAGGGGAAGATCGAGGCAGTCGCCAACTACGGACGTGAGTAGTCCGCAGAAGTGTCCAATGAAGATCACTGCATAGAATATTAGGGGCTTTCACAAGTCCCTAAAGCAAGGAGTGAAACACCTCCTTGGGCATAAGGATATTCAAATTATGGCGTTACTGGAGACCAAACTGGAATAAAATTCACTTGATCAGATTATGCAGCGGTGGTTTCTAGGTCTGGGGCATGTTCATAACTTTAGCATGTCTAATCGTGGATGTATACTGTTAATATGGAATCGACAGAGTGCTGATTTGGAGGTCATTCTGATGTCAGATCAGTTTATGCATTGCCACATACGATGTAGGGTTTTCGGAAAGGACTTCAAGGTGACTTTTGTTTATGGACTACACTCTATTGGAGCACGACAACCATTATGGGAGGTGCTTATGGAGATTGGAGGGGATATTTCAGAGCCTTGGATGGTTATGGAAGATTTTAATTCGATTTTATCTTTGGAGGATAAGCTAGGTGGGGTGCCTGTTACAAATTATGAAATGAGTGATTTTCAACAAGTGGTTCAAGCATGCGGGTTGGTGGATCTTTGCTCTATTGGGTGCGGGGTTACTTGGACGAATGGTACGATGTCTTCTAAGCTTGATAAGGCTTTGGTGAACTCACAGTGGTTAATGGTAGAATTTGATGCGTACTCGGAATTCCTAGCTCTCGGTTGTCTATCAGATCACTCTTGTGGGGTGGTGTATACTATGACGAAGGATAGGCCGCCTAATCGACACTTTAAATTTATGAACATGTGTACGTTACATCCTGATTTTAAGCGAGTGGTGGCGGAGTCATGGGTGCCTCCAGTCATTGGGAATATGCAATATGTGCTTAAGGTCAAGTTGGGACGATTAAAGTGCAAACTAAGGGAGCTAAACAAGAAGCATTTTGGGCATATTTTGGAGAAGGCAAGAAGGGCGAAATCTGAATTGGAGGAGGTGCAAAGAGGTATATTAGGGGGAGGGCCTATACCTGATGATTATGATCAAATGAAGAAACAAACCACACTTCTTGCTGTGGCGGAGAAGCAGTTTTATCAACAAAGGGCAAAGAATGTGTATCTACAGAGTGCGAACAAGTGTACTAAATTTTTTTATGATGTGGTGAAAAGAAACAACAAGAGAAATGCTATCACTACACTTGTTAAGCGGGATGGGGAGCAAATGGAGAGTTTGGGGGAGATTGCAAGAGAACTTGTGGATGCTTTTCATGACTTACTTGGGCGTAAGGAGCACTGCAGCCCCTTGGATAGTAACTCTATCTTTGGTAGGGTGTTGAATGCTGCTCAAGCAGCAAGCTTGGTGTCTTGGAGATAAAGGCGGCTTTGCATGATATTGGAGGCGAGAAGACACCAGGTCTAGATGGTTATTGTGCAAAGTTCTTCACGGCGGTGTGGGATATTGTTGGTTCAGATTTTACTGCTACTATTCAGGAGTTCTTTAGGGAGGGGAAGTTGCTTAGGAAATGGAACCATTCTTTGATTTATTTAGTGTCGAAGACGGATCATGCTTTAGAGGTTTCTGATTATAGGTCGATATCTTGTTGTACGGTATTTTATAAGGTTATTACAAAAGTAATAGCAGGATGGTTGGCAAAGGTACTAGGATATTTACTTGATCCGGCACAGGCGACGTTTGTGCAGGGGCGTTTTATTAGATATAACATCTGTTTGACTCAATAACTGCTTCGGAAGTATGCACGAAAAAGGGTTTCTCCTAGATGCATGCTAAAAGTCGACTTGAGGAAGGCTTTTGATACGATTGATTGGGATTTTCTCATGACTGCACTCGTTGGTTATGGTTTTCTCCAACGATATTGTGGATGGGTCCGTGAGTGTGTCTCGATGGTCTCATACTCTATTACTCTGAATGGAGGCATTTATGGGTTCTTCAGTGGTCGCTGGGGGTTAAGACAAGGAGATCCACTTTCACCACTGCTGTAAGGGTTGGTCCTGGAGGTTTTGTCCCGAAGATTGAGGGATGCTACTTTATCGACATCTTTTCATTACCATCCTATGTGTAAGGAAGCTTCCATCACTCACCTTGCATATGCGGATGATCTGATGATGTTTGCATGGGCAGATGTTAGCTCGATCACAGTGCTTGCGGGATGTTTGGAGCAGTTTGGGAATGAAGCGGGTTTGAGGGCTAATCTATTGATGTCTCATATGTACATGGCGAGTGTAGATGATGTGACGAGGACCCAGTTGCTAGGCATTATTGGCTTTTAAGAGGGCACATTCCCATTCCGTTATCTGAGTATTCCACTAGCGGTAGAGAAGTTGCGTGTAGCTCACTATGGTCCTGAAGGTTTTTCCTTTGGAACCGAAGCTCTGATACCATTTGAAGGTAGGAAACTTCACTTCCCACTTCAACTCGGTCGCTTGTTCATGGCAATCCCTTCTACGTCCCCGGATAAAAAAAAATTATCCTTGACAAGGAGGGATTACCCAAGCTAGCGTTTCATCGTCGTGCTATTCGATTAGAGTAGTCACTTGAACAAACTTATTGTTCAAGCCACCAACCTCTATCCTACGAATAACCGCAGAATAGACGATGTACGGATCGCCGACTTTTGTGTTTTTATTCAGGGTCCAAGTAAATTTAACGATAAAATAAAACATACAACATGTGTATAATTGAAAACAATTATAGACATAATACAAAAAATATAAACAAGCATTATACCTATCGATCTTCTATTGTATGTCCTTCCTCCTTTTGGACGTCGTGTGGGCGACAATCTTCCAAAAGTAGAAGCCTCCTAGATCACGATCTTCCTTTCCTTGCTCGCTCCGAACAAGAGGAAGTATAGAAACCAAACTCTTCTCCTTCCTTTAGCCAACCACAAAGCACCAACCTTGATGCTTGCTGCCGGCCAACAAGAAGAAGAGATGAGGAAGTGGGCGCTGACCAAGAGCTCCAAGGAATCAACTTAACCCTTGTTTCCATTGGCCAAGGAGAAGAATAGGAATAGGTTGAGTGTCGGCCAAGGTGAAGAGAAGAAGGAGGGGCACCGGCAACCCTAAGGAAGAAGAAAACCTTCCTTAATTGTCGCCGCCCAACACACCTCCAAAACCCTAGCCGCCCACTTCTTCCTTGCCGCCCAAGCCAAGGAAGAAAAACCCTAACCTCTCTAATTATTCTATACACCCAAGCCTTAAGCCCATATTTATAGAGTTAGGCTTAAGCCTCCTTTTAATCTCCACCGTCGATTCTATGGATTTAATCTCAACCGTCGGATCTAGAGATTTAATCTCAACCATCGGATCTAGAGATTTAATCTCCACCGTCGGATCTAGAGTTTTGTTTTCCATCATTGGATCTAGACTCCATGAGGTTTTAATAGGCTACAATAGGGACCATGAGGAGGAGTTGGATCTTGACCACCCAATGGATCAAGCCCATATAATGTCTGATCCATTAATGATTATCCATTCCACTAGAGGATTATCATTGATCTACCTCACCAACCCCCATAAGTTAGTATGGACTCCATATATTATTTGTACATTTATCTCCCCGTGTTTAAGAACTCAAATGTCCGTCGATTAAATAATTTACTGAGAATCAATTAATCAACATCTAACTCCATGAGTAGTACCACTCAACCTTTTCATCATGCCGGACCAAGTCCACCTGCAGGGTTTACATGACGAACCTTATGAGCTCCTCAAGGGGACATCATCATCCTAATATATAGGACACGATTTCTTCCTATAATCAATGGAACACCATATAAATAATATTATTTCCCAACTTACCGAGCGTATCGATTTACTCTATAAATCTCGCCCATTGGTAAATCAAAGAAATGAATACTAAGTATATGTGCCCGTTATTATATCGGGATTAACAGCATGTATAACATAATATCTGAGGTCTGATTCGATTATGTAGTCAACAATGAATCGAATCACCTCTAAGTTGGTCCTGCTCATTACACACAAAGTGTACTAGTATGATTCTATGGTCAAGACAAACCAATACCAAATCACACTACAACCATACCAATGGTTTGTCCAAAGCCATCTAGGTTGTGAGCCTTTACTTATACTTTACAAGGAATCGATAACATGATCTTCCGTGTGACACTATACACCATGTTATTTACAGTGTAATGTATTAGATAATATGCATAACCATAAATATGCAAAAAATGATCATGTGATTCTTATTTCAAAAATAAAGATGTTAATACAAAAGATAGACTTTTCAGTATACATCCCAACAATCTCCCGCTTATACTAAAAGACTATGATGTCCTCATACTGCCATACATTTGATTCCCATTCCCTCCACATGCCTATCAAAAGCTCTCGCTAGAAAGGCTTTAGTGAAAGGATCTACTTGGGTATCCTCTTATGCAATCTAGGCGACATCACCTTCTACCTCCTTTACGATTTCTCGTATCAGGTGGTACTTGTGCTCTATGTATTTTCTTGCCTTATGGACTCATGCTTCCTTTGAGTTTGCAACTGCACTACTGTTATCACAATAAATTGTGATAGTTCTGGGCAAACCAAGAATAACATCCAAGTCCATCAAGAAGTTCCTGAGCCATACAACTTCTTTGGCCGCCTGTGAGGCTGCCACATACTCAGCTTCTATGGTAGAGTCTGCCACGCATTTCTGCTTGACACTGCTCCATACAATGGCTTCACCACCCAAAGTAAACACAAAACCTGAGGTAGACTTACTATTATCCCTATCTGATTGAAAGTTGGAATCTGTTTAACTCACAAGGAGTAATTGGTCTGCCTGGTAAACTAGCATATAATTCCTAGTCCTTCTCAGGTACTTCAATATATGCTTCACCGTAGTCCAATGTCCTTGTCCTGGATTGCTCTGATATCTGCTTACCATGCCCATAACAAAGTAGATATCTGGTCTCGTACATAGCATCGCATACATGAGGCTTCCTACTGCCGAAGCATAAGGAACCCCCTTCATCTCCTCTATCTCCTCAGATTTCTAGGACACATCTCCTTAGATAAAGGAACTTCATGCCTGAAAGATAGAAAACCTTTCTTGGAGTTTTGCATGCTAACACGATCTATAATTGTGTTAATGTATGAAGCTTGAGATAAGCACAACATCCTTTTCCTGCGATACCTTATAACCTTGATCCCAAGGATGTGTCCCATCTCTCCCAAGTCCTTCATATCAAACTGTTTGGACAACCATACCCTTCTGTCCGATAACACCTTGACATTGTTGCCAATTAACAAAATGTCATCTACGTATAGTACAAGAAATACCACTACATTTCCGTTACATCTCTTGTATACACAAGACTCATCTGGACTTTGAATAAATCCATAAGACTAGATTACCTCATCAAAGCGGATGTTCCAAGACCTCAAAGCATGCTTCAATCCATATATGGACTGATTAAGCTTACACACAAGATGTTCTTTGCCCTTTGCAATGAATCCCTCTGGTTGCTTTATATAGATGTTTTCCTCAAGACTTCCATTAAGGAAAGTTGTCTTGACATCCATCTTCCATACCTCATAATCCATATGAGCAGAATACATAAGAGAATCCGGATAGACATAAGCATGGCTACCGGTGAAAAGGTCTCCTCATAATCGATACCCTCTTTCTGAGTATACCCCTTCGCAACAAGCCTTGCTTTGAAGGTTTCAACCTTCCCATCTATTCCTCTCTTTCTTTTCTAGATCCACTTGCATCCAATGGTTTTTATACCATTGGGTGGTTCTACTAGCTCCCATACCTAATTTAAATCCATAGATTCAATCTCAGCATTCATTGCACTTTGCCAAGATACTGCATCTTTATCTTGGATTGCCTCTTCATATGTCTAGGGAACAGGTTCATGTTCGCCAGAGACTAAATTAGAAGATTCTCCCAAGAACATGAATCTATCAGGTTGTCTCACAACCGTCCCACTATGATGAGGTATCACCTGTGTATCCTCTGTGACAGGCGGTGCAGTGACTTGTGGTATATCCTCTTGTACCGGTGGTATTGAAGTAGTGACTTCCCCTTTTAATTCCTCCAAAACAATCTTACTCATGGGCTTGTGGTTCATCACATAGTCTTCCTCTAGAAATCTGGTGTTCGTGCTAACGATTACCTTCTGATCTCTAGGACTATAAAACAAATAACCTTTCATTCCTCTAGGATAGCCAATGAACATGCGCACTTCTGTACGAGGTTCCAACTTACCAGTATCTGCTTTAAGCACATGTGCTAGACTCCCCCAAATCCGAATATGTCTTAGACTAGGCTTTCGCCTAGCCCACAATTCTGTGGGAGTAGAAGGCACTGATTTAGATGGTACCAAGTTCAGAATATACATTGTCGTATCAAGTGCATATCTACAGAACGAATCTGGCAACTCAAAATAACTCATCATCGATTTAACCATCTCTATAAGAGTCCTATTCCTTCGCTCTACTACACCATTCTACTGGGATGTGCCAGGTGCAGACAATTGGGATTGAATCCTAGCTTCTGATAAGTAATTCCCAAACTTTCCCATGAGGTACTCACCACCATGATCAGATCGTAGTGTCTTGATACTTTTACCTTGACATTTCTCCACATCAACCTTGAATTCTTTGAACTTGTCAAAACATTCAGACTTGCGGCACATCAAGTAAATGTGTCCATATCTTGAATAATCATCTATAAAAGAGACGAAATACTCAAAACCACCTCTAGCCAGGATTGACATAGGATCACACAAATCAGAATGAACCAATTCCAACACATATCTTGCTCTATACCCCTTGGCCTTAAAAGGCCTCTTGGTCATTTTACCCTCCAAGCAGGATTCGCAGGTTGGGAAATCTTCCACCACTAAAGAACCCAAAGGTCCATCAACTATCAACCTTTGAATTTTGCTTAGGTTAATATGACCAAGCCTTAGATGCAAAAGATATGTGTGGTTCATCTTCAAAGGTTCTTTTCTCTTATTGGAATTAGAAGATGAGTTATTAACTTCTATTTGCATCGTGGGAGCTTTTGGTTCAAGTGTATATGAATTTCCTATCAATGCACCAGAACAGATAATCTCCCTATCCTTTTATAACAACTCTGTCATTAAAAGAAATAGAATATCCGTCCATAAATAATTTAGAAATCGAAATCAAATTCTTTCTAAATAAAGGTAAATAAAGGCAATTTTTCAGAACCAAAGTTTTATTCCTATCAAAAGATAAATAAACATCTCCCACTACAATAGCCGCCACCTTTGTGACATCGTCAAAGTAAATGGTAATCTCCCCTTCAGCTTGTCATCGGGTTTTCTGGAACCCCTGCAAAGTATTGCAGACATGATCAGTGGTTCCCGTATCTACACACCAAGTGCCGGTAGATCACACCGCTAAACATGTTTCAACGACTAGACCAAACGATATACCTATGTTCTGCTTCGGATTGAGATAGTCCTTCTTCCAATGTTCATCCTGCTTGTAAGTGAAGCACTTGTCTTTCGGCTTCTTCATTCCTTCCTGAGATCCTCCCACTAGCTTTGCTCCACCTTGTTTCTTCTTCTTCTTACCTTTCAGCTTAGAAGTAGAAACCTTCTGAGCAACTATGGACTGAGCCTGAGCAAACCTTTCTGTCAACTAGAGAATGATATCGACCTGGGTTTCCCCATCGATCTCAACTCCAAGAACTTCTAGCTCATTCGCAGGCTTAGGAGGACACTCTTCGAAGAGTACATACTTGTACTCCTCAACAGTTAAGACAATATCTAGATTCCTTTTCCAATCAACATAATTGGGTACAGTAAGTTTATTTTCTTTTAGTATCACAGCAAGTGGGTTGAAAATAATTTTTGAAAAACCTAAGAATCACATAGATCAAAACATTAGATTTCAAAAAATTATTGATTCCTCAAACAATAAAATTTTAAAATCAACCAACACCTCAATACACCGAGAATATCGTATGCCACGATAGTGTGAACGTATACGAAATCTACATTTGTAAGAGGAGGTTTCACCCATTAATTTTACTATCTTGTCAACCTAACTTTTTACCAAATAAAATTAATAGTTGGTTCCTCTTCAGCCCTACAAATAAAAGCAGTGACTCCGATGGGGAGGATACTTATATTTGTATCTAAGTGTTCACCATTACTCGGTACCAAGGTAATTATCTCGGGTTATGTGTCTTCTGATAGGTAAGTACACACGCTCCTTAATAACTTCCTATAACTATATTCGACCTTGCTATCCGCAAACAAACTCATCCGATAGGGAGGAAGGCACTCAGAGTCGACGCGCAAGTTTGTTTGCATCACATGTCAAATTGTAATGGAGGTCATGGGAATTTATAAAAATATCCCTCTCCCACTTAGTAATTTATAATTGAGGAATTTTCTAGCCTATGACATGCATATTAAACAATAAGCAATAAATATGAAAAATAAATATTTTCCAACTATTATGACTTTTGTCTTCAATATGTCTCCCGTCGTATCGCCATCTCGTCTGCTCCACCCTCTGCCATGTACAAGCCATCTGGAGATCTGAGCCGAGAAAAAAACTATTTTAATTTACATCCATCGATCCTATACTCCACGAAGGAGTGTACATGAAATCTAGATCGAAATTAAACTAAAATAAAAAGAGTGGCTAAACAATGTCGTATCTAATTACAAAAATTAAATAGTAGCCTCGTCAACCCCGAGGATTCAAATAATAAACAATTACACACATACAATCACATACACACATAACGTCATAATAGTTGGATCCTATGCCAGCAACCAAAAAGGTAACCTACGCACATCCTACTATTATCCGGCACATATAATATATTAAAAGTGCATAAAAGTAACCGAATCCTAAACATACAAAATCGGAAATCGTGGCTCTGATACCAATTGAAGGTTTTTCCTTTAGAACCGAAGCTTTGATACCACTTGAAGGTAGGAAACTATGCTTCCCACTTCAACTCGGTCGATTATTCATGGCGATCCCTTCTACGTCCCTGGATAAAAAAATTTATCCTTGACAAGGAGGGATTACCCAAGCTACTGTTTCATCATCGTGCTATTCGATTAGAGTAGTCACTTGAACAAACTTGTTGTTTAAGCCACCAACCTCTATCCTACAAATAGCCGCGGAATAGACGATGTATGGATCGCCAGCTTTTGTGTTTGTATTCGGGTCCAAGTAAATTTAACCACAAAGCAAAACATACAACATGTGCATAATTGAAAACAATTATAGATATAATGCAAAAGAATATAAACAAGTATTATACCTCTCGATCTTCTATTGTATGTCCTTCCTCCTTTTGGACATCGTGTGGGCGATGATCTTCCAAAAGTAGAAGCCTCCAAGATCACGATCTTCCTATCTTTGCTCGCTCCGAACAAGAGGAAGTATAGAAACCAAACTCTTCTCCTTCCTTTAGCCAACAACCAAGCACCAACCTTGATGCTTGCCGCCGGCCAACAAGAAGAAGAGATGAGGAAGTGGGGGCCAGCCAAGAGCTCCAAGGAATCAACCTAACCCTTGTTTCCACCGACCAAGGAGAAGAATAGGAATAGGTTGAGTGCCAGCCAAGGTGAAGAGAAGAAAGAGGGGTACCGGCAACCCTAAGGAAAAAGAAAACCTTCCTTAATTGTGGCCGCCCAACACACCTCCAAAACCCTAGCCGCCCACTTCTTCCTTGCCGCCCAAGCCAAGGAAGAAAAACCCTAACCTCTCTAATTATTCTATATGTCCAAGCCTTAAGCCCATATTTATAGAGTTAAGCTTAAGCCTTCTTTTAATTTCCACCGTCGATTCTAGGGATTTAATCTCAACCGTCGCATCTAGAGATTTAATCTCAACCGTCGGATCTAGAGATTTAATCTCCACCGTCGGATCTTGAGTTTTGTTTTCCATCATTGGATCTAGATTCCATGAGGTTTTAATAGGCTACAATAGGGACCATGAGGAGGAGTTGGATCTTGGCCACCCAATGGATCAAGCCCATATAAAGTCCAATCCATTAATGATTATCCATTCCACTAGAGGATTATCATTGATCTACCTCACCATCCCCCATAAATTAATATGGGCTCCATATATTATTTGTACATTTTTCTCCCCGAGTTTAAGATCTCGAATGTCCGTCGATTAATTAATTTACTGACAATTAATTAATCTACATCTAACTCCATGAGTAGTACCACTCAACCTTATCATCATGCCAGACCAAGTCCACCTGCAGGGTTTGCATGATGAACCTTATTAGCTCCTCAAGGGGACATCATCATCCTAATATATTGGACACAGTTTCCTCCTATAATCAACGACAGACCATATAAATAATATCATTTCCCAACTTACCGAGCCTATCGATTTACTCTATAAATCTCGCCCATTGGTAAATAAAAGAAATGAATACTAAGTATATGTGTCCGTTATTATATCGGGATTAAGAGCATGTACAATATAATATCTGAGGTCCGATTCAATTATGTAGTCAGCAATGAATCGAATCACCTCTAAGTCGGTCCTGCTCAATACACACAAAGTGTACTAGTGTGATTCTATGGTCAAGACAAACCAATACCAAATCACATTACAACCATACCAATGGTTTGTCCAAAGCCATCTAGGATGTGAGCCTTTACTTATACTTTACAATGAACCGATAACATGATCTCCCGTCTGACACTACACACCATGTTATCTACAATGTAATGTATTAGACAATATGCATAACCATAAATAAGCAAACAATAATCATGTGATTCTTATTTCAAAAATAAAGATATTAATACAAAAGATAGACTTTTCAGTATACATCCGAACAGGTCCATTTCTTGAAGCTATCACAAGGAAGGTCAATGCTTGGCCAAAGCATACTTTATCGTATGCAGGTAGATTGGAGTTTGTGGGTTCTGTGCTTCGGGGATTAGTGTGCTACTGGCTTTCTATGCTACCGATCCCTTGTGGTGTGATCAGAAGGATTCATGGTATATGTCGAGCTTTTGTATGGACGTCTAAACATCCCCCGGTGGCATGGAGTACTATATGTCTTTCAAAGGATCATGGAGGATATGGCCTTTGGGGTTTGAGGGCATGGAATGAGGCTTTTCTTAGCAAGATGTTGTCGGACATAAAGTTGAAAAAGGAATCGCTGTGGATCAAATGGGTGTGCCAACATTACATAAAGGGGGCTGATTTATGGAATTAGAAGGCTAAGTCAATAGATTCACCGCTCATTAAGATGCTAGTGGAAGTGAAAAGCAAGATCCAAAGAGAGGCCGATGGGATTGGTGAAGCAAACATGATGATGCTTGATTGGTTTGTGGTGGCCCGAAAAGGCACGGCGAATGCATATGAGTTCTTTAAGCCGAAGGAACCAGTGGTACCTTGGGCATCGGTGGTTTGGAGGGCTAAGATCATGCCAAAGCATCAGTTCATGCTTTGGTTGCTTGCTCATGGGAGGATGCAGACAGTGGATCGTATGGAACATGTTCAGAACAAGGAGTGCGTGCTATGTCAGAGCGGCCTGGAATCGAATCCACATCTGTTTCCAGAGTGTCCAATTGCAAGGCCGCTGTGGAGTATGGTAGGATAATGGTTGGAAATCGAACATAGTGGCAGCAATATGATGGATCTCTTAGCATTCATTGGACGACACTACAAAGGAAAGGATCAGAAGGAGAGAGCTAGATACTTGGGGATCTCTTCTATGATATATGTCCTATGGGAGGCTCGCAATAGATGTAGATTTGAAGGGATAAGGCCGGACTTGGATAGGATGATGCGTAAGGTGCAAATACATGTTCATCGGTTCATGGAGGGATAGGGCTTCTCTTTATGTGTTGTGTTGTATGATGTGAGTGTTTGTTATCCTGGATATGTGATGTTTGATGTGTGATGAAAAGTTGTGGTTGATGTAGGCCATAGCTATGGATGAATAATGTGTTGGATTGTATGTTGGGTATCTTACCCATTTGGCCTTTGTCGTTATATATATTTACTATTTTCCAAAAAAAAGATACAACATGTATAGACATAATCGCAGTTTCAAATTTTGCAATAAAAGAAAATTATGCTAGTTATACCTGATGTATCACGTGCAGCGGGAATGACATCAACTGAAGCAACTCTCGCTAGAATTGCCTCTATCCGTATCCACGCCGAGTACCATCGGGATAGCTTCACCAAGATACGAGCCTCGTCTTCGTAGGAGTCACTAGCTTCGCGTCGAAGATGATGTGATCGAGAGAAGATCACAATCCGAATCAAAATTCGGATTCGAAAACAAGTCCCCAAAACTCGCTTCTCCGGAGAGGTATTCATCAACCGATTGACGAATCCTTAGTCCTCCACCTATGAGGATTACTGGAGATCCACCCCCGACAATAAAGTCGCTATCGGAGCTCCAAACGACGCTCCGACAAGAAGGAAACAAGCTGTCCAAAAACTAGACAACATGGTGGAGGACTTGGCACCTGCCAAAGGAGATGGTCGACTTATCCTTGGTCGTCGGAACCAAGGTGGGTCACCGGAGGGTTGCCGGAGGAGTGGTCGGCTGTAGCTGGATGCCGATAGCTAGGATTAAAGGTAGCACAAAAGGGTTGGGCGGCGAGGACTCCTTGGGCAGTGACAAAGAGAAGAGAGGGAGAGGATAGGAAGAGTATTTCCAAAAATAAACTTAGGGCTCTCCAAACCTCTAGCCATGCTTTTATAGAGTGCGTGTTTCTTAACCATTAAGAAACCTTCTCCTTAGAGTTATTGGTTCCGAACCAAAACCCATTAACCCGCTCCAATAACTTAAGTTAAAATAAACCGAACCGAGTTGGTCTATTTTAAGTTAAAACGAATCGAACCAACTTTGGTTCATTCGTTTAAAACAAACCAAACCACTTTGGTTTATTTTCCACGATTATATTATAACCAAACAAATTTGGTTCATCCATCATGTCTTCATAAGACTCGGCCCATCCATGCTTCCATTGCGACTGAAACGATTTCATGCTCGCTCCTTGTTTGGTCCAACCAAACCTTGTTTCTCTCGATATGAGAATCTCATTCTCAAACTCATGTTAAATCCTTCAGATTACGCTCGTTGTGCGTGTGAGCAAATAGGTTCTCGATTTATGTTGGTCGTCTATAATTAATCATTAATTATAGAACGATCATGAGTGACACCTTGCAGTACATCATGATCCCTAATTAATCGGAAAATCAACGGTTGATTCTAGAACCATTTCTGAAATTCTCAGTAGCTACAATGAATTGTGCCCCGTTCCCTTCACTCATCTTATACCCACTTGGTTCAGGATATGGTCTATAGTGTTAGTCCCAACTAGGTTAACTACGTCACACCTAGCCCAAGTATTACTTCTTCGTCCTTCGGATTCTAGTTACTACACATGTATTCAAGAGTATCATACTCTAAACATGTAATGCTTTGGCTAAAGACTTTAGTAACAATCCAACGAGAGGCCAGGGGTATACTTCTTCTCGCAAGGAGTGGTGAATCCTTTATAGGCCATTTAAACACCTTTGGCCACTTCGACTTATACCCAATCATCCCGGGTCCACATCTCCTCGGAGATGCTTGCTTAAGATGTCAAAGCATAAGTCTTCATGACCAAGATGACTTGAATACCGCAAGTCGAAGGAACATCGCACTTAAGCTGCAGTAAGAACTTCATTGACATATCCATACATGCAGAGAACCATATGAAGTCTTACAGCTGGTCACTCCAATGAACTAGTTACCATAACTAGCATCCACGATAAACTCTGGACATCACAATGTCTCCAGCCAGTGCGAATTAGCTGCTTGGATGCACCAAAGAGTATACCTTGTGCTAGTCTCGACAAAATTGATGGTGTCCAAATCCATTAATTCATCAACTAGGGATAATTCCAATTCATGACAATTACACATGTAGAGATACTCACTAGTTGTGATCCAATCACGAATTCTCTCATGCTGTGAATCATATTGTGGACATTCAGTAAATGAGTTTTAGATCTAATAAATACATGTAAACATGTATACTTAAATAGTGAGTCTTCATTTATCATATAAATGGTTTAACCATAAGGCAATTGCCTTAGGACGCCTCTCATATATTACTAACAAGCTTAGCATGACAATAGTCGATGGAAGCACCAGAAGCTAGCATATGAATGAACAAGTCAAGGATGACTTGGAGGGATTCGATAGGCGTGAGGCTATCGGAGGTGGCTAGAAGACTTTGGTCGAGTGTAAGGGTGGTCTAGCATGTATGAGGGCATCATACTTGGGGTTAAACCTCATGATTGAGGTTATCAGTCGACTGGGAATTTGGACCAGTCGATTGGTGAAGTGTTTTGACACTTGGCAGCCGAGTTGACTCTTGGCAATCATTTGGGGTTATGATCAGTCGACTATCATGAGTCGACTAGGGTTCGACTGTGATAAAATGCCTTGGCAGTCGACTTCTAGAATTGGGTAGTCGACTAATGGCAGTTGGGCTTGTCAATTCGCGGGAGCGAAATGCTCGATGTGATTAGTCGATCGACTCGACATTGGTAGTTATTCTTTGGGTAATGGTAGTCAACTGCCAGTGTAATCGTTGGCTTGATTGCCGATATAGATTAAGTCCGTTGTGAGACAACGGTACTGTTGGCAGTCGATTGGGGCATTATGGTAGTCGACTGCCAGGCAAAAATTTAGGTCGTGAGGAGACTTAAAAGGATTCTGACAAGAGGGATTTCCATAGTGATTTCTTGGCCGTTTTTGAGGCAATTTGCTGGTGCAAATCAGGGTCTTCAAGCATGGTTCAAGAAATCAACAAGCAAGCATCCAAAGAAATCATTGTAAAGTTTTCTTTACGTTGTTTTGTGTATTCTGTTTATATTTGCTTGTATTTTTTTTCTTATTGTTGTAAGAACCTTTGTACGAGGTTTCTCCACCTCCAACTTGTTGTCGAGAAGGAGTATTTGATTATTAGTGGTGTTTGGCATCTCTAGAGCTCATTTTAGTTCAATCCGTGGAGTAGGAATCCTAAGGTTTCGAACCACGTTATATCGGCATGTTATTGTGTTGTGCTTGTATTGTGTATTTGTTTTTATTGTTATTATATGATTGTGCTAACAAGTGTTATAGAGGATCAAGCACAAACAAATTCCATCGACGCAATGAACCCACTATTCACTCCGTCTCTAGCGATCATCAACGTTCCTACAATTGGTATCAGACCAAGGCTGCTCTTCAGAGCGAGGCGACTCTTTAAGGTTTAACAACTAAGGGAGCACACTAGAGGGAAGAAGATGAAGTTTGAAGAGAGATTGGGTGATGACATCAAAATTCCGCCTTCCTTCGACCGCGAAGATTTCGCATATTGGAAAGGTAGAATGATGATTTTTCTTTTGTACGATTTTGATAATTGGATTAGTGTCATAGTAGGTTTCGATGCTCCGAAGGATGAAGAAGGAAAAAGACTTAAGAAGAAGAAGTGGAGTAAAGAGCAACTCCGATACTTTAATATAAATAATAAGGTAATGAGTATATTACTTAGCATAATTCCTAATGATATTTTGATCGAGATAGGATTTTGTAAAGACGCCAAGGATCTTTGTAGCAAGTTGGCGAAATATCATGAAGAACCCCCAATGACTCAAGAAATAGAGGAGCCCGAGGAATGCTCATCGGCTCAATTGGAGGAGGCTAAAGAAGCAAGTTCATCTTCCTCACAAGAAAGTGAGGATTTGGAGGTTGAGAGGTCATCAACATCCAAGGTAGAAGAAGAAGTGGAGGAAACCTCCACCTCTAGGATTGAGGGGGAGGAGATTAGATTGCCGGAGTAAGGGCAAGAGCAAGAGGAAGCTTCTACCTCTGGGAGAAGTGATGAACAAGCTCAAGCGGCCTCCACCACCACCCTATGTAACTCAAACACATGTGTTAATAATAAAAATCATATTATGTGTTTTGAGTATAGGGAATATGGACACTACAACAGCAAGTGCCCTAAGAAGGTCAAGAAGGCTCCACTGGTGCCAAAGGTCAAGGATGTCGATGCCCCAACAATTAAAAGCAAGGAGCACATGGTGTGCTTCAAATGCAATCGAAAAGGGCATTATAGGAGCCAATGCCCTAGGAGGAAGATAACCAAGCGCCAAGAAAGAGCATCACATATAGGGTGAGCTAAGGCAAACCCTAAGGTATATTTTAGCAATGCACCTTCTAGTTTTAATGTTAAAAAGCATGATTTTAATTCACTTTCTATTGTTCATTAAAAGCATGCTAGTAGAAATAGATTGTATTATTTAGGTGCTAAGAGTTGTAACTTTTCAACTAAGGAGAAATTTGGGACTAATAACCCTAAGAAAATCCTTCTAGGGAAACTATTAAGAAGGGAGTAGACCATCTAGGCCTTAATCAAAAGAAATCTAGACATATGCCTAGGAAGGGAAAAAATGATCAAAGAAATAATGGGCCCACCAAATTAGAGCAATTGGAGTTAGAGAACCAAGCCTTGAGGTTAAGGCTTGAGAAATATGAAAAGACCCTTAGAAATATGCAAAATCAAAGCCAAGGGTCCAAAAGTCAAAACCTAGGGTATAAGAGGCAAGAACCATCTAGGAGGCAAGGTTTGGGTCACAAACCTATGTCTAAGAAGGTAATGACTACTTACCACAATATTCCATTTGATTATGGAACTAAATATAGGTCTAGGAAAACTAAGGTCACAAGGGAAGTCATCCCTAGAGTTGACCATGGTAAGTGTCTAGTGGCCAAGGTTTCCATGAAACCTAGGAAGACCACTAAGAAGGTTACTAGGGAGGCAATCCATAAGGTTAACCATGACAAGACCCAAATGACCAAGGCTACCAAGCCTAGGAGGGTCATTAGGAGTGTATCTAGGGAGGTCATCCCTAGCGAATACCTAATTAACCCAAGGAGATCATATAGGTTTTGGGTTTCTAGGAGCGTGATCGACTCACGCTAGATGGGTTAGGTTGTGCCAACTTTAAATGGATAGATAGTTAACTTAACCATGGTAACGGTGACATTTTAGGTCATTTTCAAGGTTATGGGTACCTTGGAAATAAGTTTGATCTTATATCCTAAAGGGTTTTAGGATGTGCCAATATCATTTAAGGATTTTGATAATTTGATCAAATTGGCACAAGTTAGGTCTTAGAGTCATGGTGTGCCATTTTGGATTTTTGGCACACTTGGGGGATAAGTGGTAATATGACAAAATAAATCTAATCCTAACAAATGGCAACAAATATTAAAATTTAGGTATTTTTATGCCTTACATCTTATTTGTCATGCCTTGATTGCCATACACCATGTCATGCCATTATATCCATTTAAATCATATAAAATGTCATGATTAATGCTTAGGTTTAAGGTTTTATGTCATGTATACTTAGGTTCATATTTAATGCCATGACATCATGATTTTGGCACATGCTTATTTATGCTATCATTATATGTCATAATCATCATTCATGCATTTAGGTTTAATTAAAATTGATTTAAGGACCATGACATGACCTGAAGTCCCATGTATAAGGGAATCAAGTAGTGTTGCCTTAGAAAAATGGATGAGACCTTAGTATAGGTATAACTAAAACCCACATCTCACATTACATTGACTTGTGTGTGATTTTATACACGCTAGACACATGTGAGATGCTAGAAAATGAGGTAAGTTCATGGTGCATAGTTTTTGCATCTAGATGAACTCAAACTCATCTTATATCATGGGTGGATCATGGGGAAAGCTAATGTGCAAGTCATGTGCATTGAGCCCATTTATTATGATCCAATATAGGTTTTAAAAAAACATTTTAAAATCATTTTAGAAAACCTTAGTGAATTCTATCTTTTGATAGCAATCTCCATTGATAGAGTTGGCACAAAGTAGGGCCAAAACATTAAACTCTTCAATGGTTTTGAACTTTGTGTCAAACTCATTATTTTATGGGTATTTTAATTTTCAAATATTTTTCACCCATAATGTTTGACATAAGTATTATACATATGAATTTTTATAATTCTTCGATTTATGTATAATTACTTATGATTTTCAAAAATTCAGTTTCTGATTTCTGAAATTTTGCATTTGTAGAAATCAGTCTACTACCGCATATGGCAGTCGACTGTTGATTGTCAGAGTCGACTGCCAGACCTAATTTCGGATAAATAATATTTGTTAAGCCTGATTTCATCTATGTTAGGCTACCCTAACTGCTCCTAACCATAGGATATGCTTTGGAAAATATTAGAAAGGGTGAAAATCCATTGGATATGGATTAAGAGAGTTGTTTGGGTGTGTATCAAATTTTAAGGTGTGTGAAAGTTCAAGGTGGAACTTTTGACTTTAATTTTGATGGTTTAGTGTTCCTATAGGCTTAGGGACTCTCCAAGAACATTGTTGGTGCAATAGTCAAAGGGAAGCAAGCCTTTAAAGGGGAGGTTATCCATCATGGGATGATGAATGTGTTCTTCCTCATGAGGGGGAGAATTTTGGAGAAATGGGATTGTGAGATGGCCAATTTGGAAATTGGGAGAGCTTGTAAGATTGCCTCTCTTGAGTGATATGGGACTTATCACTAGGAAGAGTGAAGGCATCCTAGATGTTTTTGGACCAAGGGAGAGATTGTAAGATCTCATTGGGATATGAGACATTGACACCCTTGGGAAGAACTTTTTTGATGTATGTCAAAAAGGGAGAGAATTAACGGGAGAATTAATGGGAGAATTTTAGATTACCAATTTGAGAGAATTGGTAAAGAGATTTGAGTTAGGTGGCCTAACTCAAAGGTGTTTATAGTTTTTGTCAAATATCAAAAAGGGGGAGATTGTTGGTCCAATCAGCCCAGGTCATGATTGACCCGCTCGAGTTTAACTCGAGTGGTATTTTGATGTTCGACAAAATGCATGATAATGTGATTGTCATGGGAAAGTCCAAGTCTTGAGTACTTGGCATGGAAAGTCCAAGTGGGACATTTGGCAATGGGAAAGTCCAAGTCATGGGTACTTGGCATGGAAAGTCCAAGCATGGGTCTTGGCAAGGGAAAGTCGAAGCTTGAGTCTTGGCAATTGGAAAATCCAACATGGGTTGGCATGGAAAGTCCAAGCATGGGTCTTGGCAAAGGAAAGTCCAAGCTTGAGTCTTGGCAAATGAAAAGTCTAACATGGGTTCACAAGGAATGTCCAACGGTTGATATTGGCGGCGTAAAGTCCAAAAAGGAGTCTTGGCAGCATAAGTTCAATGGTTGGTGGCATAAAGTCCAAGGTGGAGTCTTGGCAGCATAAGTCCAATGGTTGGTGGCGTAAAGTCCAAGCAGTAGTCTTGCCAGTGTAAGCCCAATGTGACTTGGTGGTAGAGACCAGCTTAGCATGATAATAGCTGATGGAAGCACTAGAAGGCTAGCGTATGGATGAATAAGTCATGGATGACTTGGAGGGATCCGATAGGCGTGAGGCTGATGGAGGTGGCTAGAAGGCTTAGTTCTAGGCTATGAAGGTTTTGGAACTGAAGCTTCGCTTCCCACCTCGATTGCTAGTGCATGGAAATCCCATCTACGTCTCCGGATTAAAAAAAAATCCATGACGAAGAGGGATTACCCAAGCAACCGATTCATCGTCGTGCTATTCGAATAAAGTGGTCACTTGAATAAACTTGTTGTTCAAGTAACCTACCTCTTTTCTTTGATTAGCCGTGGAATAGACGATGTACGGATCGCTGGTTTTTGTGTTTGTCTTCAGGTTCTAAGTAAATTAGCCATATACAATACATACAATTTGCATAGAATAAGAAAACATATTTAAACAAGAATTATACCTCTTGTTTACCTTTAGGTCTTCTATTATATGTCCTTCCTCCTTTTGGACGTCGTGTGGGCGACGATCTTCCAAAAGTCGAAGCCTCCTAGATCACGTTCTTCCCTTCCTTGCTCGCTCTGAACAAAGGGAAGAATAAAACAAAACTTCTCCTATCTAGAACCGGCCACCAAGCCAAGGAACTTGATGTTGTCGCCGGGCAAGGAGAGGATGAAGGAGATGGTGTGGCCACCGACCAAGAGCTCCAATGGAAGAAGAAGGAGCTACCCTAGGAAAGGAGAAGCCGACCAAGATCAAAGGAGAAGAGGAAGCCCTTATCCTTTTCTTGTGTTACCGCCAGCCCTAAGGGAGAAGCCAAACAAGTTGCCACCCCACCCTTGTAACTCCAAACCCTAGCTCTCCAAAATAACTCTTGCTGCCCAAGCCAAGGGAAGAAAAACCCTAATCTCTAAAAAGATATGTGTGCCACCCAAGCCTTATCCCTCCTTTTATAGAGCTAGGCTTAAGCCTCATTTCAATCTCCACGGTCGAATCTAGAGATTTAATCTCCACCGTCGGATCTAGGGACTTAATCTCCACCGTCGGATCTAGAGATTTAATCTCCACCGTCGGATCTAGAGATTTAATCTCCACCGTCGGATCTAGAGTTACATTTTCCACCATCGGATCTAGGCTTCATGAGGGTTTTAATAGGATACAATAGGGACCATGAGGAGGAGTTGGATCTTCGCCACCCAATGGATCTAGCCCACATAAAGTCCGACTCATTAATCATAATCCATTCCACTAGAGGATTATCATTGATCTACCCCACCAACCCCCATAAATAAATATGGGCTCCATATATTAATTGTACAAATATCTCCTCGTGTTTAAGATCTCGAATATCTGTCAATTAATTAATTTATTAACAATTAATTAATCAACATCTAACTTCATGAGTAGTACCACTCAACCTTATCATCATGCCGGACCAAGTCCACATGCAGGGTTTACATGATAAACCTTATGAGCTCCTCAACGGGACATCATCATCCTAATATATAGGACATGGTTTCCTCCTATAATCAACGTCACACCATGTAAATAATATCATTTCCCAACTTACCGAGCCTATCGATTTACTCTATAAATCTCGCCCATTGATAAATCAAAGAAATAAATACTAAGTACATGTGCTCGTTATTATATCGGGATTAAGAGTATGTACACCATAATATCCGAGGTCTGATTCAATTATGTAGTCAGCAATAAATTGAATCACCTCTAAATCAGTCCTGCTCAATACACACAAAGTGTACTAGTGTAATTCTATGGTCAAGGTAAACCAATACCAAATCACACTACAACCATACCAATTATTTGTCCAAAACCATCTCGGTTGTAAGCCTTTACTTATATTTTACAAGGAACTGATAATATGATCTCCCGTGTGACACTACACACCATATTATCTATAATGTAATGTATTAGACAATATGCATAACCATAAATATGCAAACAATGATCATGTGATTCTTATTTCAAAAATAAAGATGTTCATAAAAAAGATAGACTTTTCAGTATACATCCCAACAATCTCCCACTTATACTAAAAGACTATGTTGTACTCACACCGCCATACATCTGATTCCCATTCCCTCCACATGCCTATCAAAAGCTCTTGTTGGAAGGGCCTTAGTGAAAGGATCTACCAGGTTATCCTCTGATGCAATCTTGGCCACAACAATTTCTCCTCGCTTTACGATTTCTCGTATCAGGTGGTACTTGCGCTCTAAGTGTTTACTTGCCTTATGGGCTCATGGTTCCTTCGAGTTTGCAACTGCACCACTGTTATCACAATAAATTGTGATAGTTCTGGGCAAACCAGGAATCACATCCAAGTCCATCAAGAAGTTCCTGAGCCATACAATTTCTTTGGCCGCCTCAGAGGCTGCCACATACTCAGCTTCCATGGTAGAGTCCGCCACACATTTCTGCTTGACACTCTTCCATATAATGGCTCCACCTCCTAAAGTAAACATAAAACCTGAGGTAGACTTACTGTTATCCCTATCTAATTGGAAGTCGGAATCTATGTAACCCACAGGGAGTAATTGATCTGTCTGGTATACCAGCATATAATCCCTAGTCCTTCTCAGGTACTTTAATATATGCTTTATCGTAGTCCAATGTCCTTGTCCTGGATTACACTGATATCTGCTAATCATGCCCACAGCAAAGCAGATATCCGGCCTCATCCATAACATAGCATACATGAGGCTTCCTAGTGCCGAAACATAAGGAACCACCTTCATCTCCTCTATCTCCTTTGATTTTTCTAGGACACATCTCTTTAGATAAAGGTACTCCATGCCTAAAAGGTATAAAACCTTTCTTGGAGTCTACATGCTAAAACGAGCCAAAATGGTGTCTATGTATGAAGCTTGAGATAAGCACAACATCTTTTTCTTGCGATCCCTTATAACCTTGATCCCAAGGATGTGTCCCACTTCTCCCAAGTCCTTCATATCAAACTGTTTAGACAACCATACCCTTACGTCCGATAACACCTTGACATTGTTGCCAATTAACAAAATGTCATCTACGTATAGTACAAGAAATACCACTATATTTTTGTCACATCTATTGTATACACAAGACTCATTCAGACTTTAAATATATCCAAAAGACTAGATTACCTCATCAAAATGGATGTTCCAAGATCTTGAAGCTTGCTTCAATCCATAAATAGACCGATTAAGCTTGCACACAAGATGCTCTTTGCCCTTTGCAATGAATCTCTCTGGTTGCATTATATAGATGTTTTCCTCAAGACTTCCATTAAGGAAAGTTGTCTTGACATTCATCTACCACACCTCATAATCCATATGAGCAACAATACATAAGAGAATCCGGATAGACTTAAGCATGACTACCGACGAAAATGTCTCCTCATAATCGATACCCTCTTTCTGAGTATACCATTTCACATCAAGCCTTGCTTTGAAGGTCTCCACCTTCCCATCTATTCCTCTCTTTCTTTTGTAGATCCACTTGCATCCAATGGTTTTTACACCATTGGGTGGTTCTACTAGCTCCCAGGCCTGATTTGAATTCATAGATTCTATCTCAGAATTCATTGCACTTTGCCAAGATACCGCATCTTTATCTTGGATTACCTCGTCATATGTCCAGGGATCAGGTTCATGTTTGCCAGGGACAAAATCAGAAGAATCTCCCAAGAACATAAATATATCAGGTTGTCTAACAAGCCTCCCACTACGACGAGGTATCACCTGTGTATCCTCTATGACACGGTGTGTAGTCACTTATGGTATATCCTCTTGTTCTGGTGGTACTGAAGTAGTGACTTCCCCTCTCAATTCCTCCAAAACAATCTTACTTATGGGCTTGTGGTTCATCACATAGTCTTCCTCTAGAAATCTGGAGTTTGTGCTAACGATCACCCTATGATCTCTAGGACTATAAAACAAACCACATTTCGTTCCTCTAGGATAGCCAACGAACATGCGCACTTCTGTACGAGGTTCCATCTTACCAGCATCTACCTTTAACACATGTGCTGGACTCCCCCAAATCTGAATATGTTTCAGACTAGGCTTTCGCCCACTCTATAATTCTGTGGGAGTAGAAGGCACTGATTTAGATGGTACCAAGTTCAGAATATACACTGTCATATTCAGAGCATACCCCCAGAATGAATCTGGCAACTCAGAATACTCATCATCGATCTAACCATCTCCATAAGAGTCCTATTCCTTCGCTCCGCTACACTATTCTGCTGGGATGTACCAGGTGCTGACAATTGGGATTGAATCCCAGCCTATGATAAGTAATTTTTAAACTCTCCCAAGAGGTACTCACCACCACGATTAGATCGTAGTGTCTTGATACTTTTACCTTGACGTTTTTCCACATTAGCCTTGAATTCTTTGAACATGTCAAAGCATTCAGACTTGCGGCGCATTAAGTAAATGTATCCATATCTTGAATAATTGTCTATAAAAGAGATGAAATATTCAAAACCACCTCTAACCTGGATAGACATAGGACCACATAAATCAGAATGAACCAACTCCAACACATCTTTAGCTCTATACCCCTTGGCCTTAAAAGGCCTCTTGGTCATTTTACCTTCTAAGCAAGATTCGCAGGTTGGGAAATCTTCCACCACTAATGAACCAAGAGGTCCATCAGCTATCAACCTTTGAATTCTACTTAGGTTAATATGACCTAATCTTAGATGCCAAAGATATGTTTGGTTCATTTTCGAAGGTTCTTTTCTCTTATTAGAATTAGAAGATGAGTTATTTACTTCTTTTGCATCGTGGGTGCTTTTGGTTCAAGGGTATATAAATTTCCTATCAATACACCAGAATAGATAATCTCCCTATTCCTCTTTATAACAACTCTGTCATTAAAAGAAATAGAATATCCATCCAAAAATAATTTAGAAACCGAAATCAACTTCTTTCTAAATAAAGGTACATAAAGGCAATTTTTCAGAACCAAAGTTTTATTTCTATCAAAAGATAAATAAACATCTGCCACTGCAACAGCCGCCACCTTCGTGGCATCGCCCAAGTAAACAGTAATCTCCCTCTCAGCCAGTCGTCTGGTTTCCTGTAACCCTTGCAAAGTCTTGCAGACATGATCAGTGGCTCCCGTATCTACACATGAGGTGCCGGTAGATAACATCGCTAAACATGTTTCAATGACTAGACCAAAAGATATACCAATGTCCAATTTTCTTGCAAGTGAAGCACTTGCCTTTCGACTTCTTTACTCCTCTCTGAGATCCTCCCGCCACCTTTGCCCCACCTTGTTTCTTCTTCTTCTTGCCTTTCGGCTTAGAAGTCGAAACCTTCTGGGCAACCATGGCCTGAGCCTGAGCACTCTAATGAAAAAGTGTCTCTGCCACCTGGAGTTCTGTCAGAAGCTCCGCCAATGAGTACAACCTTTTATTCATGTTGTAGTTCAGGCGAAACTGCTCAAAACTTGTAGGTAGAGACTAGAGAATGATATCGATATGGGTTTCCCCATTGATCTCAGCTCCAAGGACTTCCAACTCATTCAAATGAGCCATCATCTTGAGAACATGATCCCTCACGGGTGTTCCCTCGATCATGGTGGTTGCCATCAAGTTCCTCATGGCTTCCTGCCTAGCAGCCCAATTCTAGTGTCCAAAAAGCTTCTTGAGATTGAGCATCATGTCATAAGCAGTGGGCATGGCTTCATGTTGATGTTGCAATATATTTGACATAGAAGCCAAAATGTAACACCGTGCTATCTCATTAGCCTTAATCCACTTTTTATAACTCTCTTTCTCCTTTTCCCTAGAATCATCCTCAAGCTTAGGAGGACACTCTTCGAAGAGTACATACTTGTACTCCTCAGCAGTCAAGACAATATCAAGATTCCTTTTCCACTCAACATAATTAGGTCCATTAAGTTTATTCTCTTTTAGTATCACAACAACCAGATTGAAAGTTATTTTTGAAAAACCTAAGAATCACATAGATCAAAACATTAGATTTCGAAAAATTATTGATTCCTCAAACAATAAAATTTTAAAATCAAACAACACCTCAAATATCGTATGCCATGATCATGTGGACGTATACGAATTCTACATTTGTAAGAAGAGGTTTGACCCATTAATTTTACTATCTTGTCAAACTAACTTTTTGACAAATAAAATTAATAGTTGGTTTCTCTTTGGCCCTACAAATAAAAGAAGTGATTCCGATGGGGAGGATACTCCTATTTGCATCTAAGTGTGCACCATTACTTGGTACCAAGGCAATTATCTCGAGTTATGTGCCTTCCGATGGGGAAGTACACACGCCCTTAAATAATTTCCTATAACCATATTCGACCCTATGATCCGCAAAACAAACTCATCCGATGGGGAGGAAGGCACTTAGAGCCGACGCGCAAGTTTGTTTGCATCACATGTCAAATCGTAATGGAGGCCATGGGAATTTTAAAAAATATCCCTCTCCCACTTAGTAATTTAAAATTGAAGAATTTTCCTAGCACACAACATGCATATCAAACGAGAAGCAATAAATATTAAAATCATATTTTCCAACTATTATGGCTTTTGTTCTCCAATATGCCTCCCGTCGTATCACCATCTCGTTCGCTCCTCCCTACGCCATGTACAAGTCATCCGGAGATCCGAGCTGAGAATATTTATTTAAATTTACATCCAACGATCCTATACTCCACGAAGGAGCGTACATGAAATCTAGATCGAAAGTAAACTAAAATAAAAGAGTGGATAAATAATGTCGTACTTCATTACAAAAATTAAATACTAGCCTCGTCAACCCCAAGGATTCAAATAATATTATACACATGCAATCACATACACACACATATGGCCATAATAGTTGGATCTTATGCCTGCAACCAAAAAGTTAGCCTACGCACATCCTACTATCATCCGACACATACAATATATGAAAAGTGCATAAAAGTAACTGAATCCTAAACACACAAAACCGAAAACCATGGCTATAATACCACTTGAAAGTTGTGGAACCGAAGCTTCGCTTCCCACCTCAGTCGCTAGTGCATAGCAATCCCATCTACGTCTCCGGATTAAAAAAAATCCTTGATGAAGAGTGATTACCCAAGCAACCGATCCATCGTCATGCTATTCGAATAGAGTGGTTGTTGGTACAGGGGCACCAGATAATCGAACCTGTGTTTTGATTATGGCAAAGACACAAAGTTATGTTTACATCGTTATCTCACGAGCTAAATCGAGTGTGTAGAAAAGTACTAAAGTTGGAGCTGAAGGCTAGTGACACCCGGAGGAAGCCACGGTGGTGGGGAGACACTCGAGTGACTTCGGTGGGAGCTGAAAGAATCAAGTGGAAGGTCGGAAGCAATAGCGACATAGTAAGTATCGAGGTAAGCTCGTGTGAGTGAGAGATGGTAAGGTCGTGTCCTCTGTACAGGGACGACCATAGGTGGCGATCCGACTAAGACTTCCTGTGGAAGGTCTAGGTTGAGTTCGAACGGTTATAAACCGTCACATTTACCTTTTTTCGTGCTAACCTCTTACTGCAGGGAAGTGGCCAGGCTGGCAGTCGACTGCTGGACATTGGGCAGTCGACTGATGGGAGGCATTGCAGGGGATTGATATGTAAATGTTGGCCGACTAGAGGGGGGTGAATAGCCTTTGTCGTAGACGGTGGAATTCGTTCGTTCGTTGCTCATCTACAAAACTATTAGCGCAAGCGGAATATGCAAATACAAACAATTAAAGACAAAACAAAGGAAGAATAAACACAAACACTAACACCGCAATGTAACGTGGTTCACGGCTACACAGCTAATCCACGGTCCGATTCGTCCAAGGTGGATCACGCCTCAAGCTTTCACTATTCTCTCCTTTGCACCAAGCTAGGTGGAGGTAACCTCTTTTACACAAGGATCACTCTTCTACAATAGAATAAAGATTAGCACAAGTAGAAGAGTGGAAAACGTTTAGGGCACTTTGGGAGCTGTTAGGAGATCAAACATTAGGCCCCAAAAGCCCCACACCCTTCCTCTTTATAGAGGAAGAGGGTTTCTTCCCGTTGACACAGGAGCAGTCGACTGATGTCCCTATTAGTCGACTGGTCCTGTAGCCGTTGCCCAATAACGACTGCTTTCCACGTTGGATTCCATCCAATGACAACATCATCAGTCGACTGATGGACTATCAGTCGAGTGCTTGTGAGCTCGACTCACTTCTGTGCCCGACACGCCATCACTGATCATTGTCATTTCATGGCAATCGATGCTCACTGCCGATCATTGCCATTCCATGGCATTAGATCGGGCCAAACCGTCGATCGGATACGGTGAACCCTGTTCGACTCGAAGCGATCATTGCCATTCCATGGCAGTCGATTGATGTCGGGAAATCTCATCCGACACTTAGCTAAATGGCCAAGTTTCACCTAAGAGCACTACCCCTTCCCAGGTTACATTCGCTCACTCTCATCCCTCGGAGTCCCTCACCTTTGAAGTTATCTTCGTCCGGCCACGTCCCTCAGATGCGCCAAGCACACGACTCTGCAGCACCATCATTTGAGTCTCACCCTGAAGTCTACTTACTCCGGCTTCACTCCAAGCTCCTCGTCCAAAGGTCCCTCAGATGCTCCAAGCGCATGACTTCTGCAAAACCATCCTTCACCGACTCAAAGACCGAGTCATGATATGTGAAACTCACCAAAGCTCCATGTGCGAATTACTAAGTCCTGCAAGACTCCAACGCACATATCAAAATCCACACATCCTAACTTAAACCCTTTGCCACACACATCAAAACCATATCAAGGGTTGATTGCACTAACAATCTCTTCCTTTTTGATGTGTGGCAATCCGTTTAAGTTAGGTAAAACATTTAATAAAATATTAAGGAAAGAAAGCATGTAAATAACATGTTTAGCAACTCTCCCCCTTAATACATGAAACTCCCCCAAAATATAATTCCCCCTTTACTTAAACAAATATATTTCTCCCCCTTTGACACCATCAAAAATATTAAACAAAGTTTTTCTTGGCATGGCATTGATAACTGCCATTTTGTTGTATTATTTCGGTCCTTAATATCATCATTTTAATCCTCTCGTATGTTTAATTGTTGATTATTGTATATTTTACGAGTTGGATATATTTTTGGGCCTTATTGTAAATGCTCCTAAAGTTTGGACTTATATGCAAATTTTATCTTTGTTTGTAGGAAATCGAGATGAGCCACTGGACTAGACTCAAGTTGGATACAATATGTCTTCATCTGGGGTCATAATGGATATTTCAAGATGATTTAATCTGAGCCCTTCATCCATATCAAAAGACAAATGAAATCAAGGGTTCAGATCTGAGCATTATGAACCGTCCGAGAAAGTGATTGATTCTGAGTCATCCATCTGGATCTGGAGCGATCCGACTCATACATTAAGATCTACACGTCTTTTCCATTCATCCGGACCGTTGGATCGTGATTATACCTTCAGACGGATCAGATCCGTCCATTTCAAATCGATCGATTTGACCATTGGATCACATTCTTAGGAGATTAATTGGACTCAATCAAACCCTAGCTTGTTTGGGACGGTGGGATCGGAGGAGGCTCAATCGGACGGCTCGAAAAAGCCTTTAATCAACCTAGCTTCATCCGTAAGGCAGCCGCAACTTCTTCCCAAATCGCGAGCGTCTTTTCTTCCCAAATCGGCAGCCAGGGTTTTCTTCTCCACGCCACACTTAGCACCGCCGCCATTCCTTCCTCCACCAAGGCCGGCGGTGGCATTCCCTCCTCCTCATCTTCTCCACGCAGCCAGCTTTCTTCCTCCTCTCCAAGCCTTGGTGCGCAGTTCTTCCACGAAGACTCGATGTATTCCGGCAATCCATGGTCTTCCCTGATTCCATTTCATCGGGCGTCCTCTCCTTCCTTCGATCGGGCGGATACAACAGCTGCATTTGGGCGGCGATAGTCCATTGATCGAGCTGTGGGATGTCGACTATCTTCACCGGGGATCTTTAGAGCCCTCACCGACGGAACTGAGCTACCCTAGTGGGACGTGGTCACGCGAAGCTAGGGGTGACTTGCTACTGTCGGGATCCCGCAAAATCTTTTCCCAGCTCCGGCGGCAGCACTTCTTCCAATCTAGGGCAGTCTTCAACAGCAGCTTGGTGACGACGATTATCAGTTTTCAGATCTGATTCCATCCACATTGACTGCTTGTGGTCACGACAGTCCCGCATCCATCATCGGAGCTGTGAACTACCGCATCGATCCAACTCTCGTCGGAATCCGACGAGAGATCCGTATCCTGAGACCCTTGGAGTGTTCGGTATTGTCGTAGGTAACCGGAGAGGGTGGTTCCTTTTCGGTGTTTGTGGATGACTGTGTTTAATTTTTATTTCAGTGATTCAGTATTGTGTTTGTTACTGTTTTACTATGTTACTTTGTGTGGCTTCAGTTTGTGATTTTATTGTATGGTTCAGTTTGTGTTTTCATTTGTGTTGTCACTGGTGTTATTACATTGTGTTTGCATTAGTGTTTTCAATTGTGTTTTCGCTAGTGTTTTTAATATGTGGTTTCACCAGTGACCTCGAATTGTATTTTTACTAGTGTTTGTAATCTGTGTTTTCACGAGTATTCTACTTTGTGTTTTAATCTGTGGTTTACTTTGTATTTTATTTTGTATTTTAACTCGAGTCGTAGTTAGAGTTTTATTTGTGTTATGCTTTAGTTGTTAGGTTAGTTTCATTTACATTTGGCCAGTGCACCGTATAGTGACAGTGCAGTGCTTGGTTGAATTACTTTCGTTTATTGCATTTCGTTTACTGCAGTTTTTAGTGACTGTTTGGCTACTGTGTCGTATAGTGACAGTGCGGTGCATGGTTGAATTGTTCACATTTATTTTATCATTGTACCGTATAGTGACAGTGCGATGCTTGGTCGCTTTCTTTTCTGTCTGTTAGTTTAGTTTTTCAGTGACTGTTCGATCACTGTGCCGTATAGTGACAGTGCGGTGCTTGGTTGAATTGCTCACATTTGTTTGATCATTGTACCGTATAGTGACAGTGCGGTGCGTGATCACTTACTTTTGCGCATTAGGATAGTTTCTTGTTAATAGTTATTTGGTAGTTAGATTTACTTTTTGCATGTTTAATTCTCATGTTTGCTTTTGATTTTGCATTTTAATTGTTTTGATAATTATAAACACCCCCAGTATTTACTTCTGTTTAAAAACAAACGTCCAGCCATTAGGTTCGTTGGGAGATGACCCGAGTTAGTCCTATACTGCATTAGTGTAGTTAGGGCGTGTTTATCTTTAAACTGTAGTTTGTTTGTTTGTTTTCTTTTTCTGTTGTTATTATTGCCTTTCTTATTGTCTATATTTGTTTCTCATTGTATTTGTTTGTGTGGATGACTAGGTCTTCAGGCGATAATCTACTTGAGTTTTATGCAACAGTTTTTCTTTTCCCTCAGAGGCTCATCCTAGGAAGGGGGTTGTTGAAGAAAAGGCTAGGGAAGCAGATTCCCAAGTATGTCGAGGTTTTGTTTCACGAGAAGTTGTATTCTTTCTATGGAGGTAGGAGATACTATAGTTCGGTTCAGTATTTTGGACGCTATGAGGTACCTGATGGAGAATCATTCTATTCTTAGCATGGTTATAGCTGATGAGTTGGACTGCATGAATTTTATTTCTTAGTCTATTTTTCATTTGGATATCTCTGCACCTTCTACATTTTGTTGTGATTTTATTGATTCTGTTGATTCTGATGCTGATAATGATTTGTTGTTAGGACCTATCTGTGGGCCCTCTTTTTATGTAGATAGGGATATGGATTGTGTAGGGACTAGCACTCTTCAGGCGATGCCCCAAGGATCACTTCCATCAGATGTTTGTGAGAAATGTTATTTCATGGTTGAGTATGGGATATCTTTGATTATATTATCTCTGTGTATGGTATTGAAGTAGATCCTGCTAAAATTCTTGTTATATCTTCTTTATCTTATCCCGCTTCTGTGCGGGAAGTTTGTGCATTTCTAGATCATGCAAGTTTCTACAGACATTTTATCAGAAACTTCAGTCAGATTGCCCTACCCTTGACCAAATTGTTACAGAAGGAGGTGGTATTTCAGTTTGACAGGATTGCGATAGAGATCGAGCCCACCCCCATAGCAGATTCTTTTCCAGATGAGCAACTTTTTCACCTGTAGGTGTTGAACAAAGAGATCAAGTATATACTAGAGATTACGGTGGGGCCAAACATGATGATGCTTCTTCTCCGACTTGAAAGGGGAGTGTGTTCCTTTATTTATCTACAATATTTATTTTCTTCCTTTCATGTTCGGAATAATTTTTATGGGTTGATTGCTTATTTGCCTGTTTGCCTCAGTTGTTTAGTTGTTTTCGTTAAGTCAAATAATATTCCCTAGGCATGCCTTAGTATCATTTCAAAGGTGGTAAAAATTAGTTAAGTTTGATCATCAACTTGTGGATTTTTGTGTATGATAAGAGACTTCACTTGCATGCAGTCACTTGTTATGATGGTGAACTTTTTATTGATAGACTAAGCTTGATGTTTATTCACCTAGTGAGGTTACAAGCCATTCTTATCATCTACCCACTTTTGTGTGATAACACATGTGATTCTTGTTACTCTAGAACTTGCTTTGTGTCTTTTCAAACGAAGAACATTTACTTGCATGAATATGATGAAGGATTTCATTCTTTGACTCTTTTCCTGACTTGGTTTGATTGTCTAATCCACTTGATACTTCCATCTTCCATGTCTTACTTGTCTTATCTTTTCATTTGCTATTCATTGTCTTTGTATCTTTGAGGATTATCTTTTTCATATCTATTGCTTTCCATGTTGGAGGAATAGTTTGATGGGTTGTATTGTCGGAGACGGACAAAATTTTAAGTGTGGGGGAGGAGCTATATTATTTTTGTTGGAAATATGATATGGAAGATATAGTTTTCAGAGGTCATTGGTTCTGAGATATATTTGTCTGTGATTAATACTTGAGTTTCTGCACAAAAAAAAAGGAAAAAGAAAAAAAAATGGCGCCATTGATGTTTCTTTTGTAAAAAAAAAAATATGTGCAATTGTAATGCAGGCAAATGAGATTGCAATGTGTTGGATAGAGTCATTTGATCCTGAATCCAATTCTAAAGTTTCCAATTATCCTAGCCTCTTCCCATATTGCTGGTTATTGAGTATTTCACAGAGCAACTCATTAGGTTTATTTCTCTAATTCTTCTCTTGTTCCCTATTCATTTGTACCTTTGTCTTGTACTTCTCTTTGCATACTTTATCTGCACTCTACTTTTGATCTTATTCTGATTCATGTTAAATCCTTTTGATTCATGTATGAGATGTATTGATAGCAGTAGAGAAGTAGATGATAAGCAAGCATATGGTAGTACAAAATTGCATGTTGTTTTGAGGGCGCCCCACTCCTACGTTATTATGTGAGCATCGGTGCATATATCCATTTTGGGAGGTTTTGTATCAGGCTTAGTCTATTTGATTTGACTGTAAACCATCATACATGTTGATTGGTGTAGGAGTCAGATCTTTTGAATACCCTAGATCCTGATGAATTTCGTGATCCTAAGTAACTTATTTTTTCTGTCTCTGAATTATTGATCTATGTATTGCTAGGGGAATGAGTTAGGGTGTTAGTGTTTCTTTATTTTCATTATTGCTCGGGACGCGCAAGAATAAGTGTGGGGGAGTTGATAACTACCATTTTGTTGTATTATTTCGGTCCTTAATATCATCGTTTTAATCCTCTCGTATGTTTAATTGTTGATTATTTGTATATTTTACGAGTTGGATATATTTTTGGGCCTTATTGTAAATGCTCCTAAAGTTTGGACTTATATGCAAATTTTATCTTTGTTTGTAGGAGATCGAAATGAGCCACTGGACTAGACTCAAGTTGGATCAAATATGACTTCATCTGGGGTCATAATGGATATTTCAAGATGATTTAATCTGAGCCCTTCATCCAGATCATAAGACAAATGAAATCAAGGGTTCAGATCTGAGCATTATGAACCGTCCGAGAAAGTGATTGATTCTGAGTCATCCATCCGATGCGAGCGATCCGGATCGTACATTAAGATCTACACGCCTTTTCCGCTCATCAGGACCATTGGATCGTGATTATACCTTGAGCCGGATCGATCCGTCCATTTCAAATCGTGATTTGACCATTGGATCACAACATTCTTAGGAGATTAATTGGACTCAATCAAACCCTAGCTTGTTTGGACGGGGATCGAGGAGGCTCCAATCGGACCAAAAAAGCCTTTAATCAACCTAGCTTCATCCGGCAGAAGCAGAGCCGCAACTTCTTCCCAAATCGCACGAGCAGCTTCTTCTTCCCCAAATCGCTCGACGCCGCCGACGGGTTTTCTTCTCCACGCCATCGCCTGAAGCACCGCCGGCCATTCCCTTCCTCCACCAAGGCCGTGGTGGCATTCCTCCTCCTCATCTTCTCCATGCCATAGCTTTCCTCCTTCCATCAATGCGGGCAAGCTTCTTCCACAAAGACTCGATGATGTATTCCGGCAATCCATGGTCTTCCTGATTCCATTTCATCGGCGTCCTCTCCTTCCTCGGGGCGGATACAATGATTTGGCGTGATGAGTGTGAGTCCGCGATCGAGGATGTCATCTTTAGAGCCCTCACACAATCGAAGCTACCCTAGTGGGGCGTGGTCACGCGCTAGGGGTGACTTGCTACGTCGGGATCCCGCGAATCTTTTCCCAGCCGTGGCGAGACTTCTTCCAATCTAGGCGGTCTTCAGCAGCAGCACTGGTGTGACGACGACATCGCTTCGATCCGATTCCATCCATTATCGCCGTGGTCACGGCAGTCCCGCATCCATCATCGGAGTGTGAACTACGATCGATCCAACTCTCATCGAATCCACGAGAGATCCGATCTGAGACCCTTGGAGTGTTCGGTATTGTCGTAGATAACCGGAGAGGGTGGTTCCTTTTCGGTGTTTGTGGATGACTGTGTTTAATTTTTATTTCAATGATTCAGTATTGTGTTTGTTACTGTTTTACTATGTTACTTTGTGTGGCTTCAGTTTGTGATTTTATTCAATGGTTCAGTTTGTATTTTCATTTGTGTTGTCACTGGTGTTATTACATTGTGTTTGCATTAGTGTTTTCAATTGTGTTTTCGCTAGTGTTTTTAATATGTGGTTTCACCAGTGACCTCGAATTGTATTTTTACTAGTGTTTGTAATCTGTGTTTTCACGAGTATTCTACTTTGTGTTTTAATCTATGGTTTACTTTGTATTTTATTTTGTATTCTAACTTGTATTTTAACTCGAGTCGTAGTTAGAGTTTTATTTATGTTATGCTTTAGTTGTTAGGTTAGTTTCATTTACATTTGGCCAGTGCACCGTATAGTGATAGTGCGGTGCTTGGTTGAATTGTTTTCGTTTATTGCATTTCGTTTACTGTAGTTTTTGGTGACTGTTTGGCTACTGTGTCGTATAGTGACAGTGCGGTGCATGGTTGAATTGTTCACATTTATTTGATCATTGTACCGTATAGTGACAGTGCGGTGCTTGGTCGCTTTCTTTTCTGTCTGTTAGTTTAGTTTTTCAGTTACTGTTCGATCACTGTGTCGTATAGTGACAGTGCGGTGCTTGGTTGAATTGCTCATATTTGTTTGATCATTGTACCGTATAGTGACAGTGCGGTGCGTGATCACTTACTTTTGCGCATTAGGATAGTTGCTTGTTAATAGTTATTTGGTAGTTAGATTTACTTTTTGCATGTTTAATTCTCATGTTTGCTTTTGATTTTGCATTTTAATTGTTTTGATAATTATAAACACCCCCAGTATTTACTTCTGTTTAAAAACAAACGTCCAGCCATTAGGTTCGTTGGGAGATGACCTGAGTCAGTCCTATACTGCATTAGTGTAGTTTGGGGGTTCGGTAAATAATTTGGGAACGATATTGTGACAATTCACCGCTCTATCAGGCATCAAGTTTAAAGGGAAACAAAAACCAAAACTGTTGGATCGAAAGTGTCGCTAGAGGGGGGGGGTGAATAGCGATACGGTGTCGTTAAAAACTTTTGCAATAAGTAAAAAGCAAGTAGAGAATGCACAGCGGAAATATAAAGTAGACAAGATATTTTTACGTGGTTCACAATCTTTCGATTGCTAATCCACGGCCCTAGTGATCCTTGATCACGTACGGAGGGCAATTCACTAAAACCACTCCTCTTCGTTGGAAGTAGGAGCAACGATTACAAAAAGAAATCAAGGCAAAGGGACACTCCCCCTTTCCTTGTTACGATTAAAGCACAAAGACAATTTAAAGAAGTAGAACTTAAATAAATATACCGACAACTCTTATAAGTAGTAGATGTAGCTGTTGTCGCTGCACTTCGTCAGAGCAAATGTGAGTAGTAGTAGCGGCGTTACGGCGTGTGTTGAGAGCTCTTGAATTCTTGTTTTTGCTTGGAGTGAACATGTCTATTTATGGATATTGATCTATGAATTTAGACATAGGTAGTGTCCAAGGTGAGGTTCTTATCCCAACTCAAGGATGAGGTGTTTCATCCAACCACCTTGTGCCACCTCCAACCTTCTTGTGCGCCAACTCAAGGATGAGGTGTTTCATCCAACCACCTTGTGCCACCTCCAACCTCCTTGGGCGCCAACTTGAGGATGAGGTGTTTCATCCAACCACCTTGTGCCACCTCCAACCTTCTTGTGCGCCAACTCAAGGATGAGGTGTTTCATCCAACCACCTTGTGCCACCTCCAACCTCCTTGGGCGCCAACTTGTTGGAGCCATTCAACTTGTGCCACATCATGGGAGCCAACCATCTTGTGCCAACTCACCTCATTTTGGGCGTCCACCACAAGGAAGCTTGGTGATGGTTTGGATGTCCACCTTGATGACACATCACCCTTTGTACCAAAACACGAGTCAAGTCCAAATTCACCCCCTTGAAATTCGAGCTCTTCTCGAGGCTGGAACTTGACTAGCAGTTGACTGTAGTCAAAGGGTTTTGACTGCAGCATGTTAGCTTAAAAATATAAAGTACGATGGTTCTAACCCGATCTCGACCTAGACCTTCCATTGGAGGTATTGGGTCGGATCCCACGCTTAACGACCTTGCTCGCTTTCACACGAGCTTACCTTGTAGCCTCGCTCGTCTTCACCCGAGTACTCGGCTTCCTCCGAAGTCCTCTGGCGGCGCGACTCACCACCTCGGTTCCCACCGGGTGTCGAGACCTTCCGCTCAACTTTAGCATTTCTGCACACTTAATTGAGCTCGTAAGATAACAAATATACCCTTAACTATTGAGCCTTTTGCCATAATCAAAATACCGGTTCGACTTTGGTGCCCACTGCACCAACAATCTCCCCCTTTTTGATTCATGGCAAACCGACACAAAAGTTAAGGAAAAATTAAGCATAACAGTAAGCTAGCATAATGATTAAGCATGAATGAGCTAGCATAAAGATTAAAAATGAATGAGCTAGCATAAAGATTAAATATGAATGAGCTAGCATAATGATTAAGCATGAGTGAGAAATATTATTGTTTCAAGTTCTCCCCTTTGAGGTAACCTCCCCCTTGACCGAAGGTGAGTTCTTGAAAAATAATTTTTACTCCCCCTTAATAGTTGCTTAAGTAAACGGAATTACTTAATATAAAAGGTAATAATTTTGTTTACTTTCTTCCTTACTTTTGTGACTTTCTCCCCCTTTTGCCTTAACTCAAAAAGTTTGTAAATATATTTTAGGGTTTGTAAGTCCAAGCAAGTTCCCAATATATTTTTTTTTAAAATAATAATAAGCTTGAAAATATGTTCATCTAAAATGTACAACTCCGGTTGGACTTGATTGATATAGAATGATCAATAAGTCTTGAAGGAGTTGATTAATTTTAAATATTTTTGTTGATGTAAATATATTCCATCTTTAGTTTGTTTAATTTGTAAACCTAAGAAGAAACTTAACTCTCCCACTAAATTCATTTCAAATTCACTTTCCATAAGTGAGATGAATTCGTTTAGCAGGATCGAGTTGGTAGTTCCAAAAATTATATCATCTACATAGATTTGGGCTATAAAGATTTCTTTTCCTACGGTTTTAACGAATAAGGTTGGGTCGACTAAACCTTGGTTGAATCCTTTGGACTTAAGATAGATCGAAAGCCTTCGTACTCAAGCTCTTGGGGCTTGTTTGAGTCCATATAGGGCTTTCTTAAGTCTAAGGACATGGTCGAGTTTATCTAGATTTTCAATCCGGAGGTTGACGTAAACTTCTTCCTTAATGTATCCATTCAAAAATGCTGACTTGACATCCATTTGAAACAATTTAAAACCTCGATGTGCAAAGATATGCTAACAACATTCTGATGGACTCTAGTCGCTAAGGCGTAGGTCTCATCGTAATCTAAACCTTCGACTTGACTAAACCCTTTGCGACTAACCTAGCTTTATTTCTAACTACTTCACCTTTATCATCAAGTTTATTTCAAATACCCACCTTGTTCCAATAATTGATTTTTCTTTAGGTGGTGGTACTAATTCCTGCACTTCATTTCTAGTGAATTGAGCTAGCTCTTCTTGCATAGCAATAATCCAATGGGATCAAGAAGTGCTTGTTCAATAGTTTTGGGTTCGATTTTGAAATTAACGAGATTTGACTAAGGTTTCGATATGAAGCTCTAGTTCGAACTCCTAAATTTGGATCACCTATAACTTGATTGATAGGATGATTTGTTTGAGTCTTAGTGTGACTCGGGTTAGGGTCATCTATCACTTGGTCGATAGGATGACTTGGGTGAGTTCTAGTTTGATTAGGTTAGAGTCATCTATCACTTGGTCGATAGGATGACTTGGGTTAGGACGAGATTCAAGTTCAAGATCGAGTCGGGTTCGCATAAGTTGATTTGCTAGTTGGTTTTGTTAAGGATTGAACGGGTTCGTGTCCTTCGTCAAAACTATATTAATGGTTTCTTCGACTCTAAGAGTGTCGTGATTGTATACCCTATAAGCTCTCGGTGGTTGAGTATCCTAGAAAGGTTCCATGAGAGGTTTTGGATTTGAATTTCCTAGGTAATCCTTAGTGTTTAAGATATGTACCTTGCATCCAAATACCCTAAAGTACTTGATGTTCGGTATTTTATCGTGATAAATCTCGCACGAGGTCTTTGGTGCCTCTTTACCATATATGATCCTATTTTGGACATAGCAAGCCGTACTAACGCCTCGCCCAAAATCTATCGGGTAGGTTATACTCGTTTAACATTGTCCTAGCGGCTTCTTGTAGGGTTCTATTTTTCCGCTCGACTAACCCATTTTGTTGTGGGGTTCTAGGACATGAAAACTCATGGTGGTATCCGCTTAGGTTAGGTAAATCTGTAAACTCGTGGTTTTCGAATTCACCACCATGATCGCTTCTAAGTCTTTTAATCTTAAGGTTCTTTTGATTTTCGATTAACCTACAAAGATTGATTAGTTGGTCTAGGTATCATTTTTATGTTTGATAAACCTAACCCAAGTAAATCTAGAATAGTCCAATTATGACTAAGCAAAATTGACTACCATTGAGTGACTTAGCTCCATGTGAATCAAATAGATCCATGTGTAGGAGCTCAAGAACACTTTTGGTTCGTTCTTGATTAGTTAATTGATGTTGTGTCCTAGATTGTTTACCTTGTTGACAAGCATTACATATTTTATTATCCAAGTTGTTTAGTTTAGGCAAACCTATAACCAAGCCACTCGACTCATCTTGTGGACGAGTCTTGGGTGCAGTGTCGAGTCTTGTGCCATAACCAAGATTCCTCTTCTTTGTGTCATAAGACACTTGGTTGAGGAGTTGGGTAAATTTATTGTGTAGATGTTGCTACTCCTAGTTCCTTTAAGTATTATTTTAGATGTTGCATTTATTTTGATTACGATTCATTTTCTAGAAATATGACCTTATAATTGTTATCACACAATTGGCTTACACTAAGTAAATTATATTGAAAGTTTTCTACTAATAAGACATTTTGAATTGTAAAGTTAGAGTTGAGCTCAATATCACCTGATCCGATGATTTTGAGCTTGCCGCTATTCAAGGCTACCGATCCTTGTCGCTTGAATCGTAACTTCAAAATTTGAGTTGATCCCGGTCATGTGTCGAGTAACCATCGCCCAACATCCATTGATCCTACACATAAGGTAGTTGGATCGGATATTGGAATTCCTAAAGGGTTGTTTGTAAGTTTTTAAACCTAAATCATCTCACCAATATCTACATGATCAAAACATGTTATTCCTATGTGTTATTGTGAGATGACTTTCAATTTTACTTGATTAATTTTAATGAATTTAAATTAACCAACATTAGGTTAGATTCGATTTAGTCTAAGCTCATCAAGTAATCTTTTCAAGAGATTAGCTTCCGTCGTGGCGAGGCACAGAGGACTTCTTTGATCGGAACAACTACCACTTCCTTAGACAAAGCTAATTACAAGAAATTTATAACTCGACTTACTTGAGACTACATATTGTTCTAAATAGTTATTTTTGAAAAGAGCCTCCCGAGGCTCAATCTTTCGTAGGATTTTAGTTGGTTTATTTTTGAAAAGAGGCTCTCGAGGCTCAATCTTTTCGCAGGATTTTAGTTGGTTATGAGTCCTATCTAACCATTCTAAAAATAAAGGAAAAACTAAGCATGCAATTTCTAAGACTTAACAAAATACATTTTGTATTGGCTCCTCGACCATTGAATCGAGTGGGTCTATTCACATAGTGAATTTGGGTCCTTGTGAACCCAATTCATGTTAGATACTATATTTGAAATCTAATTGATCTTAGGGACCCATGCTTGGACATTTTTCTTATGTTGGTTTACTATAGACATATATGAATTATTGGTTGTATTTGAGTTAAACCCGAGTCCGGCCTTGTTGTACGGCCCTTTGTGATCAAGTAAGAGGTCAAGTCCTTGGATCCCAAAGTGAACCTTTCAACGTGTTCCTAAGGTCTTGACTTGTGTTTTCAAGCGAGTTCTCAACTTCAAGCTTTTCAGCAGGTTGAGTCCTCCTCTTGAATCTGAGTAGTCGAAGAGGTTAGGAGACCTCATGTTTGAGAAGGTTAACCTCCTCAATTAGGGTCTCGACCTTGGACTCGGACTTAGCTAGTTTCTTATTTAAAAATTTAATTGCACCATACAAAGTATTAAGTAACGACCGACTTACCCTTAATGATTCTTTTGAACCGGATACGGATCCGTGGCTTGTCTTGAATGGAAGCTCATCGCCAGTTCGGACTCGGACTCTTCTTGATTTGAAGTCGTGCTCGGTCGGCTTGGCCATTAGAGCTTGGATATCGTCTTCTTCCTCCGACAACTCCTCCCAAGTAGCGTTTAGCGCTTTCTTGGTCTTTGATGCGTTATTCTTTAGCTTTGGGCACTCGGACTTGATGTGACCGAACACGCTTGCACTCATAGCATCTAAAATTAGAAGTATTTGAATTAGGTTTAGGCTTACCTTGAGTTGTTGGTCGTTTTCGTCTCTTGATCATCTTCCGAACTAGATTGACTAGTTCGGATTCTATTCGAGTCTACTTCCGATTCGGACTCTTCTTATTCCTTCGTGGGTGGCTTGCTTTCGGTCTTCTTCTTCTTGGAACCTCGCAACTAACGCAATACTCTTCTCGGCACGACCACGTTAGTTTGCTCATGTAATTCAAGTTCGAAAACAATTCGTCTAACCTAATTTTAGAAAGGTCCTTGGAGACCTTGTAGGCATCGACCATGGATGCCCACAAGGTGGTCCTAGGAAAGCGAGTTAAGAGAATACGATAAGGTCGCGATTCTCGACCTTTTGTCCGATGGCATGGAGTTGGTTGTGATGTCTTGGATACGAGCATGTAGTTGAGTTGCGGTCTCGTTTTCCTGCATTTTCAAGTTATACAATTTATTTAAAAGTAAATCTCTTTTACATACCTTCGTGTAAATCGTCGGTGCCTTCGTGTAGTTCCACTAGCTTGGTCCATAAGTCCTTTGCACTAATGAAGGGGCCGTAGCGGTTGAGCTCTTCCTTGGACAACCCACATTGCAAGATTTGAGTTGCCTTGGCATCGGCTTCTACTTGTTTTTCATGGAATTTGACCATTGATCGTAACCCAAAGATTCACCATCTTCATTAATAGGAAGTGTGAAACCGGTTTGGATTACGATCCACATCTCGATTTGGGTTTTAAGAAAGCATTCCATCCGACCCTTCCAATAACGAAAGTCATTACCGTTGTAAAACGGGGGTCGGGCGGTGCTAAACCCTTCGAGATGGGCCATTTAAAAACAAGAAGGAGAACGACGAAAAGAATCTTGCAAAACACACACGGAAAGAATATTCCAAGACTTTCGTCTTGGATTAGTAGTCTTGAGAAGTAAAAAGATATATAAAATGTAACTTGCAAAAGAAATAAACAATCAAATGCGAATGTCGTTGAAGTTCGGAGGACAACCTTACTCGGGATCTAACCCGAAGGACAACCTTATCCGGATCCTAAAGCCTCTAATGCAATTCTATATGTAGGAGAAGATAAGCAAGTGAAATAATTATACGAAAACAGAAATAAATAAATAAAAAATCTGAAAGAAAAAAAAAAGAAAAACAAAGCTAGATTGGTGGTTTCACCGAATCTTAGCGCCCCCGGCTCTGATACCAATTGTTGGATCGAAAGTGTCGCTAGAGGGGGGGTGAATAGCGATACGGTGTCGTTAAAAACTTTTGCAATAAGTAAAAAGCAAGTAGAGAATGCACAGCGGAAATATAAAGTAGACAAGATATTTTTACGTGGTTCACAATCTTTCGATTGCTAATCCACGGCCCTAGTGATCCTTGATCACGTACGGAGGGCAATTCACTAAAACCACTCCTCTTCGTTGGAAGTAGAACGCGATTACAAAAGAAATCAAGGCAAAGGACACTCCCCTTTCCTTGTTACGATTAAAGCACAAAGACAATTTAAAGAAGTAGAACTTAAATAAATATACCGACAACTCTTATAAGTAGAAGATGTAGCTTTCGTTGTCGTGCGCACTTCGTAGCAAATGTGAGTAGTAGTAAGCGGCGTTTACGGCGTGTTGAGAGCTCTTGAATTCTTGTGATTAGCTTGTCTTGAACATGTCTATTTATGGATATTTATCTATGAATTTAGACATAGGTAGTGTCTAAGGTGAGGTTCTTATCCCAACTCAAGGATGAGGTGTTTCATCCAACCACCTTGTGCCACCTCCAACCTTCTTGTGCGCCAACTCAAGGATGAGGTGTTTCATCCAACCACCTTGTGCCACCTCCAACCTCCTTGGGCGCCAACTTGAGGATGAGGTGTTTCATCCAACCACCTTGTGCCACCTCCAACCTTCTTGTGCGCCAACTCAAGGATGAGGTGTTTCATCCAACCACCTTGTGCCACCTCCAACCTCCTTGTGCGCCAACTTGTTGGAGCCATTCAACTTGTGCCACATCATGGGAGCCAACCATCTTGTGCCAACTCACCTTATTTTGGGCGTCCACCACAAGGAAGCTTGGTGATGGTTTGGATGTCCACCTTGATGCCACATCACCCTTTGTACCAAAACACGAGTCAAGTCCAAATTCACCCCCTTGAAATTCGAGCTCTTCTCGAGGCTGGAACTTGACTAGCAGTTGACTGTAGTCAAAGGGTTTTGGACTGCAGTACAAGTTAGCTTAAAATATAAAGTGCGATGGTTCTAACCATCTGATCTCGACCTAGACCTTCCATTGGAGGTATTGGGTCGGATCTACGCTTAACGACCTTGCTTCGCTTTCACACGAGCTTACCTTGTAGCCTCGCTTCCGGTCTTCACCCGAGTACCTCGGCTTCCTCCGAAGTCCCTCTGGCGTTGCCCGACCACCTCGGTTCCCACCGGGTGTCACAGACCTTCCGCTCAACTTTAGCATTTCTGCACACTTAATTGAGCTCGTAAGATAACAAATATACCCTTAACTATTGAGCCTTTTGCCATAATCAAAATACCGGTTCGACTTTGGTGCCCACTGCACCAACAAAAACATGCCTTAAAATCAGATAAATGAAGTTACTGGGCATGTTATCAGGTGAGCAACCGATTGGTTCAGACTACCAGTCGACTGGCACGCATATTTTGGATTTTTCAGTTTTTTCAGGGTGGATTTCAGAAATGCATTAGAAAATCTATAAAATTTGAAAAATCATGAAATTTGGGGAACATATTTCTTGTAAGTATATTTATCAATGAAAAATAGTTCTCCATGAAAAATCATTATATTTTCAAGTATATGCCAAAAATCCAAAAGTTTCAAAAGTAACTAGGTTTTTAATCAAGTTAGTATCAAGTTTAACACCTAGTTTTGCTTTAAATTGTTTCAAAACATGAACACTCAGATTTTAAAGTAAGAAATTGTTTTGAAAACATATGAAATATCCAACCATGATCTTTGGGCAATCTTTCTATGAATTAAACATAAGCCTTCCCCATGATTGATCTATTATTGCTATTTGATACCTTAAATGACCATCTAAATACCATAGGCATTAGTGGACATTTGTATCTGTTGGGATGTATACTGAAAAGTCTATCTTTTGTATGAACATCTTTATTTTGAAATAAGAATCACATGATCATTGTTTGCATATTTTTATGGCTATGCATATTGTCTAATACATTACATTGTAGATAACATGGTGTATGGTGTCACACGGGAGATCATGTTATCGGTTCCTTGTAAAGTATAAGTAAAGGCTCACAACCGAGATGGCTTTGGACAAACCATTGGAATGGTTGTAGTGTGATTTGAGATTGGTTTGTCTTGACCATAGAATCACTGAAAAGGTACATATATAGAATAAAGCCGCTTCATGGGGGGAATGCCCCAATCCACGTATCGCAAAACAGGACTTACTTCCATTCTTACATGCCTTCCAAATCACATCAACCGATCCAACCAAACCCACACAGGAGGTTCCCATCCTGATCTATCAAAATACATCTACTAATCTGCCCCTATTGTCCATCCCTTCAAAACATATCCCATCCTTCCTACAATCACCAACTCAACTAACACAAGCATTACATATTCAAGAAAACATGCTCAAACAACAAGAAAACACAACAAGAACGCCCAATCCAGCTCCTATCTTTGCCGCTAGTCCTTTATCCTCTTTGCTCCAATAGGTCTGCAAACCTATGAACATGGATTTGAACCTTCCGAAATGCTCCTTCAACGTTGTAACTTACCCCCTCATGCTTGCATTTGTTCCGGGCTGCCCATATATGATAAATCCCACATGAGATGCCTAGATATCTTGCTTTCACTTTCTTTCCACCCCCTTTGTACCTTCTTTTTGCACCGGCCAGCAAGTCTTCCAACTTTTCAAACCTAAATTTGATAGCCAACCATTCTTTTATCCGCTCCCATAGACCATAAGCAAACGGGCATTTAAAGAATAAGTGGTCCATGGTTTCCTCCTCACTTCTACACACCGGGCACATCTTGTTTGCTTCATAATCCATTCTATCCACCGTGCGAAGTTTCCTATGTGCAAGAAGCCACATAATAAAGCGATGCTTTGGCATAATTTCCATCCTCCATAGCTCTGGCACCCAGGGAGGTTTTTGAGAAGCCCCTTGGAAGAAGTCATACGCCTTAGCCACCCCTTTCTTTTCCATAACAAACCAATCCATAAACATCATGTTCGCTTCCCCCACTCCTCTTGATTGTTGCTTTATTTCTTCTTTTATTTCCAGCTGCCTCTTGATCAATGGAGGATCCGAAACTTTTGCCGTCCAATCCCAAAAATCAGCCCGCCCTTCATAGTGATGCTTTACCCATTTGACCCAAAGCGTATCCATACCGGCTTTAATGTCCCATAACACTTTAGTAAGCAAAGCCTTGTTCCATATAAGCAAGTTCCGAAGCCCATACCCTCCATTCTCCTTTGGCATGCATATAGTGTCCCAAGCTATTGGCGGATACCTTGAATCCCAAACAAACTCCCGACATATGCCTTTTATCTTGTCAATCACTCCAACCGGTATTGAAAGCATTGATAACCAAAAACATTCCATACCTTGAAGAACCGTCCTTACAAGCTCCAACCTTCCCGCATAAGACAATGATCTCTTTGGCCATACGCTCATTCTCCTTGTTATTGCATCCAAGAGAGGCCCATAATTAGCAATTCGCAGTTTCTCCGCTGCCATAGGAATACCCAAATATCTAAAGGGAAACACCCCTTCTTTGAAGCCCAGAATTCTCAACAAATCCCCTTTTGTTTGGTCATCTACACCCGCCATATATAGCTGTGATTTTATAGGATTGGCTCTCAAACCCGCCTCCTTTCCAAACCGCTCCAAGCAGCCCGCAAACATCTTTACCGAAGTCTCATCCACCCTTGCAAATAGCATTAGATCATCCTCATATATAAGGTGGGTAATGCCCACCTCCTTGCACCGTGGATGATGATGATACGATTGAAGCGCCGAAATATCCTTTAACCTTCTTGACAGCACCTCAACACATAGCCCAAAAAGTAGCGGTGATAAAGGGTCTCCTTGCCTCAACCCTCTTCTTCCTCCGAAATACCCATAGACTCCCCCATTAAGCGATATGGAATATGTCGTTGTAGTCACACATTGCTTTATCCAAGAATAATATTGTTGGGGAAACCCATAACCAACAAGTGCTTCCATTAAGAAATCCCAATTTAACATATCAAAAGCCTTCTTTAAATCCACCTTTGCCATACACCTTGGGGAAACCCTCTTTCAAGCATATCTCCGGAGAAGATCCTGGGTGAGGAAGATGTTATCCCTAATACTCCTTCCTTGCACAAAAGTCACCTGAGCCGGGTCTATCAAGAAGTCCATTACTTTAGAGAGCCTTGCCGCCAATATCTTTGCAATCACCTTATAGAAAACATTGCAACATGCAATAGGCCGATAATCCATAACCCCCTCCGCATGATCACTTTTGGGCACCAAATATATAAGTGAGTGGTTCCACTATTTCAATAATTTACCTGTGCCAAAGAATTCCATTATTGCCGCAACAAAGTCCTCCCCCACGATATCCCATGCCGAAGTAAAGAATCTAGCTCCATAGCCATCCTGTCCGGGTGCTTTCTCACTCCCAATGTCATATAGTGCCCTCTTAACCTCCTCCACTCCTACCGGCCTCACAAGACCCCCCGCTTGCCCACTATTAAGCTTCCTTCCCGTAAGGGCAGCGCCATTCAAGGGGTCACAACCCTCCGGTTGCCCAAGCACCCCATGGAAGTAATCCAAGAACTCCTCCGCCACTTGCTTGATGGATGTCGTTCTTTCCCCATTTCTTTTGGTTAGTACCACTATCGCATGCCTCTTGTTGTTCCTCTTGACCACATCATGGAAAAACTTTGTACACTTGTCCGCACTTTGCAAATATGTATGCTTTGCTCGTTGTTGGTAATACATCTTCTCTACCTCCGATAGAAGAATTGCCCGCCTCCTCTTTTCCCCATAATCCGATGGAATGCCTTGGCCGGCCAATACCCCCCTTTGCACCTCTTCTAACTCACTATTTGCCCTCTTTGCCTTCTCCGATATGTGCCCAAACTCCTTCTTGTTCAGGTCTTTCAACACCGCCTTTAACCTCCCTAGCTTGCTTTTCAACCGAAATTGAGCATTGCCTTGCACCGGTGCCTCCCATGATTCTTGCACAACTCTTTTGTAGTCTTGATGCAATGTCCACATATTCAAAAATTTGAACGGCTTTGTCGCTGCCCTTTCCTTGTCAAGAATGCACACCATAACGCATGAATGATCCGATAAGCACCCCGGGGGAAAGAACTCCGCATATGCATCAAACTCCTCCATCAACCAAGCCGGGTTCACCATTGCTCTGTCCAATTTGCTAGCCACCTCTCCATTGTTCCATGTAAGTCCACACCCTATAAATCTCAGGTCCACCATTCCACATACATGAATAAACCTTTGCAAGTCCCTCAATTCATAGTTCATGACCGGATTGCCTCCTTGCCTTTCGTGTATGTCCCTTATCGCATTGAAGTCCCCCATAATCATCCAGGGGCCCATTGTCCCTTCCCCCATCTCCGTTAGCTTCTCGCATAGCACCCTTCTAGCCGTCACCGAATGAAGTCCATATATGAAAGAAACATAGAAGTTCCGTCCAGAGGCCCAACATTTAATCTGAGTATGAATGAACTGCTCCGTAGTATCAAGAACCTCCAAATCAGCCCGCTGCTCATCCCACAAAAGCAGAATCTGACCATGATTAGACATATCAAAGTTATTCACATACTTCATACTTGCAAACCTTTTCCCCATGATCGTCCCAAAATTTTGCTCACCAAGCTTCGTCTCCAGTAACGCCAGTACTTGTATGTCCTTGCTTCGCAAGAGGTGTTGCACCCCCCCTTGCTTTAGGGCCTTGTGGAGGCCCCTCACGTTCCATGCCGCAATCTTCATTGTCCACCACCCCGGACTGCTCGCGTCCGTAGTTGGCGCCCACTTCGATCAGCCCCTCCCCCTTCATTTCCTCTTCCTCCACCTGCTTCACTACTTGAGCTTGCCACTGAGATTGAGCTCGATGTCGACGCAGCCGATGATGAAGTTCCTACCACCGAAGCCGAGGAAGATGATCCCCCAGCTGCCGGTTGCCTTTGGCCAGTCCTTGGTGCCACCCTTGCCGCTGTCCCTTGCCCCACTTGATTGTTTAGAGCCCTTGGAAACCCTTCCCCTTGCTGTACCGGGTCCTTTCCTCGAGCTCCCTGCTGTCCCCCTCGCACCGCCCCTTGTCGATCGTCATTTTGCACCACTTCCGGCCTTACCACCTCAACTTGCCTCAAGACCGGTTGACCCCCTTCTTGCTCCCTTTCTGGATGCGTCTCCTCATTCCCTTCCTCCGTGCCTCCATCCTCCCCTCCCCCATCTTCCTCACCCTCCTCCGTATCAGCTTCCCGGGATGAAGGGGGCTCAACCGCAACCGGAATTGGACTAGCAGCCGTCACCATTGCCAATGAATTCTGCTCAACTTCATTCCCCGCACTCTCCTCTTGATTAGGCTGATTTACTTCTCTCGGTTGCTGCCTTGGCCTCGGCCTATACTGCCTCCTTGGCACCCCTTGTCTATTAACTGATTGTGAGCGACGCCGGGCCGGCCGTCGTCCATTCCCAGCTCCCCCATTCGCACCTTCACCAATCTGTCCGCCAGATTCTGCACCTTCCGATGTTCCTTGACAATATTCTGTTCCATGCCCAATTCGACGACACTTTTCACAAAATTCCGGCAATGCCTCATATACAATTCACAGATTCACCTATGCTCCAGTTGGCAATGTGATTGGAACCTCCAATACCCGCTGTCCAAAGACCGGAACCTCCACCATCATTCGCGCGTAAACCAGCCTTTCCCGTGTTCGCGTCAATTTGTCGGTGTACAATGGCTTACCAATCTCCGAACCCACCATACTCGACCTTTATGCGACCAACAATCTGGTGGAAGACCGTGAATCTGGACCCACGCCGGCACATGTCTCCCATCTTCGTCAAACAAGAAACACCTCGGCATAATCTTCAAGAAGACCGGTACTCCGAATGCAAAGTATGGCCCCCTTTATAGCACGCTGTCCATGTCCTCTTGAGAATCAAATCTGTATACCACCCATCCGCTCTTGTGCATAAAGAATTTGTACACAACTTTCCATTGTTCCGCCACGGCAATGACCCCCCTGCATCCCGGATGTAGTCCCATGAAGCAACCCACCAAACAGAATCCCATGGTGTCTTCGATGTTATCCAAGTCTTCGTATGAGAACGCCAACCTTTCCCTTCACAGATCGATCTAGCTTCATGGCTTGCTTTATCTTGCGATTGTCCTTGAATAGGCCAGCCCAGGTTTTTGGCCCCCAAGCTCCTGCACCTTCCTCTCCTCAAGCTTCTTTTTCCGGCAGACCCCCTTCATCCCGTTGCTCCACTTCCGGCGAACCCCTCTCCTCCGGCGAACCACCATCCCCTCCAGCCCCTTGAGTGCTTGTTGCAGCTCCTCCACGAGCAGGAAACTCCTCCCCATCCCTCCCTTCCATGTCAATGAAGAGCCTCTTCCCCAAAGACCTTCCTCCAACTCGTCTTTCCAGCCCGTCTGGGTCCAGTCCACCTATCCAACTTCCCTTGCCACTTGTCCTTCTTCACTTGCCACCTCAGCTTGACGTGCCACATCCCTAGGCACCGTTTGACCTGATTAGCCCTTGTCTTTCCCTCTTCTCCTAGCCATCACCGATAAAGCTTCTAGCTGGGTTTTGAAAATGTTGCCTGCCGCCCAATCAGCCAATGCATGCCAAGCCTATATTGACTTTGAACATCCCCCAAGTTAGTGGGTTGCCGCCCACCCTGCCGCCTGCGACGTGTCCTCCACCCATTGGCTGGCGTGGCCGGCCCTTGGCCGGAGAAGATCGCCGGAAACCACCCAAACCCGCCAGAAAACTCCAAAACTCACCGCAAGCTTCAAAACTGCCCCAATGAAAACACCACTCAAAAGAGAAATCCTTACCTTCCTATCCCCCCCGGAAACCACCACCTCCAGCGCCCCTTTTCCGGCCAAGACCTCAAACACAAGCCCAAACCGCCTCCTTCTTCCTCCAAGATGGAAGCAACCACCCTCCCGCTGGCCAAGGTCTTGTCCGCAGCTTCTTCCGGCCTCCCAAACGCCAAGAATCCTAGAGAGAAGTTGGAGCTTCTCTCACTAACCTCCCGGCCCTGCAGCTTGACTGAGAGCTCTTTGACTGTCTTGACCATAGAATTACAATAGTGCACTTCGTGTGTATTGAGCAGGACCGACTTAGAGGTGATTCGATTTATTGCTGACTACATAATCGAATCAGACCTCAGATATTATATTGTACATACTCTTAATCTTGATATAATAACGGGCACATATACTTAGTATTCATCTCTTTGATTTACCAATGGGCGAGATTTATAGATTAAATCGATAGGCTCGGTAAGTTGGGAGATGATTTTATTTATATGGTGTGTCGTTGATTATAGGAGGAAACCGTGTCCTATATATTAGGATGATGATGTCCCCTTGAGGAGCTCATAAGGTTCATCATGTAAACCCTGCAGGTGGACTTGGTCCGACATGATGAAAAAGTTGAGTGGTACTACTCATGGAGTTTGATGTTGATTAATTAATGGTCAGTAAATTAATTAATCGACGGACATTCGAGATCTTAAACACGGGGAGAAAATGTACACATAATATATGGAGCCCATATTAACTTATGGGGATTGGTGAGGTAGATCAATGATAATCCTTTAGTGGATTGGATTATCATTAATGGATCGGACTTTATGTGGGCTTGATCCATGGGTGGCCAAGATCCAACTCCTCCTCATGGTCCCTATTTTAGCCTATTAAAACCTCATGAAGCTTAGATCCAATGGATAGAAACAAAACTCTAGATCCAAAGGTAGAGATTAAATCTCTAGATCTGACAGTTGAGATTAAATCTCTAGATCTAACGGTTGAGATTAAATCCCTAGAACCAATGGTGGAGATAAAAACAAGGCTTATCCCTAAAATATATAAAAGGATGCTTAAGGGTTGGCGTGGAGGGCTATTGAGAAGCAAGGGGAGGCTTGGAGTTGTCGGCAAGGAGTTGGAGCTAGGGTTTGGGCTTGGCGGCACCAAATAAGGAAAGACTTTCCTTGTCTTCTTCTTCTCCATTGGTGGCCGGCGCCCATAGAAGCCTTTCCAGCCCTTGGCCGGCATCCAAAGGAGCTCCTCTCCTTCACCTTGACCGGTGGAACCAAGGCTTAGGGTCCTCCCTTGAAGCTCTTGGCCGACAACCATTATTTTCTCTCTTCTTCCTTCTTGGCCGGCGGGAATCTCCAAACTTGGAGTTTGGTGGTTGGTTGAAAGAAGGAAAAGAGCCTTGTTTCTATTCTTCCTCTTGCTCGGAACGAGCAAGGAGGGAAGATTGGTGATCTAGGAGCTTCAACTTTTGGTAGATCGTCGCCCACACGACGTCCGAAAGGAGGAAGGTCATACAATAGAAGATCGAGTGGTATATCGATTCTTTATTTTCATTTGTTACATGTTTATATTTATTTTTCAATTATGAGCATGATATATTCTATTTGTGGCTAAATAATACTTGGATCCCGAACATAAACACAAAAATCGATGATCCATACATCGTCTATTCCACGTCTATTCGTGGAATAGAGGTTGGTCGCTTGAACAACAAGTTTGTTCAAGTGACTACTCTAAACGAATAGCACGATGATGACAAGGTTTCTTGGTTGTTCCCTTTTGTCTAGGATTAAATTTTTAATCCGGGGACATTGATGGGATCGCCATGAACAAGCGACCGAGTTGAAGTGGGAAGCGAAGTTTCCCCTCACAGTTCAAACCCAACAATTTGTATCAGAGCCAAGGTTTCCAGTTTTGTATGTTTAGGATTAGGTTACTCTTATGCATTTTTCATATATTATATGTGTCGTATAATAGTAGGATATGCGTAGGTTAACTCTTTGGTTGCAGGCATAAGATCCGACTATTATGGCCATATGTGTGTATGTGATTGTATGTGTATATTTTGTTGAATCCTCGGGGTTGACGAGGCTAGTATTTAATTTTTTGCAAATTAGATACGACATTGTTTAGCCACTTTTTTTATTTTAGTTTACTTTCGATCTAGATTTCATGTACACTCCCTTGTGGAGTATAGGATCGATGGATGTAAATTAAAGTAGATTTTAGTCTCGGCTCGGATCTCCGGATGGCTCATACATGGCATAGGAGGAGCGGACGAGAAGGCGATGCGACGGGAGACATATTGAAGACAAAAGCCATAATAGTTGGAAAATAATTTATTTTTCATATTTATTGCTTATTGTTTGATATGCATGTCATAGGCTAGAAAATTCCTCATTTTCATGTTACTAAGAGGGAGAGGGAAATTTTTTATAAATTCCCACGGCCTCCATTACGATTTGACAAGTGATGCAAACAAACTTGCGCGTCAGCTCTGAGTGCCTTCCTCCCCATCGGATGAGTTTGTTTGTCGATGACAAGGTCGAATATGGTTATAGGAAATTATTAAAGAGCGTGTGTACTTCCCCATCGGAAGCCATATAATCCGAGATAATTACCTTGGTACCGAGTAATGGTGAACACTTAGATACAAATATAAGTATCCACCCCATTGGAGTCACTGCTTTTATTTGTAGGGCCAAAGAGGAACCAACTATTAATTTTACTTGTCAAAAAGTTAGGTTGACAAGATAGTAAAATTAATGGGTAAAACCTCCTCTTACATATGTAGAATTTGTATATGTCCACACTATCGTGGCATACGATATTCTCGGTGTTTTGAGGTATTGGTTGATTTTAAAATTTTATTGTTTGAGGAATCAATAATTTTTTGAAATCTAATGTTTTGATCTATGTGATTCTTAGGTTTTCTTTCAAAATGACTTTCAACCAACTTGTTGTGATATTGAAAGAGAATAAACTTACTGGACCCAACTATGTTGATTGGAAGAGGAATCTAGACATTGTCTTGACTGTTGAGGAATACAAATATGTACTCCTCGAAGAGTGCCCTCCTAAGCCTGTAGATGATTCGGGGGAAAAGGAGAAAGAGAGTTATAAGAAGTGGATAAAGGCCGATGAGATGGCACGGTGTTACATTTTGGCATCTATGTCAAATGTACTGCAACATCAACATCAAGCCATGCCGACAGCTTATGACATGATGCTCAATCTCAAAGAGCTTTTCGGACACCAGAATTGGGCTGCGAGGCAAGAAGCCATGAGAAACTTGATGACGACTATAATGATTGAGGGAACACCCGTAAGGGATCATGTTCTCAAGATGATGGCTCATTTGAATGAGCTGGAGTTCCTTGGAGCTGAGATCGATGGGGTAACCCAGATCGATATCATACTCCAGTCTCTACCTATGAGTTTTGAGTAGTTTCGCCTGAACTACAACATGAACAAGAGGTTGTATTTGTTGGCAGAGTTTCTGACAGAACTCTAGGTGGTAGAGGGGCTATTTCGTCAGAGTGCTTAGGCACTTGCCATGGTGACCCAAAAGGTTTATACTTCTAAGCCGAAAGGTAAGAAGAAGAAGAAACAGACTGGGGCGAAGGCGGTGGGAGGTACTCAGGGAGGAGTGAAGAAGCCGAAAGGCAAGTGCTTCACTTGTAAGTAGACTGGACACTTGAAGAAGGACTGCCCCAACTACAAGCAGAACAAAGGTATATCTTTTTTTTAGTCGTTGAAACATGTTTAGCGGTATTATCTACCGGCACCTGGTGTGTAGATACGGGAGCCACTGATCATGTCTGCAATACTTTGCAGGGGTTCCAGGAAACCAGACGATTGGCTCAGGGGGAGATTACCATGTACTTGGGCGATGCCACAAAGGTGGCGGCTGTTATAGTGGGAGACATTCATTTATCTTTTGAGAAAAATAAACTTTCGGTTCTTAAGAATTGCCTTTATGTACCTTTATTTAGAAAGAATTTAATTTCGGTTTCTAAATTATTTATGGATGGATATTCTGTTTCTTTTAATGACAGAGTTGTTATAAAAAGGAATACGGACATTATCTGTTCAGGTGCATTGATAGGAAATCTATACACACTTGAACTAAAACCTCCCACGATGCAAATTGAAGTTAATAACTCATCTTCTAATTCCAATAAGAGAAAAGAACCTTCAAAGATGAACCAAACATATCTTTGGCATCTTAGGCTTGGTCATATTAACCTAAGTAGAATTAAAAGGTTGATAGCTGATGGACCTTTGGGTTCATTAGTGGTGGAGGATTTCCCAACCTATGAATCTTGCTTGGAAGGTAAAATGACCAAGAGGCCTTTTAAGGACAAGGGGTATAGAGCTGAAGATGTCTTAGAATTGGTTCATTCTAATTTGTGTGGTCCTATGTCTATCCATGCTAGAGGTGGTTTTGAGTATTTCATCTCTTTTATAGACGATCACTTAAGATATGGATACGTTTATCTGATGCGCCGCAAGTCTGAATGTTTTGACAAGTTCAAAGAATTCAAGGCTGATGTGGAGAAACGTCAAGGTAAAAGTATCAAGACACTACGATCTGATCGTGGTGGCGAGTACCTCTTAGGAGAGTTTAGGAATTACTTATCAGAGGCTGGGATTCAATCCCAATTGTCTGCACCTGGCACACCCTAGCAGAATGGTGTAGCAGAGCGAAGGAATAGGACTCTTATGGAGATGGTTAGATCGATGATGAGTTATTCTGAGTTGCCATATTCGTTCTGGGGATATGCTCTAGATACAACAGTGTACATTCTGAACTTGGTTCAATCTAAATCAGTGCCTTCTACTCCCACAGAATTGTGGACTGGGCGAAAGCCTAGTCTAAGACATATTTGGATTTGGGGGAGTCCAGCACATGTGCTGAAGGCAGATATTAGTAAGTTGGAACCTCGTATAGAAGTACGCATGTTTGTTGGCAATCCTAGAGGAACGAAGGGTGGTTTGTTTTATAGTCCTAGAGATCAGAGGGTGATCGTTAGCACGAATGCCAGATTTCTAGAGGAAGACTATGTGATGACCCACAAGCCCAAGAGTAAAATTGTTCTGGAAGAATTAAAAGGGGAAGTCACTTCTTCAGTACCACTGGTACAAGAGGATATACCACAAGTCACTGCACCGCATGTCATAGAGGATACACAGGAGATACCTCATCGTAGTGGGAGGGTTGTGAGACAACCTGATAGATTCATGTTCTTGGGAGAATCTTCTGATTTGGTTCTTAGCGAACATGAACCTGATCCCTGGATATATGAGTGTTAGTAATATATGAGAGATGTCTTAAGGCAATCACCTTATGTATGAACCATTTATATGATAAATGAAGATTCACTATTTGAGTATACATGGTTTCATGTATTTGATTGGATCTTAAACTCATTTACTGAATGTCCGTGATACGACTCACAATATGAGAGAATTTGTGATTGGATCACAACTAGTGAGTATCTCTACATGTGTAATTGTGATGTATCGGAATTATTCCTAGTCGATGAATTGATGGATTTGGACACCATCAATTCTATCGAGACTAGAACGAGGTATACTCCTTGGTGTATCCAAGCAGCTGATTCTCACTGGCTGGAGACATTGTGATGTCCGGAGTTAATCGTGGATGCTAGTTATGGTAACTAGTTCATTGGAGTGACCAGCCGTAAGACTTCATATGGTTCTCTGCATATATAGATATGTCAATGAAGTTCTTACTGTAGCTTAAGTGCGATGTTCCTTTGACTTGCGGTATTCAAGTCATCTTGATCATGAAGACTTAAGCTTTGAAATCTTAAGCAAGCATCTCTGAAGAGATGTGGACCCGGGATGATTGGGTATAAGTTGAAGTGATCGAAGGTGTTTGAATAGCCTATAAAGAATTCACCACTCCTTGCGAGGAGATGTATACCCATGGCCTCTCGTCGGATTGTTACTAAAGTCTTTGGCCAAAGCATTACATGTTTAGAGTAAGGTACTCTTCAATACATGTGCAGTAACTAGAATCTGTAGGACGAGGAAATGATACTTGGGCTAGGTGTGACGTAGTCAGCCTAGTGGGGACTGACACTATAGACCATGTCCTGAACCAAGTGGGTATAAGATGAGTGAAGGGAATGGGGCACGATTCATTCGAGCTGCTGAAGGGTTTCAGAAATAGTTCTGGATCAACCATTGATCTTTTCAGTTAATTGGGGATCATGATGTACTACTAGGTGCCACTCATGATCGTTCTATAATTAATGGTTAATTATAGACATCCAACATAAACCGAGAACCTATTTGGTCACATGCACAACGAGTGTAATCCGAAGGATTTAAAACAAGCTTGAGAATGAGATTCTCAGACCGAGAGAAACTAAGTTTGGTTGGACCAAACAAGAAGCGAGCATGAAATCGTTTCAGTCACAATGGAAGGGTGGATGAGCTGTATCTTATGAAGACATAATGGATGAACCAAAATGGTTTGGTTCTAATCCAATGGAGGAGAATAAACCAAAGGGTTTGGTTTATTTTAAACGAATGAACCAAAGTTGGTTCGGTTCGTTTTAACTTAAAATAAACCATCATGGTTTGGTTTATTTTAACTTATATTAATGGAGCGGGTTAACGGACCTTACGGTTATGATCCAATAACCATTAAGAGAATTAGTTCTCTATAAAAGAGGGCTTAAGGGTTTGTTAAATCCCTAATCCGAAACCCTAACCTAAGAGTTGCCGCCCACCTCCCCTTGGTGATTTTCGGCGCCAACACCTCCATTGCCGCCGGCCACCTTTGAAGCTCCGGCATCCAAATTGTGCCCGACCTTCAAGCTTGCAGTGATCCTGCCAAGAACTCTCCGGTGATCTCCTTTGGGTTTGGCATCAAGGTGAGCTTCATCCTACCTTTTTGGCCGGCTCTAATTCCTCCACCAAAGCTGTCCAGTTTTCTGGACCGCTTGTTTCCCTCTTGTCAGAGCGTCGTTTAGATGACGTTTGGAGCTCCAACAGCGCCTTACTTACCGGGGATTCGATCTCCGATAATCCTCAGAGGTGGAGGATGAAGGATTCGTCAAACGGTTGACGAATACCTCTCCGGAGAAGCGAGTTTTGAGGACTCATTTTTGGATCCGAATTTGGATTCGGATCGTGATCCTCTCTCGATCACGTTGTCTTCAACACGAGGCTAGTAACCTGTACGAAGATGAGGCTTGTGACTTAGTGAAGTCATCCCAAAGATACTCGGCGTGGATACGGATAGAGACGATTCTAGTGAGGATCATTCCGGTTGATGTCGTTCCTGCTACACGTGATACGAAAGGTATACGTAGTTAAATTTCCTTTTATTGCAAAATTAATATTTATGGTTATGTCTACACATGTTGTACTATGCATGCGTGTGATGTGTGTGTTGTAATAAATGTAGATTTATTATTTTTATTTCTTCCGTTGTGCACATGTTTACAAAACATGTTCGAACACACACTCGCCGCGGTGCTGGAAACCCAACAGTGGTATCAGAGCCCAGGTTGTGTTTCGACATAATCGTAAAATTGTTTTGCGATAGTCATAATGATATTTCTGGAAATTTTCTACTTTTGGAAAGTTAGAAGTATTTATGGAAATTTTTCACTTTGGAAAGTCTAGAAGTATTTATGAAAATCTTCCACTTTTGGAAAGTTGGAAGTATTTATGGAAATTGATATTTTCCATAAATAAAATATTTGATTAGATTTGGAAATTTTTTTCCTAATTTAATCATGATTTGATTTGGGAAATCAAATCTTAAAATTTTTTATTTCCATAATTAGTTTTGATGATTTAGGAAATTGGTTTCCTAAATTGACTTTCCTTAATCAACTATTTCCACAAATAAAATATGTGATTAGATTTGGAAATTTGTTTCCTAACTTAATCATGATTTGATTTGGAGAATCAAATCTTAAACATATTTTATTTCCATAAATAGTTATGACATATAAGGAAATATTGTACATAACATAATTATATGCCATGTAATTGCATTAGATGCATATCATTATGACATGCGTGTCATGACATGTAGATGTATGACATGTATGTCATGCCATGTAGATAATAGTTATTTGCATGCAAAGAGGATGAGACATAAAAACCCTAACTCAATATTAAAGCCTACACCTTCCATTAATATGGTTAGAACCAGAGTTCCATTTCTTGTTCGGGTTGTTGGACTCTCTCCAAGCCCGGCTCGAACCCGAACATGTTCAAACCTTGGAATAGTTTAATACTAATATGGTAAGAGTCAGAGGTCAATCATTAGCTTTGGTTGTTGGACTCTCTCCAAGCCGGGCTAATTGGTTGAATGCACTCTAACCATATTAAAACTATTTCTTGATTAATGGGTCGGCTTTAACCTGGAGCATTGGCTTGTTGGACTCTCTCCAAGGTCGATGTAAAGGGAGGTGAAGTTGGGTGCTATGCATATGATGCATACTTGTTAATGTGTTAACAACCCGATGTATGTGTGAACATTCAATTAGTTGATAGCACATTGTGATAGTTGCATATACGTGATATGTAATCGGTATAGTTGATACCTACCATCGTAGTTATGAATGGCTTGTTGGACTCTCTCCAAGGTTGTTCATATCAATGATGGATATCAGCCCATTCGGAGATGGACCTACGATCTCTCGAAGTGATTTTGAGGTTTTTTGAAATTCGAAAAATGAATGGGATTTATAAATATATATTGATGCATTTTAAAATCATTTTCTCATATATGCTCGTTTTGTATTTCTAGGTCAATCGATTAATCATGACGTCTTTGAATTTGCGCACTATTTTGGATTCAAACAAACTGACTGGGCCTAACTTCTTGGACTGGCTTAGAAACCTGAGAATTGTTATCAAGACGGAAAAGCTAGCATATGTCTTTGAAGAGCCTCTTCCTAACCGTCCTAAGGACGATGCAACTCCAGCCCAAATGTTGGTCTATAAGAAGCATGTGCCAGATTTTGAGCTGGCGAGTTGCATCATGCTAGCGGCGATGGTACCTAAGCTGCAAAAGCAGCATGAGCATTTGGATGCTAATACTATGGTCTTCCATATTCATGAGTTGTTTGATGAGCAAGCAAGATCCGAAAGGTTCGAGGTCTCTAGGCTCCTCTTCACCACGAAGATGCAAGAAGGTTCGTCTATAGTGCAGTTTGTGCTAAAGATGAACGGGTACATCGAGTGGCTAGCCACCCTCGGGTTTGTGATGGATCATGAGTTAAGTATTGACTTAATTCTGTATTGTTTGCCCAAGAGTTTCTCACAATTTGTGATGAACTATCGAATGAACAAATTAGAATCCACTATTCTCGAGCTCCTCAATATGCTGAAGACTGTGGAGCCTTCTGTGAAGCATGAGGAGAAGGCGGTTCTGTTAGTTGATTCCTCAAAGAAAGGTTCTAAGAGGAAGGCAAAAGAACAGAAGAAAGGGAAGAACAAAAAGGCAAAGATGGCAGAACCAGCACAAAAGGGCACTTGCCATCATTGTGGCAAGGAAGGCCACTGGCGAAGAAACTGCAAGATTTATCTTGAGTCCATGAAGAAGAAGAAGGCATCCGATGCCCCATCCTCTTCAGGTATCTTCGTTATTGATTGTCATTCTATTTTCTTAGTCACATGGGTATTGGATACTGGGTGTGGCTCACATATATGTAATGACATACAAGGGCTAAGGAATAGAAGAAGACTCGTCAGAGGGGAGTCAAATTTGTGAGTTGGCAATGGAGCAAAGGTTGTTGCGGTCGCTATCGGGACTTATTTGCTGAAGCTCCCTAGTGGACTAGTCTTGGAACTGGATAATTGTTATTGTGTTCCTTCTCTAATAAAGAACATTGTTTCTATTTCCTGCTTAAATAGAAATGGTTTCCATTTGACGTTTAGTAACAATTGTTGTTATATATCTTTGAAAGGCGTACTTTATGGAACTGGAACTTTGAGCAATGGCATTTATACGTTGGACGTATCCAGTGACATTTTCAATATCGAAGCGAGCAACAAGCGTGCTCGAAAAGATAATCAATTAGACTCCTACATGTGGCATTGTCGTCTTGGCCATGTAAGCAAGAAATGCATGTCCGAATTACACCGATGTGGAATTCTGGAATCATTTGAATTGGATTCATACGATACATGCGAATCATGCTTAAAAGGCAAGATGACTAAGTTACCTTTTACTGGAAAAGGTGAACGAGTGGGAGAGTTACTAGGTCTAATACACACTGATGTATGTGGACCTATGTCAACTCAAGCTTTAGGAGGCTATAGCTACTTCATTACCTTCACCGATGATCACTCACGGTTTGGGTATGTGTTCTTGATGAAACACAAGTTTGAAGCCATTGAAATGTTCAAAGAATTCAGAAATGAAGTAAAGAAACAACATGACAAGAGTATTAAAAAACTTCGATCGGATCGAGGTGGTGAATACTTAAGTCAAGAGTTTCTTGATTATCTAAGAGACAATGACATATTGTCTCAATGAACTCCGCCATATACACCACAACATAATGGTGTATCTGAGAGGCGTAACCGGACCTTGTTGGACATGGTCAGGTCAATGATGAATCATGCGAATCTTCCCAAGTCCTTTTTGTTGGAATGTATACTGAAAGCCTAGTTCTTTTTGTATGAACATTTTATTTTGAAATAAGAATTACATGATCATTGTTTGCACTTTATATATTTATTATATGTTTGCATATTGTCTAATATTTTACATTGTAGATAACATGGTGCCTGGTGTGGCACAGAAGATCATGTTATCAGTACCTTGTAAAATATAAGTAGAGGCTCACAACCAAGATGGTTTTGGACAAACCATTGGCATGGTTGTAGTGTAGCTTGGTATTGTTTTATCTTGAACATAGAGTTACACTAGTACACTTAGGTGTATTGAGCAGGACCGACATAAGGTGATTCAATTTATTGCTGACTACATAATTGAATCAGACCTCGGATATTATGTTGTACATGCTCTTTAATCCCGATATAATAACGGGCACATGTACTTAGTATTTATTTCTTTGATTTACCAAAGGGTGAGATTTAGATGGATTAAATCAATATGCCCGGTAAGTTGGGAAATGATATTATTTACATGGTGTGTCGTTGATTATAGGAGGAAACCATGTCCTATATATTAGGTTGATGATGTCCCCTTGAGGAGCTCATAAGGTTCATCATGTAAACCCAGCTGGTTGACTTAATCAACATGATGATAAGGTTGAGTGGTACTACTCGAGGAGTTAGATGTTAATTAATTGATGGTCAGTAAATCAATTAATTGACGGACATTCGATATCTTAAACACGGGGAGATGGATGTACAAATAATATATGGAGCCCATATTAATTTATGGGGGTTTGTGAGGTAGTTCAATGATGATCCTCTAGTGGAATGGAACATCATTGATGGATCAAGTTAGCGTGGTTCCGATCCATCGGGTGGCCAAGACCCAACTCCTCCTTATGGTCCCTATCGTAGCCTAATATAATCCTTGTGAAGTCTAGATCCAAGAATGTAAAACAAAACCTAGAACCAACGGTTGGGATTAAATCCCTAGATCCGATGGTTAGGATGAAACACTAGAACCAACGGTTGGGATTAAATCCCTAGATCCGATGGTTAGGATGAAACCCTAGAATCGACGGTTGACATTAAATCCCTAGATCCGACGATTGGGATAAAACCCTAGATCCGACGGTTGGGATGAAATCCTAGATCCGATGGTTGGGATGAAATCCAAGATCCGACGGTTGAGATGAAACCCTAGATCCGACGGTTGGGATAAAACCCTAGATCCGACGGTGGAGGTTAAATCCCTAGATTCGACGGTGGAGATTAAAGGAGTCCTAAGCTTAACTCTATAAAAGGAAAGCTTAGGGTTGGGCGGCAATGATCAATTGATTGAGGAATTAGGGTTTTGGCTCATCCAAAAGTGGGCGGCTAGGGTTTTTGGGTGGCTAGGGTTTTGGAGCAAAACAAGTGGGCGGCAACTCTTCCTTCTAGTTGATTGCCGGTGCCCATCCTCCTCCATCAACACTTGGCCGGCACCCATCCTAGAGGCCTCTCCCTTCTTCCTTGGCCGGCGGTTCTCCTTCCATAGGTGGCCGACATTCATCTTCCTCCCTTCATCCTAGAGTGGCGTAATAACACTTGAAGTTGGCCGGCGCATCATCCAATTGTTCCTTGGCCGGCGGTTGCACCAAATTCCCTAATTTGGTGGCCGGTTCTAGATAGGAAGGTATTTGTTATTTCTTCTCTTTGTTCGCAGCGGACAAGGTGGAGAAGAAAGCGATCTAGAAGGCTTCTACTCGTGGAGGATCTTCGTCCATACGTCGTCCACGAGAAGGATAGGACATACGGTAGAAGATCGTGAGGTATAAAGTTATTTTAACTTTATTTACAGATCTGAGCTTGTTCTTTTATGTTTTGATTATGCATGTGTAAATTAGTAAATATATTGTATAATCATGGACCCCGAAGACAAACACAAAAACCGGCGATCCGTCCGTCGTCTCTTCCACGGCTAACCAACTAGAAGAGTTGAGTTGCTTGAACAACTAGTTTGTTCAAGCGATCACTCAAGTTGTTAGCACGACGACAAAATGGTTGTGCTAAGGAAGCTCATCCCATCCGGATTAATTCTTTCATTAGTGAAAATTTTAATCCGGGGACATGGGAGCCAGTGAGCCTCCGAAGCATCCACCTACAAGTGGTATTAGAGCCACGATTTCCGGTTTTGTGTGTTTAGGATTCGGTTAATTTTTTATGCATTTTTCATATATTATATGTGCCGGATAATAGTAGGATATGCGTAGTTTAACTCTTTGGTTGTAGGCATAAGATCCGACTATTATGGCCATGTGTGTGTATGTGAATGGATGTGTGTAAAATTTATTATTTGAATCCTCGGGGTTGACGAGGCTAGATTAGTATTTAATTTTTTTAATTAAATACGACATTGTTTAGCTGCTCATTTTAGTTTACTTTCGATCTAGATTATTTGTACACTCCTTCGTGGAGTATAGGATCGATGGATGTAAATTAAAATGTTTTATCTCGGCTCGGAACTCTTTGGTGACTTGCGCATGGGAAAAGATGGAGCGGACGAGGTGGCGACACGACGGGATGCATATTGGAGGACAATGCCATAATAGTTGGAAAAATTCTGTTTTTTCCATATTTATTTCTTATTTGTTTTATATGCATGTTGTGTATGTTTTAAAATTCCTCAATTTTAATTTACTAAGTGGGAGAGGGACATTTTAATTAATTCCCGCGGCCTCCATTACAATTTGACGTGTGATGCAACAAACTTGCGCATTGGCTCTGAGTGCCTTCCTCCCCATCGGATGGGTTTGTTTGCGGATCACTAGGTCAAATAATGGATATAGGAAATTATTAAGGAGCGTGTGTACTTCTCCATCGGTAAGGCACATAATCCAAAATAATTCCCTTAGTATCGTGTAATGGTGCACACTTAGATGCAAATTAAAAGTATCGTCCCCATCGGAGTCACTGCTTTTATTTGTAGGGCCAAAGAGGAACCAACTATTAATTTTATTTGTCAAAAAGTAAGGTTGACAAGATAATAAAATTAATGGGTAAAACCTCCTCTTACAAATGCAGAATTCGTATACGTCCACACTATCGTGGCATCCGATATTCTCGGTGTTTTGAGGTGTTGGTTGATTTCGGAATTTTATTGTTTTTGAGGAATCAATAATATTTGAAATCTAGTATTTTGATTATTGTGATTTTTAGGATTTTCAAATGGCTTTCAACCCACTTGCTGTGATTTTAAAAGAAAATAAGCTTACTGGACCAAACTACATTGATTGGAAAAGAAACTTAGATATTGTCTTAACTGCGGAGGAGTACAAATTTGTACTCTTTGAGGTATGTCCTCCTAAGCCCTCCGATGACTCTGATGAAAAGGAGAAAGAACGTTATAATAAATGGGTTAAGGCAGATGAGATGGCGCGGTGTTACATTTTGGCATCTATGTCAAATGTGCTGCAACATCAGCATCAGACCATAGCCACAGCTTATGACATGATGTTCAATCTCAAGGAACTTTTCGGACATCAGAGTAGGGCGGCTAGGCAGGAGGTGATGAGAAACTTGATGACGACCACCATGATCGAGGGAACACCTGTTAGGGATCATGTTCTCAAGATGATGGCTCATCTTAATGAGATGGAAGTCCTCGGAGCTGAGATCGATGGGGAAACCCAGGTCGATATCATTCTCCAGTCTCTGCTTAGGAGTTTTGAGCAGTTCCACCTCAACTACAACATGAACAAGAGGTTGTATTCATTAGCGGACCTTCTGACAGAACTTCAGGCGGCAGAGGGGCTTTTTCATCAAAGTGCTCAAGCCATGGTCGCTCAGAAGGTTTCTTCCTCTAAACCGAAAGGTAAGAAGAAGAAGAAGCAAGGTGGAGCGAAGAAAGTGGCAGTGGGACCTCAGGCAGAAGTGAAGAAGCCGAAAGGCAAGTGCTTCACTTGCAAGCAGACTGGACATTGGAAGGCGGATTGTCCTCGCCGAAAGAACAAAGGTATATCTTCTTGTTTAGTTGTTGAAATATGTTTAGCGGTGTTATCTACCAGTGCCTGGTGTGTAGATACAGGAGCCACTAATCATGTCTGCAATACTTTGCAGGGGTTCCAAGAAACTCGACGACTAGCTGAGGGAGAGATTACCGTCTTCATGGGCAATGCTTCAAAGGTGGCGGCTATTGCAGTGGGAGACGTTTATTTATCTTTTGATAGGAATAAAGTTTTGGTTTTAAGAAATTGTCTTTATGTACCTACTTTTAGAAAGAATTTAATTTCAGTTTCTAAATTATTTATGGATGGATATTCTGTTTCTTTTAATGACAAAGTGGTTATAAAACGGAATAGGGAGATTATCTGGTCTGGTACATTGGTTGGCAATTTATATACTCTTGAACCAAAAACTCCCACGATGCATATAGAAATCAATAACTCATCTTCTAAGTCTAATAAGAGAAAAAAACCTTCGCAAATGAACCAAACATATCTTTGGCATCTAAGGCTTGATCATATTAACCTAAGCAGAATTCAAAGGTTGATAGCTGATGGACCTTTGGGTTCATTAGTGGTGGAGGATCTCCCAACCTGCGAATCTTGCTTGGAAGGTAAAATGACCAAGAGGCCTTTAAGGCCAAGGGTATAGAGCCAAAGATGTGTTAGAATTGGTTCATTCTCGATTTGTGTCCTATGTCTATCCAGCAAGAGGTGGCTTTGATACTTGGCCTCTTTTATGCATTTATTATTCAAGATATGGATACATTTACTTGATGCAATCGAAGTCCGAATGCTTTGACAGTTCAAAGAATTCAAGGCCGATGTGGAGAACCGCCAAGGTAAAAGTATCAAGACATTACGATCCGATCGTGGTGGCGAGTACCTCTTGGGAGAGTTTAGGAATTACTTATCGAGGTCGATTCAATCCCAATTGTTCGCACCGCACACCCCAAAGCAGTAATGGTGTAGCGGAGCGAAGGAATAGGACTCTTATGGAGATGGTCGATCGATGATGAGTTATTCGAGTTACCCGATTTGCTCGGGGGTATGCTCGATACGAAATGTACACTCAACTTGGTTCCATCTAAATCAAGCACTTCTACCCTCAGAGTTGTGGATCGGGCGAAAGCCTAGTCTAAGACATATTCGGATATGGGAGAGTCCAAAGACATGTGCCAAGGTCGATGTCGTAAGTTGGAACCTCGCATGTATGTGCATGTTTGTTGGCTACCCTAAGGGAACGAAGGTGGTTTGTTTTATAATCCTAGAGATCAGGGTGATCGCTAGCACGAACGCCGATTTCTAGAGGAGGATTATGTAATGAACCACAAGCCCAAGAGTAGGATTGTTGAGGAGTTGACAGGAAGTCCCGACTTCAGCACTCCACCAGACAAGAGGAGACACCACAAGTCACTGCACCGCATGTCACAGAGTATACACATGAGGCACCTCGTCTTAGTGGGAGGGTTGTTAGACAACCCGATAGATTCATGTTTTTGGGGGAGTCTTCGGACTTAGTCCCTGGTGAACATGAACCTGATCCCTGGACATATGACGAGGCAATCTAAGATAGAGATGCGGTATCTTGGCAAAGAGCGATGAATTCAGAGATAGAATCTATGGATTCTAATCAGGTCTGGGAGCTAGTAGAGCCACCCGATGGTGTAAAAACCATTGGATGCAAGTGGATCTACAAGAGAAAGAGAGGAGTAGACGAGAAGGTTGAGACCTTCAAAGCTAGGCTTGTTGCGAAAGGGTATACTTAGAAAGAGGGTATCGATTATGAGGAGACCTTTTCGCCGGTAGCTATGCTTAAGTCTATCCGGATTCTCTTATATATAGCTGCTCATATGGATTATGAGATTTGGCAGATGGATGTCAAGACAGCTTTCCTTAACGGAAGTCTTGAGGAGAACATCTATATGCGGCAACCAGAGGGATTCATTGCTAAAGGCAAAGAGCATCTTGTATGTAAGCTTAATCGGTCCATTTATGGATTGAAGCAAGCTTCTAGATCTTGGAACATCCGCTTTGATGAGGTAATCCAGTCATATGGATTTATTCAAAGTCCGGATGAGCCTTGTGTATACAAGAGATGTGATGGAAACGTAGTGGTGTTTCTTGTACTATACGTAGATGACATTTTGTTAGTTGGCAACAATATCAAAGTGTTATCAGATGTAAGGGTATGGTTGTCCAAATAGTTTGATATGAAGAACTTGGGAGAAGTGGGACACATCCTTGGGATCAAAGTTATAAGGGATCGCAAGAAAAGGATGTTGTGCTTGTCTCAAGCTTCATACATTGACACTATCCTTGCTCGTTTTAGCATGCAGAACTCCAAGAAAGGTTTTCTACCTTTTAGGCATGGAGTTCCTTTATCTAAAGAGATGTGTCCCAAAACATCAAAGGAGATAGAGGACATGAAGGCGGTTCTTATGCTCAAAGAGGGAAGCCTTATGTATGCTATGTACGAGACCGGATATCTGCTTTGCCGTGGGCATGGTTAGCAGATATCAGAGTAATCCTGGACAGGGACATTGGACTACGGTAAAGCATATATTGAAGTACCTGAGAAGGACTAGGGATTATATGCTGGTTTACCGGGCAGATCAATTGGTCCCTGTGGGTTACACAGATACGGATTTCCAATCAGATAGGGACAAGAGTAAGTCTACCTCGGGGTTTGTGTTTACTTTTGGAGGTGGAGCCATAGTATGGAGGAGTGTCAAGCAGAAATGTGTGGCGGACTCTACCATGGATGCTGAGTATGTGGCAGCCTCTGAGGCAGCCAAGGAAGCTGTATGGCTCAGGAACTTCTTGATGGACTTAGATGTGATTCTTGGTTTGCCCAGAACTATCACAATTTATTGTGATAACAGTGGTGCAGTTGCAAACTCGAAGGAACCACGAGCCCATAAGGCAAGTAAACACATAGAGCGCAAGTACCACCTCATACGAGAGATCGTAAAGCGAGGAGAAGTTGTTGTCGCCAAGATTGCATCAGAGGATAACCTGGCGGATCCATTCACTAAGGCCCTTCCAGAGAAAGCGTTTGATAGGCATGTGGAGGACATGGGGATCAGATGAATGGCAGAGTGGTGACGACATAGTCTTTTAGTATAAGTGGGAGATTGTTGGAATGTATACTGAAAGCCTAGTTCTTTTTGTATGAACATTTTATTTTGAAATAAGAATCACATGATCATTGTTTGCACTTTATATATTTATTATATGTGTGCATATTGTCTAATATTTTACATTGTAGATAACATGGTGCTTGGTGTGGCACAGAAGATCATGTTATCAGTACCTTGTAAAATATAAGTAGAGGCTCACAACCAAGATGGTTTTGGACAAACCATTGGCATGGTTGTAGTGTAGCTTGGTATTATTTTGTCTTGAACATAGAGTTACACTAGTACACTTAGGTGTATTGAGCAGGACCGACATAGAGGTGATTCAATTTATTGCTGACTACATAATTGAATCGGACCTCGGATATTATGTTGTACATGCTCTTAATCCCGATATAATAACGGGCACATGTACTTAGTATTTATTTCTTTGATTTACCAGAGGGTGAGATTTAGATGGATTAAATCAATATGCCCGGTAAGTTGGGAAATAATATTATTTACATGGTGTACCGTTGATTATAGGAGGAAACCGTGTCCTATATATTAGGTTGATGATGTCCCCTTGAGGAGCTCATAAAGTTCATCATGTAAACCCAGTTGGTTGACTTAGTCAACATGATGATAAGGTTGAGTGGTACTACTCGAGGAATTAGATGTTAATTAATTGATGGTCAGTAAATCAATTAATTGACGGACATTCGATATCTTAAACACGGGGAGATTAATGTACGAATAATATATGGAGCCCATATTAATTTATGGGGGTTGGTGAGGTAGTTCAATGATGATCCTCTAGTGGAATGGAACATCATTGATGGATCAAGTTAGTGTGGTTCCGATCCATCGGGTGGCCAAGACCCAACTCCTCCTTATGGTCCCTATCGTAGCCTAATATAATCCTTGTGAAGTCTAGATCCAAGAATGTAAAACAAAACCTAGAACCAACGGTTGGGATTAAATCCCTAGATCCGATGGTTAGGATGAAACACTAGAACCAACGGTTGGGATTAAATCCCTAGATCCGATGGTTAGGATGAAACCCTAGAATCGACGGTTGAGATTAAATCCCTAGATCCGACGGTTGGGATAAAACCCTAGATCCGACGGTTGGGATGAAATCCTAGATCCGACGGTTGGGATGAAATCCTAGATCCGACGGTTGAGATGAAACCCTAGATCCGACGGTTGGGATAAAACCCTAGATCCGACGGTGGAGGTTAAATCCCTAGATCCGACGGTGGAGATTAAAGGAGTCCTAAGCTTAACTCTATAAAAGGAAAGCTTAGGGTTGGGCGGCAATGATCAATTGATTGAGGAATTAGGGTTTTGGCTCATCCAAAAGTGGGCGGCTAGGGTTTTTTGGTGACTAGGGTTTTGGAGCAAAATAAGTGGGCGACAACTCTTCCTTCTGGTTGATTGCCGGGGCCCATCCTCTGTTGGTGCAATCGGCCCAGATCACGATTGACCAGACTCAAGTTTGACTCGAGTGATGTTTTGATGTTTGACAAAGGGATTTGACAAAGTGGTTTGGCATTGATGTTTGACATTAATGTCGGTTAATATGTTGGGGAGATTGTTGGAGCAATCGACCCGGGTCATGTTTGACCGGACTCGAGTTTGACTCGAGGAAGACTGGGGTTGACCATGTGATTATGGGAAAGTCCAAGCATGGGTCTTGGCAAGGTAAAGTCCAAGTTATGGGTACTTGGCATGGAAAGTCCAAGTGGGACACTTGGCATTTGGTAAAGCCCAAGTCTTGAGTACTTGGCATGAAAAGTCCAAGTGGGACACTTGGCGCATGGAAAGTCCAAGTCATGGGTACTTGGCATTTGGGAAAGTCCAAGTCTTGAGTACTTGGCATGAGAAGTCCAAGCATGGGTCTTGGCAAATGAGAAGTCCAAGCATGGGTCTTGGCAAATGGAAAGTCCAAGCATGGGTCTTGACATGGAAAGTCCAACATGGGTTGGCAAGGGAAAGTCCAAGCTTGAGTCTTGGCATTTGGAAGTCCAAGGGGATTGATATTGGCAGCGTAAAGTCCAAGCGGAGTCTTGGCGGCGTAAGTCCAATGTGCCTTGGCGGTGTAGACACTGTTAGCATGACATAGCCGAGGGAAGCACCTAGAGGCTAGCGCGATGGATGAACAAGTCATGGATGACTTGGAGGGATCCGAGAGGCGTGAGGCTGATGGAGGTGGCTAGAAGGCTTAGGTCTAGGCTAAGGGTGGTCTAGCAAGTATGGGGGCACCATACTTGGGTTAAAACCTCATTCTTGAGGTTGGCAGTCGACTGACATTATGGCTGGTTCGACTGCCGTGAGTCGACTTGAGTTCGACTGCCAATTTAGAGATGGAATTGCTCAGCGGTCGGCGCCAAGGGTTGCGATCGGCTAGTTCTGATTCATGTCAAGCACGTGAGCGCTCGCCGGCCGGCGATCGACTACGGTGCGATCGGCGCCAATGTTGGCAGTCGACTGCCAAGAGATCCGTTGGAGTTTTTCCAGCGTGGATCGATCCGTTGTCTCACGACAATAGTGGCATCAGTCGACTGGTGACTTATGGCAGTCGACTGATACGCTGAAATCCAGCCCGATGCAGGTTATAAAGGCAGCTCGGAAGGAGGGTTTCAGCAGCGATTTTCTTGGGCGAAATTGAAGGGGGAAGTTGGTGCTTTCCAGTCCTTCAAAGCTAGTTCAAGGCAATCAAAGATCAAGCAATCCAAAGTTCTTGTAAAGTTGTTTTTCCTTTACTTGCATTGTATTTCTTACTTGTATTTGCTTGTATCTTGTGTATTACTTAGTGTAATCCTTGTACGAGGTTTCTCCGCCTCCGGATTGTTCCGAGAAGGAGTTATTATTGATTAGTGATTGCGTGTGCATCACTAGAGCTCTTTAGAGCTCGATCCGTGGAGTAGGAACCATTCGGTTCCGAACCACGTTATATACTTGTGTTCGTGATTGTTGTATTTCGTTATTTCTTTCGTTTCTATATTCCACTGCGCTAATGAAATTGTAGACACGATCACGATTGAATTTCATCTTCGTATGGTCACAACGCTATTCACCCCCCCTCTAGCGCCGTCAAATCTCCAACAAGTGGTATCAGAGACAGGTTGCTCTTCAACGGATTAACAACCGGGAGCAAGACGCTAGAGGGTAAAAGATGGAAGTCCAAGATCAATTAGGTTGGGACATCAACACACCGGTGCCCTACACCCTATACGGACGAGAAGGATTCAATTCTTAGAAGGGAAGAATTGAGGATTTTATTATGATGAGAGACTTTGAGGAATGGTCCATTTTGATGGATGGATTTGAATATCCAAGAGGACCAAGAGGTGGATTCCTCAAAAAGAAAAGATGGACCGAAGAGCAAGTTCAAGCATCCAAGAAAAATGATAAGGTGATAAAATTTTTAATTGATTTAATACCTAACAATATCTTGTGTATGTTAGGTAATTATGTAGATGCTAAAGAGTTATGGAGCCAAGTGGCAAAGCTCCATGAAAACTCATCATCGGTCTAAGAAGAAGAAGAAGAAGAGGAGGAGTGCTCACCCTCTCAAGCTCAAGAAAGTTCACCATCAATTCAAGAAGATAAGGGGGGTCAAGAAGAGAGATCATCCTCACAAGGAAGTGAGGATTCGGAGGTTGATAGAGAATCAACATCCGGATCGAAAGAGGTGGAGGAAGTGGAAGAAGCATCCCCTTCTAGGATTGAGGAGGAGATTAGAGTTTCCTCAACACCGGAGCAACAAGAAGAACCATCTACATCCGGTAGAGAGGAAGAGCAAGCTCAAGAATCCACTCCGACCACCACAACCACCCTAGGTAACTCAAGCATGTCAATTAATAATAAAATGAATATTATATGCTTTGAGTGTAGGGAGAAAGGACACTACAAGAGTAAGTGTCCTAAACGGGTTGAGAAGACTCCACCCGTGCCAAAAGTCAAGGAGACCGGTGCCTCAATGAAAAAGAGCAAGGAGCAAGTGATTTGCTTCAAATGTCGACTACCGGGTCATTACCGGAGTCAATGCCCGAATGGGGAGAAGAAGGGGCAAAGGGGAGCATCACAACTAGGGGGAGCTACTAAGGCTAACCCTAAGCTATATCAAGTTAATAATGCTCTTTCTTTAGTTAATTGACAAAAGCATGCTAGAAATTTCAATTCCCTAGCAATTTGCCATGAAAAGCATGCTAATAGAAATAAATACTTTTGTTTAGGAGCTAAAAATATTCACTTAGATAATAGGGAGAAATTTGGGACTAATGTCCCTAAAAACAACTTATCTAAGGACAAACCTAGGTCAAATAACTCTAGAAAATTTTTACCTAGGGAGACAATTAGAAAGGTGCAAGAGCACCTAGGTCTAAACCCTAAATGGACTAGGCATATGCCTAGGAAGTCCAATGCCCATGGTTTAAATCAAAATTCTAAAATTGGGCAATTAGAATTAGAGAATCAAGTCTTGAGGTCAAGACTTGAAAAACTTGAGAAGACCCTTAAAATTATACAAAATCAATTTAAAGGGTCAAATGGTCAAAGTCAAAGGTCCAAAAGTCAAAGTCAACACCTAGGACCTAAGAGTCAAAAATCAACTAAGGGCAAGGAAGGTTTGGGTCACAAACCTAAGCCCAAGGTGACTTACCATAGTGTTCCATTAGATTATGGAATACTAACTAGGTCTAGGAAGACCAAGGTCAATAGGGAGGTTATCCCTAGAGTTGACCAAAGGGTGTGCCTAGTGGCTAGGGTTTCTAGGAAACCTAGGGTGGCCACTAGGAAGGTTGCAAGGGGAGTTACCCCTAGAGTCAACCTAAGTAAGACCCAAATGACCAAGGCTAACAAGCCTAGGAGGGTCATTAGGAAGGTATCTAGGGAGGTTATCCCTAAGGAATACCTAATTAACCCTAGGAGCTCAAATCGGTTTTGGGTTCCTAAGAGCGTGATTGATTCACGCTAGGTGGGTTTAGGATGTGCCAACCTTGAGTGGATGGGTAGTTAACTCAACCATGATAAAGGTGGCATTTTAGGTTATTTTCAAGGTTATGGATACCTTGGAAATAGGGTTGAATTATAATCCTAAAAGATTTTAGGATGTGCCAATATTATTTGAGAAGCTTGATAAAATGGTCAAATTGGCACAATTTAGGTTTAGAGGTCGTAGTGTGTCATTTTGGATTTTTGGCACACTTGGGAAAATTTAGGTTAATATGGCAAAATATAATTAATTATATCAAATGACAATTAATATTAAAATTTAGGTATACTTATACCTATACTTTTTACTTGCCATGATTTGTTTGCCATATGCCATGACATGACATCATGCTTATGTTCTATCATTTATATGTCATGAGTATGCTTAGGGATTAAGGATAAATGTCATGTGTTTTTAGATTTCATATTATGCCATGACATCATGATCATTGGCCATGCTTAATTATTGCTATTATTATGCCATCATCACTCATGCATTTAAGATAATTTGTTTTAAAATTGATTTAAGGACAATGACATGACTTGGAGTCCCATTTATAAGGGAATCAAGTAGGGTTGCCTTAGAAAAATGCATGAAACCCTAGATAAGATGAATAAAACCCACATCTCACATCCAATTGACATATATGTGTATTTATACATCTTAGATACATGTGAGATGCTAGGATATGAGTTGAGTTCAAGGTGCATAGTTTTTGCATCTAGATGAACTAAAACTCATCTTGTTTCATATGTGGATCATTGGGAGAGCATGTGTACAAGTCATGTACATAGAGCCCAAGGAATATGATCCAAAATAAGGTTTTGAAAATATTTTTAAATCATTTTGAAAAACCTTAGTGAAGTCTATCTTTTGATAGCAATCACCATTGATAGAGTTGATACAAAATAGGGCTAAAACATTGAAAATTTCAATGGTTTTGAGTTTTGTATCAAACTCACTATTTTATGGGTAAAATAATTTTCAAATATTTTTCACCTATTTTGTGTGTCATAAGTATTATACGTATGAATTTTCATGATTTTTCGAATTACGTATAATTATTTATGAATTTTCAAAATCCATTTCTGATAGCTGAAAATCGAGATTTTCAGTTATCAGTCGACTGCCCTGTGTGGCAGTCGACTGATGTGAGTGGCAGTCGACTGATTACTATCAGGAGTCGACTGCCAGGTCTGATTTTGGGTTAACAAGGTTTGTTTAGCCCATTTTCAGCCATGGTAAAGGTCCCTAACCACTTCTAGCCCTAGGATATGCTTTGGGAAGCATTATAAAGGGTGAAAATCCATTGGATATGGATTAGGAGAAGTGTTAGGTCAAAGTATCAAATTTAGGGTATGGAAAGTTTAAGTTTGAACTTAGAACCTTAATTTTGATGGTTTAGAGTTCCTATTGGCTTAGGGGCTTCCCAAGGACATTGTTGGTGCAATGGTCAAGGGGGAGCAAGCCTTTAGGGGGAGGTATCCATCTTGGGATGATGGATGTATTTTTCTCCTTGAAGAGGAGAAGTTATTGGGAGAGTATCATCAATTGGGAAAATTGATGGGTTTTTGATACCCAATTTGGAAATTGGGAGAGAGTATAGGATTGCCTCTCTTGAGTGATATGTGAATTATCACTAGGAAGATGGTAGGCATCCTAGGTAGTTATGTTTGGATCAAGGGGGAGATTGTAAGATCTCATTGGGATATGAGACATTGACCTCCTTGGAGAGAAAACCTTTTTGATGTTAGTCAAAAAGGGGGAGAATGTTTGGGGGAGAACATTTGGAGAGTGTTTATCAATTTGGGATAATTGGTAAAGGATTTGAGTTAGTGGTCTAACTCAGATGATTTGTTTGGTTTTTGTCAAACATCAAAAAGGGGGAGATTGTTGGTGCAATCGGCCCAGGTCACGATTGACCAGACTCGAGTTTGACTCGAGTGATGTTTTGATGTTTGACAAAGGGATTTGACAAAGTGATTTGGCATTGATGTTTGACATTAATGTCGGTTAATATGTTGGGGAGATTGTTGGAGCAATCGACCCGGGTCATGTTTGACCGGACTCGAGTTTGACTCGAGGAAGACCTTGATGGTTGACTGGGGTTGACCATGTGATTATGGGAAAGTCCAAGCATGGGTCTTGGCAAGGTAAAGTCCAAGTCATGGGTACTTGGCATGGAAAGTTCAAGTGGGACACTTGGCATTTGGTAAAGTCCAAGTCTTGAGTACTTGGCATGAAAAGTCCAAGTGGGACACTTGGCGCATGGAAAGTCCAAGTCATGGGTACTTGGTATTTGGGAAAGTCCAAGTCTTGAGTACTTGGCATGAGAAGTCCAAGCATGGGTCTTGGCAAATGAGAAGTCCAAGCATGGGTCTTGGCAAATGGAAAGTCCAAGCATGGGTCTTGGCATGGAAAGTCCAACATGGGTTGGCAAGGAAAAGTCCAAGCTTGAGTCTTGGCATTTGGAAGTCCAAGGGGATTGATATTGGCAGCGTAAAGTCCAAGCGGAGTCTTGGCGGCGTAAGTCCAATGTGCCTTGGCGGTGTAGACACCGTTAGCATGACATAGCTGAGGGAAGCACCTGGAGGCTAGTGCGATGGATGAACAAGTCATGGATGACTTGGAGGGATCCAAGAGGCGTGAGGCTGATGGAGGTGGCTAGAAGGCTTAGGTCTAGGCTAAGGGTGGTCTAGCAAGTATGGGGGCACCATACTTGGGTTAAAACCTCATTCTTGAGGTTGGCAGTCGACTGGCATTATGGCCGGTTCGACTATCGTGAGTCGACTTGAGTTCGACTGTCAATTTAGAGCTAGAATTGCTGCGCGACCAAGGGCTGGAGGCCGATCGCTAGCTAGTGTCGAGCCGCAGAATGCTCGTAGCCGACCGCTGGCCGACTACGTCCGGGGCCGATCGCCAATGTTGGCAATGATCGCCAAGAGATCCGTTGGAGTTTTTCCAGCGTGGATCGATCCGTTGTCTCACGACAACAGTGGCATCAGTCGACTGGTGACTTATGGCAGTCGACTGATAGGCGGAAATCCAGCCCGATGCAGATTATAAAGGCAGCTCGGAAGGAGGGTTTCAGCAGCGATTTTCTTGGGCGAAATTGAAGGGGGAAGTTGGTGCTTTCCAGTCCTTCAAAGCTAGTTCAAGGCAATCAAAGATCAAGCAATCCAAAGTTCTTGTAAAGTTTTTTTTCCTTTACTTGCATTGTATTTCTTACTTGTATTTGCTTGTATCTTGTGTATTACTTAGTGTAATCCTTGTACGAGGTTTCTCCGCCTCCGGATTGTTCCGAGAAGGAGTTATTATTGATTAGTGATTGCGTGTGCATCACTAGGGCTCTTTAGAGCTCGATCCGTGGAGTAGGAACCGTTCGGTTCCGAACCACGTTATATACTTGTGTTTGTGATTGTTATATTTCGTTATTGCTTTCGTTTCTATATTCCGCTGCGCTAACGAAATTGTAGACACGATCACGATTGAATTCCATCTTCGTACGGTCACAACGCTATTCACCCCCCCTCTAGCGCCGTCAAATCTCCAACATCCTCCTCCATCAACACTTGGCCGGCGCCCATCCTAGAGGCCTCTCCCTTCTTCCTTGGCCGGCGGTTCTCCTTCCATAGGTGGCCGGCATTCATCTTCCTCCCTTCATCCTAGAGTGGCCGGCGGCAACACTTCTTGAAGTTGGCCGTCGCATCATCTAATTGTTCCTTGGCCGGCGGTTGCACCAAATTCCCTAATTATGTGGCCGGTTCTAGATAGGAAGGTATTTGTACTTTCTTCTCTTTGTTCGCAGTGGACAAGGTGGAGAAGAAAGAAATCTAGAAGGCTTCTACTCGTGGAGGATCTTCGTCCACACGTCGTCCATGAGAAGGATAGGACATACGGTAGAAGATCGTGAGGTATAAAGTTATTTTAACTTTATTTACAGATCTAAGCTTGTTCTTTTATGTTTTGATTATACATGTGTAAATTAGTAAATATATTGTATAATCATGGACCCTGAAGACAAACACAAAAACCGACGATCCGTCCGTCGTCTCTTCCGCGGCTAACCAACTAGAAGAGTTGAGTGGCTTGAACAACTAGTTTGTTCAAGCGATCACTCAAGTTGTTAGCACGACGACGAAATGGTTGTGCTAAGGAAGCTCATCTCATCCGGATTAATTCTTTCATTAGTGAAAATTTTAATCTGGGGACATGGGAGCCATTGAGCCTCCGAAGCATCCACCTACACTTTTGGGGCTATGCACTTCAGACAACTGTTTACTTGTTAAACAGAATGCCAACCAAGGTAGTCTCTACTACTCCATATGAGATATGGAATGGTAAGAAACCTCATGTATCTTACTTGAAGATATAGGGTTGTCCAGCTTATGTGAAGCGAACAGTATCAGACAAATTGGATGCTAAGTCTGATAAATGTCTATTTATTTGATACCCTAAGGAAATAAGGGGTTACCAATTCTATCATCCTGTGGAACAAAAGGTGTTTGTTTCAAGGCATGCTGTGTTTCTAGAGAAAGAGATTCTCTTGCAAGAAAATAGTGGGAGTATCGTCGAGCTTGAGGAGGCTCGAGAGACTCAAATAGACATTGATGAGATACCTGGTGAAGCACAACAGCCGATAACTCATAGTGATGAGCAATCGGCTGGACCTACTGTAACACCACATCTTCGTAGATCTTGTAGAACACGAAACATTCCTGAGAGATATGGATTTCTCGTAAGTGAATCGAACGACGTGTTACTCATTGATGATGAGGAGCCTACCAGTTATGAAGAAGTGCTGACAAGTTCAGAAAGGGATAAGTGGCTTGAAGCCATGAAGTCGGAAATGAATTCCATGTATGAAAACCAAGTTTGGAACTTGGTTGACCCACCTGAAGGCATCAAGCCTATAGGGTGCAAGTGGGTTTTCAAGAAGAAAACCGACATGGATGGTAATGTGATTACCTATAAAGCTAGATTAGTGGCGAAAGGATATCGTCAAAAATAAGTTGTTGATTATGACGAAACCTATTCACCTGTAGCTATGCTTAAATCCATTCGGATGCTCCTGGCCATAGCGGCTCATTATGATTATGAGATATGACAGATGGATGTGAAAATAGCTTTCCTTAATGGAAATCTGCTCGAGGACGTGTATATGATACAACCTGAGGGTTTCACATCGGTTGATAAAACCAAGGTATGCAAATTGCGACGGTCCATATATGGATTGAAGCAAGCATCCAAGAGCTGGAATATCTGTTTTGATGAGACGATCAAAAAGTTTGATTTCTCACAAAATCCAGACTAACCTTGTGTGTACAAGAAGGTTAGTGGGAGTGCAGTCGTGTTCCTAGTATTGTATGTCGATGATGATAGGATCTTTGTAACGGCTAGAGGGGGGTGAATAGCGTATGATCGTTCGTAGATGGAATTTGCTCGTGATCGTGTCTACAATTTCGTTAGCGCAGCGGAAATAGAAAAGTAATAACGATAACGAAATGCACAACACGCTAACACAAGCATATAATGTGGTTCGGAACCGCATGGTTCCTACTCCATGGATCGAGCTCTACGAGCTCTAGTGATGCGCATGCAACCACTGATAAACACTCCTCGGAACAATCCGGAGGCGGAGAAACCTTGTACAATAATGATTACAACAATAATCAAATGAATACAAGCAAATACAATGAAATACAAATGCAAGTAAAGGAAAAACACTTTACAAGAACTTTGGATTGCTTGATCTTTGATTGCCTTGAACTAGCTTTGAAGGACTGGAAAGCACCAACTTCCCCCTTCAATTTCGCTCAAGAAAATTGCTATCTTTTCCTCCATCACGAGCTCCTATTATAGTTTCAACCTATGCTGGAAAAAGTCGATCATTCGACTGCTCGGGACCATCAGTCGACTGATCACACTGTTGCTGTGAGACAACTGAGTAATCCACACTGGAAAAATCCAACAGCTAGGACATCAGTCGACTGATCATGAGCATCAGTCGACTGATGAGCTATCACTCGACTGCTCGTCGCAGTGGTCGAGTGAGACTCCATTCTGTGGCCGAAAATCCGAGCACCACGATAATCATCACGATCGCCGAGCCATCACGATCGCTACCCACGCCGCCGAACTAGGCCACAACCCGCAATAAACCCTAGTTGAACATGGCACATGAGGTTTTAGCCCAAGTATGGTTCCCCCATACTTGCTAGACCACCCTTAGCCTAGACCTAAGCCTTCTAGCCACCTCCATCAGCCTCACGTCTCTCGGATCCCTCCAAGTCATCTATGACTTGTTCATCCATCGCGCTAGCCTTCAGGTGCTTCCATCGGCTATGTCATGCTAACGGTGTCTACACCGCCAAGGCACATTGGACTTACGCCGCCAACCATTGGACTTATGCCGCCAAGAATCCCGCTTGGACTTTACGCAGCCAATATCAAACCCCTTGGACTTCTCATGCCAAGACTCAAGCTTGGACTTTCCCTTGCCAACCCATGTTGGACTTTTACATTGACAAGACCCATGCTTGGACTTTTCATGTGCCAAGTGTCCCACTTGGACTTTTCATGCCAAGTACTCAAGACTTGGACTTTACCAAATGCCAAGTGTTCAACTTGGACTTTCCATGCCAAGTACCCATGACTTGGACTTTACCTTGACAATTTCATTGTCATATATTTTTGTCGAACATAAAAACATCATTCGAGTCAAACTCGAGTCCTGGTCAATCGTGACCTGGGCCGATTGCACCAACAATCTCCCCCTTTTTTATGTTTGACAAAAACCAAACCATTTGAGTTAGACCGCTAACTCAAGTCTCTTACCAATTATTCCAAATTGGTGATCCCAAATATCAAACAAATTCTCCCCCTTTTTGACATACATCAAAAGGTTATCTCTCCAAGGAGGTCAATGTTTCATGGCCCAATGAGATCTTACAATTTCCCCCTTTGTCCAAAAATACCTAGGATGTCTACCATCTTCTTAGTGATAAGTCCCATATCACTCAAGAGAGACAATCCTATACACTCTCCCAATTTCCAAACTGGGTTTCTAAAAATCCATCAATTTTCCAAATTGATAACATTTTCTCCTTGGATACCTCCCCCTAAAGGCTTGCTCCCCCTTGACCATTGCGCTAACAATGTCCTTGGGAAGTCCCTAAGCCAATAGGAACTCTAAATCATCAAAGTTAAGGTTAGAAATTCAACATTGAACTTTCTAACACCTTAAAATTGATACAAACCCTAAACACCTTTCCTAATCCATATCCAGTGGATTTTCACCCTTCATCATGCTTCCCAAAGCATATCCTAGGGTTAGGAGTGGTTAGGGACCTTAACCGCAGTTGAAATCGGGTTAAGCAACTTTGGTAACCCCAAAATCAAGCTATCACGATCGACTACTACTACGATCGTGATGTGTCCATCACTTGATCGGCACGAACAGCGATCAAGTGATACTCACTAGTAGAGTCCAAACGCGCCCATCACGATCAGATCGTAGAGGCAATGACTAATAATCAAAACCTGATTTTCGTAAATCGACTTTTGGAAATTCATAAGTAATTCTACGTAAATCAAAAAATCACGAAACTTGATACGTATATTACTTATCACACATACAATCAGTGAAAAATTTTGGAAAAATATTTTTACCATTGAAATAGGAGATTGGTACAAAGTTCAAAACTATTAAAAACTTTAAAGTTTTTGATCCACTTTGTATCAACTTCTACAATGATGATGGCTATCAAAAGATAGATTTCACCAAGGTTTTCTAAATTGATTTTAAAATGTTTTTGAAAACCTATTTTGAACCATAATTTATTGACTAAATATACATAACTTGTATATTAGCTTTCCTTATGATTCTTGATGATAATTAAAATAAGTTTGAGTTCATCTAGATGCACTACCTATGCACCTTGAACCTAACTTATTATCCTAGCATCTCACATGTATCTAGGGTGTATAAATACACATGCATGTCAATGTGATGTGAGATGTGGGTTTTGATTCATTTTATCTAGGATTTCATGCATTTCCTAGGCAACCCTACTTGATTCCCTTATCAATGAGACTTCAAGTCATGTCATTTTCCTTAAATCAATGTTCAATCAAATTAATGCATGAAATGATCATGGCATAGTGATAGCAAAATAAAAACATGACCAATGATCATGATGTCATGGCATATGATGAAATTTAAGAACACATGACATCTAAAATAATCCTAAACAATGACATGACATGTTATATGATAAAATGCAATTTCACGTCATGATATAGCAACTTTCATAAGCCAACACAATAATACAAATACTCATCCAAACACACAAGATTGTCACAAATAGAAATTTCATTTAATCTAAAAGATTTCAGTCTTTTACATTCAAAATGGAGATTGGATATGCTCAATCTCACTACAAAAACTGAAAACCAAAGAAAATCTAACATCCTCTATATCTAGTCGTCTGCAGGAGGTGGCGGTGGAGGAGGCTGCTGACTCAACGTGCAGACCCGCATCATCTCAAACATATCGAGCTGACGCTGCTCGATGCAGCTCTGGGACTCCTCCATTCGATCAAGACGTGCGCCGAAAGATGCTTGGCCTGCTAAGATCTCTGACAGCCTAGAGTCAATTGTCTGCTGATAGTCCTAGAATCTAGACTCCAACTGGCCACGACGATCTGATGGACCCGCCGCTGATGCATCTGGTGGCAACTGATCCTCCTCACCAGCGACGTCTACATCCTCATAGTCTTCTGTCGCATCTCTGCATACCGGAGGAGGCTCTCTGCGTGCCCTGGGTGGTGGTCGAGGCGCCAACTCCATTTGTCCAGGCCCCATCCGCAGCTTCGCTAACGAGAAGTTGCGAATCGATATGCAGTCATACACCTCAGAGAGCGCTCTCAGAGAACCCATGTGAATGTTAATGCCTACGGACTCTAGCCATGCTGTGATAAGGTGACCATATGGCATATGCACTTTCCCTTGTACAGGGGAAATGAAATGCACTATGCAATAAAACATATTTAATGCAAAGTTTATGTCTAACCTATTACGCATGGCATATAGTAGAAAGAGATGGGGAGGCCGAATCTTGGCTAGACCCCGAGTGACGATAGGAAGAAAACACCCAACAATGACCTTGTAGAGTACATTGTCAGGTGCAGATAACTCACTAATATGGAATAAGTTCTGGGCTGGTGGACGAGGATGACCAAAAATGTGCTCATGCATGGATTCTAAAGAAATATGGTCAAATGGCTCGGGTAAAGGAGCGTCAAAAGTGGGGTAAAAGATGAAGGTGTCATCCGATGGCTTACACTCGAGAAACTCCTGCAGTATCGCAGGAGTGAACTCTAAATCGCATTTTGCAACGCGAGTAGTGTAGGTAGGGCCATCGTCTACCTTCTTTAGGTTCTGATAAAATTCCTTAAGAAGGTCATCGTTAATAGGATGGGTGCATAAGACAATTTTCATGAGATGATAGTATGCAAATAAGTCCATGATATCACTACAGTAGCGATTGAAAAAGTCCCTATCGATGTACCTAACCAACATAGGTTGGTACAATCAAGATTCACCCTCGGGTGGATCATTCCTACGGGCTCTCCTATTATGAATGCAATGTAATGATATGACACGCAAGGACAATAATACATGATTAGATAAAACTAAATTACAATGGAAAGGCAAATTAGGGCTTGGGTAAGAAGAGTGTTACTTATGTGCCATTTGGAGGTGTGACGATGGGATTCTCAGATATCGCTGAGGGGGTCACCGGAAAGGTCGCCGGAGGACTCAGACGCTGGAACCCTAATCGGAAACAGGAAAACAAACCCTAGAACGAGTGAACTAAGGCTTGAAATAAGTGAAAAATGCAAGAAAAGGGGCTTATCTATCAAACCTAAAAGCTTGGGCGGCTGGCACGTCCGGAAGGGTTGGTCGGAGAAGGGGATGGCGATCGGAGAGGAGAGGAAAACCGAAGGCGCGTCGCGTGAAGACATCGAACCCTAGCGGTTCGGCGTTATAAAATCGTGATGCAGTCGACTGATCGTGATTTATTAGTGGGTTTATCGAGCCAGCTGATCGCTTCCGGCCAAGAATCGATCGAACCTTCGCGGACGTACTTACAAGAATATCACGATCGATGTGGCTCATTAGTCGATCGGGTGTTGTCACCACTGATCGATGCGCGAGCACTTGACCGATACCCTCACCAAAGGAATAGCATCATCATCGATCGATGTTCAAGCGGCCGAGTCCTAGCGCCAAAGACTCGATCGCCGGACGATCGTATTATACGCTACAAGATGATCACGATCAAAACTATATCACCGATCGATATCTGATTTCCTATTCTGAAATTCAGAAAATCTCGATTTCTTCATCTAAATTATTCCATTTTATCATGTTTAATCTTGTATATCGAACATATTGATGTTACACTTATATTCATGTATTCGTTAATGTATTTTAATGTTTTATTCCATTTTGGCAAACATTAACATCCAATGATTTCCAAATCCTAACATCTCACCCTTTCTAAGTGTTTGAAATACACAATCAAGGTAAAAGGCTTATTTTGTGAGATGCAATCCATCCTAGACATTCCTTCCATGCAAACACATGATGAAATATATGAAGCATGGTAAGTACAAGACATCAAGTTGTGTGACACTTGAGTATCACTCTAGATGTTACTTTTACATCCTAAACACACTTTTCTTGATACATGAACTTCTAAAGTGTGCCAACAATCAAAGTTACAAACTATGACCTCTAAATCTAGATTGTGCCAATTTTATTGATTTTCATGTTTTCAAGAAATATATTGACACATCCTAAATACCTTTAGGATTAAGGCTCAAATGTATTTCCAAGGTAACCATAACCTTGAAAATAACCTAAAGTGCCACCTTTACCATGGTTGAGTTAACTACTCATCCAATCATGGTTGGCACATTCTAATCCATTTAACGTGAATCAATCACGCTCTTTGGAACCAAAAATCTATTAGAGCTCATTGAATTAATTAGGTATTCCTTAGGGATAACATCCCTAGATACCTTCCTAATGACCCTCCTAGGCTTGTTAGCCTTGGTCATTGTGGTCTTACCTAGGTTGACTCCAGAGGTAACTCCCCTTGCAACCTTGGTCTTCCTAGACCTAGTTTGTGTTCCATAGTCAAATGGAACACAATGATAAGCTACCTTAGGCTTAGGTTTGTGACCCAAAACTTTCTTTCCCTTGGTTGACTTTTGTTCCTTAGGTCTTAAGTGTTGACTTTGAGTTTTTAACCTAGGAGTTTGATCATTTGACCCTTGAAATTGATTTTGTATATTCCTAAGGGTCTTTTCTAGTTTTTCAAGCCTTGACCTCAAGGCTTGATTTTCAACCTCTAATTGCCCAATTGTTTTTTGATTAAATTTTTGGGCATTACCATTTTCTCTAGGCATATGCCTATCCTTCTTAGGGTTAATGCCTAAGTGGTTTTCTATTTTCCTAATGCTTTCCTTAGGAAGAGTTTTTCTAGGGACATTAGTCCCAAATTTCTCCTTATTTCTTAAGGGGACATTTTTAGCACCTAAACAAATATGTCTATTACTTCTAGCATGCTTTTCATGTACAATAGCAAGAGAATTAAAATCCTTAGCATGCTCTTGCCTATTAACTAAAAAAGGTGCATTATTTAAATGATATACCTTAGGGTTTGCCTTAGTGGCTCCCCCTACTTGTGAAGCTCCCTTTTGCCCCTTCTTCTCCCCTTCGCATTTAATCCATAATGTCCCTTGTCGATTTGAAGCAAATCACTTGCTCCTTGCTCTTTTGTGTTGAGGCACCGATTTCCTTGACTTTTGGCGTCGGTGGAGCTTTCTTGACCTTCTTTGGGCACTTGCTCTTGTAGTGCCCAGTTTCCCTACACTCAAAGCAAATTATATGTTTTTTATTTAAAACCAAATTGCTTGAGTTACCTAGTTCGGTGGTAGAGACCGGAATTGGACTTTGGGCTTCTTCATCTTGACCGGATGTCGAAGCTTCTTCTTGATGTTCCGGTATGGAGGTTCTCTCCTCCCCCTCAATCCTTGAGGTGGATGCTTCTTCCACTTCCTCCACCTCTTCCGATCTAGAAGTTGGCTCCTCACTTTCTTGTGAGGATGATGATGATTCTTCTTCGGTCTCCTCCTCTTCCAAGTCTTCTTGGACCGATTCGGGATTGTCGTGGAACTTGAGCAACTTGTTCCACAACTCCTTGGCATCCCTATAGCTTCCTAATCTGGACTAAATGTCGTTAGGTATCAAGTTAATCAACATTTTTGTTAGCTTAACGGTTGTCTTGAATTTTTCCCATTGCTCCTCGGTCCATCACTTCATTTTGAGAATTTCACCGTTCTCCCCTCTCGGAGCATCAAAACCTATAGTCACAGCAAACCAATTTTTGATATTTGTCAATAGAAAATATTCCATCCTACCTTTCTAATACGCGAAATGTTCATGGTTGAAGGAAGGTGGAATGTTGACGTCATCACCCAATTTTTCTTGGAAATCCATATCCTTCCCTCTAGCTTCTTGACTCCGGGTTGTTAATCCGTAGAAGAGCCCCGGGCTCTGATACCACTTGATAGGATCTTTGTAACGGCTAGAGGGGGGTGAATAGCGTTTGATCGTCCGTAGATGGAATTTGCTCGTGATCGTGTCTACAATTTCGTTAGCGCAGCGGAAATAGAAAAGTAATAACGATAACGAAATGCACAACACGCTAATACAAGGATAAAACGTGGTTCGGAACCGCACGGTTCCTACTCCATGGATCGAGCTCTACGAGCTTTAGTGATGCGCATGCAAACACTGATAAACACTCCTTCTCGGAACAATCCGGAGGCAGAGAAACCTCGTACAATAATGATTACAACAATAATCAAATGAATATAAGCAAATACAATGAAATACAAATGCAAGTAAAGGAAAAACACTTTACAAGAACTTTGGATTGCTTGATCTTTGATTGCCTTGAACTAGCTTTGAAGGACTGGAAAGCACCAACTTCCCCCTTCAATTTCGCTCAAGAAAATTGCTATCTTTTCCTCCATCACGAGCTCCTTTTATAGCTTCAACCTGTGCTGGAAAAGGTCGATCAGTTGACTGCTCGGGACCATCAATCGACTGATCACACTGTTGCAGTGAGACAACGGTGTAATCTACGCTGGAAAAATCCAACGGCTAGGACATCAGTCGACTGATCATGAGCATCAGTCGACTGATGAGCCATCACCGATCGCCGCCGCAGCGGGTCAAGTGAGACTCACCCGTGGCCGAAAATCCGAGCACCGGGCCGATCGATCACACGATCGGGCCGATCGATCGAGCCATCACCAATCGCCTAACTCGCAATGATCGCTAGGCTACAACCTACACACAAACCCTAGTTGATCTGGTCCCGCCACATGGCACTAGCACACCTCAAACATGAGGTTTTAGCCCAAGTATGGTTCCCCCATACTTGCTAGACCACCCTTAGCCTAGACGTAAGCCTTCTATCCACCTCCATCAGCCTCATGTCTCTCGGATCCCTTCAAGTCATCCATGACTTGTTCATCCATCGAGCTAGCCTTCAGGTGCTTCCATCGGCTATGTCATGCTAACTGTGTCTACACCGCCAAGGCACATTGGACTTATGCCGCCAAGACTCCGCTTGGACTTTACGCCGCCAACCATTAGACTTATGTCGCCAAGACTTTCGCTTGGACTTTACGCAACCAATATCAAACCCCTTGAACTTCTCATGCCAACACTCAAGCTTGGACTTTCCCTTGCCAACCCATGTTGGACTTTTACATTGCCAAGACCCATGCTTGGACTTTTCATGTGCCAAGTGTCCCACTTGGACTTTTCATGCCAAGTACTCAAGACTTGGACTTTACCAAATGCCAAGTGTTCAACTTGGACTTTCCATGCCAAGTACCCATGACTTGGACTTTACCTTGAAAATTTCATTGTCATATATTTTTGTCGAACATCAAAACATCATTCGAGTCAAACTCGAGTCCTGGTCAATCGTGACCTGGGCCGATTGCACCAACAGATGACATATTACTTATAGGAAACGATATTTCAATCTTACAGTCAGTTAAGGTTTATTTATCCAAGACATTCTCCATGAAAGACCTGGGATAAGCAACCTACATCCTCGGGATTAAGATCTATAGAGATAGATCAAAACGGTTGCTTGGTCTTTCACAGTCTACATATATAGACCGAGTGCTAAAGAGGTTTAGCATGTCAAAATCCAAGAAAGGTTTCCTACCCATCAGGCATGGGGTACACCTTTCGAAGTCTATGTGTTCGCGCACAGAAGATGAGAGGATTTGCATGAGTAAGATTCCCTATGCATCCGCAATAGGATCTATCATGTATGCTATGTTATGTACGAGGCCTGATGTATCGTATGCTCTGAGTATCACGAGCAGATACCAGTCTGATCCAGGAATGGATCATTGGGTGGCTGTTAAGACGATCCTTAAGTACTTAAGAAGAACTAAGGATGTGTTCCTAATATATAGAGAAGGGGACATGGTGATACGTGAGTATACAGATGTCAGCTTCCAGTCAGACAAGGATGATTCCAGGTCTCAGTCTGGATATGTGTTCACCTTGAATGGGGGCGCAGTGAGTTGGAAAAGTTCCAAACAAGACACTGTAGCGGATTCTACCACTGAGGCAGAATACATTGCAGCTTCGGAAGCAGCAAAGGAAGCAGTTTGGATCAAGAAGTTCATTTATGAACTTAGTGTGATTCCAGCCATTGTTGAAGCAATACCGATCTACTACGACAACAATGGAGCAATTGCACAAGCGAAAGAGCCAAGGTCTCATTAACGATCCAAACATGTGCTTCGCCGCTATCATCTTATCAGAGAGATCATTAGTAGGAAAGAAATACAAATCGAGAAAATCCCCACTGAAAGGAACTTAGCGGATCCTTTGACTAAGGCATTACCTCAAAGTATGTTTGAGGGTCATGTTACAGCTTATGGTATTGAATACCGTAGCGATTGGCATTAGGCCAAGTGGGAGTCTGTTAGTAATATATGAGAGATGTCCTAAGGCAATCGCCTTATGTACGAACCATTTATATGATAAATGAAGATTCACTATTTGAGTATACATTGTTTCATGTATTTAATTGTATCTTAAACTCATTTACTGAATGTCCACGATACGACTCACAGCATGAGAGAATTTGTGATGGGATCACAACTAGTGAGTATCTCTACATGTGTAATTGTGATGTATCGGAATTATTCCTAGTCGATGAATTGATGGATTTGGACACCATCAATTCTGTCGAGACTAGAATGAGGTATACTCCTTGGTGTAGCCAAGCAGCTGATTCTCACTGGCTGGAGACATTGTGATGTCCGGAGTTAATCGTGGATGTTATGGTAACTAGTTCATTGGAGTGACCAGCCGTAAGACTTCATATGGTTCTCTGCATATATAGATATGTCAATGAAGTTCTTACTGTAGCTTAAGTGCGATGTTCCTTTGACTTGCGGTATTCAAGTCATCTTGATCATGGAGACTTATGCTTTGACATCTTAAGCAAACATCTCTAAGGAGATGTGGACCCGGGATGATTGGGTATAAGTCGAAGTGATCGAAGGTGTTTGAATAGCCTATAAAGGATTCACCACTCCTTGCGAGGAGATGTATACCCATGGCCTCTCGTCAGATTGTTACTAAAGTCTTTGGCCAAAGCATTACATGTTTAGAGTAAGGTACTCTTCAATACATGTGCAGTAACTAGAATCCGTAGGACGAGAAAATGATACTTGGGCTAGGTGTGACGTAGTCAGTCTAGTGAGGACTGACACTATAGACCATGTCCTGAACCAAGTGGGTATAAGATGAGTGAAGGGAATGGGGCACGATTCATTCAAGCTGCTGAAGGGTTTCAGAAATAGTTCTGGATCAACTGTTGATCTTTTCGGTTAATTGGGGATCATGATGTACTACTAGGTGCCACTCATGATCGTTCTATAATTAATGGTTAATTATAGACGGCCAACATAAACCGAGAACCTATTTGGTCACACGCACAATGAGCGTAATCCGAAGGATTTAAAACGAGCTTGAGAATGAGATTCTCAGACCGAGAGAAACTAAGTTTGGTTGGACCAAATAAGAAGCGAGCATGAAATCGTTTCAGTCGCAATGGAAGCATGGATTGTTAGGGATCGTTTGGAAGCTAGAGGGGGGGGGTGAATAGCGTCAATGGATTTCTTTCGCGTTTGTTTCTACAATTTCGTTAGCGCAGTGGAAATAGAAAAGTAATAACGATAACGAAATACACAACATGCTAACACCATGATATAATATGGTTCGGAACCGCACGGTTCCTACTCCACGGATCGGGTTCGTATGAACCCTAGCGATGTCAATCACACACCACTATAATAATAACTCCTTCTCGGAGCAATCCGGAGGCGGAGAAACCTCGTACAATATGATTACAACAATAATCAAGTAGATACAAGCAAAAACAATATGAAATACAAATGCAAGTAAAGGGAAAACACTTTACAAGAGCTTTGGATTGCTTGATCTTTGATTGCCTTGAACTAGCTTTGAAGGACTGGAAAGCACCAACTTCCCCTTTCAATTTTGCTCAAGAAAATCGCTATCTTTTCCTCCATCATGAGCTCCTTATATAGCTTCAACCTGTGCGGGAAAAGGTTGATCAGTCGACTGCTCAGGACCATCAGTCGACTGATCACACTGTTGCTATGAGACAACGGTGTAATCCACGCTGTAAAAATCCAACGGCTAGGACATCAGTCGACTGATCATGACCATCAGTCGACTGGTGAGCCATCACTCGACTTCTCGTCTCAGCAGTCGAGTGAGACTCCATTCTGTGGCCGAAAATCCGAGCATCAGTCGAATGATAACATAATCAGTCGACTGCTCATCCATCAGTCGACTGCCTAACAGTGGCAGTCGACTGCTAGGCCACTTTCCGTAGTCAAACCCTAGTTGACTCAGTCCAGTCGACTGCCACATGACACCAGTCGACTGGCACACCTCAAACATGAGGTTTTAACCCAAGTATGGTTCCCCCATACTTGCTAGACCACCCTTAGCCTAGACCTAAGCCTTCTAGCCACCTCCATCAGCCTCACGCCTCTCGGATCCCTCCAAGTCATCCATGACTTGTTCATCCATTGCGCTAGCCTTCAGGTGCTTCCATCGGCTATGTCATGCTAACGGTGTCTACACCGCCAAGGCACTTTGGACTTACGCCGCCAAGACTCCCCTTGGACTTGATGCCGCCAACCATTGGACTTATGCAGCCAAGACTCCCGCTTGGACTTTACGCCGCCAATATCAAACCCTTGGACTTCTCAAATGCCAAGACTCAAGCTTGGACTTTCCCTTGCCAACCCATGTTGGACTTTTCATGCCAAGACCCATGCTTGGACTTTTCATGTGCCAAGTGTCCCACTTGGACTTTCCATGCCAAGTACTCAAGACTTGGACTTTACCAAATGACAATTACATTGTCATATGTTTTTGTCGAAACATCAAAACATCACTCGAGTCAAACTCGAGTCCTGGTCAATCGTGACCTGGGCCGATTGCACCAACATGGATGAGCCGTGTCTTATGAAGACATAATAGATGAACCAAAATGGTTTGGTTCTAATCTAATGGAGGAGAATAAACCAAAGGGTTTGGTTTATTTTAAACGAATGAACCAAAGTTGGTTAGGTTCGTTTTAACTTAAAATAAACCATCATGGTTTGGTTTATTTTAACTTATATTAATGGAGAGGGTTAACGGGCCTTATGGTTATGATCCAATAACCATTAAGAGAATTAGTTCTCTATAAAAGAGGGCTTAAGGGTTTGTTAAAGCCCTAATCCAAAAACCCTAACCTAAGAGTTGCCGCCCACCTCCCCTTGGTGATTTTCGGCGCCAACACCTCCATTGCCATCGCCCAGCCCCTTGTGCCGCCGTCCAAATTGTTGTCGGCATCCAAACTTCGGCCGGTGATCCTCCGGCAACTCTCCGGTGATCTCCTTTGGGTTTGGCATCAAGGTGAGCTTCATCCTACCTTTTTGGCCGGCTCTAATTCCTCCACCAAAGCTGTCAAGTTTTCTGGACAGCTTGTTTCCCTCTTGTCGGAGTGTCGTTTAGACGACGTTTGGAGCTCCTACAGCACCTTACTTACCGGGGATTCGATCTCCGGTAATCCTCAGAGGTGGAGGACGAAGGATTCGTCAAACGGTTGACGAATACCTCACCGGAGAAGCGAGTTTTGAGGACTCATTTTTGGATCCGAATTTGGATTCGGATCGTGATCCTCTCTCGATCACGTCGTCTTCAACACGAGGCTAGTAACCCGTACGAAGACGAGGCTCGTGACTTAGTGAAGTCATCCTGAAGATACTCGGCGTGGATACGGATAGAGACGATTCTAGCGAGGATCGTTCCGGTTGATGCCGTTCCCGCTACACGTGATACGAAAGGTATACGTAGTTAAATTTCCTTTTATTGCAAAATTTATATTTATGGTTATGTCTACACATGTTATACTATGCATGCGTGTGATGTGTGTGTTGTAATAAATGTAGATTTATTTTTATATTTCTTTCGCTGTGCACATGTTTACGAAACATGTTCGAACACACACTTGCCGCGGTGCTGGAAACCCAACAATGAGGAGGCAATCCAAGATAAAGATGCAGTATCTTGGCGAAGTTCAATGAATGCTGAGATTGAATCTATGGATTCAAATCAGGTCTGGGAGCTAGTAGAACCACCCGATGGTATTAAAACCATTGGATGCAAGTGGATCTACAAAAGAAAGAGAGGAATAGATGGGAAGGTTGAGACCTTCAAAGCGAGGCTTTTTGCGAAGGGGTATACTCAGAAAGAGGGGATCGATTATGAGGAAACCTTTTCGCCAGTAGCCATGCTTAAGTCTATCCGGATTCTCTTATGCATAGCATCTCATATGGATTATGAGGTGTGACAGATGGATGTCAAGAGGGATTCATCTATATGAAGCAACCAGAGGGATTCATTGCTAAGGGCAAAGAGTATCTTGTATGTAAGCTTAATCGGTCCATTTATGGATTGAAGCAAGCTTCGAGATCTTGGAACATCTGCTTTGATGAGGTAATCCAGTATTATGGATTTATTCAAAGTCCGGATGAGTCTTGTGTATACAAGAGATGTGATGGAAACGTAGTGGTATTTATTGTACTATACGTAGATGACATTTTGTTGATTGACAACAATATCAAGGTGTTATCGGATGTAAGGGTATGGTTGTCCAAACAGTTTGATATGAAGGACTTGGGAGAGGTGGCACACATCCTTGGGATTAAGGTTATAAGGGATCGTAGGAAAAGGATGTTGTGTTTATCCCAAGCTTCATACATAGACACGATTATGGATCGTTTTAGCATGCAGAACTCCAAGAAGGGTTTTCTACCTTTTAGGCATGGAGTTCCTTTATCTAAGGAGATGTGTCCTAGAACATCTGAGGAGATAGAGGAGATGAAAGCAGTTCCTTATGTTTCGGTAGTAGGAAGCCTCATGTATGCGATGCTATGTACGAGACCAGATATCTGCTTCGCCGTGGGCATGGTCAGCAGATATTAGAGTAATCCAGGACATGGACATTGGACTGCAGTAAAGCATATATTGAAGTACCTGAGAAGGACTAAGGATTATATGCTAGTTTACCGGATAGACCAATTACTCCCTGTGGGTTACACGGATTCCGACTTCTAATCTAATAGGGATAACAGTAAGTCTACCTCAGGTTTTGTGCTTACTTTGGAAGGTGGAGCCATTCTATGGAGGAGTGTCAAGCAGAAATGCGTGGCGGACTCCACCATGGAAGCTGAGTATGTGGCAGCCTCTGAGGCGGCCAAAGAAGTTGTGTGGCTCAGTCACTTCCTGATGGACTTGGATGTGATTCCTGGTTTTCCCAGAACTATCACAATTTATTGTGATAATAGTGGTGCAGTTGCAAACTTGAAGGAACCACGAGCCCATAAGGCAAGTAAGCACATAGAGCGCAAGTACCACCTGATACGAGAAATCGTAAAGAGAGGAGAAGTTGTTGTGGCCAAGATTGCATCGGAGGATAACCTGGCAGATCCTTTCACTAAGGCCCTTCTGGCGAGAGCTTTCGATTGGCATGTGGAGAAAATAGGGATCATATGTATGGTAGTTTGAGGACAACATAGTCTTTTAGTATAAGTGGGAGATTGTTGGGATGTATACTAAAAAGTCTATCTTTTGTATGAACATCTTATTTTGAAATAAGAATCACATGATCATTATTTGCATATTTTTATGGCTATGCATATTGTCTAATACATTACATTGTAGATAACATAGTGTGTGGTGTCACACGGGAGATCATATTATCGGTTCCTTGTAAAGTATAAGTAAAGGCTCACAACCGAGATGACTTTGGACAAACCATTGGAATGGTTGTAGTGTGATTTGGGATTGGTTTGTCTTGACCATAGAATCACACTAGTGCACTTCATGTGTATTGAGCAGGACCGACTTAGAGGTAATTTGATTTATTGTTGACTACATAATCGAATCATACCTCTGATATTATATTGCACATACTCTTAATCCCGATATAATAACTGGCACATATACTTAGTATTCATCTCTTTGATTTACCAATGGAGAGATTTATAGATTAAATCGATAGGCTCGGTAAGTTGGGAGATGATATTATTTATATGGTGTGTCATTGATTATAGGAGGAAACCATGTCCTATATATTATGATGATGATGTCCCTTTGAGGAGCTCATAAGGTTCATCATGTAAACCCTGCAGGTGGACTTGGTCCGATATGATGAAAAGGTTGAGTAATACTACTCATGGAGTTAGATGTCGATTAATTAATGGTTAGTAAATTAATTAATCGATGGACATTCGAGATCTTAAACACGGAGAGAAAATGTACACTAAATATATGGAGCCCATATTAACTTATGGGGGTTGGTGAGGTAGATCAATGATAATCCTTTAATGGATTGGATTATCATTAATGGATCCGACTTTATGTGGGCTTGATCCATGGGTGGCCAAGATCCAACTCATCCTCATGGTCCCTATTGTAGCCTATTAAAATCTCATGAAGCTTAGATCCAATGGATAGAAACAAAACTCTTGATCCAAAGGTAGAGATTAAATATCTAGATCCGACGGTTGAGATTAAATCCCTAGAACCAATGGTGGAGATTAAAATAAGGCTTATCCCTAAACTCTATAAAAGGATGCTTAAGGGTTGGCGTGGAGGGAAATTGAGAAGCAAGGGGAGGCTTGGAGTTGGCGGCAAGGAGTTGGAGCTAGGGTTTGGGCTTGGCGGCACCAAATAAGGAAAGACTTTCCTTGTCTTCTTCTTCTCCATTGGTAGTTGGAGCCCATCGAAGCCTTTCCAGCCCTTGGCCAGCATCCAAAGGAGCTCCTCTCCTTCTCCTTGACTGGTGGAACCAAGGCTTAGGGTCCTCCTATGAAGCTCTTGGCTGACAACCATTGTTTTCTCTCTTCTTCCTTCTTGGCCGGCGGCAATCTCCAAACTTGGAGTTTGGTGGTTGGTTGAAAGAAGGAAAAGAGCCTTGTTTCTATTCTTCCTCTTGCTCAGAACGAGCAAGGAGGGAAGATTGGTGATCTAGGAGCTTCAACTTTTGGTAGATCGTCGCCCACACGACATCCGAAAGGAGGAAGGTCATACAATAGAAGATCGAGAGGTATATCGATTCTCTATTTTCATTTGTTACATGTTTATATTTGTTTTTCAATTATGAGCATGATATATTCTGTTTGTGGCTAAATAATACTTGGATCCCGAACATAAACATAAAAACCGTCGATCCGTACATCGTCTATTCCGCGGTTATTCATGGAATAGAGGTTAGTCGCTTGAACAACAAGTTTGTTCAAGTGACTACTCTAAATGAATAGCACGACGATGACAAGGTTGTTGGGGTTTTCCCTTTTGTGTAGGATTAAATTTTTAATCCGGGGACATCAATGGGATCACCATGAACAAGCGACTGAGTTGATGTGGGAAGCGAAGTTTCCCGTCACGGTTCAAAACCAACAGTATCATCCTAACATCTCACTCATGTTATGTTTTCAATCAAGGTAGCCTATGGTGAGTGTGAGATGTATCCTAAAGGTATTTATATACTTAACCTAAAATTTCATGCAATTCTATACAAGGTTAAGTATCATCCTAATATACCACATGATCATAAAGATATATATGCATTGATTTTACATTATGATCATGAAACAAATGTATTCATCAATTAATAATCATGCATTAGGTATCATTTATGATAATAAGTCAAGTATCACCTAAAACCATGATTTGGACCTTAATGCCTATGACTATGTACCAAATATCAAGATGATAAATCATGATTGCAAACATACATGACAATTTCATTAATTATCATGATTTAAGCATTATTATCAATTTATGGACACATTATCATCACACAACACTATTTCTAAAAATGAAGTCACACCATCCTAAGTCAACCAAAATATGATATAGATGAAATCCTTATGGTTGACTATCCTAGGGTTTTCCTAACCCTTAAGGATGGATTTAGGAACCCAAAACAAGTTCTTTCCTATTGGGTTCACTATAAATTCCTTAGGGATCCATTTTCTAGCTATTGTTTTCTTTTTATCTTGACCACTAGCAATTAATCATTTATAGGCCTTTTCATTTTTCTTTTCCTTATATCCTAGGTCTTTCTTGTTGAAACTAGCTCTTTGGCTCCCTATGATCATGTTAAGGGTGTTGGAGCCTATGGTGAATTTTTCTAGGGCCTTGGTTAAATGTTCTACTTTCTCCCTTAAAGCCCTATTTTCTTCTATGCATGCATCATTAACATCTAAAGGCATATAGTTATCATGTGAGCATGCATCATCATTATTATCATTAAAACATGCTTTTTCTAATTTTTGTTCTAAATTCTTAATTTGATCAAGCATGCTTTTATTTTTATTTTTGGCTCTAAATAGATCCTTAGTAAGACTAGAAATCATGGAAACTATTTTGCTTGGTGAAAGGTCCGTTACCATAGTTTCCATGTCCTCTTCTTCGGATGAGGAGGATGATGAAGCTCCCCCTTCACTAGAGCTCTCCTCACTTGTGCTTGATCTTTCTTCTTGCTTGGAGGAGGAAGTGGAGTCTAGGTCGTCAAATGCCATTAGTGCCAAATTTGTGACGAAGGCATTTTTTTCTTCCGATGATGATGAGGAGGAAGGGTCATCCCAAGTTCTTGCTTTTAGTGCTTTGGCCTTCCCCTTTTCCTTGGCCATCTTCTCCTCTTCCTTCTTCTTGCTCTCCTTTTTCATCTTCTTTTCTTCTTTCTTTCTCCTCTCTTCTTTGCTCTTGTTTAGGAGGGGACAATTATCCCTTATGTGTCCCTCTCCTTAGCAATTATAGCAAATCACCTTCCCCCTTGGTCTTCTCCTCCTATCATTAGATTTATTAAATTTAAAACCTTTTAATGCACGCCTTACCCTCCTTACCATATAATCTTCTTCCGTGCTATCCATGGAGGAGGAGGAGGAAGCTTCATCGGAGGAGGAGGGAGTCTCCATCTTCTTCTTCCCTATGTTGGCCATCAAGGCTACTCCACTTGAAGGTTGAATTTTAGGCTCTTCTACTATTCCTTCGAGCCTTGTTTCATGGAGCTCCATAGTTGAGAAGAACTCCTCCAAGGTGCTCACTTCTAAATTCTTGGACATGTAGAAGGAGTCCACAATTGAGCTCCATTTTGATGATCGGGGAAAGGCATCAATTGCTTTCATGAGCATGTCCCGGTTGGAGAGCTTTTCACCTACACTTGTCAAACCGGTTAGAATTTCCTTAAATCTAGAGTGTAGGGATTTTACCTTCTCTCCCTTTTCGAGTTTGATATTGGATAATTGGGAGCAAAGGACATCTCTCCTTGCTAACTTCGCCTCGGATGTGCCTTCATGAATCTCTATTAGTTTCTCCCACATTTCCTTGGTGCTAGCACACTCCTCTATCCTATTCACTTCTTGTTGGGGGAGTACGTTGTAGAGGTGATGTTTGGCTTTTGAGTTTGCCAAGTACTCCTCCCTTTTCCTCTTGCTCCACCTTGATTTTTCCAATGGCTCCCCTTCTTCATCCCTAGGCATTTTGAAACCATTTTCCATAATTAATAGAATTTCGAAATCGGTTTCGAAAAATACCTCCATTCGCTTCTTCCACCAAGGGAATTCCCCCTCGAACTTTGGCAGATGAATATTAGAGTCGACCTCTCTTGATGAAGTGCTTATTGCGGCGGTTAGTCCTCGACAAGAAACTTGGCTCTGATACCACTTGTAGGGGATCGATATGTATATGTTGGCCGGCTAGAGGGGGGTGAATAGCCTTTGTCGTAGACGGTGGAATTCGTTCGTTCGTTGCTCGCTACAAAACTATTAGCGCAAGCGGAATAAGAAAATACAAACAATTAAAGACAAAACAAAAGAAGAATAAACACAAACGCTAACACCGCAATGTAATGTGGTTCACGGCTACACCGCTAATCCACGGTCTGATTCGTCCAAGGAGAATCACGCCTCAAGCTTTCACTATTTTCTCCTTTGCACTAAGCTAGGTGGAGGTAACCTCTTTTACACAAGGATCACTCTTCTACAATAGAATGAAGATTAGCACAAGTAGAAGAGTGGAAAACGTTTAGGGCACTTTGGGAGCCGTTAGGAGTTCAAACATTAGGCCCCCAAAGCCCCACACCCTTCCTCTTTATAGAGGAAGAGGGTTTCTTCCCGTTGACACAGGAGCAGATGACTCATGTCCCTATCAGTCGACTGGTCCTATAGCCGTTGCCCAATAACGGCTGCTTTCCACGTTGGATTCCATCCAACGACACCATCATCAGTTGACTGATCTTACCATCAGTCGACTGATGGACTATCAGTCGAGTGCTCACGAGTTCGACTCGCTTCAGGTTCGACATCGCCTTCATCACCAATGCTATTCCATGGTAGTCATCACGGGCCAAAACTCGTCGATTGGATACCATGAACCCCGTTCAACTCTGATCAGTCGACTATCATTCCATGGCAGTCAACTGATGTCGGAAAATCTCATCTGACACTTAGCTAAATGTCCAAGTTTCACCTAAGAGCACTACCCCTTCCCGGGTTACATTCACTCACTCTCATCCCTCAGAATCCCTCTCCTTTGAAGTTATCTTCATCCGATCACATCCCTCGGATGTGCCAAGCGCACAACTCTGCACCGCCATCCTTCGTGTCTCGCCCTGAAGTCTACTTCCTCCAGCTTCACTCCAAGCTCCTTGTCCGGCGGTCCCTCGGATGCTCCAAGCGCACGGCTTCCGCAAAGCTATCTTTCACCGACTCAAAGACCGAGTCATGAGATGTTAAACTCGCCAAAGCTCCATGTGCGTATTACTAAGTCATGTAAGACTCCAACACACATATCAAATCCATACATCCTAACTTAAACCCTTTTCCACATACATCAAAACCATATCAAGGGTTGATTGCACTAACAGGCATCAGTCGACTGATGGCGACGAATCAGCCTTTGTGGTAGGTCAAAACAGATAACGTTTGATGCAGTCACTTTGTGATAAAATTTGTTACCACTTCGTGATCTGTTCAGAAAGATGATGAGACATATTCTGAGGACAAACTCTATAAAAGGAAGGGAGGATTCCAACCCCAAAGCATCATCAAGATTATTTTCAAGTGCTCCTACAATGCCAAAGCTCCAACATCGTCATAATGTCGATGCGACGTCAAGCTTCCATCTTATTCGTCAGCAGCAGCAACAAGTAACATATTTTGTTATTGTATTCCTTATTTTTATTCGTAACGAGGTGAGGTAGGCTTGTTGCCTCATCCTCGTACTTTCGGTTTTGTGATCGTTATCTCCTACCTCCATCGAGGAGATCTTATAATGCTTTGCCCTCCGTACGCGGTCTAGGACCGTTAGGGCCTTAGAGTAGCAACCATTGGGTTGTGAACCAAGTAAAAAAAAATATGTCTTTTTATTTTTCTGCTGTGCGTACTCGTGTATCGAACGAACGAACGAAAAGATTTACGCTCGCTATTCACCCCCCCCCCCCTTAGTGATGCTTCTCGATCCAACAATTGGTATCAGAACGGGGGCGCTAGGATTTGATGAAACCACCAATCTAGCACTTTTTGGTTTTCTTTTCATATTTTTCGAGTCGCATTTTTTTTAGGTTTTTTTCCTCCCGCACTACTAATCCAAGACGAAGTCTTGGTACGCTTCTTTTGGTTGTGTGTTTGCAAGTATACTCTTTTGAAGTAGTCGACGGTAAAACGACCATAACTTTTCGCACAAGTGGACTCACAAAATGATATACCTACCAAATCAAAGCTCTCTGAGAGATCTACATTTCTTATGGGGTTTACCTTCATAACAAGATGTTTCCAGCCCCAAAAACCCAAATATTGGGGACCCAAACATTTGACAAGTGGACAAATGCAACCAAGAGGCAAATCGAAGCCGATGCAAGAGCAACCCAAATATTGCAATGCGGCTTGTCCAAGGATGAACTCAACCTCATCGGACCATTCATTAGTGCCAAAGACCTCTGGAATAAATTGATTGATTTACACGAAGGGACATCTGATGCTAAGGTATGTAAAAGATATTTACTTTTAAATAAACTGTACAATCTAAAGATGCAGGATCGTGAGATCGCCACCCAATTACATGCGCGGATCCAAGACATCGTTAACGGTCTTCACTCGATCGGGCAAGCCGTAGAGAATCGGGACCTTATAAGGTATGTTTTAAATGCTTTCCCTAGGACTACCTTGTGGGCATCCATTGTCGATGCCTACAAGGTCTCTAAGGAACTTTTGAAGCTCAGGTTAGACGAATTATTTTTCGAGTTTGAACTTCATGAGCAGACTAATGTGGTCTGGGCTGAGAGAGGTATTGCTCTACTTGCAGGACAAAGAAGCAAGCCACCTACTAGGCAAGAAGATGGACTCGAACCCGAAGACGAATCAGAGTCCGAATCCGAAGAGGTGAAAGCAATAGTGAACGTAGTGCAGAAGATCGTTCGGAGGGAAAGGAGGCTACTAAAGAACCAAAAGAGGGCACAATTCAAATCAAATCAAAAGAAGGCTTTCCATGCAACTTGGGACAACAAAGAAGACATTGCTTACATGGCAAGACCGGAGGAGTTCGAGTCAGAGTCCGAATCCGAATCCAATTACAACATCGACTCCGAACTCGAGGACTACTTCGAGAAGCAACTCAAAGCCGGACTAAAAGAGAAAATTAAGGTTAGCCGCTCACTAATTCATACGCTTTACAATACAATTAAAATTCTTACTAGGAAATTAACTAAGTCCGAGTCTAGGGTTGAGTCGTTACTTGAGGAGGTTAAAACCCTCAAACAAGAGGCTACTCTAACCACTTCAACTAGTCAAGTTCAAGAGGGAAACTCAACCCAAATTGAAAAACTTGAGGAGGAGAATTCTCTCTTGAAAGACCGAGTTCAAGAGGTCAAGGCTAGGTTGGAAAGGTTCACGTTGGGATCTAAGAACCTTAACCGACTAACTTGGAACCCAAAGAGCCGTGTACAACAAAGTCGGACTCGGATTTAAGTCAAAGACTACGAATAGATCATATATGTCTATCATAAATCGTAGTCATCAAAGAGTCCAAGCATGGGTCCCAAAGGTTTTATTGAACTCACATATAAGGACTAATAAGTATTGGATTCCCCAGGATCAAGTTCATTATTTGAATAGACCATATTGGTTCAATGGTCCAGGGGGAGCTAACACTAAAATAGTATACTCGCTTACTTAACAAAACCATTGCATATTTTATTTTAATTTTTAGAATGGCTAGACAGGGAAAATAATTTAGTCAACTCTTGACAACATAGTATCAGGATGCGATGAGATGATAGAGCGTTAGGGAAACAAAGTCTCGTGTATTCGAGCTAGATAAGGCATATCTAGCTTGGTGCACTTGACCGAGTGGAACTAGATGAAGCTACCTCACCGTATCCTAAACTAGTTAGACCAGGAAGTAACTCTAAGTGACTTAAGTGATATTTTCTTGAATTTGGATTTGTCTAAGGAAGTGGTCATTGTTCCGATCAAAGAAGGCCCCTGTGCCTCGCCATGATCTGGAAGCCAGTTTCTCGAAAAGTTACTTAACGATCTAAAGGTTAAATTCGAATCTAACCCAACGTTGACTATCTTTAATCAATTTAAAATCATCTAAAAAAATATATAAGGTGAACAAATTCTAAGATACATAGAATGGGTGAGCTGTTAAGGATAATTGAAATATAACCTCTTCAAAATACTACTTATTTTCTCAACTATTGTACTTAACAACTCTTAGGCCAAAGTTTAGCGCCCCCTACATCTCTTATACTTCATATATTTGACTAAGGGGGAAAGCAAACTAACCCTAAGGGTTATATTACAAACCTTTAGATTATTGGTGCAGAGGGACACACCTCGAACCAATCTATCTAACTACTGCTAGATGCATGCTTGGACTCATATTTGATTTATCTAGATGCATGCATATACGGTATTGTTTTTAAAACCCCTATTTTATACGAAATCCCCAACATTCTTTTTTGATTTATGGCAAAAGGAGGAGAAGAGCAAAAGTAAGGGGGAGGGAGTAACAAAAAATTTAATTTTGAAAATTAAAGTTTCTCTTTCAAAACTCACCTAGGGTTAAGGGGGAGTTTTGGTTAAGGGGGAGTTTTTGGGAATGACATTCATCATCTACTATACTTGTTTTATGCTTTACTTTTCCTTAACTTTGTGTTGGTTTGCTATAGATCAAAAAGGGGGAGATTGTTAGTGCAGGGGCACCAGATAATCGAACCTGTGTTTTGATTATGGAAAAAACACAAAGTTAAATTTACATCGTTATCTCACGAGCTAAATCAAGTGTGCAGAAAAGTACTAAAGCTGGAGCTGAAGGCTAACGACACCCGGAGGAAGCCGTGGTGGTCGGGCGACACTCAAGTGACTTCGGAGGGAGCCGAAGGAATCGAGTGGAAGGCCGGAAGCGAAAGCGACACAGTAAGTATCGAGGTAAGCTCGTGTGAGTGAGAGATGGTAAGGTCATGTCCATTGTAGGGGGACGACCGTAGAAGGCGATCCGACTAAGACTTTCTGTGGAAGGTCTAGATCGAGATCGGATGGTTAGAAACCATCGCATATATCATTTTCTGTGCTAACCTCTTACTGCAGAGAAGTGGTCAGGCTGGCAGTCGACTGCTAGACATTGGGCAGTACCGACTGATGCTCATCAGTTGACTGATGGGAGGCATCAGACGACTGATGGTGATGAATCAGCCTTTGCGCTAGGTCAAAATGGATAACGTTTGATGCGACTACTTTGCGATAAAATTTATTACCACTTCGTGATCTGTTCCGAAAGATGAGGAGACATATTCTGAGGAAAAACTCTATAAAAGGAGGGGAGGATTCTAACCCCAAAGCATCATCAAGATTATTCTCAAGTGCTCCTACAACGCCAAAGCTCCAACATCGTCATAACGTCGACACGACATCAAGCTTCCATCTTCTTCGTCGACAGCAGCAACAAGTAACATATTTTGTTATTGTATTCTTTGTTTTTATTCGTAATGAGGTGAGGTAGGCTTGTTGCCTCATCCTCGTACTTTCGATTTTGTGATCGTTATCTCCTACCTTCATCGAGGAGGAGATCTTATAGTTCTTTGCCCTCCGTACGCGGTCTAGGACCGTTAGAGCCTTGGAGTAGCAACTGCTGGGTTGTGAACCAAATAAAAATAAACGTGTCTTTTTATTTTTCCGCTGTGCATACTTGTGTATCGAACGAACGAACAAAAAGATTTACGCTCGCTATTCACCCCCCCCTCTAGCGACGCTTCTCGATCCAACAGTGGTCACTTGAACAAACTTGTTGTTCAAGTAACCTACCTCTTTTCTTCGATTAGCTGAAGAATAGACGATGTACGGATCACCAGTTTTTGTGTTTGTCTTCGGGGTCCAAGTAAATTAGCCACATACAATACATACAATTTGCATAGAATAAAAAAACATACTTAAACAAGAATTATACCTCTTGTTTACCTCTAGGTCATCTATTGTATGTCCTTCCTCCTTTTGGACGTCGTGTGGGCGACGATCTTCCAAAAGTCAAAGCCTGCTAGATCACGTTCTCCCCTTCCTTGCTCGCTATGAACAAAGGGAAGAATAAAACAAAACTTCTTCTCCTATCTAGAACCGACCACCAAGCCAAGGAATTTGATGTTCTCGCCGACCAAGGAGAGGATGAAGGAGATGGTGTGGGCGCCGGCCAAGAGATCCAATGGAAGAAGAAGGAGCTACCCTAGGAAAGGAGAAGCCGGCCAAGATCATAAGAGAAGAGAAAGCCCTTATCCTTTTCTTGTGTTGCCGCCGGCCCTAAGGGAGAAGCCAAACAAGTTGCCGCCCCACCCTTGTAACTCCAAACCCTAGCTCTCCAAAATAACTCTTGCCGCCCAAGCCAAGGGAAGCAAAACCCTAATCTCCCAAAAGATATGTGTGCCGCCCAAGCCTTAGCCCTCCTTTTATAGAGCTAGGCTTAAGCCTCTTTTCAATCTCCACCGTCGGATCTAGAGATTTAATCTCCACCGTCGGATCTAGATATTTAATCTCCATTGTCGGATCTAGAGTTCCATTTTCCACCATCGGATCTAGGCTTCATGAGGGTTTTAATAGGCTACAATAGGGACCATGAGGAGGAGTTGGATCTTGGCCACCCAATGGATCTAGCCCACATAAAGTCCAATCCATTAATGAAAATCCATTCCACTAGAGGATTATCATTGATCTACCTCACCAACCACCATAAATAAATATGGGCTCCATATATTAATTGTACAAATATCTCTCCGTATTTAAGATCTCGAATGTTGGTCGATTAATTAATTTACTGACAATTAATTAATCAACATCTAACTCCATGAGTAGTACCACTCAACCTTATCATCATGCCGGACCAAGTCCACTTGTAGGGTTTACATGATGAAACTTATGAGCTCCTCAAGGGGACATCATCATCCTAATATATAGGATATGGTTTCCTCCAATAATCAATGGCACATCATGTAAATAATATCATTTTCCAACTTACCGAGCCTATCTATTTACTCTATAAATCTCGCCCATTGGTAAATCAAATAAATAAATACTAAGTTCATGTGCCCATTATTATATCAGAATTAAAAGCATGTACACCATAATATTTGAGGTTCGATTCAATTATGTAGTCAGCAATAAATCGAATCACCTCTATGTTGGTCATGCTCAATACACATAAAGTGTACTAGTGTAATTCTATGGTCAAGGCAAACCAATACCAAATCACACTACAAACATACCAATGGTTTGTCCAAAACCATCTCGGTTGTGAGCCTTCACTTATACTTTACAAGGAACTGATAACATGATCTCCCGTGTGACACTACACATCATGTTATCTACAATGTAATGTATTAGAAAATATGCATAACCATAAATATGCAAACAATGATCATGTGATTCTTATTTCAAAAATAAAGATGTTCATACAAAAGATAGACTTTTCAGTATATATCCCAACACGCTAAGGGTGGTCTAGCAAGTATGAGGGCATCATACTTGGGATTAAACCTCATGTTTGTGGTTATAAATCGACTGGGGCTTTGGACCAGTCGATTGGTCAAGGGTTTTAACACTTGGCAGCCTAGTTGACTTTTGGTAGTCGATTGAGGTTATGATCAGTCGATTATCGTGAGTCGACTAGGGTTCTACTGTGGTAAAATGCCTTGGTAGTCGACTGCCAGAATTGGGCAATCGACTGATAGCAGTCGACTGTTGGTCGAGTTACGGGAGCAGAATACTCGTTAGCCGACTAGTCAGCCGACTATGGCCCTAGCAGTTGACTACTGGGTAATGGCAGTCGACTTCAAGTGTAACCATTGGCTTGAATGCCAATGTGGATTAAGTCCATTGTGAGACAACGGTACTGTTTGCAGTCGATTGGGGGATTATTGCAGTCGACTGCCAGGCTGAAATCCAGGTCGCAAGGAGGCTTAAAATGAGCTCGACGGGAGGGATTTACATAGCAATTTCTTGGGCATTTTGAGGTGATTTGTTAGTGCAAATCAGGGTCTTCAGGCACGGTTCAACCAATCAACAAGCAAGCATCTAAAACAATAGTTGTAAAGTTTTCATTACATTGTTTTATGTATTTCATTTATATTTACATGTATTTTGTTTCTTATTATTGTAAGAACCTTTGTACAAGGTTTTCTCCGCCTCTGACTTATTGTTGAGAAGGAGTATTTGATTATTAGTGGTGTTTGGCATTGCTAGAGCTCAATCGGTGGAGTAGAAACCCCAAGGTTCTGAACCACGTTATATCAATGTGTTATTGTGTTGTGCTTGTATTGTGCATTTGTTTTTATTGTTATTATTCCATTGCGCTAACAAGTGTTGTAGATGATCAAGCATGAACAAATTCCATCGACACAACGAACGCGCTATTCACCCCCCTCCCGTCTAGCAGTCATCAATGTTCCTACACCTTTGCCAGACATATCAAAACCAAACACATACTTGGGTTGATTGCTCTAACAGTATGGTTGTTAACCTAACCATAGAAAAGTTGGTACCTTAGGTCATTTCCAAGGTTATGTGATACATTGGAAATGAGATAAGAATTGTGATCCTAAGGAATTTAGGATGTGCCAATAGAATTGAAGAAGCTTGAAAAATTGATCAAAATTGACACAATTGGCGTAGAGGTATGTTGTGCAAAAAAGCATTGTGGATTTAACATACTCAATGGGTTTAATTTTCATTATGTCAAATTTTCTATTTGGCATAATCCTAGATAATGAAAATTAGAATTATGGCTTAGATAATCTTGTTGCACTTCATACACTTGTTAGTAATATATGAGAGATGTCCTAAGGCAATCGCCTTATGTACGAACCATTTATATGATAAAAGAAGATTCACTATTTGAGTATACATGTTTTATGTATTTGATTGGATCTTAAACTCATTTACTAAATGTCCACGATACGATTCACAGCATGAGAGAATTTGTGATTGGATCACAACTAGTGAGTATCTCTACATGTGTAATTGTGATGTAACGGAATTATCCCTAGTCGATGAATTGATGGATTTGGACACCATCAATTCCGTCGAGACTAGCACGAGGTATACTCCTTGGTGTATCCAAGCAGCTGATTCTCACTGGCTGGAGACATAGTGATGTCTGGAGTTAATCGTGGATGCTAGTTGTGGTAACTAGTTCATTGGAGTGACCAGCCGTAAGACTTCATATGGTTCTCTACATATATAGATATGTCAATGAAGTTCTTACTGTGGCTTAAGTGCGATGTTCCTTTGACTTGCGGTATTCAAGTCATCTTGATCATGGAGACTTATGCTTTAACATCTTAAGCAAGCATCTCTAAGGAGATATGGACCCGGGATGATTGGGTATAAGTCAAAGTGATCGAAGGTGTTTGAATAGCCTATAAAGGATTCACCACTCCTTGCGAGGAGATGTATACCCATGGCCTCTCGTCGGATTGTTACTAAAGTCTTTGGCCAAAGCATTACATGTTTAGAGTAAGGTACTCTTCGATACATGTGGAGTAACTAGAATCCGTAGGACGAGGAAATGATACTTGGGCTAGGTGTGACGTAGTCAGCCTAGTGGGGACTGACACAATAGACCATGTCCTGAACCAAGTGGGTATAAGATGAGTGAAGGGAATGGGGCACGAATCATTCGAGCTACTGAAGGGTTTCAGAAATAGTTCTGGATCAACCGTTGATCTTTTCGGTTAATTGGGGATCATGATGTACTACTAGGTGTCACTCATGATCGTTCTATAATTAATGGTTAATTATAGACGACCAACATAAACCGAGAACCTATTTGGTCACACGCACAACGAGCGTAATCCAAAGGATTTAAAACGAGCTTGAGAATGAGATTCTCAGACCGAGAGAAACAAGGTTTGGTTGGACCAAACATGAAGCGAGCATGAAATCGTTTCAGTCGCAATGGAAGCGTGGATGGGACGTGTCTTATGAAGACATAATGGATGAATCAAAATGGTTTGGTTCTAATCCAATGGAGGAGAATAAACCAAAGGGTTTGGTTTATTTTAAACGAATGAACCAAAAGTTGGTTCGGTTCATTTTAACTTAAAATAAACCATCATGGTTTGGTTTATTTTAACTTATCTTAATGGAGCGGGTTAACGGGCCTAATGGTTATGATCCAATAACCATTAAGAGAATTAGTTCTCTATAAAAGAGGGCTTAAGGGATAATTAAGCCCTAATCCAAAACCCTAGCTTGGAGTTGCCGCCCAACCTTCATTGCCGCCCAACCTCCATTGCCGCCCAGCTTGTTGTGCCGCCGTCCAGCTCCTTGCCGGCGACCAAGCTTCAGCCGGTGATCCTCCGGCGACCCTCCGGTGATCTCCTATAGTTTTGGCATCAAGGTGAGCCTTTTCTTCCCTTGGTTGGCCGGCGCCTATCTCCTCCACCAAAGCTGTCCAGTTTTTCTGGACAGCTTGTTCTTCTCCCGTCGGAGCGTCGTTTGGACGACGGTTAGAGCTCCGACAACGGCTAACTTACCGGGGATTCGATCTCCGGTAATCCTCTGAGGTGGAGGACGAAGGATTCGTCAATTGGTTGATGAATATCTCTCCACAGAAGCGAGTTTTGAGAACTCGTATTAGGATCCGAATTTGGATTCGGATAGTGATCATCTCTCGATCACGTCGTCTTCAACACGAGGCTAGTAACCCGTACGAAGACGAAGCTCATGGCATAGCGAAGTCATCCCGAGGAACTCGATGTGGATACGGATAGAGACGATTCTAGCGAGGATCGTTCCGGTTGATGCCGTTCCCGCTACACGTCATACGAAAGGTATAACGTAGATAAATTTCCTTTTATTGCAAATTTAAATTTACGGTTATGTCTACACTTGTTGTACTATGCATGCGTGTGTTGTGTGTGTTGTAATAAATGTAGCTTTATTATTTTTATTGCTTCCGCTGTGTTCATGTTTGCGAAACGTGATCGAACACATACACGCCGCGGTGCCGGAAACCCAACAACACTTGCCATGCTTCATATGTCATATCGTGTGTTTGCATGAAAGGTGTGTTTCTGATGTATCGCATCTCACAAAATTATAAGGCTTATTTTGGTTGTGCATTTCAATATCTAGAACGGGTGAGATACTAGGAATAAAATTTTTGTCTATTAATGCTTATGAAAATAGAATAAAATGTCAAAACGCATTAACACATACACAAATACAAGAATAATACTAGTATAATTGGTACACATGCGATAAACACACAAAATGCAACACAATTGAATTGAAAATTTCAATCCTCAAAAATTTCAGTCGAATATTCAGATATTAGTCGACTGAAGTTACTGTAGCATGATACAGAGAATTGAGCAGTCCACTATTGAACCCTAGCAATTAACTGCCAATGTTGTAACACAGCTGTAAAAAGGTGAGCAGTGGATTGCTGTGGGGCAGCAGTCCACTGATGACCGTGATTTTACAACCCCAAACCCTAGCTGTTCGGCTTCTTCACGCGAACGTTCTCTTCTACAACTCTTGCCTTCTTCCTGTCCTAGTATCTCCGACGACTTTGGCTTTCAGTATGTCCTAAATCTCCAATCCTAGGATTTTTACACTACTCTTTCTCTCTATCAATCTAATGAAAGCCCTTTCTTCTTCCTATTTTCATCGATTCTGGGCAAACTAGGTTTCTAGGCTCAAGGGATCACTTCCGACTATCCTTCTCCAGTGTTCTTGTGCTTCGTTTGCAGTTTACAACATCACATCCAAGATGACACCAAAGTAACAACCCTAAAAACCTAAACCACTAATTATTAATGTTTTGTCATGCTCTAATTAAATTTTTCTTCATTAATTATCATTTGCATTGCATACATTTAGAAAAAACCGTAGGATATATGCCGGTGATGGATCCCAGGCTCTGTCTTGGATGTATCAACCTATCGCTGTGCGTTATCTAGATGAGCCATTCTTTAGGTCTTACTATGGGGATGCCATTCAACTAATCATGCATTATCAATTAGCAAAGTTAGTATTTTGTAGACATCCCATTAACATAGATCTCATTACTGAATTGTACACAAATCTCAAGAGGGTTGTATATGGTCCAATATACTACACTCACATTGAAAAATGCAATTTAGAGTTCACTCCTAAGATCCTACATGAGTTTATGGAGTGTCGACCATCTGGCGACACTTTCTTCTTTTATCCTACTCTTGATGACCCTTTTCCAACCCCATTTGACCATGTCACTATAGAGTCTATGCATGAGTTCTTTTTCCATCGACCTCGTCCTTTGGGTCAATATATCTTTTTAATTAATGCTTTATTTGCCCCTGACAATGTGTTATACAAAGTCATTGTTGGATGTCTTTTACCCATAGTGACCTGGGGTCAGACCAAGATCTGTCTTCCCCATCTATTCCTGATGTATGCTTTGCATAATCTTCTTGATGTCAATATTGCATTGAATGTCTTCCATTGCATAGTTCACTTTTCCTCTCTGGTCCAAGGGAAGATTCACATTCTCTTCAGACACATTATTATTGAATGGTTGGCATCCATTGGCATCAATACCTCCAAGGGGAATTTGAGGCCACTATTATACACTTATGACTGCATCACCCTGAGGCAATTTGCAATAGCTGGCATGCAAATGGGCATTGGACGGATGGAGTGGTCAACGGCGCAGCAGTAACCGCCTAAGGAGCTAGAGGAGGAGACAACATAGGATCAAGAGGGAGAGTATTTTTTTGAGGACCCGGTTGTGTTTAAGCAACATACGTCCGCTCGTGTTACCCGCATTGAGTCTCAGCTGGAGGAGCTCCATGAGACTATAGACACACGATTTGAGGAGCTCGGTATTGAGCATACTCAGATTGGGTGGCATCAGATAGAGATGTATGACATGTTGTATACATTTATCCAGAGTCAGTAGCCTCCATCGCCTCCACCACCTCCAGGCGATGATGGCGGTGATTTGTAGTTTTACAGGTATAGGAGCGTCTTGTGTCTTTATTGTAGGATGATAGTGTCTTGTTTCTTTTTTTTACGTTGTCATGGGAAAATCTTGTATGTAAACCTTTTGAAAATGAATGAAATCATTTTGTGTCACTTAAATGTTCCTATTATTTACCCTATATTGTTTGGTTGTAATAATGTGTGTTGCATTGCTCATTACATGTGTTGATGTGTATGCTCATTCATTACTCTTATGCCATGCCATCATGTATAAGAAATAGCCTACCCCCAGGGCAACGGCGTGGTGGTTACAAGCAGAGCACTCCTCTGAAATGGCCTAGGGTCGATTCTGCCCTAGCAGCGCGCGCTGGGCGAGTGGCGGTGCATGATGCCCCCTCGTCCCAGTGTGGTCGGCCCATCAGGCGGCCCATGGGCCCTCTCGTGATGGGCCACCCGTCACTCTGATTTACCCTCGTCGACCGGTGGGGACTCTCGTTGAAGGCCGTGGGGCAGGGCCAGTCGGCCCTGAGGATTAGTGGGCGTAAGCCCTACACCTCAGGTTAATAAAAAAAAAAATGTATAAGCAATAGCCTTCTTTCAACAATAAAAACAATGTATATCATGACATCATAATTCTTATGGTTATTTTAATATGTCATGATAATTTTTCTGCTAATGGCATGTCTATACTTAGGTTTGTATTTATATGTCATGACATAATGCATCATCGGCTTATGCTTTAATTTATGCAATCACTACTATGACATGATCATTCATGCATTTAAGTTATTTCACATTGATTTAAGGACAATGACATAATTTGAAGTCGCATGGTAAGGGAATCAAATAGAGTTTCCAAGATAAAATACATAATCCCTTAGAATTAAGGAAGAACAAAAAACTCACATCTCATAAGGACCTTAATTTGACATGTGTGTGTATTAATACACCCTAGACACATGTGAGATGTTAGGAAAATGAGTTAAGTTCAAGGTGCATAGATGTTGCATCTAGATGAACTCAAACTCATTTCAATCAAAGGTATAAATCATGAGAAAAGCTAATATACAAGTAATGTATATTTAGCCCATAAACCATGATTGAAAATAAGGTTTTGAAATCATTTTGAAAAACCTTTGTGAAGTCTATCTTTTGATAGCAATCACCATTAAAGAAGTTGATACAAAGATTGTCAAAAATATTGAATGTTTCAATGCTTTTGAACTTTGTATCAATCTCACAATTTATTGAGTATTTTAATTTAAAACTATTTTTCACCCATCATATTCTATGTAAGTAATGTACGTATGAATTTTCAAGATTTTATAAAGTGCATATATTTACTAGTGCATTTGTAAAAATCATCTCAACAAATCTAATTTCTGGAAATCAGGCGACAGTCGACTATTGCTATCAACAGTCAACTGATCGCAGATCAAGTCGACTGCTGAGCTGATTTCGATTAGAAAAAGGTTTGTTTAGTCCATTTTCAGCCATGCTTAGGTACTCTAACATTTCCTAACCCTAGGATATGCTTTGGAAAGCATTGGAATGGTGAAATATAAGAAAATGATTAGGAGAGGCGTTTAGGTTTGAGTATCAAATTCTAAGGGAGGCTAAAGTTCAAGTTTTAACTTTTACCCTTAATTTTGATGGTTTAAGTTTCATATTGGCTTAGGAACTCTCAAAGGACATTGTTGGTGAAATGATCAAGGGGAAGCAAGCCTTTAGGGGGAGGTTATTCATCAAGGGATGATAAATGAGTTTTCCTCAAAGGGGGAGAGTTGGAGAATAGTGAGGATTTTCTCTCATTTAGTGATATGTGATTTATCACTAGAAAGAGTGAAGGAATCCAAGATATTTTTGGATCAAGGGGGAGAATGTAAGATCTCATTGGTATATGAGACATTGATACCCTTGGTAATCTTTTTGTTGTATGCCAAAGGGGGAGAAGTGAGGTTTAGGTTAGGTAAACCTTCACTATGCTTTGACATTGGAAGAGTTAAGGTTGGGCTTAAAATTTAAAGGTGTTGTCAAACATCAAAAAGGCGAGATTGTTGGTGCAATCGGCCCAGGTCACGATGGACTAGACTCGAGTTTGACTCGAGTAGTATTTTGATGTTTGATAAAATGATTAACAATGTGATTGTCATGGGAAGTCCAAGAATGGTCTTGGTAATAGTAAAGTCCTAGTAATTGGTACTTGGCAATTGAGATGTTCAAACATGGGTCTTGGCAAAGGAAAAGTCCAAGTAAGGGTCTTGGCAATGGTAAAGTCCAAGTCATGGGTACTTGGCAAGGAAAGTCCAAAGGTACAGTCTTGGAAGCATAAGTCCAAGAATGTAGTCTGGGTAGCGTAAAGTCCAAGTGAACTTTAGCGATGAAAGTCCAAGTATGGATACTTGGTAATTGGGAAGTCCAAGGGTGTGATATTGGCGGCGTAAAGTTTAAGTTGTAGTCTTAGCATCATAAGTCCAATGTTTGGCAGCGTAAAGTCCAAGTGTTTGTCTTGGGGGTCGTAAGTGGAAATGTATCTTGGCAAAGTAGACCCGATTAGTATGACAATAGCTGATGAAAGCACCTGAAGGCTAGCATATGGATGAACAAGTCATAAACCACATGGAGGGAACCGATAGACGTGAAGCTGATGGAGGTGGCTAGAAGGCTTAGGTCTAGGATAAGGGTGGTCTATCAAGTATAACGGGATTATACTAGAGTTAAACCTCATGAATGAGTTTTATCAGTCGACTAGGGTTATGGATCAGTAGACTGGCCGAGTGTTTGACACTTGGTAGCCTAGTCAACTTGGATCAGTCGACTGGGATTATGACCAGTCGACCGATCAAGGAGTTGACTGAGGCTCGACTACTGATCTGTGGCCATGCCCATTGACTGCTGGGGTTTAGCAGTCGACTGCTAGGTTTAAGCAGTCGATTCATTTAAGTGGACACGAGCACAGAAGCTTTGGCAGTCGACTATCGGGTAGCAGTCCACTGCTGGTAAGAGCAATTGACTACTATGGTATCCGTTGGAGTTTTTTGTAGCATGGATTGAGCCATTGTGAGACAATGACACTGTGGGTAGTCGACTGGTACGTTTTTGTAGTTGATTGCTGGGCATGAAATCAGCTCGATGCAAGTTATAAAAGAAGCTCAAGATGGAAGATTTTTCATCTTTTTTTGGGAAAATTTTGAAGGGGAAGTGCTACTATATTCCAGATCTTCAAGAGCAAGCAACAAGCAAGCAATCAAACATTCTTTGTGTAAAGTTTTCTTTACTAGTATTTATTTATTACTTAGTATACTTGTTGTATTTCTTGTATTACTATTCAAATAACTTTGTAAGAGGTTTCTCCATCTTTGAAGTGTTTTTCAAGAAGGAGAGGTTTATTAGTTGTGGTGTTCATCACTAGAGCTCACTTGAGCTCGACCCATGGAGTAGGAACCCTAGGTTCTTAACCAAGTTACATCATGTGTATTACGAGTGTTTGTTGTATTTTATTATTGCTATTTGTTTCCACTACACTAAAAATATTTGTAGACGAACATGATCGAACGAATTCTAAGAGACGAAGTGAAATCACTATTCACCCCCTCAGCGAAACCAACGTTCGTATAGATTTCTCTGCCAATTTCATGGCATAGTGAGCCATTTTACTAGCGACAATTCTTTGTCGCTACATGCCTCATGCTTCGACTTGGATGATGATAAGGAAATTTCCTTTTTCTCGTTCTTCTTCTTTTCTTTCTTCCCTATAAAAAGAGCTACACTTTTCTCCTTGGATGACATGTTAGCTTGCTCTTGTAATTCAAATTCACAAAATAGCTCTTATAATTTAACCAAAGAAACATCTCTAAAGACCTTATGGGCATCAACATTGATGCCCATAAAATGCTTCTAGGGAAAGATTGAGGGGCATACCATATCAAGTCCTGGTTGTCTACTTTCTCTCCTATAACGTAAAGTCCATTGACAATTTCCTTGAACCTTCCTTGCATTTGATTTATGGTTTCATTAGTCTTCACGAAAAAGGTTTGGAGTTGTCCTAGCAAAAGATCCCTCTTGGCTCTCCTTGATTCCTTTGAGCTTTCATTTAGCTCGATGAGCTTCTCCCATAGTGTAACACCCCGAGAGTATATTTGCCCATCGATCGAACGGTACCCTATTGTGACAATATAAGATACAATACCGATACAATGCCCACCTAACTATCGACATCCATAAATCATATATCACAATAAAATAACCCTGGCAGATAATAGAAATACAAAGACACACAGAAATCGGTGCGATTTTGACACAACCATAACTGGAAAACATAATAGAAATCAATACCACAACTAAAACCAAAACCATAATAGAAGTCGAATACATAACAACACAATTGTATACTAAAATGCAGAACCGATATAAAAATATCCAAAAACATAAAATCCAAAATAATATAACACCAATATGGAATAAAATCAAAATGCTCGATGTGAGATGGGATCAGCTGACGGAGCTCTAATGCACTCGAGGAATCTTCTACTTGCTACTTGGGTGATAGGAAACCCAAGTTTTATGGTGGTGAGCATAAGACTTAGTGGTATATAAAAGATGTGTATGAACTAAATAAACATATGGAGATCAACAGATATACAGTCTTGAAGATAATAACAAATAACCAATACTATAAATATAATAAATTCATATACCAACCTGATCCACCAGATGTGATGTGATGTACTGACTTACAAGAAAGTCTGTAATGACACAATTCATAACAACTTGAGCAAATATGTTGGAGTTTTGAGAATACAAGAAAGTCAAACCAGCACAAAAGGGCACTTGCCATCATTGTGGCAAGGAGGGCCACTGGCGAAGAAACTGCAAGATTTATCTTGAGTCCATGAAGAAGAAGAAGGTATCTGATGCCCCATCCTCTTCAGGTATCTTCGTTATTGATTGTCATTCTATTTCCTTAGACACTTGGGTATTGGATACTGGGTGTGGCTCACATATACGTAATGACATACAGGGGCTAAGGAATAGAAGAAGACTCATCAGAGGGGAGTCAAATTTGTGAGTTGGCAATGGAGCAAAGATTGCTGTGGTCGCCATCGGAACATATTTGTTGAAGCTCCCTAGTGGACTAGTCTTAGAACTGGAAAATTGCTATTATGTTCCTTCTCTAATAAAGAACATTGTTTCTATTTCCTGATTAAATAGAAATGGTTACAATTTGACGTTTAGTAGCAATTGTTGTTATATAACTTTGAATGACATTCTTTTTGGGACTGGAACTTTGAGCAATGGTATTTATATGTTGGACATATCCAGTGACATTTTCAATATCGAAGCGAGCAACAAGCATGCTCGAATGGATAATCAATTAGACTCCTATATGTGGCATTGTCGTCTTGGCCATGCAAGCAAGATATGCATGTCTGAATTACACCGATGTGGAATTCTAGAATCGTTTGAATTGGATTTATATGATACATGTGAATCATGCTTAAAAGGCAAGATGACTAAGTTACCTTTTACAAGAAAAGGTGAACGGGTGGAAGAGTTGCTTGGTCTAATACATATTGATGTATGTGGACCTATGTAAACTCAAGCTCTAGGAGGCTATAGCTACTTCATTACCTTCACCGATGATCAATCACGGTTTGGGTATGTGTTCCTGATAAAACACAAGTCTGAAGCCTTTGAAAGGTTCAAAGAATTCAGAAATGAAGTAGAGAAAGAACATGACAAGAGTATTAAAATTCTTTGATCGGATCGAGGTGGTGAATACTTAAGTCAAGAGTTTCTTGATTATATAAGAGACAATGGTATATTGTCTCAATGGACTCTGCTATATACACTGTAGCATAATGGTGTATCTGAGAGGCATAATTGGACCTTGTTGGACATGGTCAGGTCAATGATGAATCATGCGAATTTTCCCAAGTCCTTTTGAGGCTATGCACTTCAGACAGCTGTTTACTTGCTAAACAACATACCAACCAAGGTAGTCTCCACTGCACCATATGAGATATGGAATAGTAAGAAACCTCATGTATCTTACTTGAAGATATGGGGTTGTCCTACTTATGTGAAGCGGATTGAATCAGAAAAATTGGATGCTAAGTCTGATAAACGTCTATTTATTGGATACCCTAAGGAAACAAGGGGTTACCAATTCTATCATCCTGTGGAACAAAAGGTGTTTGTTTCAAGGCATGCTGTGTTTCTAGAGAAAGAGTTTCTCTTGCAAGAAAACAGTGGGAGTGTCATTGATATTGAGGAGGTTCGAGAGACTCAAATAGACATTGATGAGATACCTGGTGAAGCACCGCAACCGATAACTCATAGTGATGAGCCATCATCTGGACCTATTGTGACACCACATCTTCGTTGATCTGGTAGGACATACAATATTCCTGAGAGATATGGATTTCTCGTATGTGAATCGAACGACGTATTACTCATTGACGATGAGGAGCCTACCAATTATGAAGAAGTTTTGAAAAGTTCAGAAAGGGACAAATGGCTTGAAGCCATGAAGTCGGAAATGGATTCCATGTATGAAAATCAAGTTTGGAACTTGGTGGACCCACTTGAAGGCATTAAGTCTATAGGTGCAAGTGGGTTTTCAAGATGAAAATCGACATGGATGTTAATGTAATTACCTATAAGGCTAGATTAGTAGCGAAATGGTATCGTCAAAAGTGAGGTGTTGATTATGACGAGACCTATTCACTTGTAGCTATGCTTAAATTCATTCAGATGCTCCTGGCCATAACAGCTCATTATGATTATGAGATATGGCAGATGGATGTGAAAATAGTTTTCCTTAATGGAAACCTACTCGAGGACTTGTATATGATACAGTCTGAGGGTTTCACATCGGTTGATAAAACTAAGGTATGCAAATTATGACGGTCTATATATGGACTGAAGCAAGCATCTAGGAGCTGGAATATCCATTTTGATGAGACAATCAAAAAGTTTGATTTCTCACAAAATTCGGACGAACCTTGTGTGTACAAGAAGGTTAGTGGTAGTGCAGTCGTATTCCTAGTATTGTATGTCGATGATATATTACTTATAGGGATCGATGTTTTTGTCTTACAGTCAGTTAAAATTTTGTTGTCCAAGACATTCTCCATGAAAGACCTGGGAGAAGAAACCTATATCCTCGAGATTAAGATCTATAAGGATAGATTGAAATGGTTGCTTGGTCTTTTGTAGTCTACATATATAGACCGAGTGCTAAAGAGGTTTAGCATGTCGGAATCCAAGAAAGCTTTCCTACCCATCAGGCATGGGATAAAACTTTCGAAGTCTATGTGTCCACGCACAGAAGACAAGAGGATTTGCATGAGTAAGATTTCCTATGCATCCGCTATAGGATCTATCATGTATGCTATGTAATGTACGAGGCCCGATGTATCGTATGCTCTGAGTGTCACGAGCAGATACCAGTTTGATCCAGAAATGGATCATTGGGTGGCTGTTAAGATGATCTTTAAGTACTTAAGAAGAACTAAGGTTGTGTTCCTAATATATGGAGAAGGGGACATGGTGATACGCGAGCATAAGGATGGCAGTTTCCAAACAAACAAGGATGATTCCAAGTCTCAGTCTGGGTACATGTTCACCTTGAATGGGGGCGCAGTGAGTTGGAAAAGTTCTAAACAAGACACAGTAGTGGAATCTACCACAAAAGCAAAATACATTACAGTTTCGGAAGCAACAAAGGAAGCGGTTTGGATCAAGAAGTTCATTTATGAACTTGGTGTGGTTCCAGCCATTATTGAAGCAATACCGGTTTACTGCGATAACAATGAAGCAATTTCACAGCCGAAAGAGCCAAAATCTCATCAACGATCCAAACATGTTCTTTGTCGCTATCATTTGATCAGAGAGATCACTAATAGGAAGAAAATACAAATCGAAAAGATTCCCATAGAAAGGAACTTAGCGGATCCTTTAACTAAGGTCTTACCTCAAAGTAAGTTTGAGGGTCATGTTTGAGCTTATGGTATTGGATACGATGGCGATTGGCATTAGGCCAAGTGGGAGTTTGTTAGATATATATGAGAGATGTCCTAAGGCAATTGCCTTATGTTTAAACCATTTATATGATAAATGAAGATTCACTATTTGAGCTTATGGTATTTGATTAGATCTTAAACTCATTTACTGAATGTCCACAATATGATTCACAGCATGAAAGAATTTGTGATTGGATCACAACTAGTGAGTATCTCTACATGTGTAATTATCCCTAGTCCATGAATTGATGGATTTGGACATCATCAATTCTATTGAGATTAGCACGAGGTATACTCCTTGGTGTATCCAAGCAGCTGATTCTCACTGGCTGGAGACATTGTGATGTCCGGAGTTAATTGTGGATGCTAGTTATGGTAACTAGTTTATTAGAGTGATCAGCTGTAAGACTTCATATGGTTCTCTGCATATATGGATATGTCAATGAAGTTCTTACTGCATCTTAAGTGCAATGTTCCTTTGACTTACGGTATTCAAGTCATCTTGCTCATGAAGACTTATTGTTTGACATCGTAAGCAAGCATCTCTGAGGATATGTGGACCCAGGATGATTGGGTATAAGTCGAAGTGATCGAAGGTGTTTGAATAGCCTATTAAGGATTCACCACTCCTTGCGAGGAGATGTATACCCATGGCCTCTCATCGGATTGTTACTAAAGTCTTTGGCTAAAGCATTACATGTTTAGAGTAAGGTACTCTTGGATACATGTGCAGTAACTAGAATTCGTAGGACGAGGAAATGATACTTGGGCTAGGTGTGACGTAGTCAACCTAGTGGGGACTGACTCTATAGACCATGTCCTGAACCAAGTGGGTATAAGATGCGTGAAGAGAATGGGGCACGATTCATTGTAGCTGCTGAAGGGTTTCAGAAATGTGTCTGGATCAACCATTGATTTTTCGGTTAATTGGGGATCATGATGTACTACTAGGTGCCACTCATGATTGTTCATTAATTAATGGTTAATTATAGATGGCCAACATAAATCGGGAACCTATTTGGTCACACACACAATGAGCATAATCCGAAGGATTTATAATGAGCTTGAGAATGAGATTCTCAAACCGAGAGAAACTAGATTTGGTTGGACCAAATAAAGAGCGAGTATAAAATTGTTTCAGTTACAATGAAAGCATAGATGGGCAGTGTCTTATGAAGGCATGATGGATGAACCAAATTGGTTTGGTTCTAATCCAATGGTAAAGAATAAACCAAAGGGGTTTTGTTTGTTTTAAATGAATGAACCAAAGTTGGTTCGGTTCGTTTTAACTTAAAATAGACCAATGGGGTTTGGTTTATTTTAACTTAAGTTATTAGAGTGGGTTAACGGTTTTTGGTTATGAACCAATAACCGTTAGGAGAATGTGTTCTCTATAAAAACATGGATTAAGGGTTTTTCGTAGAGAACTTGTGAGTTGGAAAACCTAGCCACATTCTCCCTCTCTTCTCCTTGCCGCCGCCCAAGCAGCCCACGCCGCCAGCCATTGTTCCGCCGTCCACCTTGCTGCCAATGTCCAAGCTTCTTCCATTGATCCTCCGGTGACTCTCCGATGACTTCCCTTGGCTCCGGTGACTAAGGTGCAGCCGACCATCCTCCTTTGGGCCGGCGCAACTCCTCCACCAAGCTGTCCAGTTTTCTGGACAGCTTCTTTCTTTCATATCGGAGCATCGTTTGGACAATGTTTTGAGCTCCGACATTGGCTACTTTACCGGGGATTCAATCTTCGGTAATCCTCATAGGTGGAGGACGAAGGATTCGTTAATCGGTTGACGAATACCTCTCCTAAGAAGCTAGTTTTGGGCACTCATTTTCGAATATAAATTTTGATTCGGATTGTTATCTTCTCCGATCACATTGTCTTTGACACGAGGTTAGTGACTCTTACGAAGATGAGGCTCATGGCTTTGTGAAGCCATCGCGATGATACTATGCATGGATACAGATAGAGGCGATTCTAGCAAGAATCGCTCCAGTTGATGCCATTCCCGCTGCACGTGATAGGTCAGCTATAACGAGAGTAATTTTTTTTATTGCAAAATTTGAATTTATGATTATGTCTACATATGTTGTACTATGCTTGCATGTGAAGTGTGTGTTGTAATAAATTATATTTATTGCTTTTGAATTCTTTCGTTGTGTACATATTTACGAAACATGTTCGAACACACACTCACCTCGGTGCCAGGAACCCAATAGTGGTATCAAAGCCCAGGTTATATTTCGACATAATCATAAAATTGTTTTGCGATAGTCGTAATTGTATTTATGGAAATTTTCTACTTTTGAAAAGTTTATAAGTATTTATGAAAATTTTCTAATTTTGGAAAGTTTAGAAGTATTTATGGAAATCTTCTACTTTTGGAAAGTTAGAAGTATTTATGGAAATTAACACTTTCCATAAATAAACTATTTGATTAGATTTGGAAATTTATTTCCTAATTTAATCATGATTTGATTTGGGAATTCAAATCTAAAATATATTTTATTTCCATAAATAGTTTTGAGAATTTAGGAAATTTGTTTCCTACATTAAATTTGACTTTCCTTAATTGAGACCTTCCATAAATAAAATATGTAATTAGATTTGGAATTTTTTTTCCTAATTTAAACATGATTTAATTTTGGAAATCAAATCTTAAACATATTTTATTTTCATAAATAGTTATGACATATAAGGAAATTTTGTATATGCCATAGTTGTATTCCATGTAATTGCATTAGATGCATATTATTATGTCATGCATGTCGTGACATGTAGATGTATGCCATGTATGTCATGCTATCTAGATAATAGTTATTTGCATGCAAAGAGGATGAGACATAAAAACTCTTACACAATATCAAAGCCTACACCTTCCATTAATATGGTTAGAACTAGAGTTTCATTTCTTGTTTAGGTAGTTGGACTCTCTCCAAGCCCGGCTCGAACCCGAACATGTTCAAACCATGGAATAGTTTAATACTAATATGGTAAGAGTCAGAGGTTAATCGTTAGCTTTGGTTGTTGGACTCTCTCCAAGCTGGGCTAATTGGTTGAATGCGCTCTAACCATATTAAAACTATGTCTCGATTAATGGTTTGGCTTTAACTTGGAGCATCAGCTTGTTGGACTCTCTCTAAGGTCGCTGTGAAGGGAGGTGAAGTTGGGTGCTATGCATATGATTCATACTTGTTAATTAGTTAACAACCCGATGTATGTGTGAACATTCAATTAGTTGATAACACATTGTGATAGTTGTATATATTGTGATATGCAATTGGTATACTTGATACCTACCATCGTAGCTTTGAATGGCTTGTTGGACTCTCTCCAAGGTTGTTCATATCTATGTTGGATATCACCCCATTCGAAGATGGACCTACGATCTCCCAAAGTGAATTTGGGGTTTTTGAAATTTGAAAAATGAATGGGATTTATAAATGTATGTTGATGCTTTTTCATCTTTCTCATATATGCTCTTTTTGTATTTCTAGGTTTATCGATTGATCATGACGTCTTTGAATTTGGGCACTATTTTGGATTCAAACAAATTGACTGGGTCTAACTTCTTGGACTGGCTTAGAAACTTGAGAATTGTTCTCAAGGCTGAAAAGATCATGTATATCCTCGAAGAGCCTCTTCCCAACCGTCCTAGGGGCGATGCAACTCTAGACTAATTATTGGCCTATCAAAAATATGTGGCAGATTCTGAACTGACGAGTTGCATCATGCTAGCTGCGATGGTACCAGAGTTGCAAAAGCAGCATGAGCATATGGATGCTAATACTATAGTCTTTCATCTTCATGAGTTGTTTGATGAGTAAGTGAGATCTGAAAGGTTCGAAGTCTCCAGGCTCCTCTTCACCTCTAAGATGCAAGAAGGATCATCTGTAGTATAGTTTGTGCTAAAGATGAATGGGTACATCGAGCAGCTGGCAACCCTCGGGTTTGTGATGGATCATGAATTAAGTATTGACTTAATTCTGTATTGTTTGCCCAAGAGTTTCTCACAATTTGTGATGAACTACCAGATGAACAAACTTGAATCCACTATTCTGGAGCTTCTCAATATGTTGAAGACTGTGGAGCCTTCTGTGAAGCATGAGGAGAAGGCAGTTCTGTTAGTTGATTCCTCAAAGAAAGGTTATAAGAAGAAGCCAAAGGAACGGAAGAAAGGGAAGAATAAGAAGGCTAAGAAGGTAGAAGCAGCACAAAAGGGAACTTGCCATCATTGTGGCAAGGAAGGCCACTGGCGAAGAAACTGCAAGATTTATCTTGAGTCCATGAAGAAGAAGAAGGCATCCGATGCCCCATCCTCTTCAGGTATCTTCGTTATTGATTGTCATTCTATTTACTTAGACACTTGGGTATTGGATACTGGATGTGGCTCACATATATGTAATGACATACAGGGGCTAAGGAATAGAAGAAGACTCATCAGAGGGGAGTCAAATTTGTGAGTTGGCAATGGAGCAAAGGTTGTTGTGGTTGCCATCGGAACTTATTTGCTGAAGCTCCCTAGTGGACTAGTCTTAGAACTAGACAATTGCTATTATGTTCCTTCTCTAATAAAGAACATTGTTTCTATTTCCTGCTTAAATAGAAATGGTTACCATTTGATGTTTAGTAACAATTGTTGTTATATAACTTTGAATGACATACTTTATGGGACTAGAACTTTGAGCAATTATATTTATACGTTGGACAAATCCAGTGACATTTTCAATATTAAAGTGAGCAACAAGCGTGCTCAAAAGGATAATCAATTAGACTCCTACATGTGGCATTGTCATCTTGGCCATGCAAGCAAGAAATGTATGACCGAATTACATCGATGTGGAATTCTGAAATCGTTTGAATTGGATTCATACGATACATGCAAAACATGCTTAAAAAGCAAGATGACTAAGTTACATTTTACAGGAAATGGTGAATGGGTCGGAGAGTTGCTAGGTCAAATACATACAGATGTATGTGGACCTATGCCATCTCAAGCTCTAGTAGGCTATAGCTACTTCATTACCTTCACCGATGATCACTCACGGTTTGGGTATGTGTTCTTGATGAAACACAAGTCTGAAGCCTTTGAAAGGATCAAAGAATTCAGAAATGAAGTAGAGAAAAAATATGACAAGAGTATTAAAATACTTCGATCGGATCAAGGTGGTGAATACTTAAGTCAAGAGTTTCTTGATTATCTAAGAGACAATGGTATATTGTCTCAATAGACTCCGCCATATACACCGCAGCATAATTGTGTATCTGAGAGGCAGAACCGGACCTTGTTGGACATGGTCAGGTCAATGATGAATCATGCAAATCTTCCCAAGTCCTTTTGGGGCTATGCACTTCAGATAGCTGTTTACTTGCTAAACAGAATGCCAACCAAGGTAGTCTCCACTACTCCATATGAGATATGGAATTGTAAGAAACCTCATGTATCTTACTTGAAGATATGGGGTTGTCTTGCTTATGTGAAGCAGACTGTATTAGAAAAATTGGATGCTAAGTCTGGTAAATGTCTATTTATTGGATACCCTAAGGAAGCAAGGGGTTACCAATTCTATCATCCTGTGGAACAAAAGGTGTTTGTTTCAAGCCATGCTGTGTTTCTAGAGAAAGAGTTTCTCTTACAAGAAAACAGTGGGAGTGTCGTTGAGCTTGAGGAGGCTCGAGAGACTCAAATAGACATTGATGAGATACCTGGTGAAGCACCACAACCGTTAACTCATAGTGATGAGCCATCGGCTGGACCTATTGAGACACCATATCTTCGTAGATCTTGTAGGACACGCAATATTCCTGAGAGATATGGATTTCTTGTAAGTGAATCGAATGACGTGTTACTCATTGATGATGAGGAGCCTACCAATTATGAAGAAGTTCTGAAAAGTTCAGAAAGGGACAAATGGCTTGAAGTCATGAAGTCGGAAATGGATTCCATGTATGAAAATCAAGTTTGGAACTTGGTGGACCCACCTGAAGGCATTAAACCTATAAGGTGCAAGTAGATTTTCAATAAGAAAACCCACATGGATGGTAATGTGATTACCTATAAGGTTAGATTGGTAGCGAAAGGGTATGGTCAAAAGCAAGGTGTTGATTATGACGAGACCTATTCATCTGTAGCTATGCTAAAATCCATTCGGATGCTCCTAGCCATAGTAGCTCATTATGATTATGAGATATGATAGATGAATGTGAAAACAGCTTTCCTTAATGGAAATCTACTCGAGAACTTGTATATGATACAGCCTGAGGGTTTCACATCGGTTGATAAAACATAGGTCTGCAAATTACGACGGTCTATATATGAACTGAAGCAAGCATACAGGAGCTGGAATATCTATTTTGATGAGACAATCAAAAAGTTTGATTTCTCACAAAAACTAGACGAACCTTGTGTGTACAAGAATGTTAGTGGGATTGCAGTCGTGTTCCTAGTATTGTATGTCGATGACATATTACTTATAGAAAACGATATTTCTTTCTTACAATCAGTTAAAATTTGGTTGTCCAAGACATTTTCCATGAAAGACATGGGAGAAGAAACCTATATCCTCGAGATTAAGATCTATAGGGATTGATCGAAATGGTTGCTTGGTCTTTCGCAGTCTATATATATATACCGAGTGATAAAGAGGTTTAGCATGTCAAAATCCAAGAAAAGTTTCCTACCCATCAGGCATGGGATACACCTTTCGAAGTCTATGTGTCTGCACACAGAAGATGAGAGGATTTGCATTAGTAAGATTCCCTATGCATCCGCAATATGATCTATCATGTATGCTATGTTATGTACGAGGCCCGATGTATCGTATGCTATGAGTGTCACGAGCATATACGAGTCTGATGCAGGAATGGATCATTGGGCAGCTATTAAGATAATCCTTAAGTACTTAAGAAGATCTAAGGATGTGTTCCTAATATATGAAGAAGGGGACATGGTGATACGCGGGTATACGGATGCCAGTTTCCAAACAGACAAGGATGATTCCAGGTCTCAGTTTGGGTATATGTTCACCTTGAATTGGGGCGCAGTGTGCTGGAAAAGTTCCAAACAAGACACTGTAGCAGAATCTACCACAGAGGAAGAATTCATTGTAGCTTTGGAAGCATCAAAGGAAGCACTTTGGATCAAGAAGTTCATTTATGAACTTGGTGTTGTTTTAGCCATTGTTGAAGCAATACCGGTTTACTGTAATAACAATGGAGCAATTTCATAGGCGAAAGAGCCAAGGTCTCATCAATGATCCAAACATGTGCTTCGCCGCTATCATTTGATCAGAGAGATCATTAGTAGGAAGGAAATACAAATCGAGAAGATTCCCACTGAAAGGAACTTAGCGGATCCTTTAACTAAGGTCTTAACTCAAAGTAAGTTTGAGGGTCATGTTAGAGCTTATGGTATTGGATACCGTGGCGATTGGCATTAGGCTAAGTGGGAGTTTGTTAGTTATATATGAGAGAAGTCCTAAGGCAATCTCCTTATATTTAAACCATTTATATGATAAATGAAGATTCACTATTTGAGTATACATGTTTTCATGTATTTGATTAGATCTTAAACTCATTTATTGAATGTCCACAATACGATTCACAACATGAGATAATTTGTGATTGGATCACCACTAGTGAGTATCTCTACATGTGTAATTGTGATGTATTGGAATTATCTCTAGTCCATGAATTGATGGATTTAGACATCATCAATTCTGTCGAGACTAGCATGAGGTATACTCCTTGGTGTATCCAAGCAGTTGATTCTCACTGGCTGGAGATATTGTGATGTCCAGAGTTAATCGTGGATGCATGTTATGGTAACTAGTTCATTGGAGTGACCAACTGTAAGACTTTATATGGTTCTCTGCATATATGGATATGTCAATGAAGTTCCTACTGCAGCTTAAGTGCAATGTTCCTTTAACTTGCGGTATTCAAGTCATCTTGGTCATGAAGACTTATGCTTTGACATCTTAAGCAAGCATCTTTGATGAGATGTGGACCCAGGATGATTGGGTATAAGTCAAAGTGATCGAAGGTGTTTGAATAATCTATAAAGGATTCACCACTCCTTGCGAGGAGATGTATACTCATGGCCTCTCGTCGTATTGTTACTAAAGTCTTTGGCCAAAGCATTACATGTTTAGAGTAAGATACTCTTGGATACATGTGCAGTAACTAGAGTCTGTAGGACGAGAAAATGATACTTGGGCTAGATGTGACGTAGTCAGCCTAGTGGGGACTGAAACTATAAACCATATCCTGAACCAAGTGGGTATACGATGCGTGAAGGGAACGTGGCACGATTCATTATAGCTGCTAAAGGGTTTCAGAAATGGTTCTGGATCAACCGTTGATTTTTTGGTTAATTAGGGATCATGATGTTTTACTAGGTGCCACTAATGATCGTTCTATAATTAATGGTTAATTATAGACGGTCAACATAATTTGGAAACCTATTTGGTCACACGCACAACGAGCGTAATCCGAAGGATTTAAAATGAGCTTGAGAATGAGATTCTCAGACTGAGATAAACTAGATTTGGTTGGACCAAATAAAGAGAGTGTATGAAATTGTTTCAATCGCAATGGAAGCATGGATGGGCTGTATCTTATGAAGACATGATGGATGAACCAAATTGGTTTGGTTCTAATCCAATGGTGAAGAATAAACCAAAGGGGTTTGGTTTGTTTTAAACGAATGAACCAAAGTTTGTTCGGTTCGTTTTAACTTAAAATAGACCAACGCGGTTTGGTTTATTTTAACTTAAGTTATTGGAGTGGGTTAACGGGTTTTGGTTATCAGCCAATAACCGTTAGGAGAATGTGTTCTCTATAAAAACATGGCTTAAGGGTTTTTCGTGGAGAACTTGTGAGTTGGAAAACCTAGCCACCCTCTCCCTCTCTTCTCCTTGCCACCGCCCAAGCAGCCCACGCCGCCAGCCATTGTGCCACCGTCCACCTTGCTGTCGACATCCAAGCTTGTGCCGGCGACCCTCCGGTGTCTTCCCTTGGCTCCGGTGACCAAGGTGCAGCCGAGCATCCTCCTTTGGGTCGGCGCAACTCCTCTACCAAGCTGTCCAGTTTTCTGGACAGCATCTTTCTTTCGTGTTGGAGCTTCGTTTGGACTACATTTTGAGCTCCAACAGCGGCTACTTTACCGGGGATTCGATCTCTGTAATCCTCATAGGTGGAGGACGAAGGATTCACCAATCGATTGACAAATACCTCTCCGGAGAAGCGAGTTTTGGGGACTTGTTTTCGAATCTGAATTTTGATTCGGATTGTGATCTTCTCTCAATCACATCATATTCGACACGAGGTTAGTGACTCTTACGAAGACGAGGCTCATGGCTTTGTGAAGTCATCCCGATGATACTCTGTTTGGATACAAATAGAGGCGATTCTAGCAAGGGTCATTCCGGTTGATGTCATTCCCGTTGCACGTGATACGTCAGGTATAACTAGAGTAATTTCTTTTATTGCAAAATTTGAATTTACGATTATGTCTACATATGTTTTACTATGCATGCGTGTGAAGTGTGTATTGTAATAAATTAGATTTATTATTTTTTAATTCTTCTACTGTGTACATGTTTACGAAATATGTTCGAATACACACTCGCCGTGCTGCCGGAAACCCAACAAACCATCCACAGTAATCATGGTCGACAGGAGATGCTCAATGCAAGGTCATGCAATAAGACAACCAAGTCTACAGTTATAACCATCACCAACTCTAGTGGTACAACATGATGACCAGATCAAGGACTATAATTGTACTCAACTACATGTACTTATGGAACTTCCATAGATTAAATATATATAGTATCTATAATCAACAATAATAAAGAAATGAGACTATTTAGATATCGAATGAGTATCTCAAAGTTCAACGGCTAAGTATCAAGCACAAGAATAAGTTGAGTGGAGTCAAGATAATTCTATCTATCATTAACAGAGTTCATGCACTGAGATCAAGATCTACAAGATTCAACGAAGAATCACCCACCTGATATGTAGACTGCATCGTCCGTCTTCACATTTGAGACTGTCTCTTATTAGACTCCCAATCTTACTTCAATCCTTCACCATGGATCTTGAATCAAACCTATTATTGAATAGGAACAACCCTACTCAAGTAATATGCATCTCCTATAGTCCATCAGCAATTTCAATAAATAGAACAGGACAATATTAACAGCTATAGATCTAATATCACTTATATAATAATCTAGATCAAAACGCATCTCGTACCAATTCACTTTCGTATCTTCAACACATTTACATCAAAACATACCTAACCCTGCATAAATGACAACCCATCTCTTCAATCCTTCTAATGCGCCCGATCTAAACATTAAAAATAAAATGGAGGCAACCACCAAATTCTAAACAAATGTAAAAAGCATGGTATACCAGTTACCTCTAATCCACAAACAGAACAATCTTTATCCACTCTGAATCAACTAGTTAAACTTCAAACCACACCTAATTCCAATAATCCAAAATCGAAACAATACAAACTACATAAGCTATATGTAAACCACCCCTCAACAAATCAAAACCATCATCCCTATAAATTAAAACTTACCTAAAACATTCGGCTTCCACAGTCCCATCCGAAATATTCTTCCACTAGACTTAGCTTCATTTGCACAGCTTCCTACCCCAATTCAAGGTATCAAATTTGAGACAAACAACCAAATTTGAAACACCCTCATAACTTGATCTTCTCAAACTATTGATTAATAATCCATAAATAAATATGATCATCCTATAAAAATCTATTAACTTAATCAACATCTAAATCCCTTACCTCGTTATGTTTGAGAGTTATCCTAAGGTAATCGCCTTCTGGTTGTACTATTTATTTTATAAATAAAGATTCACTATTTGAGTGCACATGTCATATATATGTGTTTGATTGGATCTTAAATTCATTCACTAAATGTCCGCGTACGATTCATAGAATGAGAGAACTTGTGATTGGATCACAACTAGCGAATATCTCTACATGTGTAGTTATGAATGTATTGAAATAATCCCTAGTCAATGAATTGATGAGTTCGAACATCATCAATTCTGGGAGACTAGCAAGGGTTATACTCCTTGGTTTATCCAAGCAACTGCTCCTCACTGGCTGGAGGCATTGAGATGTCGAGAGTTAAACATGAATGCTAGTTATGGTAACTAGTTCATTGGAGTGACCTGTTATAAGACTTCACATGGTTCTCTACATATAAGATATATCAATGAAGCTCTTACTATAGCTCGAGTGCGAGTTTCCTTCGACTTGAGGTATTATAGTCATCTTGGTCATGGAGACTTATACTTTGACATCCTAGTCGATACATCTCTACGGAGGTGTGGGTACGGGATAATTGGGTATAAGTCGAAGTGCCCAAAGGTGATTAAATAGTGAACAAAGGATTCACCACTCCTTGCGAGGAGATGTATACCCTATGGCCACTCGTCAGGATTGTTACTCAAAGTCTTTGCCTAAAGCATTGCATGTCAAGAGTATGATACTCTTGGATACATGTCGAAGTAATTAGAATCCACTGGATGAGGAAGTAAGACTTGGGCTAAGTGTGACGTAGTCAGCCTAGTGGGGACTAACGCATAGACTATTTTCTGAACCAAGTGGGTATAAGATGAGTGAAAAGAATGAGGAACAATTCACTGTAGCTGCTGAAGGGTTCGAAAATGGTTCCGAGATCAACTGTTGATTTTTCGATTAATTGGAGATCATGATGTACTACAAGGTGCCACTCATGATCGTTCCATAATTGATGGTTAATTATGGACAACAAACATAAACTGAGAACCTACTATGTCACATGCACTATGAATCATTCGAAGAGACTTAAAACGAGTTTGAGAATTGGATTATCAAGATCAAGAGAGATAAAGTTTGGTTGAACCAAACACATAACAAATATGGAAATAATTGTCAAGTTAGAAATGCGAAAGGAGCACGTCTTAAGAAGATGGATTATGCCTTAAAAGGTTTAATTATAAAACAAGCCCATTTCATTTTATTGGAGGATCGTGGCCCGACTAGAAGGGGGGTTGAATAGCCTTTTCATATGCTTGATGGAAATCGTTCGTTCGTCTACAATATTTGTTAATATGTGCAACAGAAATACAAATAACAAATACGAATACAAGAGACAAATGCACAAGCACAAAACACAACCGATATACGTGATTCAGAACCTTAGGGCTCCAACACCACGGGGTGAGCTCAACGAGCCCGAGTGATGAAAACACCACTACTAAAACTCCTTCTCGAAACTAAGTCAGAAGTGGAGAAACCTCGTACAAGCGATTACAAAAGTAATACAATGAAATACAACAAATACACTAAGCAATACACAAAAACAAGTAAAGAACACTTTACACAAGAACTTTGGATTGCTTGCTTGTTGCTTGCTTTGGATTGGTCTAGAAGGTCTTGAATGCAGCAGCAATTCCCCTCCAAAATCGCCTAAAAAATCATTGTGGTAATCCTCCCCAAGCTCTTCCTTTTATGCTTGTCTCAGCCTGATTCCGCGTCTAGCAGTCGACTGCCATAAGGCCCAAGTCGACTTCTCCTGTAGACTTTGTGAGACAATGACCTAATCCACGTTGGCATCTAGCCAACGGATACACTGACAGTCAACTGTCAGTTACCATGAGTCGACTGCCAGTCTCATAGCCGACTGATCAGTCGGCTACCGAGCATTCTACTCTCGCATCCTCAACCAACGATCATTGTCATCCATGGCGATCGGTCGCTCGCATCGATCACGATCTCAATCGGGCGATCATTATGGCATACGACGAGCTTGATCGAAGAGTCGACTCACCAATGATTGTTGTCGGGTAAAACCTCAAACACATATTGTTTGAGTATCCGACCATCGGGTAAAATCTCAAACAATATGTTTGAGCATCCGACACTTGACCTCAGTCACTTGGCCAAGTTGACCTCCTCCATGAGGTTTAATCCAAACCACCCTTAGCTTAGACATAAGCCTTCTAGCCACCTCTACTAGCTTCGCGCCTATCGGATCCCTCCAAGTCGTCCATGACTTGTTCATCCATGCGTGGATCCCTCCAAGTCATCCATGACTTGTCTATCCATACGCTAGCCTCCATGTGCTTCCTTCGGTTATTATCATGCTCTCGGTGTCTACACTGTCAAGGTACATATGGACTTACGCTCCCAAGACTACCGCTTGGCCTTACGTCGCCAAAACACCCCTTGGACTTCCTAAATGCCAATTGAAACCCATGTTGGACTTTCACCGCCAAGGTTACACACTTGGACTTACGTGGCCAAGGCTACACACTTGGTCTTCCCTTGCCAACTCTATGTTGGACTTCAAATGCCCAACCCCATGCTTGGACTTTCGCCGCCAAGGCTACACACTTGGACTTACATGGCCAAGGCTACACACTTGATCTTCCCATAATAATCACATGTCATATGTTTTGTCTAAGATCAAAATAATGCTCGAGTCAAACTCGAGTCCGGTCAATCATGACTAGGGTCGATTGCACCAACAATCTCCCCCTTTTTGATGTTTGAGAAAACCCCAATCACCTTTGAGTTAGGTAACCTAACTCAAGTCTACCAATTATCCCCAATTGGCAATTCTCACCTTTGAGAATTCCATCTAACCCCAATTGGTACCTTCTCCCCCTTTTTGACATTCATCAAAAAGGTCCTACCCAAGGGTGTCAATGTCTCACATCCCAATGAGATCTTACAATCTCCCCCTTGGTCCAAAAACACATCCATCATCCCAAGATAGATAACCTCCCCCTAAAGGCTTGCTCCCCCTTGACCATTGCACCAACAATGTCCTTGGAGAGTCCCTAAGCCAATAGGAACACTAAACCATCGAAATTAAGGGTAAAGATTCAACATTGAACTTTCACCTCCCTCAATTCGATACACACCCTACACAATTCTCCTAATCCATTTTCAATAGATTTCCACCCTTCCAATGCTCTCCAATGCATATCCTAGGGTTAGGAGTAGTTAGGGAATCTAGACATAGCTGAACATGGGCCTAACATATCTTGTTTACTCGAAATTAGCTTTGGCAGTCGACTCTTACAGGCACTAGTCAACTATTGTTGATGTCAATTGACTGTCATCCATGGCAGTCGACTGATTTTTGTATTGCGGAGAAATCAGACTTTAGAACTAAATTTTGAAAATTCATAAGTAAAAATATGTATTTTGAAAAATCTTGAAAATTCATATATACATTACTTATAAAAAACATTATGAGTGAAAAATATTGAAAAAATAAAATACACATAAACTAGTGAGATTGATACAAAGTTCAAAACCATTGAAATTTTCAATGTTTGGCCCTACTTTGTATCACCTGATTCAATGGTGATTGCTATCAAAAGACAGAATTCACCAATATTTTTCAAAATGGTTTTGAAATGATTTTAAAACCTTAATTTCATTCCTAACATCTCACTTGTAACTAAGTGTATGAAACACATAGAAGTTAAGTATTCTAGTGAGATATAGGTTTTGGTTATTTATGGTCTCATGCATATGCTAGGCAACTCTATTTGATTCCCTTATGCATGAGACTTCAAATCATGCCATAGTCCTTAACTCAATTTTATTTAATGCATGAATGATGATTATGACATAAATGATAACAAGAATAAAAGCATGTGCCAATAATCATGATAGCATGGCATGTGATATAAACTTAAGCATAACATGACATTTAGGTAACTCTAAGTATTATCATGACATTTTATATGATAAAATAAATATGATGTCATGACATGGCAAGGCAAATAAATCATCTCAATTATAAAATACTAAGGTATAAAATACCTATGTTTTAATCCCAAATTGTCATTTCTAATATTAAATCCATTTTGCTTTAATCCTCATTTATCCCCCAAGTGTGCCAAAAACCCAAAATGGCACACCATGACTCCTAACACCTAGTTGTGCCAATTTAATCAATTTTTAACTTCTCAAAAATACATTGGCACACCGTAAAGTGTCAACTCTATCATGGTTAGGTTAACTACCTATCCACTTAGGGTTGACACATCCTAACCCATCTAGCATAAATTGATCACGCTCCAAGGAATCCAATACCTATTGGAGCTCCTTGGGTTAACAAGGTATTCACTAGCGATAAATTCCCTAGATACATTCCTAATGACCCTTTTTGGCTTTGAGGCCTTGGTCATTTGGGTCTTGTCAAGGTTAACCTTAGGGATTGCTTGCCTAGTAACCTTCTTAGTGGTCTTCCTAGGTTTTATAAAACCCTTGGGCACTTGACACACACCATGGTTAATCTTAGGGATGACTTCCCTATTAACCTTGGTTTTTCTAGACCTAGATTTAGTTCCATAATCAAATGGAACATTGTGGTAGGATTTAGGTTTGTAACTCAAACCTTTCTTACCCTTGAACAGTTCTTGTCTCCTAGGTCCTAATTTTTTACCATTAGACCATTTAAATGAGTTTGTCATTTTTGCTAGGGTCTTTTCTAATTTTTCAAGCCTTGACCTCAAAGCTTGATTTTCCAATTCTAATTTTTTCAATTTTGATTTTTCAATGGTCTTTTGGGAAACACTCTTCTTCTTAGGCATGTGCCTACTCTTCTTATGGTTAATGCCTAAATTCTTTTCTATCCTTCTAATACTCTCCCTAGGTAAAATAGGTCTAGAGTTATTGTCCCTAGGTTTGTCCTTAGATAAATCAACATGCTTAGCACCTAAACAATAAAATCTATTATTTCTACTAGGATGCTTATGTTAATGGGAAATAGCAAGTGAGTTAAAATAATTTCTAGCATGCTTCTTAATCCTAGAACTAGAAGGTGTATTAAAGTATACCTTAGGGTTTGCTTTGGAAGCTGCCCCTTCTTGTGTAACTCCTTCTTGCCCCTTCTTCTTCCCCCTAGGGCATTGGCTTCAGTAGTGTCCCCTTTGGTTGCATTTCAAGCACACAATGTGATATTTGCTTTTCTTAGTGAGGACTCTGGCATCCTATGACTTTTGATGTCGGTGCTTTCTCCTTGGCCAATTTTGAGCATTTTCTCTTGTAATGACCGTCTTCCCTACACTCACAGCATATAATGTAATTTTTATTTTTAATTAACATTCTTGAGTTACCTACGTCAGTAGAGAAGATATGGGAGGTTTCTTCACTTCTTCCGGAGGTAGATGCTTCTTCCACTTCTTCTACCTCTTCTACTGATCCAGATGTTGAGCATCTCTCAACTTTCAAGTCCTCACTTCTAGATGAGGAGTTTTCCTCCAATTATTCAACATCCTTGGATGTTGATGGACATTCATCCTTGGCCTCCTTCTCCGATTGAGCCAGTTGGGGATGTTTGTGGAATTTGACCAACTTGTCCCACAACTCCTCAGCATCCACATACTCACCTAGTTTGCACAAAATATCATAAGGTATCAATTTTATTAACAATTTTGTTACCTTAATGTTTGTTTTTGAATTATTATCATTGCTCCTCGATCCATCTTGATTTTACTAACGACTTGTTGTCTTCACCCCTAGGCACTTAAAAACCATTTTCAATGATTAGCATGGTATCGAAATCGGTTTCGAAGTATACCTCCATCCTTCTTCTCCACCATGAGAATTCTCTCTCGAATTTTGGTGGTTTGATGTTGATGCCGACCATTTTGGTTGTTGTCACGGCGGTGAGTCCGATGATAACCTTCTCGCTCTGATACCACTTATTGGAGGATCGTGGCTCGGCTAGAAGGGGGGTTGAATAACCTTTTTGCATGCTTGATGGAAATCATTCATTCGTCTAGAATATTCATTAATATGCATAGCGGAAATACAAATAACAAATAAGAATATAAGAGATAAATGCACAAGCACCAAACATAACCAATATACGTGGTTCGAAATCTTAGGGTTCCTACTCCATGGGGTGAGCTCAACAAGCTCGAGTGATGAACACACCACTACTAAAACACCTTCTCAACAACAAGTTGGAGGTAGAGAAACCTCGTATGAGATATTACAAAAGTAATTCAATGAAATACAACAAATACACTAAGCAATACACAAAAATAAGTAAAGAACACTTTACACAATAACTTTGGATTGCTTGCTTGTTGTTTGCATACAACAAATACACTAAGCAATACACAAAAACAAGTAAAGAACACTTTACACAAGAACTTTGGATTGCTTGCTTGTTGTTTGCAATATAACAACAATGCATCTTTACCCCAAATCGCTGTAAATCCTCCCAATCTTCCTTTATGCTTGTCTTGGTGATTATTGATAGTAATGCAACATGCCAGGCCATGTCTACTACTCTGTGCCATTGTGAGACATCTAATCAATCACATCAAGTCAGCTATAATGTATCAAGCTATCGATTACCAAGTCTAGACATTTTGGTCGTCGACCATGGGTCGGCTATCGCATATTATTCTCAAGTTATCGATCGCGCATCCATGCCGATCATTTGCTCAAGCCGATTGCCCATTAGTTTGCATATGCATCAAGTTGACTTTTACTAGTAGACTAGGACATACCACAAGTCGACTGTTGTCCGATAAAACCTCAAACACAAATTTTTTGAGCATCCGACCATCGGGTAAAACCTCAAACAACATGTTTGAACATCTGACACTTGACCTAAGTCACTTGGCCAAGTTCACGTCATCCATGAGGTTTAACCCAAAACGCCCTTAGCCTAGACCTAAGCCTTCTAGCCACCTCTACTAGCTTCGTTCATCATCCATGACGTGCTTCTACACTTGGACTTACATTACTAATAAATAGAAGTCCTCAAGGCCCTCTTTTTCAACCTAGCTGAACCTTGGAGACTTAGAGTTTGGTGTTCCACCGGTCATCAAGGAAACAAGGGTTGTTTCCACCTCTTTAGTGGCCAACCACTCTAAGTTTTAGGGCAGTTATTGTCACTTATTCAAGATTCAAAAATAGTAGCTAATTCCGACACGATTCGACAACCTTACGAAGGTTGTTCAAGGACTCGTTTGTGCCGCAAAATGAGTCGGTGATTGCTCTCAGATCACCCGACCTTCTTGCTTAATCTAGTAGCGAAGAAAAGGTCAAACTCATGACTTTGAGAAGTCATCCTTTCGAAGATTCGGCGCGGATACGAGTTGAGATGAAGCTCCGCGATCATCGTACAGTTTATGTCCTTTCGACCAGCCATCATCCGAAAGGTAAACCTAGAGTAAATTTTATTTTATTCTTATTGTATGTAAAATTTTATTTGGTGGATATGTCCCCACGTGTTGTAATCCAACATGCGTGGGTGTGAGTGTTGTAATAATTTAGGAAATTATTACATTTTTCTTCCGTTGTGTTCGCTTGTGAAATGACAAAAGTATATCTACACATCGACCATAACCCGACAGTGGTATCAGAGCCTGACCATGCTTCTACATATTTGTAAAATAGGTTTTACGAAGTCGTAGTTGGTCATAGAATTATTTTGGAAATTTTCTATTTTTGAAAAGTTTTCTAATTTGTTAGAAAAAAGCCAGATTTGGAAAATTCAGAAATAATTTATGAAATTATATTTCTGGAAATATTTGTTCAAGAAATATTAATATGGGAAATGTACCCTAATTAATTGTATTTTCATGATAGGTATTTATTTCCTTAAATAAAGTATGTGAATAAATTGGAAATTGTTTCCTAATTTAATTATGGAATTTTGATTTATGGAAATCAAGATTCTAAATTATATTTTATTTCTAATATATTTCCTAGATAAAATAAAATATTTAAATTCGGATTTAAATCCTTATTTAATTAAAGAATCATGATGTATGAAATCTATATTCTAAAATATATTTTATCTTTAATATATTTCCCAAACAAAAATATGAGATTAAATTTGGAAATTGTTTCCTAATATAATCAAAGGAATGTTGATTTATGGAAATAAAATTTCTAAACTTATTTATTCCAAAATAATATAATGACAACTATGACATAATCATATCATATCATATGCCATGATTAGATGCATTTTGTCATGAGTGTGTTATGACATGTCATCATATATGTCATGCGTACGATGTCATATAGATAGAACATATGCATGAGGATGAGACCTAAAACCCATACACAAATTTTAAAGCTTACACCTACTGTTAATATGGTACGAACCAGAGTCTAATTCATTTTTGTTGGTGCAATCGGACCAGGTCACGATTGACCAGGACTCTCGAGTTTGACTCGAGTGATGTTTTGATGTTCGACAAAAACATATGACAATGTAATTGTCATGGAAAAGTCCAAGTCTTGGATACTTGGAATGGAAAGTCCAAGTGGGACACTTGGCATTTGGTAAAGTCCAAGCATGGGTCTTGGCAATTGAAAGTCCAACATGAGTTGGCAAGGAAAGTCCATTTGGGACACTTGGCATTTGGGAAAAGTCCAAGCATGGGTCTTGGCAAGGAAAGTCCAAGTCATGGGTACTTGGCATGGAAAGTCCAATTTGGGTTAGCAAGGAAAAGTCCAAGCTTGAGTCTTGGCACTTGAGAAGTCCAAGGGGTTTGGTATTGGCGGCGTAAAGTCCAAGCGGGAGTCTTGGCGGCGTAAGTCCAATGTGCCTTGGCGGTGTAGACACCGTCAGCATGACATAGCCGATGGAAGCACCTGAAGGCTAGCGCGATGGATGAACAAGTCATGGATGACTTGGAGGGATCTGAGAGGCGTGGGGATGATGGAGGTGGCTAGAAGGCTTAGGTCTAGGCTAAGGGTGGTCTAGCAAGTATGGGGGAACCATACTTGGGCTAAAACCTCATGTTTGAGGTGTGTCAGTCGACTGGTTCTATGTGACAGTCGACTGGACCAAGTCAACTAGGGTTTGACTGCGGGAAGTGGCCTAGAAGTCGACTGCCAGAGGTGGAAAGTCGACTGATGGCTCGAGCAGTGACTGATCATGTGATCAGTCGACTGGTGCTCGAGAAATCAGCCACAGAATGGAGTCGAGACTCGACTGGTCGAGTGAGGACTCCATCAGTCGACTGATGGGTATGATCAGTCGACTGATGGTAGATCCGTTGGACTTATCCAGCGTGGATCTAGCCGTTGTCTCACGACAACAGTGGCATCAGTCAACTGATGGTCCCGATCAGTCGACTGATCGACTTTTTCCAGCACAGGTTGAAGCTTTATAAGGAGCTCATGATGGAGGAAATTGGCATGGTTCTTTGAGGCGATTTGGGGCGAGTTGCTGCTGCAATTCAGGGTCTCCAAGTGCTACTCGATCAACCTAGCGATCAAGCATTCAAGAGCATTTGTAAAGTCTATTTCTTTACTAGTCTTGCTTTGTATTTCTTTGTATTTGCTTGTAGCTTTTGATTATTGTTGTAATCATCTTGTACGAGGTTTCTCCGCCTTCGGATTGTTCCGAGAAGGAGTGTTTATTATAGTGGTGTGTGATTGGCATCGCTAGGGTTCGTACGAACCGAATCCATGAAATAGGAACCGTTTGGTTTCGAACCACGTCAAACAATTGTGCTTGCGTGTTGTTAATTGTGCTTTCGTTATTCCACTATGTACTAACGAAATTGTAGAGACGAACATGCGATCGAATTCCATCACGCGACGCTATTAACCCCCCCTATAGCGGCTTCAAATATCCTACAATTGGTATTAGAGCCCGGGGCTCTTCTACTGATTAAACGCCGGGAGATAAAGAAGCTAGAGGGAAGACGATGGATCTTCAAGAAAGATGGGGCGATGACATAGCGACTCCACCCGCCTTTGACCGCGAAGATTTCGCGTATTGGAAAGGTAGGATGGAATATTTTCTAATGTCGAATATAGAAAATTGGTTTCGTGATTATAGGTTTTGATGCTCCGAGAGGAGAGAACGGCGAAATTCTCAAAAAAAAGCAATGGACCGAGGAGCAACGGCAAAAATTCAAGACAACCGTTAAGGTAACAAAAATGTTAGTTAATTTGATACCTAATGACATTGTGTCTAGATTAGGAAGCTATAGGGATGCCAAGGAGTTGTGGAACAAGTTGGTCAAGTTCTACGACAATCCCGAATCAGTCCAAGAAGACTTGGAAGAGGAGGAGACTGAAGAGAAAGCTTCATCATCCTCACAAGAAAGTGAGGAGTCAACTTCCGGATCGGAAAAGGAAGTAGAAGAGGTGACAGAAGCATCCACCTCCGTGATTGAGGGGGAGAGACCATCTACACCGGAACAACCTCAAGAAGAGCCTTCAACATCCGGTCAAGATGAGGAAGCTCAAAATTCAACTCCGGCTCCTACCACCACCCTAGGTAACTCAAACACCTTAATTTCAAATAAAATTCATATAATGTGCTTTGAGTGTAGGGAGTTTGGGCATTACAAGAGCAAATGCCCAAAGAAGATTAGGAAAGCTCCATCGGCACCAAAAGACAAGGATGCCGGTTCCCCAACACCTAAAGGCAAGGATCACATCATATGCTTCAAGTGCAATTCAAAAGGACATTATAGGAATCAATGTCCTAGGGGGAGCAAAAAGACTCAAAATAGAGCTTCACAAGTATGGGGAGCCTCTAAGGCAAACCCGAAGGTATATTTTAGTAATGTTCTTTCTAAATTTAAAAGTCAAATGCATGCTAAGAATTTTAATTCTCTTGCAATTTATGAAAAGCATGCTAATATGAACAAGTATTTTTGCTTAGGAGCTAAGAATCTTCATTTTGAAAGTAATGAGAAATTTGGGACTAATGTCCCTAAAAATAATTTATCTAAGAGCAAATCTAGGTCAAATGTCCCTAAAAATATTCTACCTAGGAAATCAATTGAGAAAATAGGGGATCATCTAGGTTTTAATCCAAAATAGACTAGGCATATGCCTAAAAAGGATAATGTCCAAGGACCAAATGAGAAATCAAAAATTGAAAAATTAGAGTTGGAAAATCAAGCCTTGAGGTCAAGGCTTGAAAAACTTGAGAAGACCCTTAGGAACATCCAAAATCAATTTCAAGGGTCCAAAAGTCAAAGTCAACACCTAGGACCTAAGAGTCAAAAGTCAACCAAGGGCAAGCAAGGTTTGGGTCATAAACCTAAGCCTAAGGTGGCTTACCATAGTGTTCCATTTGATTAAGGAACACTAACTAGGTCTAGAAAGACCAAGATCAATGGGGAAGTCATCCCTAAGGTTGACCAAAGGTTGTGCCTAGTGGCTAGGGTTTCTAGAAAACCTAGGGTGGCCACTAAGAAGGTTGCAAGGGGAGTTACCCCTAGAGTCAACCTAGGTAAGACCACAATGACCAAGGCTAACAAGCCTAGGAGGGTCATTAGGAAGGTATCTAGGGAGGTTATCCCTAACGAATACCTAATTAACCCTAGGAGCTCAAATAGGTTTTGGGTTCCTAAGAGCGTGATTGATTCACGCTAGATGGGGTTAGGGTGTGCCAATTATGATTGGATGGGTAGTTAACTCAACCATGATAAAGGTGGCACTTTAGGTTATTTTCAAGGTTAGGGTCACCTTGGAAATACATTTGAGCCTTAATCCTAAAAGATTTTAGGATGTGCCAATATTATTTGAGAAGTTTGATAAAATGATCAAATTGGCATAATTTATGTTTAGAGGTTGGTGTGCCATTTTGGGTTTTTGGCACACTTGGGAGAAAAGTAGAAATATGGCAAAATATGATGAATTATATCAAATGGCAATTAATATTAAGATTTAGGTATTATTATACCTATATATTTTATATGTCATGCTTTGTTTGCCATATAACATGTCATGACATCATGCTTACTTTTATTCTTTGTATATGTCATGTTCATGTTTTAGGATTAAGGTTTTAAATGTCATGTGTTTTTAGATTTTATCATATGCCATGACATCATGATCATTGGTCATGCTTAATTATTGCTATCTTTATGCCATGATCATTTTATGCATTAAATTGATTAAAATTGAACTAAGGACAATGACATGACTTGAAGTCCCATTTATATGGGAATCAAGTAGGGTTGCCTAGGAAATGCTTGAAACCCTAGATTAAATGAACTAAAACCCACATCTCACATCCAATTGACATGTATGTGTATTTATACACCCTAGATACATGTGAGATGCTAGGATATGAGTTAAGTTCAAGGTGCATAGTTTTTGCATCTAGTTGAACCCAAACTCATCTTAACTCAACATATGGATCATTGGGAAAGATTGTGTACAAGTTATGTATATTGAGCCCAAAGAATATGATCCAAAATAAAGTTTTTGAAAATATTTTAAAATCATTTTGAAAAACCTTGGTGAAGTCTATCTTTTGATAAGCAATCACCATTGATGAGATTGATACAAAGTGAGCTTAAACTTTAAAGTTTTTAGTCACTTTAGGATTTTATATCAATTTCGCTATTTTATGGGTAAAATATTTTTCAAACATTTTTCACCCATTGTATTGGTCATAATATTATACGTATCAAATTTCGTGATTTTTTGATATATGTATAATTAGTTATGATTTTCCAAAACTCATTTCTGATAACTGAAAATCGAGATTTTCAGTAATCAATCGACTGCCCCTGGGTGGCAGTCGACTGATGAGCGTGTCAGTCGACTGATTTTTGAATCACTCGACTGATAGCCTAATTTCGGGGTAACCAAGATTGTTTAACCCGATTTCAGCTGCGGTTAAGGTCCCTAACCACTCCAAACCCTAGGATATGCTTTGGAAAGCATGATGAAGGGTGAAAATCCATTAGATATGGATTAGGAGAGGTGTTTAGGGTTTGTATCAATTTTAAGGTGTTGGAAAGTTCAATGTTGAATTTCTAACCTTAATTTTGATGGCTTAGAGTTCCTATTGGCTTAGGAACTTCCCAAGGACATTGTTAGTGCAATGGTCAAGGGGTTGCAAGCCTTTAGGGGGAGGTATCCATCTTGGGATGATGGATGTGTTTTTCTCCTTGAAGAGGAGAAGTTATTGGGAGAGTATCATCAATTGGGAAAATTGATGGGTTTTTGATACCCAATTTGGAAATTGGGAGAGTGAATAGGATTGCCTCTCTTGAGTGATATGAGACTTATCACTAGGAAAATGGAAGACATCCTAGGTATTTTTAGACTAAGGGGGAGATTGTAAGATCTCATTGGGACATGAGACATTGACCTCCTTGGAGAGAAGACCTTTTTGATGTTAGTCAAAAAGGGGGAGAATGTTTGGGGGAGAACATTTGAAGAATGTTTAAGATTACCAATTTGGGATAATTGGTAAGGGATTTGAGTTAGTGTTCTAACTCAATGTTTTGTTTGGTTTTTGTCAAACATTAAAAAGGGGGAGATTGTTGGTGCAATCGGACCAGGTCACAATTGACCAGGACTCTCGAGTTTGACTCGAGTGATGTTTTGATGTTCGACAAAAATATATGACAATGTAATTGTCATGGGAAAGTCCAAGTCTTGGGTACTTGGCATGGAAAGTCCAAGTGGGACACTTGACATTTGGTAAAGTCCAAGCATGGGTCTTGGCAATGGAAAGTCCAACATGAGTTGGCAAGGAAAGTCCAAGTGGGACACTTGGCATTTGGGAAAAGTCCAAGCATGGGTCTTGGCAAGGAAAGTCCAAGTCATGGGTACTTGGCATGGAAAGTCCAACATGGGTTGGCAAGGAAAAGTCCAAGCTTGAGTCTTGGCACTTGAGAAGTCCAAGGGGTTTGGTATTGGTGGCGTAAAGTCCAAGCGAGAGTCTTGGCGGCGTAAGTCCATTGTGCCTTGGCGGTGTAGACACCGTTAGCATGACATAGCCGATGGAAGCACCTGAAGGCTAGCGCGATGGATGAATAAGTCATGGATGACCTGGAGGGATCCGAGAGGCGTGAGGTTGATGGAGGTGGCTAGAAGGCTTAGGTCTAGGCTAAGGGTGGTCTAGCAAGTATGGGAGAACCATACTTGGGCTAAAACCTCATGTTTGAGGTGTGCCAGTCGACTGGTGCCATGTGACAGTCGACTGGACCGAGTCAACTAGGATTTGACTGTGGGAAGTGGCCTAGCAATCGACTGCCAGAGGTGGGCAGTCGACTGATGGCTCGAGTAGTCGACTGATCGTGTGATTAGTCTACTGGTGCTCGAGAAATCAGCCACAGAATGGAGTCGAGACTCGACTGGTTGAGTGAGGACTCCATCATTCGACTGATGGGTATGATCAGTCAACTGATGGTAGATCCGTTGGACTTATCCAGCGTGGATCTAGCCGTTGTCTCACGACAACAGTGGCATCAGTCAACTGATGGTCCCGATCAGTCGACTGATCGACTTTTTCCAGCACAGGTTGAAGCTTTATAAGGAGCTCGTGATGGAGGAAATTTGCATGGTTCTTTGAGGCGATTTGGGGCGAGTTGCTACTGCAATTCAGGGTCTCCAAGTGCTACTCGATCAACCTAGCGATCAAGCATTCAAGAGCAGTTGTAAAGTGTTTTTCTTTACTTGTCTTGCTTTGTATTTCATTGTATTTGCTTGTAGCTTTTGATTATTGTTGTAATCATCTTGTACGAGGTTTCTCCGCCTCCGGATTGTTCCGAGAAGGAGTGTTTATTATAGTGGTGTGTGATTGGCATCGCTAGGGTTCGTACGAACCCGATCCGTGGAGTAGGAACCGTTCAGTTCCAAACCATGTTAAACAATTGTGCTTGCGTGTTGTTAATTGTTTCGTTATTGCTTTCATTACTATTCCGCTGCGTACTAACTAAATTGTAGAGACGAACACACGATCGAATTCCATCACGCGATGCTATTCACCCCCCTCTAGTGGCTTCAAATATCCTACAATTTTTTGAGTTGTTGCCCCAAGTCAAGCGCAACCTGAAATTAGATATGTTCGAACCATAGAGATCTCATGATTAACGGGTTGGCTTTTACTTGAAGCATTGGCTTGTTGACCTAACGCCAAGGTCAATGTGGATAGAGGTGAAGTCGGGTGATATACATTTGATGTATACTTATTAATGTGTTAAAAACCCATTATTTATGCGAAAATTCAAATAGTTGATAGCATAATATGATAGCTACATATATGCGATATGTAATTGGTATATTTGATACCTACCACTATAACTAAGAATGACTTGTTGGCCTAACATCAAGGTTGTTCTTATCTTTAGTGGATATCAACCCACTTGAAGAGAAACCTACGATCTCCCGAATTCAAAGTAAGGGCTCTTGAATTCGAAAAGTGAGTGGGAGCCTAATATGTAAATTGTTTACATATCAAATCATCACTCTCACATTCTCGATTTTCTATATCTAAGTTAATCATTTGATAATGTCATCTATTAATCTGTGTTCGATTTTGGAATCGAACAAACTGACTGGGTTTAACTTCTTGGACTGGCTTCGAAACTTGATAATTGTTCTCAAGGATAAGAAGCTTGCTTATGTGCTTGAAGAGTCTCTTCCCACCAGTCTTGACCATGATGCAACTCTGGACCAAATGTTGGCCCATCAAAAGCATACTACTGATTCTAAGCTTGCCAGTTGCATCATGCTAGTGATGATGACTCCTGATCTACAAAAGCAACATGAGCATATGGATGCTTACATGATCATTTACCATCTTTATGAACTCTTCGATGAGCAGTCGAGATCCGAAAGGTTCGAGGTCTCGAAGCTTCTCTTTAGCTCGAAGATGGAGGAGAGTTCATCTATAATACAGTTTGTACTGAAGATGAATGGGCACATCGAGTGGCTAGGATTACTTGGGTTTGCGATGGATCACGAAATAAGTATTGACTTAATTCTGCATAGTTTGTCTAAGAGTTACTCACAATTTGTGATGAACTATCAGATGAGTAATCTTTAATCCACCATTCCTAAGCTGATCAATATGCTCAAGACTGTAGAAAATTCTGTGACAGAAGAACAGAAGACGGCGATGTTGGTGGACTCCTCGAAGAAAGTGTTGGGTTTCTGAGGCACCAATGTGGGTGTATTTTCGAACACGTTTCGTAAACATGCACACAGCGGAAGAAAAAATAAGTAATAAACTAATTTATTACAACACACACACCACACACATGCAAGGATACAACAAGTGTAGACATAATCACCATTTTAAATTTTGCAATAAAAGGAAACTTATACTAGGTATACCTGACGGAATATATGAAGCGGAAATGACATCAACCTTAGTAACTCTCGTAAGTTTCACCTCTATCTGTATCCATGCAGAGTATCATTGGGATAACTTCAACAAGCTACGAGCCATGTCTTTACACAAGATACTAGTCTCGTATCGAACACATTATGATCCGAGAGACGATCACAATTCGAATCCAAAAATGAGTTTTGTAAACTCGCATCTCGAAAGTGGTTTTCCTCAACCAATTGATGAAACTTCGATCCTCCACCAAAGAGGATTGTGGGATATCCAATCCTCGGCAAGGAGGTCGCTGCCAGAGTTCTAAACACTGACTTAACGATGCTCTCATTGCAAAGGACACAAGTTGTCCAAGAGGGCATCTTGGTGGAGGAGATGGACGACCAAACAAGTGGTCAACTGCTCCTTGGTCACCGGCACCCAAGGGAGGTTGGCTGATGGCTGGTGGTTGGTCGGCGGCAAGGAGGAGGTGGCGGCTCCAAAGGGTTGGGCAACACCAAAGTGTTGGGTGGCAAGGAGCAAGGAAAGGAGAGAAACGACTAGGGTTTCTAAAACCTAAGTCGATCCAACATGGGTTATCTCTCAACCCCGTTATTTATAAACAACGTGTCTCTTAACCATTAAGAAACCTTTTCTCAAGACCTTTTTTCAAAACCTTTTCTCAAAGGGTTATTGGTTCACAACCAAAACCCATTAACCCACTCCATTCACTTAATTTAAAATAAACCAAACTGCATTGGTCTATTTTAAGTTAAAATGAACCAAACCAATTTTGTTTCATTCGTTTAAAACAAACCAAACCACTTTGGTTTATTTTCCAATATTGGATTAGAACCAAACTGATTTGGTTTATCCATCATGTCTTCATAAGACTCAGCCCATCCATGCTTCCGATGTGACTAAAACAATTTCATGCTCGCTCCATATTTGGTCCAACTAAACCAAGTCTCTCTCAATATGAGAATCTCATTCTCAAACTCGTTTTAAATCCTTCGGATAACACTCGTATTGCGTGTAACTAAATAGGATTCCAGTTTATGTTGGTCATCTATAATTAACCATTAATTATAGAACGATGATGAGTAGAACCTAGTAGTACATCATGATCCCCAATTAATTGAAAAATCAACGGTTGACCCCAGAACAACTTCTGAAATCTTTCAACAGTTACAGTAAAACATGCCCCGTTCCCTTCACTCATCTTATACCCACTCGGTTCAGGACATGGTCCATTGTGGCAGTCCCCATTAGGCTGACCATGTCACACCTAGGCCAAGTATTACTTCCTCATCCTCCGGATTCTAGTTACTACACATGTATCCAAGAGTACCATACTCTAAACATGTAGTGTTTTAGCCAAAGACTTTAGTAACAATCTGATGAGAGGTCATAGGGTATACATCTCCTTGCAAAGAGTGGTGAATCCTCTATAAGCTATTCAAACACCTTCGGCCACTTCTACTTATACCCAATCATCCTGGGTCCACATCTCCTCAGGGATGCTTGCTTAAGATGTAAAAGAATAAGTCTTCATGACCAAGATGACTTGAATACCGCAAGTCGAAGGAACATGGCACTTAAGCTGCAGTAAGAACTTCATTGACATATTCATATATGTTGAGAACCATATGAAGTCTTACAGCTAGTCACTCCAATGAACTTGTTACCATAACTAGCATCCACGGTTAACTCTGGACATCCCAATGTCTCTAGCTAGTGAGAAACAACTACTTGGATAAACCAAAGAGTATAACTCGTTCTAGTCTTAATAGAATTGATGGTGTCCGAATACATTAATTCATCGACTAGGGATACTTCCAATACATCACAATTACACATGTAGTGATACTCACTAGTTGTGATCCAATCATAAAATCTCTCATGTTGTGAATCGTATTGCTGATATTCAACAAATGAGTTTAAGATCCAATCAAATACATGATAGCATGTACACTCAAATAGGGAATCTTCATTTATCAAATAAATGGTACAACCATAAGGCTATTTCTTTAGGACATCTCTCATATATAACTAACAAACTTCCACTTGGCCTAATGCCAATCGCCACGGTATCCAATACCATAAGCTCTAACATGGCTCTCAATTTTACTTTGAGGTAAGGCCTTAGTTAAAGGATCCGCTAAGTTCCTTTCAGTGGGAATCATCTCGTTTTGTATTTCCTTTCTAATAATGACCTCTCTGATTAGACGATAGCGGCGAAGTATATGTTTGGATCGTTGATGAGACCACACCAAGATCCGAGACAAACTTCTTGATCCAAATTACTTCCTTTGCTACTTCCAAAGCTGTAAAGTATTCTGCCTCAGTGGCAAAATCCGCTATAGTGTCTTGCTTGGAACCTTTCCAACATATTGCGCCTCCGTTTATAGGTGAATATGTACCCATACTTAGACCTAGAATCATCCTTGTCTGTCTGGAAGTTGACATCTATATACCCGCGTATTACCATATTTCTTTCTCCATATATTAGGAACACATCCTTAGTTCTTCTCAAGTTCTTAAGGATTGTCTTAACAATCGCCCAATGATCCATTCCTAGATCATATTGGTATTTTCTTGTGACACTCAGAGCATAAGATACATCGGGTCTTGTACATAACATAACATACATAATAGATCCTATTACGGATGCATAAGGGATTTTACTGATGCAAATCCTTTCATCTTCTGTGCACGGACACATAGACATCGAAAGGTGTATCTCATGTCTGATGGGAAGGAAACCTTTCTTGGATTTCGACATGCTAAAGCACTTTACCACTCGGTCTATATATGTACACTGTGAAAGACCAAGCAACCATTTTGATCTATCTCTATAGATCTTAATCCCGAGGATATAGGTTGCTTCTCCCAGATCTTTCATGGAGAATATTTTGGATAACCAAATTTTAACTGACTGTAAGATAGATATATCATTTCTTATAAGTAATATGTCATCGACATACAACACTAGGAACACGACTGCACTCCCACTAACCTTCTTGTACACATAGGGTTCGTTTGGATTTTGTGAGAAATCAAATATTTTGATTGTCTTATCAAAATGGATATTCTAGCTCCAGGATGCTTGCTTCAGTCCATATATGGACGGTCGAAGCTTGCATACATTTATTTTATCAATCGATGTGAAACTCTCGGGTTGTATCATATACACATCCTCGAGTAGGTTTCCCTTAAGGATAGTCATTTTCACATCCATCTGCCATATCTCATAATCATAATGAACCGCTATGGTCAGGAGCATCCGAATGGATTTAAGCATAGCTACTGGTGAATAGGTCTAGTCATAATCAACACCTTGCTTTTGACGATAGCTTTTCACCATTAATCTAGCCTTATAGGTAATCACATTACCATCCATGTCGGTTTTCTTCTTGAAAACCCACTTGCACCCTATAGGCTTACTACCTTCAGGTGCGTTCGCCAAGTTCTAAACTTAATTTTCATACATGGAATCCATTTCCGACATCATGGCTTCAAGTTATTTGTCCCTTTCTGAACTTTTTAGAACTTCTTCATAACTGGTAGGCTCCTCATTATCAATCAGTAACACATCATTTGATTCACTTATGAGAAATCCATATCTCTCAAGAATGTTGCGTGTTCTACAAGATCTACGAAGATGTGGTGTCACAATAGGTTTAGCTGATGGCTCATCACTATGAGTTATTGGTTGTGATGCTTGACCGAGTATCTCTTCAATATCTATTAGAGTCTCTTGAACCTCCTCAATTTCAACACCACTCCCACTGTTTTCTTGCAAGAGAAACTCTTTCTCTAGAAACACAACAAGTCTTGAAATAAACATCTTTTATTCCACAGGATGATAGAATTGGTAACCCCTCGTTTCTTAGGGTATCCAATAAATAGACATTTATCAGACTTAGCATCCAATTTTTCTGATACAGTCCACTTCACATACCCAGGACAACCCCATATCTTCAAGTAAGATAAATGAGATTTCTTACTATTCCATATCTCATATGGAGTAGTAGAGACTACCTTGGTCGGGACTCTGTTTAGCAAGTAAACAGCTGTCTGAAGTGCATAGCCCCAAAAGGATTTAGGAAGATTCTCATGATTCATCATAGACCTAACCATGTCCAACAAGATTTGGTTTCGCCTCTCAATTACACCAGTAAGCTATGGTGTATATGGCGAAGTTCATTGAGACAATATACCATTGTCCCTTAGATAATCCAGAAACTCTTAACTCAAGTATTCACCACCTCGATCATATCGAAGTATTTTAATACCTTTTCCAAGTTGTTTCTCTAATTCATTTCTAAATTCTTTGAACTTTTCAAAGGCTTCAGACTTGTGTTTCATCAAGAACAAATACCCAAATCGTGAGTGATCATTGATAAAAGTAATTAAGTAGTTATAGTCTCCTAGAGCATGAGTTGACATAGGTCCGCATACATCAATATATATTAGACCAAGCAACTCTCCCACCGGTTCACCCTTTCCAGTAAAAGATAACTTAGTCATCTTGCCTTTTAAGCATGATTCTCATGTATCGAATGAATTAAATTCAAATGATTCTAGAATTCCACATCAGTGTAATTCAGGTATGCGTTTCTTGCTTACATGGCCAAGACAACAATGCCACATATAAGAGGCTAATTGATTATATTTCCTATCATACTTGTTTCTCGCTTCGATATTGAAAATGTCACTAGATACGTCCAACATATAAATACCATTGCATAAAGTTCCAATTCCATAAAGAACTCCATTCAAAGTTATGTAACAACAATTGTTACTAAAAATAAAATGGTACCCATTTCTATTTAAACAATAAGTATAAATGATGTTCTTTATCAATGAAAGAATGAAATAGCAATTGTCCAGTTCTAAGACAAGTCCTATAGTGAGCTTCAACAGATACGTTCCGATGGTGAGTGCAACAACCTTTACTCCATTCCCAACACGTAAATTTGACTCTCCCTTGATGAGTCTTCTTCTATTCCTTAGCTCATATATGTCATTACATATATGTGAGCCACACCCGGTATCCAATACCCCAGTGTCTAAAGAAATAGAATAAAAATCAATAATGAAGATATCTGAAGAAGATGGGGCATCAGATGCCTTTTTCTTCTTCACGGACTCAAGATAAATCTTGCAGTATATTCGCCAATGGCCCTCCTTGCCACAATGATGGCAAGTGCCCTTTTGAGTTGTTTCTGTCTTTTTAGCCTTTTTCTTCTTCGCCTTCTGTTGTTCCTTTTACTTCCTCTTAGAACCTTTCTTCGAGGAATCAACTAATAGCACCGTCCCCTACTCATGCTTCATAGAATGCTCCACAGTCTTCAGCATGTTGAGAAGTACCACAGAAGAACCTTCTTACAGATCAGAGGTGAATAGGATCTTGGAGACTTCGAACGTTTCAAATCTCACTTGCTCATCAAACAACCCATAGAGATGAAAGACTACGGTATGAGCATCCATATGCTCATGCTGCTTTTGTAGCTCGGGTACCATCGCGCTAGCATGATGCAACTCACTATTTCAGAATCACTCATATGTTTCTGAAAGGCCAACAATTAGTCCAGAGTTGCATCATCACTAGGACGGGCGGGAAGAGGCTCTTCGAGGACATACACAAGCTTTTAAAGCTTGAGAAAAATTATCAAGTTTCTAAGCTAGTCCAAGAGGTTCAGCCCAGTCAATTTATTTGAATCCAAAATTGAATGCAAATTCAAAGACATCATGATCAATCGATTAACCTAGAAATACAAATCGAGCATATATGAGAAAATGATTTTAAATGCATTAACATACATATATAAACCCCATTCATTTTTCCAAATCCAAAAAAACCCTTAAAATCAATTCGAGAGATCATAGTGTTGGGGGATTGAAACGGCCGGCTAGAGGGGGTGAATAGCCATCTTACGATGGATGTCGTAATTTGCTCATCTACAATTAGATTAGCGCAAGCGGAAACAACAATACATGCAAATTAAACAAATAAAGACAACGCAAAGGAAAAAAGACAATGCTAACACAATGTCATAACGTGGTTCACGGCTACGCCGCTAATCCACGCTCCCGATTCGTCCGAGGTGAATCACTCCTCCAAAGCCAATCACTATTGGTCTCTCCTTTGCACAAAGCTAGGTGGAGGTAACCTTTACAATCAAGATCACTCTTCTTACAATAAGAATAGAGTAAAAGCAAGTAATAAGAGTTTAGAGCTTGTGGGGGACTTGGATGTTCGTTTGGAGTAAGAGCATTAGCCCCCCAAAGCTCCACACCCTCTCTTTTTATAGAGAGGAGGCTTTTCTTCCCGTTGGCCACCACCAGTCGACTGCTGCCCTTGGCAGTCGACTGCCGCCACTACAACGGTCTCCGAACACGTCGGATCCCGACCGTTGTAGTCCAATGGAACACTTGGCAGTCGACTGATGGACCTCATCGGATCTACGCCTCATAGTCATTGCCCGATCGGCTCACGAGTGGTTCGTGGCGAAACCCTTTCGACCCGATCGCGCGCCGATGGTCGATGATCTTGCGCGATCGCCCACATATGGCAGTCGACTGCTAGCCTCAAAACACTCAGTCGAATACCAGTCAAACCACGTTCGACTCAGAGCAGTCGACTGTCATTCCATGGCAGTCGACTAGTGTCGGGAAATCCCATCCGACACTTAGCCAAATGGCCAAGTTTCACCTTAGAGCTACTACCCCTTCCCGGGTTACATTCGCTCACTCTCATCTCTCGGAGTCCCTCGCCTTCGAAGTTATCTTCGTCCTCGGCCACGTCCCTCGGCAGCATCAGGCGCACGGCTCTGCAATGCTCCTTCGCATCTCTTGCCTCGAAGTCTACTTCCTCCGGCTTCACTCCAAGCTCCTCGTCCGGCGGTCCCTCGGATGCTCCAAGCGCATGGCTTCCGCAAAGCTATCCTTTACCGACTCAAGGACCGAGTCATGAGTTGTGAAACTCGCCACGGCTCCATGTGCGAATTACTAAGTCATGAACGACTTCAACGCACATATCAAATCAACATAACAAACTAACTTAAACCCTTTTCCACACACATCAAAACCTAATCATGATAAGAGATTGCCCTAACAATCTCCCCCTTTTTGATGTGTGACAATCCGTTTAAGTAGGTAAAAACATTTGATAAAAATTTCTAAGGTAAGAAAGCATGTAAACATAAACATTATATAGCAACATGCAACTCCCCCTTAATCCATGAAACTCCCCATACATATTTCTCCCCCTATCATAATTAACTTAAACATAATATTTTCTCCCCCTTTGACACCATCAAAAAGATTAATACTAAGTTATAAACACATGGCATCAAGTCTAATAGAAGGAAAATACCAAAAATTGGTTTAATAACTAAAATCAGCCTTTATTGTTCGGAATATCAGGCCACCAGTCGACTGGCACACTGTTTTCAGAAATTCTGATTTTTCAGGGTGAAATTCAAAAATGCATTAAAAATTCCAAAAAATTCAAAAAATCATGAAATTTGGGGAACACATTTCTTTTAAGTATATCTATCAATGAAAAATAGTTTTTTTTTTATGAAAAATCATTATATTTTCTGAGATTTGCCAAAAATCCAAAAGCTTTAAAAACCACTAGGTTTTTGATCATTCTAGTATCAAGTTTACCACCTAGTTTTGGTTCCAATTGTTTCAAAACATGAATACATAGATTTTAGATTAAGAAATTGTTTTGAAAACATATGAAATATCCAACCATGATCTTTGGGCAATATGTCTATGAATTAAACATAAGCCTTCCCCATGATTGGTCTATTATTGCTATTTTGATACTTTAAATGACCATTTAAATGCCATAGGCATTAGTGGACATTTGTATCATCCTAACATCTCACTCATGCTATGTTTTCAATCATGGTAGCCTATAGTGAGTGTGAGATGTATCCTAGAGGGTATTTGTATATACTTAACCATTATATTCATGCAATTCTATCAAGGTTAAGTATCATCCTAACAATCCTCATGATCATAAAGACATATATGTGTGAATTTCACATTATGATCATTAAATACATGTATTCATCAAGTAATAATCATGCATTAGGTATTACATGATGATAATTAGCAAATATCACCTAAGGCATGATTTAAATCCTATTTCTCATGATTATGTGCCAAATATCAAAATCATAAATCATGATTGCAAACATGTGTAACAATTACATCAACTATCATGATTTAAGCATTATTATCTATTTATGGGCACATTATCATCACCCAACACTACTTCTAAAAGTGAGGTCCCACCATCCTAAGTCAACCAACATATGATATAGGTGAAATGCATATGGTTGACTATCTTAGGGTTTTCCTAACCCTTAAGAATGGATTTAGGAACCCAAAATAAGTTCTTCCCTATTGGGTTCACTAAATACTCCTTGGGGATCCATTTTCTAGCTATTACCTTCTTCTTATCTTGTCCCCTAGCAATTAGGCATTTATAGGCCTTTTCATTTTTCTTTTCTTTGTATCCTAGGCCTTTCTTATTGAAGCTAGCTCTTTGGCTCCCTATAATCATGTTCAAGGTGTTTGAGCCAATTGTAAACTTTTCTAGGGCTTTGGTTAAATAATCTACTTTCTCTCTTAAAGCCCTATTTTCCTCTATGCATACATCATTAATATCAAAAGGTATATAGTTTCATGTGAGAATGCATCATTTAAGCTAGAAGAAATATTATCATTTAAGCATGCTTTTTCTAGCTTATTTTCTAAATCCTTAATTTGATCTAACATGCTCTTATTTTTCTTCTTTGCTCTAAATAAATCCTTAGTTAAGCTATAAACCATGGAAACTATTTTCTTAGGAGTTAGATTCGTTACCATAGTTTCCAAGTCCTCTTCTTCTTCTTCGGATGAGGAGGATGTAGAGGCTCCCCCTTCACTTGAGCTCTCTCCACTTTTGCTTGATTCTTCATTTTCGGTGGAGGAGCAATCCAAGTCGTCAAATGCCATCAATGCTAGGTTGGTGACAAATGCATTTTCTTCCTCGGATGATGAGGAAGATGAGGAGGAAGGGTCATCCCAAGTCTTTGCTTTGAATGCCTTGGCCTTTCCCTTTTCCTTTGCTTTCTTCTCCTCTTCCTTTTTCTTCTTCTTTTCTTCCTTGCTCTTGTTTAGGAGGGGACAATTATCTCTTATGTGTCCCTCTCCTTGGCAATTGTAGCAAATGATTTTCCCCCTTTGTCTTCTATTCCTATCATTAGATTTATTAAATCTAAAACCTTTTAAAGCACATCTTACCCTCCTTACTATATAAGCTTCTTTCGTGCTATCCATGGAGGAGGAGGAGGATGCTTCATCATCATCGGAGGAGGGGATCTCCATCTTCTTCTTCCCCTGATTTTCCATCAATGCTACTCCCCTTGAAGGTTGGATTCTAGGCTCTTCTTGTATTCCTTCAAGCCTTGTTTCGTGGAACTCCATTGTTGAGAAGAATTCCTCCAAGGTGCTTACTTCTAAGTTCTTGGAGATATAAAATGAGTCCACCATGGAGCTCCATTTTGAGGATCGTGGAAAGGCATCTATAGCCTTCATAACCATATCCCGGTTTGATAGCTTCTCACCTACACTTGACAAACCGGTTATAATTTCCTTGAAACGAGAATGTAAGGAAATTACCTTTTCTAGTTTAATGTTGTTGAGTTGGGAGCGGAGGAGATCTCTCCTTGCTAGCTTCGCCTTGGATGTGCCTTCATGAAGCTCAATTAGCTTCTCCCACATCTCCTTGGCACTTAGGCATTCTCCAATTCGGTTGATCTCTTGTTAGGGGAGCACATTGAAAAGATGATGTTTGGCTTTTGAGTTTGCAAGGTGCTCTTCCCTTTGCTTTTTGGTCCACCTAGATTTCTCTATTGGCTTCCCTTCTTAATCCCTAGGCAAAATGAAATCGGATTCTATTGTAATCATAATATCAAAATCTGTTTCAAAAAATACCTCCATTCTCTTTTTCCACCAAGAGAATTCGCCGTCGAACTTCGGTGGGTGGATGTTGGAACCGGCCATTTTAAATGTTGCTTGTTGTGACGGTTAGTCCTCGACAAGCTTTCCTTGGCTCTGATACCACTTGTTGGGGGATCGAAATGGCCAGCTAGAGGAGGGTGAATAGCCCTCTTACGATGGATGTCATAATTTGCTCGTCTACAATTAGATTAGGGCAAGCGGAAACAACAATACAAGAAAATTAAACAAATAAAGACAAAGCAAAGGAAAAAGACAATGCTAACACAATGTCATAATGTGGTTCACGGCTACGCCACTAATCCACGATCCTGATTCGTCCGAGGTGAATCACTCCTCCAAAGCCAATCACTATTGGTCTCTCCTTTGCACAAAGCTAGGTGGAGGTAACCTTTACAATCAAGATCACTCTTCTTACAATAAGAATGGAGTAAAAGCAAGTAAGAAGAGTTTAGAGCTTGTGGGGGACTTGGATGGTCGTTTGGAGTAAGAGCATTAGCCCTCCAAAGCTCCACACCCTCTCTTTTTATAGAGAGGAGGCTTTTCTTCCCGTTGGCCACCACTACCGGTCATTGCTGCCCTTGGCGCGATCATTGCCGCCACTAGCGGTCTCCGAACACGTCGGATCTCGGCGTTGTAGTCCAAGCGGAACACTTGGCGATCGGTGATGGACCTCATCGATCCGCTACCTCCGTAGTCGACGCCTTGCCGATGCTACGAGTGGTTCTACAATGGCGACCATTTCGATCACGTGCTCATTGCGCCTTGATCGGTGATGGTCTTTAAGTCGATTGCCCACATATGGCAGTTGAATCGCCTCAAAACACTCGATCGAATACCGGTCAAACCACGTTAGCCCATTCCATAGATCGGTGAAAATCCCATCACAAATGGCCAAGTTTCACCTTAGAGCTACTACCCCTTCCTGGGTTACATTCGCTCACTCTCATCTCTCGGAGTCCCTCTCCTTCGAAGTTATCTTCGTCCTCGGCCACATCCCTCGGCAGCATCAGGCGCACGGCTCTGCAATGCTCCTTCGCATCTCTTGCCTCGAAGTCTACTTCCTCCGACTTCACTCCAAGCTCCTCATCCGGCGGTCCCTCGGATGCTCCAAGCGCACGGCTTCTGCAAAGCTATCCTTCACCGACTCAAGGACCGAGTCATGAGTTGTGAAACTCGCCATGGCTCCATGTGCGAATTACTAAGTCCTGCACGACTTCAACGCACATATCAAATCAACATAACAAACTAACTTAAACCCTTTGCCACACACATCAAAACCTAATCATGGCAAGAGATTGCCCTAACACGTAGGTCCATCTCGAAATGGTCTGATATCCAACATAGATAAGAACAACCTTGGAGAGAGTCCAAAAAGCCATTCTTAGCTACGATGGAAGGTATCATGTATACCAATTGCATATCACATATATGCAACTATCACAATGTGCTATCAACTAATTGAATGTTCACACATACATTGGGTTGTTAACACATTAACAAGTATGCATCATATGCATAGCACCCAACTTCACCTCCCTTCACATCGACCTTGGAGAGAGTCCAACAAACTGATTAATGGCAAAATAGTTTTAATATGGTTAGAGTGCATTAAACTAATTAGCCAGGCTTGTGTTGGAAGATCGGTGGCCAGCTAGAGGGGGTGAATAGGCTAATTCGACGTAGATGATGGAATTCGTTCGCTCGTTGTGTGATTGTCTACAATATTCGTTAATATGCAGTGGTAATACAAATAACAAATATGAATGCAAAAGACACAAGCACAAATACAGCATGTATGTGGTTTAGAACCTTAGGGTTCCTAGTCCACGGGGTGAGCTCAATGAGCTCGAGTTATGTGCACGACACTAACAAACTCCTTTTCGACAACAAGTCAGAGGTGGAGAAACCTCGTACAAGTAATTATAAAGTAATACAAAAACGTACAAGAAAATACAAAGACAACAAATGAAATATGTAAAGAACACATTACAGCAAATGGCTTTGAACTCTTGCTTGTTGCTTGTTTTGGTTTGCTCTTGAAAGTCTAGAATACAACATCAATTCCCCTCCAAAATCTCCCCAAAAATGATTGCAAAATCCTTCATCTTGAGTTTCTTAAATAACCTGTATCGAGCTGATTTCGCACCAATCAATCGACTGATCGAGATCATCAGTCGACTGCTCCTGTAGTTGTTGTCTCACAATGACTCGATCCACACTGGACAAGTTCCAACGGATCCACCATCAGTCGACTGATCATGTCCATCAGTCGACTGATCTAACCATCAGTCGAGTGATCTAGGCAATCAGTCGACTCAAAATGGTTCTGTGCCTGCATTCATCTTCATCAGTCGACTACCATCCCTTGGCAATCGACTGATGGTCTAGCAGTCGACTGTCATCCCTTGGCAGTCGACTGTTGGGCCAGAAACCACCAGTCGCACACTAGTCGATTGCCATTGACTTGGATCAGTCGAGCCGACACCTATACTAGTCGACTGATGTCGGGTAAAACCTCAAACAAACACTTTGTTTGAGCATCCGATCGTCGGGTAAAACTCAAACATCATGTTTGAGCATCTGACACTTTGTCTTAGCCACTTGGCCATGTCTACCTCATCCTCTCATGGAGTTCCCCTCCGAAGCTCTCTTCCCTCAGCCTACGTCCCTTGGATGCACTAAGTGCACGACTTCGCAATGTCATCCTTTGCACCTTGCCCTTGAAGTTTTCTTCCCTTTGGCCTCACTCCATTCGCTCCCCATCCGGCGGTCCCTTGGATGCACCAAGCGCACGACTTCCACAATGCCATCCTTCACCGACTCAAGGACCTTGAGCCTATGAGACTAGTGACCTTGCCAAGTCCTCAAGACTTCTCATTGCCAAAGCTACACACTTGGACTTACCAACACCAAGCCCCATGCTTGGATTTTCCATGCCAAGGCTACACACTTAGACTTTACAAACACCAAGCCGTATGCTTGGATTTTCCCAACACCAAGCCCGATGCTTGGATTTTCACCGCCAAGGCTACACGCTTAGACTTATGTGACCAATCCATTTTGGACTTTCAATGCCAAGCCCCATGCTTGGACTTCCCATGACACTCACATGTCATACATTTTGTCTAACATCAAAATACTGTTCGAGTCAAACTCGAGTCCGGTCAATCGTGACTTGGGTCGATTGCACCAATAATCTCCTCATTTTTGATGTTTGACAAAACCTCAAACTCAAGTCTACCTATTATCCCCAATTGGCAATTCTCACATCCCAATGAGAATTCCAACTAACCTCAATTGGTAACTTCTCTCCCTTTTTGACATACATCAAAAAAGTCCTCAAGGGTGTCAATGTCTCATATCCCAATGAGATCTTTCAATCTTTCCCTTGGTACAAAAACATCTTGGATGCCTTCAATCTTCCTAGTGATAAGTCCCATATCACTTAAGAGAGACAATCCCCCAATTTTCTTTCCGTGAGGAAAAATACACATCCATCTTCTCATGATGCATACCTCCCTCTAAAAGCTTGCTCCCCCTTGACCATTGCACCAACAATGTCCTTAGAGAGTCCCTAAGATAATAGGAACACTAAACTATCAAAATTAAGGGGAAAAATTCAACATTGAACTTTTACCTCCCTTAAAATTCGATACACACTCTAAACACTTCTCCTAATACATGTCCAATGGATTTTCACCCTTTCTAATGCTCTCCAAAGCATGTCCTAGGGTTAGGAGTAGTTAAGGAACCAAAACATAGTTGCACATGGGCCTAACAAACCTTGTTTATCCAAAATTAGTATTATCAGTAAACTCCTTCAGCTACTAGTCGACTAATTTTTACTTCAGTCGACTGCCATCCATGGTAGTCGACTGATTTTTGCATAGTGTACAAATTAGATTTCTGAAATGAAAATTTTAAATTCATAAGTAAAAATACAAAATTAGAAAATTCTTGAAAATTCATAAGTACATTACTTATTACAAACATTATGTATGAAAAATATTAGAAAAATAAAATACCCATTAACTAGTGATATTTATACAAAGTTCAAAACTCTTGAAATTTTCAATATTTGGCCCTACTTTGCATCACTTCATTCAATGATGATTGCTATCAAAAGATAGACTTCACCAAGGTTTTTCAAAATGATTTTGAAATGATTTTAAAACCTTTAAATTCATTTTCCTAATTATCTCACTTGTATCTAAGTGTATGAAACACATACAAGTCAAGTATTTTAGTGAGATGTAGGTTTTGGTTAATTTGGGTCTCATTCATATGCTAGGCAACTCTATTTGATTCCCTTATGCATGGGACTTCAAATCATTCCTTAGTCCTTAACTCAATTTTATTTAATGCATGAATAATGATTATGGCATAAATGATAGCAAGAATAAAAGCATGTGCCAATAATCATGATGTCATGACATGTGATACAAACTTAAGCATAACATTACAATGCTAGGCATAAATCATGACATTTTCTATGATTAAAAATAAATATGTTATCATGACATGGCAAGGCAAATAAATAATGGCAAGTATAAAATACTAAGGTATAAAATACCTAAGTGTTAAGCCCAAATTGCCATTATTTGAATTAAATCTATTTTGCCTTAATACCAACTATCCCCCTAGTGTGCCAGAAACCCAAAATGACACACCATGATTTCTAAGACCTAATTGTGCCAATTTAATCAATTTTTAACTTCTCAAAGCACATTGGCACATCCTAAAGTGTCAACTCTACCATGGTTAGGTTAACTACTTATCCACTAAGGGTTGACACACCCTAACCCATCTAGCATAAATCGATCATGCTCCTAGGAATCCAATACCTATTGGAGCTCCTTGGGTTAACAAGGTATTCACTAGGGATAACTTCCCTAGATACCTTTCCTAATGACCCTTTTTGGCTTTGAAGCCTTAGTCATTTGGATCTTTCCTAGGTTAACCTTAGGGATTGTCTCCCTAGTAACCTTCTTAGTAGCTACCTTAGATTTTCTTGAATTTTTAGCCACTAGACACACACCATGGTTAATCTTAGGGATAACTTCCCTATTAACCTTGATTTTCCTAGACCTAGATTTAGTTCCATAATCAAATAGAACATTGTGGTAGGGCTTAGGTTTGTAACCCAAACCTTTCTTGCCCTTAAGCGGTTCTTGTCTCCTAGGTCTTAGATTTTGATCATTAGTCCCTTTAAATTAGTTTGTCATTTTTGCTAGGGTCTTTTCTAATTTTTCAAGTCTTGTCCTCAAGGCTTGGTTCTCTAATTCTAATTTTCTCAATTTAGATTTTTCATTAATCTTTTGGGAAGGACTCTTCTTCTTAGACATGTGCCTACCCTTTTTAGGGTTAATGCCTAAATTTTCTTCTATCCTATTAATACTCTCCCTAGGTAGAATGGGTCTAGAGTTATTGTTCCTAGGTTTGTCATTAGTTAAATTTACTTGCTTGGCACCTAAACAATAGTATTTATTCCTACTAGCATGCTTTTCATTAACAATTGCAAGAGTACTAAAATAACTTCTAACATGCTTTTTAATCCTAGAACTAGAAGGTACATTAAGATATACCTTAGGGTTTGCTTTGGAAGCTCCCTCTACTTGTGTAGCTCCTTCTTGCTGAAGGGAGTTGCTTCGGAGGCTCATTGGCTCCCATGTCCCCGGATTAAAATTTTCACTAATGAAAGAATTAATCCGAATGGGATGAGTTTCCTTAGCACAACCAATTCGTCGTCGTGCTAACAACTTGAGTGATCTCATGAACAAACTAGTTGTTCAAGCAACACAACTCTTCTAGTTGGTTAGCCGCGGAAGAGACGACGGACGGATCGCCGGTTTTTGTGTTTGTCTTCGGGGTCCATGATTATACAAAATATATACTAATGCACACTTGTATAATCAACACATAAAAGAACATGCTAAGATCAGAATATAAAGTTGTAAAACTTTTATACCTTACGATCTTCTACCGTATGTCCTATCCTCCTCGTGGACGACGTGTGGGCGAAGATCCTCCACGAGTAGAAGCCTTCTAGATCGTATTCTTCCCTTCCTTGTTCGCTGCGAACAAAGAGAAGAACAAAACAAAAAACTCCTCCTTTCTAGAACCGGCCACCAATCAAAAGAACTCGATGTAACCGCTGGGCAAGGAGTGAATGGATGAGCGCCGGCCAACTTGTTGCAATGTTGCCACCGGCCACCTAGAGGTTGGAGAACCACCGGCCACCAAGGAGTTGGAGAACCGCCGGCCACCTAGGAGCAAAAGAGGAGGAAGAGAGGAGCACCGGCAATGGATGAGAAGAGGATGAGGGGCGCCGGCCAAAACCCTAGGGAGAACCAAGATTGCCGCCCACTTCTATCCGCCCAAAACCCTAGCTCCTCTAGGGTTTGTTGCCACCCACTTTGAGATGAGCAAAACCCTAATTTCCAATTGAACCAATTCTTATTGCCGCCCAACCTAAGCCCTCTATTTATAGAATTGGGCTTAAGCCTTCTTTAATCTCCACCATCGGATCTAGGGATTTAATCTCCACCGTCGGATCTAGGGTTTTATCCCAACCGTCGGATCTAGGGTTTCATCCCAACCGTCGGATCTAGGATTTCATCCCAACCGTCGGATCTAGGGTTTCATCCCAACCATCGGATCTAGGGTTTCATTCCAACCGTCAGATGTAGGGATTTAATCCCAACCGTCGATTCTAGAGTTTCATCCCAACCATTGGATCTAGGGATTTAATCCCAACTGTTGGTTCTAGAGTTTTGTTTTACATCCTTGGATCTAGACTTCACGAGGATTATGTTAGGCTACGATAGGGACCATATGGAGGAGTTGGATCTTGGCCACCCGATGGATCGGAACCACACAAACTTGATCCATCAATGATGTTCCATTCCACTAGAGGATCATCATTGAACTACCTCACCAACCCCCATAAATTAATATGGGCTCCATATATTATTTGTACATTCATCTCCCCGTGTTTAAGATATCGAATGTCCATCAATTAATTGATTTACTGACCATAAATTAATTAACATCTAATTCCTCGAGTAGTACCACTCAACCTTATCATCATGTTGACAAAGTCAACCAGCTGGGTTTACATGATGAACCTTATGAGCTCCTCAAGGGGACCTCATCAACCTAATATATAGGACACGGTTTCCTCCTATAATCAACGGCACACCATGTAAATAATATCATTTCCCAACTTACCGGGCATATTGATTTAATCCATCTAAATCTCACCCTCTGGTAAATCAAAGAAATAAATACTAAGTACATGTGCCCGTTATTATATCGGGATTAAGAGCATGTACAACATAATATCCGAGGTCCGATTCAATTATGTAGTCGTGAATTAATCAATCATCTCTATGTTCGGTCCCGCAATACACCTAAGTGTACTAGTGTAACTTTATGTTCAAGACAAAACAATACCAAGCTACACTACAACCATGCCAATGGTTTGTCCAAAACCATCTTGGTTGTGAGCCTCTACTTATATTTTACAAGGGACTGATAACATGATCTTCTGTGCCTCACCAAGCACCATTTTATCTACAATGTATAATATTAGACAATATGCACACACATATAATAAATATATAAAGTGCAAACAATGATCATGTGATTCTTATTCCAAAATAAAATGTTCATACAAAAAGAGCTAGACTTTCAGTATACATTCCAACACTTGCCCCTTCTTCCTCCCCCTAGGGCATTGGTTTCGGTAGTGTTCTCTTTGGTTACATTTGAAGTACACAATGTGCTCTTTGTTTTTCTTAGCGAGGACTCTGTCATCCTTTGATTTTTGTTGAACTTTTGGTGCCGACACTTTCTCCTTAGCCAATTTTGGGCATTTGCTCTTGTAATGCTCGACTTCCCTACACTCAAAGCATATAATGTGATTTTTATTCTTAATTACAATGCTTGAGTTACCTAGGGAATTTTCATCTTGTTCTTCACTTTTCCCGAATGTAGACGCTTCTACTTGTTCTTGCTCCGGGATGGAAGACCTCTCATCCCTGTCAATGCTAGAGGTGGTGGTTTCCTCCAATTCCTCTACATCCTCAGATGTTGATGGACATTCTTCCTCGGCCTCCTCCTCTACTTGATTCACAATTCCTTTGCGTCCCTATAATTTCCTAGTCTAGACCAAATATTGTTAGGAATCAAATCACTAAGCATCTTGATTTACTTGATATTGGTCTTCAAGTCCTTGATTTGATCTTTGGTCCATCTTGACTTCTCTTTCAGCTTATTTTCTTTATCCCTAGGCATTTCGAAATCATTTTCTAAAATTAACATTATATCATAATTGGTTTCGAGATATACCTACATTTTTATTTTCCACCATTGAAAATCCCCTTCAAATTTTGGTGGACGGATGTTGATGTCGGACATTTCGGTTGCTTATCACGGCGATGAGTCCGACGGTAAGCTCCTCGCTCTGATACCACTTGTTGGAGGATCGGTGGCCGACTAGAGAGGGGTGAATAGCCCAATTCGACGTAGATGATGGAATTCATTCACTCGTTGTGTGCTTGTCTACAATATTTGTTAATACACAGTGGAAATACAAATAACAAATAGGAATGCAAGAGACAAAAGCACAAATACAACATGATATATGTGGTTCGGAACCTTAGGGTTCCTACTTCACGGGGTGAGCTCAACGACCTTGAGTTATGCGCAAGGCACTAACAAACTCCTCAACAACAAGTCGAAGGTGGAGAAATCTCGTACAAGCAATTACAAAGTAATATAAAAATGTACAAGCAAATACAAAGACAATAAATGAAATACATACAGAACACTTTACAATAAATGGCTTTGAACTCTTACTTGTTGCTTGCTTTGGTTTGCTCTTGAAGGTCTTGAACACAACAGCAATTCCCCTCCAAAATCTCCCCAAAAATAGTTGCAAAATTCTCGATCTCGAGCACCTTTAAAAACCTACATCGAGCTGATTTCGCAACAATCAGTTGACTGATCAAGACTATCTATCGCCTGCTCCTATAGCCGTTGTCTCACAATGACTCGATCCACGCTGGATAAGATTCAATGGTTCCACCATCAGTTGACTAATCATGCCCATTAATCAACTAATCTAACCATCCGTCGAGTGATCCAGGCAATCAGTCGACTCAAAATGGTTCTGTGCTCACATTCACCATCATCAGTCAACTGTCATCCCTTGGCAGTCGACTGATGGTCTAGCAGTCGACTGCTGGGCTAGAAACCACCAGTCGCACACCAATTAATTACTATCGACTTTGATCAATCGAATTGTCACCTATACCAGTCGACTATTGTCGAGTAAAACCTCAAACAAACACTTTGTTTGAGCATCTGACCGTCGGGTAAAACCTCAAACAACATGTTTGAGCATCCGATACTTCGTCTTAGCCACTTGGCCAAGTCCACCTAATCCTCTCATGGATTTCCCCTCCGAAGCTCTCTTCCCTCGGCCTATGTCACTCGGATGCACCAAGAGCATGACTTCGCAATGTCATCCTTCGCATCTTGCCCTCGAAGTCTGCTTCCCTTTGGCCTCACTCCATTCGCTCCCCGTCCGGTGGTCCCTCGAATGCACCAAGCGTGTTGGTGCAATCGGCCCAGGTCATGATTGACCAGACTCGAGTTTGACTCGAGTAGTATTTTGATGTTTGACATTGATGTCTAACAATGTGTGGGGAGATTATTGGTGCAATTGACCGAGGTCATGTTTTGATGTTTGACGATAGTTTGACCAATGTCATGGGAGAAGTCCAAGTCTTGTATACTTGGCATGGAAAGTCCAACATGGGTTGGCAAAGGAAAGTCCAAGTATGGGTCTTGGCATGGAAAGGCTAACATGGGTTGCCAAGGGAAAGTCCAAGCTTGAGTCTTGGCAATTGAAAAGTCCAAGGGGAATATTGGCAGTGTAAAGTCCAAAAGTGAAGTCTTGGTAGCATAAGTCCAATGGTTCGCGGCGTAAAGTCCAAGCGGAGTCTTGGCAGCATAAGTCCAATGTGCCTTGGCAGTGTATGCCACATTAGCATGACAATAGCTGATGGCTAGCGTATGGATGAACAAGTTATGGATGACTTAGAGGGATCCGATAGGCGTGAGGCTGAAGGAGGTGACTAGAAAGCTTAGGTCTAGGCTAAGGGTGCTTTGGCGAGTATGGTGGCACCATACTTGGGGTAAAACCTCATGTTTGAGGTGTATCAATCGACTGAGACTATGGTCAGTCGGATGATAGGAGTCGATTAGAGTTTGACTGCAGGAATTGGCCTAGCAGTCGACTGCTGGCCTGAGCAGTCGACTGAACTAGAAATTAGTCGACTGATAGTCGGGTTTTAGGGGATAAAATATTTTTGAGTCGACTATTAGGATTTGACAGTCGAGTGATGTCTGATGAACAGGTATTTGTGTCGTGGTACCATTTAAAATTAATTACCGAACCCCCTAACTACACTAACATAGCATAGTGAATGACCCAGATCGTTTCCCAACGAGTGTAATTGACAGAATAGTAAACTTAGGATTTTTGATTATTGCTTTGGGTTTTCTATTGAAGATGGGGGTTTGAGATTTGAGCTCTAACCTACGGTTGCAAGGTAATTAACATCCTAAACTAACACGCAACAACTAAATCAAATAATGCAGGAAGTAAAGCAACAAAAATTGGAAAAGGAAATAATCTGATCAACCCAATATAGGCCCGATGAATGACCAAGTTATTCCGGCTAAGTCCAACGAAGCTCGATCGAGACTCCGTAAATGGTAGTGGATGTGGAATGGTGTAAACTCCTGAATCCAGTAGTTTGATGGATGCTTCGAACTCTCGCGGATCCGGTTGAGCTCGAAGAAGTGTCGTCGGGGTGGAACTCCTCGAATCCGAAAGAGAAGGTGGATGATGTGGAGATGGAAGACGTCACCGAAATCTCTCGATGAAGGGGTTCCTTCTCGAATTCGTGGAGGAAAATGGATGGAAGGAAGGTGGGGACGGTTGCTAAGGCTCATGGAAAGAATAGATTTAACTAATAACTAAATGAAATAAGCAATTCATCAATGAAATTTAATGCATAAACATGATTAAAAGAAAGCAATTAAAGTAAAACATGAAACTAACTCTAAACTAACCAACTACAACCTAATTCCTTAAGAAGCATTTAACCGAACACCTACAAGACATAAAACGAAATAAATCGAATACGTGCAATCTAAAACATGGAAGGAATTTTTTATTACAAACATTTGACACAAACTCAACCAATAAACAAACAAAATAAATTAACGAAAACTTGGTCTAGGATTCTGAAATTGAAACTGCTGGATGAAATAGGAATGCAGGCGTCCGACGACTGGAATGGAGTGCTTGATGGTTGGAAATGAAGCTATCGGTGGCTGGAATGGGCGGAGCTACTGAAAGTGGCAAAGCGGGATGAAATGGAAGTGAACGGCTGTCGGAGCTGTGAACAGGGCTGCCCGGACCAATCGAAGGGGAATCCCCTCTCTGATTGGTCGGCAGCGTTTGAGCCTGGAGCGAAGGAGCAACTGCCGACGTTGGAGAAGATGGAGATGGTGGTATGGAGGTGGAGTAGCACCGATCACCGGAGATTGGAGGGGATCTCCTTCCCTCTCCGACGACCGACGAGGAAAAGAGAGAGTGCGGGCGAAGGAGGGTGGAGGTGTGTTGGGCGTTGTTGCGGAAGAGATGAAGTCGGCTCCATTTTTCTGTCCCGATGAAAGAGCATTAAGTGGATTTTTGTAGTCGTCCGATCGAATGCCATCAAATCCCAACCGTCCAATTGAAGCTAGGGTTTAATTATCTTCATTAATCCATTAAGCTAGCTGTGCATCCAACGACTCAGATTCCTCTGATTTAGAATTAATGGATCTGATCACTCTGAATGGATGATCACGATCGGCTGAAGCTGGATGAAGGCCTAAGACACTACAAGAAAAATGCTAAAAGACAACACCACAAAGACAACGGTTTTAGGATAAACCGTTGTGATTTTGATAAAAGACAACGGTTTTTGACAAAACCGTTGTCTTTGAGCGCCCATATAACACAAAAGACAACGGTTTTACACTATCCGTTGTCGTTGAACATATTTTTTTTTAATCGACAACACATTTTACAACGGTTTTTCAGAACTGTTGTCTTTAAGTTTTTTTTATCTTAACAACGGTTCGGACAACGGTACAATCAACCGTTGTCAATGAAAATATTTTTGTAACGTTTGACACAACGGTAAAAAATTATTGTCGTTGTGATAATAATACAACGGTTTTAAACCGTTGTCAATGAAATTTTAAAAGTTTATAATACTATTTTTTTAATTATTTTTACTATTTTTTAAAATTATTGGAAATGATACAACGGTGAATTTTTTTTAATACTATTAATACTGTTTTTTTATTATAATACAACGGTGAAATTATTTTTTAATTATTAATACTATTTTTTTTTAAATTATTTGAAATAAGTTTTTTTTTTAATTATAAATATATACGTTTACAACAATATATTTAAAAGTTTATATATATATTTTAAACAATATATTACAACAATAAATTTTTTAAAAGTTTATATAGATTTAAAAAAAATTTAGGTTAAATAATTTCTTCCCTAAACCTCTCCGTCGTTCCTACTTCCCAAAAACCTCCGTCGTTCTCCGTTGCATGCTCGTCCGTCCCTTTTTCTTCCGCACCGCCTTCTCACGGTTGCTCGCCCTCCGTTCGTTCTCTTCCTTTCACTACTAGAAAAGCTACCTTTAACGACGGTATAAAAATACCGTCGTTATTAGTGGTTCAATAGCGACCAAATTTAATGCCCGTCGTTAATGTATATGCATTAACGACGATATTTTGTCCCGTCGTTGATATTTTATTATCAATTATGATTTTTTTTGTTTCGGTCTTTAATGTTGTATTTTTAACGATGGTATTTTCTCCTGTCGTTATTGTAAGACCTTTAACGATAGATTTTTTCTTCCGTCGTTATTATTTTTTAAATTTTTTATAAAATCGAGACTCCAAACCGATATTTTTACTGGATAGATTTTTTTTAATATAAAAAAACATCTTTAAATAAATTATGAAAATTTAATTTTATTTATATCCGTTTTCATTTTTTTCCTATTTTTATTTCATTAAAAAATATCTTAATTTTATTTATATTTTTTATTTCTTTTCTTATATTTTTTCCCTTATTTTTTTTTCCAAACTCCATATTAAGGTAAACTAGGCTTTAATTATTTTCTCTATCTTCCCTTTCCATCATGCTCCTTCTTTTTCTCTCAATATTCTGTTGCCGCTCCATCTTCTCTTTTTTCCATCACTGTCGTCGCCGCCCGGCAATGGGAGAACTGCGACTCTTCACTTCCACTGGTTCGCTCCGAAATCCCTAGTTTGATCGCGATGCATCTTTTCGAGCCTGTCGGCTTTCTTTGTTCTTGACTTGGGATTTTGGATCGATTTGAATTTCTGATAAATCGATCTCACAAAACTGAAGAGAGATTGTGATGGATGGCGTGTTTGATAGGAAACTTCAATCTTTTGTTCTTGTTCTTGTTTCTGTAGATTTCGTGTTTGCTTTCACATCCTTGATTTCTGCATAACAGCTTAGTGTATCTCTGGTGAATTTCTGCATAACATCTTTGTCACACTACTTTCGAGATAGATTTCACATCATTGATTTCGTGTTCTTGTGAGTGTTTGCTTTAGTTGTATCTCTGGTGAATTATTGCACTTGTACAGCTTAGTGACCACGCTTTATTCCCGCTTAAGTAGTGTTGTTATATTGTGCTAGTCGGGTCAATGTGAACATTTACCCTGTAATGTCTGCTACTTGTGAGTTTGATATTACTTATGCTTATTCTTGAGCCAGATTACTATTTTTGTCCTATTTGTATGCTTCATTACTATTCTAATCTTTTACACAAATTTTATATTCTATTGCTATGACCAAAGAATTTTATTATAGTAGAACTTACTATGTTACTGAAACAACTTAAGCTTCAAGTTAACCTTTTGTTGTTTTTATTCTTGTTTATTCCCTTTGCTGACGATTAGAACGAACTAATTTGTCATTGCTATATGTTAGGAACATGTTAGAACCGCAACACTTGTCTCCAACATACAGTATCATGGATCAGGTGCAAAGATCAAGAGAAAAATGGGTAGCCAACAATTAGTACCAATGCTAGAGGCTGATACTCCTTGCTCTTCGTCATTGAACATAACAACTGCCAATAATATGGACACTTCTAGCAACAGGAGAGGATTCCAGTTAAGTTCTTCAGGGTCCAACAGCTCTAAAGTCAAAGAAGCCTGTAACAGTGTGCACCCAATGCAATCTATATTTTTAGGGTCTGATTGTCGGTACAATAACTATTGGCTTTTCCTTGGCCCGTGTACTGTACATGAGCCTGGCCATCGGAGAGTATATTTTGAATCTTCAGAAGATGGTCATTGGGAGGTCATTGATACTGCACAGGTTTTCAATGTTCTCTCTTGTCAATTATCCATATATTCAGTACTTATATTTCATACTTTGATGGTAGCTGCAAAGCTTGTTATCCATGTTGATCATTGCTTCTTTACCTTGATTATAGGCCTTGCATGCTCTGTTATCTATCTTAGATTGCAGAGGTATTCGTGAAGCTCGTTTGATAGCTTCTTTAGAGAAGAGAAAATCATCTCTTTATCAAGCAATGAATGAGTATATGATGGCTTCTGTTGGCAGACAGATAAATACGCTGCCAGAGTTGGATGCTGCTAGTGCAGATGGATCATCTCCAACTTCAAATGTCAATCATGTTCTACTTCCTGCTGAGTCAAATATTTTATCAGTTGGTTCCGGCGCCATTGGTCTTGAAATTGGCAAGAGTAGTGATGAAAAAAAACAAAAGTGTGACCGACTGTGATTGTATGATAAATGGGTTTGGGATTCCTTCTGCTCGACTCTGAATGCCACAATATATGGTAAGAGATCATATATGGAAACACTTATTCACTGTGAGAGTTGTAATGATTTGTTCTGGAGAGATGAAAAACATTGCAAGCTTTGTCACACTACTTTCAAGATGAAAAACTTTTTTTTTTTTGTGTGTAATTTATGTATCGAATTTTACTATTAGAATAACTACTATAATTTTTTCCATCACAGGTTCCCCTTCAACCGGATGGAGCTCAATGCGGTTATTTTATTTTGCGATATATGAGAGATATAATTGAAGGCACCGCATCCTTTGACAAGTTTTCCCTACGACCAATAGTAATATTAGATATATTTTCAAATTTTCTTATTGATACCATAGTGTTTAATTACATTTTCATTCATTTATTCACATGCAGTTCGCAAAATCTGTGATAGCTACAAAGGAAATTGATGAAGTACGTTCGGAGTGGACTGAATACATACAAGATCACATATCTGATAATTAGGAGAGATTTAAGTGTACATACCTCTTTTGGTTAGATGTGGTAATCTATAAGTATTTTGGTTATTATGCATAATACTTTTGGTGCAGTACTAAGCATATGATGTGTAGTTGTTTTGCCACATTACTTTTAATATATATGTTTTTAAGAGTGATCATTTAAAATGAGATGATGTGACTTTGTACTTTACATTGCTACAAGTGCGAGTGTATATGTGTTTTCTATAATTCTTTTTGATGTTTTATGATTTATATTAAAAACACAACACTATAAATCTACAATGGTTTATTGTTTTCTAGAGTAACCGTTGAGAAATGACAACGGTGAAAAACCGTTGTCAATGTGCAAAAAAAATTCGTGGTAAATCGGTGGTCGGTCAAAGACAACGGTGAAAGACCGTTATAGATTTAAGGAAAAGACAACGGTGAAAAACCGTTGTCTATTAGCAAAAACATCTGTGGTAAATCGACCCATTGTGAAAAGTGGTTCGGTCAAAGACAACGGTGAAAAACTTTTCACAACGGGTCGATTTACTACGGATTTTTTTGCTAATAAACAACGGTTTTTCACCGTTGTCTATTCGATTTTTTGTTGTAGTGAGATGTCTAGATCTAAATATATGGACCGGATCACTCCAGATTTAGATGGATGACTCAGATCAATCAGATCTCATTGGATGGTCAGAATTAAACAAATCTGAACCCTTGATTAAATTGCCTCTGGTCTTGATGAAGGGCTCAGATTCTTCCACCATAAAATGACCATTATGTCCCTTAGATGAAGCAATATTTGATCCAAATTGAGTCTAGTCCAGTGGCTTTTCTCGATCTCCTACAAACAAAGATAAAATTTGCATATAAGTCCAAAATTTAGGAGAATTTACAATAAGGTCCAAAAATAAATCCAACTCATAAAACTTGATAATAATCGATAAATAATCACTCGAGAGGATAAAAAAAAGTAATATTATGGACCAAAATAACACGATAAAATTGTAATTATCAATTCCCCCACACTTATTCTTGCATGTCCCGAGCAAGTAAAGAAAACTAAAAGTAAACTGAAGATATATTTCCTTAGCAATTTCCAATCATACATAGAAATCAGAAAAGAAAGTTACCTAGGATTGTCAACTCTCAAAGACTCAAGCAATCATGGAATCAAATCTTACATAGGTTAATAAACATAGTGACTTCAATCCATCTTGTATAGACTAAGAATGATTAAGCTACACAAGGTAAGTGGTGGTTTCTCTCGCTCTCATTAGCATGTAATAGTAGAGTTCACTCAAGCTAATCATGGTTTATGAACTACCATATGCTTGCTTTTCTATTACCTTCACTGTAGGGGATCCTTGGAAGCTAGAGGGGGGGGGGTGAATAGCTCGTTTTCGTTCGTCGATAGAATTCAATTTAGTTCATCTATAGAATTTTGTTAGCGTGCAATGGAATAATAATAAATAGCAATAATGAAATACGACAAACACAATTCACAACATGAGCATATAATTTGGTTCGGAACCGAACGGTTCCTACCCCACAGATCGAGCTCTAAAGAGCTCTAGCGATGCCAATCACACACCACTACGCAATAACTCATTCTCAACACAAGTCGAAGGTGGAGAAACCTCGTACAATAGTTTACAATAATAAACTAAACACAACAAGCAAATACAATATGAAATACAAAAGACAAGTAAAGAAAACTTTACAACACTTTACTTTTGATTGCTTGAATGCTTGGTTGCTTGACTAGCACTTTGAGACCCTAATTTGCAGTAGCAAATCACCCCAAAAAGTCTCAAGAAATGTTGTTGATTTCCTTCTTCCCGAGCTCTATTTAAAGCTTCAACCTGGGCTGGAAATCGCCGTATTATTTGCTCAGGACCATCGATCGTATGTCACTATTGTAAATGAGACAATAGCTGAATCCATGGAAGAATCCGCGGATCCATCATCTGTCGTGATCGCGACCATCGATCGATTGTTACCTCCACTTTGCTAATTATAGATCCGTCACTCCATTACATGCAGAAAAATTGAGCGATTGGTGATCGATGATCGGTCATCGATCATTACCTCGCGATCATTGCTAGGAATTCACGATCAAACCCTAGTTGACTGTTGGTGTCACATGACCGGCGCACCTGCATGAGATTTTAACCCAAATATGGTTCCTCCACACTTGCTAGAGCACTCTTAGCCTAAACCTAAGCCTTCTAGCCACCTCCGTAAGTCTCACGCCTCTCGGATCCCTCCAAGTCATCCATGACTTGTTCATCCATTGTGCTAGCCTTAAGGTGCTTCCATCAGCTATGTCATGCTAACGGTGTCTACACTGCCAAGGCACATTTGACTTACACCGCCAAGACTCCGCTTAGACTTTACGCCACCAACCATTGGACTTATGCTGCCAAGACTCCCGCTTGGACTTTACGCCGTTGATATCAAATCCCTTGGACTTTCCAAATGCCAAGACTCAAGCTTGGACTTTCCATTGCCAACCCATGTTGGACTTTCCATGCCTAGACCCATGCTTGGAATTTCTTTGCCAAGACCCATGCTTGGACTTTTCCTTGCCAACCGATGTTGGACTTTCCATGCCATGACCAATGCTTGGACTTTTCCTTGCCAAGACCCATGCTTGGACTTTACATGCCAAGTGTCACACTTGGACTTTCCATGCCAAGTACCCATGACTTGGACTTTCCCATGACAATCACATTGTCATATGTTTTTATCGAACATCAAAATATCTCTCGAGTAAAGCTCGAGTTCCAGTCAATTGTAACCTGGGTCGATTGCACCAACAATCTCCCCCTTTTTGATGTTTGACAAAAATCAAACAAACCATTGAGTTAGACCATCTAACTCAAGGCAATCATCCCCATCAATTTTCTCAATTGATGTCATTCTACCAATAAGTTCTCCCATTTTTTGACTAACATCAAAAAGGTTCTTTCCAAGGAGGTAAATATCTTATGTCCCAATGAGATCTTACAATCTCTCCCTTGGTCCAAACATACCTAGGATGCCTACCATCTTCCTAGTGATAAATCTCATATCACTTAAGAGAGGCAATCCTATACACTCTCCAAATTTTCAAATTGGGTATCGCAAAATCCCATTTTTCCTCCTCATGAGGAAAAATACCATCCATCATCCCATGATAGATACCTCCCCCTAAAGGCTTGCTCCCCCTTGACCATTGCACCAACAATGTCCTTGGGAAGTCCCTAAGCCAATAGGAACTTTAAAACATCAAAAATAAGGTTAGAAATTCAACATTGAACTTTCCAACATCTTAAATTTGATACATCATCCTAACAACTCTCCTAATCCATATCTAATGGATTTTCACCCTTTATAATGCTTCCCAAAGCATATCCTAGGATTAGGAGTGGTTAGGGAACTTTATCATGGCCGAAAACGGACTAAACAACCTTGTTTTTCCCGAAATCAGCCTGGCAGTCGACTTTATCAGAGATCAGTCGACTGTCGTCTCCATCAATCGACTGCCACCAAGAGTAGTCGACTGATAACTGAAATTTCTTAATTTCAGTTATCAGAAATGGATTTTGAAAATTCATAAATAATTATACGTATATGGAAAAATCGTGAAAATTCATACGTATAATACTTATGACCAATACAATGGGTTAAAAATATTTAAAATTTATTTTACCCATAACATAGTGAAATTGACATAAAGTTCAAAACCATTTAAAATTTCAATGTTTTGGCCCTACTTTGTATCAACTTCATCAATGGTGATTGCTATCAAAAGATAGATTGCACCAGGGTTTTCTAAATGGATTTTAAAATATTTTTGAAAACCTATGTTGGATCATATTCCTTGGGCTCAATGTACTTGACTTGTACAAAAGCTTTCCCAATGATCCACCTGTTAGTGCATATAAGATCCACATATCTCCACAATGGTATGATATTGTCCACTTTGGGCCCAAGCCCTCATGGTTTTGTTTTTGGGCTTTACCCAAAAGGCCTCATACCAATGGAGATATCTTTTCATCTTATAAGCACATGATCTTTTCCATGTCTTACCAATGTGGGACTTTGATTGTATTCCCAATACTCCAACAATCCCCCCCTCAAACGAAGAACCACATTGGGCCCCCCCTCAAGCCTATCCCTCCTCGGAGGATTTTCTCTGCTTGATGTCCGATCTTCAACCCACCAGGACTTCCTGTCAGTTGTTCGGTCCTCCCGACCCAACTAGACTTTCTAATTCATACGTATAATACTTATGACCAATACAATGAGTTAAAAATATTTAAAATTTATTTTACCCATAACATAGTGAAATTGACATAAAGTTCAAAACCATTTAAAATTTCAATGTTTTGGCCCTACTTTGTATCAACTTCATCAATGGTGATTGCTATCAAAAGATAGATTGCACCAGGGTTTTCTAAATGGATTTTAAAATATTTTTGAAAACCTATGTTGGATCATATTCCTTGGGCTCAATGTACTTGACTTGTACAAAAGCTTTCCCAATGATCCACCAATGATTTTAGATGGGTTTGAGTTCATCTAGATGCAAAAACTATGCACCTTGAACTTAACTCATATCCTAGCATCTCACATGTATCTAGGGTGTATAAATACATATACATGTCAATTTAGATGTGAGATGTGAGTTTTGTTCTCTCAATCTAGGGTTTCATGTATTTTTCTAAGGCAACCCTACTTAATTCCCTTATGAATGGGACTCCAAGTCATGCCAAAGTCCTTAACTCAATTTTTAATCAATTTAATTGCATGAAGTATGATCATGACATAAATGATAGCATAATAAAGCATGACCAATGATCATGATATCATGACATATGATACAATTTAAGCATACATGACAATTAAACCTTAATCCTTCACATAATCATGACATATAAATGAAAAAAATAAACATGATGTCATGACATGTTATATGGCAAACAAGGCATGACAAGTAAAAAGTATAGGTATATAAATACCTAAATTTCAATATTAGTTGCCATTTGATATTATTAAGTATATTTTGCCATAATAATAATTTTCTCCCAAGTGTGCCAAAAACCCAAAATGGCACACTATGACCTCTAATCCTAAATTGTGCCAATTTAATTGATTTTTCATAATCTCAAAAATGTATTGGCACATCCTAAAATCTTTTAGGATCACAATATCAAATCGATTTTCAAGGTACCCATAACCTTGAAAATTACCTAAAGTGTCACCTTTGCCATGGTTGAGTTAACTACCCTTCCAATCAAGTTGGTACACCCTAAGCCCATCTAGCGTGAGTCAATCACGCTCTTAGGAACCCTAAACCTATTTGAGATCCTAGGGTTTACTAGGTATTCCTTAGGGATAACCTCCCTAGATACCCTCCTAATGACCCTTTTAGGCTTGATAGCCTTGGTCATTTGTGTCTTGGCTAGGTTGACTCTAGGAGTGACTCCCCTTGCAACCTTCTTAGTGGCTTCCCTAGGTTTCCTTGAAACCCTAGCCACTAGGCACACACCATGGTCAACTCTAGGGATGACTTCCCTATTGACCTTGGTCTTCCTAGACCTAGTTTATGTTCAATAATCAAATGGAACACTATGATAAGCCACCTTAGGCTTATGTTTGTGACTCAAACCCTTCTTGCCCTTGGTTGACTTTTGTCTCTTAGGCCCTAGGTGTTGACTCTTGGTCCTAGACTCTTGACTTTGACCATTTGACCCTTTAACTTGACTTTGCATAATCCTAATGGTCTTTTCAAGTTTTTCAAGCATTGACCTCAAGGCTTGATTCTCTAATTTTAATTGTCCAATTTTTGAGTTTTAATTTGTGTTGGTGCAATCGACCCATGTCACGATTGACCAGGACTCGAGTTTGACTCGAGTGATGTTTTGATGTTCGACAAAAATATATGACAATGTAATTGTCATGGGAAAGTCTAAGTCTTGGGTACTTGGCATGTAAAGTCCAAGCATGGGTCTTGGCAATGGAAAGTCCAACATGGGTTGGCAAGGGAAAGTCCAAGCATGGTCTTGGCATTTGAGAAGTCCAACATGGGTTGGCAAGGGAAAGTCCAAGCATGGTCTTGGCATTTGAGAAGTCCAACATGGGTTGGCAAGGGAAAGTCCAAGTTTGAGTCTTGGCATGAGAAGTCCAAGGGGTTTGATATTGGCTGCGTAAAGTCTAAGCGGGAGTCTTGGCAGCATAAGTCCAATGGTTGGCAGCGTAAAGTCCAAGCGGAGTCTTGGCGGCGTAAGTCCAATGTGCCTTGGTGGTGTAGACACCGTTAGCATGACATAGCCGATGGAAGCACCTGAAGGCTAGCGCGATGGATGAACAAGTCATGGATGACTTGGAGGGATCCGAGAGGCGTGAGGCTGATGGAGGTGGCTAGAAGGCTTAGGTCTAGGCTAAGGGTGGTCTAGCAAGTATGGGGGAACCATACTTGGGTTAAAACCTCATGGTTAAGGTGTGTCAGTCGACTTATGCCATGTGGCAGTCGACTGGACCAAGTCAACTAGGGTTTGATCATGGATTATAGCCTAGCAAATGATCGCCGCAGGTGGGCAATCGGCCGATGGCTCGAGCAATCGATTGATCCCCACATCACCGCGAAATCGCCACGCGATGTATCAGAGTCGAGACTGATCGGTCGAGTGAGGACTCCATCACCGATCGATGGGTATGATCGACCGGCCCGATGGTAGATCCGTTGGACTTATCCAACGTGGATCTAGCCGTTGTCTCACGACAACAGTGGCATCAGTCGACTGATGGTCCCGATCAGTCGACTGATCGGGATTTTCCAGCACAGGTTGAAGCTATAAAAGGAGCTCGTGATGGAGGAAATTGGAATCGGTTTTCTTAAGGGTTTTGGAGCGATTTGTTGTTGCAAATCAGGGTCTCCAAGGTGATTTCAAGCAACCAAGCAATCAAGCAATCCAAAGGCAATCGTAAAGTAGTTTTCTTTACTTGCATTGTATTTCATTATTGTAATTTCTTGTATTTGTATCTTATTATTGTAAGATTACTTGTAAGGGGTTTCTCCACCTCCGACTTGTGTCGAGAAGGAGTTTTTGTGATTAGTGAGTGCGTGTGCATCACTAGAGCTCGTAGAGCTCGATCCGTGGAGTAGGAACCGTGCGGTTCCGAACCACGTTACATACTCGTGTTCGTGTGTAATTGTCTATTTCGTTATTGTTATCATTATCTATATTCCGCTGCGCTAATGAAATTGTAGACACAAACGAGAACGAATTCCATCCACACACGGGCAAAACGCTATTCACCCCCCTCTAACAGCGTCAAATCTCCTACAATTGGTATCAGAGCCAGGCCTCTCTTCTAAGTCTAACAACGAAGGGAGCAAGCTAGAGGGTAAAAGATGGAAGTCCACGATCAATTGGGATGGGATATCAACACCCCAATTCCGTATGCCTTCTATGTGTTAGTGCTTATAAGCTCCACATATCTCCACAATGGCATGATATTGTCCACTTTGGGTTTAAGCCCTCATGGTTTTATTTTTGGGCTTTACCCAAAAGGCCTCATACCAATGGAGATATCTTTTTTCTTATAAGCACATGATCTTTTCCATGTCTTACCAATGTGGGACTTTGATTGTATTCCCCATACTCCCAACAATCCCCCCCTCAAACGAAGGACCACATTGGGCCCCCCCTCAAGCCTATCCCTCCTCGAAGGATTTTCTCTGCTTGATGTCCGATCTTCAACCCACCAGGACTTCTTGCTAGTTGTTCGGTCCCCCCGACCCAACTAGACTTCCTTCCTGATGTCTGGTTCTCTTGATCCGGACGTGGGAGCTCAACTTCCTTCGTTCGAGGTTCATGGCTTGACATGGACCATGGCTCTGATACCAATTGTTAGTGCATATAAGATCCACATATCTCCACAATGGCATGATATTGTCCACTTTGGGCCTAAGCCCTCATGGTTTTATTTTTGGGCTTTACCCAAAAGGCCTCATTCCAATGGAGATATCTTTTTTCTTATAAGCACATGATCTTTTCCATGTCTTACCAATGTGGGACTTTGATTGTATTCCCCATACTCCCAACACTATGGACGAGAAGGCTTCAATTCTTGGAAGGCGAGAATTGAAGATTTTTTGATGATGAGAGACCTTGAGGAGTGGTCCGCGTTGATGGAAGGATTCGAATATCCTAAGGGACCAAAGGGAGGGTTTCTCAAGAAGAAGAAGTGGAGTGAGGAGCAACTCAAACAATTCGATAAAAACAAGAAGGTAATCAAATTCATTTTTGATTTAATTCCTAATGACCTCTTGTGTATCCTAGGTGACTATGTGGATGCCAAGGAGCTATGGAGCGATTTGGCCAAACTCCATGAAAGTCTATCATCGGTCCAAGAAGAAGGACCGTCACCCTCTCAAGCTCAAGAAGAAACATCCAAAGAGCTAGAGGATTCGGAGGCTGATAGGGAATCAACATCCGAATCTGAAGAGGTAGAAGCGGTGGAAGAAGTGGAGGAGGCATCCACCTCTAGGATTGAGGGGGAGAGACCATCCACACCGGAGCCGGAAACAATTCAAGAAGAAGTCTCAACCTCCGGGAGGAATGAAGAATCCACTCCAGCACCTACCACTAAACTAGGTAACTCAAACATATCAAGTAATAATAAAATGCATATAATATGTTTTGAGTGTAGGGAGCAAGGACACTACAAGAGTAAGTGTCCTAAAAGGATTAAGAAAGCTCCTCCGGCGTCCAAATGTCAACAAAAGTCGAAGGATGCCGGTTCCCCAAGTCAAAAGAGCAAGGAGCATGTTATATGCTTCAAGTGTAATTCAAAAGGACATTATAGGAATCAATGTCCTAGGGGGAGGAAGAAGACTCAAGAGGGAGCTACACAAATAGGGGGAGCTAAGGCTAACCCTAAGGTATATGTTAGTAATGCTCTTTCTAATTCTTATAGTCAAATGCATGCTAAAAATAATTTTAGCAATCTTGCTATTTATCAAAAAGAGCATGCTAGAAATAGAGAATATTGCTTAGGAGCTAAGAAGGTCAACCTTAGAAGTAAGGAGAAATTTGGGACTAATGTCCCTAAAAACAATTTATCTAAGAACAAACCTAGGTCAAATAATTCTAGAAAAATGTTACCAAGGGAGACCATTAGAAAGGTGCAAGAGCACCTAGGTTTTAATCCAAAATGGACTAGGCATATGCCTAGGAAGTCCTATTCCCATGATTTAAATCAAGACTCTAAAATTGGGAAATTAGAGATTGAAAATCAAACCTTGAGGTCAAGGCTTGAAAAACTTGAAAAGACCCTAAATATTATGCAAAATCAAGTTAAAGGGTCAAATGATCAAACTCCTAGGTCAAAAACTCGAAGTCAACACTTAAGACCTAAGGATCAAAAGTCATCCAAGGGCAAACCTAAGCACAAGGAAACCTATCACAATATTCCATTTGATTATGGAACTAAACCTAAGAAAACCAAGGTCAATAGGGAAGTCATCCCTAGGGTTGACCAAAGGTTGTGCCTAGTGGCTAGGGTTTCTAGGAAACCTAGGGTGGCCACTAAGAAGGTTGCAAGGGGAGTTACCCCTAGAGTCAACCTAGGTAAGACCACAATGTCCAAGGCTAACAAGCCTAGGAGGGTCATTAGGAAGGTATCTAGGGAGGTTATCCCTAAGGAATACCTAATTAACCCTAGGAGCTCAAATCGGTTTTGGGTTCCTAAGAGCGTGATTGATTCACGCTAGATGGGTTTAGGGTGTGTCAACCTTGATTGGATGGGTAGTTAACTCAACCATGGTAAAGGTGGCACTTTAGGATATTTTCAAGGGTATGGTTACCTTGGAAATAAATTTGAATCAAAATCCTAAAAGATCTTAGGATGTGCCAATGCACTTTTTGAAATTAAGAAGAATCAATTAAATTGACACAATTTAGATTTAGAGGTTAATGTGTCATTTTGGGTTTTTGGCACACTAGGGAGATTAATGATAATATGGCAAAATATATCTAATTATATCAAATGGCAATTAATATTAAAATTTAGGTATTACTATACCTATATATTTTATATGCCATGTTTTGTTTGCCATATAATATGCCATGACATCATGTTTATTTTAATCATTTTATATGTCATCATCATGTTTAGGATTAAGGTTTCAAATGTCATGTGTTTTTAGATTTCATCTTATGCCATGACATCATGATTATGAGCATATGCTTATTTATATCATTTCTTATGCCATGATGATTTCATGCATTAAATTGATTGAAAATTGAGTTAAGGACAATGGCTTGACTTGGAGTCCCATTTATAAGGGAATCAAGTAGAGTTGCCTTAGAAAATGCATGAAACCCTAGATTAAATGAACCAAAACCCACATCTCACATCCAATGGACATGTATGTGTATTTATACACCCTAGATACATGTGAGATGCTAGGATATGAGTTAAGTTCAAGGTGCATAGTTTTGCATCTAGTTGAACTCAAATTCATATTAACCCAACATGTGGATCATTGGGAAAGCTTGTGTACAAGTCATGTACATAGAGCCCAAGGAATATGATCCAAAATAAGTTTTTGAAAACGTTTTAAAATCATTTTGAAAAACCTTGATAAAGTCTATCTTTTGATAGCAATCATCATTGATAGAGTTGATACAAGATAGGGCCAAAACATTAAAAATTTCAATGGTTTTGAGTTTTGTATCAAACTCTTTATTTTATGGGTAAAATATTTTTCAAACATTTTTCACCTATTGTATTGGTCATAAGTATTATACGTACCAAATTTCGTGATTTTTCGATATACGTATAATTAGTTATGATTTTCTGAAATTCAACTCTGATAACTGAAATTCAGAAATTTCAGTTATCAGTCGACTAATATTGGTGGCAGTCGATGGATGGGTGCTGATCGATTGATTACGAATCTCATTGACTGATTTCGGAGAAAACAAGATTGTTTAACCCGATTTCAGCTACGGTTATGGCCCCTAATCACTCCTAACCCTAGGATATGCTTTGGGTAGCATTATAAAGGGTGAAAATCCATTGGATATGGATTAGGAGAGGTGTTTAGGGTTTGTATCAATGTTAAGGTGTTGGAAAGTTCAATGTTGAATTTCTAACCTTAATTTTAATGGTTTAGAGTTCCTATTGGCTTAGGGACTTCCCAAGGACATTGTTGGTGCAATGGTCATGGGGGAGCAATCCTTTAGGGGGAGTTATCCATCTTGGGATGATGGATGTGCTTCTCCTCTTGAAGGGGAGAAGTTATTGCAAGAATATTATCAATTGGGAAAATTGATGGGATGTTTGAGAAACCCAATTTGGAAATTGGGAGAGTGTATAGGATTGCCTCTCTTGAGTGATATGGGACTTATCACTAGGAAGATGGTAGGCATCCTAGATATTTTTAGACCATGGGGGAGATTGTAAGATCTCATTGGGACATGAGACTTTGACCTCCTTGGAGATAATCTTTTTGATGTTAGTCAAAAAGGGGGAGAATGTTTGGGGGAGAACATTTGGAGAATGTTTATGTTTACCAATTTGGAATAATTGGTAAGGGATTTGAGTTAGTGTTCTAACTCAATGTTTTGTTTGGTTTTTGTCAAACATCAAAAAGGGGGAGATTGTTGGTGCAATCGGCCCAGGTCACGATTGACCAGGACTCGAGTTTGACTCGAGTGATGTTTTGATGTTCGACAAAAATATATGACAATATAATTGTCATGGGAAAGTCCAAGTCTTGGGTACTTGGCATGTAAAGTCCAAGCATGGGTCTTGGCAATGGAAAGTCCAACATGGGTTGGCAAGGGAAAGTTCAAGCATGGTCTTGGCATTTGAGAAGTCCAACATGGGTTGGCAAGGGAAAGTCCAAGTTTGAGTCTTGGCATGAGAAGTCCAAGGGGTTTGATATTGGCTGCGTAAAGTCCAAGCGGGAGTCTTGGCAGCATAAGTCCAATGGTTGACGGCGTAAAGTCCAAGCGGAGTCTTGGCGGCGTAAGTCCAATGTGCCTTGCGGTGTAGACACCGTTAGCATGACATAGCCGATGGAATCACCTGAAGGCTAGCGTGATGGATGAACAAGTCATGGATGACTTGGAGGGATCCGAGAGGCGTGAGGCTGATGGAGGTGGCTAGAAGGCTTAGGTCTAGGCTAAGGGTGGTCTAGCAAGTATGGGGGAACCATACTTGGGTTAAAACCTCATGGTTGAGGTGTGTCAGTCGACTGATGCCATGTGGTAGTCGATTGGACCAAGTCAACTAGGGTTTGACTGCGGGTTATGGCCTAGCGATCATTTGCTAGGAGTTAGGCGGTCGGTGATGGCTCAGCGATCGGGATCCCACATCGACTGGTGCTCGAGAAATTGGCCACAGAATGGAGTCGAGACTCGACTGGTCGAGTGAGGACTCCATCAGTCGACTGATGGGTATGATCAGTCGACTGATGGTAGATCCGTTGGACTTATCCAACGTGGATCTAGCCGTTGTCTCACGACAACAGTGGCATCAGTCGACTGATGGTCCCGATCAGTCAACTGATCGACTTTTTCCAGTACAGGTTGAAGCTATAAAAGGAGCTCATGATTGAGGAAATTGGTATCGGTTTTCTTGAGGGTTTTGGAGCGATTTTTTATTGCAAATCAGGGTCTCCAAGGTGATTTCAAGCAACCAAGCAATCAAGCAATCCAAAGGCAATCGTAAAGTAGTTTTCTTTACTTGCATTGTATTTCATTATTGTAATTGCTTGTATTTGTATCTTGTTGTTGTAAGATTACTTGTAAGGGGTTTCTCCACCTCCGACTTGTGTCGAGGAGTTTTTGTGATTAGTGAGTGCGTGTGCATCACTAGAGCTCGTAGAGCTCGATCCGTGGAGTAGGAAGCGTACGGTTCCGAACCACGTTACATACTCGTGTTCGTGTGTAATTGTCTATTTTGTTATTGTTATCATTATCTATATTCCACTGCGCTAACGAAATTGTAGACACGAACGAGAACGAATTCCATCCACGCACGGGCAAAACGCTATTCACCCCCCCCCCCTAGCGGCGTCAAATCTCCTACAATTTGGTCTTTGGACATTGTTTTTCCTAGGCATATGTCTAGTCCATTTAGGGTTTAAGCCTAGGTGGTCTTCTATTTTCTTGATAGATTCTCTAGACAAGGTCTTTCTAGGGACATTAGTCCCAAATTTCTCCTTATTTGAAAAGATGACCTTCTTAGCTCCTAAAAAAAAATATTTGTTATTTCTAACATGCTTTTCATGAGAGATAGCAAGAGAATTAAAAGCATGCTTTTGACTTTTAAACTTAAAAGGTGCATTATTGAAATATACCTTAGGGTTAGATTTTGAAGATCCCCCTACTTGTGATGCTCCTTCTTGAGTCTTTTTGCTTCCCCTAGGGCATTGATTCCTATAATGGTCTCTTTGACTATATTTGAAGCATATAATGTGCTCCTTGCTTTTGATGGTTGGGGAACAGGCTTCCTTTGACTTTTCATGACTTTTAGGTGCTGGTGGTGCTTTTCTTACTTTCTTTGGGCACTTGCCCTTATAGTGCCCGATTTCCCTACACTAAAAGCAAATTATATGATTTTTATTTAAAACCAAATTGCTTGAGTTACCTAGTTCGGTGGTGTGGGTCTCTTGAGCTTGCTCTTCCTCTCGATCGGTTGTAGATGGTTCTTCTTGTTGCTCCAGTGTTGAGGATGCTCTAATCTCCTCCTCCTCAATCCTAGAGGTGGAGGTCTCTTCTAGTTCTTCCACCTTCTCTTTCACCGATGCGAAAGTTGACTCCCTATCATCTTCCGAGTCCTCACTCGCTTGTGAGGATGAGGATTCATCTTCAGCCTCCTCTTCTTGAGCCGGTGATGGGTCTTCATGGAGCTTGGCCAATTCCCTCCAAAGCTCCTTGGCATCCATGCAATCACCTAGGCTACACAAGAAGTCATTAGGTATCAAATCAAAAATGAATTTTACTACCTTCTTATTTTTCTCAAATTGTTGGAGTTGCTCTTGTTGGGATGTATACTGAAAGCCTAGCTCTTTTTGTACGAACATTTTTATTTTGAAATAAGAATCACATGATCATTGTTTGCACTTTATATTTAATATATGTGTGCATATTGTCTAATATTTTACATTGTAGATAATATGGTGCATGGTGTGGCACAGAAGATCATGTTATCAGTCCCTTGTAGAATATAAGTAGAGGCTCACAACCAAGATGGTTTTGGACAAACCATTGGTATGGTTGTAGTGTAGCTTGGTATTGTTTTGTCTTGAACATAGAGTTACACTAGTACACTTAGGTGTATTGATCGGGACCGACATAGAGGTGATTCAATTTATTGCTGACTACATAATTGAATCGGACCTCGGATATTATGTTGTACATGCTCTTAATCCCGATATAATAACGGGCACATGTACTTAGTATTTATTTTGTTGATTTACAAAAGGGTGAGATTTCTATGGATTAAATCAATATGTCCGGTAAGTTGGGAAATGATATTATTTACATGGTGTGTCGTTGATTATAGGAGGAAACCATATCCTATATATTAGGTTGATGATGTCCCCTTGAGGAGCTCATAAGGTTCATCATGTAAACCCTGCAGGTTGACTTAGTCAACATGATGATAAGGTTGAGTGGTACTACTCGAGGAGTTAGATGTTAATTAATTGATGGTCAGTAAATCAATTAATTAACGGACATACGATACCTTTAACACGGGGAGATGGATGTACAAATAATATATGGAGCCCATATTAATTTATGGGGGTTGGTGAGGTAGTTCAATGATGATCCTCTAGTGGAATGAAACATCATTGATGGATCAAGTTTGTGTGGTTCCGATCCATCGGGTGGCCAAGATCCAACTCCTCCTCATGTTCCCTATCGTAGCCTAATATAAACCTCATGAAGTCTAGATCCAATGATGGAAAATAAATCTCTAGATCCGACAGTTGAGATTAAATCTCTAGAACCGACAGTGAGATTAAATCTCTTGATCTGACGGTTGAGATTAAATCCCTAGTTGGAGATTAAATCTCTAAGATCCGACGGTTGAGATTAAATCTCTAAGATCCGACGGTTGAGATTAAATGCCTAGAACCGACGGTTGAGATTAAATCTCTAGAACCGACGTTGGAGATTAAATCTCTAGAACCGACGGTTGAGATTAAATCTCTAGAACCGACGGTGGAGATTAAATCTCTAGAACCGACGGTTGAGATTAAATCTCTAGAACCGAAGGTTGAGATTAAATCCCTAATGGTTGGGATGAAACCCTAGATCCGACTGTTGGGATGAAACCCTAGAATCGACGGTGGAGATTAAACCAAGGCCTAAACCTAACTCTATATATATGGGCTTAAGGTGGGCGGCAAGGAAAGTTGATGGAGTTGGATGTTTTGGAGATTATTGTTTTGCCCATCAATGTCTTGGGCGGCAAGAAACCCTAAGGAGGAAACCCTAATTAGATTAGGGTTTGGCTCCTTTCGTTGGGCGGCAAGGTTTGGAAGGAGAGGGGCGGCAACTATAGGAGAAGAGCTCTTCTTCTTCCTAGGTAAGGTGGCCGGTTCCTAGATCTCTTCCTTCCACCTTGGTTGGGCGACAAGAAAGCCTAAGGAGGAAACCCTAATTAGGGTTTGGCTCCTATGGTTGGGCGGCTAGGGTTTGCAAGATGGTGGGCGGCAACTATAGGAGAGGAGCTCTTCTTCTTCCTAGGGTGTGGCCGGATCCTTCCTCTATTCCCTCCACCTTGACCGGCGCCCAACATATTCACTTTCTCCTCTTCACTCCATCTTGGCCGGCGGCACTAGAAGCTAGGGTTTGTCCCTAGTTTGGTTCCTTGGTGGTTTCCATTTAGTTCTCTCTATTCTTGGGGCTGGCGGCATCAATCCTTTGTGGATTTGTGGTTGGCTCAAGCAAGAAGGGAAGGAGAGTTCTTCTTTCTTGGATTGAAGAAGATCTAGGAAGCTTCAACTTGTGGAGGATCTTCGCCCACACGAAGTCTACAAGGAGGTTAGGACATACGATAGAAGATCAAGAGGTATAAAAGTTTTATAACTTTTATTATTGATCTTTGCATGTTCTTATTGATATGCTAGCTTATGTCCTTTATGTTAGTATGTGTTGATTATACTAGTTTACATTTGTATGTATTTGTATAATCATGGACCCCGAAGATAAACACAAAAACCGGCGATTCGTCCGTCGTCTCTTCCGCGGCTAACCAACTAGAAGAGTTGTGTTGCTTGAACAACTAGTTTGTTCAAGCGATCGCTCAAGTTGTTAGCACGACGACGAATTGGTTGTGCTTAGGAAACTCATCCCATCAGGATTAGTTTTCATTAGTGAAAATTTTAATCCGGGGATATGGGAGCCAATGAGCCTCCGAGCGAGCATGATTTCCATCAAATGGTATCAGAGCCACAGTTTTCGGTTTTGTGTTTAGGATTCGGTTAATTTTTATGCACTTTTTCATATATTTTATGTGCTGGATAATAGTAGGATATGCGTAGTTTAACTCTTTGGTTGCAGGCGTAAGTTCCGACTATTATGGCCATATGTGAGTATGTGATTGTATGTGTGTAAATATTTATTATTTGAATCCTCGGGGTTGACGAGGCTAGATTAGTATTTAATTTTTGTAATTAAATACGACATTGTTTAGCCGCTCATTTTAGTTTACTTTCGATATAGAGTTTTTGTACACTCCTTCGTGGAGTATAGGATCGATGGATGTAAATTAAAATGATATATCTCGGCTCGGATCTCTTTATGTGGCTTGCGCACGGAAAAGGTGGAGCGGATGAGGTGGCGACACGGCGGGACGCATATTGGAGAACAAAGCCATAATAGTTGGAAAAATTCTGGTTTTTCCATATTTATTGCTGATTTGTTTTATATGCATGTTGTGTGTGCTTGAAAATTTCTCATTTTCAATTTACTAAGTGGGAGAGGGATATTTTAATTAATTCCCGCAGCCTCCCTTACAATTTGACATGTGATGCAACAAACTTGCGCGTCGGCTCTGAGTGCCTTCCTCCCCATCGGATGAGTTTGTTTGCGGATCACTAGGTCAAATAATGGTAATAGGAAATTATTTATCAGCGTGTGTACTTCCACATCAGTAAGGCACATAATCCGAGGTAATTCCCTTAGTATCGTGTAATGGTGCACACTTAGATGCAAATAAAAAGTATCCTCCCCATCGGAGTCAATGCTTTTATTTGTAGGGCCAAAGAGGAACCAACTATTAATTTTATTTTTCAAAAATTAAGGTTGACAGGATAATAAAATTAATGGGTAAAACCTCCTCTTACAAATGTAGAATTCGTATACGTCCACACTATCGTGGCATGCGATATTCTCGGTGTTTTGAGGTGTTGGTTGATTTCAAAATTTTATTATTTTGAGGAATCATTAATATTTGAAATCTAATATTTTGATCATTGTGATTCTTAGGATTTTCAAAAATGACTTTCAGTCCACTTACTATGATACTAAAGGAAATAAACTTACTGTACCCAAATAATGTTGATTGGAAAAGAATCTAGATGTTGTCTTATCTGCTAAGAAGTACAAGTATACACTCTTCAAAGAGTGTCCTCAAGCCATGGTTGCTCAAAAAGGTTTCTACTTCTAAGCCGAAAGGCAAGAAGAAGGAGAAACAAGGTGGAGCAAAGGTGGTGGGAGGATCTCAGGGAGGAGTGAAGAAGCCGAAAGGCTAGTACTTCACTTGCAAGCAGACTAGACATAAGAAGAAGGATTATCCCAATCCGAAGCAAGAACAAATGTATATCCTTTGGTCCAGTCGTTGAAACATGGTTAGAGGCATTATCTACCGGCACCTGGTGTGTAGATACGAGAGCCACTAATCATGTCTGCAACACTTTGCAGGGGTTCCAAGAAACCCGACGACTAGCTAAAGGGGATATTACCATTTACTTGGGCAATGCCATGAAGATGGCAACTATTGCAATGGGATATATTTTATTTATCTTTTGAGAAAAATAAAGTTTTTGGTTCTTAAGATTTTTCTTTATGTACCTTTATTTAGAAAGAATTGCTTTCGGTTTCTAAATTATGGATGGATAATCTATTCCTTTTAATGATAGATTTGTTATAAAAGGAATAGGGACATTATCTATTCAGGTACATAGATAGGAAATTTATAACTTGAACCACAAGCTCCCACGATGCAAATTGAAGTTTACAACTCATCTTCTAATTCCGATAAGAGAAAAGAACCTTCGAAAATGAACCAAACATATCTTTGGGATCTTAGGCTTGGTCATATTAACCTAAGCAGAATTCAAAGGTTGATAGCTGATGGACCTTTGGGTTCATTAGTGGTGGAGGATCTCCCAACCTGCGAATCTTGCTTGGAGGGTAAGATGACCAAGAGGCCTTTAAGGCCAAGGGGTATAGATCCAAAGATGTGTTGGAATTGGTTCATTCTGATTCGTATGGTCCTATGTCTATCCAGGCAAGAGGTAGTTTTGAATATTTCATCTTTTTCATAGACAATTATTTAAGATGACACTACGATCTGATCGTAGTGGTGAATACCTCTTGGGAGAGTTTAGGAATTACTTATCAGAGGCTGGGATTCAATCCCAATTGTCTGCACCTGGCACACCCCAGCAGAATGGTGTAGCGGAGCGAAGGAATAGGACTCTTATGGAGATGGTTAGATCGATGATGAGTTATTCTGACTTGCCAGATTCGTTCTGGGGATATGTTCTAGATATGACGGTGTACATTCTGAATTTGGTTCCATCTAAATCAGTGCCTTCTACTCCCACAGAATTGTGGACTGGGCGAAAGCCTAGTCTAAGACATATTCGGATATGGGGGAGTCCAGCACATGTGCTGAAGGCTGATGCTGGTAAGTTGGAACCTCGTACAGAAGTGCGCTTGTTTATTGGCTATCCTAGGGGAACGAAGGGTGGTTTGTTTTATAGTTCTAGAGATCAGAGGGTGATCGTTAGTACGAATGCCAGATTTCTAGAGGAGGACTATGTGATGAACCACAAGCCCACAAGTAGGATTGTTCTTGAGGAGTTGATAGGGAAGTCCCGACTTCAGTCCCACCGGTACAAGAGGATATACCACATGTCACTGCACCGTGTGTCACAGAGGATACACAGGTGATACCTCGTCGTAGTGGGAGGGTTGTGAGACAGCCTGATAGATTCATGTTCTTGGGAGAATCTTCCGATTTGGTCCCTGGAGAACATGAACCTGATCCCTGAACATATGACGAGGCAATCAAGATATAGATGCAGCATCTTTGTAAAGTGCAATGAATACTAAGATTGAATCTATGGATTCAAATCAGGTCTGGGAGCTCTTATGCATAGCAGCTCATATGGATTATGAGGTGTGGCAGATGGATGTCAAGACAGCTTTCCTTAATGGAAGTCTTGAGGAGAACATCTATATGAAGCAACCAGAGGGATTCATTGCTAAGGGCAAAGAGCATCTTGTATGTAAGCTTAATCGGTCCATTTATGTATTGAAACAAGCTTCGAGGTCTTGGAACATCCGCTTTGATGAGGTAAATCCAGACTTATGGATTTATTTAAAGTCCGGATGAGTCTTGTGTATACAAGAGATGTGACAGAAATGTAGTGGTATTTCTTGTACTATACGTAGATAATATTTTGGTAGTTGGCAACAATATCAAAGTGTTATCAGACGTAAGGGTATGGTTGTCCAAACAGTTTGATATGAAGGACTTGGGAGAAGTGGGACACTTCCTTGGGATCAAGGTTAGTGTGCTAATCCCAAGCTTTATACATAGACACGATAATGGATCGTTTTAGAATGCAAAACTCCAAGAAAGGTTTTCTACCTTTCAGGCATGGAGTTCCTTTATCTAAGGAGATGTGTCCTAGATCATCTGAGGAGATAGAGGAGATGAAGGCGGTTCCTCATGCTTCGGCAGTAGGATGCCTCATGTATACGATGCTATGTACGAGACCCGATATCTGCTATGCCGTGGGCATGGTCAGTAGATATCAGAGTAATTCAGGACAGGGACATTGGACTGCGGTAAAGCATATATTGTAGTGCCCGAGAAGGACTAGGGATTATATGTTAGTTTACCGGGTAGACCAATTACTCCCTGTGGGTTACACGGATTCCGATTTCCAATCTGATAGGGATAACAATAAGTCTACCTCGGGTTTTGTATTTACTTTGGGACGTGGAGCCATTGTATGGAGGAGTGTCCAGCAGAAATGCGTCACGGACTCCACCATGGAAGCTGAGTATGTGGCAGTCTCTTAGGCGGCCAAAGAAGTTGTGTGGCTCAGGAACTTCCTGATGGACTTGGATGTGATTCCTAGTTTGCCCTGAAATATCACAATTTATTGTGATAATAATGGTGCAGTTGCAAACTCGAAGGAACCACGACCCCATAAGGTAAGTAAATTCATAGAGCGCAAGTACCACCTGATACGAGAAATCGTTAAGGTGGTAGAAGTTGTTGTCGCCTAGATTGCATCAGAGGATGACCTAGTAGACCCTTTCACTAAGACCCTTCTAGCGAGAGCTTTGATAGGCATGTGGAGGGAAAGGGGAATCAGATGTATGGTAGTGTGATGACAGTATAGTCTTTTAGTATAAGTGAGAGATTGTTGGGATGTATACTGAAAGCCTAGCTCTTTTTATATGAACATTTTTATTTTGAAATAAGAATTACATGATCATTGTTTGCACTTTATATTTAATATATGTGTGCATATTGTCTAATATTTTATATTGTAGATAATATGGTGCTTGGTGTGGCACAGAAGATCATGTTATCAGTCCCTTGTAGAATATAAGTAGAGGCTCACAACCAAGATGGTTTTGGACAAACCATTGGCATGGTTGTAGTGTAGCTTGGTATTGTTTTGTCTTGAACATAAAGTTACACTAGTACACTTAGGTGTATTGAGCAGGATCGACATAGAGGTGATTCAATTTATTGCTGACTACATAATTGAATCGGACCTCGGATATTATGTTGTACATGCTCTTAATCCCGATATAATAACAGGCACATGTACTTAGTATTTATTTCTTTGATTTACCAAAGGGTGAGATTTCTATGGATTAAATCAATATGCCTGGTAAGTTGGGAAATTATATTATTTACATGGTGTGCCGTTGATTATAGGAGGAAACCGTGTCCTATATATTAGGTTGATGATGTTCCCTTGAGGAGCTCATAAGGTTCATCATATAAACCCTGCAGGTTGACTTAGTCAACATGATGATAAGGTTGAGTGGTACTACTCGAGGAGTTAGATGTTAATTAATTGATGGTCAGTAAATCAATTAATTGACGGACATTCGATATCTTAAACACGGGGAGATGGATGTACAAATAATATATGGAGCCTATATTAATTTATGGGGGTTGGTGAGGTAGTTCAATGATGATCCTCTAGTGGAATGGAACATCATTGATGGATCAAGTTTGTGTGGTTCCGATCCATCGGGTGGCCAAGATCCAACTCCTCCTCATGGTCCCTATCGTAGCCTAATATAAACCTCATGAAGTCTAGATCCAATAATGGAAAATAAATCTCTAGATCCGACGGTTGAGATTAAATCTCTAGAACCGACGGTGGAGATTAAATCTCTTGATCCGACGCTTGAGATTAAATCCCTAGGTGGAGATTAAATCTCTAAGATCTGACGGTTGAGATTAAATCTCTAATATCCGACGATTGAGATTAAATCCCTAGAACCGACTGTTGAGATTAAATCTCTAGAACCGACGGAGGAGATTAAATCTCTAGAACCGACGGTTGAGATTAAATCTCTAGAACCGACGGTGGAGATTAAATCTCTAGAACCGACGGTTGAGATTAAATCTCTAGAATCGACGGTTGAGATTAAATCCCTAGATCCGATGGTTGGGATGAAACCCTAGATCCGACGGTTATGATGAAACCCTAGAACCGACGGTGGAGATTAAACCAAGGCCTAAACCTAACTCTATATATATGGGCTTAAGGTGGGCGCCAAGGAAAGTTGATGTAGTTGGATGCTTTGGAGATTAGGGTTTTGCCCATCAATGGCTTGGGCGGAAAGAAACCCTAAGGAGGAAACCCTAATTAGATTAGGGTTTGGCTCCTTTGGTTGGGCGGCAAGGTTTGGAAGGAGAGGGGCGGCAACAATGGGAGAAGAGCTCTTCTTCTTCCTAGGTAAGGTGGCCAGTTCCTAGATCTCTTCCTTCCACCTTTGTTGGGCTGCAAGAAAGCCTAAGGAGGAAACCCTAATTAGGGTTTGGCTCCTATGGTTGGGCGGCTAGGGTTTGCAAGAAGGTGGGCGCCAACTATAGGAGAGGAGCTCTTCTTCTTCCTAGGGTGTGGCCGGCTCCTTCCTCTATTCCCTCCACCTTGATCGGCGCCCAACATATTCCCTTTCTCCTCTTCACTCCATCTTGGCCGGAGGCACTAGAAGCTAGGGTTTGTCCCTAGTTTGGTTCCTTGGTGGTTTCCATTTAGTTCTCTCTATTCTTGGGGCCGACGGCATCAATCCTTTGTGGATTGGTGGTTGGCTCAAGCAAGAAGGGAAGGAGAGTTCTTCTTTCTTGGATTGAAGAAGATCTAGAAAGCTTCAACTTGTGGAGGATCTTCGCCCACACGAAGTCTACAAGGAGGTTAGGACATACGATAGAAGATCAAGAGGTATAAAAGTTTTATAACTTTTATTATTGATCTTTGCATGTTCTTATTGATATGCTAGCTTATGTTCTTTATGTTAGTATGTGTTGACTATACTAGTTTACATTTGTATGTATTTGTATAATAATGGACCCCGAAGATAAACACAAAAACCGGCGATCCGTCCGTCGTCTCTTCCGCGGCTAACCTACTAGAAGAGTTGTGTTGCTTGAGCAACTAGTTTGTTCAAGCGATCGCTCAAGTTGTTAGCATGACGACGAATTGGTTGTGCTTAGGAAACTCATCCCATCAGGATTAGTTTTCATTAGTGAAAATTTTAATCCGGGGACATGGGAGCCAATGATGTTGGCAATGTGCTATTCCTCTGAGGCTCATCAGCTCCCATGTCCCCGAATTAAAATTTTCAACAAATGAAAATTAATCCGGATGGGATGAGTTTCCTAAGCACAACCAATTCGTCGTTGTGCTAACGATACGAGCGATCGCTTGAACAAACTAGTTTTTCAAGCAACACAACTCTTCTAGTCGGTTAGCCGCGGAAGAGACGACGGACGGATCGCCATTTTTTGTGTTTATCTTCGGGGTCCATGATTATACAAATACATACAAATGTAAACTAGTATAATCAACACATACATAAAGTAAGCATCCACACAAAACATGCATATAATTGTAAAGCAATTATAAACATAATACAAAAGAACATTAATCAAAATAAACAAGATTATACCTCTTGTTATACCTCTTGATCTTCTATTGTATGTCCTCCCTCCTTTTGGACGTTGTGTGGGCGACGATCTATCAAAAGTTGAAGCCTCCTAGATCACCAATCTTCCTTTCCTTGTTCACTAGGAACAAAGGAAGATCCTAAAACAAAACTCATCAATCTTCCTTTCCTTGTTCACTAGGAACAAAGGAAGATCCTAAAAGAAAACTCATCTTCCTTTCTAGAACCGGCCACCAAGTCAATAAACTCGATTTTGTCGTCGGCCAAGGAAGATATAATGGAGTATGGTAACCAACCAAAAGAGAAACACCAAGGGTATGGGCGCCGGCCAACACTTGGAGAAAGGAAAGGAAAACAATCCTCCTCCTAGTTGCCGCCCAAACCCTAGACAAAGCTCTCCTAATTTCCGGCCAAGGATGAAGGGAAGGAGAATAGGTTGAGCTCCGGCCAAGGTAGAGGGAACAAGGATAGTGGCCGGCCAACACTTAGAAGGAAGAAGAAAAGGATCTTCATCTTCTTGTTTCCGCCCACCCTAATCCCAAAACCCTAACCCTAGCTGCCCAACCCCAATCCTATCCCAACTAGGACTTGATTGCCGCCCAAGGGAAGCTATCCTAATGCCATCCAACCTAAGCCATAGAAGGAAGGGAGAAGCTTGGGCGCCGACCAAACCAAGGAGGAAAGAGGAGAAAAGGGTTGCCGACCATCATTGGGAAGAAGAAGAAGAACCTTGTTCTTCTTTTTGCCGCCCAACACAATGAACCAAACCCTAACCCTAACCTCCTCCTATTTCTTGCCGCCCAAGCCACCTTGTCTCAATTAGGTTTTTCCATCAACTTTGTCGCCCAAGCCTAAGCCCATATATATAGAGTTAGGTTTAGGACTTGGTTTAATCTCCTCCATTGGTTCTAGAGATTTAATCTCAACCGTCGGATCAAGAGATTTAATCTCAACCGTCGGATCTAGAGATTTAATCTCAATCGTCGATTCTAGGGTTTTAATCCCAACCATCGGATCTAGAAATTTAATCTCCACCGTCGGTTCTAGTGTTTTAATCCCAACCGTCGGATCTAGAGATTTAATCTCCACCGTCGGTTCTAGGGATTTAATCCCAACCGTCAGATCTAGAGATTTGTTTTCCATCATTTGATCTAGACTTCATGAGGTGTAAATAGGCTACAATAGGGACCATGAGGAGGAGTTGGATCTTGGCCACCTGATGGATCGGAACCACACAAACTTGATCCATCAATGATGTTCCATTCCACTAGAGGATCATCATTGAATTACCTCACCAACCCCCATAAATTAATATGGGCTCCATATATTATTTGTACATCCATCTCCCCGTGTTTAAGATATCAAATGTCCGTCAATTGATTGATTTACTGATCATCAATCAATTAACATCTAACTCTTCGAGTAGTACCACTCAACCTTATCATAATGTTGACTAAGTCAACCTGCAGGGTTTACATGATGAAATTTATGAGTTCCTCAAGGGGACATCATCAACCTAATATATAGGACACGGTTTCCTCCTATAATCAACGGCACACCATGTAAATAATATCATTTCCCAACTTACCGGGCATATTGATTTAATCCATCTAAATCTCACCCTTTGGTAAATCAAAGAAATAAATACTAAGTACATATGCCTGTTATTATATCGGGATTAAGAGCATGTACAACATAATATCCGAGGTCCGATTCAATTATGTAGTCAGCAATAAATTGAATCACCTCTATATCGGTCCTGCTCAATACACCACGGTGTACTAGTGTAACTCTATGTTCAAGATAAAACAATACCAAGCTACACTACAACCATGCCAATGGTTTGTCCAAAACCATCTTTGTTGTGAGCCTTTACTTATATTCTATAAGGGACTGATAACATGATCTTCTATGCCACACCAAGCACCATGTTATCTACAATGTAAAATATTAGACAATTTTGCATAACTATAAAAATATGCAAACAATGATCATGTAATTCTTATTTCAAAATAAAGATGTTCATACAAAAGAGCTAGGCTTTCAGTATACATCCCATCAATCTCCCACTTATAATAAAAGACTATGTTGTCCTCATACTGCCATATATCTGATTCCCCTTCCTTCCACATGCCTATCAAAGGTCTCGCTAGAAAGGCCTTAGTGAAAAGGGTCTACTAGGTCATCCTCTGATGCAATCTAGGCGACAACAACTTCTACCTCCTTTACGATTTTTCGTATCAGGTGGTACTCGCACTCTATGTGTTTACTAGTCTTATGGGCTCGTGGTTCCTTCGAGTTTGCAACTGCACCATTATTATCACAATAAATTGTGATAGTTCTGGGCAAACCAGGAATCACATCCAAGTCCATCAGGAAGTTCCTGAACCACACAGCTTCTTTGGCCGCCATAGGGACTGCCACATACTCAGCTTCCATGGTGGAGTCCGCCACGCAATTCTGCTTGACACTCCTCCATACTATGGCTCCATCTCCAAAAGTAAACACAAACCCCGAGGTAGACTTACTGTTATCCCTATCTGATTGGAAATTGCAATCCATACAACCCACAGGGAGTAATTGGTCTGCCCGGTAAACTTGCATATAATCCCTAGTCCTTCTCAGACACTACAATATATGCTTTTACCGCAGTCCAATGTCCCTGTCCTGGATTACTCTGATATCTGCTAACCATGCCCACGGCAAAGCAGATATCTTGTCTCGTACATACATGAGGCTTCCTACTGCCGAAGCATAAGGAACCGCCTTCAGCTCCTTTATCACCTCAGATGATCTAGGACACATCTCCTTAGATAAAGGAACTCCATACCTGAAAGGTAGAAAACCCTTCTTGGAGTTCTGCATGCTAAAACGATCCAAAATCATGTCTATGTATGAAGCTTGGGATAAGCACAACAACCTTGATCCCAAGGTTGTGACCCACTTCTCCCAAGTCCTTCAAAACTGTTTGGACAACCATACCCTTACGTCTGATAACACTCTGATATTGTTGCCAACTACCAAAATATTATCTACGTATAGTACAAGAATACCACTACATTTCTGTCACATCTCTTGTATACACAAGACTCATCCGAACTTTGAATAAATCCATAAGATTGATTTACCTCCTCAAAGCGGATGTTCCAAGACCTCGAAGCTTGCTTCAATCCATAAATGGACCGATTAAGCTTACATACAAGATGCTCTTTGCCCTTAGCAATGAATCCCTCTGGTTGCTTCATGTAGATGTTTTCCTCAAGACTTCCATCAATGGAAAGCTGTCTTGACATTCATATGCCACACCTCATAATCCATATGAGCTGCTATGCATAAGAGCTCCTGAGACCGACTCAATCCATAGATTCAATCTCAAGATTCATCAGACTTTGCCAAGATGTCGATCTATATCTTGGATTGCCTCGTCATATGTCCAGTGGATCAAAGTTCATGTTCGCCAGTGACCAAATCAAGATTCTCCCAAGAACATGAATCTATCAGTTGTCTAACAACCCTCCCACTACGACGAGGTATCATCTGGTATCCTCCGTGACACGCGTGCGGACATGTGGTATATCCTCTTGTACGGTGGTACTAAAGAAGTGACTTCCCTTTAACTCCTCCGAACAATTTTTTACCTTGGGCTTGTGGCTCATCACATAGTCTTCCTCTAGAAATCCGCATTCGTTAACGATCACCCTCCGATCTCTAGACTATAAACAATCCACCCTTCGCTCCTCGGATAGCCAATGAACATTCGCATTTGCATTTGAGGTTCCAACTTACCAAAGATTCGCCAAAGACGTGTGCCGACTCTATATCTGAATATGTCTTAGACTAGGCTTTTGTCCAGTCCACAATTCTGTGGGAGTAGAAGGCACTGATTTAGATGGAACTAGGTTCAGAATGTACACTGCCATATCTAGAGCATATCCCTAGAACGAATCTGGCAAGTCAGAATAACTCATCATCGATCTAACCATCTCCATAAGAGTCCTATTCCTTCGCTCTGCTACACCGTTCTGCTGGGGTGTGCCAGGTGCAGTCAATTGGGATTGAATCCCATCCTCTGATAAGTAGTTCCTAAACTCTCCCAAGAGGCACTCACCACCACGATCAGATCGTAGTGTCATCCGTATTTTGAACAATCATCTATGAAAAAGATGAAATGTTCAAAACTACCTCTTGTCTGGATAGACATAGGACCATATGAGTCAGAATGAACCAATTCCAACACATCTTTGTATCTATACCCCTTGGCCTTGAGAGTCCTCTTGGTCATCTTACCCTCCAAGCAAGATTCACAGGTTGGGAGATCCTCCACCACTAATGAACCCAAAGGTCCATCAGCTATCAACCTATTGAATTCTGCTTAGGTTAATGTGACCAAACCTAAGATGCCAAAATATATGTTTGGTTCATTTTCGAAGGTTCTTTTCTCTTATCGGAATTAGAAGATGAGTTAATAACTTCTATTTGCGCCGTGGGAGCTTGTGGTTCAAGTTATAAATTTCCTATCTATGTACCTGAGTAGATAATGTCCCTATTCCTTTTATAACAAATCTGTCATAAAAAGAAATAGATTATCCATCCATAAACAATTTAGAAACCAAAATCAATTCTTTCTAAATAAGGGTACATAAAGGAAATTCTTAAGAACCAAAATCTTTATTTTTCTCAAAAGATAAATAAAACATCTCCCAATGCAATAGCCGCCATCTTCATGGCATTGCCCAAGTAAATGGTAATATCCCCTTTAGCTAGTCATAGGGTTTCCTGGAACCCCTGCAAAGTATTACAGACATGATTAGTGGCCCTCGTATCTACACACCAGGTGCCGGTAGATAACACCGCTAACCATGTTTCAACGACTAGACCAAAGTATATACTTTTGTTCTATTTTGGATTGGGACAGTCCTCCATCCAATGTCCATCCTTCTTGTAAGTGAAGTACTTGCCTTTCGGCTTCTTCACTCCTCCCTAAGATCCTCCCAACACATTTGCTCCACCTTGTTTCTCCTTCTTCTTGCCTTTCGGCTTAGAAGTAGAAACCTTTTTGAGCAACCATGGCTTGAGGATACTCTTCGAAGAGTGCATACATGTACTTCCTAGCAGATAAGACAATATTTGGATTCTTTTCCAATCATTATTATTAGGGTACAGTAAGTTTATTTGTTTTAGTATCACAATAAGTGGATTGAAAGTCATTTTGAAAATCCTAAGAATCACATAGATCATTACTTTAGATTTCAAATACTATTGATTCCTCAAAACAATAAAATTCCGAAATCAACCAACACCTCAAAACACCAAGAATATCGCATGCCACGCAGTGTGGACGTATACGAATTCTACATTTGTAAGAGGAGGTTTTACCCATTAATTTTATTATCTTGTCAACCTTACTTTTTGACAAATAAAATTAATAGTTGGTTCCTCTTTGGCCCTACAAATAAAAGCAGTGACTCCGATGGGGAGGATACTTTATATTTGCATCTAAGTGTGCACCATTACACGATACTAAGGGAATTATTTCGGATTATGTGCCTTACCGCTGTGGAAGTACACATGCTCCTAGATAATTTCCTATAACCATTATTTGACCTAGTGATCTGCAAACAAACTCATCCGCAGGGAGGAAGACACTCAGAGCCGACACGTAAGTTTGTTGCATCATACGTCAAATTGTAATGGAGGTCACGAGAATTAATTAAAATGTCCCTCTCCCACTTAGTAAATTGAAAATGAGGAATTTTCAAGCACACACAACATGCATGTAAAATAAATGAGCAATAAATATGAAAAAATTAGAATTTTTCCAACTATTATGGCATTGTTCTCCAATATGCGTCCCGTTGTGTCGCCACCTCGTCCGCTCCTACGCCATGTACGAGCCATCTGGAGATCCGAGCCGATAATAAAACCTATTTTATTTTACATCCATCGATCCTATACTCCACGAGGGAGTGTACATGAAATCTAGATCGAAAGTAAAATAAAATAAAGAGTGGCTAAACAATGCCGTATTTAATTACAAAAATTAAATACTAATCTAGCCTCGTCAACCCCGAGGATTCAAATAATATCCATACAATCACACACAGACAACCACATACACACATATAGCCATAATAGTCGGATCTTATGCCTGCAACCAAAAAGTTAGCCTACGCACATCCTACTATTATCCGACATACTCAATATATGATATGTGCATTAAAGTAACCGAATCCTAAACACACAAAACCGGAAACCGTGACTCTGATACCATTTGTTGGCAATGTGCTATTCCTCTGAGGCTCATCGGCTCCCATGTCCCCGGATTAAAATTTTCAACAAATGAAAACTAATTCGGATGGGATGAGTTTCCTAAGCACAACCAATTCATCGTCGTGCTAACGACACGAGCGATCGCTTGAACAAACTAGTTGTTCAAGCAACACAACTCTTCTAGTCGGTTAGCTGCGGAAGAGATGACGGACGGATCGCCGGTTTTTGTATTTATCTTCGGGGTCCATGATTATACAAATACATACAAATGTAAACTAGTATAATCAACACATACATAAAGTAAGCATCCACACAAAACATGCATATAATTGTAAAGCAATTATAAACATAATACAAAAGAACATTAATCAAAATAAACAAGATTATACCTCTTGTTAAACCTCTTGATCTTCTATTGTATGTTCTCCCTCCTTTTGGACGTCGTGTGGGCGACGATCTACCAAAAGTTGAAGCCTCCTAGATCACCAATCTTCCTTTCCTTGTTCACTAGGAACAAAGGAAGATCCTAAAACAAAACTCATCAATCTTCCTTTCCTTGTTCACTAGGAACAAAGGAAGATCCTAAAACAAAACTCATCTTCCTTTCTAGAACCGGCCACCAAGTCAATAAACTCGATTTTGCCGCCGGCCAAGGAAGATATAATGGAGTATGGAAACCACCCAAAAGAGAAACACCAAGGGTATGGGCACGGGCCAACACTTGGAGAAAGGAAAGGAAAACAATCCTCCTCCTAGTTGCCGCCCAAACCCTAGACAAAGCTCTCCTAATTTCCGGCCAAGGATGAAGGGAAGGAGAATAGGTTGAGCTCCGGCCAAGGTAGAGGGAACAAGGATAGTGGCCAGCCAACACTTAGAAGGAAGAAGAAAAGGATCTTCATCTTCTTATTGCCACCCACACTAATCCACAAACCCTAACCCTAGCCGCCCAACCCCAATCCTATCCCAACTAGGACTTGATTGCCACCCAAGGGAAGCTATCCTAATGCCATCCAACCTAAGCCATAGAAGGAAGGGAGAAGCTTGGGCGCCGGCCAAACCAAGGAGGAAAGAGGAGAAAAGGGTTGCCGGCCATCATTGGGAAGAAGAAGAAGAAGCTTGTTCTTCTTGTTGCCGCCCAACACAATGAACCAAACCCTAACCCTAATCTCCTCCTATTTCTTGCCGCCCAAGCCACCTTGTCTCAATTAGGTTTTTCCATCATCTTTGCTGCCCAAGCCTAAGCCCATATATATAGAGTTAGGTTTAGGCCTTTGTTTAATCTCCTCCATTGGTTCTAGAGATTTAATCTCAACCGTCGGATCTAGAGATTTAATCTCAACCGTCGGATCTAGAGATTTAATCTCAACCGTCGGTTCTAGGGTTTTAATCCCAACCATCGGATCTAGAGATTTAATCTCCACCGTCGATTCTAGGGTTTTAATCCCAACCGTCGGATCTAGAGATTTAATCTCCACCATCGGTTCTAGGGATTTAATCCCAATCGTCAGATCTAGAGATTTGTTTTCCATCATTTGATCTAGACTTCATGAGGTGTAAATAGGCTACAATAGGGACCATGAGGAGGAGTTGGATCTTGGCCACCCGATGGATCGGAACCACACAAACTTGATCCATCAATGATGTTCCATTCCACTAGAGGATCATCATTGAATTACCTCACCAACCCCCATAAATTAATATGGGCTCCATATATTATTTGTACATCCATCTCCCCGTGTTTAAGATATCGAATGTCCGTCAATTGATTGATTTACTGACCATCAATAAATTAACATCTAACTCCTCGAGTAGTACCACTCAACCTTATCATCATGTTGACTAAGTCAACCTGCAGGGTTTACATGATGAACCTTATGAGTTCCTCAAGGGGACCTCATCAACCTAATATATAGGACACGATTTCCTCCTATAATCAACTGCACACCATGTAAATAATATCATTTCCCAACTTACCGGGCATATTGATTTAATCCATCTAAATCTCACCCTTTGGTAAATCAAAGAAATAAATACTAAGTACATGTGCCCGTTATTATATCGGGATTAAGAGCATGTACAACATAATATCCGAGGTCCGATTTAATTATGTAGTCAGTAATAAATTGAATCACCTCTATATCGGTCCTGCTCAATACACCGAGGTGTACTAGTGTAACTCTATGTTCAAGATAAAACAATACCAAGCTACACTACAACCATGCCAATGGTTTGTCCAAAACCATCTTGGTTGTGAGCCTCTACTTATATTCTACAAGGGATTGATAACACGATCTTCTGTGCCACACCAAGCACCATATTATCTACAATGTAAAATATTAGACAACTTTGCATAACTATAAAAATATGCAAACAATGATCATGTAATTCTTATTTCAAAATAAAGATGTTCATACAAAAGAGCTAGGCTTTCAGTATACATCCCAACAAATGAGCCTCCGAGCGAGCATGATTTCCATCAGCTCTTCACTCCATCTCTTCTTTTTGAGGAAGGCACCTTTTGGTCCTCTTGGATATTCAAATTCATTCATTAAGATGGACCACTCCTCAAAGTCCCTCATCATAAAAAAAATCTTCAATTCTTCCCTTCCAAGAATTGAAGCCTTCTTGTCCATATAGGGTGTAGGGCACCGGTGTGTTGATGTCCCAACCGAGTTGCTCTTCCAACTCCATCTTCACCCTCTAGCATTGCTCCCTTAGTTGTTAAACTTGAAGAGCGGCCTCGCTCTGATACCACTTATAGGGGATCCTTGGAAGCTAGAGTGGGGGGGGGGGGGTGAATAGCTCATTTTCATTCGTCGATGGAATTCAATTTAGTTCATCTACACAATTTCGTTAGCGCGCAGCGGAATAATAATAAATAGAAATAACGAAATACGACAAACACAATCCACAACACGAGCATATAACGTGGTTCGGAACCGAACAGTTCATACTCCACGGATCGAACACTAAAGAGCTCTAGCGATTCCAATCACACACCACTATGCAATAACTCCTTCTCGACACAAGTCGAAGGTGGAGAAACCTCATACAATAGTTTACAACAATAAACTAAACACAACAAGAAAATACAATATGAAATACAAAAGACAAGTAAAGAAAACTTTACAACACTTTACTTTGGATTGCTTGAATGCTTGGTTGCTTGACTTGCACTTCGAGACCCTGATTTACAGCAGCAAATCGCCCCAAAAGCTCTCAAGAAACGTTGTTGATTTCCTCCTCCACGAGCTCTATTTAAAGCTTCAACCTGGGTTGGAAATCGCCGATAAGTCAACTACTAGGGACCATCAGTCGACTGATGCCACCGTTGTCGTGAGACAACGACTAGATCCACGTTGAAAAAATCCAACGGATCCATCATCAATCGACTGATCATGACCATTAGTCGACTGTTCGAGCCTCCACTCGACTGCTAACCCCAGCAGTCGAGTCAGACTCCATTCTGTGTCCAAAAAATCGAGCACCAATCGACTGATCACATGATCACCAATCGCTCAGTAATCGATCATTGCCAACCTTCGCGCGATCATGCTGCTAAACAATTCCTGCAGTCAAATCCTAGTTGACTCACACCAGTCGACTGTCACATGGCACCAGTCAACTGGCACACCTCAAACCCAAATATGGTTCCCCCATACTTGCTAGACCACCCTTATCCTAGACCTAAAACTTCTAGCCACCTCCATCAACCTTACGCCTCTCGGATCCCTCCAAGTCATCCATGACTTGTTCATCCATTGCGCTAGCCTTCAGGTGCTTCTATCGGCTATGTCATGCTAACGGTGTCTACATTGCCAAGGCACATTGGACTTACGCCACCAACCATTTGACTTATGCTGCCAAGACTCCTGCTTGGACTTTACGCCGCCAATATCAAACCCCTTGGACTTTTCAAATGCCAAGACTCAAGCTTGGACTTTCCCTTGGCAACCCATGTTGGACATTCCATGCCAAGACCCATGCTTGGACTTTTTCTTGCCAAGACCCATGCTTGGACTTTTCCTTGCCAACCTATGTTGGACTTTTCATGCCAAGACCCATGCTTGGACTTTTCTTTGCCAAGACCCATGCTTGGACTTTACATGCCAAGTGTCCCACTTGGACTTTCCATGCCAACTACCCATGACTTGGACTTTCCCATGACAATCACATTGTCATATGTTTTTGTCGAACATCAAAATATCTCTCGAGTCAAGCTCGAGTCCCGGTCAATTGTGACCTGGGTCGATTGCACCAACATTCACCACTATATACACATAAGAATGCACCATCACTGAAGGCTTATTAAGAATATAAGGAAAACATGAATACAAGAAAAATGACAAGAACTGTGAAAGAAAAGAAAGGTAAGAAATGAAATAGCTAAAGAAATGCAAGAAGAAGATATAGAAATACTGGAATTCTACATAAATGAGTACATGAAAGCATTGCCCTAAAATTTTTTTCTTCAAACCTAATAAACATGTAAACAACCCTCATCACATTCTTCAATACAAATCTACTCAAGATATACAATAAATCTCTCAATGATTGCAACAAGGGATGTCTTTAACAAAAAATACTATCACACATAAATAAAAATGACACTACATGTCAAAATTTTCACAATATTTTTTTTTATTTCATGGGCACCCAATTTATTTTTTTTTCAACTTTTTTTCAGCTTTTGTTTCTTCTTTTTTTCTTTTTTTTTCAAACTTATTTTTCTCTGACATGTAGTTCACTTCCCTATGCTCCAACATCAAGCTCAGCTAAAAAGATAAAGAGCATGGCTAGCTCATGGTGATCAAGCAGGACTTGCCTATGCTAACACAAAGTTTTTGTCCATCCTGGGCAAAACACTCATGATGAAACATCCAAGTACTCCACATCCAGAATTAGAAATGGAGAAGAAAGTAAGGAAAGAAAAATGCAAGGATGAATGACTAGAATGTTATTTAATAAGCATGTGATGATAAAAGATGTGAAGGAAAATAAATGTGATTGCCTTCATAATAATCATGCAAACCTACTGTTGTGTGGTCTCGAAAGAATCAAAGCAAGTTCTAGAGTTACAATAACCACAAGTGCACCACACACAAGCAATAAAAATAGGCTCAATCCTCACTAGGTAAACAAAAATAATCAACTTAGTCTATCAACATAGAATCCATCACCACGTAGTAACCACATGTAATCAAACAATCCATTCAAGACAATAAATCCCAAAACTCAACAATCAAATTTAACTAGCTTTCACAATTTCTAAGAAGATATAAAGGAATGTATAGGAAATTTATTTGAAAAACTGGTAAAACAAAATCTTAACAAACAAAACATAACAACTAAAATAAAAGAAAACAAATGAAGTAAAAGAAACATATATACAAAGAAAAAGAAAAGAGGTGAAATGGAGCAAACTCCCCTGTGGTCCTGGCGGTTGAAGAAGGTTCTGTAGGAGAAGCCACTCAGGCAGTGGAGTGCTCCGAAAGAAATCCCGTGCCGGTGGTTGAAAAAGATTCAGCTTTAACATCCACGCTGAGAGTGGGATGGACAGAATGGGGGTGAGCGCCTTCATGGTGTTATCAGGATAGTACTGTGCTACTCCCTCCAATATGATCGCCTCATCATATGTAATCTCTGGCTGTCGGAGGTGATTCAGAAAAAGTGTCCAACCTTGGGGTTGGATTATTGCATGGAATGTCAGGGCCTTCATCAGCAAAATTCTTGGAGACTCTGGCTGAGATGGAAGTGTCTAGACTGGGGGCCTCCAGCTATCCACCACTTCCATGGGAATCAACTCATCACAATTGCTTGCCACTTCTATCTCAATTAACTTCTGGTCTGGTTGACAAGTCTCGCACCGTATCTAGAACCGCTTCTTCTTCTTGGCACAAATAGCATCACTGAGTAAATCTAAGCCACTAGTATCATCATCCACATCATCTACCATAATAGCAACTTCATCAATATCTAGAGCATCAGATAGTACATCATCATGCACATCAGTAGAGGAGTCCTGTAGAGCTGCAGAAGAAGAAACATATCTATCACTAGCTCTGCAATCCATCTCCTCAAACACATCCCTATCATAAGAAATGATCTCTAAGGAAAACTAGGAGGAATCTTGTGCTTGTGTCTGGCTGATGGATGATGCAATTTGATCTATCTGGATTTGTATGTTTCGTATCCTTTCTTGTTATCGCTGATGATAATCATTGATTTGTTGATGATATTGTTGTTGCATCTGTTGCATCTGCTGCTGTAAAAGATTTTCTAGTGTCTCTGTAATTGCTTGATTGGGAGCAGGGGTTTCTTCATTGTAGTCTTGGTACATCTCCCAGGGAGTTGACTGAGCTTGTTAGAATGGTTGTAGTCCATCACACACTATGTCATCTTGAAATCCCAATGGACTCTGATAAGCTGAAAAATTCTGAGCCTCTTCCTGATGTGCTTCTCCATAATTGTTACTTGATTGATCACCCCACCTAGGCATGTAAGTATCGATAGATAGTAGGGGTGGATAGCACTGAGACTGCTGAGGAACATAGAGTGGTGTGTGTCCATACCTAAAATCTGAATCAAAATTATGAAAAGATGTACCAAAAACTGAATTATACCTGTCCTGCTGATATGGTTGATGATAATGAGAATGTTGAGGATCAGATTGATGATATTGAGGCTGGTACTGATAATACTCTTGTTGTCCAGTGCCTGAATAGTAAGCATCACTGAGATCTCCAAATGGCTAATAATATGGATCCATGTTGCAAGAGATTCCTAGTCTTTCCTGAAAAACTAACAAACACAATCAAAAGTCATAGGGAATAGACATGATCAAGTACATGGATATGCAAGAAATAAAAGAATGCAGCCCTAAACAAAAGTTTTTGAATTTTTTTTCAGAAAAATGGGTAAGCAATAATAAGTCTACCAAGCATCATTACACTCCCCGGCAACGACGCTAAAATTTGATGAACGAGTATTTGTGTCGCGGTACCATATCAAATTAATTACCGAACCCCCTAACTACACTAACATAGCATAGTGGATGGCCCGGATCATTTCCCAACGAGTGTAATCGACAGAATAGTAAACTTAGGATTTCTGATTATTGCTTTGGGTTTTCTATTGAAGATGGGGGTTTGAGATTTGAGCTCTAACTTACGGTTGCAAGGTAATTAAATTCGTAAACTAACACACAACAACTAAATCAAATAATGCAGGAAGTAAAGCAACAAAAATTGGAAAAGGAAATAATCTGATCAACCCAAGATAGGCCTGGTGAATGACAAAGTTACTCCGGCTAAGTCCAACAAAGCTCGAACGAGACTCCGCAAATGGTAGTGGATGTGGAATGGTGCAAACTCCTGAATCTTGTAGTTTGATGGATGCTCCGAACTCTCGCAGATCCGGTTGAGTTCGAAGAAGTGTCGTCGGGGTGGAACTCCTCCTCGAATCTAAAAGAGAAGCTGGATGCTATGGAGATGGAGGACATCGTCGAAATCTTTGGATGAAGCGGTTCCTCCTCGAATCCATGGAGGAAAATGGATGGAACGAAGGTGGGGATGGCTGTTAAGGCTCAAGGGAAGAACAAATTTAACTAACAACTAAATGAAATAAGCAATTCATCAACGAAATTTAATGCATGATTATTGATTAAAAGAAAGCAATTAAAGTAAAACATGAAACTAAATCTAAACTAACCAACTACAACCTAATTCCTTAAGAAGCATTTAACCGAACACATATAAGACATAAAACGAAATAAATCGAATACGTGTAATCTAAAACATGGAAGGAATTTTCGATTACAAACATTTGACACAAACTCAACCAATAAACAAACAAAACAAATCAACGAAAACTTGTTGTAGCATTCTGAAAATGAAATTGCTGGATGAAATAAGAATGCAAACATCCGGCGGTTGGAATAGAGTGCTTGATGGCTGGAAATGAAGCTGCCAACAGCTGGAATGGGCGGAGCTACTAAAAGTGGCAAAGCGAGATGAAATTGAAGTGAACGATTGCCGAAGCTGTGAACAGGGCTGACCGGACCGATCGGAGGGGAATCCCCTCTCCGATTGGTCGGCAGCGTCTGAGCTTGGAGCAGAGGAGCAACTGCCGAAGTTGAAGAAGATGGAGATGGTGGTATGGAGGTGGAGTGGCACCAGTCACCGGAGATTGGAGGTGATCCCCTTCCCTCTCCGACGATCGGCGGGGAAAAGAGAGAGCGCGACCGAAGGAGGGAGGAGGTGCGTCAGGCATTTGTCACGGAAGAGATGAAGCCGACTCCATTTTTCTGTCCCTATGAAAGAGCATTAAGTCCAACATAGGGTTGGCATGGAAAACTCATGATGATAGACAAAACTCATGACATGGGATTGTCATGGAAAAGTCCAACATGGAGTTGGCATGGAAAATCCAAGCATAGAGCTTGGTGTGGAAAAGTCCAAAGCATTGCGAAGCCGTGCGCTATGTGCTTGGTGAGAAATGCATTACGAAGCCGTGCACTTGGTGAATGCGGGAAGTCTTGAGAACTTGCCAAGTTCACTAGGCTCAGGCTCCTTTAGTCGGTGAAGGATGGCATTGCGAAGCCGTGCGCTTGGTGCATCCGAGGGACCGCCGGACGGGGAGCGAATGGAGTGAGGCCCAAGGGAAGCATATTTCGAGGGCATGAGATGCGAAGGATGGCGTTGTGAAGTCGTGCACTTGGCGCATTCGAGAGACGTAGGCCGAGGGAAGAGAGCTTTGGTGGGGAACTCCATGAGGGATAAGGTGGACTTGGCCAAGTGGCTAAGACTGAGTGTCGGAGGCTCAAACTTGATGTTTGAGGGTTTACCCGATGGTCGGATGCTCAAACAACTTGGTGATTAAGGTTTTGCCCGACAGTAGTCGACTGGCATAGGTGCCAGTCGACTGATCCAAGTCAACTAAGGGTTCGATTGGTGTTAGATCAGGTTTTGTAGCCGCAAATGATCGCCATGGACCGCAGCTGATCGATGTCGGCACCGATCGCAAAGGGATGATAATGATCGCCAAGGCATGGCATGGATCGATGGGAATGTCGTGAGTACGTAAACGCCCGTAGCCGATTGGGCCGACTTATTAGTCACCCCGACCGCCATGGACTAGCAATGATCGTAGGAGATCCGCTTGGAACTTGTCCAACGTGGATCCGCCGCTGTGAGACAACGGCCATAGGGGCAATGACCGGGCCTTTGGCGCGGCGCAAAATAGCTTGATGCAGGTTATAAATGGAGCTCAAGTGGGAGGATTTCGCCAAGCCTTTTGAGGCGACTTTGGAGGAGAATTGTTGTTGCGTTTCAGACCTTCAAGAGCAAGCAAAAGCAAGCAACAAGAAAGCGATCAAAACTATTGTGTAAAAGTTCTCTTTTGTATTGTCTTTGTATTTCTTGTTGTATTTCATATTACTTATTGTAATAGCTTGTGAGAGGTTTCCCCACCTCTGTCGTGTAGTCGAGAAAGAGTTTAGTTAGTGTCGTGCGCATAACTAGAGCTCGGAGAGCTCACCCGTGGAGTAGGAACCATTCGGTTCCGAACCACGTATATTGCCATGTTTTGTGTGTGATTGTTTATTGTTGTTAGTATTATTATTGTTTCTATTGTTTCTGCTGCGCTAACAACAATTGTAGATGAGCACGCAACAAGAACGAGCAAATTCCATCATCGAACGATAGAAGGCTATTCACCACTCTCTAGACGGCCAACACATACACACTGATCGATCCCCTACAAGTGGTATCAGAGTCAAGTCGCTTATCAAGGACTAACCGCCGACACAAGCACTACAAGATGGCCGACTACAACATCCATCCACCGAAATTCGATGGAGATTTTGCTTGGTGGAAGAAACTGATGGAGGTATATCTCGAAACCGATTTTGATTATATGATAATTGTAGAAAACGGTTTTGAGATGCCTAGGGACAACGACAACAAGCCAATTGAGAAGTCAAGGTGGACCCAAGACCAAATTAAGGACTTCAAGACAAATCTCGAGTTAATAAAATTATTTAGTGATTTGTTACCTAATCAAATTTGGTCTAGATTGGGTGACTATAGGGATGCAAGGGAGCTATGGAATAAGATAATAAAATTTCAAGAAAACTCTCAACCGACACAAGTAGAAAAGAATGCTGAGGAAGAAGCACCCACAACATTTGAAGATGTTGATGATTGGGCGGAGACCTCCACCTCTACATTGAGGGAGAGGAAAGGGTTTTTATTCCGGAGCAAGATCAAGATGAAGCTTCTATCTCCGGAAGAAGTGAAGAGGCCTCCACCACCACCCTAGGTAACTCAAGTGTTGTTATTTTAAATAAAAATCACATAATATGCTTTGAGTGTAGGGAGAAAGGGCATTACAAGAGTAAATGCCCAAAATTGGCTAAGGAAAAGGCATTGTCACCAAAAGTCAACCCAAAGTCAAAGGATGCCGGAGTCCCCTCAATTAAGAGCAAAGAGCACATTGTGTACTTCAAATGCAACCAAAGGGGGCACTACGGAATCCAATGCCCTACGGGGAGGAAGAAAGGGCAAGAAGGTGTAATTCATATAGGGGGAGCTTCTAAAGCTAACCCTAAGGTAAATTCATTTAATTAACCTTCAATTCCTAAAGTTAAAAAGCATGCTAAGAACTATTTTAGCTCTCTTGCAATTATCAATGAAAAGCATGCTAGTAGGAAGAAATATGTTTGTCTAGGTGCTAAGCATGTTAGTTTCTCTAAGGACAAACCTAGGACCAATAACACTAGACCAATCTTGCCTAGGGAATCAATTAGGAGAATTGAAGAAAACTTGGGTGTTAATCCCAAGAAATCTAGGCACATGCATAAGAAGAAAAACATTTCCCAAAAGATAAATGAAAATTCAAAATAGGGAAAATTAGAGTTAGAAAACCAAGTCTTGAGGTTAAGATTTGATAGAATGGAGAAAACCCTTAGAATCATAGAAAATTCAATTTTAGGGTCAAATGCCCAAAAGTCAAGACCTAAGGTTCAAAAATGGTCTAAGGGCAAGAAAGGTTTGGGTCACAAACCTAAGCCCAAGAAGACTTATCATAATGTTCCATTTGATTATGGAACAATTTCTAGGTCTAGGAAAACCAAGGCTAATAGGGAAGTTATCCCTAAGACTAGCCATGATGTTTGCTTAGTGGCTAAGACCTCAAAGAAATCAAATGTAGCCACTAGGAAGGTCAAAGGAGGAGTCACCTCTAGAGTTTACCTAGGAAAGACCCAAAAGACTATGACTTTAAAGCCTAAAAGGGTCATTAGGAAGGTATCTAGGGAAGTTATCCCTAGTGAATACCTTGTTAACCCAAGGAGCTCCAATAGATATTTGGTTCCTAGGAGCGTGATCGATTCACACTAGATGGGTTAGGGCGTATCAACCCTAAGTGGATGGGTAGTTAACCTAACCATAGTAGAGTTGACACATTAGGATGTGCCAATATGCTTTGAGAAGTTGAAAAATGATTAAATTGGCACAATTAGGTCTTAGAGGTATTGGTGTGCCATTTTGGGTTTATGACACACTTGGAAGATAAATGGCATTAAGGCAAAAATGGACTTAACCCTAAAAATGACAATTTGGATTCAACACTTAGGTATTTTATACCTTAGCATATTTTACTTGCCATGATTTGTTTGCCTTGCCATGTCATGACATCATTTTCATTTTTATCTATAAAAATGTCATGATCATGTTTTAGACTTATCTTTATATGTCATGTATGCTTAAATGTCATTCGCATGCCATAACATCATGATTTTGGCACATGCTTAGTTTAATTATATTTATGCCATAATCATCATCATGCATATAACTAAAAATGGATTTAAGGACTATGGCATGGTTTGATGGGAATCAAATAATATTGCCTAGAAATATGCATGAAACCATTAAAAGGACAAAAACCCACATCTCACTAAAAACTTGACTTGTATGTGTTTTACACATCTAGATATAAGTGAGATGTTTAGGAAAAAGAAATTAAAGGTTTCAAAAACTTTTGGAAAACATTTTGAAAAACCTTGGCGAAGCTTATCTTTTGATAGCTATCACTATTGAATGGGATGATACAAAGAGGGCTCTTTATTGAAGTTTTTCTCAACTTTTGGACTTTATATCAATCTCCTAATTAAGTGGGTAAAATAATTTTCAAATATTTTTCACCCATAGTGTTTATGATAAGTAATATACATACCAAATTTCACGATTTTTAAACTTATGTATATTTACTTATGGATTTCAGAAATCCATTTCTGAATGTCAAAATCAGAGAATGCTATATCACATGATCGCCAGGAGGCCAGCTTGATCGATAGAGTGGCAAAACGATTTAATTAATTCATCGCATGTTGATTTCGGGTAAATCTTGTTGGTTAGGCCCATGTTCAGCTAGGTTAAGGTCCCCTAACAACACCTAACCCTAGGATATGCTTGGGAGAGCATTAGAAAGGGTGAAAATCCATTGGACATGGATTAAGAGAAGTGTTTAGGGAGAGTATCAATTTTAAGGTGGATGAGAGTTCATTGTTGATCTTTGCCTTAATTTTGATTGGTTAAATGTTCCTATTGGCTTAGGGACTCTCCAAAGACAATGTTGGTGCAATGGTCAAGGGAGAGAAAGCCTCTAGGGGGAGGTATCCATCATGGGAAGATGGATATGTATTTTCTCATGGGAGGAAAATTGGCTTGCCTCTCTTCAAGTGATATAGGATCACTAGAAAGATTGTAGGCATGTGTTCCTCCAAGGGAGAGATTGTAAGATCTCATTGGGATATGAGACATTCATACCCTTGGGAAGGACCTTTTTGATGTGATGTCAAAAAGGGGGAGAAGTTACCAAGTTACCAATTAGGTTTAGAATTCTCATTTGGGATGTGAGAATTGCCAATATGGGAGAATTGGTAGACTTGAGATGATAGTTTTGTCAATCATCAAAAAGGGGGAGATTGTTGGTGCAATCGGCCCTGGTTGACTCGAGTTTGACTCGAGCAGTACTTTGATAGTATTTTGATAATAGACAAAAATCATGACATGAGATTGTCATGGGAAAGTCCAACATGGAGTTGGCATGGAAAATCCAAACATGGAGCTTGGTGTGGGAAATTCCAACATAGGGCTGGCATAGAAAATCCAAGCATGGAGCTTGGTGTGGAAAAGTCAAAAGCATTGCGAAGCCGTGCACTTGGTGCTTGGTGAGAAATGCATTGCGAAGCCGTGCGCTTGGTGCATGTGGGAAGTCTTGAGAACTTGGCAAGTTCACTAGGCTCGGGGTCCTTGAGTCGGTGAAGGATGGCATTGCGAAGCCGTGCGCTTGGTACATCCGAGGGACCGCCGGACGGGGAGCGAATTGAGTGAGGCCCAAGAGAAGCATACTTCGAGGGCATGAGACGGGAAGGATGACATTGCAAAGTCATGCGCTTGGCACATCCGAGGGACGTAGGCCGAGGGAAGAGAGCTTCGGTGGGAAAATCCATGAGGGATAAGGTGGACTTGGCCAAGTGGCTAAGACTGAGTGTGGGAGGGTTTACCAAATGGTCGGATGCTCAAACAACTTGGTGTTTGAGGTTTTGCCCAATAGCAGTCGACTGACATAGGTGCCAGTCGACTGATCCAAGTCGACTAAGGGTTCGACTGGTGTTAGAATGTAGTTTTGTGCTTGGCAGTTGACCGGCATGGACTGGCAGTAGACTGATATCGACAGCAGTCGACTGCCAAGGGATGACAGTCGACTGATGGGAATTTCGTGAGCACAGAATGCTCGATAGCCGATTGGGCAGTCGACTACTAGGTCACCAGTCGACTTCCATTGACTGGAAGTCGACTTGTAGGAGATCCGTTGGAACTTGTCCAACGTGGATCTGGCCGTTGTGAGACAACGGTTACAGGGGCAGTCGACTGGGGCCTTTTGGCAGTCGACTGATGGGCGCAAAAATAGCTTGATGCAGGTTATAAATGGAGCTCAAGTGAGAGGATTTTGCCAAGGCTTTTGAGGTGACTTTGGAGGGGAATTGTTGTTGCATTCCAGACCTTCAAAAACAAGCAACAAGAAAGCGATCAAAACAATTGTGTAAAATTTCTCTTTTGTATTGTCTTTGTATTTCTTGTTGTATTTCATATTACTTGTTGTAATATCTTGTAAGTGGTTTCTCCACCTCCGACGTGTAGTCGATAAGGAGTTTAGTTAGTGTCGTGCACATAACTAGAGCTCAGAGAGCTCGCCTATGGAGTAGGAACCATTCGGTTCCGAACCACGTATATTGTCGTGTTTTGTGTGTGATTGTTTATTGTTGTTAGTATTATTATTGTTTCTATTATTTCCGATGTGCAAACAACTATTGTAGACGAGCACACAATGAGAACGAGCAAATTCCATCATCGAACGATAGAGGGCTATTACCCCCCTCTAGCCGACCAAAACATACACACCGATCGATCCCCTACACAATCAGCCTAGGTCACGATTGACCAGACTCAAGTTTGACTCGAGTAGTGTTTTGATGTTTGACATTGATGTCTGACAATGTGTGGGGAGATTGTTGGTGCAATCGACCCAGGTCATGTTTTGATGTTTGACGATGGTTTGACCATTGTCATGGGAGAAGTCCAAGTCTTGTGTACTTGGCATGGAATGTCCAACATGGGTTGGTAAAGGAAAGTCCAAGCATGGGTCTTGGCATGGAAAGTCCAACATGGGTGTTGGTGCAGTAGGCACCTAAGTCGAACCTGAGTTTTGATTATAGCAAATGATACAAAGTTAAGCTCATTTTGTTATATCACGAGCTAAATCGAGTGTACAGAAAGTGCTAAAGCAAGAGCTGAAAGTCAGTGACACCTGGAGGGAACCGTGGTGGTCGGGCGACATCAGGAGGACTTCGAAGGGAGTCGAAGACCTCAGGTGGAGACCGGAAGGAGGGCTTCAAAGGTAAATGTTGAGGTAAGCTCGAGTGAGTAAAGTGAAGTGAGGTCGTGTCCTTCGTATTGGGATGTCCTTAGGCGATGATCTGACCAAGACTTCCCATGGAAGGTCTATGTCGAGATCGGATGACAAGTGGTCATCGAATTCACTTATATTTCGAGCTAACTCTTTATTGCAGTCAAAAAATCTGGCCATTAGTTCAACCGGACAAGGATCAGTTCAACTGCTGTCCATCAGTTCAACCGGCCAAGGATCAGTTCAACTATTGGGCCATCAGTTCAATCGACCAATGAATCAGTTCAACCGCTGGTCAAGGATCAGCTTAGAGGAGAGTCAAATCTCATCACTTTCTTCAAGGGTGAGGTGGCCATTTGATGTAGGATCTTGATGTGCTCGAGGAGGGGACTTCTAGGGCTATAAAATAAGGTCCATTCCTCACCATTTTATTAATTCTAAGTGCTCCAAATTTCTCCCGTAATGCCGCGACTCTCCAACAACTCTACGACGACGAAGCGCTATCGAAACACCGACGACCCAAGCTCAAGCTTCAACTCCTCAAGTCATCAGTAATACTTAAAGTCATCTACTCAGTATATTCTATTTAAATTTTATATTTTTGGAGCTTTAATCATAAAGAGGAGACGGGGAGTGTCCTTCTACCTCAAGGTCTTTATATCTTCTTGTACTCGTTCACTCCTACCTCTAATGAGGACGAGTATTATAGTTGATTGCCCTCCGTACATGGTCTAGGACCATTAGGGACTTGGATTAGCAGCCGTAGCCTGTGAACCAAGTAAATTCCTTGTGTCTTACTTTACTTTCCATTGCACTAAACTCATGTCTTTATCGAATGAAAAAGAAGAATTTATTTTGCGCTATTCACCCCCCCCTCTAGTACTCAAATCGATCCAACAATTGGCATCAGAGCCGGGGGCGCTATGATTTGGTGAAACCATCAATCTAGCCTTTTTACAGATTTGTTTTGAATTTTACAAGTTTTTTTTTGTTCGTTTAAATTTTCTCCTGCACTACTAATCCAAGACGCAAGTCTTGGTACATTTCGTTGTTTTTGTCGTTGCTAGATTCTTTCTCTTTACTTGTTTTTTCTTATCAATGGCCCATCTCGAGGGTTTTAGCACCGTCCGACCTCTGTTTTACAATGGAGATGATTTCCGTTATTGGAAGGGTCGGATGGAGTGCTTCCTTAATACCCAAATCGAGATGTGGATCATAATCCAAACTGGATCCACACTTCCGACTAATGAAGAGGGTGAATCCTTGGATTATGACCAATGGACCAATGCTACAAAAAGACAAGTTGAAGCCGACGCCAAGGCGACTTAATTCCTCCAATGCGGCTTGTCCAAGGAGGAGCTCAATTGCGTCGGCCCCTATATCAGTGCGAAGGACTTGTGGATCAAGTTAGTGGAAGTACACGAAGGAATCGATGAAGCTAATGTATGCAAATGGGACCTTCTTTTCAATAAATTATATAATTTAAAAATGCAGGAACATAAGACGACGACTCAACTATACGCCCTTGTACAATGTTGGTGCAGGGGCACTAGATAATCGAACCTGTGTTTTGATTATGGCAAAGATACAAAGTTAAGTTTACATCATTATCTCACGAGCTAAATCGAGTGTGCAGAAAAGTGCTAAAGCTAGAGCTGAAGGCTAGCAACACCCGGAGGAAGCCGCGGTGGTCGGGCGACACTCGAGTAACTTCGGAGGGAGCCGAAGGAATCGAGTGGAAGGCCGGAAGTGAGAGCTACAAAGTAAGTATCGAAGTAAGCTCGTGTGAGTGAGAGATGGTAAGGTCGTGTCCTCTGTATGGGGACGACCGTAGGCGGCGATCCGACTAAGACTTCCTATGGAAGGTCTAGGTCAAGATGGGACGGATGGAAACCGTCGCATTTATCTTTTTCCAAGGTAACCTCTTACTGCAGGGAAGTGGTCAGGCTGGCAGTCGGCTGCTGGACATTGGGTAGTCGATTGATGCTCATCAATCGACTGATGGGAGGCATCAGTCGACTGATGGTGACGAATCAGCCTTTGTGCTAGGTCAAAACGGATAACGTTTGACGCGGCCACTTCGCGATAAAATTTGTACAACTTCCTGATTTGTTCCAAAAAAATAGGAGACATATTCAGAGGCCAAAATCTATAAAAGGAGGGGAGGATTCTAACTCCAAAGTACATAAAGATTATTCTAAAGTGCTCCTTGTTGGTGCAGTGAGGCACCGAAATCGAACCTGTGTTTTGATTATAGCAAAGACACAAAAGTTAAGTCTATTTTGTTTTCTCACGAGCTAAATCGAGTGTGCAGAAGATTGATATAGCTGGAGCTGAAGGCTAGCGACACCCGGAGGAAGCCGCGGTGGTCGGGCGATACTCGAGTTACTTCGGAGGGAGCCGAAGGAATCGAGTGGAAGGCCGGAAGCAAAAGTGACACGTAAGTATCGAGGTAAGCTCGTGTGTGCGAGAGTAAGTAAGGTCGTATCCTCTTTACGGGGATGATCTTAAGCGTAGATCCGACCAAAGACTTCTTATAGATGGTCTAGGTCGAGATCGGATGGTCGACGACCATCGAAATTATGTTTTTGTTGTGCTAACTTTGACTTGCAGCAAGCATCGACGATCGCTACTTGGAGGACTCATTGCCAGTCAAGCGATCGCTCGAAGGTCGAATCGATCGATGTCGCCATCACGATCGATGATGGCCATCCGATCGATGGTCAATGATCAGATTCGAGGAGTCAAGGATTATCACCAAATTTCAAGGGAAGATGTGCTCAAATTTGATTGGCTAGGGTTCCTCTGGTAAAGGGGCTCAAAGGCTATAAAAGGAGGGCCAAACCTAGGGTTTCATCAACATTTCTAAGCTTCCAAAAAGTCTCCGCAAAGCTACAATTCTCCGACAACGAAGTCCTTCCTTCCGACGTCTAGGTTTAATTTTTCTTATTTGTCTTTTTAGGTCGGTATTATTTTGTTATCAGTTGTTCATCTACTTTTCGGAGCTTTTATCGTATACGAGGAGAGGGGGAGTGTCCCTCTACCTTAAAGTTTTTTTTGTATCGATTAACTCCTACCTCCAACGAGGAGGAGTTCCTTTAGTGCTTCTGCCCTCCGTACGTGGTCAAGGACCACTAGGGCCTTGGAGTAGTAGCCTTCGGCTACGAACCAAGTAAAACCCTTGTGTCGATTGTCTCTTTTATTTTATATTTACATTTCCGCTGCAATTAATTTATTATCTCTCGAGTTTTAACGAACGAAAGAAAAAGAAAAGGTTTTTCGCTATTCACCCCCCCTCTAGCGAACTGCATCGATCCAACACTCCTACAATTCCAAAGCTCCAACATTGTCATAACGCCGATGCGACGACAAGTTCAAATCTCCTTCGTCGGCAGCAGTAGCAAGTAATTGTTTTTTTGTATTCTGTTGGATCAATGCGGTTCGCTAGAGGGGGGGGGTGAATAGCGAAAGAAAAAACTTTTTCGAATTCGTTTCAAGACAAATATACGCAGCGGAAAGATAAGCAAAACAAAAAGTAAAGGAGACAATAGAAACAAGATATTTACTTGGTTCGTAGCCGAAGGCTACTACTCCAAGGCCCTAGTGGTCCTTGACCACGCACGGAGGGCAAATCACTAAACAAACTCCTCCTCGTTGGAGGTAGGAGTTAATCGATACAAAAAAACTTGAGGTAGAGGGACACTCCCCCTCTCCTCGTTACGATAGAAAAATAGCTTCGAAGAATGTAAATGAGCAACGACACTAAAATTAAAACCGACGTACAAAAATAAAGGAAATGAAACCTAGACATCGGAGAAGAAGAAGCACGTTGTTGTCGGTAGCTTTGCGGAGACTTTTTGGAAGCTTAGAATTGTTGTTAAAACCCTAGGTTTGGCCCTCCTTTTATAGCCTTTGAGCCCCTTTTCGAGTGGGTCTTCAATCAATCACAAATGGACACCAAACCGCTTTGAGGTGGAGTGATAAGCCTTGACTCCTCGAATCTGATCATTGACCATCAGTCGACTGATGGCCATCATCAGTCGACTGATGGCAGCATCAGTCGATTGATGACCTTTGGCAGTCGACTGATACACAACAGTCGAGTCCTCCAAGCTGGCAGTCGACTGATGCTTGCTGCAAGTCAAAGTTAGCTCAATAAAAACATAATTTCGATGGTCGTCGACCATCCGATCTCGACCTAGACCATCTATAAGATGTCTTTGGTCGAATCTACGCTTAAGATCATCCCCGTAAAGAGGATACGACCTTACTTACTCTCGCACACACGAGCTTACCTCGATACTTACGTGTCGCTTTTGCTTCCGGCCTTCCACTCGATTCCTTCGGCTCCCTCCGAAGTAACTCGAGTATCGCCCGACCACCGCGGCTTCCTCCGGGTGTCGCTAGCCTTCAGCTCCAGCTATATCAATCTTCTGCACACTCGATTTAGCTCGTGAGAAAAGAAAATAGACTTAACTTTTGTTTCTTTGCTATAATCAAAACACAGGTTCGATTTCGGTGCCTCACTGCACCAACATATTCTTTGTCTTTATTCGTAATGAGGTGAGATAGACTTGTTGCCTCATCCTCGTAATTTTAGTTTTGTGATCGTTGTCTCCTACCTCCAACGAGGAGGAGACGTTATAGTGCTTTGCCCTCCGTACGCGGTCTAGGACCGATAGGGCCTTGGAGTAGCTACTGCTGGGTTGTGAACCAAGTAAAATAAACGTGTCTCTTTATTTTCCACTGTGCTTACTCGTTTAATTGTCTACTCGAACGAAACGACGAAAAGATTTATGCTAGCTATTCACCCCCCCTCTAGCGACGCTTCTCGATCCAACAATTGGTATCAGAGCGAGGGCGCTAAGATTTGGTGAAACCACCAATCTAGCACGTTTTGTTTTTCTTTTCATATTTTTCGATTCGTATCTTTCTTAGGTTTTTTTTCCTTCCGCACTACTAATCGAAGACGAAGTCTTGGTATGCTTCTTTTGGTTGTGTTTGCAAGTATTCTAGTTTGGAGTAGTCGACGGTAAAATGGCTATATCTTTTCACACAAGAGGACTCACAAAACGATCTACCTACAAAATGAAGCTCTCTGAGAGATCTACATTTCTTATAAGGGTTTACCCTCGTAATAAGCTGTTTCCAGCCCCAAAATCCAATGTTTAGTAACCTTTCAGGGACATCGAAGGTCGTAAGTTTCAAGATTTTGTTAGTTTCTTATTCTTCTTATTTATTTCTGTTTATTTCCTATTATTTCCCTCACTACTAATCCAAGACCAAGTCTTGGAATACTCTTTGGTTTTTATTCGTGTTTTGCAAGATACTTAATGGCTCACATTGAGGGGTATAGCACCACCCGACCTTCGTTCTTCAACGGAAATGATTTTTGTTATTGGAAAGGTCGGATAGAGTGTTTCTTGAAAACACAAGTCGAGACTTGGATAATAATCCAAACTGGCTTTGCTCTACCCACCAATGATCAAGGGGATCCCTTGGATTTTAACAAGTGGACAAATGCAACCAAGAGGCAAATCGAAGCCGATGCAAGAGCAACCCAAATATTGCAATGCGGCTTGTCCAAGGAGGAACTCAACCGCATCGGACCATTCATTAGCGCCAAAGACCTATGGAACAAATTGATTGATCTACATGAAGGGACACCCAATGCTAAGGTATGTAAAAGAGATTTACTTTTAAATAAACTATACAATGTAAAGATGCAGGATCACGAGACAGCCACCCAACTACATGCGCGGATCCAAGATATCGTCAACGGTCTTCACTCGATCGGGCAAGCCGTAGAGAACCGGGACCTTATAAGGTACGTTTTAAATGCTTTCCCTAGGAGTACCTTGTGGGCATCCATGGTCGATGTCTACAAGGTCTCTAAGGACCTTTCGAAGCTTAGTTTAGACAAATTATTTTTTGAGTTTGAACTTTACGAGAAAACTAACGTGGTCTAGGCCGAGAGAGGTATTGCTGTACTTGCAGGACAAAGAAGCAAGCCACCTACTAGGCAAGAAGATGGACTCGAACCCGAAGATGAATCATAGTCTGAATCTGAAGAGGAGGAAGCAATAGTGAACGTAGTGCGGAAGATCGTTCGGAGGGAAAGGAGGCTACTAAAGAACCAAAAGAGGGCACATTTCAAATCAAATCAAAAGAAGGCCTTCCATGCAACTTGGGACAACAAAGAAGACATAGCTTACATGGCAAGACCGGAGGAGTCCGAGTCAGAATCCGAAGCCGAGTCCAACTATAACACCGACTCCGAACTCGAGGACTATTTCGAGAAGCAACTCAAAGCCGGATCAAAAGAGAAAATTAAGGTTAGCCGCTCACTAATTCATACGCTTTACAATACAATTAAAGTGCTTACTAGGAAATTAACTAAGTCCAAGTCTAGGGTTGAGTCGTTACTTGAGGAGGTTGAAACCCTCAAGCTAGAGGCTACTCTAACCTCTTCAACTAGTCAAGTTCAAGAGGGAAACTCAACCCAAATTAAAAAACTTGAGGAGGAGAATTCTCTCTTGAAAGACCGAGTTCAAGAGGTCGAGGCTAGGTTGGAAAGGTTCATGTTGGGATCTAAGAACCTTAATCGACTACTTGGAACTCAAAGAGCCATATACAACAAAGCTGGACTCGGATTTAAGTCAAAGACTACGAATAGGTCTTATATGTCTATCGTAAATCGTAGTCATCAAAGAGTCCAAGCATGGGTCCCAAAGGTTTTATTGAACTCACATATAAGGACTAATAAGTTTTGGATTCCCCAGGATCAAGTTCATTATTTGAATAGACCATATTGGTTCAATGGTCTAGGGGGAGCTAACACTAAAATAGTATACCCGCTTACTTAGCAAAATCATTGAATATTTTACTTTAATTTTTAGAATGGCTAGATAGGGAAAATAGTTAGTCAACTCTTGACAACATAGTATTAGGAATCGGCGAGATGATAGTACGTTAGGGAAACAAAGTCTCGTGTATTCGAGCTAGATAAGGTGTATCTAGCTTGGTGCACTTGACCTAGGTGAACTAGCTGAAGCTACCTCATCGTATCCTAAACTAGTTAGACCAGGAAGTAACCCTAATTGACTTAAGTGATATTTTCTTAAATTTGGCTTTGTCTAAGGAAGTGATCATTGTTCTGATCAAAGAAGGCCCCTGTGCCTCGCCATGACCTGGAAGTCAGTTTCTCGAAAAGTTACTTAACGATCTAAATGTTAAATCCGAATATAACCTAAGGTTGACTTTCTTTAATAAATTTCAAATCATCTCACAAAACATATAAGATGAACAACTTCTGAGACACATAGAATGGGTGAGATGTTAAGGATAATTGAAATATTATTTTCTCAACTATTCTACTTAACAACTCTTAGGCCAAAGTTTAGCGTCCCCTACATCTCTTATACTTCATATAATTGACTAAGGGGGAGAGAAAACTAACCTTAAGGGTTATATTATAAACAATTAGATTATTGGTGTAGAGGGACACACCTCGAACCAATCTATCTAACTACTGCTAGACGCATGTTTGGACTCATATTTGATTTATCTAGATGCATGCACAAACGATATTGTTTTTAAACCCCTATTTATACAAAAACCCCAATTTTTTTTTTATTTATGGTAAAAGGGGGAGAAGAGCGAAAGTTATGGAGGAGTAACAAAAAATTAGATTTTAAAAACTAAAGTATCTCTTTTAAAACTCACCTAGGATTAAGGGGGAGTTTTTGGGAATGACATTCATCATCTACTATATGTTTTTTATGCTTTGATTTCCCTTAACTTTGTGTTGGTTTGCCATAGATCAAAAAGGGGGAGATTGTTGGTGCAGGGGCACTAGATAATCGAACTTGTGTTTTGATTATGGCAAAGACACAAAGTTAAGTTTACATCATTATCTCACGAGCTAAATCGAGTGTGCAGAAAAGTTCTAAAGCTGGAGCTGAAGGCTAGCAACACCCGGAGGAAGCAACGGTGGTCGGGAGACACTCGAGTAACTTTGGAGGGAGCCAAAGAAATCGAGTGGAAGGCCGAAAGCGAGAGCTACAAAGTAAGTATCGAGGTAAGCTCGTGTGAGGCAGAGATGGAATGGTGGTGTCCTCTGTACGGGGACGACCGTAGGCGGCGATCCGACTAAGACTTCCTTGGAAGGTCTAGGTCGAGATCGGATGGTTGGAAACCGTCACATTTATCATTTTCCGAGCTAACCTCTTACTATAGGGAAGTGGCCGGCAATGATCGGGCGATGATCATCACCCACTAATGGGAGGCATCACGACGATGGCGCATTTAATCACCTTTGGCGCTTAGGTCAAAATGGATAACGTTTGATGCAGCCACTTCGCGATAAAATTTGTACAACTTCGTGATCTGTTTCAAAAAAAGAGGAGACATATTCAGAGGCCAAAATCTATAAAAGGAGTGGAGGATTCCAACTCCAAAGTACATCAAGATTATTCTCAAGCGCTCCTACAACGCCAAAGCTCCAACATCGTCATAACGCCGACGCGACGACAAGTTTAAATCTCCTTCGTCAGCAGCAGTAGCAAATAATTGATTTTATTGTATTCTTTGTCTTTATTCGTAACGAGGTAAGGTAGGCTTGTTGCCTCATCCTCGTAATTTTGGTTTTGTGATCATTGTCTCCTACCCCCAACGAGGAGGAGACGTTATAGTGTTTTTCCCTCTGTACGCGGTCTAGGACCGATAGGGCCTTGGAGTAGCAACCGCTGGGTTGTGAACTAAGTAAAATAAACATGTCTCTTTATTTTCCGCTGTGCTTACTCGTTTAATTGTCTACTCGAACAAAACAACGAAAAGATTTATGCTCGCTATTCACCCCCCTCTAGCGACGCTTCTCGATCCAACAAACAAGACATCGTCAACAATTTGCATTGTTAGTAATATATATGAGAGGTGTCCTAGGGCAATCACCTTATGTTTGATCCATTTATATGATAAATGAAGATTCACTATTTGAGTATACATGTTTTCATGTATTTGATTAGATCTTAAACTCATTTACTGAATGTCCAAATACGATTCACAGCATGAGAGAATTTGTGATTGGATCACAACTAGTGAGTACCTCTACATGTGTAATTGTGATGTATTGGAATTATCCCTAGTCAATGAATTGATGGATTTGGACACCATCAATTCTGTTGAGACTAGCACGAGGTATACTCCCTGGTGTATCCAAGCAATTGATTCTCACTGGATGGAGACATTGTGATGTCCGGAGTTAATCGTAGATTCTAGTTATGGTAACTAGTTCATTGGAGTGACCAGCTGTAAGACTTCATATGGTTCTCTGCATATATGGATATGCCAATGAAGTTCTTACTACAGCTTTAGTGCGATGTTCCTTTGACATGCAGTATTCAAGTCATCTTGGTCATGAAGACTTATGCTTTAACATCTTAAGCAAGCATCTCTGAGGAGATGTGGACCCGGGATGATTGGGTATAAGTCGAAGTGGCCGAAGGTGTTTGAATAGCCTATAAAGGATTCACCACTCCTTGTGAGGAGATGTATACCCATGGCCTCTCGTCGGATTGTTACTAAAGTCTTTGGTCAAAGTATTATATGTTTAGAGTATGGTACTCTTGGATACATGTGCAATAACTAGAATCCGTAGGATAAGGAAATAATACTTGAGCTAGGTGTGACGTAGTCGATGTTGGACTATCCGAGCACCAAAAACTGCTTTTTGCATTGCGGAAACCCCGGAAGTCGGCCACAGATTCGTGCGAAGATAAACAAAATTACATGTACGTGTTTAAAAACCTTATATCTACTCTAGATCTATATGTTAAGAGTTTTACCCTTGATGCGACACCATTCGCTTATCCCGCTCGTCCAAATGGCTTGTCGAAACTTGAGAGTGTCAAGTGTACACTCCTCTATCAGTATTCACATGAGAAATAGATGGAGAAAAGAAAACTTAGAGTGTTCTAGCACTCCTTGAAGTCCACGACAAAGGAGGGGGAGAGAGCTTGAAGGAAGAGAGCCAAGGAGGAAGAAGATTCACCAATCAATTCCCACTCACAAAACCATCAAGTGTTAGCCGACCACATTATGGGGATTAAAACCTCCATGAAATTCCAAGAGTCATGGCTCTTGGTCTCCCTCATGATGTGGCACCCCATTATGTGTCCATAATGATGTGGAACATCATCATTAGCCGGCCCCATGCCAAGTCACCATGACATGACAATTGGTCAAGTCAAAATTGACCATTCATCTTACCTCTCAAGTCAAGTCAAACTTGACCTCTTATCTCCCATGGTTGATCAAATCCAACCATTTGATTCAAGTAAATTTAATTTAATGAATCTCAATTCATTAGTTTAAATTGACACGATGAATCAAATCTAAATTAGACTCATTCAACACTTGAATCAAATTGAGTCTAACTCAATTAGTCTAATTTGGATTACTCTTAATCCAATTTGGTTCATCCCATGAACCTAATCCTTATGGTTCATCATATGAACCTAATCTCCATCTAATTTCCCTTTGTGTGTGACCCTATAGGTTCTTGTAACGTTGGCAATGCTCCTAAACCTATTTAGGAACATAAGCAATGAGCGGTATCTAGCAACACATCATTGCTATCCAAGTTACAAGAATGTTGAGATCCAACATCACCTTTGTGACTACTAATTGTGACTCTCAAAATATGTGACAATGTCCCTCTATCCTTGACATCTAAATTGACCAATTGAGGCATAGACCGTGTCATCCTTGGTACAATCTATATCTTGAACTCCAAGTAGACTCACTCTAATCAAATTAGCTCAATATGTCATATTGACTCATTTGGGCATGGCCATGCACATAGTGGTCTCACTCTATCAAGAATAATGATGTCACTCCAATCATATAGGAGGGATATATCTCATCTACATCACTCACATCCCTCCGGATAATTTGTTACATACCCAGTAATCGCCTTTATAGTCCACCCATTTACAGGTGACGTTTGACGAAGCCAAAGTATGTAACCCCTTATGTAGGGAACCATTGTGACTTCAGGTCCAAGGACTAATAGTCATACTAATAGTTACATAAGAAAGTATATGACACTCATATAACGATCATGATACTTTATCATGGAGGGTCATTCAGTATACATTCTCCAATGCATACCCATGTATCAACTTGATTTCACATATCCATGACTTGTGAGATCAAGTGATTGAGTTGACCTACATGCTAGTCTCTTCGCATTAACATTGTCCATGAATGTTAATACTTGACTATGAATGATTAAGAGTAGTGTTCTCTATATCATCTCATTATCTATTCAACCAATCGATTGATATAGATAAGAACCTTCTACTCAAGGATGTTATTATACTTAGTTATTTGGCACCAATACAAGTAAGTATAATAACCACAAAGAAATGTTTTTATAAATAGGAATATGATACAACAAAGTCCAAACATCAATCATCACATGATTGACTCTAGGGCATTCACTAATAATCTTCCACTAGCACTAGTGTCAATCACTGTAGTATCTAATACCCAATGACCTAGTGTGACCATCATGCTTTTTCTGTGCCAAAGCCTTGGTCAAGGGATCTGCGACATTAGCCTCTGTGGGTACTTTGCAAATCTTCACATCTCCTCTATCGATAATCTCTCGAATGAGATGGAAGCGTCTTAATATGTGTTTGGTCCGCTGGTGTGAACGAGGTTTCTTAGCCTATGCAATCGCTCCATTGTTGTCACAATAGAGCTCTATAGGATCTGCTATGCTAGGAACCACCCCAATTTCATTAATGAACTTGCGGATCCAAACTGTCTCCTTTGCCTCTGTTGTAGAATCAACAACTGTGTCCTGCTTCGAACTCTTCTAGCTCACAGCACCACCATTCAAGCAAAACACGAACCCTGACTGCGATCTATAATCATCCTGGTCAGTTTTGAAGCTAACATCGTTGTAACCCTTTATAGCTAGCTTCTCATCGCCTCCAAATATCAAAAAATATTCTTTAGTCCTTTTCAAGTACTTAAGAATATTCTTGACTCCTATCCAGTGACGCTCACCTGGATCTGACTGGTATCTACTCGTCATGCTCAAAGCATACAAGACATCAAGACGAGTACATAGCATGGCGTACATGATAGATCCTATGGCAGATGCATAAGGGATCTTATCCATGCGGTCTCTCTCCACTCTAGAAGAGGGACTTTGAGTCTTCGAAAGACTCACACCATGTGACATCGGCAGAAGTCCCTTCTTAGAATTCTGCATGGCAAACCGTAGTAATACCGTGTCAATATATGTACTCTGACTTAGGCCAAGCAATGTCTTAGATCTATCTCTATAGATCTTGATGTTTAGAATATAGGTTGCTTCACCTAAGTCCTTTATTAAGAAGCACGTCCCCAGCCAAGTCTTCATAGACTGTAGCGAAGGGATGTTATTCCTAATGAGTAGTATGTCATCTACATACAATACTAGGAAGACAACTGTATTTCCATTAACCCTCTTGTAGACAAAGAGTTCATCTTCATTCTTGATGAAACCAAACTATTTGATCGCATCATCAAATCAAAGATTCCAGCTCCGAGAAGCTTGCTTTAGCCCATAAATGGACCTTTACAGCTTGCATACTTTGCCAGTATGCTGTGGATCTACAAAACCCTCAGGCTATGTCATGTACACATCCTCGAGCAAGTTTCCATTCAGAAATGCTATTTTGACATCCATCTGCCAGATCTCATAATGGTGGTATGCTGCAATAGCAAGCATGATCTGAATGGACTTAAACATCACCACTGGAGAAAAGGTTTCATCATAGTCAATACCATGAATTTGCTTGAAACCATTAGCCACTAATCATCCCTTATAGGTATGCTTAAGTCCATCCATGTCAGTCTTTCTCTTAAAGACCCACTTACACCAAATGGGTTTGACGCCTTCAGGTGGATCAACCAAAGTCCATACTTGGTTGGAGTACATAGATTCCATCTCGGATCTCATGGCCTCTAACCATTTCTTAGAATTTGGGCTCATCACAGCTTCCTGATAGGAGGTAGGCTCATTCTAAATGAGCATAATGTCATCATGGTCAAATAAGAGAAATGAGTATCTCTCAGGCTGACGACGTACCCTTTCAGACCTGCGAAGAGGTAGGTCTACCTGAACAGGTTGTTGTTCCACAACTCTTTGTGCAACAATCTCATCACCCACAACACTTTGTCGTTCCTATTCAACCTCCATCAAGGCCTCAGTGTTTTGGTCTTTATCTTGAATTTCTTCAAGATCGAACGTACTCCTACTAGTTTTTCTAAAAACAAAATCCTTTTCTAGAAATACCCCAGTCTTTGCCACAAACACTTTGTGCTGACTGGGAATGTAGAAGTAATATCCCTTCGTTTCCTTGGCAGATCCAACAAAATAGCACTTATTGAATTTTGGTCTGAGACTTAACGTCGAACGTAAGTCTCACAACCCCAAATCCTCATGAAAGACATCTTGGGATTTTTTCCTGTCCATATCGTATATGGTGTCTTTATCACAGCCTTGGATGGAACATAGTTAAGTGTAAAGGCTACTGTGTCTAGAGCATATCCCCAAATGGATATAGAAAGATCTGTGTGACTTATCATAGATCGTACCATATCTAATATGGTACGATTCCTCCTTTTGGATACACCATTCCACTATGGTGTTCCAGGAGGAGTGAGCTAGGATAGAATCCCACACTCAGCTAGATAGTCACGAAACTCATGGCTAAGGTATTCACCACCTCGATCTGATCAAAGTATCTTATTACTCTTGCCAAGATGGTTTTCTACTCTATTCTTGAATTCTTTGAACTTTTCAAAGGATTCCGACTTAAATATATCATTTAAATAAACTGAACAACATTTAATCTTTTTTATAAATAAAAAGCCTTTATTGTCCAAACAAGAAACTGAAATTATGTTCTTAGTCAAAGCAAGCACATAACAATATTCATCTAGTTCTAGTACAAGCCCAGAGGCCAGAGATAGAAAATAATTTCCTACAGCAACAGCAACAACCCTTGCTCCATTGCCTACTCGTAGGTCCACCTCGCCCTTCGTCAATGCCCAACTATTTCTCAGCGCCTGCACATTGGTACAAATGTGAGATGCACATCCGGTATATAATACCTAAGATGAAGAAATAGATAGATTGACTTCTATAACATTTATACCTGAAGTAGAAGTCTCACTTCTCTTCTTCTTAAGATCTTCCAGGTATGCTTTGCAGTTACGCTTCCAGTGTCCAGCTTCCTTACAGTGGAAGCAAATCCCTTCCTTGGCCACCCCTCCTTTCGGTTTCAATGCCTTGGTTTAGGACTTTCTCTTACCTTTAGGCTTGCCCTTGCCTTTCTTCTTTTGCACCATCAAAATGGAGTCAGGTCTTTCCTTCTTAAGGTTGAGCTCAACAGTTCTCAACATGCTAAGTATCTCAGGCAGTGGCTTATCAATTTCATTCATGTTGTTGATTGTAGCTTTGTGGAAAATATTGCAAGATCAATTCAGTGGCCACCTCTTGGCCAAGTGGGAATCCCAACCTCTATAGGTTTTCTATCTACCCAATCATCTTGAGTACATATGGACCTACAGGAGTCCCATCTTACATTTTGGACTAAAAATAGTGCCTTAGAGATCTCGTATCTCTCGTGCCTAGCTTTTCCTTGATACAGTTGACGAAGATGTTCAACCATATCAAAAGCATTCATGAACTCGTGTTGCTTCTGAAGCTCAGAGTTCATGGTCGCGAGCATGAGGCATGACACATCTAATTCATCATCTTAATGCTTCTTGTAAGCATCTCAGTCAGCTTGCGAGGCAGTGGCAGGAGGTGCCTCCAGAATGGGCTGCTCCAGGACGTACAGTTTTCTTTCTTGAGTGAGAACGATTCTTAGATTCCTGTACCAGTCCAGGAAATTAGCTCCATTAAGCTTGTCCTTCTCAAGGACAGAATGTAGGGAGAGAGTGTTTGTGTTTGTCGACATGGTAATCTACAACATACTCAATGCATAAAATTAATATCATATTCCATTTATCATTTCATTACGCCTTTAATCAAATGATGCTCCCACTTAATTATAGGACTTTTATAGAATCGAGTCATGGATGTGGTCAAACCACATTACTAGATTCATACAAACTAGCTATAATTCTCGCAAGACAAGATCCACATCATACTTCGCCTTGAGTTAGCTTTAGCTAAATCGCCCAAGACTTAGTATGATCGGTAGGTAACAAATTACCGATTACATCTCTATGCAACTCTTGTTTATAAGATCAAGATCCACATTTCCAAAAGACCTTGAGTTAGCTTTGGCAAAATCGCCTAAGATTTAGTGTAAATGTAATCTTATCCTACCTTTCCAACAGTTGGAATATGTCTATAGTTTTACTCGATCCAATTGAGTTAACTAGTTTTACTCAATCTAATTGAGCTTATTCTCACCCAAGTTGTGATAGGCGGGACCAAGATTGTCCCTCCGCACCCTACCAAGATAATATGTGTTGCTCTGCTTTGGCAGATTCAACAACAACAAATGATCGAGGTAGTGATGGGTATCAAAACTTGGTAGGCATTTTCGAGTTGATTCGATTAAGATCTAATCTAATCGTGAATGTGTATCATATACGCATTAAGACCTTTATTATCCTACACTAGAAAGCATCACATACATACAAAAATATGCTAGCATGCATCATATACATACAAGCAAAATATCCTAGCATGCATCATATACATACAAGCAAAATTTACTAGCATGCATCACATACATACAAGCAAAAACATATATATATATATATATATATATATATCAACATATATACATATATAAATAAATTGTGATGAGGGCATGGCCCTACTACGATCTTCTCAAGCCAATGAGAAGATTGGATGGTCAACCTAGGGTTAGCGGCTTCTCCAAGCGCCTCCTTTGACCACCATGTGTCGTCGGCACCCTCCTCATAACTCTGTCTACTAGTGGACCTTCCACCGCTCTATTTTTGTACATTACAAACATGAAACTCGAGTTACATTCGAGTATAAAACTATTTACAACTAGAATATTAAAAGAAGAGGCACAACACGCAGGTCGCATACCATATACAACATGCACAGCCATAAAAACGATGCGCAAGCCGTATTATAAATTACAACACATTTATCCAATCACATTGTAGTTATTTGGCCATGACAATCAAAGTACTATACATAATTGTAAATTATGTATTTTACAAAAATTTCTATAATTTTTCTTATTTTTTTTTCAATTTTTATGAGTCACATCTCTGTAACGGTCCCGCTGAGCGATTTTCGGGCGCGATTGTGAGACAATGCCCCTTTCGAGGTTAGGGGCAGCACCCCTACTCAAAAAATTAACCTTGAAAGTGTCCCATATTTATCTTACAGTGACTTAAGTCTCTGTCCCAAAAACCTAAAGCAAGAATTCACCGTTCCGGAGAGTTTTTCTCGGTGGTTGAAGCCTACAAGTGTCCCAACACTTGTTGCTTCGACTCTTAGAGAAAAATACCCAAAAAAATCTATAAAAATAGGAAATTTACAGAAACTTACAGATATGTAATTTTTATATCAAATACAAAAACTACAAAACTAAAACAAATATATGCTTCGCACAGGGCTCTGATACCACTATTGGACTATCCGAGCTACAAAAACCATTTTTTGCGTTGCGAAAACCCCGAAAGACGGCCATGGATCCGTGCAAAGATAAAAAAAATAACATGTACATGTTTAAAAACCTTAGATCTACTCTAGATTTACATATTAAGAGTTTTACCCTTGATGCGACGCCATTCGCTTATCCCGCTCGTCCAAATGGCTTACCGGAACTCGAGAGTGTCATGTGTAACTCCTTTATCGGTATCCACACGAGAAATAGGTGGAGAAAAGACAACTTAGAGTGTGCTAGAATTCCTTGAAGTCCACGGCAAAGGAGGGGGAGAGAGCTTGAGGGAAGAGAGCCAAGGAGGAAGAAGATTCACCAATCAATTCCCACTCACAAAACCATCAAGTGTTGGCAGGCAACATTATGGGGATTAAAACTTCCTTGTAATTCCAAGAGCCATGGCTCTTGGTCTCCCTCATGAGGTGGAACCCATGGATGTGTCCATGATGATGTGGAATATCATCATTTGTCGGCCCCATGCCAAGTCACCATGACATGGCAATTGGTCAAGTCAAAATTGACCATTCATCTTCCCTCTCATGTCAAGTCAAACTTGACCTCTTATCTCTCATGGTTGATCAAATCCAACCATTTGATTCAATTAAATTTGATTTAATGAATCTCAATTCATTAGTTTAAATTGACTCGATGAATCAAATCTAAATTAGACTCATTCAACACTTGAATCAAATTGAGTCTAACTCAATTAGTCTAATTTGGATTACTCTTAATCCAATTTGGTTCATCGCATGAACCTAATCCTTATGGTTCATCATATGAACCTAATATCCATCTAATTGCCCTTTGTGTGTGACCCTATAGGTTTTTGTAACATTGGCAATGCTCCTAAACTGATTTAGGAACATAAGAAATGAGCGGTATCTAGCAACACATCATTGCTACCCAAGTTACAAGAATGTTGAGATCCAACATCACCTTTGTGACTACTAATTGTGACTCTCACAATATGTGACAATGTCCCTCTATCCTTGACATCTAGATTGACCAATTGAGGCATAGACCATGTCATCCTTGGTACAATCTATATCTTGAACTCCAAGTAGACTCACTCTAATCAAATGAGCTCAATATCTCATATCGACTCATTTGGGCATGGCAATGCACTTAGTGGTCTCACTCTATCAAGAATAACGATGTCACTCGCGTCATATAGGAGGGATAGATCCCATCTACATCACTCACATCCCTTCGCATAATTTATTACATACCCAGTAATCGCCTTTATAGTCCACCCATTTATGGTTGACATTTGACGAAGCAAAAGTATGCAACTCCTTATATAGGGAACCATGGTGACTTCAGGTCCAAGGACTAATAGTCATACTAATAGTCACATGAGAAAGTATATGACACTCATATACCGATCATGATACTTTCTCATGGTGGGTCATTCAATATACATTCTCCAATGCATACCCATGTGTCAACTTGATATCACATATCCATGACTTGTGACATCAAGTCATCGAGTTAACCTACATGCTAGTCTCTTCACATTAACATTGTCCTTGAATATTAATACTTGACTAGGAATGATTAATAGTAGTGTTCTCTATATCATCTCATTATCGATTCTGTCACGCCCGCCCTTCCCCGTAATCTAGACTTTAAACATGCGTGCATATACAACAGAAGACTTTAAACTTTTTTTTTAAAACAAAAAACATAAAACATGGGACATGCATTTACCTTCGACCATGCAAATAACTCAACATTCTTAACCATGTAACAGGTGAACATTTACTAAGCATGCATAATTATTTCATAAGGACACTACTTGGTTCAAGTTCATGATATTCAACATAATGGACACCAAGTAGCAACCATCAAAACATCAAGTAGTGAGTAGTGATCAACTCTTAACAACTAACATGCAAAACTTTAAAACATGCATAAGTCTTGGAACATAAAACAGATCTGTTCAACCATGCCACTGCCACACACACACTTTGCCTCTCATGCTGCCCCCTTTAGTTTAGCTATTCTTTACCCTTTTCTATAGTACAAGGGAAACATGAAACTATAAGCACATAGGCTTAGTAAGATCCTTGCCTACTCACAAAAGCCATACATCAGGTATTAAACATAGAATAGTGACAAGTTTATCTAGACAACATATAGGTATAGCATTCATATAGAAGTCTTGACATAATCATTTAGGAACATATAGGCATAGCATTCATATAAAAGTAGTGACATAATCATTTAGGAACATATAGGCATAGCATTCATATAAGAGTAGTGACATGATCATTTAGGAACATATAACTAGAATTCGTAAAACATAATAATCAGATAGACATGAAAAAGGGTATATGCAAGATGTTCTTTGAAAACATATATTTTATAGGCACTTAAACATAATCTCAACATGAGGGCCCAGCATTGTACAACATACATCATTTTGCGTGCATCCCTAAATAGATCCGAGGTAGCTAATCCCGAACCTACTAGGGTACTAGGACTGTACTACGATCGTAGACCTAGGGGTAACGTAGGAGCCCATCCCGTACTAGGTGCATACTATGAGCGTCGACCTAAGGGCATGTAGGAGCCCATCCCATGGACCTTGCTTGGGTCCGGTAAAAGCCATACAAAAGTAAAATAGCATATCATGTTCCTTATCATAACATAAAGAGTGCTCTTAGTCCCCATTCATAGGGAAGTGTCTCTTAGGCATTTCATCATACATACTTAAGCCATGCATAACGTCGGTGTGCCCTAGTGGACATGAACCATAACCGTGTACATCATGATGCAATGAGCATAACATAAGCATATATTAGTACAATTAACATGGACATAAAGTAGTGGCATAAACAAATCATGCTATCATAATGTCTAACTATCATCATGTCAACATCATATATATATGTACATCACGGCATGGAAGATCATTAGTAAGCATAAGCATGTTTTAAGGATGATAACCAATACCATCACATACTACCTAACAAGGGGGATTCTTAGCAACCATATAGGGGCTTGGAATTTCTTCCTAACCCAAGTTCTTGGTCTTGGCCGAAACCCCTAATGGAGGTTTTAAGAATTCAAACACTCAAACATACTAACACAAAGCATAACTATCATTATGTCAACATCATAAATATATATATATATATATATATATATATATATATATATATATATATATATATATATCATGGCATGGAAGATCATTAGTAAACATGGAATATCATTAGTAAGCATAAGCATGTTTTAAGGATGATAACCAATACTATCACATACTACCTAACATGGGGGATTCTTAGCAACCATAGAGGGGCTTGGAATTTCTTCCTAACCCTAATTCTTGGTCTTGGCCGAAACCCCTAATGGAGGTTTTAAGGATTCAAACACTCAAACATACTCTAATACAAAGTCTAACTATCATCATTTTAACATCATATATATATATATATATATATATATATATATATATATATATATCATGGCATGGAAGATCATTAGTATGCATAAGCATGTTTTAAGGATGATAACCAATACTATAACATACTACCTAACATGAAGGATTCTTAGCAACCATAGAGGGGCTTGGAATTTCTTCCTAACCCTAATTCTTGGTCTTGGCCGAAACCCCTAATGGAGGTTTTAAGGATTCAAACACTCAAACATTCTAATACAAAGTCTAACTATCATCATGTTAACATCATATATACATATAGCATGGTATGGAGGATCATTGGTAGCCCAAACATGTCATGGCCGAAACTTCCAAGGGGGATCTTAAGAAATCTAACAATTGAAACAACTTGTACTACAGGTGAGGGGATTACTTACATACTTTCGCTTGGTTTTCAAATAGAACTATACCCTTGGATCCAAGACAAAGCCTCCTCTTTTCTTCTTGAGGTTTCAGAAATGGGAGAAGGAAGAGGGATGGTTTTCGGTGGAGGAAGAAGAAAGGAAGAAGAGAATGATGAATTGGTGTTCTCTTGTCTCCTCTTTACTCCTACTTATTCAAGTGAAGGTGTCCCTTTGCCTCCCCTACCCTTATCTATCATTTCCCTTACCCTTTTAAGAGCACACCCATATTGGGCTTCTGGTTATCACCTGCATCGTAAGGTTTAGTTACCTGCTTGGAGGTTCTGGGTTCAAACCCTGGGCCATGCATCCTTTTTGGCTCTATTCTCTTTTATTTTTGAAAGAGCCCACATAACAGCCCATTATAATCATGCAAAATTCTTATAAAATTTGCTAGAAATTTTATAGGCGTTACAGTCCTTCATACCATTTAAAAGTTTCATCTTCAAAACTTAGAACAACTCTGGATATTTCTTTTTCATGTCCTCCTCGCGTTCCCAAGTGGCTTCTTCGTACCGTTGACTTTTCCACAGGACCTTCACTAAGGGCACCTCTTTATTCCTTAGTCTTTTAACTCCTCGGTCTAGTATCTGGATAGGCCAACTTTCATAACTTAGGTCCCCTTGAACTTGCACTGTTTGTGGCTCAATCACTTGGTCTGTACTGGAAATGCACTTCTTGAGCATCGAAACGTGGAACACGTTGTGAATAGCCGACATCTCTTGAGGCAGCTCTAGCTCATAAGCTACCTTGCCGACTCTCTTCAGTATCAGATACGATCCCACATAGAGCAGACTCAGCTTACCCTTCCTTCCGAATCTTATCACTCCCTTCATAGGGGCTACCTTGAGAAATACCGAATCCCCGACTTCAAATTCCAACGGTCTACACCGCATATCCGCATAACTCTTTTGTCGGCTCTGAGCAGTTTCAATTCTTTGGCGGATGTTCTATATAGCTCAGGTGTCGTCAATGAAATATATTTGGAGTCCCATCCCCTTCTTTTCACCACCCTCGTACCAACATATAGGAGATCTACATCTCCTCCCGTATAGAGCCTCGTAGGGCGCCATTCCAATAGTAGCTTGGTAGCTATTATTGTAGGCGAATTCTGCCAAGCATAAGTACCGACACCAACTCCCCTTGAAATCCAAGGCGCAAGCTCATAACATATCCTCCAGTACTTGGTTCACCCTTTCTGTCTGTCCATCAATCTGAGGATGAAAGACAGTACTGAATAATAGCTTCGTGCCAAGGGCCTTCTGAACACATTCCCAGAAATGGGAAATAAAACGACCATCTCTATCAGAAATGATGGTCTTAAGAATCCCATGTAGTCTGATAATTTCCCTAGCATATAATTGAGCCAGTTGCTCAGTCGAGTAGGTCATCTTGATTGCTAGGAAGTGGGAAGACTTCGTCAATTTGTCCACGATCACCCATATAGCATCATATCCGTTCGTCGTCTTGGGTAGTCCTAAGATGAAATCCATAGAAACATCTTCCCATTTTCATTCTGGAATTTGGATTGGCTGCAGTGTTCCTCCAGGTCTATGGTGTTTTGCTTTAACCCTCTAGCAAGTCAGGCAGGTACTGACATACTGAGCCACATCTCTTTTCATACCAAACCACCAGAATTTCCATTTCAGATCTTGGTACATCTTGGTGGATCCAGGATGCATCGCATAGGGTGTTCCGTGAGCTTCCTCAAATGTCCTCTTCTGTAACTCTGGATCGTCGGGAATACATAAGTGATCCCTGAGGTATAGTACTCCACTATCAGCGAGACGAAATCCATCATCCTTTCCTTCTAGGACCTATTGCTTGATCCTTTGAATGCTCGGGTCACAGGCTTACTTTTCTAATATATCGACGAACAGCGTCGGTGCTATCGTCATGGTAGAAAGCTGTCCGAAAATGATTTCAACCCCGTAACACATAATTTCCCTTTCTAGGGGCCGAGATAATACCGATAGAGACATCAAGGTGGCACCGAACTTTCTGCTGAGTGCATCGGCCACTTTGTTTGCTTTTCCTGGATGGTAGAAGATCTCGCAGTCATAGTCCTTAACGAGCTCGAGCCATCTGCATTGTCTCATGTTTAGGTCTTTTTGTGTGAAGAAATATTTCAAACTCTGGTGATCTGTATAAATCCTACACTCAGCCCCATATAGATAATTCCTCCATGTTTTGAGAGCAAAGACCACGACCGCTAGCTCTATATCGTGAGTGGGATAATTCCTTTCATGTTCCTTGAGTTGCCTAGAGGCGTAGGCAATGACCTTGCTGTTCTGCATGAGTGCAACTCCGAGTCCCAACTTAGAAGCGTCGCTGTACATGTCAAAGCCTTCGTTACTATCCAGAAGAGTAAGGATTGGAGCACAGGTCAGTCTCCATTTCAATTCTGTGAAACTCTTCTCACAGGCATCCGCCCATTCATACTTTTTGTTCTTTCTGGTGAGAACTGTCATAGGGCGGCAATTCTAGAGAAGTCCTCTACAAAGTTCCTATAGTAGCCTGCTAGCCCTAGAAAGCTTCTGATTTTGCTGGCATTCTTTGGCCTATTCCAATTACTCACAGCTTCTATCTTTATTGGGTCTACCATCACTCCGTGCTTGGATATAACATGACCCAAAAATGATACTTGATCGAGTCATAACTCGCATTTGGAGAACTTTGCATAAAGTTGCTTTTCCTGAAGAATCTGCAAAACCATATTCAGGTGTTCGGCGTGCTCTTCTTGGGTTCTCGAATATATTAGGATATCGTCGATGAAAACGATCACAAATCTATCGAGGAATGCCGAGAATGCCCAATTCATTAGATCCATGAACATAGCAGGTGCATTCGTCACTCCGAAAGGCATAACTACGAACTCATAATGTCCATATCTTGTTCGGAAAGCCATCTTCGGTATATCATCTGGTTTCACTTTCACTTGATGAGAGCCAGACCTCAGATCAATCTTAGAGAAGATGGTGGCACCCTTTAACTGGTTGAACAGGTCATCAATCCGTGGTAAAGGGTACCTGTTCTTGATCATCACATTATTTAGCGCTCGGTAGTCTATGCACATCCACATAGACCCATCTTTCTTCTTTACCAATAGTACTGGAGCTCCCCATGGAGAGCGACTTGGGAGTATAAGTCCCTTGTCGAGTAACTCCGGTAGCTATCCCTGGAGTTTCTTCAATTCAGTCGGCGCCATACGGTAAGGTGCTTTAGAGATCGGGTTAGTACCAGGAATCAATTTGATCTCAAATTCAATTTCTCTATCAGGGGCTAACCCTAGAAGTTTAGTAACCACATGCATAAGATCAGGTGGGGGTACTGCCTCATCGACTCTATTACTGCATCTTCCTGCCATGCTTATCTCCATATATTATAATAAGGCTAGCATAAGATTATCATACATATATTCATGCATATTTAAACTAAAAGCATTCCTTATCATACATAGAAGAAATAGAGTAGGCATAGAATTTCTTACTTGGAGCGACAGGATAGGAGCTTGATGTGTGTTTAGTGGAAAGGCAGATCTGCTCTTATACAAACCTGTCACGCCCGCCCTTCCCTGTAATCTAGAGGGAGAGGAAGGGCGACGCGACACGATCATACATGCGTGCATATACAGCGGAAGACTTTAAACTTTTTTTTTTAAAAAAAAACATAAAACATGGGACATTCATTTACCTTCGACCATGCAAATAACTCAACATTCTTAACCATGTAACAGGTGAACATTTAATAAGCATGCATAATCATTTCATAAGGACACTACTTCGTTCAAGTTCATGATAATTAACATAATGGACACCAAATAGCAACCATCAAAACATCAAGTAGTGATTAGTGATCAACTCTTAACAACTAACATGCAAAACTTTAAAACATGCATAAGTCTTGGAACATAAAATAGATCTCTTCCACCATGCCACTGCCACACACACACTTTGCCCCTCCTATTGCCCCTTTAGTTTAGCCATTCTTTACCCTTTTCTGCAGTACAAGGGAAACATGAAACTATAAGCACATAGGCTTAGTAAGATCCTTGCCTACTCACAAAATCCATACATCAGGTATTGACATAGAATAGTGACATGTTCATCTAGACAACATATAGGCATAGCATTCATATAGAAGTCTTGACATAATCATTTAGGAACATATAAGCATAGCATTCATATAAAATTAGTGACATGATCATTTAGGAACATATAGGCATAACATTCATATAAAAGTAGTGACATGATCATTTAGGAACATATAGGCATAGCATTCATATAAAAGTAGTGACATGATCATTTAGGAACATATAACTAGAATTCGTAAAACAGAATAATCACATAGACATGAAAAAGGGTATATGCAAGATGTTCTTTGAAAACATATATTTTATAGGTACTTAAACATAATCTTAACATGAGGGCCCGACATTGTACCACATACATCATTTTACGTGCATCCCTAAATAGATCCGAGGTAGTTAATCCCAAACCTACTAGGGTACTAGGCTCGTACTACGACCGTCGACCTAGGGGCAACGTAAGAGCCCATCCCGTACTAGGTTCGTACTATGACCGTTGACCTAAGGGCACATAGGAGCCCATCCCATGGACCTTGCTAGGGTCCGGTACAAGCCATACAAAAGTAAAATAGCATATTATGTTCCTTAACATAACATAAAGAGTGCTCTTAGTCCCCATTCATAGGGAAGCGTCTCTTAGGCATTTCATCATACATACTTAAGCCATGCATAACGTCTGTTTGCCCTAGTGGACATGAACCATAAGCGTGTACATCATGACGCAATGAGCATAACATAAGCAAACATTAGTACAATTAACATGGACATAAGATAGTGGCATAAAAAAATCATGCTATCATAAAGTCTAACTATCATCATGTCAACATCATTTATATATATACATCACTGCATGGAAGATAATTACTAAGCATAAGCATGTTTTAAGGATGATAACCAATACCATCAAATACTACCTAACAAGGGGGATTCTTAGCAACCATAGAGGGGCTTGGAATTTCATCCTAACCCTAGTTCTTGGTCTTGGCCGAAACCCCTAATGGAGGTTTTAAGGATTCAAACACTCAAACATACTAACACAAAGTCTAACTATCATTATGTCAACATCATATATATATATATATATATATATCATGGCATGGAAGATCATTAGTAAGCATAAGCATGTTTTAAGGATGATAACCAATACTATCACAAACTTCCTAACATGGGGGATTCTTAGCAACCATAGAGGGGCTTGGAATTTCTTCCTAACCCTAATTCTTGGTCTTGGCCGAAACCCCTAATGGAGGTTTTAAGGATTCAAACACTCAAACATACTAATAAAAAGTCTAACTATCATCATGGCATGGAAGATCATTAGTAAACATGGAAGATCATTAGTAAGCATAAACATGTTTGAAGGATGATAACCAATACTATCACATACTACCTAACATGGGGGATTCTTAGCAACCATAGAGGGGCTTGGAATTTCTTCCTAACCATAATTCTTGGTCTTGGCCGAAACCCCTAATGGAGGTTTTAAGGATTCAAACACTCAAACATACTAATACAAAGTCTAACTATCTTCATGTTAACATCATAAATACATATAGCATGGTATGGAGGATCATTGGTAGCCCAAACATGTCATGGCCGAAACTTCCAAGGGGAATCTTAAGAAATCTAGCAATCGAAACAACTTGTACTGTAGGTGAGAGGATTACTTACATCTTTTCGCTTGGTTTTCTAATAGAACTATACCCTTGGAGCCAAGACAAAGCCTCCTCTTTTCTTCTTGAGATTTAGGAAATGGGAGAAGGGGGAGGGATGGTTTTCGGTGGAGGAAGAAGAAAGGAAGAAGAGAATGATGAATTGGTGTTCTCATGTCTCCTCTTTACTCCTATTTATTCAAGTGAAGGTATCCCTTTGCCTCCCCTCTATTGGAATGTATACTGAAAGCCTAGCTCTTTTTGTATGAACATTTTATTTTGAAATAAGAATTACATGATCATTGTTTGCACTTTATATATTTATTATATGTGTGCATATTGTCTAATATTTTACATTGTAGATAACATGGTGCTTGGTGTGGCACAGAAGATCATGTTATCAGTTCCTTGTAAAATATAAGTAGAGGCTCACAACCAAGATGGTTTTGGACAAACCATTGGCATGGTTGTAGTGTAGCTTGGTATTGTTTTGTCTTGAACATAGAGTTACACTGGTACACTTAGGTGTATTGAGCAGGACCGACATAGAGGTGATTCAATTTAGTACTGACTACATAATTGAATCGAACCTCGGATATTATGTTGTACATGCTCTTAATCCCGATATAATAACGGGCACATGTACTTAGTATTTATTTCTTTGATTTACCAGTGGGTGAGATTTAGATGGATTAAATCAATATGCCCGGTAAGTTGGGAAATAATATTATTTACATGGTGTGTCATTGATTATAGGAGGAAACTGTGTCCTATATATTAGGTTGATGATGTCCCCTTGAGGAGCTCATAAAGTTCATCATGTAAACCCAGTTGGTTGACTTAGTCAACGTGATGATAAGGTTGAGTGGTACTACTCAAGGAATTAGATGTTAATTAATTGATGGTCAGTAAATCAATTAATTGACGGACATTCGATATCTTAAATACAGGGAGATTAATGTACGAATAATATATGGAGCCCATATTAATTTATGGGGGTTGGTGAGGTAGTTCAATGATGATCCTCTATTGGAATGGAACATCATTGATGGATCAAGTTAGTGTGGTTCCGATCCATCGGGTGGCCAAGACCCAACTCCTCCTTATGGTCCCTATCGTAGCCTAATATAATCCTTGTAAAGTCTAGATCCAAGAATATAAAACAAAACCTAGAACCAACGGTTGGGATTAAATCCCTATGATCCGATGGTTAGAATGAAACCCTAGAACCAACGGTTGGGATTAAATCCCTAAGATTCAATGGTTAGGATGAAATCCTAGAATCGACGGTTAGGATTAAATCCCTAGATCCGACGGTTGGGATAAAACCCTAGATCTGACGGTTGGGATGAAACCCTAGATCCGACGGTTGGGATGAAATCCTAGATCTGACGGTTTGGATGAAACCCTAGATCCGACGGTTGGGACAAAACCCTTGATCCGACGGTGGAGATTAAATCCCTAGAACCGACGGTGGAGATTAAAGGAGGCTTAAGCCCAATTCTATAAATAGGGGGCTTAGGCTTGGGCGGCAAAAAGAGATTTCGAATTGGAGTTAGGGTTTTTGGGCGGCTAGGGTTTTTTGGGCAGCTATGGTTTGAAGCAAAGTGGGCGGCAACCTTCATCCTTCTTGTTGATTGCCGGCGCCCATCTCCTTTGATCATTCCTTGGCCGGCGCCCATCCTAGAGGCCTCTCCCTTCTTCCTTGGCCGACGGTTCTCCTCCCATTGGTGGCCGGTTCTCATCCTCCTCCCTATTCTCCAAGGTGGCCGGCGGTTCTCCTTCATTTGGTGGCCGGCGCATCATCCATTTGATCCTTGGCCGGTGGTTGCACCAAATTTCCTAATTTGGTGGCCGGCTCTAAAAAGGATAGGTATTTGTAAGTTCATCTCTTTGTTCGTAGTGGACAAGGTAGAGAAGAAAGCAATCTAGAAGGCTTCTATTCGTGGAGGATCTTCGTCCACACGTCGTCCACGAGAAGGATAGGACATACGGTAGAAGATCGTGAGGTATAAAGTTATTTTAACTTTATTTACATATCTGAGCTTGTTCTTTTATGTTTTGATTATGCATGTGTAAATTAGTAAATATATTGTATAATCATGGACCCCGAAGACAAACACAAAAACCGACGATCCGTCCGTCGTCTCTTCCGCGGCTAACCAACTAGAAGAGTTGTGTTGCTTGAACAACTAGTTTGTTCAAGCGACCACTCAAGTTGTTAGCATGAAGACGAAATGGTTGTGCTAAGGAAGCTCATCCCATCCAGATTAATTCTTTCATTAGTGAAAATTTTAATCCGGGGACATGGGAGCCAATGAGCCTCCGAAGCAACTCCCTGCAAGTGGTATCAGAGCCCAGGTTTCCAGTTTTGTGTGTTTAGGATTCGATTAATTTTTTTATGCATTTTTCATATATTATATGTGCCGGATAATAGTAGGATATGCGTAGTTTAACTCTTTGATTGCAGGCGTAAGATCCAACTATTATGGCCATGTGTGTGTATGTGAATGGATGTGTGTAAAAATTTATTATTTGAATCCTCGGGGTTGACGAGGCTAGATTAGTATTTAATTTTTGTAATTAAATACGACATTGTTTAGCCGCTCATTTTAGTTTACTTTCGATCTAGATTATTTGTACACTCCTTCGTGGAGTATAGGATCGATGGATGTAAATTAAAATAGTTTTATCTCGGCTCGGATCTCTTTGGTGACTTGCGCACAGGAAAAGATGGAGCGGACGAGGTGGCGACACGACGGGATGCATATTGGAAGACAATGCCATAATAGTTGGAAAAATTCTATTTTTTCCATATTTATTGCTTATTTGTTTTATATGCATGTTGTGTCTGATTTAAAATTCCTCATTTGCAATTTACTAAGTGGGAGAGGGACATTTTAATTAATTCCCGCGGCCTCCATTACAATTTGACGTGTGATGCAACAAACTTGTGTGTCGGCTCTGAGTGCCTTCCTCCCTGAGGACGGGTTTGTTTGCGGATCACTAGGTCAAATAATGGTTATAGGAAATTATCTAGGAGCATGTGTACTTCCACAGAGGTAAGGCACATAATCCAAAATAATTCCCTTAGTATCGTGTAATGGTGCACACTTAGATGTAAATAAAAGTATCCTCCCCATAGGAGTCACTGCTTTTATTTGTAGGGCCAAAGAGGAACCAACTATTAATTTTATTTGTCAAAAAGTAAGGTTGACAAGATAATAAAATTAATGGGTAAAACCTCCTCTTACAAATGTAGAATTCGTATACGTCCACACAGAGTGGCATACGAAATTCTCGGTGTTTTGAGGTGTTGGTTGATTTCGGAATTTTATTGTTTTGAGGAATCAATAATATTTGAAATCTAATATTTTGATCATTGTGATTTTTAGGATTTTCAAATGGCTTTCAACCCACTTGCTGTGATTTTAAAAGAAAACAAACTTACTGGTCCAAACTACATTGATTGGAAAAGAAACCTGGATATTGTCTTAACTGCGGAGGAGTACAAATTTGTACTCTTCAGGTCTGTCCTCCTAAGCCCACCGATGACTCTGATGAAAAGGAGAAAGAACGTTATAAGAAGTGGGTAAAGGCAGATGAGATGGCGCGGTGTTACATTTTGGCATCTATGTCAAATGTGCTGCAACATCAGCATCAGGCCATAGCCACAGCTTATGACATGATGTTCAATCTCAAGGAACTTTTCGGACATCAGAGTAGGGCGGCTAGGCAGGAGGCTATGAGAAACTTGATGACGACCTCCATGATCGAGGGAACACCTGTTAGGGATCATGTTCTCAAGATGATGGCTCATCTTAATGAGATGAAAGTCCTAGGAGCTGAGATCGATGGGGAAACCCAGGTCGATATCATTCTCCAGTCTCTGCCTAGGAGTTTTGAGCAGTTCCGCCTCAACTACAACATGAACAAAAGGTTGTATTCATTGGCGGAGCTTCTGACAGAACTCCAGGCGGCAGAGGGGCTTTTTCGTCAGAGTGCTCAAGCCATGGTCGCTCAGAAGGTTTCTTCCTCTAAACCGAAAGGTAAGAAGAAGAAGAAACAAGGTGGAGCGAAGAAAGTGGCAGTGGGACCTCAGGCAGGAGTGAAGAAGCCGAAAGGCAAGTGCTTCACTTGCAAGCAGACTGGACATTGGAAGGCGATCGTCTCACCGAAAGAACAAAGGTATATCTTCTTGTTTAGTTGTTGAAACATGTTTAGCGGTGTTATCTACCAGTGCTTGGTGTGTAGATACAGGAGCCACTGATCATGTCTGCAATACTTTGCAGGGGTTCCAAGAAACCCGACGACTAGCTGAGGGAGAGATTACCATCTTCATGGGCAATGCTTTAAAGGTGGCGGCTATTGCAGTGGGAGATGTTTATTTATATTTTGATAGGAATAAAGTTTTGGTTTTGAGAAATTGTCTTTATGTACCTACTTTTAGAAAGAATTTAATTTCAATTTCTAAATTGTTTTTGGATGGGTATTCTGTTTCTTTTAATGACAAAGTGGTTATAAGAAGGAACAGGGAAATTATCTGTTCTGGTACATTGGTTGACAATTTATATACTCTTGAACCAAAAACTCCCATGATGCATATAGAAATCAATAACTCATCTTCTAAGTCTAATAAGAGAAAAGAACCTTCGCAAATGAACCAAACATATCTTTGGCATCTAAGGCTTGGTCATATTAACCTAAGCAAAATTCAAAGGTTGATAGCTGATGGACCTTTGGGTTCATTAGTGGTGGAGGATCTCCCAACCTGCGAATCTTGCTTGGAAGGTAAAATGACCAAGAGGCCTTTTAAGACCAAGGGGTATAGAGCCAAAGATGTGCTAGAATTGGTTCATTCTGATTTGTGCGGTCCTATGTCTATCCAGGCAAGAGGTGTCTTTGAATACTTCGTCTCTTTTATAGACGATTATTCAAGGTATGGATACATTTACTTGATGCACCGCAAGTCTGAATGCTTTGACAGGTTCAAAGAATTCAAGGCTGATGTGGAGAACCATCAAGGTAAAAGTATGAAGACATTACGATCTGATCGTGGTGGCGAGTACCTCTTGGGAGAGTTTAGGAATTACTTATCAGAGGCTGGGATTCAATCCCAATTGTCTGCACCTGGCACACCCCAGCAGAATGGTGTAGCGGAGCGAAGGAATAGGACTCTTATGGAGATGGTCAGATCGATGATGAGTTATTCTGAGTTACCTGTTTCATTCTGGGGGTATGCACTGGATACGACAATGTACACTCTAAACTTGGTTCCATCTAAATTAGTACCTTCTACCCCTGTAGAATTGTGGACTGGGCGAAAGCCTAGTTTGAGACATATTCGGATATGGGGGAGTCCAGCACATGTGCTGAAAGCTGATGCTGGTAAGTTGGAACCTCGTACAGAAGTGTGCATGTTTGTTGGCTACCCTAAGGGAACGAAAGCTGGTTTGTTTTATAATCCTAGAGATCAGAGGGTGATCGTTAGCACGAACGCCAGATTTCTAGAGGAGGATTATGTAATGAACCACAAGCCCAAGAGTAGGATTGTTCTTGAGGAGTTGACAGGGGAAGTCCCGACTTCAGTACCACCGGTACAAGAGGAGACACCACAAGTCACTGCACCGCATGTCACAGAGCATACACAGGAGGCACCTCGTCGTAGTGGGAGGGTTGTTAGACAACCCGATAGATTCATGTTTTTGGGGGAGTCTTCGGACTTAGTCCCTGGTGAACATGAACCTGATCCCTGGACATATGACGAGGCAATCCAAGACAGAGATGCGGTATCTTGGCAAAGAGTGATGAATTCAGAGATAGAATCTATGGATTCTAATCAGGTCTGGGAGCTAGTAGAGCCACCCGATGGTGTAAAAACCATTGGATGCAAGTGGATCTACAAGAGAAAGAGAGGAGTAGACGGGAAGGTTGGGACCTTCAAAGCTAGGTTTGTTGCAAAAGGGTATACTCAGAAAGAGGGTATCGATTATGAGGAGACCTTTTCGCCGGTAGCTATGCTTAAGTCTATCTGGATTCTCTTATCTATAGCAGCTCATATGGATTATGAGATTTGGCAGATGGATGTCAAGACAGCTTTCCTTAACGGAAGTCTTGAGGAGAACATCTATATGCAAAGAACGAGAGGATTCATTGCTAAAGGCAAAGAGCATCTTATATGTAAGCTTAATCGGTCCATTTATGGATTGAAGCAAGCTTCTAGATCTTGGAACATCCGCTTTGATGAGGTAATCCAGTCATATGGATTTATTCAAAGTCCGGATGAGCCTTGTGTATACAAGAGATGTGACGGAAACGTAGTGGTGTTTCTTGTACTATACGTAGATGACATTTTGTTAGTTGGCAACAATATCAAAGTTTTATCAGACGTAAGAGTATGGTTGTCCAAACAGTTTGATATGAAGGACTTGGGAGAAGTGGGACACATCCTTGGGATCAAAGTTATAAGGGATCGCAAGAAAAGGATGTTGTGCTTGTCTCAAGCTTCATACATTGACACTATCCTTGCTCGTTTTAGCATGCAGAACTCCAAGAAAGGTTTTCTACCTTTTAGGCATGGAGTTCCTTTATCTAAAGAGATGTGTCTCAAAACATCAAAGGAGATAGAGGACATGAAGGCGGTTCCTTATGCTTCGGCAGTAGGAAGCCTTATGTATGCTATGCTATGTACGAGATCGGATATCTGCTTTGCCGTGGACATGGTTAGCAGATATCAGAGTAATCCTGGACAGGGACATTGGACTGCGATAAAGCATATATTGAAGTACCTGAGAAGGACTAGGGATTATATGCTGGTTTACCGGGCAGATCAATTAGTCCCTGTAGGTTACACGGATTCAGATTTCCAATCAGATAGGGACAAGAGTAAGTCTACCTCGGGGTTTGTGTTTACTTTTGGAGGTGGAGCCATAGTATGGAAGAGTGTCAAGTAGAAATGCGTGGCAGACTTTACCATGGAAGCTGAGTATGTAGCAGCCTCTAAGGCAGGCAAGGAAGCTGTATGGCTCAGGAACTTCTTGATGGACTTGGATGTGATTCCTGGTTTGCCCGTCTATCAAGCAATTTATTGTGATAACAAGCAGTGCAGCTTGCAAACTCAAGGAACCACGAGCCCATAAGGCAGTAAACACATAGAACGCAAGTACCACCTTATACGAGATCGTAAAGCGTTTAGGAGAAGTATGCCGCCAAGATTGCATCAGAGGATAACCCGTGGATCCATTCACTAAGGCCCTTCCAAATAAAGCGCTTGATAGGCATGTGGAGGACATGGGGATCGATGTATGGCAGAGTGATGACTGATAGTCTTTTAGTATAAGTGGGAGATTGTTGGAATGTATACAAAGCCTAGCTCTTTTTGTATGAACATTTTATTTTGAAATAAGAATCACATGATCATTGTTTGCACTTTATATATTTATTATATGTGTGTATATTGTCTAATATTTTACATTGTAGATAACATGGTGCTTGGTGTGGCATGTAAGATCATGTTATCACCTCTTGTAAAATATAAGTAGAGGCTCACAACCAAGATGAGCTGACAAACCATTGGCATGGTTGTAGTGTAGCTTGGTATTGTTTTGTCTTGAACATAGAGTTACACTAGTACACTTAGGTGTATTGAGCAGGACCGACATAGAGGTGATTCAATTTAGTACTGACTACATAATTGAATCGGACCTTGGATATTATGTTGTACATGCTCTTAATCCCGATATAATAACGGGCACATGTACTTAGTATTTATTTCTTTGATTTACCAATGGGTGAGATTTAGATGGATTAAATCAATATGCCCGATAAGTTGGAAAATAATATTATTTACATGGTGTGCTGTTGATTATAGGAGGAAATTGTGTCCTATATATTAGGTTGATGATGTCCCCTTGAGGAGCTCATAAAGTTCATCATGTAAACCCAGTTGGTTGACTTAGTCAACGTGATGATAAGGTTGAGTGGTACTACTCGAGGAATTAGATGTTAATTAATTGACAGACATTCGATATCTTAAACACGGGGAGATTAATGTACGAATAATATATGGAGCCCATATTAATTTATGGGGGTTGGTGAGGTAGTTCAATGATGATCCTCTAGTGGAATGGAACATCATTGATGGATCAAGTTAGTGTGGTTTCGATCCATCGGGTGGCCAAGACCCAACTCCTCCTTATGGTCCCTATCGTAGCCTAATATAATCCTTGTGAAGTCTAGATCCAAGAATATAAAACAAAATCTAGAACCAATGGTTGGGATTAAATCCCTAAGATCCGATGGTTAGGATGAAACCCTAGAACCAACGGTTGGGATTAAATCCCTAAGATCCGATGGTTAGGATGAAACCCTAGAATCGACGGTTAGGATTAAATCCCTAGATCCGACGGTTGGGATAAAACCCTAGATCCAACGGTTGGGATGAAACCCTAGATCCGACGGTTGGGATGAAATCCTAGATCCGACGGTTGGGATGAAACCCTAGATCCGACGGTTAGGATAAAACCCTAGATCCGACGGTGGAGATTAAATCCCTAGAACTGACGGTGGAGATTAAAGGAGGCTTAAGCCCAATTATATAAATAGGGGGCTTAGGCTTGGGCGGCAAAAAGAGATTTTGAATTGGAGTTAGGGTTTTTGGGCGGCTAGGGTTTGAAGCAAAGTGGGCGGCAACCTTCATCCTTCTTGTTGATTGCCGGCGCCCATCTCCTTTGATCATTCCTTGGCCGGTGCCCATCCTAGAGGCCTCTCCCTTCTTCCTTGGCTGGCGGTTCTACTCCCATTGGTGGCCGGTTCTCATCCTCCTCCCTATTCTCCAAGGTGGCCGGCGGTTCTCCTTCATTTGGTGGCCGGCGCATCATCCATTTGATCCTTGGCCGGCGGTTGCACCAAATTTCCTAATTTGGTGGCCGGCTCTAGAAAGGATAGGTATTTGTAATTTCTTCTCTTTGTTCACAGCGGACAAGGTAGAGAAGAAAGCGATCTAGAAGGCTTCTACTCGTGGAGGATCTTCGTCCACACGTCGTCCACGAGAAGGATAGGACATACGGTAGAAGATCGTGAGGTATAAAGTTATTTTAACTTTATTTACAGATCTGAGCTTGTTCTTTTATGTTTTAATTATGCATGTGTAAATTAGTAAATAAATTGTATAATCATGGACCCCGAAGACAAACACAAAAACCGGCGATCCGTCCGTCGTCTCTTCCGCGGCTAACCAACTAGAAGAGTTGTGTTGCTTGAACAACTAGTTTGTTCAAGCGACCACTCAAGTTGTTAGCACGACGACGAAATGGTTTTGCTAAGGAAGCTCATCCCATCTGGATTAATTCTTTCATTAGTGAAAATTTTAATCCGGGGACATGGGAGCCAATGAGCCTCCGAAGCAACTCCCTGCACCCTCCCCTTATCTATCATTTCCCTTACCTTCTAATAGCACACCCCTGCTGGTCTTCTGGTTATCACCTACATCTTAAGGTTTAGTTACCTGCTTGGAGGTTCAGGGTTCAAACCCTAGGCCATGCATCCTTTTTGACTCTATTCTCTTATATTTTTGAAAGAGCCCACATAAAAGCCCATTATAATCATGCAAAATTCTTATAAAATTTGCCAGAAATTTTATGGGCGTTACAGATTCAACCAATCGATTGATATAGATAAGAATCTTCTACTCTAGGACAGTATTATACTTAGTTATTTGGCACCAATACAAGTAAGTATAATAACAATAAAGAAATATCTTTATAAATAGGAATATGATATAACAAAGTCCAAACAATAATCATCACATGATTGGCTCTAGGGCTTTCATTAACAGTCGACCTAGTGGGGACTGACACTATAGACCATGTCCTGAACCAAGTGGGTATAAGATGCGTGAAGGGAATGAGACATGATTCATTGTAGCTACTGAAGGATTTCATAAATGGTTCTGGAATAAACCGTTGATTTTTCCGTTAATTAGGGTTTATGATGTACTAATAGGTGTCACTCATGATCATTCTATAATTAATGGTTAATTATAGACGACCAACATAAATTGAGAACCTATTTGGTCACACGCACAATGAGTGTAATCTAAAGGATTTAAAATGAGCTTGAGAATGAGATTCTCATATCGAGAGAAACAAGGTTTGGTTGGACCAAACAAGGAGTGAGCATGAAATTGTTTCAGTCACAATGGAAGCATGGATGGGCTGAGTCTTATGAACCCATGATGGATGAACCAAATTGATTTGGTTATAATCCAATGGTGGAGAATAAACAAAAGGGGTTTTGTTTGTTTTAAACGAATGAACAAAAGTTGGTTCGATTCGTTTTAACTTAAAATAGACCTACTCAGTTCGGTTTATTTTTAACTTAAGTTATTGGACTGAGTTAACGGGTTTTGATTATGAACCAATAACTATAATGAGAAGTTTTCTTAATGGTTAAGAAATACGGGCTCTATAAAAATGCGGTTAGGTTGGTGGAGAGCCCTATGTTTTATTTTGGGAAAAACTTCTCCTTTCCTCTCCCTCTCTTCTCCTTGCCCCCGCCCAAGAAATCCATGTCGCCAGCCCCTTGTGCCGCCGTCTACCTTGTTGTCAGGATCCAAGCTACTGTCGGCCATCCTCCGGTGACTCACCTTGGTTCCGACGACTAAGGATTGTCCAGCCATCCTCTTTGGTCGGTGCAACTCCTCCACTAAGCTGTCCAGTTTTATGGACAACTTGTTTCCTTATGTGTTGGAGCGTCATTTAGACGACATTTGGAGCTCCGACAGCGGCTACCTTGCCGGGGATTCGATCTCTGATAATCCTCATAGGTGGAGGACCAAGGATTCGTCAATCGATTGACGAATACCTCTTCGGAGAAGCGAGTTTTGGGGACTCATTTTCAACTAGTAGAAAATCTACTTTTAACGTCGAATTTTAACGACGGTATCAAATACCGTCGTTATTGGTGGGTCATTAACGACCATATTTAGTGCTCGTCATCAATGAATACACATTAACGATGATATTTTGTCCCGTCGTTGATACTTTGTCATCAACGATGGTATTTTTTATTTCGGTCGTTAATGTCATGCTTTTAACGACGGTATTTCCTCCCGTCATTATTGCAAGACTTTTAATGACAAAATTTTTCTCCCGTCGTTATTACTTTTTTGATTTTTTATAAAATCGAGACTCTAAGTATAATTTTTTACCGAATAGAAATCTATTTATTTTAAATATAAAAAAATACAATCTTAAATAAATTAAGAAAATATAATTTTATTTATATCCATTTTCATACTTTTTTCAATTTTTATTTCATTAAAAAATATCTTAACTTTATTTATATTATTTTATTTCTTTTCTTGTAATTCCCCCCCCTAAACCTATATCAACATAACTAGGTTTTAATTCTCTCAATTTTTCTCTACCCTCACCCCGATTCTTTTCCCTCGTCACAATTTCTCTTTCTCATCGATCCCGACCCCTCTTTCCTGTTGTCACCACCCTCGTCTTCATCGTCGACCACAATGGCGATTCCCTCAACGCAACAACTATCTTTACATCCTCACCGCGAGCTACCGTGTGTTGCGGATTGAGTCTCCGGCGTGAGCCCAGTCATGCCAGTGGTCGCTTGCGAGCATCACCATGGGGGTCGATCCCACGATTTCGACGCCACTACTCTCTCCTTACGGTCAGTGGTCCTTCTTAAGAGGTTAAGCTTATTTTTGTTTAGATAAAATAGTGTAAAACTCCTCTTGAGTAAATGAGTATTTTATCCATGCATCACACCTAACTACTAAGAAGAATCTTTTTATCGAAATGGCACTACAATAAAAAAGATAATACACAACATTTAAAAGACATCGTTTTTTATGAAAAGCATTGTTATTTTTAGTTTAACAACACTTTTAGTGTAAAGCATTGTCTTTTTTTTAAAGTTTATCATAGATAATACTTTTTGTAAAATCGTTGTGTATTAGCTAGTGTTATTTTTTTGATAAAGACAATGATTTTTAAATAGTGTTGTTTTTTTTTAAGAAACTATTTGGATTATATATATATATATATATATACCCTAAACCCTATATTTCCCTTATACTCCTGTGAGATCGTGCCCTATTCCTATTTCCACTGTCGCTCTACTCTTCCTCGCTCGATCACGCACCGATCACCAGTCATCTCTGTTGGCATCTCCACCACGAGATCGAAGTGTAGGACGCTCCTCTTGTTGGCCACTACACCGACCAGTCACCGCTCCACCGCCCAGTTCAAGTGTTTTCTTCAGTTGTTGCTTGCTCGAATATAGCAGAAGCCAAGAGCAGAGGCGGTGAAGCTCTGGTATGCTTGAGGGTTTTCGCTTGAACCATGGACAGCGTAGCAGGCCACCTCGGCCGATTGTCCACACGCTACGGTTCGACGTCGGTCTTCAGTGACCCAGTGCGGCGCTGGAACAAGAAGTGGGTAACTCTCTCCAATCCTGACAACCGTTGCCGCAGTAGCGGCGGTCGCTGCCACTCCTCTCGTATACTCCTCTATAGGTGGACCCCCATCGTTGCCCTCACCAAGGATGTCGCGACTCCATCGCCCGAGGAATCGCCCCGCCGGAAGTTTCGATACATCATGGTATGCATCGCACCTTTCACTTTTTCTTTGAGCTCAAATAAGGTTCCTTGAGCATCGTAAATGGCAGTAAGGGTTTGTTTCTGCTTAATTTGGTGAACAAGGTATTTTAGTTGTTGGTTCTCTAGGGATTCTGATCGATTTGTTCTTCACAAACGTTCTGAGTGTAGGGATGTATACTGAAAAGTCTATTTTTTGTATGAACATCTTTATTTTGGAATAAGAATCACATGATCATTGTTTGCGTATTTTTATGCTTATGCAATAGTGTCTAATACTTTACATTGTAGATAACATGGTGTGTGGTGTCAGACAATTGACCATGTTATCGGCCCCTTGAAAAGTATAAGCAAAGGCTCACAACCGAGATGGCTTTGGACAAACCATCGGAATGGTTGTAGTGTGATTTGGTATTGGTTTGTCTTGACCATAGAATCACACTAGTGCACTTTGTGTGTATTGAGCAGGACCGACTTAGAGGTGATTCGATTTATTGCTAACTACATAATTGAATCGGACCTCAGATATTATTTAGTACATGCTCTTAATCCCGATATAATAACGGACACATATACTTAGTACTCGTCTCTTTGATTTACCAATGGGTGAGATTTATAGATTAAATCGATATGCTCGGTAAGTTGGGAGATGATATTATTTATATGGTGTGCCGTTGATTATAGGAAGAAACCGTGTCCTATATATTAGGATGATGATGTCCCCTTGAGGAGCTCATATGGTTCATCATGTAAACCCTGCAGGTGGACTTGGTCCGGCATGATGAAAAGGTTGAGTGGTACTACTCAAGGAGCTAGATGTTGATTAATTGATGGTCGGTAAATTAATTAATCGACGGACATTCGAGATCTTAAACACGGAGAGAAAATGTACAAATAATATATGGAGCCCATATTATCATATGGGGGTTGGTAAGGTAGATTAATGATGAACCTTTAGTGGATTGGATCATCATTAGTGGATCGGACTTTATGTGGGCTTGATCCATGGGTGGCCAAGACCCAACTCCTCCTCATGGTCCCTAATGTAGTCTATTAACACCTCATAATGCTTAGATCCAATGGATAGAAACAAAACTCTAGATCCATTGGTAGAGATTAAATCTCTAAGATCCAACGGTTGAGATTAAATCTCTAGATCCGACGATTGAGATTAAATCTCTAGATCTGACGATTGAGATTAAATCCCTAGAACCAATGGAGGAGATTAATTCATGACATATCCTTAACTCTATAAAATGATGACAAAGGGGTTGGCGTGAAGAACATTGAAGAGAGCAAGGCTTGGGCGGCAAGAGAGGGGAATCCTAGTTGAGATAGGATTAGGATTAGGGTTAGGGTTTGGAGGCTTGGGCACCACCAAATAAGGCAAGGTTTCCTTTCTTCTTCCTTGTCTTGTGGTCGGCATCCAGCAAGTTTCCAGACCCTTCCCAGCCCTTGGCCGGCACCCAAAAGCTCCCTTCTCCCTCTCCTTAGGTGGTGGAAACAAGATATAGGGCTTCCCTTTGTGTCTTGGTGGTTTTCCACCATCTTCTCCTTCATCTAGTTGGCCAGCGGCAAGGAAAGCTTTGGTTCCTTGTTGGTTGTTTCTAGTGAGGAGAATAACCTTGTTTCTATTCTTCCTCTTGCTTTGGAAGAGCAAGGAAAGAATATTTGCGATCTAGGAGCTTCGACTTTTGGTGGATCGTCGCCCACACGACGTCCAGAAGGAGGAAGGTCATATATTAGAAGATCGAGAGGTATACCTATTCTACTTTCTTCTTTTGTTTGTTTCTTGTTTTTGTTTTTCAAATATAAGCATGATATAAATCTGTAAATGGCTAAATAATACTTGGATCGCGAGCATAAACACAAAAACTGGCAATCCGGACATCGTCTATTCCGCGGCTACTCGTAGAATAGAGGATGGTCGCTTGAACAACTAGTTTGTTCAAGTGATCTCTCTAAACGAATAGCACGATGATGACTTGGTGGTTTGGGCAATCCCTTTTGTCTAGGATTATTTTTTTTTTAATCCGGGGACATCGAAGGGATCGCCATGGTCAAGCTACCGAGGTGAAGTGGGAAGCGAAGTTTCCCCTCATGGACTCGATAAGCAAAACCCTTCAATTGGTATCAGAGCCAAGGTTTCCGGTTTTGTGTGTTTAGGATTCAGTTAATTTTTATGTACTTTTTCATATATTATATGTGCCGGATAATAGTAGGATATGCGTAGTTTAACTCTTTGGTTGCAGGCATAAGATCCGACTATTATGGCCATATGTGTGTATGTGATTGTATGTGTGTAAATATTTATTTTGTTGAATCCTCGGGGTTGACGAGGCTAGTATTTAGTTTTTCGTAAATTAAATACGGCATTTTTTAGCCGCTCTTTATTTTATTTTACTTTCGATCTAGATTTCATGTACACTCCCTCGTGGAGTATAGGATCGATGGATGTAAATTAAAATAGGTTTTAGTCTTGGCTCGGATCTCCGGATGGCTCGTACATGGCGTAGGAGGAGCGGACGAGATGGCGATGCAACGGGAGACATATTGAAGACAAAAGCCATAATAGTTGGAAAATAATTTTATTTTTCATATTTATTGCTTTTTGTTTGATATGCATGTCATATGCTAGGAAAATTCCTCAATTTCAAATTACTAAGTGAGAGAGGGATATTTTTATAAATTCCCGTGGCCTCCATTACGATTTGACAAGTGATGCAAACAAACTTGCACGTCGGCTCTGAGTGCCTTCCTCCCCATCAGATGGGTTTGTTTGCAGATCACAAGATCGAATATGGTTATAGGAAATTATTAAGGAGCGTGTGTACTTGCCTATCGTAAGGCACATAACCCAAGATAATTACCTTAGTACCGAGTAATGGTGAACACTTAGATACAAATATATGTCTCCTCCCCATCGGAGTCACTGCTTTTATTTCTAGGGCCGAAGAGGAACCAACTATTAATTTTACTTGTCAAAAAGTTAGGTTGACAAGATAGTAAAATTAATGGGTAAAATCTCCTCTTACAAATGTAGAATTTGTATACGTCCACACCATCATGGCATATGATATTCTCGGTGTTTTGAGGTTTTGGTTGATTTTAAAATTTTATTGTTTGAGGAATCAATAATTTTTTGAAATCTAATGTTTTGATTTATGTGATTCTTAGGTTTTCTTTCAAAATGACTTTCAACCCACTTGCTGTGATACTGAAAGAGAACAAACTTACTGGACCCAACTATGTAGATTGGAAGAGGAATCTAGACATTGTCTTGACTGCTGAGGAATACAAATATGTACTCCTCAAAGAGTGCCCTCCCAAGCCTACAAATAATTCTGGGGAAAAGGAGAGAGAGAGAGCTATAAGAAGTGGATCAAGGCCGATGAGATGGCGCGGTGTTACATTTTGGCATCTATGTCAAATGTACTGCAACATCAGCATCAAGCCATGTCCACTGCTTATGATATGATGCTCAATCTTAAGGAGCTTTTCGGACACTAGAATCGGGATGCGTGGCAAGAGGCCATGAGAAACTTGATGACGACCACCATGGTCGAGGGAACACCCGTGAGGGATCATGTTCTCAAGATGATGGCTCATTTGAATGAGTTGGAGGTCCTAGGAGCTGAGATCGATAGGGAAACCCAGGTCGATATCATACTCCAGTCTCTACCTAGGAGTTTTGAGTAGTTTTTCCTCAACTACAAAATGAATAAGAGGTTGTATTCGTTGGCGGAACTTCTGACAGAACTCCAGGCGGCAGAGGGACTATTTCGTCAGAGTGCTCAGGCACAAGCCGTGGTGACCCAGAAGGTTTCTACTTCTAAGCCGAAAGGCAAGAAGAAGAAGAAACAAACTGGGGCGAAGGCGGTGGGAGGTACTCAGGGAGGAGTGAAGAAGCCGAAAGGCAAGTGCTTCACTTGTAAGCAGACTGGACACTGGAAGAAGGACTGCCCCAACCGCAAGAACAAAGATATATCTTTTGTTCTAGTCGTTGAAACATGTTTAGCGGTGTTATCTATCGGCACCTGGTGTGTAGATACCGAAGCCACTGATCATGTCTGCAATACAAAAAGTCTATTTTTTGTATGAACATCTTTATTTTGGAATAAAAATCACATGATCATTGTTTGCGTATTTTTATGCTTATGCAATAGTGTCTAATACTTTACATTGTAGATAACATGGTGTGTGGTGTCAGACAATTGACCATGTTATCGGCCCCTTGAAAAGTATAAGCAAAGGCTCACAACCGAGATGGCTTTGGACAAACCATCGGAATGGTTGTAGTGTGATTTGGTATTGGTTTGTCTTGACCATAGAATCACACTAGTGCACTTTGTGTGTATTGAGCAGGACCGACTTAGAGGTGATTCGATTTATTGCTAACTACATAATTGAATCGGACCTCAGATATTATTTAGTACATGCTCTTAATCCCGATATAATAACGGACACATATACTTAGTACTCGTCTCTTTGATTTATCAATGGGCGAGATTTATAGATTAAATCGATAGGCTCGGTAAGTTGGGAGATGATTTTATTTATATGGTGTGTCGTTGATTATAGGAGGAAACCGTGTCCTATATATTAGGATGATGATGTTCCCTTGAGGAGCTCATAAGGTTCATCATGTAAACCCTGCAGGTGGACTTGGTCCGGCATGATGAAAAGGTTGAGTGGTACTACTCAAGGAGTTAGATGTTGATTAATTAATGGTCGGTAAATTAATTAATCGACGGACATTCGAGATCTTAAAAAAGGAGAGAAAATGTACAAATAATATATGGAGCCCATATTATCATATGGGGGTTGGTGAGGTTGATCAAAGATGAACCTTTAGTGGATTGGATCATCATTAGTGGATCGGACTTTATGTGGGCTTGATCCATGGGTGGCCAAGACCCAACTCCTCCTCATGGTCTCTAATGTAGCCTATTAACACCTCATGATGCTTAGATCCAATGGATAGAAATAAAACTCTAAGATCCATTGGTAGAGATTAAATCTCTAAGATCCGATGGTTGAGATTAAATCTCTAGATCCGACGGTTGAGATTAAATCCCTAGAACAAATGGAGGAGATTAATTCATGACTTATCCCTAACTCTATAAAAGGATGACAAAGGGGTTGGCGTGAAGAACATTGTAAAGATCAAGGCTTGGGCGGCAAGGGAGGGGAATCCTAGTTGAGATAGGATTAGGATTAGGGTTAGGGTTTGGAGGCTAGGGCGGCACCAAATAAGGCAAGGTTTCCTTTCTTCTTCCTTGTCTTGTGGTCGGCATCCAGCAAGTTTTCAGGCCCTTCCTGGCCCTTGGCCGGTGCCCAAAAGCTCCCTTCTCCCTATCCTTAGGTGGTGGAAACAAGATATAGGGCTTCCCTTGGTGTCTTGGTTGTTTTCCACCATCTTCTCCTTCATCTAGTTGGTCGGCGGCAAGGAAAGCTTTGGTTCCTTGTTGGTTGTTTCTAGTGAGGAGAAAAACCTTGTTTCTATTCTTCCTCTTGCTTTAGAAGAGCAAGGAAGGAAGATTTGCGATATAGGAGCTTCGACTTTTGGTGGATCGTCGCCCACACGACGTCCAAAAGGAGGAAGGTCATACATTAGAAGATCGAGAGGTATACCTATTCTACTTTCTTCTTTTGTTTGTTGCTTGTTTTTTTTTTCAAATATAAGCATGTTATAAATCTGTAAATGGCTAAATAATACTTGGATCCCGAGCATAAACACAAAAACCGGCGATCCGGACATCGTCTATTCCGCGGTTACTCGTAGAATAGAGGATGGTCACTTGAACAACTAGTTTGTTCAAGTGACCTCTCTAAATGAATAGCACGACGATGACTTGGTAATTTGGGCAATCCCTTTTGTCTAGGATTAATTTTTTTTTAATCCGGGGACATCGAAGGGATCACCATGGTCAAGCTACCGAGGTGAAGTGGGAAGCGAAGTTTCCCCTCACGGACTCGATAAGCAAAACCCTTCACTCAGTATCAAAACTCTCTACTTGAATGAAAAACATGAAATTTAGATCTCCTCTTTGTTAAGCTACTTTACTGAATGAAACATTTCCTCCCTTCTTTAGGAGTTAAGATATCTCTCTTGCATATTGCTCAGAGATAGATATTGAGGGTGTGTTTAACTTACTCTTGCATATTGCACATCGCTTTTAATATGTTTTTTGTCCATTTTTGTTAATCCAATAAGGAATTACAAGTCATCATATGTTTGGTGGTGACTTGTGGAGGTGTAATGAAGGTGGTCGGCTTGGGTAAAAAACTGAAAACAATGTAGGTAATATATTTTTGATTACTTTTTCCTGCATAACTTATCCTAACAATTTGGAGGATAAAACATAATTTGTTTATCAAGACACGACTTGTTGAATAAAATTGCAACAAAAGCAACATAAAAAAGTAAAACATAATCACCAAAACAACCAGCTGAGATTTATTCTTACGGTATTGGTCATGTTCTCTATATTTTGAGCATAAAAAATAATTTATTTATCAGTTAGTCTCATCATAAAAGGTTACGAGGCCTGTGACTACAACCTTTATCATATCTATAATCTTCAATTTTGGTGAAGTTTACAATTTAAAGGCAACCTATTTTCTTGGTGCACTTTGCAAGACATTCAGAATGCTCAAGGAATAGTAGATATTTTATCTGAGATGCTTAATGCATTGGATCCTAAGAACCAAGATGTACACAATTCACTTTCTCTCTTTTAGAAATCAAAGTTAGGATAACACAAATATCTTTTCTCTCTTTTTTTTTTCTTGCTCAAGTATGTGAATGGAGATTTGTGTATGATCTCATGGATGACTTTCTTAATTCTGAGATAAATATAGGTTAATTTATACTAATTTAATCGTTGAATTATGATCTTGAGGTATAGTTTGTAAATGTGTTCACTATCTTTGATGACTCAAGCCATCTCTTTACATTCGAATTTGAACCTTGGTGTCTGGGTATGTTTTCTCCATTGCAAGCTGGTAGATCATTAGGCATATGAACAAGGAATGCACTGAAATTGCTAGTTTTTTCTTTATTAAAACATAATGGTAAGACAAGTGAGGCTTTGTTGTTCTAGCCCTAGTTGCATATGTTTATCAAGATGGTTAGGTTTCTCATCATGGCTTGTATAATCTACACATAGCTTGTAATTGGTTGGTTGCAATTAGATTAGAATAAGTGAAATGTTTGTATACCACAACTAATGAAGGACTCAAACTTTAGAGAAATCATCACCCCAAAAGTTGCCAAAATCATACCTTTATCCCTCAAATCTTATAATAATGAGAAAAAAACCTGACATTTTGATGTTTATAATTTATGTCAATCTGTTATTTTGAGAATTTGAGGCTGATGATTGCTTTAGAATAGGCAGTCCAACTTGTAAAGCCTAACCCAATTAGAAGAAGCTGAAGTAAAGCCTTTTTGTCTCCTTCTTGTGCTCTTTGAAGTACCTTACTTGTTACCTCAGGTAGGAATTTTTATTCTGTGGGAAAAAATGATATGTAGGGCTACTATAGAGTATGAGAAGAAGGAATATGCAGATAATTATGAACAAGGACCAGTGATGGAGAAAAATCTAATTTCAATTGCTCGCGAGGTTGAGAAGCTAAGAGCTGAGGTTGCCAATGCTGAAAAACATGCTAGAGCTGCAACTGCTACTGCTGTTGGAATCCCACGTCAGTTCTTACTTATTTAATTTATGATCTTTCAGAATCCTTAAATATCAACATGTTTCTTCATTACTGTTGTTATCTTGATTCTTTTCCTGGAGATATTTTATCTGAGATGCCCAATGCATTGGATCCTTTTAACTATTTATTATATCAAGATTTCTAAATTCTTTTAAAGATTGTATTGTAATGCTCTTTTTTTTTTGTCTATTTATTATAGGTATTGGAGATTTACAACGAAATAGATTTTGTGGAGCATTTGAGAATGTCTACATGTTGCATATGAAGACTTTAGAGAAATACTCTTTTGATGTAAATGAATGTTTATTTTTCAAATTTAATGATGTACATACACTCATTATGAAATATATATGCTGTTTTGATTTTTAATATATGGTGTTTTGATTTATATTAGCATTCATTAATATATATTATGAATTGTGTATAGATAATAATAATAAAATAACACTTATATAATGACCGTCGTTATTGCTATTAACGACGGTATGCTAAATCGTCGTTATTTTTATTAACGACGGTATATATTACCGTCGTTGTTATTAACGATGGTACATCTGACCGTCGTTGTTATTAATGACGGTACATCTAACTGTCATTATTACTAATAACAACAGTATATAAATCTGTCGTTATTATCAATAATGATGGTAGTTAATACCGTTGTTAAATGCTATTAACGACGGTAATTTTATTCCCATCGTTATTCTTTTCCTGATGGGGCCTTTTAGCGACAATTTCCTATGATATTTAATACCGTCATTAAAACTCATCAACGATGGGAATTGACTCTTTAACGAAGGGATTTCCCGTCATTAAAAGGTTCATTTTTAGTAGTGTTCGAATCCGATTTTTGATTCGGATTGTGATCTTCTCTCGATCACATCGTCTTCGACACGAGTCTAGTAACTCCTATGAAGATGAGGCTCATGGATTTGTAAAGCCATCCCGACGATACTCGGTGTAGATACGGATAGAGGCGATTCTAGCGAGAGTCGCTCCGGTTGATGTCATTCTCGCTGCATGTGATACGTCAGGTATAACTAGAGTAATTTCCTATTATTGCAAAATTTGAAACTACGATTATGTCTATACATGTTGTACTATGTATGCGTGTGATGTGTGTGTTGTAATAAAATAGATTTATTTCTTTTTAATTCTTCCGCTTTGCACATGTTTACGAAACATGTTCGAACACACACTCGCCGCGGTACCGAAAACCCAACAGTAGTATCAGAGCCAAGGTTGTGTTTCGACAAAATCATAAAATTATTTTGCGATAGTCGTAATTGTATTTATGGAAAATTTCTACTTTTGGAATGTTTAGAAGTATTTATGGAATTTTTTTAATTTTTGAAAGTTTAGAAGTATTTATGGAAATATTATACTTTTGCAAAGTTTAGAAGTATTTATGGAAATTAACACTTTCCATAAATAAAATATTTGATTAGATTTGGAAATTTATTTAGTAATTTAATCATGATTTGATTTGGGGAATCGAATCTGAAATATATTTTATTTCCATAAATAGTTTTGACAATTTAAGAAATTTGTTTCCTAAATTAAATTTGACTTTCCTTAAATAACACTTTCAATAAATAAAATATGTAATTAGATTTGGAAATTTGCTTCCTATTTTAATCATGATTTGATTTTGGGAATCAAATCTCAAACAAATTTTATTTCCATAAATAGTTATGACATATAAGAAAATTGTGTACATGTCATAATTGTATGTCATGTAATTGCATTAGATGCATATCATTATGTCATGCGTGTCATGACATGTAGATATATGTCATGTATGTCATGCCATGTAGATAATAGTTATTTGCATGCAAAGAGGATGAGACATAAAACCCCTTACTCAATATTAAAGCCTACACCTTCCATTAATATGGTTAGAACCAGAGTTCTATTTCTTGTTTGGGTTGATGGACTCTCTCCAAGCCCAGCTTGAACCCGAATGATGCGGTGACGGGGAAGAAGATCTGCTGACTTTCTTTCAACGCAGTGGGGTGCAAAGGAAGCTTAGGGAGTTCTCTCCGGCCGCAACAGTAAAATGAAACGTGAAGAAAAGAAATGCACGCCAACACAGACAATGAACAAAGATACAAGATGTAACGTGGTTCGAAATAAGGATTCCTACACCACGGGGGTGAGCTCTCCCACCAGCTACTGTGCCAAAGCACTTTCACTATGAAGTTCCTCCTTCACGGAAAGAACTTCCGGAGGTGGAGAAGAAAACCTCTTACAATTTGGTCAATACACAGGAAACGGTATAAAAAAGATGGAGCTCACTACTCTCCTTAGCTCCTTCTCTGACGATGTGGTTGCTCTCCCCTTCCGAATGTGCCTTCGTCTCTTGTTGGTTGGAATAATGCAGATCCCCTTTTCTCTTGGCCTGCTTCTCCCTTTTATCCTCTTCCTTTGGCCAACTGTTGCATCGCAAGCCTCCTTCGTCGTACACGTGGCCACCTTGCCCATCTGGAGAATCATTCTATTACAGACATGAGGAGTGAAGGCTCCTCGGAATATTATGTTGGGACCCTCTTTTGTTGTGTAACAACTTCTTATCTACATTTCAGGAAATATGCTAGCCTATCCCTTTCAGCCATTTGCCTTTGATGAAACTAACCTAAACCTACTGCTCACGGGTAGCGTAGCCATTAGGCTCTTCCTAGTAGCCCGAACCAACTCCTCTTTTTCCCGCACCGAACTATTTTCGGGCCTGCTAGACTGAGCCAATTCTTATCCGCCCCGTACCAAAATGATCTCTGCGATCGCCCCGCCGTGCCAACTACCTCAAATTGTCCTCCTGTTCTAATTTCCTCAGATTGTCATACCCGAACCATTCTACCTTGCTTCCCTTGTCGGACTGGTTACTCGGTTCGGATAGTGTCTCACACGCGAGTATTCTTACCTTGTTCACAGAGAAGAGGTAACAGCAGTATCATTTGCCAACCCCCAAAAATAGTCAAGCAAAGTCATAAGCTTGACTTTCTAAATGTATGTGTTGGGTTTCTGGCACCGCGGCGTGTGTGTGTTCGATCATGTTTCGTAAACATGAACACAGTGGAAGCAATAAAAATAATAAATACTTCTATTTATTACAACACACACAACACACGCATGCATATTACAACAAGTGTAGACATAACCATAAATTTAAATTTGCAATAAAAGGAAATTTATCTACGTTATACCTTTCGTATGACGTGTAAGCGAACGACATCAACCGAACGATCCTCGCTTAGAATCGCTCTATCCAGATCCACGCCGTTCCTCGATGACTTCGCTAAGCCACGAGCTTCGCCTTCAGACGGGTTACTAGCCTCGTTGAAGACGACGTGATCGAGAGATGATCACGATCCGAATCCAAATTCGATCCTAATACGAGTTCTCAAAACTCGCTTCTCCGAGAGGTATTCGCCAACCAATTGACGAATCCTTCGCCCTCCACCTCAGAGGATTACCGGAGATCGAATCTCGTAAGTTAGCCGCTGTCGGAGCCTAACCGCCGCCCAAACGACGCCCGACGAGAGAAGAAGCTGTCCAGAAAACTGGACAGCTTGGTGGAGGAGATAGGCGCCGCCAAAACAAGGAGATAGAGCTCACCTTGATGCCAAAGATCAAGGAGGGTCGCCGAGCACTAACCGCAGAAGCTTGACGCCGCAAGGGGGAAGGGAAGCAGCACAAGCCGGTTGGAGGAGGGAAGGTTGGGCCGAACTCCAAGGAGGAGGGTGGGCGGCAACCTCTAGGGTTTTGGATTAGGCTTAATTATCCCTTAAGCCCTCTTTATAGAGAACTAATTCTCTTAATGGTTATTGGATCATAACCATTAGCTAACCCGCCTCCATTAAGATAAGTTAAAATAAACCAAACCATGATGGTTTATTTTAAGTTAAAACGAACCAACCAACTTTGGTTCATTCGCTTAAAATAAACCAAACCCTTTGGTTTATTCTCCTCCATTGGATTAGAACCAAACCATTTTGGTCCATCCATTATGTCTTCATAAGACACGCCCATCCACGCCTCCATCATGATCAAACGATTTCAAGCTCGCTTTATGTTTGGTCCAACCAAACCTAGTTTCTCTCGGTCCGAGAATCCCAGGCTCAAGCTCGTTTTAAATCCTTTGGATTACGCTCGTTGTGCGTGTGACCAAATAGGTTCTCGGTTTATGTTGGCCGTCTATAATTAACCATTAATTATAGAACGATCATGAGTGGCACCTAGTAGTACATCATGATCCCCAATTAACCCAAAAGATCAACGGATGATCCGTAACTATTTCTCAAACCCTTCAAGAGAGCTCGAATGAATTCGCTGCCCCATTCCTTCACTCATCTTATACCCACTTGGTTCAGACATGGTCTATTGTGTCACCCTCACTAGGCCGACTACGCCACACCTAGCCCAAGTATCATTTCCTCGCCCTACTGATTCTAGTTACTCCACATGTATCAAGAGTACCTTACTCTAAACATGTAATGCTTTGGCCAAAGACTTTAGTAACAATACGAGAGGCCATGGGTATACATCTCCTCGCAAGGAGTGGTGAATCTTTATAGGCTATTCAAACACCTTCGATCACTCGACTTATACCCAATCATCTCGGTCCACATCTCCTTAGAGATGTTTGCTTAAGATGTCAAAGCATAAGTCTCCATGATCAAGATGACTTGAATACCGCAAGTCAAAGGAACATCGCACTTAAGCCACAAGAAGAACTTCATTGACATATCTATATATGCAGAGAACCATATGAAGTCTTACTACCGGTCACTCCAATGAACTAGTTACCATAACTAGCATCCACGATTAACTCCGACATCACAATGTCTCCAGCTGAGAATCACCGCTTGGATACACCAAGGAGTATACCTCGTGCTAGTCTCGATGTAATCGATGGTGTCCAAATCCATCAATTCATCGACTAGGATAATTCGATACATCACAATTACACATGTAGAGATACTCACTAGTTGTGATCCAATCACAAATTCTCTCATGCCGTGAATCGATCGTGACATTCAAGAAATGAGTTTAAGATCCAATCAAATACATAAAACATGTATACTCAAATAGTGAATCTTCATTTATCATATAAATGGTTCATACATAAGGCGATTGCCTTAGGACATCTCTCATATATTACTAACAGACTCACTTGGCCTAATGCCAATCGCTACAGATCCAATACCATAAGCTCTAACATGACCTCAAACTTATTTTGAGGTAATGCTTTAGTCAAAGGATCCGCTAAGTTCCTTTCAAAGGGAATTTTCTCGATTTGTATTTCGCTCCTACCGATGATCTCTCCGATAAGATGATAGCGGGCGAAGCACATGTTTGGATCATTGATGAGACCACATCAAGTTCATAGATGAACTTCTGATCCAAACCGCTCTTTCACGCCTAAAGCCGCAACGTATTCTCGCCTTTAGTGGCAATCCGCTTATAGTGTCAAGCTTGGAACCTTTCCAACTTATTGCGCCCATTCTAGGTGAATACATACCGCATCGAGACATGGAATCATCCTTGTCTATCTCGAAGCCGCATCCGTGATACCCACGATCACCATGTACCCTTCTCCATATATTAGGAACACATCCTTAGTTCTTCTCAAGTACTTAAGGATCGCCTTAATACCCACCCAATGATCCATTCCTCGATCGATCGTATCCGCCGTGACACTTAGAGCATACGATACATCGGGCCTCGATATAACATAGCATACATGATAGATCCTATCATGCGATGCATAGGAATCTTACTCATGCAAATCCTCTCGCCTTCGTAGCGCGACATAGACTTCAAAGGTGTACCCCATGCCCGATGGGTAGGAAACCTTTCTTGATTCCGACATGCTAAACCTCTTTAGCACTCTGGCCTATATATGTAGATGCGAAAGACCAAGCAACCATTTCGATCTATCTCTATAGATCTTAATCCCGAGGATGTAGGTTGCTTCTCCTGTGTCTTTCATGGAGAATGTCTTGGATAACCAAACCTTCACTGATCAGAAGATTGAAACATCGCTTCCTATAAGTAGTATGTCATCGACATACAATACTAGGAACACGATCGCACTCCCACTAACCTTCTTGTACACACAAGGTTCGCTCGATTTTGTGAGAAATCAAACTTTTGATTGTCTCATCAAACGGATATTCCAGCTCGGATGCTTGCTTCAATCCATAAATGGACCGTCCGCAATTTGCATACCTTGGTTTTATCAACCGATGTGAAACCTCAGTCAGTATCATATACACGCCTCGAGCTTTCCATTAAGGAAAGCTGTTTTCACATCCATCCGCCATATCTCATAATCATAATGAGCCGCTATGGGGAGCATCCGAATGGATTTAAGATAGCTACAAAGTAATAGGTTTCGCCATAATCAACACCTTGTTTTTGACGCATATCCTTTCGCCACCAATCTAGCCTTATAGGTAATCACATTACCATCCATGTCGCTTTTCTTCTTGAAAACCCACTTGCACCCTATAGGCTTTATCCTTCAGTGGGTCAACCAAGTTCCAAACTTGGTTTTCATACATGGAATCCATTTCACTTCATGGCACCAAGCCACTTATCCCTTTCTCGAACTTGTCAAGACTTCTTCATAACTGTAGGCTCTCATCATCAATGAGTAACACGTCGCTCGATTCACTTACAGAGAAATCCATATCTCTCGTGAATATTATGTTCTACCAGATCTACGAAGATGTGGTGTTACAATAGGTCCAAATGATTGCTCATCACTATGAGTTGTCGTCAGGCTTCACTGTATCTCATCAATGTCTATTTGAGTCTCTCGAGCCTCCTCAAGCTCGACGACACTCTAATCGCTTTCTTGCAAGAGAAACTCTTTCTAGAAACACAAAGATGCCTTGAAACAAACACCTTTGTTCCACAGATGATAGAATTGGTAACCCTTGTTTCCTTAGGGTATCCAATAAATAGACATTTATCGACTTAGCATCCAATTTTATACCCGCTTCACATAAGGTGACAACCCCATATCTTCAAGTAAGATACATGAGGTTTCTTACCATTCCATATCTCATATGGAGTAGTTGAGACTACCTTGTAGGCATTCGCTTAACAAGTAAATAAATTGTCCTCAAGTGCATAGCCCCAAAAGGACTTGGGAAGAGTCGATGATTCATCATTGACTGACCATGTCCAACAAGGTCCTAAGCATACGCCTCTATACACCATTATGTCAGTGGTGTATAGGGCGGAGTCCATTGAGACAATATACCATTGTCTCTTAGATAATCAAGAAACTCGACTTAAGTATTCACCACCTCGATCCGATCAAGTATTTTAATACTCTTGTCATGTTGTTTCTCTACTTCATTTCTGAATTCTTTGAACCTTTCAAAGGCTTCGACTTTGTGTTTCATCAAGAACACATACCCAAACCGTGAGTGATCATCTGAAGGTAATGAAGTAGCTATAGCCTCCTAATGCTTGAGTTGACATAGGTCCACATACATCGCATGTATTAGACCTAGTAACTCTCCCACTGCTCACCTTTCCAAAGAAAAGGTAACTTAGTCATCTTGCCTTTTAAGCATGATTCGCATGTATCGTATGAATCCAATTCAACGATTCCGCAATTCCACATCGGTGTAATTCGGACATGCGCTTCTTGCTTATATGGCCAAGACGACAATGCCACATAGGAGTCTATTTGATTATCCTTTCGAGCACGCTTGTTGCTCGCTTCGATATTGAAAAAATGTCACGATACGCCCAACGATAAACACCATTGCTTAAAGTTCCAAATCCATAAAGAACTCCATTCAAAGTTATGTAACAACAATTGTTACTAAAATCAAATGGTACCCATTTCTATTTAAACAAGAAATAGAAATGATGTTCTTTATCAACAAAGGAACATAAAGCAATTGTCCAGCTTCTAAGACAAGTCCTAGGAGTTTCAACAAATACGCCGATGGCGAATGCAAAGAACCTGCTGCTCCATTCCCAACACGAAATTTGACTCTCTCGACAGTCTTCTTCTATTCCTTAGCCCATGTATGTCATTACATATATGTGAGCCACACCCAGTATCCAATACCCAAGTGTTTGAGGAAATAGAATGACAATCAATAACGAAGATATCTGAAGAAGATGGGGCATCCGATGCCTTATTCTTCTTCACGAACTCAAGATAAATCTTGCAATTTCTTCACAAATGGCTCTCCTTGCCATAATGATGGCAAGTTTCCTTTTGTGCTAGTTCTACCTTCTTAGCCTTTTTCTTCTTTCCCTTCTGCTGTTCCTTTGACTTCCTCTTAGAACCTTTCTTCGAGGAATCAACTAACAACACCGCCCCTCGCTTCATGCTTCTCGTAAGACTCCACAGCCTTCAAAGATATGAGCAAGACTACGATGAACCTTCTAGCATCTCAGAGGTGAAGAGGAGCTTTGAGACTTTGAACCTTTCGAATCTCACTTGCTCATCAACCAACTCACAAAGATGAAGGACTACGATATAAGCATCCATATGCTAATGTTGCTTTCGTAGCTTGGGTTCCATCGCGGCTAGCATGATGCAACTCATTTGTTCAGAATCACTCACATGTTTCTGATAGGCCAACAATTGGTCTAGAGTTGCATCGTCACTAGGATGGGCGGGAAGAGGCGCTTCGAGGACATTTGCAAGCTTTTCAACCTTGAGAACAATTCTCAAGCTTCTAAGCCAGTCCAAGAATCTCGGACTAGTTAATTTATTCGAATCCAAAATGGAACCCAAATTCAAAGACATCAAGATCAATCTTAGAAATACAAAACGAGCATATATGAGAAAATGATTTTTAAAATGCATCAATATACATTTATAAATCCCATTCATTTTTCGAATTTCAAAAACCCCAAAATCACTTCGGGAGATCGTAGGTCCATCTCCGAATGGGCTGATATCCATCATAGTTATGAACAACCTTAGAGAGAGTCCAACAAACCATTCATAACTACGACGGTAGGTATCAACTATACCGATTGCATATCATGTATATGCAACTATCATAATGTGCTATCAACTAATTGAATGTTCACACATACATCGGGTTGTTAACACATTAACAAGTATGCATCATATGCATAGCACCCAACTTCACCTCCCTTTACATCGACCTTGGAGAGAGTCCAACAAGCCGATGCTCCAGGTTAAAGCCAACCCATTAATCGAGAAATAGTTTTAATATGGTTAGAGCGCATTCAACCAATTAGCCCAGCTTGGAGAGAGTCCAACAACCAAAGCTAACGATTGACCTCTGACTCTACCATATTAGTATTAAACTATTCCATGGTTTGAACATGTTCGGGTTCGAGCCGGGCTTGGAGAGAGTCCAACAACCCAAACAAGAAACGGAACTCTGGTTCTAACCATATTAATGGAAGGTGTAGGCTTTAATATTGTTTAAGGGTTTTATGTCTCATCCTCTTTGCATGCAAATAACTATTATCTACATGGCATGGCATACATGGCATACATCTACATGTCACGACACGCATGGCATAATGTTATGCATCTAATGCAATTACATGGCATACAATTATGTCATGTATATAATTTCCTTATATGTCATAACTATTTATGGAAATAAAATATATTTAAGATTTGATTCTCCAAATAAAATCATAATTAAATTAGGAAATAAATTTCCAAATCTAATTACATATTTTATTCATGGAATTATTTGATTAAGGAAAATCTATTTAGGAAACCAATTTCCTAAATCATTAAAACTACTTATGGAAATAAAATATTTTAGGATTTGATTTCCCAAATCAAATCATGATTAAATTAGGAAACAAATTTCCAGAATCTAATCAAATATTTTATTTATGGAAAATATCAATTTCCATAAATACTTCCAACTTTCCAAAAGTGGAAGATTTCCATAAATACTTCTAGACTTTCCAAAATTGAAAAATTTCCATAAATAATTCTAAATTTCCAAAATTAGAAAATTTCCAGAAATACATTATGACTATCGCAAAACCATTTTTACGATTATGTCGAAACACAACCTGGGCTCGATACCATCAAGGTTTCCTAAGATCACAAGTGTGTGTGTTCGATCATGTTTCAGAACATGAACACAATGAAGCAATAAAATAATAAATACTTCCTATTTATTACAACACACACACAACACACGCATGCATATTACAACAAGTGTAGACATAACCGTAAATTTAAATTTGCAATAAAAGGAAATTTATCTACGTTATACCTTTCAGATGACGTGTAGCGGAACGCATCAACCGAACGATCCTCGCTAGAATCGCCTCTATCCAGATCCACGCCGAAGTTCCTCGATGACTTCGCCAAGCCACGAGCTTCGCCTTCGTACGGGTTACTAGCCTCGTGTTGAAGACGACGTGATCGAGAGATGATCACGATCCGAATCCAAATTCGGATCCAAAACGAGTTCTCAAAACTCGCTTCTCCGGAGAGGTATTCGTCAACCAATAGACGAATCCTTCGTCATCCACCTCAGAGGATTACCGGAGATCAAATCCCCGGTAAGTTAGCCGCTTTCTGAGCTCTAACCGTCGTCCAAACGACGCTCCGACGAGAGGAGAAGAAGCTGTCCAGAAAACTGGACAGCTTGGTGGAGGAGTAGGCGCCGGCCAAAACAAGGAAGCCAAGTGCTCACCTTATCGCCACACCCAAGGAAGATCACCGAGGGTCACCAACCGGGTTCACCGCAGGCTTGACGGGGGAAGGGAAGGCCTTGACGCGTTGGAGGAGGAGAGGGGCGGCAACTAGGTTGGCGCCCAAATCAAGGGTGGGCTGAACTAGAGGCTAGGGTTTGGATTGGATTAGGTTAGCTTAATTATCCATTAAACCCTCTTTATAGAGAACTAATTCTCTTAATGGTTATTGGATCATAATCCATTAGGCCCGTTAACCCGCCTCCATTAAGATAAGTTAAAATAAACCAAACCATGATGGTTTATTTTAAGTTAAAACGAACCGAACCAACCTTTGGTTCATTCGTTTAATATAAACCAAACCCTTTGGTTTATTCTCATCCATTGGATTAGAACCAAACCATTTTGGTCCATCCATTATGTCTTCATAAGACACTGCCCATCCATGCTTCCATTGCGACTGAAACAATTTCATGCTCGCTTTATGTTTGGTCCAACCAAACATAGTTTCTCTCGGTCTGAGAATCCCATTCTCAAGCTCGTTTTAAATCCTTTGGATTACACTCGTTGTGCGTGTGACCAAATAGGTTCTCGGTTTATGTTGGACGTCTATAATTAACCATTAATTATAGAACGATCATGAGTGGCACCTAGTAGTACATCATGATCCCCAATTAACCGAAAAGATCAACGGTTGATCCAGAACTATTTCTGAAACCCTTCAGCAGCTCGAATGATTTGTGCCCCATTCCCTTCACTCATCTTATACCCACTTGGTTCAGGACATGGTCTATTGTGTCAGTCCCCACTAGGCTGACTACGTCACACCTAGCCCAAGTATCATTTCGTCGTCCTACGGATTCTAGTTACTCCACATGTATCGAAGAGTACCTTACTCTAAACATGTAATGCTTTGACCAAAGACTTTAGTAACAATCCGACGAGAGGCCATGGGTATACATCTCCTCGCAAGGAGTGGTGAATCCTTTATAGGCTATTCAAACACCTTCGATCACTTCGACTTATACCCAATCATCCCGGGTCCACATCTCCTGAGAGATGTTTGCTTAAGATGTCAAAGCATAAGTCTCCATGATCAAAAAGCCACAAGAAGAACTTCATTGACATATCTATATATGCAGAGAACCATATGAAGTCTTACTTGGTCACTCCAATGAACTAGTTACCATAACTAGCATCCACGATTAACTCCGGACATCACAATGTCTCCAGCCAGTGAGAATCAGCTGCTTGGATACACCAAGGAGTATACCTCGTGCTAGTCTCGACAGAATTGATGGTGTCCAACTCCATCAATTCATTGACTAGGGATAATTCCGATACATCACAATTACACATGTAGAGATACTCACTAGTTGTGATCCAATCACAAATTCTCTTATGCTGTGAATCGTATCGTGGACATTCAGTAAATGAGTTTAAGATCCAATCAAATACATGAAACATGTATACTCAAATAGTGAATCTTCATTTATCATATAAATGTTTCATACATAAGGCGATTGCCTTAGGACATCTCTCATATATTACTAACAGTATGAAGCCTCTAATTCACCATTTGCTCGCCGATTCAAACTCACTCTTTTCTTGTGGCCCTATCCCATATGCTCGAAGAGGCTTAATGGGCCCATGGGCCTCGCTTCTCTTTTTCTCTTAGATAGTGGAAAAGTCACACAAAACTCTATATAAGTCTTCTCCCTTTCCTTTTATGCATAACTTAGCATGCCTAACAATCCAGTCCTTTCCACTTCTCCTTTCCAGCAATTTTCTCCGGCAGCGTTTCAGTGACTTAGCCCCTTCTTTCGCAAACGTTCCTCCTTCAACCCTCAAGTAAGTGTTCTTCCCTGTTCTATACCTATGGCCCCTAAGACCTTGCTCCCATCTCCTTGGTACGAGCACACCATCACCCAACTAAACAGCGAACATTATTTCTTTAACCTTAGAGAGCAATTCATAGACCCTTCCATACAATGTTGTTTCAATACTAAGACTTACCGACCACATCGTCCTCCCCCCGACCAGACTTACTTCTTTTCTGAACAATTCCTTAATGGCTTGTTTTTACCCGTACCCTCTCCTTACTAAGAAATTCTATATTTTCATGGGTTGCACTTAAATAAATTTACCCCCAATTCCTTCTGTATTTTATCGGGGGCTACAATAGTATTTCATCACCTAAACCTCCATTTGTCCCCCCAACTATTCCACTGCTTCTTCCAACTAAAATCTTCTAAGGCGGGCCTCTTCTACCTCTCCAGCTGCATGGACTGCCAATTCTTAGTGAATATGCCCTCTTCCCACAAAGGATGGGAAGAATTATATTTCTTTGTTAAGCTTCCAACACCCCTCCCCTACTCAGATACCTGGAAGTTAGATCTCCCAGAGCTACCTTCCTTCCGCAAAATGAGGACTCAGTGCCCTTTCTCTTAGCTTTACAAAGTGTTGGGAGAATCTCACTATTGCTTAGACCATTTAATGAAACCTCCTCTCCTCAGTCACTTCAGGCTATCCCCTTTTCCTATAACGACCCCGACCGCCATAGGTAGGACAATGTTCGCATTTAATATAACTCATTATCTAGATCAACCTACCTTTCCTAATAATGGATTTCGCAGATAACCTAATGCAGGATGCTTTCGTAAAAGGTGAGGAGATTGATGCAGCTAGGAAAAAGAAGACCTCCACGAAGCGAGGTAAATCTGCAGCTGCCCCCTCTTCACCTCGGAAGAGATTGTGTCCTATTAAGGAAGGGATCCCCAGTTCTTCGTCCCTTCCCGCATCCTCTTATGCTCGTTCCTCTCCTCTGTCATCCCCTTCCAACCTAGAAAAACACCAACGCTTAGTAGTATACAAACCGAAGGTGAGGGATACCTCCTTAGCTGCCCCCAGCCTCTTCCCCCCAAGGGGGAAGATCTCCATCCCATTCTCCTATTTCATCCCCCTTTCCTCTTGACTCTCCCACACATTCCCCGACCGAATCTCTCCCGGTAATTATTCCTCCCGAAGCACATCCTTCTCTGGCTCCCTCTCGGAGGGTAGGTCCCTCTCCCCCTTCGGAGGGGAGAGATCTTCCCGTTTCGAATCCTCCCTTAGCCACGCTGGGATCCTCTAAAAAAATCCACCACCCATCAGAAGTAAAATTCTTCAACCAATCAGGTGTGCAAGGTCCCTGCGATCATATGGGCAAACTTTTGGCCGAGGTAATTGTTCCCTATCTTTATCTCTATTACACATGTCATGCCAATACTTAACATCTGTCTCCTTTTCCTTAGGTATCAGCCATGTATAATAAGATGACATCCCACCTACCCTAGTTCCAGTCTAGCGTGGAGACTCGCCATTTTGTTGCCCTGGCGTACCAAAAGGAACTCACCCGGTAGCTGAGCAAATATGAGCAGAAGGAATCTGATTTAATCACCCAGTGTGAGGATTCCATCACCCAATTGCCCCTGGCCCAAAGTGAGATAGAAGAGCTCCAATGGAAAAACAAAGGACTCGAGCAGCAAATATTCCTGCAATCTAGCCAACTTCAGCAGGTGGACCTCCTTACCCACGAGTTGACCGAGTATAAAAGACAACTTGCAGATGCATACATTCATGCTGCTGATTCTTTAGTCGCCATCCAGCAATTGCAGCAAGAACATCAAACATGGGAGGCTACCCAAAAATCCTGCTTGAAGAAGTGCGGGGAACTCTCCTCCCTGGTGGCTACCTTCCCTGAACTCCTTTCTTCAGAACCCAAAGAATAAAGTGAGAGTTTCGCCAGAATACACCGCTTTATCTGACGCGACAGCAAGAGAATAGAAAGAGATGCCCGGCAATTAGTCAATGCCATGCCCAACTTGTCGCCTCGCCACCTCAATCAAGGAGCAGGAGGCGTAATCAAGGGGTTTTATGTTGAGAAGGGGGTAGACTTATTCTTGTTGGGCTTCAATGACTCTTCTGCTTTGAATGCTGAACGAGGGTATCCTCCACCTGGCACGGACACCAGCTACTTGAATCCTGAAATAGCTTTAGCTAAATGCCCCCCCCAACTCTTTGACTTGTAATTTGTTATATTCGCTCCTTGTAATGACTGGTCCTTCGTTGTTACAGAATATTTGAATTAATATGACTTTTCGTTATTTCTCCTGTATGCCCTGGTGTGGGCCTGGAATTTTGAGTCTACTCCATGACTCCTTCTTTTCACAACTACTACCCATTTTCTGCCTTGTCCATCGGCCCTAGCATTCATTCCAGTCCCTCCAGTGTGTACCCATTCGCCCCCTTTTGATGAAGCTCCACCAGCGGCACCTCCGGCTCAAGGCGACCTCTACAGAGTCATCTTAGCGCCTTCCCCTTTGGAGGAGTCCTCCAATAATCCCCCTATTTGTGACAATTATAAAAAGCTTGTATAACGATTAGCTTAAATGATGTAGCTGTTGTCGAGAATATTAATAAAAAGAAAAAAGAGAGTACTGAGACTCATTTTTGTCGCTTTCCTGTAAATGTAGCACAATTGCCGCCAAAAAAGACTGCAACCCTATCTGAACATAATTCCCTTTACTACTTCCATGGAATTTGAACCATCCTTCTCGGAGTTACTGCACTAACAATTCTTGCTTATTGTCTTTACATTTCCCCTTATTTACTAGCATTTATTATTTTTACCTCCTCCGTGAGTCAATGCGCCTTCTTCCTTTGCCGCTATAAGGACCTCAAACCATCGTTTGCCTAACATTCATCCTTACTTTTTCCCCTCTTCGCCATGGAACAAACTTCTTAATGGGGCAGCAGCTCTTTTCCTCCTGAGGAAAAGACAGAGGAACAACGCTACATCGCCACTCTGGAGGAACAGGTTAGATACCTGCAGCGACGTTTGAGGGAGGCTTCTACTAGCAACTACTCCCTGTGCCAGCAACTGGCCGTATCTCAAAAGGACTTATCCAAGCACATCTTCATACAACAGTCTTACCTCCGGCAACTACTATGCCAAACCAAGAAACGCAAAGAGGCTCCTTCGGTACCTTTCAATAAAGAACTGTAACACCCTATGAATAAGGGCTTCTTTTGTTATTTTCTTCTTTTGGGGAAGTTGTAATATGTAGCCCTTCCAAAGTAATGAACTTTCTGCAATATAACCTTTCGCCTATATCCTTCCTCGCTTAGCCTCTTTTTTCGGCCTTCCTTCAGCTGTGCCAAACTTTACACCCCTCTTAGATAATACGAACATTAAATAAGCATACAACTTCTTCACCCTTTCATTACGCAGGAATCACATACGCACTTCCACTGCACGAGAATAAAACAATATACAGCTGAGGGCATGCTCATCCCTTCCGTTCCACCACCATACGGGGAAAAAATAATATATAACTGAGGAACGCTTAGTTCTTCCGTTCTGCCACCACACGGGGATAAAATAATAAATAACTGAGGAATGCTCAGTTCTTCCATTCCTCCACCGCACGGAGATAAAATAATAGATAACTAAGGAATGCTCAGTCCTTCCGTTATGCCACCACACGGGGATAAAATAATAGATAACTGAGGAACGCTCAGTTCTTCCGTTCCGCCACCACACGGGGATAAAATAATATATAACTGAGGAACGCTCAGTTCTTCCGTTCCACCACCATACGTGGATAAAATAATAAATAACTTTGGAACGCTCAGTTCTTCCTTTCCTCAACCACACAAGGGTAAAATAATAAATAACTGAGGAAGACTCAGTTCTTTCGTTCCGCCACCACACGGAGATAAAATAATAGATAACTGAGGAATGCTCAGTTCTTCCGTTCCGCCACCACACGGGGATAAAATAATAGATAACTGAGGAACGCTCAGTTCTTTCGTTCCGCCACCACACGGGGATAAAATAATATATAACTAGGGAACGCTCAGTTCTTCCGTTCCACCATGACACGGGGAAAAAATAATATATAACTGAGGAACACTCAGTTCTTTCGTTCCGCCACCACATGTGGATAAAATAATAAATAACTGAGGAATGCTCAGTTCTTCGATTCTACCACCACATGGGGATAAAATAATTGTGACCAATGCCAAACTGCATAAAAAATACGATAATTTAACCCAAGGACCTATCTGCACACTGCCATTATTTCTTCACTCATCTTAAAGTTGGATATCCTCGTCCTTTTTATCATATGAAGACAAGGGTTTTAACAGATAACGGGCCATTAGGGAATAATTCATCATTTCCCCTTTCTCTCGGGGACCATTTTACAGCTTAGTAGCCCAATTAACATTGCAAGCCCATTCAACACCCCTTCTATATAAGACGCTTGATCTTTCCTCTTCTTCATTTTCATCTTCTCTATTTGCCTTTCCGCCTTCTCCAGTTTTTTTATCCTTTTTTCCTTTCCACCGCCATCCTTCTGCATTCCAGTCCCTAACTCCTATACTTCTTTTCTTTTTCCAATATGCAGGATGTATTCCTTCTTCCAACGGGAAATGAGAAAATGCTATCAACAATCTAGGCGGGATGAAGGTCAACAACTAGCGGCGCCACAACATTCGCTCCCTCCCGTAACTTCGTCCATGTCCACCACACCTATCTCGTCTCTCCCTTTTCTTCTTCATTCCTCCAAAACCCCCGTCTCTCCCATTTCAGAGGGGATCATGGTAACCGGTCCATCCTCATCTCTAACGCCGTTCGTAAACCCTAACTTGGCCATCTTTTCCCATTCTATCTTGGGCATTCGCAAGTCGTCTCCTCCCTTATTTCAACCTGAAACTGAGTATAGAGAAGTGGCGCTCCAATGGCTGTCGGCAGCAGAACCTATGGTAGTTGAGATTCCCCCATCGTCACCTTTTCCCGATGCTCATAGCCTGGGGGGCATTCCCCCCCCCCCCCTTTCGGATATAAACAAGGATCCTCCTATTTTCCCCCATTCCAGCGAAGAGCATTCCATCCCAATGCTTTCCATATCTTCTTCACCAAACTCCTCGCCCACCCCGCAACTTCCTTCGGATTCTTCCACCCCTGTCCAACAACAAGCAACATCTGGTTTTCCTCCACATACGTCTATCTCCTTGTTAGTGAAAGCCCTAGAGCCAATCATGTGATGATTGTTGTATGGACTTTATTGTATCATATTCCTATTTATAAAGGCATGGTTATTATATTTACTTGTATTGGTGCCAAATAACTAAATATAATAATGTCCTTGAGTAGTAGGTTCTTATCTATATCAATCGATTGGTTGAATCGATAATGAGATGATATAGAGAACACTACTCTTAATCATTCCTAGTCGAGTATTAACATTCAGGGACAATGTTAATGCATAGAGACTAGCATGTAGGTCAACAAGATGACTTGATCTCACAAGTCATGGATATGAGATATCAAGTTGACACATGGGTATGCATTGGAGAATGTATACTGAATGACCCGCCATGAGAAAGTATCATGGATCGTTATATGAGTGTCATATACTTTCTCATGTGGCTATTAGTATGACTATTAGTCCTTAGACCTGAAGTCACCATGGTTCCCTACATAAGGAGTTGCATACTTTGGCTTTCACAAACGTCCACCCGTAAATGGGTGGACTATAAAGGCGACATCGGGTATGTAATGAATTATGCGGAGGGATGTGAGTGATGTAGATGGGATCTATCCCTCCTATATGACGGGGGTGACATCGATATTCTTGATAGAGTGAGACCACGAAGTGCATGGCCATGCCCAAATGAGTCAATATGAGATATTGAGCTCATTTGATTAGAGTGAGTCTACTTGGAGTTCAAGATTTAGATTGTACCGAGGATGACACGGTCTATGCCTTGATTGGTCAATCTAGATGTCAAGGATAGAGGGACATTGTCACATATTGTGAGAGTCACAATTAGTAGTCACAAAGGTGATGTTGGAGCTCAACATTCTTGTAACTTGGGTAGCAATGATGTGTTGCTAGATACCGCTCATTGCTTATGTTCCTAAATCGGTTTAGGGACATTGCCAACGTTACAAGAACCTATAGGGTCACACACATAAGAGAAATTAGATGGAGATTAGGTTCATATGATGAACCATGAGGATTAGGTTCATGGGATGAACCAAATTGGATTAAGAGTAATCCAAATTAGACTAATTGAGTTAGACTCAAGTTGATTCAAGTGTTGAATGAGTCTAATTGAGATATGATTCATCAAATCAATTTAAATTAATGAATAGAGATTCATTATATTAAATTGACTTGAGTCAAGTGGTTAGATTTGATCAACCATGGGAGATTAGAGGTCAAGTTTGACTTGACTTGAGAGGGAAGATGAAAGGTCAAGTTTGACTTGACCAAATGCCATGTCATGATGATGACTAGGCATGGCCGGCCAATGATGATGCTCCACATCATCATTGACTTTGTCAATTGGTGCCACCTCATGAGGGAGACCAAGGGACATGGGAGTTACATGCATGCATGTAACTCCCTCTCCATAATGTGGCCGGCCAACACTTTAGGGGTTTCATGGGTGAAATTCATTTTGTGTGTAACTCTCCATAACTTCATCTTCTTCCTTGGGAATTTTTCTCTCAAGCTCTCCCTCTCCAACCTCATCTTGCCGAGACACCATAGAGGAGTGCTAGCACACTCAAGTGTCTTTTTCTCCACCTATTGCTTGTGTGGATACCATAGAGGAGTGTGCACTTGACACTCTCGAGTTCCGGCGGACTTTTGGACGAGCGGGATAAGCGAAGGGCGTCGCTACGAGGGTAACGTTCTAACCTCTTAGATCTAAGGTAGATCTAGGATTTTTGTAAGCACATACATGTAATTATAATTTTTATACTTCGCACGGATCCGTGGCCGGGGCTTCCGAGGTTTCCGCAACGCAAAAAGCGGTTTTTGCGGCTCGGGAAATCCCAACAGTGGTATCAGAGCCACGTGCGAAGCATGTATGTGTTTCGTTTTTGTAGTTTTTATATTAGATATAAAAATTACAGATTTATATGTTTCTGTAAATTTTCTTATTTTATAGAATTTTTGGGTATTTTTCTCGTAGAGTCGAAGCAACGAGTGTTGGGACACTCGTAGGCTTCAACCGTCGAGAAAAACTCTCCGAATCGGCGAGTTCTCGCTTTAGGTTTTTGGGACAGTGACTTAAGTCGCTGTAAGATCATTGTAGGGACACTCGCGAAGTTTATTTTGCGAGTAGGGGCGCTGCCCCTATCCCCGAAAGGGGCCATGTCCCGCGATCGCGCCCGGAAACCGCTTAGCGGGACCGTTTCGGAGGGGTGACTCATAAATTCAAAATAAATTAGGAAAAATTATAGAAATTTTCTGTAAAAATACATAATTTAGAATTATGTATAATTCTATGATTGTCATGGCCCAATAACCCAATTGGATTGGATTATGTGTGTTGTAATTCATAATACTACTCGCCTGCGTGCTGCTTTGTGGTCAGGCGTGTTGTAAAGTGTTTCATGACTGCGCTGCCGCACCTATTCTTTTAATATTCTAGTTGTAAAAAGTTTTAGACTCAAATGTAACTCGAGTTTCGTATTTGTAATGTACAAAAATGGAGCGGTGGAAAGTCCACTTGAAGACGAGCTTACGAGAAGGGTGACGACGACACATGGCGGTCAAAGGAAGCGCTTGGAGAAGCCGCTAGCCTTAGGTTGACCGTCCGATCTTCTCATTGGCTTGAGAAGATCGTAGTAGGGCCATGATTATATCACATTTAATGATATATATATATGTTGATATATATATATGTATATTTAATTGATTTTGCTTGTATGTATGTGATGCATGCTAGTAGAAAAATGTTTGTATGTATATGATGCATGCTAGGTTAATTTTCTTGTATGTATATGATGCATGCTAGAATAATTAATGTATGTATATGATGCATGCTAATATAGGATAATAAAGGCCTAAATGCGATAAGATACACATTACGATTAGATTAGATCATAATCGAATCAACTCAAAATGCCTACTGAGCCTTGATACCCATCACTACCTCGATCATTTGTTGTTTGAATCGCCAAAGCAGAGCAACGCATATTATCTTGGTAGGTGCGGAGGGACAATCTTGGTCCCGCCTATCACGACTGGGTTAGAGTAAGCTCAATTAGATTGAGCAAAACTAGTTAACTCAATTGGATCGAGTAGAACTATAGGCATATTCCAATCGGAAAGATAGGTTAAGATCGCATTTACACTAAATCGGGCGATTTAGCCAAAGCTAACTCAAGGTCTTTTGTAAATGTGGGTCTTAATCCTATAAACAAGAGTTGCATAGAGATGTAATCGGTAATGTGTTACCCACCGATCATTAAGTCTTGGGCGATTTAGCCAAAGCTAACTCAAGGCTTAGTATGATGTGGATCTTGTCCCGCAAGAATTATAACTAGTTTGTATGAATCTAGTAAAAGTGGTTTGACCACATCCATAACTCGATTCTACAAAATTCCTATAATTTAGTGGGAGCATCATTTGATTAAAGGCGTAATTAAATGATAAAAGGAATATGATATTAATCCTCTGCATTGTATGTTGTAGATTACTATGTCAACAAACACGAACACTCTCTCTCTGCGATCCGTCCTTGAGAAGGACAAGCTCAATGGAGCAAATTTCCTGGACTGGTACAGGAACTTGAGAATTGTTCTCACCCAAGAAAGGAAGTTGTACGTCCTGGAGCAGCCCATTCCGGAGGCACCTCCTGCCAATGCCTCGCGAGCTGACAAAGATGCTTACAAGAAGCATCATGATGATGCATTAGATGTGTCATGTCTAATGCTCGCGACCATGAACTCTGAGCTTCAGAAGTAACACGAGTTCATGAATGCTTATGATATGGTTGGACATCTTCGTCAACTATATCAAGGACAAGCTAGGCATGAGAGATATGAAGTCTCTAAGGCATTATTTGGGTCCAAAATGCAAGAAGGGACTCCCATAGGTACATATGTACTCAAGATGATTGGGTACGTAGAAAACCTACAAAGGCTGGGATTCCCACTTGGCCAAGAGCTGGCCACTGACCTAATCTTGCAATCTTTGCCACAAGCCTTCAATCAATTTGTCATGAATTATAACATGAATGAAATTGATAAGTCATTGCCTGAAATGCTCAGCATGTTGAGAACTGCTGAGCTTAACCTTAAGAAGGGTAAATCTGACACCATTTTGATGGTGCAGAAGAAGAAAGGCAAGGGCAAGCCTAAAGGTAAGGGAAAGTCCCAAGCCAAGGGCAAAGGCAAAGAACTTAAACCCAAAGGAGGGGTAGCCAAGGAAGGGGCTTGCTTCTTCTGCAAGGAAGCAGGACACTGGAAGCGTAACTGCAAGGCATACCTGGAAGATCTTAATAAGAAGAGAAGTGAGTGGGTATTAGATACCGATGTGCATCTCACATTTGTACCAATGTGGAGAAATAGCAGTAGGCATTGACAAAGGGCGCAGGTGGACCTACGAGTAGGCAATGGAGCAAGGGTTGTCAGCTGCTGGTCAGAGGAACTTATGATCTATCTCGCCTCCGGGCTTGTACTAGAATTAGATGAATGTTGTTATGTGCTGCTTTAACTAAGAACATCATTTCAGTTTCTTGTTTGGATAAGAAAGGATTTTCATTTATAATAAAGAACAAATGTTGTTCAGTTTATTTAAATGATATGTTCTATTGTAGTGCACCTCTAATGAATGGACTCTACTTTCTAGACTTAGAGAGCCCTATCTATAACATAAGTACCAAGAGGTTCAAGTCAAATGAGTTGAACCAAACCTATCTCTGGCATTGTCGCTTAGGTCACATAAATGAGAGTCACTTATCTCAGCTCCATAAGGATGGGCTGCTAGACTCATTTGATTTTGAATCATATGAGACATGCGAGTCTTGCCTTTTAGGCAAGATGACCAAGACTCCCTTTAGTGGACATAGCGAAAGAGCAACAGATTTGTTAGGACTTATACATAGTGATGTATGTGGTCCTTTCAATGTTGTCGCTAGAGGTGGTTCTGTGTACTTCATTACATTTATCGATGACTTCAAGAGATATGGTTATGTGTATCTTATGACATAAATCAATCCTTTGAAAAGTTCAAAGAATTCAAGAATGAAGTACAAAACCAGGCAAGAGTATTAAGATACTGATCGATCGAGGTGGTGAATACCTTAGCCATGAGTTTCGTGACTATCTAGCCGAGTGTGGGATTCTATCCCAACTCACTCCTCCCGAACACCACAAAGGAATGGTGTATCCGAAGGAGGAATCGTACCACTATTAGATATGGTACGATCTATGATGAGTCACAGATCTTCCTATATCCTTTTGGGGATATGCTCGACACATGACCTTTACCCTTAACCGTGTACCATCCAAGGTGTGGTATAAAGACACCATATACGATATGGAGGGGAAAAATCCCAAGATGTCTTTTATGAGGATTTGGGGTTGTGAGGCTTACGCTCGACGCCAAGTCTCGCATAAACCGGGACCCAAATCCGATAGGTGCTATTTTGTTGGATATCCCAAGGATACAAAGGGATATTACTTCTACATTCCCAGTCAGCACAAAGTGTTTGTGGCAAAGACTGGGGTTTTTCTAGAAAGGGATTTTGTTTCTAGAAAAACTAGTGGGAGTACCTTCGATCTTGAAGAAATTCAAGATAAGGACCATAGCACTGAGGCCTTGATGGAGGTTGAACAGGAACCACAAAGTGTTGTGGGTGATGAGGTTGTTGCACAAAGAGTTGTGGAACAACCACCTGTTCAAGTAGACCTACCTCTTCGCGGTCCGATGATAGTGCGTCGTCCTGAGAGATACTCATTTCTCTTGTCTGACCATGATGACGTTATGCTCATTGAGAATGAGCCTACCTCCTATCAGGAAGCTGTGATGAGCCCAGATTCTGAGAAATGGCTAGACACCATGAGATCCGAGATGGAATCCATGTACACTAACCAAGTATGGACTTTGGTTGATCCACCTGAAGGGGTCAAACCCATTGGGTGTAAGTGGGTCTTTAGGAGAAAGACTGACAAGGATGGACTTACGCATACCTATAAGAGTCGATTGGTGGCTAAAGGTTTCAAGCAAATTCATGGTATTGACTATGATGAAACCTTTTCTCCAGTGGCGATGTTTAAGTCCATTCGGATCTTGCTTGCTATTGCAAAGATACCACGATTATGAGATCTGCAGATGGATGTCAAAACCGCGTTTGAATGGAAACTTACTCGAGGATGTGTACATGACACAACCCGAGGGTTTTGTAGATCCACAAAGATATCGGGAAGGTATGCAAGCTGCAAAGGTCCATTTATGGGCTAAAGCAAGCTTCTCGGAGCTGGAATCTTCGATTCGATGATGCGATCAAACAGTTTGGTTTCATCAAGAATGAAGATGAACCCTGTGTCTACAAGAGGGTTAATGGGAACACATTTGTGTTCCTTGTACTGTATGTGGATGACATACTACTCATTGGGAATGACATCCCTTCGCTACAGTCTGTGAAGACTTGGCTGGGGACGTGCTTCTCAATGAAGGACTTAGGTGAAGCAGCCTATATTCTAGGCATCAAGATCTATAGAGATAGATCTAAGAGATTGCTTGGCCTAAGTCAGAGTACATACATCGATTGACAGTATTACTTGGTATGCAGAATTCCAAGAAAGGACTTCTGTCGATGTCACATGGTGTGAGTCTTTCGAAGACTCAAAGTCCCTCTTCTAGAGAGGAGAGAGACCGCATGGATAAGATCCCTTACGCATCTGCTATAGGATCTATCATGTACGCCATGCTGTGTACTCGTCCTGATGTCTCGTATGCTTTGAGCATGACGAGTAGATACATGATCCGTGAGCGCCATCGATAGTACTAAGAATATTCTTAAGTACTTGAGAAGGACTAAAGAATATTTCTTGATATTTGAGGCGATTAAAGGGTTACAATGATGCGACTTTCCAAACCGACTGTGATGATTATAGATCGCAATGTGGTTCGTGTTTTGCTTGAATAGGTAGCACTGTGAGCTGGAAGAGTTCCAAGCAGGACACAGTTATTGATTCTACAACAGAGGCCGAATATATCGGTGCTTCCATCTCATTCGTGAGATTGTCGATCGAGGAGATGTGAAGATTTGCAGAGTACCCACAGAGGCTAACATCGCAGATACCTTGACCAAGGCTTTGGCACAGAAAAAGCATGATGGTCACACTAGGTCATTGGGTATTAGATACTACGGTGATTGGCACTAGTGCTAGTGGGAGATTGTTAGTGAAAGCCCTAGAGCCAATCATGTGATGATTGTATGGACTTTATTGTATCATATTCCTATTTATAAAGGCATGGTTATTATATTTACTTGTATTGGTGCCAAATAACTAAATATAATAATGTCCTTGAGTAGTAGGTTCTTATCTATATCAATCGATTGGTTGAATCGATAATGAGATGATATAGAGAACACTACTCTTAATCATTCCTAGTCGAGTATTAACATTCAGGGACAATGTTAATGCATAGAGACTAGCATGTAGGTCAACAAGATGACTTGATCTCACAAGTCATGGATATGAGATATCAAGTTGACACATGGGTATGCATTGAGAATGTATATCTTGAATGACCCGCCATGAGAAAGTATCATGGATCGTTATATGAGTGTCATATACTTTCTCATGTGGCTATTAGTATGACTATTAGTCCTTAGACCTGAAGTCACCATGGTTCCCTACATAAGGAGTTGCATACTTTGGTTCACAAACGTCACCCGTAAATGGGTGGACTATAAAGGCGACATCGGGTATGTAACAAATTATGCGGAGGGATGTGAGTGATGTAGATGGGATCTATCCCTCCTATATGACGGGGTGACATCGATATTCTTGATAGAGTGAGACCACGAAGTGCATGGTTATGCCCAAATGAGTCAATATGAGATATTGAGCTCATTTGATTAGAGTGAGTCTACTGAGTTCAAGATTTAGATTGTACCGAGGATGACACGGTCTATGCCTCGATTGGTCAATCTAGATGTCAAGGATAGAGGGACATTGTCACATATTGTGAGAGTCACAATTAGTAGTCACAAAGGTGATGTTGGAGCTCAACATTCTTGTAACTTGGGTAGCAATGATGTGTTGCTAGATACCGCTCATTGCTTATGTTCCTAAATCGGTTTAGGAACATTGCCAACGTTACAAGAACCTATAGGGTCACACACATAAGAGCAATTAGATGGAGATTAGGTTCATATGATGAACCATGAGGATTAGGTTCATGGGATGAACCAAATTGGATTAAGAGTAATCCAAATTAGACTAAGTGAGTTAGACTCAAGTTGATTCAAGTGTTGAATGAGTCTAATTGAGATTTGATTCATCAAATCAATTTAAATTAATGAATAGAGATTCATTATATTAAATTGACTTGAGTCAAGTGGTTAGATTTGATCAACCATGGGAGATTAGAGGTCAAGTTTGACTTGACTTGAGAGGGAAGATGAAAGGTCAAGTTTGACTTGACCAAATGCCATGTCATGATGATGACTAGGCATGGCCGGCCAATGATGATGCTCCACATCATCATTGACTTTGTCAATTGGTGCCACCTCATGAGGGAGACCAAGGGACATGGGAGTTACATGCATGCATGTAACTCCCTCTCCATAATGTGGCCGGCCAACACTTTAGGGGTTTCATGGGTGAAATTCATTTTGTGTGTAACTCTCCATAACTTCATCTTCTTCCTTGGGAATTTTTCTCTCAAGCTCTCCCTCTCCAACCTCATCTTGCCGAGACACCATAGAGGAGTGCTAGCACACTCAAGTGTCTTTTTCTCCACCTATTGCTTGTGTGGATACCATAGAGGAGTGTGCACTTGACACTCTCGAGTTCCGGCGGACTTTTGGACGAGCGGGATAAGCGAAGGGCGTCGCTACGAGGGTAACGTTCTAACCTCTTAGATCTAAGGTAGATCTAGGATTTTTGTAAGCACATACATGTAATTATAATTTTTATACTTCGCACGGATCCGTGGCCGGGGGCTTCCGAGGTTTCCGCAACGCAAAAAGCGGTTTTTGCGGCTCGGAAAAACCCAACACTCCTCTCTTTCTTCTCCAATTTATTCAAGTCTTTTAGTGAGGGCTTTACTGTTAGGGATCGATATGGCCGGCTAGAGGGGGGTGAATAGCCCTCGTACGTTGGACGTCGTAAATTGCTCGTCTACAAAACGTTAGCGCAAGCGGAATATACAAATACAAAGCAAAAGACAAGCAAGATATAAGCAAGCAATACAAACACTGAGATATAACGTGGTTCACGGCTACGCCGCTAATCCACGGTCCGATTCGTCCACGGTGAATCACTCCGCCAAAACCAATCACTATCGGTCTCTCCTTTGCACAAAGCTAGGTGGAGGTAACCTTTACAACCAAGATCACTCTTCTTACAATAGGATTGAAGTAAAGACAAGTAAGAAGAGTTTAGAGCTTGTGGGGCACTAGGAAGATCGTTTGAAGTATGAGCATTAGCCTCTCAAAGGCTTATACCCTCTCTTTTTATAGAGAGGGCTAACTTCTTCCCGTTTGCCGCCATCAGTCGACTGCCGCCCTTGGCAGTCGACTGCCGTCACTACAACGGCCTCCGAACACGTCGGATCCCGACCGTTGTAGTCCAACTCTGGTCGGCACCGATGGACCTCATCGATCGTGCTACGCCTCCGTAGTCGACGCCGATGGCTACGAACGTTCGCGGTCGAACCCTTATTGACGATCGGCCGCCTTGTCGATCGGCCGATTGTCTTAGCGATCGCGCCCACGTATGGCGATCGATCACGCCCTGATCGATCCGATCGTATACGGTCGAACTCACTCGATTCGAGCGATCGCGCCATGACATGGCGATCGGTGGTGTCGAAAAACCCATCCGACACTTGGCCAAATGGCCAAGTTTCACCTAAGAGCTACCCTTCCCGGGTTACAATCGCTCCTCTCATTTCTGAGTCCTCGCTGAGTTCTCTTCGTTCTCGGCCACGTCCCTCGCGGCAAGATCAGCGCACGACTGCAATGCTCCTTCGCGTCTCTTGCCTCAAGTCTACTTCCTCCGGCTTCACTCCAAGCTTCGTCCGCGGTCCCTCGGATGCTCCAAGTGCACGGCTTCGCAGCTATCCTTCACCGACTCAAGGCACGAGTCATGAGATGTGAAACTCGCCACGGCTCCATGTGCGAATTAAGTCCTCGCATTTACTTCAACGCATATATCATATCATATCAAACTAACTTAAACCCTTTGCCACACCATCAAAACCATATCACGGCAAGAGATTGCCCTAACAATCTCCCCTTTGATGTGTGTGGCAATCCGCTTGCTTAGGTAAAACATTTGATATAAATTCTAAGGTAAGAAAGCATGTAAAGATAAACATGATATAGCAACATGCAACTCCCCTTAATCCATGAAACTCTCCATGCAAATTTTCTCCCTATCATATATTTCTCCCTACAATATATTTCTCCCCTAAAGTGATTAACTTAAACATACTTATTTCTCCCCTTTGACACCATCAAAAAGATTAACACTAAGTTATAAGCTCATGGCATCAAGTATAATGGAGGGAAAATATGTTAAGTTGATTTAAAATTGGGTACCACTTGTTGATGGCATCAAGTATATTTCTACCACTTGTAGGAGGTTTATAAACTGAATTCGCCTTCAATATTCTGATTTATAGCCACCAATGATCGCTCAAGATGGCAATGATCGCACAAAGGAATCCAAATTTCTGATTTTCTGGACGAAATTCAGAAATGCATTATAAATTCCAGAAAATTTGAAAAATCATGAAATTTGGGGAACATATTTCTTTTAAGTAGATCTATCAATGAAAAATAGTTTTTCATGAAAACTCATTATATTTTCTTGTTTTTGCCAAAAATCCAAAAGCTCTAAAAATTACTAGGTTTTTGATCATTCTAGTATCAAGTTAGCTACCTAGTTTTGCATCCAATTGTTTCAAAACATGAATACATGTATTTTTGGGTAAGAAATTGTTTTGAAAACATATGAAATATCCAACCATGATCTTTGGGCAATATGTCTATGAATTAAACATAAGCCTTCCCCATGATTGGTCTATTATTGCTATTTTGATACTTTAAATGACCATCTAAATGCCATAGGCATTAGTGGACATTTGTATCATCCTTATATCTCACCCATGCTAAGTTTGCAATCAAGTTAGCCTATAGTAAGTGTGAGATGCATCCTAGGGGGTATTTGTATATACTTAACCCATATATTCATGCAATTCTATCATGGTTAAGTATCAACCTAACATCCTACATGATCATAATGACATATATCAATCAATTCTACATTATGATCATGAAACTCATGTTTTCATCAAATTATAGTCATGCATTAGGTATTATGTGATGATAATAAACAAATTATCACCTAAGGCATGATTCAAACCTATTTCTCATGATAACGTAAATATCAAAACATAAATCATGATTGTAAATATACATAGGAATTACAACAATCACCATGATTTAAGCATTATTACCTATTTATGGGTACGTTATCATCACCCAACACTATCTAAAAAATGTTGTCCCGTCATCCTAAGTCAACCAAAATATGATATAGGTCCAGTTCATATGGTTGACTACCCTAGGGGTTTTCTAACCCTTAAGGATGGATTTTGGAACCCAAAATAAATTCTTTCCTATTGGGTTCACTAAAAACTCCTTGGGGATCCATTTCCTAGCTATTGCTTTCTTTTTATCTTGTCCCCTAGCTATTAGGCATTTATAGGCCTTCTCATTTTTCTTCTCTTTGTATCCTAGGCCTTTCTTGTTAAAACTTGCCCTTTGGCTCCCTAAGATCATATTTAAGGTGTTGGAGCCTATAGTGAATTTCTCTAGGGCTTTTGTTAAATAATCCACCTTTTCCCTTAAAGCCCTATTTTCATTTATACATGCATCACTAACATCTAAAGGCATATAAAGGTCATGTGAGCATGCTTCATCTAAGCTAGAAGAAATATTATCATTTAAGCATGCCCTTTCTAATTTTTGTTCTAATTCCTTAATTTGTTCAAGCATGCATTTATTTTTCTTCTTTGCCCTAAATAAATCCTTAGTTAAACTAGAAACCATGGAAACTATCTTATGGGGTGAGAGATTCGTTACCATAGTTTCCATGTCCTCTTCTTCTTCGGATGATGAGGATGTGGAGGCTCCCCCTTCACTTGAGCTTTCCCCACTTGAGCTTGATCTTTCATTTTCGGAGGAAGAGCAATCCAAGTCATCAAAGGCCATCAAGGCCAAATTGGTGACAAAAGCATTCTCCTCATCCGATGATGAGGAGGAGGATGAGGATGGATCATCCCAAGTCCTTGCCTTGAGAGCCTTAGCCTTTCCCTTCTCCTTTGTTTTCTTCTCCTCTTCCTTCTTTTTCTTGCTCCCCTTTTTCTTCTTTTCTTCTTTCTTTTTCCTTTCTTCCTTGCCCTTGTTTAGGAGAGGACAATTGTCCCTTATGTGCCCTTCTCCTTGGCAATTATAGCATATGACCTTCCCCCTTGGTCTTCTATTCCTATCATTAGATTTATCAAATCTAAAATTCTTAAATGCACGTCTTACCCTCCTTACCATATAGGCTTCTTCGGTGCTATCCATGGAGGAGGAGGAAGACGCTTCGTCATCGGAGGAGGAGGGGATTTCCATCTTCTTCTTCCCCTTACTTGCCAATAATGCTACTCCTCTTGACGGTTGAATTCTAGGCTCCTCTTGTATTCCTTCAAGCCTAGTTTCGTGGAGCTCCATTGTTGAGAAAAATTCCTCCAAGGTACTTACTTCCAAGTTCTTGGAGATGTAGAACGAATCCACCATGGAGCTCCATTTTGAGGACCGGGGAAAGGCATCTATGGCCTTCATTACCATATCCCGGTTTGATAGCTTCTCACCTACACTTGTTAGCCCAATTAAAATTTCTTTAAACCTAGAGTGTAGTGAGGTTACCTTTTCTCCCTTTTCTAGTTTTATATTGGATAATTGGGAGCGGAGGAGGTCTCTCCTTGCTAGCTTGGCCTCGGATGTGCCTTCATGGAGTTCTATAAGCTTCTCCCACATCTCTTTGGCGCTAGCACATTCTCCGATCCGGTTGATCTCTTGTTGAGGGAGCACATTGTAGAGATGGTGCTTGGCTTTGGAGTTTGCAAGGTGCTCCTCTCTTTGCCTCTTGGTCCACCTAGATTTCTCTATTGGTTTCACTTCTTCATCCCTAGGCAAAACGAAACCGGATTCCATTGTAATCATTATATCAAAATCCGTTTCGAAAAATACCTCCATTCGCTTCTTCCACCAAGCGAATTCTCCTTCAAACTTCGGAGGATGGATGTTGGAGCAGGCCATTTTTGATGTAGGGCTTGTTGCGGCGGTTAGTCCGGTGACAAGCAACCTCTGCTCTGATACCACTTGTTAGGGATCGATATGGCCGGCTAGAGGGGGGTGAATAGCCCTCGTACGTTGGACGTCGTAAATTGCTCGTCTACAAAACGTTAGCGCAAGCGGAATATACAAATACAAAGCAAAAGACAAGCAAGATATAAGCAAGCAATACAAACACTGAGATATAACGTGGTTCACGGCTACGCCGCTAATCCACGGTCCGATTCGTCCACGGTGAATCACTCCGCCAAAACCAATCACTATCGGTCTCTCCTTTGCACAAAGCTAGGTGGAGGTAACCTTTACAACCAAGATCACTCTTCTTACAATAGGATTGAAGTAAAGACAAGTAAGAAGAGTTTAGAGCTTGTGGGGCACTAGGAAGATCGTTTGAAGTATGAGCATTAGCCTCTCAAAGGCTTATACCCTCTCTTTTTATAGAGAGGGCTGCCCTTGGCGATCGCGCGGCCTCCGAACACGTCGGATCGTTGTAGTCAGCGGAACTCTTGGCGATCGTGATGGACCTCGCCGATCATTCGCCTCATCAATCGGCCGCGATCGGCTCACGAGCGATTAATGGCCGAACCCTTATTGACCCGATCATCGCCTTGGCCGATCGTGATATCTGCGATCGGCGGCCCGCGTATGGCGATCATTGCGGCCTGATCGATCGATCGTATACGGTCGAACTCACTCGGCTTCGAGCGATCGCCATGACATGGCGATCGTGGTGTCGAAAAACCCATCCGACACTTGGCCAAATGGCCAAGTTTCACCTAAGAGCTACCCTTCCACTGGGTTACAATCGCTCACTCTCATTTCTGAGTCCTCGCCTTGAAGTTCTCTTCGTTCTCGGCCCGCGTCCTCGCGACGCATCGGCGCCGCGGCTCTGCAATGCTCGCCGTGTCTCTTGCCTCGAAGTCTACTTCCTCCGGCTTCACTCCAAGCTTCTCGTCCGCGGTCCCTCGGATGCTCCAAGCGCGGCTTCAGCTATCCTTCACCGACTCAAGGCACGAGTCATGAGATATGAAACTCGCCACGGCTCCATGTGCGAATTACTAAGTCCTGCACGACTTCAACGCACATATCATATCAACATATCAAACTAACTTAAACCCTTTGCCACACCATCAAAACCATATCACGGCAAGAGATTGCCCTAACATTTACTTGCAGTCTCCTCTACCTTTTTGACTGCCCCCGTACCACGTTTCTTTCCCTTCCCTGTTATCTCTGTTGGGATGTATACTGAAAAGTCTATCTTTAGTATGAACATCTTTATTTTGAAATATGAATAACATGATCATTGTTTGCATATTTATGGTGATGCATATTGTCTAATACATTACATTGTAGATAACATGGTATGTGGTGTCACACGAGAGATCATGTTATCGGCTCCTTGTAAAGTATAAGTAAAGGCTCACAACCGAGATGGTTTTGGACAAACCATTGGTATAGTTGTAGTGTGATTTGGTATTGGTTTGTCTTGACCATAGAATCACACTAGTACACTTTGTGTGTATAGAGAAGGACCGACTTAGAGGTGATTCGATTTATTGCTAACTACATAATCGAACTGGACCTCAGATATTATATTGTACATGCTCTTAATCCCGATATAATAACGAGCACATATACTTAATATCCATTTCTTTGATTTACCAATGGGCGAGATTTATAGATTAAATCGATAGGCTCGGTAAGTTGGGAAATGATATTATTTATATGGTGTGTCGTTGATTATAGGAGGAAATCGTGTCCTATATATTAGGATGATGATGTCCCCTTGAGGAGCTCATAAGGTTCATCATGTAAACCCTGTAGGTGGACTTGGTCCGACATGATGATAAGGTTGAGTGGTACTACTCATGGAGTTAGATGTTGATTAATTAATGGTCAGTAAATTAATTAATCAACGGACATTCGAGATCTTAAATATGGGGAGAAAAATGTACATATAATATATGGAGCCCATATTAACTTATGGGGGTTGGTGAGGTAGATCAATGATAATTCTTTAGTGGATTGGATTATCATTAATGGATCGGACATTATGTGGGCTTGATCCATTGGGTGGCTAAGATCCAACTCCTCCTCATGGTCCCTATTGTAGCCTATTAATACCTCATGAAGCCTAGATCCAATGGATGAAAACAAAACTCTAGATCCAATGGTAGAGATTAAATCTCTAGATCCGACGGTTGAGATTAAATCTCTAGATCCGATGGTTGAGATTAAATCCCTAGAACCAATGGTGGAGATTAAAACAAGGCTTATCCCTAATTCTATAAAAGGAGTCTTTAGGGTGGGCGGCAACAAGGAATTCCAATTGAGATAGGATTAGGGTTTGAAGGCTTGGGCGACACCAAATAAGGAAATTATTTCCTTTCTTCTTCTTCTTCCTTGGTGGCCGGCGCCCATCTCTTTCTTCCGTCCGTTGGCCAGCATCAAAACCTAGTCCTTCTCCTCTCCTTGTCCCATGGAAACAAGGCTTAGGGTCTTCCCTTGGACCACTTGGCCGGCAACTATCTTCATCATCTTCTCCTTGTTGGCCAGTAGCAAGCACCTAGGTTGGTGTTTGTTAGTTGGCTAAAGGAAGGAGAAGGGTTTTGTTTCTTAGTCTTCCTCTTGTTCGGAGCGAGCAAGGAAGGAAGATTGGTGATCTAGGAGCTTCAACTTTTGATAGATCGTCACCCACACGACGTCCAAAAGGAGGAAGGATATACAATAGAAGACCAAGAGGTATACCGTTTGTTTATATTCTTTTGTAAGTTGTCTATATTTGTTCTTCAATTATATGAATGTTATATATATTCTGTTTTGTGGCTAAATATACTTGGACCCCGAATATAAACACAAAAGCCGGCGATCCGTACATCGTCTATTTCGTGGCTATTCATAGAATAGAGGTTGGTAGCTTGAACAACAAGTTTGTTCAAGTGACTACTCTAATCGAATAGCACGACGATGAAACAGTTGCTTGGGTAATCCCTCTTGTCAAGGATAAATTTTTTTATCTGGGAACATCGATGGGATCGCCATGAACAAGTGACTAAGTTGAAGTGGGAAGCGAAGTTTCCTACCTTCAAGTGGTATCAGCACTTCAGTTCCAAAGGCAAAACCTTCAATCTCTTCCCCTTCTAAACCTTTAACACAGCCTACCATTTCCACCTTCCCTTTGCCCCTTATGAGCGAACCTCCCCTACTAGTGTCATCTATTCCCTCCTCTTCAAACCGCGGGCTTCAAATTATGAACTTGGAAGAATTGACTCCCAGGATGGAAAGTTTAAGGCATGTTCTGGAATTGGTAAGCCCCTTACAATGGCTCCGCTAACTCTTTTGGGTTTTTAACTCCTCCCTCATCAACAAATTTCAGGCCATAATGAACTACCAAAAGTTGGATCGCTCCCTCGCTCAATATCGAGCTCAATTCCTGCATCAAGCTCAACAATATCTGGAGGATAAACTGCTACGGAGCACCGGGAGCACCTTCTCTTACAACAACTGAAACAATGCCAGGACTGGCTATCAGAGGCTCACCTCCAGCAACCAAAGGATACCAAGACCATAGCGGCATTACAAGCACAGTAACAGGCTCACACATAACTGATATCCACTCGATAGGGCCCTCAGCAGGAACAAGCTGATGTAGTAGTCTCCTGTTCTCAAGAATTGGTTAACCTTAAGGAGCAAATAGCTGAGATCCTCCATGAAAAACAAAAGGATTCTGAACTCATTGCAAGCTTGCGGGTTCGACACCAAAGAGCGAAGGACAAAATATGGGATCTCCGCACCTGCTTATACAAGGAGCTACAAGAAAACTCCTCCTTAATAACTTCTAGGGCACATGCTCATGCCCGTATATGCAGGCAAGAAACATTCCTCCAGAGGCTGGGCAGTGAGCTTGTCCGCACCAGATCCTATACAGAGGATGTAGAGGGAATTTTAGCTTCGATACGCCAGAACATGATGGATATGACGAGTCTCCTTCAGCTTGACCAAACCTCTCGAGCGGATGACATTTCAGTTCCGGTGGATGCTATTATGGAAATATCCCGGCGTTATAGCGAAATGCGTCAATCTCTCCTAGAGCATCAAGAGAAATGTCATAGGCTTCACCAAAATCGAAGTCCTGACAACCCAAGCCGACGTGAACGACTAATAGCCCTAATGCGTGTCACCTACCAAGATGGATTTAATGAAGTAGTTCGGCAGTATGCGGACCAAGGATTACCCCCTGCAAACCACCTTGCTCTTTCCTTGCACTAGGAAACCAGCTTTCGATGTTATCCTCCCGATCGTTTTAGACTATAACTTGATGTATTGCTTCGGGACATAGCATCTTCTTTATCTTCTTTTCTTTTCATAGCCCACCAAAGAGAATTTAATGTTAATGTAAATGATTCATCAATCGTATTTGTGTTTGCCATACATCTAATGACATAGCGAGTTGTCAAATACATTTCCCAAGAAACTTCTTAATTCTTTTTTCCATCCACCCTCCCTTACACAGTATAATAATATTTCAAGTGTACAACGTTCCAGGGTCGAGGGAGTTCCTTTCCTTGATGATCTTTCAAATAATATGCTGATCCTGCCACACGGCGCATCATTTCGTAGGGTCCTTCCCAATTCGGAGCTAACTTTTCAGGATCTCCCGCGGGATTAACTTTATGCAGAACCAAATCCCCTTCTTGAAATCGTCGGGGCATCACCCTTTTGTTAAAGGCTTATTGTACCCTCCGTTTGTAAAATTCTGCTCGCCTTCACGCATGTTCCCTTTTTTCTTCCACCAAGTCCAGCTCAGTGCCCCGAATGATTTGGTTCTATTCCGGCTCATAAACTTCCACACGAGCGCTACTTAAAAGGGACTCCATCGGGATGACGGCCTCCGTTCCATATACTAGGCTGAAAGGGATTTGCCCATTGCAGTTTTTGGCGTGGTTCGGTAGGCCCACAAGATCCCTGGCAATTCCTCCACCCAGTTTCCTTTCTGAGCCCCCAGTTTGGTCTTCAATCCTTGGATAAGGATTCTATTAGTTACTTCGACCTGCCCGTTAGCTTTAGGTTGAGCTACCGAAGTAAAAGCTTGCTGGATAATAAGACTTCGACACCATTCCTTGATCTTCTTGCCCTGGAACTGTCGCCCATTGTCACTAACTAACCTCCGGGGAATACCATACCGGCAGACAATACTCTTCCACAGGAATTGTATCATAGCATGCTCAGTGATTTTGGCGAGGGACTCTGCTTCTACCCACTTAGAGAAGTAATCCACAGCCACCAATAAGAATTTTTTCTGCAAAGGTGACACAGGCATGGGACCCACTATATCCATCCCCCACTGATCGAAAGAGCATGAAGTAATGACAGCTTTCATTAATTTAGCCGATCGTTCGGACTGGTTGCTATGCTTCTGGCAGGCCGAGCAGATTTGCACTATAAGAGCTGCATCTTGTTGGAGGGTGGGCCAAAAGTATCCGACTAATAAGACTTTCCTTGCCAAAGCTCTCCTTCCCAAGTGATTGCTGCAGCAACCTTCGTGGATTTCCCGGAGCACCCATTCAACATCTTCTTTTCCCAAACACTTCAATAGGGATCATCCAAAAGATGTCTTATACAAGTCTCCGTTTAGGATGGTGAATTATTTTGCTCTATTCATTAAAACAGATGTCGCCCCTCTTTCTTCTGGGACCTTTCCTTACTGTAGATAAGTTATAATGTCAGTCCTCCAATCAGGGATCGGATCCGGTTCGGGTATGGTCCCCTCCACATTGTATATCACCAGAGAAGTAGGGACTTCCACACAAACCGTTTCAAGCTACTTCACCCCTTCCATTGCGCTGGCCAACCGAGCCAACTCATTCGCCTTCCCATTGTTCTCCCTCGGAATTTGCTTTAAGAGGACTTGGTGAAAATGAGCCTTTTCTTTCTCGAAAGCCTTCAAATATTTTTTCAATCTCTCTTCCCGAACTGTGAAAGAGCCCTGAAGTTGTGATACCGCCATCTGGGAATCCAAATGGATTATAATGAAGGTTGCCCCTATAGCTCGGGCAGCTTGCAACCCTGCTAAAATAGCTTCATATTATGTTTCATTGTTGGACGCCCGATATCCTAGGCGCACAGCAATGCGAGTTTCTTCTCTCTTAGGGGATATTAATAGGACTCCCACCCCGCTGCTTGCAGATCCAGAAGAACCGTCCACAAATACATTCCATGCTTCTGATCCCTCTCCTTTTGCCGATGAGCTATTTTCTGAACCAACAGGTACTTGAGCTAGAAAATCAGTTAGAGCCTGAGCTTTGATAATGGTTCGGGGTTGGTAGTGAATGTCATATTCACTTAGTTCCACTACCCATTTAGCCATTCTCCCAGAAAAAATAGGCTTATTAATCACCTTGCCTAATTCACTGTGAGTTAGAACATTAATGGGATGAGCTAGAAAGTATGGTCTCAGCTTACGGGCTGTCAAGACTAGAATATAAGCCAACTTCTCCAGCTCCGTGTAACAGGATTCCGCCCCTTTCAGGATATGGCTGGTATAATAGATAGGTTGTTGCTGAGAGCCCTCTTGCTTCAACAAGACTGAACTAATGGCTCCTTCTGAAATAGCTAAATACATCCATAATGGCTTTCTGGCCACTGGCTTGGCTAACAACGAAAGTCCAGCTAAATACTTCTTCAGCTCTTGAAAGGCTTGCTCGTAATGATCATCCCATTGAAATTTAGTAGCCTTGCGTAAAATCCAAAAGAAAGGTAGCCCCTTATCCGCTAATCTGGCTATAAACTACGCCAGGGAGACAATTCTCCCTACTAGCTTTTGAGTCGCTTGCAAATTAGTGGGTGACTTCATATTGCATAATGCCTGCACCTTATCCGGGTTAGCCTGCAATCCCTTCTCAATTACAATATATCCCAAAAAAAATTCGCTCTTCACCCCGAACAAACATTTTTTAGGATTCAGCTTCATGTTATATCGCCTCAAGGTAGCGAAAGTTTCATCTAGATCCTTAATCAAATCCCGAGTGGTTTTTGATTTGACCAGGATGTTGTCCACATAAACATCCATATTTTTCCATTTTTCTCTGCAAAGATTTTATCCATGAGCCACTGATATGTAGCCCCTGCATTTTTTAGGCCGAAGGGCATTACCACCTAAGCATATTGTTGGATCGATCGGATCGCTAGAGGGGGGTGAATAGCGATAGAAATTTTTTGTTAAAACGCGAGTAGACACAGCGGAAGATAAAAACAAAAATAGAGACAATAGACACAAAGGTTTTACTTGGTTCGTAGCCAAAGGCTACTACTCCAAGGCCCTAGTGGTCCTTGACCACGTACGGAGGGCAAACTACTAAAAAGCTCCTCCTCGTTGGAGGTAGGAGTTAGACGGATACACAAGATGATAAAAGCTCAAGGTAGAGGGACACTCCCCCTCTCCTTGATATGATTTAAAGCTCGAAATAAGAACAACTTATAAACTGAAATATGATTCAAACTTTCGTTACCGACGACTTCAAAGGATGGAGGTTGAAGCTCTAGTCATCATCTCGGCAGCGCTTCATCATAGGGATGTCGGAGAGTCGGAGCGTATCGGAAGCACTTGGAAGCTTTTTAATTGATGAAAAACCCTAAGACAAGCCCTCGTTTTATAGCCTTTGAGCCCCTCATCGAATGGGTCTTCAACCAATCACAAATGGACACAAAAACTCCTTGAAATGGGGTGATAAGCCTTGACTCCTCGAATCTGATCATTGACCATCACGATCCGATGGCCATCATCACGATCCGATGGCGACATCGAGTCGACCTTCGCAATGATCGATTGATGGCGGTCGAGTCCTCAAGTGAGATCGATGCTTGCTACAAGTCAAAGTTAGCTCAACAAAAACATAATTTCGACGGTCGTCGACCGTCCGATCTCGACCTAGACCATCTATAGGATGTCTTTGGTTGGATCTACGCTTAAGATCATCCCCATAACGAGGATACAACCTCACTTACGCTCGTACACACGAGCTTACCTCGATACTTGTTGCTTTTGCTTTCGGCCTTCCACTCGATTCCTTTGGCTCCCTCCGAAGTCACTCGAGTGTCGCCCGACCACCGCGACTTCCTCTGGGTGTCGCTAGCCTTCAGCTCCAGCTATAGCAATCTTCTGCACACTCGATTCAACTCATGAGATAACGACATGAGCTTAACTTTATATCGTTTGCTATAATCAAAACTCAGGTTCGACTTAGGTGCCTACTGCACCAACACATATAACCCTCCTACCATTACAAAACTAACCCTCTTTTGATCTTCTTAAGCCAGTGGTATCTGATGATATCCTTGGTAAGCATCCATAAAGGACATCACCTCATATCCTAGCGTAGAGTCCACCAACTTATCAATGCGAGGCAAGGGATAGCAGTCTTTAGGGCATGCTTTATTTAAATCACAGAAGTCAATACACATCCTCCACTGCCCAAAGGGCTTGGGGACCAGGACTACATTGGAGACCCACTCGAGGAATTGAATTTCTTTCACATGACTTGCTTTAAATAATTTATCTACTTCTTCAGCTATCACCTTGTCCTTTTCGAGTCCAAAATGTCACCGCTTCTGTTGGATGGGTCGGACTCCTCCGGTAATGTTGAGGTGATGTTCGGCAATGTGAGCGTCGATTCCCATAAGATGATGCACATCTCCTGTGAAAATGTCTTCATTCTTCTTTAGACATGCCACCAGCTCCTCTTTGGCCTCCAGCTACTGTGCTACCCGAGTGGCCTTTCCGGGAGCTATCTCCACCAGCTCTCCTTCTTCTATTTTCTCCGCTTTGGGGGGAGATTCTTCCAGCACGTAGACGTCCGAAATCACGATGGCTTTCCCCTTGAGGTCATTGGTTCGGGCCTTCTTTTGGTCATCCCTGACCATTTGCACATAGCAGCTCCTTGCAGCCTTCTGCTCGCCTCTGACCTCTCCAATCAGTTGCCCGACCGGAAATTTCACCTTTTGGTGATACGGAGAAGCCATCGCTTGAAAAATGGAAAGGAAGGGGTGACCCAGAATTGCATTATAGGTGGACTGAGCATCCACAATAAGAAAAGGAACTATATTAGTTTTTTGGCTGGGCTTTTTGCCCAGAGTTAGGGGCAATGAAATCTTCCCTGTGGGGTGGACCACATGTCCCACAAACCCAAAGAGGGGTGTGGCCACATCTTCTAGCTGGGTGTTTCCCAGCTGCATCTATCAAAAGGCCTCCTGGAAGAGGATGTTGATAGAAATCCCCGAATCAACTAGTACCTTGGCCACTTCATAGTTGGCTAGGGAAATACGGATCACCAAAGCATCCGTGTGAGGCAGTAGCACGCCTCGGAGATCTTCTGGTCCGAACGAAATCGACAGCGTGGTCTGGATAGCCTGATCAGTGATTATAGCAAGGCTCTCCATGTGACGGGCGTATGATTTTCGTGCTCGGTTGGAATCCCCTTCAGTGGGTCCTCCTGCAATAACGTGAATAACCCCCCATGTGGGGACATTATTCATATCAGATGTGGGGCCCTCACCTGATGGGACCCCTTATGAGATAACCTCCTAGGCCAGAGTCTGAGGGTCCGGAGGAAAAGTCACCTGCGGCCGTTGGTTATATGGCCCCGGACGAGCCACATTGGGTCATTGGCCTCGCCGTGCCGGTCCTCCAGTCTGAGGCTGCAGCTGTGGGTAAGCGGCTCGGAGGCGCTCCAGTTCTTCTTACAATTTGAAACATTGACCACTAGCGTGGCTGTATTCCATATGGTACTGGCAAAAGAATGGGGTGGGAGGGTTGTGAGGCACTCCCTTATACCCCGTTGGCCACTAGAGAAGACCTTGCTGGTCATAGAATTCTATCTCCCACTCCTTCCAAGTCCTCCGGGAAGGGACAACATAGGTGGCCATGATCTACAATGGTTGTGTGGGGCGAGCGCCCTGTAGCAATAATCAAGCCTGGGAGCCTTCGGTAGAAAGGGTCATGCATATTCCCATCTGGGAGGTGCTCGAGGAGCGACGGAGCGATTTCTTTCAGGAGGGACCATTATGGAGGCTCGTTCGGCTCTCTGAACTTTTAGCCCTTCTTCCTCGTTGATATACTTCTCCACACGGCTCAACAACTCCTTGTAGCTGTTCGCGGGCTTCCTCAAAAGTGAGCTAAGGAAGGGACCCTCCCTTAGCTCGTGCAGAATGGCCACTCTGAAAGCATCCGACCTTGCTGAAGGGATTCTCCTGGCAGTGGAAGTGAACCGATGAAGATACTCTCTGAGTGACTCTGAGGGCCCCTGCGTAATGTGCAGCAGGATAGAAGCATCATGCTTGTACGCCTTGCAGCTGGCGAACTTGGCGGAACATCCCCTGAAAATCAACAAAACAAGTAATAGATCCCGGGAGTAGGGTGTTAAACCATTTTTCTGCAGAGCCGGTTAAGGTGGACTGGATGACCCGACACTTGAGGGCGTCGGTATAGCAGTGGAGCGAGGCCGCTCCGACAAATTGCAATAAGTGTTCTTCCAGATCAGTTGTGCCATCGTACTTGTCTACATGGGGATTCCTGAAGTATAATGGCGGGACTTCAGAAAGGATGTCCATGGTGAAAGGGCTAGGCTCATAAATCTCTGGAGCCCTAGTCGACCGGATTTCGCCCTGCTCTTCTCGTCAATTCTGGGTAAATGGAAAAGTGGTCTGATGAACTCACCCCCCCCAACCCCTCTCCAGGCAATGCTTCAATGTTAGTGGTTGTATGAGGTGGAGGGGGCATCTCTGGTGGCGGTCCACGAGAGGAAGGTTCCCTAGAATGAGGATGAAGGTACCCCATCCTTCTCCTTTCTCTAGCGAGGGTCTCGGCCATGAAGTTGTCCACCTTGGCTCTTAGTTGTGACGGTAGTATCGTGATGGGTTTTTCTTTCGCAGTGGAGGCTACTGAGTGTAGTATCTCTTTCGGCTGCATCTCTATGTCTTGCTCAAGTTTCCCACAGATGGCGCCAACTGATGCGGTGATAGGGAAGAAGATCTGTTGACTTCCTTTCAATGCAGTGGGGCACAAAGGAAGCTTAGGGGGTTCTCTCTAGCCGCAATAGTAAAATGAAACGTGAACAAGAGAAACGCACGCCAACGCAGGCAACGAACAAAGACACAGGATGTAACGTGGTTCGGAATAAGGATTCCTACTCCACGGGGGTGAGCTCTCCCACCAGCTACTGTGCCAAAGCACTTTCACTATGAACTTCCTCCTTCACGAAAAGAACTTCCAGAGGTGGAGGAGAAAACCTCTTAAAATTAGGTCAATACATAGGAAACAATATAAAAAAGATGGAGCTCACTACTCTCCTTAGCTCCTTCTCTGGCGATGTGGTTGCTCTCCCCTTCCGAATGTGCCTTCATCTCTTGCTGGTTGGAATAATGTGGATCCCCTTTTCTCTTGCCCAACTTCTCCCTTTTATCCTCTTCCTCTGGCCAGCTATTGCATCGCAAGCCTCCTTCATCGTACACATGGCCACCTTACCCATCTGAAGAATCATTCTATTACAGACACGAGGAGTGAAGGCTCCTCGGAATATTATGTGAGGGCCCTCTTCTATTGTGTAACAACTTCTTATCTACACTTCGGGAAATATGCTAACCTATCCCTTTCAGCCATTTGCCTTCGATGAAACTAACCTAAACCTACTACTCACGGGTAGCGTAGCCATTAGGCTCTTCCCAGTAGCTAAGACCAACTCCTCCTTTTCCCGCACCGAACTATTTCCGAGCTTGCTAGACTGAGCCGATTCTTATCCGCCCCGTACCAAAATGATCTCCGTGATCGCCCCGCTGTGCCAACTACCTCAAATTATCCTCTCGTTCTAATTTCCCCAGACTATTGTGCCCGAACCATTCTACCTTGCTTTCGTTGCCGAACCGATTACTCGGTTCGGATAGTGTCTCGCAAGCGAGTATTCTTACCCGGTTCATAGAGAAGAGGTATCAGCAGTATCACTGAACATGTTCAAACCATGGAATAGTTTAATACTAATATGGTAAGAGTCAGAAGTCAATCATTAGCTTTTGTGTTTGACTCTCTCCAAGCCAGGCTAATTGGTTGAATGCACTCTAACCATATTAAAAATATTTCTCGATTAATGGGTTGACTAAAGGCTCACAACCAAGATGGTTATGGACAAACCATTGGAATTGTTGTAGTGTGATTTGGTATTGGTTTATCTTGACCATAGAATTACACTAGTACACTTTGTGTGTATTAAGCAGGACCGACATAGAGGTGATTCAATTTATTACTGAATAAATAATCGAATCGGACCGCAAATATTATGTTGTACATGCTCTTATTCCCGATATAATAATGGGCACATATACTTAGTATTCATTTCTTTGATTTACCAATGGGCGAGATTTATAGAGTAAATCGATAGGCTCGGTAAGTTGGGAAATGATATTATTTATATGGTGTGTCATTGATTTTAGGAGGAAACCGTGTCCTATATATTAGGATGATGATGTCCCCTTGAGGAGCTCATAAGGTTCATCATGTAAACCCTACAGGTGGACATGGTCCGGCATGATGATAAGGCTGAGTGGTACTACTCATGGAGTTAGATGTGGATTAATTAATTTTCAGTAAATTAATTAATCGACGGACATTCGAGATCTTAAACACGGGGAGATAAATGTACAAATAATATATGGAGCCCATATTAATTTATGGGGGTTGGTGAGGTAGATCAATGATAATCCTCTTGTAGAATGGATTATCATTAATGGATCGGACTTTATGTGGGCTTGATCCATTGGGTGGCCAAGATCCAACTTCTCCTCATGGTTCCTATTGTAGCCTATTAAAACCTCATGAAGCCTAGATCCAATGGTTGAAAACAAAACTCTAGATCCGACGGTGGAGATTAAATCTCTAGATTCGACGGTTGAGATTAAATCTCTAGATCCGACAGTTGAGATTAAATCCCTTGAATCGATGGTGGAGATTAAAAGTGGCTTAGGCCTAACTCTATAAAAGGAGGCAAGGGGGTGGGCGGCAAGAAAAAAAGGAAGAGGGGCTAGGGTTTTTGGGCGCCAAGGGCAAGGAGGTTGGGCGGCCACAAATAAGGAAACTTCTTTCCTTCTTCTTCCTTAGGTGGATGGTGCCTATTCTCCTCTTTTCTCTCCTTTGCCAGTGTCCAAAGCTCTTCCTTATTTTCTCCTTGGCCGGTGGAAACAAAGCATAGGGTCTCTCTTCCCTTGGAGTTTTTGCCAGCGTCCACCATCCTTCTTCCCCTCTTGTCCGGCGACAAGCATCATGGTTGGTGCTTTGTTGTTGGTTAAAGGAAGGAGAAGAGTTTTGTTTCTATACTTCCTCTTGTTCGGAGCGAGCAAGGAAGGAAGATTGGTGATCTAGAAGGCTTCGACTTTTAGAAGATCGTCACCCACACGATGTCCAAAAGGAGGAAGGACATACAATAGAAAATCGAGAGGTATAACACTTGTTTATTTTCTTTTGTAACATGTCAATAATTGTTTTTCAATCATATACATGTTGTATGTTTTGTTTTATGGTTAAATTAATTTGGACCCCGAATACAAACACAAAAGCCAGTGATCCGTACATCGTCTATTCCGCGGCTATTCGTAGAATAGAGGTTGGTGGCTTGAACAACAAGTTTGTTCAAGTGACTACTCTAATCGAATAGCACGGTGATGAAACGGTAGCTTGGGTGATCCCTCCGCCCTTGCCCTCCTTTTATAGAGTTAGGGATAAGCCTCCTTTTAATCTCCACCATTGGTTCTAGGGATTTAATCTCAACCGTTGGATCTAGAGATTTAATCTCAACCGTCGGATCTTAGAGATTTAATCTCTACCTTTGGATATGGAGTTTTGTTTCTATCCATTGGATCTAAACTTCATGAGGTGTTAATAGGCTACATTAGAGACCATGAGGAGGAGTTGGATCTTGGCCACCCATGGATCTCAAGGGTTTTGCTTATCGAGTCCGTGAGAGGAAGCTTCGCTTCCTACTTCACCTTGGTCGTTTGTTCATGGTGATCCCCTCGATGTCCCCGGATTAAAAAAAATATAATCCTACACAAAAGGGATTTCCCAAACAACCAAGTCATCGTCGTGATATTCATTTAGAGAGGTCACTTGAACAAAATCGTTGTTCAAGCGATCATCCTCTATTCTACGAGTAGCGGCGGAATAGACGATGTCCAGATCGCCAGTTTTTGTGTTTATGTTCGGGATCCAAGTATTATTTAGCCACAAACAGATTTATATCATGCTCATAATTGAAAAACAAATACAAACATGTAACATATAAAAACTAGAGAATCGATATACCTCTCGATCTTATAATGTATGACCTTCCTCCTTTCGGACGTCGTGTGGGCGACGATCTACCAAAAGTCGAAGCTCCTAGATCGCAAATCTTCCTTCCTTGCTCTTCCAAAGAAAGAGGAAGAGTAGAAACAAGGTTCTTCTCCTCTCTAAAACAAACCAACAAGGAACAAAGAGAATCCTTGCCGCCGGTCAACTAGGAGGAGGAGTTTGTGGTGGAATCCGACCAAGACACCAAGGGAAAGCCCTGTATCTTGTTTCCACCACTTAAGCAGAAGGAGAAGAGAAGCTTTGGCCACCGGCCAAGGTTGGAATGGGGCTGGAAAAGTTGTTGGACGCCGGCTAATGAAGGAAGAAGAAGAAAGGAAAACTTTCCTTATTTGGTGTCGCCCAAGCCTCTAAACCCTAGCCCTAATCCTATCTCAACTAGGATTCCTCTCTTGCCGCCCAAAACCCTAGCTCTCTTGGATATTTCTCACACCAACCCCCTTGCCCTCCTTTTATAGAGTTAGGGATAAGTCATGATTCAATCTCCTACATTGGTTATAGGGATTTAATCTCAACCGTCGGATCTAGAGATTTAATCTTAACCATCGGATCTTAGAGATTTAATCTCTACCTATGGACCTTAGAATTTTATTTCTATCCATTGGATCTAAGCTTCATGAGGTGTTAATAGGCTACATTAGGGACCATGAGGAGGAGTTGGGTCTTGGCCACCAATGGATCAAGCCCACATAAAGTCTGATCCACTAAAGGATCATCATCAATCTACCTCACCAACCCCCATAGGATAATATGGGCTCCATATATTATTTGTACATTTTCTCCCTGTGTTTAAGATCTCGAATGTTTGTCGATTAATTAATTTACTGACCATTAATTAATCGACATCTAACTCCATGAGTAGTACCACTCAACCTTTTCATCATGCCGGACCAAGTCCACCTGCAAGGTTTACATGATGAACCTTATGAGCTCCTCAAGGGGACATCATCATCCTAATATAAAGGACACGGTTTCTTCCTATAATCAATGGCACACCATATAAATAATATCATCTCCCAACTTACCGAGCCTATCAATTTAATCTATAAATCTCGCCCATTGGTAAATCAAAGAGATGAATACTAAGTATATGTGCCCGTTATTATATCGGGATTAAGAGCGTGTACTTAATAATATCTGAGGTCCGATTCGATTATGTTGTCAGCAATAAATCAAATCAACTCTAAGTCGGTCCTGCTCAATACACACAAAGTGCACTAGGGTGATTCTATGGTCAAGATAAACCAATACCAAATCTCACTACAACCATTTCGATGGTTTGTCCGAAGCCATCTCGGTTGTGAGCCTTTTTTTTTTTTTGATTAACCTGTGGTGTCGAACTTGCGCCCACTAGTCCACAGGGCAAATCAGCCCCGCCCCAAGGCCTTCAACTAGAGTCCCCACCGGTTGACGAGGGTAAATCAGGGTGACGGGTGTCCGTGGCGTACGGGCTCATGGGCGCCTGATGGCCCGACCACGCTGGGACAGGGGGGCATCGAGCACCACCACCTGCCCAGCGCGCGCTGCTGGAGGGCGGAATTGACCCCAGGCATATCCAGAGGAGGCCTTTGCTCGGAACCACCACACCATGCCCCCGAGGGAAAAACTATGATGGTAAACTTTTTTACGTGACCGGCCCCACCACCGAAGCGGCCCCTCAGCAGAAACCCCTTTCAAAAATTTTTGGAGGCACGGTACCACGATGTTGATAAGAGCAACGCTGGGCCAGCCCAGTATCTCAGTCAACAGAACCCTGCCTATCACTGAGGAGGGCTCGAACCTGACACCTCCCGCAACATGTACCTCCACGCTTACCACTTGGGATAAGGCACTTCGGTTAAACTATGATGGTAAACGTTTTTACATGACCGACCCCACCGCCGAAGTGGCCCCTCAGCAGAAACCCCTTTCGGGAATTTTTTGAGGCACGGTACCAAGATGTTGATAAGAGCAACGCTGGGCCAGCCCAGTATCTCAGTCAACAGAACCCTGGCTGTCGCTGAGGAGGGCTCGAACCCGGCACCTCCCGCAACATGTACCTCCATGCTTACCACTTGGGATAAGGTGCTTCGGTAAACTTTACTTATACTTTACAAGGAGCCAATAACATGATCTCCCATGTGACACCACACACCATGTTATCTACAATGTAAAGTATAAGACAATATGCATAACCATAATAATATGCAAATAATGATCATGTGATTCTTATTTCAAAATAAAGATGTTCATATAAAAGGTACACTTTTCAGTATACATCCCTACAATCTCCCACTTATACTAAAAGACTATGCTGTCCTTAAACTGTCATGCATCTGATCCCCATTCCCTCCACATGCCTATCAAAAGCTCTCGCCAGAAGGGCCTTTGTGAAAGGATCTGCCAGGTTATCCTCCGATGCAATCTTGGCTACAACAACTTCTCCTCTCTTTACGATTTCTCGTATCAGGTGGTACTTGCGCTCTATGTGTTTACTAGGCTTATGGGCTTGTGGTTCCTTCGAGTTTGCAACTGCACCACTATTATCACAATAAATTGTGATAGTTCTAGGCAAACCAGGAATCACATCCAAGTCCATCAGGAAATTTCTGAGCCACACAGCTTCTTTGGCCGCCTCAGAGGCTGCCACATACTCAGCTTCCATGGTGGAGTCCGCCATGCATTTCTGCTTGACACTCCTCTATACAATGGCTCCACCTCCCAAAGTAAACACAAAACCTGAGGTAGACTTACTGTTATCCCTATCAGATTGGAAGTCAAAATCCATGTAACCCACAGGGAGCACTTGGTCTGCCCGATAAACCAACATATAATCCCTAGTCCTTCTCAGGTACTTCAATATATGCTTTACCGCAATCCAATATCCCTGTCCTGGATTACTCTGATATCTGTTGACCATGCCCATGGCAAAGTAGATATCTGGTCTTGTACATAGCATCGCATACATGAGGCTTCCTACTGCCTAAGCATAAGGAACCGCCTTCATCTCCTCTATCTCCTCAAATGATCTAGGACACATCTCCTTAGATAAAGGAACTCCATGCCTGAAAGGCAGAAAACACTTCTTGGAGTTCTGCATGCTAAAACGACCCAAAATCGTGTCTTTGTATGAAGCTTGGGATAAGCACAACATCCTTTTCCTGTGATCCCTTATAACCTTGATCCCAAGGATGTGTCCCACCTCTCCCAAGTCCTTCATATCAAACTGTTTGGACAACCTTACCCTTACGTCCGATAACACTTTGATATTTTTTCCAATCAACAAAATATCATCTACGTATAGTACAATAAATACCACTACGTTTCTGTCACATCTCTTGAATACACAAGACTCATCTGGACTTTAAATAAATCCATAAGACTGGATTACCTCATCAAAGCGGATGTTCCAAGACCTCGAAGCTTGCTTCAATCCATAAATGGACCGATTAAGCTTACATACAAGATGCTCTTTGCCCTTAGCAATGAATCCCTCTGGTTGTTTCATATAGATGTTTTCCTCAAGACTTCCATTAAGGAAAGCTGTCTTAACATCCATCTGCCACACCTCATAATCCATATGAGCTGCTATGCATAAGAGAATCCGGATAGACGTAAGCATGGCTACCGTCGAAAAAGTCTCCTCATAATCGATACCCTCTTTCTGAGTATACCCCTTCACAACAAGCCTCACTTTGAAGGTCTCACCCTTCCCATCTATTCCTCTCTTTCTCTTGTAAATCCACTTGCATCCAATGGTTTTTACACCATCGGGTGGTTCTACAAGAACCCAGACCTGATTTAAATCCATAGATTAAATCTCAGCATTCATTGCACTTTGCAAAGATACTGCATCTTTATCTTGGATTGCCTCGTCATATGTCCAGGGATTAGGTTCATGTTCGTCTGGGACCAAATCACAAGATTCTCCCAAGAACATGAATCTATCAGGCTGCCTCACAACCCTCCCACTATGACGAGGTATCACCTGTGTATCCTCTGTGACATGCGGTGCAGTGACATGTGGTATATCCTCTTGTACTGGTGGTACTAAAGAAGTGACTTCCCCTTTTAACTCCTCCAGAACAATTTTACTCTTGGGCTTGTGGCTCATCACATAGTATTCCTCTAGAAATATGGCGTTCGTGCTAACGATCACCCTCTGATCTCTAAGACTATAAAACAATCCACCCTTCATTCCCCTGGGATAGCCAACGAACATGCGTACTTCTGTATGAGGTTCCAACTTACCAGCATCTGCCTTCAGCACATGTTCTGGACTCCCCCATATCCGAATATGTCTTAGACTAGGCTTTCGCCCAGTCCATAATTCTGTGGGAGTAGAAGGAACTGATTTAGATGGAACCAAGTTCAGAATGTACATCGCCGTATCCAGAGTATATCCCCAGAACGAATCTGGGAACTCAGAATAACTCATCATCGATCTAACCATCTCCATAAGAGTCTTATTCCTTCACTCTGCTACACTGTTCTGCTGCGGTGTGCCAGGTGCAGTCAATTGGGATTGAATCCCAGCCTCTGATAAGTAGTTCGTAAACTCTCCCAAGAGGTACTCACCACCACGATCAGATCGTAGTGTCTTGATACTTTTACCTTGACATTTCTCCACATTAGCCTTGAATTCTTTGAACTTGTCAAAGAATTCAGACTTGCGGCGCATCAGGTAAATGTATCCATATCTCGAGTAATCATCTATAAAAGAGACGAAATACTCAAAACCACTTCTAGCCTAGATAGACATAGGACCACACAAATCAGAATGAACCAATTCTAACACATCTTTGACTCTATACCCCTTGGCCTTAAAAGGCCTCTTGGTCATCTTACCCTCCAAGCAAGATTCACAGGTTGGGAGATCCTCCACCACTAATGAACCCAATGGTCCATTAGCTATCAACCTTTGAATTCTGCTTAGGTTAATATGACCAAGCCTAAGATGCCAAAGATATGTTTGGTTCATCTTCAAAGGTTCTATTCTCTTATTGGAATTAGAAGATGAGTTATTAACTTCAATTTGCATCGTGGGAAGTTTTGGTTCCAGTGTGTACAAATTTCCTATCAATCCACCCGAACATATAATGTCCCTATTCCTTCTTATAACAATCTGTCATTAAAAGAAATAGAATATCCATCCATAAACAATTTAGAAATCGAAATTAAATTCTTTCTAAATAAGGGTACATAAAGGCAATTCTTAAGAACCAAAAGTTTATTTTTCTCAAAAGATAAATGAACATCTCCCACTGCAACAGCCGCCACCTTCGTGGCATCGCCAAAGTACACGGTAATCTCCCCCTTAGCCAGTCATCTGGTTTCCTGGAACCCCTGCAAAGTATTGCAGACATGATAAGTGACTCCCGTATCTACACACCAGGTGCCGGTAGATAACACCGCTAAACATGTTTCAACAACTAGACCAAAAGATATACCATTGTTCTTGCGGTTGGTGAAGTCCTTCTTCCAGTGTCCAGTCTACTTACAAGTGAAGCACTTGCCTTTCAGCTTCTTCACTCCTCCCTGAGTACCTCCCACCTCCTTCGCCCCAATTTGTTTATTCTTCTTCTTGCCTTTTGGCTTAGAAGTAGAAACCTTTTGGGTGACCACGACATGCGCCTGAGCACTCTGACGAAATAGTCCCTCTGCCGCCTGGAGTTCTGTCAGAAGTTCCGCCAATGAATACAACCTTTTGTTCATGTTGTAGTTCAGGCGAAACTGCTCAAAACTCCTAGGTAGAGACTGGAGTATGATGTCAACCTGGGTTTCCCCATCGATCTCAGCTCCTAGGACCTCCAGCTCATTCAAATGAGCCATCATCTTAAGAATATGATCCCTCATGGGTGTTCCCTCGATAATGGTGGTCGTCATCAAGTTTTTGGTGTTCGAAAAGCTCCTTGAGATTGAGCATCATATCATAAGCAATGGACATGGCTTGATGTTGATGTTGCAGTACATTTGACATAGATGCCATTTTCCCAGAATATCATCGACCTTGACCCACTTCTTATAGCTATCTCTCTGCATTTTCCCAGAATCATCTGCAGGCTTGGGAGGGCACTCTTCGAGGAGTACATATTTGTATTCCTCAGCAGTCAAGACAATGTCTAGATTCCTCTTCCAATCAACATAGTTGGGTCTAGTAAGTTTGTTCTGTTTCAGTACCACAGCAAGTGGGTTGAAAGTCATTTTGATAGAAAACCTAAGAATCACATAAATTAAAACATTAGATTTCAAAAAATTATTGATTCCTCAAACAATAAAATTTTAAAATCAACCAACACCTAAAAACACTGAGAATATCGTATGCCACGATAGTGTGGACGTATACGAATTCTACATTTGTAAGAGGAGGTTTTACCCATTAATTTTACTATCTTGTCAACCTAACTTTTTGACAAGTAAAATTAATAGTTGGTTCCTCTTTGGCCCTACAAATAAAAGCAGTTACTCCGATGGGGAGGATACTTATATTTGTATCTAAGTGTTCACCATTACTCGGTACCAAGGTAATTATCTCTGGTTATGTGCCTTCCGATGGGGAAGTGCACACGCTCCTTGATAATTCCCTATAACCATATTTGACCTTGTGATCCGCAAACAAACTCATCCGATGGGGAGGAAGGCACTCAGAGCCGATGCGCAAGTTTGTTTGCATCACTTATCAAATCGTAATGGAGGTCGTGGGAATTTTAAAAAAAAATCCCTCTCCCACTTAGTAATTTGAAATTGAGGAATTTTCCTAGCCTACGACATGCATATCAAACAAAAAGAAATAAATATAAAAAATAAATTATTTTCCAAATATTATGGCCTTTGTCTTCAATATGACTCCCGTCGCATCGCCATCTCGTCTGCTCCTCCTACGCCATGTACGAGCCATCCGGAGATCCGAGCCGAGACTAAAACCTATTTTAATTTACATCCACCGATCCTATACTCCACGAGGGAGTGTACATGAAATCTTGATCGAAAGTAAAATAAAATAAAGAGTTACTAATCAATGTCGTATCTAATTTATAAAAAATCAAATACTAGCCTCGTCAACCCCAAGGATTCAACAAAATACACACATACAATCACATACACACATATGGCCATAATAGTCAGATCTTATGCCTGCAACTAAAGAGTTAAACGACGCATATCCTACTATTATCCAGCACATATAATATATGAAAAGTGCATAAAAAATTAATCGAATCCTAAACACACAAAATCGGAAACCTTTGCTCTGATACCAATTGAAGGGTTTTGCTTATCGAGTTCGTGAGAGGAAACATCGCTTACTACTTCACCTTGGTCGTTTGTTCATGGCGATCCCCTCGATGTCTCCGGATTAAAAAAAATTTAATCCAAGACAAAAGGGATTGCCCAAACAACCAAGTCATCGTCGTGCTATTCGTTTAGAGGAGTCACTTGAACAGACTCGTTGTTCAAGCGACCATCCTCTCTTCTACGAGTAGCCGCTGAATAGACGATGTCTGGATCGCCGGTTTTTGTGTTTATGTTTGGGATCCAAGTATTATTTAGCCACAAACTGATTTATATCATGCTCATAATTGAAAAATAAATACAAACATATAACATATAAAAATTAGAGAATCGATATACCTCTCGATCTTCTAATGTATGACCTTCCTCCTTTCGGACGTCGTGTGGGCGACGATCTACCAAAAGTCGAAACTCCTAGATCGCAAATCTTCCTTCCTTGCTCTTCCAAAGAAAGAGGAAGAATACAAACAAGGTTCTTCTCCTCCCTAAAACCAACCAACAAGGAACAAATAGAATCCTTGCCACCGACCAACTAGGAGGAGGAGTTTGTGGTGGAATCCGGCCAAGACACTAAGGGAAAGGCCTATATCTTGTTTCCACCACCTAAAAAGAAGGAGAAGAGAATATTTGGCTACCGACCAAGGTTGGAAAGGGGCTAGAAAAGCTGCTGGACGCCGACCAATGAAGGAAGAAGAAGAAAGGAAAACCTTTCTTATTTGGTGCCGCCCAAGCCTCCAAACCCTAGCCCTAATCCTATCTCAACTAGGATTCCTCTCTTGCCGCCCAAAACCCTAGCTCTTTTGGATATTCCTCACGCCAACCCCCTTGCCCTCCTTTTATAGAGTTAGGGATAAGTCATGATTTAATCTCCTCCATTGGTTCTAGGGATTTAATCTCAACCGTCGGATCTAGAGATTTAATCTCAACCGTCGGGTCTTAGAAATTTAATCTCTACCTATGGATCTTAGAATTTTGTTTCTATCCATTGGATCTAAGCTTCATGAAGTGTTAATAGGATACATTAGAGACCATGAGGAGGAGTTGGGTCTTGGCCACCCATGGATCAAGCCCACATAAAGTCTGATCCACTGATGATAATCCAATCCACTAAAGGTTCATCATCGATCTACCTCACCAACCCCCATATGATAATATGGGCTCCATATATTATTTGTACATTTTCTCCCCATGTTTAAGATCTCGAATGTTTGTCGATTAATTAATTTACTGACCATTAATTAATCAACATCTAACTCCATGAGTACTACCACTCAACCTTTTCATCATGCCGGACCAAGTTCACCTGCAAGGTTTACATGATGAACCTTATGAGCTCCTCAAGGGGACATCATCATCCTAATATATAGGACATGGTTTCCCCTTATAATCAACGGCACACCATATAAATAATATCATCTCCCAACTTACCGAGCCTATCGATTTAATCTATAAATCTCGCCCATTGGTAAATCAAAGAGATGAATACTAAGTATATGTGCCCGTTATTATATCGGGATTAAGAGAATGTACTAAATAATATCTGATGTCTGATTTGATTATGTAGTCAGCAATAAATCGAATCACCTCTAAGTCGGTCCTGCTCAATACACAAAGTGTACTAGGGTGATTCTATGGTCAAGACAAACTAATACCAAATCTCACTACAACCATTTCGATGGTTTTTCCGAAGTCATCTCGGTTGTGAGCCTTTACTTATACTTTTCAAGGAGCCGATAACATGATCTCCCATGTGACACCACACACCATATTATCTATTGTTAGTAATATATGAGAGATGTCCTAAGGCAATCGCCTTATGTATGAACCATTTATATGATAAATGAAGATTCACTATTTGAGTATACATGGTTTCATGTATTTGATTGGATCTTAAACTCATTTACTGAATGTCCGCGATACGACTCACAACATGAGAGAATTTATGATTGGATCACAACTATTGAGTATCTCTACATGTGTAATTGTGATGTATCGGAATTATCCCTAGTCGATGAATTGATGGATTTGGACACCATCAATTCTGTCGAGACTAGCATGAGGTATACTCCTTGGTGTATCCAAGCAGCTGATTCTCACTGGCTGGAGACATTGTGATGTCCGGAGTTAATCGTGGATGCTAGTTATGGTAACTAGTTCATTGGAGTGACCAGCCATAAGACTTCATATTGTTTTCTGCATATATAGATATGTCAATGAAGTTCTTACTGTAGCTTAAGTGCGATGTTCCTTTGACTTGCGGTATTCAAGTCATCTTGATCATAAAGACTTATGCTTTGACATCTTAAGCAAGCATCTCCGAGGAGATGTGGACCCGGGATGATTGGGTATAAGTCGAAGTGATCGAAGGTGTTTGAATAGCCTATAAAGGATTCACCACTCCTTGCGAGGAGATGTATACCCATGGCCTCTCGTCGGATTGTTACTAAAGTCTTTGGCCAAAGCATTACATGTTTAGAGTAAGGTACTCTTCAATACATGTGCAGTAACTAGAATCCGTAGGATGAGGAAATGATACTTGGGCTAGGTGTGACATAGTCAGCCTAGTGGGGACAGACACTATAGACCATGTCCTAAACCAAGTGGGTATAAGATGAGTGAAGGGAATGCGGCACGATTCATTCGAGCTGCTGAAGGGTTTCAGAAATAGTTCTGGATCAACCGTTGATCTTTTCGGTTAATTGAGGATCATGATGTACTACTAGGTGCCACTCATGATCGTTCTATAATTAATTGTTAATTATAGATGACCAACATAAACCGAGAACCTATTTGGTCACATGCACAACGAGCGTAATCTGAAGGATTTAAAACGAGCTTGAGAATGGAATTCTCAGACCGAGAGAAACTAGGTTTGGTTGGACCAAACAAAAAGCGAGCATGAAATCGTTTCAGTCGCAATGGAAGCGTGGATGGGTCGTGTCTTATGAAGACATAATGGATGAACCAAAATGGTTTGGTTTTAATCCAATGGAGGAGAATAAACCAAAGGGTTTGGTTTATTTTAAACGAATGAACCAAAAGTTGATTCGGTTCGTTTTAACTTAAAATAAACCATCATGGTTTGGTTTATTTTAACTTATATTAATGGAGCGGGTTAGCGGGCTTTATGGTTATGATGTAATAACCATTAAGAGAATTAGTTCTCTATAAAAGAGGGCTTAAACCCTAATCCAAAAACCTAACCATGTTTTGGCCGCCCACCACTCCTTCCTCTTCATCTATTCGGCGCCAACACCCATTGCCGCCGCCCAGCTCCTTGTGTCGCCGTCCAAATTGTTGCCGGCGTCCAAGCTTCGTCCGGTGATCCTCCGGCAACTCTCCGGTGATCTCCTTTGGGTTTGGCATCAAGGTGAGCTTCATCCTACCTTTTTGGTCGGCTCTAATTCCTCCACCAAAGCTGTCCAGTTTTCTGGACAGCTTGTTTCCCTCTCGTCGGAGCGTCGTTTGGACGACGGTTGGAGCTCCGACAGCGCCTAACTTGTCGGGGATTTGATCTCCGGTAATCCTCTGAGGTGGAGGACAAAGGATTCGTCAAACGGTTGACGAATACCTCTCCGGAGAAGAGAGTCTTGAGGACTTATTTTTGGATCCGAATTTAGATTCGGATCCTGATCATCTCTCGATCACATTGTCTTCAATACGAGGCTAGTAACCCGTACGAAGACGAGGCTCATGACTTAGCGAAGTCATCCCGAGGATACTCGGCGTGGATACGGATAGAGACGATTCTAGCGAGGATCGTTCCGGTTGATGCCGTTCCCGCTACACGTGATACGAAAGGTATACGTAGTTAAATTTCCTTTTATTGCAAATTTAAATTTACGGTTATGTCTACACATGTTGTACTATGCATGCGTGTGATGTGTGTGTTGTAATAAATGTAGATTTATTATTTTTATTTCTTCCGCTGTGCACATGTTCGCGAAACATGTTCGAACACACACTCGCTGTGGTGCCGGAAACCCAACATCTATAATGTAAAGTATAAGACAATATGCATAACCATAATAATATGCAAGCAATGATAATGTGATTCTTATTTCAAAATAAAGATATTCATACAAAAGGTAGACTTTTCAGTATACATCCCTACAGGATCAAGCCCACATAAAGTCTGATCCACTAATGATAATCCAATCCACTAAAGGATTATCATAGATCTACCTCACCAACTCCCATAAGATAATATGGGCTCCATATATTATTTGTACATTTTCTCTCCGTGTTATAGATCTCGAATGTCCGTCGATTAATTAATTTACTGACAATTAATTAATCAACATCTAACTCCATGAGTAGTACCACTCAACCTTTTCATCATGCCGGACCAAGTCCACCTGCAGGGTTTACATGATGAACCTTATGAGCTCCTCAAGGGGACATCATCATCCTAATATATAGGACACGGTTTTCTCCTATAATCAATGGCACACCATATAAATAATATCATCTCCCAACTTACCGAGCCTATCGATTTAATCTATAAACCTCTCCCATTGATAAATCAAAGAAATGAATACTAAGTATATGTGTCCGTTATTATATCGGGATTAAGAGCATGTACATAATAATATCTGAGGTCTGATTCGATTATGTAGTCAGCAATTAATCGAATTACCACTAAGTCGGTTCTGCTCATTACACTCAAAGTGCACTAGTGTGATTCTATGGTCAAGACAAACCAATACCAAATTTCACTACAACCATTTCGATGGTTTGTCCAAAGCCATCTCGGTTGTAAGCCTTTACTTATACTTTACAAGGAGCCGATAACATGATCTCCCGTGTGACACCATACACCATGTTATCTACAATGTAATGTATTAGACAATATAACCATAAAAATATGCAAACAATGATCATGTGATTCTTATTTCAAAATAAAGATGTTCATACAAAAGGTAGAATTTTCAGTATACATCCCTATAATCTCCCACTTATACTAAATGACTATACTGTCCTCAAACTGTCATACATCTGATTCCCATTCCCTCCACATGCTTATCAAAAGCTCTTACCGGAAGGGCCTTAGTGAAATGATCGGTCAGGTTCTCCTCCGATGCAATCTTGGCCACAACAACTTCTCCTCTCTTTACGATCTCTCGTATCAGGTGGTACTTGTGCTCTATGTGCTTACTTGACATATGGGCTCGTGGTTCCTTCGAGTTTGCAACTGCACCACTATTATCACAATAAATTGTGAAAGTTCTAGGAAACCAGGAATCACATCCAAGTCCATCAGTATGTTCCTGAGCCACACAGCTTCTTTGGCTGCCTCAGAGGGTGCCACATACTTAGCTTCCATGGTGGAGTCCTCCACACATTTCTGCTTGACACTCTTCCATACAATGGCTCCACCTCCCAAAGTAAACACAAAACCTGAGGTAGACTTACTGTTATCCCTATCATATTGGAAGTCGAAATCCGTGTAACTCACAGGGAGTAATTGCTCTACCCAGAAAACCAGCATATAATCCCTACTCCTTCTTAGGTAGTTCAATATATACTTTACCGCAGTCCAATGTCCCTGTCCTAGATTACTCTGATATCTGCTGACCATGCCCACGGCAAAGTAGATATCTGGTCTCGTACATAGCATCGCATACATGAGGCTTCCTTCTGTCGAAGCATAAGGAACCGCCTTCATCTCTTCTATCTCCTCAGATGATCTAGGACACATCCCCTTAGATAAAGGAACTCCATGCCTGAAAGGTAGAAAACCCATCTTGGAGTTCTGCATGATAAAACGATCCAAAATCGTGTCTATGTATGAAGCTTGGGATAAGCACAACATCCTTTTCTTGCGATCCCTTATAACCTTGATCCCAAGGATGTGTCCCACCTCTCCCAAGTCCTTCATATCAAACTGTTTGGACAACCATACCCTTACGTCCGATAACACCTTGATATTGTTGCCAATCAACAAAATGTCATCTACGTATAGTACAAGAAATACCACTACGTTTTCATCACATCTCTTGTATATACAAGACTCATCCAGACTTTGAATAAATCCATAAGACTAGATTACCTCATCAAAGCGGATATTGCAAGACCTCGAAGCTTGCTTCAATCCATAAATAGACCGATTAAGCTTACATACCAGATGCTCTTTGCCCTTAGCAATGAATCCCTCTGGTTGCTTCATATAGATGTTTTCCTCAAGACTTCCATTAAGAAAAGTTGTCTTGACATCCATCTGCCACACCTCATAATCTATATGAGCTGCTATGTATATGAGAATCCGGATAGACTTAAGCATGACTACCGGTGAAAAGGTCTCCTCATAATCGATACCCTCTTTTTGAGTATACCCCTTCGCAACAAGCCTTGCTTTGAAGGTCTCAACCTTCCCATCTATTCCTCTCTTTATTTTGTAGATCCACTTGCATCCAATGGTTTTTACACCATCGGGTGGGTCTACTAGCTCCCAGACCTGATTTGAATCCATAGATTCAATCTCAGCATTCATTGCACTTTGCCAAGATGCTGCATCTTTATCTTGGATTGCCTCGTCATATGTCCAGGGATCAGGTTCATGTTCGCCAGGGACCAAATCAAAAGATTCTCCAAAGAACATGAATCTGTCAAGCTATCTCACAACCCTCCCACTATGACGAGGTATCACCTGTGTATCCTCTGTGACATGCGGTGCAGTGACATGTGGTATATCCTCTTGTACCGGTGGTACTAAAGAAGTGACTTCCCCTTTTAATTCCTCCAGAAAATTTTACTCTTGGGCTTGTGGCTCATCACATAGTCTTCCTCTAGAAATCTGGCGTTCGTGCTAGCGACCACCCTCTGATCTCTAGGACTATAAAACAAACCACCCTTCGTTCCTCTAGGATACCCAACGAACATGCGCACTTTTGTACGAGGATCCAACTTACCAATATCTACCTTCAGCACATGTGTTGGACACCCCAATATCCGAATATGTCTTAGACTAGGCTTTCGTCTAGTCCACAATTCTGTGGGAGTAGAAGGGACTGATTTAGATGGAACCAAGTTCAGAATGTACACCGCCGTATCTAGAGCATATCGCCAGAATGAATCTAGCAACTCAGAATAACTCATCATCGATCTAACCATCTCCATAAGAGTCCTATTCCTTCGCTCTGCTACACCATTCTGCTGGGGTGTGCCAGGTGCAGTCAATTGGGATTTAATCCCAACCCCTGATAAGTAGTTCCTAAACTCTCCCAAGAGGTACTCACCACCACGATCAGATCGTAGTGTCTTGATACATTTACCTTGATGTTTCTCCACAACAACCTTGAATTCTTTGAACTTGTCAAAGCATTCAAACTTGCGGCGCATCAGGTAAATGTATCCATATCTTGAGTAATCGTCTATGAAAGAGACAAAATACTCAAAACCACCTCGAGCCTGGATAGACATAGGACCACATAAATCAGAATGAACCAATTCTAACATTTCTTTGGTTCTATACCCCTTGGCCTTAAAAGGCCTCTTGGTCATCTTACCCTCCAAGCAAGATTTGCAGGTTGGGAGATCCTCCACAACTAATGAACCCAAAGGTCCATCAGCTATCAACCTTTGAATTCTGCTTAGGATAATATGACCAAGCCTAAGATGCCAAATATATGTTTGCTTGATCTTCGAAGGTTCTTTTCTCTTATTAAAATTAGAAGATGAGTTATTAATTTCAATATGCATCATGGGAGCTTTTGGTTCAAGTGTGTACAAATTTCCTATCAATGCACCAGAACAAATAATGTCCCTATTCCTTTTTATAACAACTCTGTCATTAAAAGAAATAGAATATCAATCCATAAACAATTTAGAAACCGAAATTAAATTCTTTATAAATAAAGGTACATAAAGGCAATTCTTAAGAACCAAAAGTTTATTTTTCTCAAAAGATAAATGAACATCTCTCACTGCAACAGCCGCCACCTTCGTGGCATCGCCCAAGTACATGGTAATCTCCCCCTCAGCCAGTCGTCTGGTTTCCTGGAACCCCTGCAAAGTATTACAGACATGATCAGTTGCTTCCGTATCTACACACCAGGTGCCGGTAGATAACACCGCTAAACATGTTTCAATGACTAAAACAAAAGATATACCTTTGTTCTTGCCGTTGGGGCAGTCTTTCTTCCAGTGTCCAGTCTACTTACAAGTGAAGCACTTGCCTTTCGGCTTCTTCACTCCTCCCTGAGTACCTCCCACCACCTTCGCCCCAGTTTGTTTCTTCTTCTTCTTGCCTTTCGGCTTAGAAGTAGAAACCTTTTGGGTCACCATGGCATGTGCCTGAGCACTCTGATGAAATAGCCCCTCTGCCGTCTAGAGTTCTGTCAATGAATACAACCTCTTGTTCATGTTGTAGTTCAGGCGAAACTGCTCAAAACTCCTAGGTAGAGACTAGAGTATGATATCGACTTGGATTTCCCCATCGATCTCAGCTCCTAGGACCTCCAGCTCATTCAAATGAGCCATCATCTTGAGAACATGATCCCTTACGGGTGTTCCCTCGATCATGGTAGTCGTCATCAAGTTTCTCATGGTTTTTGCCTCACATCCTAATTCTGGTGTCTGAAAAGCTCTTTGAGATTGAGCATCATGTCATAAGCTTTGGGCATGGCTTGATGCTGATGTTGCAGCATATTTGACATAGATGCCAAAATGTAACACCGCGTCATCTCATCGGCTTTTACCCACTTCTTATAGCTCTCTCTCTCCTTTTCCCCAGAATCTTCTGCAGGATTAGGTGGGCACTCTTTGAGGAGTACATTTTGTATTCCTCAGCAGTCAAGAAAATGTCAAGATTCCTGTTCTAATCAACATAGTTGGGTCTAGTAAGTTTGTTCTCTTTCAGTATCACAACAAGTGGGTTGAAAGTCATTTTGAAAGAAAACCTAAGAATCACATAAATCAAAATATTAGATTTCAAAAAATTATTGATTCCACAAAGAATAAAATTTTAAAATCAACCAACACCTCAAAACACCGAGAATATCGTATGCCACGATAGTGTTGACGTATACGAATTCTACATTTGTAAGAGGAGGTTTTACCCATTAATTTTACTATCTTGTCAACCTAACTTTTGATAAGTAAAATTAATAGTTGGTTCATCTTTGGCCCTACAAATAAAAGCAGTGACTCCGATGGGGAGGATACTTATATTTCTATCTAAGTGTTCACCATTACTCGGTACCAAGGTAATTATCTCCGGTTATGTGCGTTCCGATGGGGATGTGCACATGCTCCTTGATAATTCCCTATAACCATATTTGACCTTGTGATACGCAAACAAACTCATCCGATGGGGAGGAAGGCACTCAGAGCCGACGCGCAAGTTTGTTTGCATCACTTGTCAAATCGTAATGGAGGCTGTGGGAATTTTTAAAAAAAATTCCCTCTCCCACTTAGTAATTTGAAATTGAGGAATTTTCCTAGCCTACGACATGCATATAAAAAAAAAAGCAATAAATATGAAAAATAAATTATTTTCCAACTATTATGGCCTTTTTCTTCAATATGACTCCCGTCGCATCGCCATCTCATCTGCTCCTCCTACGCCATATACGAGCCATCCGGAGATCCAAGCCGAGACTAAAACCTATTTTAATTTACATCCATCGATCCTATACTCCACGAGGGAGTGTACATGAAATCTAGATCGAAAGTAAAATAAAATAAAGAGTGGCTAATCAATGTCGTATCTAATTTACAAAAAATCAAATACTATCCTTGTCAACCCAGAGGATTCAACAAAATACACACATACAATCACATACACACATATGGCCATAATAGTCGGATCTTATGCTTGCAACCAAAGAGTTAAACTACGCATATCCTACTATTATCCATCACATATAATATATTAAAAGTGCATAAAAAATTAAATGAATCCTAAACACACAAAATCAGAAAGCTTGGCTCTGATACCAATTGAAGGGTTTTGCTTATCGAGTCCGTGAGAGGAAACTTCGCTTCCTACTTCACCTTGGTCGTTTGTTCATGGCGATCCCCTCGATGTCCCCGGATTAAAAAAAATTTAATCCAAGACAAAAGGGATTTCCCAAACAACCAATTCATCGTCGTGCTATTCGTTTAGAGAGGTCACTTGAACAAACTCGTTGTTCAAGTGACCATCCTCTATTCTACGAGTAGCCGCGGAATAGACGATGTCCGGATTGCCGGTTTTTGTGTTTATGTTCGGGATCCAAGTATTATTTAGCCACAAACAGATTTATATCATGCTCATAATTGAAAAACAAATACAAACATGTAACATATAAAAATTAGTGAATCGATATACCTCTCGATCTTCTAATGTATGACCTTCCTCCTTTCGGACGTCTTGTGGGCGACGATCTACCAAAAGTCGAAGCTCCTAGATCGCAAATCTTTCTTCCTTGCACTTCCAAAGAAAGAGGAAGAATACAAACAAAGCTCTATTCCTTCTTTCAACCAACCAACAACTTCCAAGGAGGAAGCTTGCCGCCGGCCAAGAAGGAAGAGGAGATTGAGAGTGGCCGGCCAAAAGCATCAAGGGAGGACCCTAAACCTTTGTTCCACTGGACAAGGAGAAGGAGAGGACCTGTTTTAGATGCCGGCCAAGGGATAGAAGGAACTCCAAGGGCGCCGGCAGCTTGGGGAAGAAGAACAACACAAGGAAAAATTTCCTTATTAGGTGCCGCCCAAGCCCAAACCCTAGTTCCTATGCCTTGCCGCCAACTTCCAAAACCCTTGCTTCTCTTGAATTAATCTCCAAGCCAACCCCTTGCCCTCCTTTTATAGAGTTAGGGATAAGCCTCCTTTTAATCTCCACCATTGGTTCTAGGTATTTAATCTCAACCGTCGGATCTAGAGATTTAATCTCAACTGTCGGATCATAGAGATTTAATCTCTACCTTTGGATCTAGAGTTTTGTTTCTATCCATTGGATCTAAGTTTCATGAGGTGTTAATAGGCTACATTAGGGACCATGAGGAAGAGTTGGATCTTGGCCACCCATAGATCAAGCCCACATAATTCCGATCCACTAATGATAATCTAATCCACTATAAGATTATCATTGATCTACCTCACCAACCCCCATAAGATAATATGGGCTCCATATATTATTTGTACATTTTCTCCCCGTGTTTAAGATCTCGAATGTCCGTCAATTAATTAATTTACTGGTCATTAATTAATCAACATCTAACTCTATGAGTAGTACCACTCAACCTTTTCATCATGTCGGACCAAGTCCACCTGCAGGGTTTACATGATGAACCTTATGAGCTCCTCAATGGGACATCATCATCCTAATATATAGGACACGGTTTCCTCCTATAATCAACGACACACCATATAAATAATATTATCTCCCAACTTACCGAGCCTATCGATTTAATCTATAAATCTCGCCCATTGGTAAATCAAAGAGATGAATACTAAGTATATGTGCCCGTTATTATATCGGGATTAAGAGCATGTACATAATAATATCTGAGGTCCGATTTGATTATGTAGTCAGCAATAAATCGAATCACCTCTAAGTCGGTCATACTCAATACACTCAAAGTGCACTAGTGTGATTCTATGATCAAGACAAACCAATACCAAATCACACTACATCCATTCCGATGGTTTGTCCAAAGTCATCTCGGTTGTGAGCCTTTACTTATACTTTACAAGGAACCGATAACATGATCTCCCGTGTGACACCACACGCCATGTTATCTACAATGTAATGTATTAGACAATATGCATAACCATAAAAATATGCAAACAAAGATCATGTGATTCTTATTTTAAAATAAAGATATTCATACAAAAGGTAGACTTTTCGGTATACATCCCTACAGTCATCTTTCCTTTTAAGCATGATTCACATGTATCGTATAAATCCAATTCAAACGATTCCAGAATTCCACATCGATGTAATTCGGACATGCATTTCTTGCTTGCATGGCCAAGACAACAATGCCACATGTAGGAGTGTAATTGATTATCTTTTCGAGCACGCTTGTTGCTCACTTCGATATTGAAAATGTCACTGGATACGTTCAATGTATAAATACCATTGCTCAAAGTTCCAGTCCCATAAAGTACATCATTCAAAGTTATATAACAACAATTGTTACTAAACATAAAATGGTAACCATTTCTATTTAAGCAGGAAATAGAAACAATGTTCTTTATTAGAGAAGGAACATAATAGCAATTATCCAGTTATAAGACTATTCCACTAGGGAGCTTTAGCAAATAAGTTTCGATTGTGACCACAACAACCTTTGCTCCATTGCCAACTCACAAATTTGACTCCCCTCTGAGGAGTCTTCTTCTATTCCTTAGCCCCTGTATGTCATTACATATATGTGAGGGATCAATACCCAAGTGTCTAAGGAAATAGAATGACAATCAATAACGAAGATACTTGAAGAGGATGAGGCATCAGATGCCTTCTTCTTCTTCACCAACTTAAAAAAAATCTTGCAGTTTCTTCGGCAGTGGCCCTCCTTGCGACAATGATGGCAAGTGCCCTTTTGTGTTGGTTCTTCCTTCTTAGCCTTTTTGTTCTTCCCTTTCTTCTGTTCCTTTGGCTTCCTCTTAGAACCTTTCTTTGAGGAATCAACTAACAGAATCGCCTTCTCCTCATGCTTCACAGAAGGCTCCACACTCTTCAGCATATTGAGCAGCTCAGGAATAGTGGATTCAAGTTTGTTCATCTAGTAGTTCATCACAAATTGTACCCATTCATGATCCACACTCTTGGGCAAACAATGTAGAATTAAGTCAATACTTAATTCATGATCCATCACAAACCTGAGGGTGTCCATCCGCTTGATGTACCCATTCATCTTTAGCACAAACTGTAATACAGATGAACCTTCTTACATCTTAAAGGTGAAGAGGAGCCTGGAGACTTCGAACCTTTTGGATCTTGCTTGCTCATCAAACAACTCATGAAGATGGAAGGCTATGGTATTAGCATCTATATGCTCATGTTGCTTTTTAGCTCAGGTATCATCGCGGCTAGCAAGATGCAAATATCAAGTTCAGAATCTGCCACATGTTTCTGATAAGCCAACAATTTGTTTGGAGTTCCATCGTCTCTTGGACGGTTGGGAAGAGGCTCTTCGAGGACATATGCGAGCTTTTCTACCTTGAGAACAATACTCAAGTTTCTAAGCCAGTCCAAGAAGTTAGGCCAAGTCAATTTATTAGAATCCAAAATAGTGCACAAATTCAAAAATGTCATGATCAATCGATTAACCTAGAAGTACAAAACGAGCATATATGAGGAGGATTTAAAATGCATCAACATACATTCATAAATCCCATTCATTTTTTTCATATTCCAAAAACCCCAAAATCACTTCGGGAGATCGTAGGTCCATCTCCGAATGGGCTGATATCCAATATAGATATGAACAACCTTGGAGAGAGTCCAACAAGCCATTCATAGCTACAATGGTAGGTATCATGTATACCGATTGCATATCGAATATATGCATCTATCACAATGTGCTATCAACTAATTGAATGTTCACACATACATCGGGTTGTTAACTCATTAACAAGTATGTATCATAGCATCCAACTTCACGTCCCTTCACATCAACCTTGGAGAGAGTCCATCAAGCCAATGCTCTAGGTTAAAGCCAACCCATTAATCAAGAAATAGTTTTAATATGGTTAGAGCGCATTCAACCAATTAGCCCAACTTAGACAGAGTCCAACAACAAAAGCTAACGATTGACCTTTGAGTCTTACCATATTAGTATTAAATTATTCCATGGTTTGAACATGTTCGAGTTCAAGCCAAGCTTGGAGAGAGTCCAACAACCCAAACAAGAAACATAACTCTGGTTCTAACCATATTAATGGAAGGTGTAGGCTTTAATATTGAGTAAGCATTTTTATGTCTCATCCTCTTTGCATGCAAATAACTATTATCTACATGGCATGACATACATGACATACATCTACATGTCACGACACGCATGACATATTGATATGCATCTAATGCAATTACATAGCATACAATTATGGCATGTACAAAATTTCCTTATATGTCATAACTATTTATGGAAATAAAATATGTTTGAGATTTGATTCCCAAAATCAAATCATGATTAAATTAGGAAACAAATTTCAAAATCTAATCACATTTTTTATTTATGGAAGGTCTCAATTAAAAAAAGTCAAACTTAATTTAGGAAATAAATTCCCTAAATTGTCAAAACTATTTATGGAAATAAAATATGTTTTAGATTTGATTTCGCCAAATCAAATCATGATTAAATTAGGAAACAAATTTTTAAATCTACATAAATACTTCTAAACTTTTCAAAAGTAGAAGATTTCCATAAATACTTCTAAACTTTCCAAAATTAAAAAATTTCCATAAATACTTTCTAAAATTTCCAAAAGTAGAAAATTTTCATAAATACAATTATGACTATCGCAAAATAATTTTACGATTATGTCGAAACACAACCTCGGCTCTGATACCACTGTTAGGTTTCCAGCACTGCGGCGAGTGTGTGTTCATACATGGTTCGTAAACATATGCATAGCGGAAGAATTAAAAAACAATAAATCTAATTTATTAAAACACACACACCACACGCATGCAAAGTACAACATGTGTAGACATAATCGCAATTTCAAATTTTGTAATAAAAGGAAATTACTCTAGTTATACCTAACATATCACGTGCAGCGGGAATGACATCAACAAGATAAACTCTCGCTAGAATTGCCTCTATCTATATCCATGCCGAGTACCATCGGGATAGCTTCGCCAAGCTACAAGACTCGTCTTCGTAGGAGTTACTAGCCTTGTGTCGAAGACGATGTGATTGAGAGAAGATCACAATCCGAATCAAAATTCGGATTTGAAAAAGAGTCCCCAAAACTCGCTTCTCCGAAGAGGTATTCGTCAACCGATTGACGAACCCTTGGTCCTCCACCAATGAGGATTACCGAAGATCAAATCCCCGGAAAGCTAGCTGTTGTCGGAGCTCCAAATGTTGTCTAAATGACGCTCCGACATGAAAGGAAACAAGCTGTCCAAAAAATTGGACAGCTTGTTGGACGATTTGTGCCGGCAAAAGGAGGAAGGCCGACTGCACCATGGTGACCGGAGCCAAGGGGTGTCGCCAGAGGGTTGCCGGCAGCAGCAGGTGGCCGGCGACAGCTGGTGTCATCGGCGGCAGCAGCTGCAAGGGGCAACGGCAAGGTTTGGCGGCAACCTTGTTGGGCGGCGGCAAGGAGAAGAGAGGGAGAGGAGTGGAAGAAAAGTTTTTCCAAAATAAATTTTAAGGCTCTCCAAAAACCTAATTGCGTTTTTATAGAGCCCGTGTTTCTTAACCATTAAGAAAACTTCTCCTTAGAGTTATTGGTTCATAACCAAAACCCGTTAACCCGCTCCAATAACTTAAGTTAAAATAAACCAAACCGAGTTGCTCTATTTTAAGTTAAAATGAACATAATCAACTTTGGTTCATTCGTTTAAAACAAACTAAACCCCTTTGGTTTATTCTCCACCAGTGGATTAGATCCAAACCAATTTGGTTCATCCATCATGTCTTCATAAGACTCAGCCCATCCATGCTTCCATTGCAACTGAAACAATTTCATGCTCGCCCTTTGTTTGGTCCAACCAAACCTAGTTTTTCTCTATATGAGAATCTCATTCTCAAGCTCGTTTTAAATCCTTCAGATTACGCTCATTGTGCGTGTGACCAAATAGGTTCCCCATTTATGTTGGCCATCTATAGTTAACCATTAATTATAGAACGATCATGAGTGGCACCTAGTAGTACATCATGATCCCTAATTAACCGGAAAATCAACGGTTGATTCAAGAATAATTTCTGAAACCCTTCGGCAGCTACATTGAATCGTTCCCCTTTCCCTTCACGCATCTTATACCCACTTGGTTCAGGACATGGTCTGTGGTGTCAGTCCCCACTAGGTCGACTACATCACACCTAGCCCAAGTATCATTTCCTCATCCTACGGATTCTAGTTACTGGACATGTATCCAAGAGTACTTTACTTTAAACATGTAATGTTTTAGCCAAAGAATTTAGTAACAATCCAATGAGAGACCATGGGTATACATCTCTTCGCAAGGAGTGGTGAATCCTTTATAGGCTATTCAAACAACTTCGGTCACTTCGACTTATACCCAATCATCCCGGGTCCACATCTCCTCAGAGGTGCTTGCTTAAGATGTCAAAGCATAAGTCTTCATGACAAGATAACTTGAATACCGTAATCAAAGGAACATCACACTTAAGCTGCAATAAAAACTTCATTGACATATTCATATATACAGAGAACCATATGAAGTCTTACAGCTGGTCACTTCAATGAACTAGGTACCATAACTAGCATCCACGATTAACTTCGGACAACACAATGTCTCCAGCCAGTAAGAATCAGCTGCTTTGATACACCAAGGAGTATACCTCGTGCTAATCTCAACAGAATTGATGGTGTCCAAATCCATCAATTCATCGACTAGGGATAATTCCAATACATCACAATTACACATGTAGAGATACTCACTAGTTGTGATCCAATCACAAATTCTCTCATGCTTTGAATCGTATTGTGGACATTCAGTAAATGAGTTTAAGATCTAATCAAATACATGCAAACATGTATACTCAAATAGTAAATCTTCATTTATCATATAAATGGTTCATGCATAAGACTATTGCCATATGACACCTCTCATATATTACTAACAAAGTATACCAATTGCATCACTTATATACAACTATCACAATGTGTTATCAACTAATTGAATGTTCACACATACATCGGGATGTTAACTCATTAACAAGTATGCATCATATGCATATCACCCAACTTTACCTCCCTTCACATCGACCTTGGAGAGAGTCCAACAAGTCGATGCTCCAGGTTAAAGCCAATATTGGGATGTATACTGAAAAGTCTATCTTTTGTATGAACATCTTTATTTTTGAAATAAGAATTACATGATCATTGTTTGAATATTTATGGTTATGCATATCGTCTAATACATTATATTGTAGATAACATGATGTGTGGTGTCACACGGGAGATCATGTTATCAAATCCTTGTAAAGTATAAGTAAAGGCTCACAACCGAGATGGTTATGGACAAACCATTGGAATGGTTGTAGTGTGATTTGGTATTGATTTGTCTTGACCATAGAATTACACTAGTACACTTTGTGTGTATTGAGCAGGACCGACATATAGGTGATTCGATTTATTGCCGACTACATAATCGAATCATACCTCAGATATTATGTTGTACATGCTCTTAATCCCGATATAATAACGACACATATACTTAGTATTTTTTTCTTTGATTTATCAATGGGCGAGATTTATCGAGTAAATCGATAGGCTCGGTAAGTTGGGAAATGATATTATTTATATAGTGTGCCGTTCATTATAGGAGAAAACCGTGTCCTATATATTAGGATTATGATGTCCCCTTGAGGAGCTCATAAGGTTCATCATGTAAACCCTGCAGCTGGACTTGGTCCGGCATGATGATAAGGTTGAGTGGTACTACTCATGGAGTTAGTTGTTGATTAATTAATTCTCATTAAATTAATTAATCGACGGACATTCGAGATCTTAAACATGGGGAGATAAATGTACAAATAATATATGGAGCCCATATTAACTTATGGGGGTTGGTGAGGTAGATCAATGATAATCCTCTAGTGGAATGGATTATCATTAATGGATCGGACTTTATGTGGGCTTGATCCATTGGGTGGCCAAGATCCAACTCCTCCTCATGGTCCATATTGTATCCTATTAAAACCTCATGAAGCCTAGATCCAATGGTTGAAAACAAAACTCTAGATCCGATGGTGGAGATTAAATCTCTAGATCCGACGGTTGAGATTAAATCTCTAGATCCGACGGTTGAGATTAAATCCTGAGAACCGATGGTGGAGATTAAAAGAGGCTTAGGCCTAACTCTATAAAAGGAGGGAAGAAGGTGGGCGGCAAGAAAAAAAGGAAGAGGGGCTAGGGTTTTTGGGCGGCAAGGGCAAGGAGGTTGGGTGGCCACAAATAAGGAAACTTCTTTCCTTCTTCTTCCTTAGGTGAACGACGCATATTCTCCTCTTTTCTCTCCTTTGCTGGCATCCAAAGCTCTTCCTTCTCTTCTCCTTGGCTGGTGGAAAAAAAGGATAGGGTCTCTTCCCTTGGAGTTTTGGCCGGCGTCCACCATTCTTCTTCTCCTCTTGGCCGGCGGCAAGCATCAAGGTTGGTGCTTGGTGGGTGGTTAAAGGAATGAGAAGAGTTTTGTTTCTATACTTCCTCTTGTTCGCAGCGAGCAAGGAAGGAAGATTGGTGATCTAGGAGGCTTAGACTTTTGGAAGATCGTCGCCCACACGACGTCCAAAAGGAGGAAGGACATACAATAGAAGATCGAGAGGTATAACGCTTGTTTATTTTCTTTTGTAACATGTATATAATTGTTTTTCAATCATATACATGTTGTATATTCTATTTTGTGGTTAAATTAACTTGGACCCCGAATACAAACACAAAAGTCGGCGATCTGTACATCGTCTATTCCACGGCTATTCGTAGAATAGAGATTGGTGGCTTGAACAACAAGTTTATTCAAGTGACTACTCTAATCGAATAGCACGACGATGAAACTGTAGCTTGGGTGATCCCTCCTTGTCAAGGATAAATTAGGATGTGCGTAGGTTAACTTTTTGGTTGCAGGCATAGAATCCAACTATTATGGACATATGTGTGTATGTGATTGTATGTGTGTAATTGTATATTATTTGAATCCTCGGGGTTGACGAGGCTAGTATTTAATTTTTGTAATTAGATACGACTTTGTTTGCCACTCTTTTTATTTTAGTTTACTTTCGATCTAGATTTCATGTACACTCCTTCATGGAGTATAGGACCGATAGATCTAAATTAAAATAGTTTTTTTTCTTGGCTCGGATCTCCGGATGGCTTGTACATGGCGTAGGGAGGAGCGGACAAGATGGCGATACGACGAGAGACATATTGAAGACAAAAGTCATAATAGTTGGAAAAACTATTATCCGACTCATCTCCCACTTATACTATAAGACTATGCTATTCTTAAACTGCCATACATTTGATTCCCATTCCCTCCACATGCCTATCAAAAGCTCTCACCGGAAGGGCCTTAGTGAAAGGACCTACCAGGTTATCCTCCGATGCAATCTTGGCCACAACAACTTCTCCTCTCTTTACGATTTCTCGTATCAGGTGGTACTTACGCTCTATGTGTTTACTTGCCTTATGGGCTTGTGGTTCCTTCGAGTTTGCAACTGCACCACTATTATGACAATAAATTGTGATAGTTCTAGGCAAACCAAGAATCACATCCAAGTCCATCAAGAAGTTCCTGAGCCACATAGCTTCTTTGGCCGCCTCAGAGGCTACCACATACTCAGCTTCCATGGTGGAGCCCGCCACGCATTTCTGCTTGACACTCCTCCATACAATGGCTCCACCTCCCAAAGTAAACACAAGACCTGAGGTAGACTTACTGTTATCCCTGTCTGATTGGAAGTCAGAATTTGTGTAACCCACAAGGAGTAATTAGTCTGCCTGGTAAACTAGCATATAATCCCTAGTTTTTCTCAGGTACTTCAATATATGCTTTACCGCAGTCCAATGTCCCTATCCAGGATTACTTTGATATCTGCTGACTAGGACCATGGCAAAGCAGATATCTGGTCTTGTACATAGCATCGCATACATGAGGCTTCCTTCAGCCGAAGCATAAGGAACCACCTTCATCTCCTCTATCTCCTCAGATGTTCTAGGACACATCTCCTTAGATAAAGGAACTCCATGCCTAAAAGGTAGAAAACCTTTCTTGGAGTTTTGCATGCTAAAACGATCCATAATTGTGTCTATGTATGAAGCTTGAGATAAGCACAACATCCTTTTCCTGCTATCCCTTATAACCTTGATCCCAAGGATGTGTCCCACTTCTCCCAAGTCCTTCATATCAAGCTGTTTGGACAACCATACTCTTACGTCTGATAACACCTTGACATTGTTGCCAATTAACAAAATGTCATCTACGTATAGTACAAGAAATACCACTACGTTTCTGTCACATCTCATGTATACACATGACTCATCTGGACTTTGAATAAATCCATAAGATTGGATTACCTCATCAAAGCGGAAGTTCCAAGACCTCGAAGCTTGCTTCAATCTATAAATGGACCGATTAAGCTTACACACAAGATGCTCTTTGCCCTTTGTAATGAATCCCTCTGGTTGCTTCATATAGATGTTTTCCTCAAGACTTCCATTAAGGAAATCTATCTTGACATCCATCTGCCATACCTCATAATCCATATGAGCAGCAATACATAAGAGAATCCGGATAGACTTAAGCATGGCTACCGGCAAAAAGGTCTCCTCATAATTGATTCCCTCTTTCTGAGTATACCCTTTCGCAACAAGCCTCGCTTTGAAGGTCTCAACCTTCCCGTCTATTCCTCTCTTTCTTTTGTAGATCCACTTGCATCTAATGGTTTTTACACCATCGAGTGGTTCTACTAGCTCCCAGACCTTATTTGAATCCATAGATTCAATCTCAACATTCATTGCACTTTGCCAAGATACTGCATCTTTATCTTGGATTGCCTCGTCATATGTCTAGGGATCAGGTTCATGTTCGCCTAGGACCAAATCAAAAGATTCTCCCAAGAACATGAATCTATCAGGCTGTCTCACAACCCTCCCACTACGACGAGGTATCACCTGTGAATGCTCTATGACACGGAGTGCAGTGACTTATGGTATATCCTCTTATACCGGTGGTACTGAAGTAGTGACTTCCCCTTTTAATTCTTCCAGAACAATCTTACTCATGGGTTTGTGGTTCATCACATAGTCTTCCTCTAGAAATCTAGCGTTCGTGCTAATGATCGCCCTCTGATCTCTAGGACTATAAAATAAACCACCTTTCGTTCCTCTAGGATAGCCAACGAACATTCGTACTTCTGTACGATGTTCCAACTTACCAACATCGTCCTTCAACACATGTGCTGGACTACCCCAAATCCGAATATGTCTTAGACTAGGCTTTCGTCTAGTCCACAATTCTGTGGGAGGAGAAGGTACTAATTTAGATGGAACCAAGTTCAGAATCTACACCGCCGTATCTAGAGTATATCCCCTGAACGAATATGGCAACTCAGAATAACTCATCATCGATCTAACCATCTCCATAAGAGTCCTATTCCTTCGCTCAGCTAAAACATTCTGCTAGGGTGTGCCAGGTGCAGACAATTGGGATTGAATCCCAGCCTTTGATAAGTAATTCCTAAACTCTCCCAAGAGGTACTCACCACCACGATGAGATCGTAGTGTCTTGATACTTTTACCTTGACGTTTCTCCACATCAACCTTGAATTCTTTGAACTTGTCAAAGCATTCAGACTTACGGCGCATCAAGTAAATGTATCCATATCTTGAATAATCGTCTATGAAAGAGACGAAATACTCAAAACCACCTCTAGCCTGGATAGACATAGGACCACACAAATCAGAATGAATCAATTCCAACACATCTTTGGCTCTATACCCCTTGGCCTTAAAAGGCCTCTTGGTCATTTTACCCTCCAAGTAAGATTAGCAGGTTGGGAAATCTTCCACCACTAATGAACCTAGAGGTCCATCAGCTATCAACCTTTGAATTCTGCTTAAGTTAATTTGACCAAGCCTTAGATGCCAAAGATATGTTTGGTTCATCTTCGAAGGTTCTTTTCTCTTATTAGAATTAGAAGATGAGTTATTAACTTCTATTTGCATCGTGGAAGCTTTTGGTTCGAGTGTATACAAATTTCCTATCAATGCACAAGAACAGATAATCTCCCTATTTCTTTTTATAACAACTCTGTCATTAAATGAAATAGAATATCCATCCATAAATAATTTAGTAACCAAAATCAAATTCTTTCTAGATAAAGGTACATAAAGGTAATTCTTAAGAATCAAAACTTTATTTTTCTCAAAAGACAAATAAACATCTCCCACTGCAACAGCCGCCACCTTTTTGGCATCGTCCAAGTATACGGTAATCTCCCCCTCAGCCTGTCGTCTGGTTTCCTGGAACCCCTGTAAAGTATTCCAGACATGATCAGTGGCTCCCGTATCTACACACTAGGTGCTGGTAGATAACACCGCTAAACATGTTTCAATGACTAGACCAAAAGATATACCTTTGTTCTGCTTGCGGTTGGGGTAGTCCTTCTTCCAGTGTCCAGTCTGCTTACAAGTGAAGCACTTGCCTTTCGGCTTCTTCACTCCTCCCTGAGTTCCTCCCACCGCCTTTGCCCCAGCTTGTTTATTCTTCTTCTTGCCTTTCGACTTAGAAGTAGAAACCTTTTGGGCAACCATGGCTTGTGCCTGAGCACTCTGACGAAAAAGCCCCTCTGCCGCCTGGAGTTCTGTCAGAAGCTCTGCCAACGAATACAACCTCTTGTTCATGTTGTAGTTCAGGCGAAACTGCTCAAAACTCCTAGGTAGAGACTGGAGAATGATATCGACCTGGGTTTCCCCATCGATCTCTACTCTGAGGACTTCTAGTTCATTCAAATAAGCCATCATCTTGAGAACATCATCCCTCACGGGTGTTCCCTCGATCATGGTGGTCGTCATCAAGTTCCTCATGGCTTCCTGCCTAGCAGCCCGATTCTGGTATGCGAAAAGCTCTTTGAGATTGAGCATCATGTCATAAGCAGTGGGCATGGCTTGATGTTGATGTTGCAGTACATTTGACATAGATACCAAAATGTAACACCGCGCTATCTTATTGGCCTTGATCCACTTCTTATAACTCTCCTTCTCCTTTTCCCCAGAATCATCCGCAGGCTTAGGAGGGCACTCTTCGAGGAGTACATATTTGTATTCCTCAGCAGTCAAGACAATGTCAAGATTCCTCTTCCAATCAACATAGTTGGGTCCAGTAAGTCTATTTTCTTTAAGTATCACAGCAAGCAGGTTGAAAGTCATTTTTAAAACAACCTAAGAATCACATAGATCAAAACATTAGATTTCAAAAAATTATTGATTCCTCAAACAATAAAATTTTAAAATCAACCAACACCTCAATATACTGAGAATATCGTATGCCACGATAGTGTGGACGTATACGAATTCTACATTTGTAAGAGGAGGTTTCACCCATTCATTTTACTATCTTGTCAACCTAACTTTTTGACAAATAAAATTAGTAGTTGCTTCCTCTTCGGCGCTACAAATAAAAGCAGCGACTCCGATGGGAAGGATACTTATATTTGTATCTAAGTGTTTACCATTACTCGGTACCAAGGTAATTATCTCGCGTTATGTGCCTTCCAATGGGGAAGTACACATGCCCCTTAATAATTCCTATAACCATATTCGATCTTGTGATCCGCAAACAAACTCATCTGATGGGGAGGAAGACACTCAGAGCCGACGCGCAAGTTTGTTTGCATCACATGTCAAATTGTAATGAAGGCTATGGGAATTTATAAAAATATCCCTCTCCCACTTAGTAATTTAAAATTGAGGAATTTTCTAGCCTACGACATGTATATCAAACAATAAGCAATAAATATGAAAAATAAATACTTTCCAACTATTATGACTTTTGTCTTCAATATGTCTCCCGTCGTATTGCCATCTCGTTCGCTCCTCCCTACGCTTTGTACAAGTCATCCGGAGATCCGAGCTGAGAAAAAAACTATTTTAATTTACATCCATCGATCCTATACTCCACGAAGGAGTGTATATGAAATCTAGATCGAAAGTAAACTAAAATAAAAAGAGTGGCTAAACAATGTCGTATCTAATTACAAAAATTAAATACTAGCCTCGTCAACCCCGAGGATTCAAATAATATACAATTACACACATACAATCACATACACACATATCACCATAATAGTTGGATCCTATGCATGCAACCAAAAACTTAACGTACGCACATCTTACTATTATCCATCACATATAATATATGAAAAGTGCATAAAAGTAACCGAATCCTAAACACACAGAATCGGGAAACTGTGGCTTTGATACCACTTGAAGGGGGGAAACTTCGCTTCCCACTTCCACTCGATCGCTTGTTTATGGCGATCACTTTTACGTCCCCGGATAAAAAAAATTTATCCTTGGCGTGGAGATTAATTCAAGAGAAGCTAGGGTTTTGGAAGTTGGTGGCAAGGCATAGGAACTAGGGTTTGGGCTTGGGCGGCACCTAATAAGGAAATTTTTCCTTGTGTTGTTCTTCTTCCCCAAGCTGCTGGCGCCCTTGGAGTTCCTTCCTGCCCTTGGCCGGCTTCCAAAACAGGTCCTCTCCTTCTCCTTGGCCGGTGGAACAAATGTTTAGGGTCCTCCCTTGAAGCTTTTGGTCGGCCACTCTCAATCTCCTCTTCCTTCTTGGCCGGCGGCAAGCTTCCTCCTTGGAAGTTGTTGGTTGGTTGAAAGAAGGAATAGAGCTTTGTTTCTATTCTTCCTCTTGCTTTGGAAGAGCAAGGAAGGAAGATTTGTGATCTAGGAGCTTCAACTTTTGGTAGATCGTCGCCCACACGACGTCCGAAAGGAGGAAGGTCATATATTAGAAGATCGAGAGGTATACCTATTCTTCATTCTCTTTTGTAACATGTTTGTTTTTTTTTCAATTATGAGCATGTAATAAATCTGTTTGTGGCTAAATAATACTTGGATCCAAAACATAAACACAAAAGTCGGCAATCTGTATATCGTCTATTTGCGACTACTCGTAGAATAGAGGTTGGTCGCTTGAACAACGAGTTTGTTCAAGTGACCTCTCTAAACGAATAACACGATGATGACTTGATTGTTTGGGGAATCTCTTTTGTCTAGGATTAAATTTTTTTTAATCCGGGGACATAGATGGGATCGCCATGAACAAACAACCGAGGTGAAGTGGGAAGCGAAGTTTCCCCACACGGACTTGATAAGCAAAACCTTTCAATGACTATGTTACCTTTTCCAGGAAAAGGTGAACAGGTAGGAGAGTTGCTTGGTCTAATACATATTGATGTATGCAGACCTATGTCAACTCAAGATCTAGGAGGCTATAGCAACTTCTTTACCTTCACCGGATCACTAATAGTTTGGGTATGTGTTCTTGATGAAACACAAGTTTGAAGCCTTTGAAAGGGTCAAAGAATTCAGAAATGAAGTAGAGAAACAACATGACAAGAGTATTAAAATACTTCGATCGGATTGAGGTGGTGAATACTTAAGTCAAGAGTTTCTAGATTATCTAAGAGACAATGATATATTGTCTCAATGGACTCCGCCATATACACCACATCATAATGGTGTATCTGAGAAGCGTAACTGGACCTTGTTGGACATGGTCGGTCGATGATGAATCGTGCGAATCTTCCCAAGTCTTTTTGGGGCTATGCACTTCAGACAACTTTTTACTAGCTAAACTGAATGCCAACCAAGGTAGTCTCTACTACTCCATATGAGATATGGAATAGTAAGAAACCTCATGTATCTTACTTGAAGATATGGGGTTGTCCTGCATATGTAAAGCGGACTGTATCAGACAAATTGGATGCAAAGGTTGATAAATGTCTATTTATTGGATACCCTAAGGAAACAAGGGGTTACCAATTCTATCAACCTGTGGAACAAAAGGTGTTTGTTTCAAGGCATGCTGAGTTTCTAGAGAAAGAGTTTCTCTTGCAAGAAAACAGTGGGAGTGTCATTGAGCTTGAGGAGGCACGAGAGACTCAAATAGACATTGATGAGATACCTGGTGAAGCACCACAACTGATAACTCATAGTGATAAGCCATCAGCTGAACCTATTGATACATCACATCTTCGTAGATCTTGTAGAACATGTAACATTCTTGAGAGATATGGATTTCTCGTAAGTGAATCGAACGACGTATTACTCATTGATGATGAGGAGCCTATCAGTTATGAAGAAGTTTTGAAAAGTTCAGAAAGGGATAAGTGGCTTAACGCCATGAAGTTAGAAATGGATTCCATGTATGAAAATCAAGTTTGGAACTTGGTTGACCCACCTGAAGGCATAAAGCCTATAGGGTGCAAGTGGGTTTTCAATAAGAAAATCGACATGGATGGTAATGTGATTACCTATAAGGCTAGATTAGTGGCGAAAGGATATCGTCAAAAGCAAGGTGTTGATTATGATGAGACCTATTCACCTATTGCTATGCTTAAATCTATTCGGATGCTCCTAGCCATAGCGACTCATTATGATTATGAGATATGACAGATGGATGTGAAAATAACTTTCCTTAATGGAAACCTACTCGAGGACATGTATATTATACAGCCTGAGGGTTTCACATCGGTTGATAAAACCAAGGTATGCAAACTGTGACGGTCCATATATGGACTGAAGCAAGCATCCAGGAGCTGGAATATCCATTTTGATTAGACAATCAAAAAGTTTGATTTCTCACAAAATCTTGACGAACTTTGTGTGTACAAGAAGGTTAGTGGGAGTGCAGTCGTGTTCCTAGCATTGTATGTCGATGACATATTACTTATAGGAAACGATGTTTCTGTCTTACAGTTAGTTAAAATTTTATTGTCCAAGGCATTCTCCATGAAAGACCTAGGAGAAGCAACCTACATCCTCGGGATTAAGATCTATAGTGATAGATTGAAACGGTTGCTTGGTTTCACAGTCTACATATATAGACCGAGTGCTAAAGAGGTTTAGCATGTCGAAATCCAAGAAAGGTTTCTTTCCCATCAGGCATGGGATACACTTTTCGAAGTCTATATGCCCACGCACAGAAAACGAGAGGATTTGCATGAGTAAGATTCCCTATGCATCCACAATAGGATCTATCATGTATGTTATGTTATGTACAAGGCCCGATGTATCATATGCTATGATTGTCATGAGCAGATACCAGTCTGATCCAGGAATGGATCATTGGGTGGCTCTTAAGATGATCCTTAAGTACTTAAGAAGAACTAAGGATGTGTTCCTAATATATGGAAAAGGAGATATTGTAATACGAAGGTATATGGATGCCAGCTTCCAAATAGACAAGGATGATTCTAGGTCTCAGTCTGGTTACATATTTACCTTAAATGGAGGCGCAATAAGTTGGAAAGGTTCCAAGCAAGACGTCGTAGCAGATTCTACCACTATGGCAGAATACATTGCAGCTTTGGAAACAACAAAGGAAGTGGTTTGGATTGAGAAGTTCGTATCTGAACTTGATGTGGTCTCATCAACGATCCAAATATGTGCTTCACCGCTATGATTTGATCAAAGAGATCATAAGTAGGAAGGATATACAAATTGAGAAGATTCCCGTTGAAAAGAACTTAGCCGATACATTAACTAAGGCCTTACCTCAAAGTAAGTTTGAGGGCCATGTGAGGGCCTATGGTATTGGATACCGTGGTGATTGACATTAGGCCAAGTGGGAGGTTGTTAGTAATACATGAGAGGTGTCCTAAGGCAATCGCCTTATGTATGAACCATTTATATGATAAATGAAGATTCACTATTTGAGTATACATGTTTGCATGTATTTGATTAGATATTAAACTCATTTATTGAATGTCCATAATACTATTCACAACATGAGAGAATTTGTGATTGGATCACAACTAGTCAGTATCTCTAAATGTGTAATTGTGATGTATTGGAATTATCCCTAGTCGATGAATTGATGGATTTGGACACCATCAATTCTATCGAGACTAGCACGAGCTATACTCCTTGGTGTATCCAAGCAGCTGATTCTCACTGGTTGGAGACATTGTGATGTCCGGAGTTAATGGTTGATGCTACTTATGGTAACTAGTTCATTGGAGTAACCAGCTATAAGACATCATATGGTTCTCCGCATATATGGATATGTCAATGAAGTTCTTACTGTAGCTTTAGTGTGATGTTTCTTTGACTTCTGGTATTCAAGTCATCTTGGTCATGAAGACTTATGCTTTGACATCTTAAGCAAGCATCTCTGAGGAGATGTGGACCCGGGATGATTGGGTATAAGTCGAAGTGACCGAAGGTGTTTGAATATCCTATAAACGATTCACCACCCCTTTCGAGGCGATGTATACCCATGGCCTCTTGTCGGATTGTTACTAAAGTCTTTGGCCAAAGCATTACATGTTTAGAGTAAGGTACACTTTGATACATGTGTAGTAACTAGAATCCTTAGGACGAGGAAATGATACTTGGGTTAGGTGTGACGTAGTCGACCTAGTGGGGACTAACACCACAGACCATGTCCGAAACCAAGTGGGTATAAGATGTGCTAAGGGAATGGGGCATGATTAATTGTAGCTGCAGAAGGGTTTCAGAAATAGTTTTGGAATCAACCATTGATTATCCGATTAATTGGGGATCATGAAGTACTACTAGGTGTCACTCATAATCATTCTATAATTAATGGTTAATTATAGACGGCCAACATAAATCGGCATTAGGCCATGTGAGGGCCTATGGTATTTGATACCGTGGCAATTAGCATTAGGCCAAGTGGGAGTTTGTTAGTAATACATGAGATGTGTCCTAAGGCAATCGCCTTATGTATGAACCATTTATATGATAAATGAAGATTCACTATTTGAGTATACATGTTTGCATGTATTTGATTAGATATTAAACTCATTTATTCAATGTCCACAATACGATTCACAACATGAGAGAATTTGTGATTGGATCACAACTAGTGAGTATCTCTACATGTGTAATTGTTATATATTGGAATTATCCCTCATTGATGAATTGATGGATTTGGACACCATCAATTTTGTCGAGACTAGCACGAGGTATACTCCTTGGTGTATCCAAGCAGCTAATTCTCACAGCCTGGAGACATTATGATGTCTGAAGTTAATCGTTGATGCTAGTTATGGTAACTAGTTCATTGGAGTGACCAGCTGTAAGACTTCATATGGTTCTCTGCATATATGGATATGTCAATGAAGTTCTTACTGTAGCTTTAGTGCGATGTTCCTTTGACTTCCGGTATTCAAGTCATCTTGGTCATGAAGACTTATGCTTTGACATCATAAGCAAGCATCTCTGAGGAGATGTGGACCCGAGATGATTTGGTATAAGTTGAAGTGGTCGAAGGTGTTTGAATAGCCTATAAAGTATTCACCACTCCTTTCAATGTGATGTATACCCATGGCCTCTTGTCGGATTGTTACTAAAGTCTTTGGCCAAAGCATTACATGTTTAGAGAAAGGTACTCTTGGATACATGTGCAATAATTAGTATTCATAGGACGAGGAAATGATACTTGGGCTAGGTGTGACGTAGTCAACCAAGTGGGGACTGACACCACAGACCACGTCCGGAACCAAGTGGGTATAAGATGTGTTATGGGAATGGGGCATGATTAATTGTAGCTGCAGAAGGGTTTCAGAAATGGTTCTGGAATCAACCATTGATTATCCGGTTAATTGGGGATCATGAAGTACTACTAGGTGTCACTCATGATCATTCTATAATTAATGGTTAATTATAGACGTCCAACATAAATCGGAAACCTATTTGGTCACACGCACAATGAGCGTAATCCAAAGGATTTAAAACGAGCTTGAGAATGACATTCTCAGATCGAGAGAAACTAGGTTTGGTTGGACCAAACAAGGAGCGAGCATGAAATTATTTATGTCGCAATGGAAGCATGGATGGGCTGAGTCTTATGAAGACATGATGGATGAACCAAATTGGTTTGGTTCTAATCCAATGGTGGAGAATAAACCAAAGGGGTTTGGTTTGTTTTAAACAAATGAACCAAAGTTGGTTCGGTTCGTTTTAACTTAAAATAGACCTACTCGATTCGGTTTATTTTAACTTAAGTTATTGGAGTAGGTTAACAGGTTTTGGTTATGAACCAATAACACTAAGGAGAAGTTTTCTTAATGATTAAGAAATACGGACTCTATAAAAATGCAGTTAGGTTTTTGGAGAGCCCTAAAGTTTATTTTTGAAAAACTTTTCTTCCTCTCCTCTCCCACTCTTCTCCTTGCAACCGCCCAACAAGGTTGCCGCCCAACCTTTCCGCTGCCTCTTGCAGCTGCTGCAGCTGATGTCACCAGCTTCCGCTGGCCACCTGCTGCTGCCGGCGACCCTCCGGCGACATCCCTTGGCTCCGGTGACCAAGGTGCAGCCAACCTTCCTCCTTTGGCCGACACAAATCCTCCACCTTGCTATCCAATTTTCTGGTTAGCTTGTTTCCTTTCGTGTCAGAGCATCATTTGGATGACGTTTGGAGCTCCGATAGCTGCTACCTTGCCGGGGATTCGATCTCCGGTAATCCTCGTAGGTGGAGGACCAAGGATTCGTCAATTGGTTGATGAATACCTCTCCGAAGAAGTGAGTTTTGGGGACTCATTTTCAAATCTGAATTCTGATTCGGATTGTGATCTTCTCTTTATCACATCATCTTTGATACGAGGCTAGTAACTCTTATGGAGACGAGGCTTGTAGCTTGGCGAAGCTATCCCGACGATACTCGGCGTGGATACGGATAGAGGTAATTCTAGCGAGATTTGCTCCAGTTGATGTCATTCTCGCTGCACGTGATACGTTATATATAACTAGAGTAATTTTCTTTTATTGCAAAATTTGAAATTGTGATTATGTCTACATATGTTGTACTTTGCATGCGTGTGGTGTGTGTATTGTAATAAATTAGATTTATTGCTTTTTAATTCTTCCATTGTGCACATGTTTACGAAATATATACGAACACACACTCGCCGCGGTGTCGGAAACCCAACATACTTGATACCTACCATCATAGCTTTAAATGGCTTGTTGGACTCACTCCAAGGTTGTTCATATCTATGTTGGATATCAGCCCATTCAGAGATGGACCTACTATCTCCCAAAGTGATTTTGGGATTTTTGAAATTCAAAAAATGAATGGGATTTATAAATGTATGTTGATGCATTTTTCATCTTTCTCATATATGCTTGTTTTGTATTTCTAGGTTAATCGATTGATCATGACGTCTTTGAATTTGTGAACTATTTTGGATTCGAATAAATTGAGTGGGCCTAACTTCTTGAACTTGCTTAGAAATATGAGAATTGTTCTCAAGGCAGAAAAGCTTGCGTATGTCCTCGAAGAGCCTCTTCCCAACCATCCTAAGGACGATGCAACTCCAGACCAATTGTTGGCCTATAAGAAATATGTGGTTGATTCTGAACTGGTGAGTTGCATCATGCTAGCTACGATGGTACCCGAGCTGCAAAAGTAGCATGAGCATATGGATGCTAATACCATAGTCTTCCATCTTCATGAGTTGTTTGATGAGCAAGCGAGATCCGAAAGGTTTAAAGTCTCCAGGCTCCTCTTCACCTCTAAGATGCAAGAAGGTTCATCTGTAGTATAGTTTGTGCTAAAGATGAATGGGTACATCAAGCGGCTGGCAACCCTTGGGTTTGTGATGGATCATGAATTAAGTATTGACTTAATTTTGCATTGTTTTCCCAAGAGTTTCTCACAATTTGTGATGAACTACCGAATGAACAAACATGAATCCACTATTCCTGAGCTCCTCAATATGCTGAAGAATGTGGAGCCTTCTATGAATCTTGAGAAGGCGGTTCTGTTAGTTGATTCCTCAAAGAAAGGTTCTAAGAGGAAGTCAAAGGAATAGAAGAAAGGGAAGAACAAAAAGGCTAAGAAGGCAGAACCAACATAAAAGTGCACTTGCCATCATTGTGGCAAGGAGGGCCACTGGCGAAAAACTATAAGATTTATCTTGAGTTCGTGAAGAAGAAGAAGGCATTTGATGCCCCTTCCTCTTCAGGTATCTTCGTTATTGATTGTCATTCTATTTCCTTAGACACTTGGGTATTGGATACTAGGTGTGGTTCACATATATGTAATGACATATAGGGGCTAAGGAATAGAAGAAGACTAATCAGAGGGGAGTCAAATTTGCGAGTTGGCAATGGAGTAAAGGTTGCTACGATCATCATCGAAACTTATTTGCTGAAGCTCCCTAGTGGACTAGTCTTAGAACAGGAATATTACTATTATGTTCCTTCTCTGATAAAGAACATTGTTTCTATTTCCTGCTTAAATAGAAATTGTTACCATTTGACGTTTAGTAACAATTGTAGTTATATAACTTTGAATGGCGTACTTTATGGGACTGGAACTTTGATCAATGGTATTTATACGTTGGACATATCTAGTGACGTTTTCAATATCGAAGCGAGCAACAAGCGTGCTCGAAAAGATAATCAATTACACTCCTACATGTGGCATTGTCGTCTTGGCCAAGCAAGCAAGAAGCGCATGTCCGAATTACACCGATGTAGAATTCTTGAATTGTTTGAATTGGATTCATACGATACATGTGAATAATCCTTAAAAGGCAAGATGACTAAGTTACCTTTTACAGAAAAAGGTGAACGGGTGGAAGAGTTGCTTGGTCTAATACATACTGATGTATGCGGACCTATGTCAACTCAAGCTCTTGGAGGCTATAGCTACTTCATTACCCTCACCAATGATCACTCACGGTTTGCGTATGTGTTCTTGATGAAACACGAGTCTGAAGCCTTTGAAAAGTTCAAAAAATTCAGAAATGAAGTAGAGAAACAACATGACAAGAGTATTAAAATATTTCAATTGGATTGAGGTGGTGAATACTTAAGTCAAGAGTTTCTAGATTATCTAATAGACAATAGTATATTGTTTCAATGGACTCCGCCATATGCAACGCAGCATACTGGTGTATCTGAGAGGCGTAACCGGACCTTGTTGGACATGGTCAGGTCAATAATGAATCATGCGAATCTTCCCAAGTCCTTTTGGGGCTATTCACATCAGACAGCTATTTACTTACTAAATAGAATGCTAACCAAGGTAGTCTCCACTACTCCATATGAGATATGGAATAGTAAGAAACCTCATGTATCTTACTTAAAGATATTGAAGGTAGGGGAAACTTCGCTTCCCACTTCAACTCGGTCGCTTGTTTATGGCGATCCCTTCTACGTCCCCGGATAAAAAAATTTATTCTTGACAAAAGGGATTGCCCAAGCAACCTTGTCATCATCGTGCTATTCGATTAGAGTAGTCACTTGAACAAACTTGTTGTTCAAGCGACTAAACTCTATTCTACGAATAGCCGCGGAATAGACGATGTACGAATCGCCGACTTTTGTCTTTATGTTCGGGGTCCAAGTATATTTACCCACAAAACAGAATATATATCATGCATAAAATTAAAAAGCAAATATAAACATGTAACGGATGAAAATAGAGAATCGATATACCTCTCAATCTTCTATTGTATGACCTTCCTCCTTTCGGACGTCGTGTGGGCGATGATCTACCAAAAGTTGAAGCTCCGAGATCACAAATCTTCCTTCCTTGCTCGTTTTGAGCAAGAGGAAGAATAGAAACAAGACTCTTGTCCTTCCTTTAGCCAACCAACAAGCAACAAGCAAGTTGCTTGCCGCCAGCCAACAAGGAGAAGGGAGAAAAGATGAATGTCGGCCAAAGCTCCAAGGGAGGACCCTAAGCCTTGGTTCCACCGGCCAAGGAGAAGAGATTGAGGGAGTTTGGATGCCAGCCAAAGTGAGGAAGGGGTTGTATGGGCGTCGGCAAGCTTGAGGAAGAAGAAGATAAGGAAATAGTTTCCTTATTTGGTGCGGCCAACCCCTATTCTCCTTGCCGCCCAAAACCCTAGCCTCTCCCCTTGCATCTTTTTTTCCACGCCAACCCTAAAGCCTCCTTTTATAGATTTTAGGGATAAGCCTTGTTTTAATCTCCACCATTGGTTCTAGGGATTTAATCTCAACCGTCGAATCTAGAGATTTAATCTCAACCGTTGGATCTAAAGATTTAATCTCTACCTTTGGATCTAGAGTTTTGTTTCCATCAATTGGATCTAGGCTTCATGAGGTATTAATAGGTTACAATAGGGACCATGAGGAGGAGTTGGATCTTGGCCACCCAATGGATCAATCACACATAAAGTCCGATCCATTAATGATAATTCAATCCACTAAAGGATTATCATTGATCTACCTCACCAACCACCATAAGTTAATATGGGCTCCATATATTATATGTACATTTTCTCCCTGTGTTTAAGATCTCGAATGTCCATCGATTAAATAATTTACTGACTATTAATTAATCAACATCTAACTCCATGAGTAGTACCACTCAACATTTTCATCATGCCGGACCAAGTCCACCTGCAGGGTTTACATGATGAACCTTATGAGCTCCTCAAGGGGACATCATCATCCTAATATATACGACACAGTTTCATCCTATAATCAATGACACACCATATAAATAATATTATTTCCCAACTTACCGAACCTATCGATTTAATTTATAAATCTCGCCCATTGGTAAATCAAAGAAATGAATACTAAGTATATGTTCCCGTTATTATATCGGGATTAAGAGCATGTACAATATAATATCTGAGGTCCGATTCGATTATGTAGTCAGCAATAAATCGAATCACCTCTATGTCGGTCCAACTGAATACACACAAAGTTTACTAGTGTGATTCTATGGTCAAGAGAAACCAATACCAAATCACACTACAACTATACCAATGGTTTATCCAAAGTCATCTCGGTTGTGAGCCTTTACTTATACTTTACAAGGAGCCGATAACATGATCTCCTGTGTGACACCACACACCATGTTATCTACAATGTAATGTATTAGACAATATGCATAGTCATAAAAATATGCAAACAATGATCATGTGATTCTTATTTCAAAATAAAGATGTTCATACAAAAGATACACTTTTCAGTATATATTTCAACAATCTCCCACTTATACTAAAAGACTATGCTGTCCTCAAACTGCCATACATCTGATCCCCATTCCCTCCACATGCCTATCAAAAGCTCTCACCGGAAGGGCCTTAGTGAAAGGATCTGCCAGGTTATCCTCCGATGCAATCTTGGCCACAGCAACTTCTCCTCTCTTTATGATTTCTCGTATCAGGTGGTACTTGCGCTCTATGTGCTTACTTGCTTTATGGGCTCGTGGTTCCTTCGAGTTTGCAATTGCACAACTATTATCACAATAAATTGTGATAGTTCTAGGCAAACCAGGAATCACATCCAAGTCCATCAGGAAGTTTCTGAGCCACACAGCTTCTTTGGCCGGCTAAGAGGTTGCCACATACTCAGCTTCCATGGTGGAGTCCGCCATGCATTTCTGCTTGACACTCCTCCATACAATGGCTCCACCTCCCAAAGTAAACACAAAACCTAAGGTAGACTTACTATTATCCCTATCTGATTGGAAGTCGGAATCCGTGTAACCCACAGGGAGTAATTGGTCTGCATGGTAAACTAGCATATAATCTCTAGTCTTTCTCAGGTACTTCAATATATGCTTTACCGCAGTCCAATGTCCCTGTCCTCGATTACTCTGATATCTGCTGACCATGCCCACGGTAAAGTAGATATCTGGTCTTGTACATAACATCGCATACATGAGGCTTCCTACCACCGAAGCATAAGGAATCGCCTTCATCTCCTCTATCTCCTTAGATGTTCTAGGACACATCTCCTTAGATAAAGGAACTCCATGCCTGAAAGGTAGAAAACCCTTCTTGGAGTTTTGCATGCTAAAACGCTCCATAATCGTGTCTAAGTATGAAGCTTGGGATAAGCACAACATCCTTTTCCTGCGATCCCTTATAACCTTGATCCCAAGTATGTGTCCCACTTCTCCCAAGTCCTTCATATTAAACTGTTTGGACAACCATACTCTTACGTCCGATAACACCTTGATATTGTTGCCAATCAACAAAATGTCATCTACGTATAGTACAAAAAATACCACTACGTTTCCGTCACATCTCTTGTATACACAAGACTCATCTGGACGTTGAATAAATCCATAAGACTAGATTACTTCATCAAATCAGATGTTCCAAGACCTCGAAGCTTGTTTTAATCCATAAATGGACCGATTAAGCTTACATACAAGATGCTCTTTGTCCTTCGCAATGAATCCTTCTGGTTGCTTCATATAGATGTTTTCCTCAAGACTTCCATTAAGGAAAGTTGTCTTGACATCCATCTACCACACCTCATAATCTATATGAGTTGCAATGCATAAGAGAATCCGGATAGATTTAACCATGACTACCGGCGAAAAGGTCTCCTTATAATCGATACTCTCTTTCTGAGTATACCCCTTCGCAACAAGCATCGCTTTGAAAGTCTCAACCTTCCCATCTATTCCTCTCTTTCTTTTGTAGATCCACTTGTATCCAATGGTTTTTACACCATCGGATGGTTCTACTAGCTCCCAGACCTGATTTGAATCCATAGATTCAATCTCAGTATTCATTCCACTTTGCCAAGATACTACATCTTTATCTTGGATTGCCTCGTCATATGTCCAGGGATCAAGATCATGTTCGCCAGGGACCAAATCAGAAGATTCTCCCAAGAACATGAATTTATCAGGCTGTCTCACAACCCTCCCACTACGACGAGGTATCACCTGTGTATCCTCTGTGACACGCGGTGCAGTGACTTGTTGTATATCCTCTTGTCTCGATGGTACTGAAGAAGTAACTTCCCCTTTTATTTCCTCCAAAACAATCTTACTCATGGGCTTGTGGTTCATCACATAGTCTTTCTCTAGAAATTTGACATTCGTGCTAACGATCACCCTCTAATCTCTAGGACTATAAAACAAACCATCTTTCGTTCCTCTAGGATAGCCAATGAACATTTGTACTTATGTACGAGGTTCCAACTTACCAGCATCTCCCTTCAGCACATGTGCTGGACTCCCCCAAATCCGAAGATGTCTTAGACTGGGCTTTCACCGAGTCCACAAGTCTGTGGGAGTAGAAGGCACTGATTTAGATGGAACCAAGTTCAGAATATACACCGCCGTATCTAGAGCATATCCCCAGAACGAATCTGGCAACTCAGAATAACTCATCATCGATCTAACCATCTTCATAAGAGTCCTATTCCTTCGCTCTGCTACACCATTCTGCTGGGGTGTGCCAGGTGCAGACAATTGGGATTGAATCCCAACCTCTGATAAGTAATTCCTAAACTCTCCCAATAGGTACTCACCACCACGATCAGATCGTAGTGCCTTGATACTTTTACCTTGATGTTTCTCCACATCAGCCTTGAATTCTTTGAACTTGTCAAAGCATTCAGACTTGCAGCGCATCAAGTAAATGTATCCATATCTTGAATAATCGTCTATAAAAGAGACGAAATACTCAAAACCACCTCTAGCCTGGATAGACATAGGACCACACAAATCAGAATGAACCAATTCTAACACATCTTTGGCTCTATACCCCTTGGCCTTAAAAGGCCTCTTGGTCATTTTACCCTCCAAGCAAGATTCGCAGGTTGGGAAATTCTCCACCACTAATGATCCCAAAGGTCCATCAGCTATCAACCTTTGAATTTTGCTTAGGTTAATATGACCAAGCCTTAGATGCCAAAGATATGTTTGGTTCATCTTCGAAGGTTCTTTTCTCTTATTGGAATTAGAAGATGAGTTATTAACTTCTATTTGCATTGTGGGAGCTTTTGGTTCGAGTGTATTCAAATTTCCTATCAATGCACCAGAACAGATAATGTCCCTATTCCTTTTTATAACAACTCTGTCATTTAAAGAAATAGAATATCCATCCATAAATAATTTAGAAACTGAAATTAAATTCTTTCTAAATAAAGGTACATAAAGGCAATTCTTAAGAACCAAAACTTTATTTTTCTCAAAAGATAAATGAACGTCTCCCACTGCAACATCTCCACCTTCGTGGCATCGTCCAAGTACACGGTAATCTCCCCCTCAGCCAGTCGTCTGGTTTCCTAGAACCCCTACAAAGTATTGTAGACATGATCAGTGACTCCCATATCTACACACTAGGTGTCGGTAGATAACACCGCTAAACATGTTTCAATGACTAGACTAAAAGATATACCTTTGTTCTGCTTGCGGTTGGGGAAGTCCTTCTTCCAGTGTCCAGTCTACTTACAAGTGAAGCACTTGCCTTTCGGCTTCTTCACTCATCCTTGAGTTCCTCCCACCGACTTTGTCCCTGTTTATTTCTTCTTCTTCTTGCCTTTCAGCTTAGAAGTAGAAACCTTTTGGGTCACCATGGCATGCGCCTGAGCACTCTGACGAAATAGCCCCTCTGCCACCTGGAGTTCTTTCAGAAGCTCTGCCAACGAATACAACCTTTTGTTCATGTTGTAGTTCAGGCGAAACTGCTCAAAACTCCTAGGTAGAGACTGGAAAATGATATCGACCTGGGTTTCCCCATCGATCTCAGCTCTGAGGACTTCTAACTCATTCAAATGAGCCATCATCTTGAGAACATGATCCCTCACGGGTGTTCCCTCGATCATGGTGGTCGTCATCAAGTTCCTCATAGCTTCTTGCCTAGCAGCCCGATTCTGGTGTCCGAAAAGCTCTTTGAGATTGAGCATCATGTCATAAGCTGTGGGCATGGCTTGATGCTGATGTTGCAGTACATTTGACATAGATGCCAAAATGTAACACCGCGCTATCTCATTGGCCTTTATCCACTTCTAATAACTCTCTTTCTCCTTTTCCTCAGAATCATCCGTAGGCTTAGGAGGACACTCTTTGAGGAGTACATATTTGTATTCCTCAGCAGTCAAGACAATATCTAGATTCCTCTTCCAATCAACATAGTTGGGTCAAGTATGTTTATTCTCTTTCAGTATCACAGCAAGCGGGTTGAAAGTCATTTTGAAAGAAAACCTAAGAATCACATAGATCAAAACATTAGATTTCAAAAAATTATTGATTCCTCAAACAATAAAATTTTAAAATCATCCAACACCTCAAAACACCGAGAATATCGTATGCCACGATAGTGTGGACGTATACGAATTCTACATTTGTAAGAGGAGGTTTTACCCATTAATTTTACTATCTTGTCAACCTAACTTTTTGACAAGTAAAATTAATAGTTGGTTCCTCTTTGGCCTTACAAATAAAAGCAGTGACTCCGATGGGGAGGATACTTTTATTTGTATCTAAGTGTTCACCATTACTCGGTACCAAGGTAATTATCTCGGGTCATGTGCCTTCCGATGGGGAAGTACACACGCTCCTTAATAATTTTCTATAACCATATTCGACCTTGTGATCCGCAAACAAACTCATTCGATGGGGAGGAAGGCACTCAGAGTCGATGCACAAGTTTGTTTGCATCACATGTCAAATCGTAATGGAGTCCGTGGGAATTTATAAAAATATCCCTTTCCCACTTAGTAATTTAAAATTGAGGAATTTTCTAGCCTACGACATGCATATCAAACAATAAGCAATAAATATGAAAAATAAAATTTTTCCAACTATTATGATTTTTTTCTTCAATATGTCTCCTGTCGTATCGTCATCTCGTCCGCTCCTCCTACGCCATGTACGAGCCATCCGGAGATCCGAGCCGAGACTAAAATCTATTTTAATTTACATCCATCGATCCTATACTCCATGAGGGAGTGTACATGAAATATATATCGAAAGTAAACTAAAAAAAAAAGAGTGGCTAAACAATGTCGTATCTAATTTACAAAAAATTAAATACTAGCCTCGTCAACCCCGAAGATTCAACAAAAAATACATTTACACACATACAATCACATACACACATATGGCCGTAATAGTTGGATCCTATGCCTGCAACCAAAGAGTTAACCTACGCATATTCTACTATTATCCGACACATATAATATATGAAAAGTGCATAAAATTAACCGAATCCTAAACACACAAAACTGGAAACCGTGGCTCTGATACCACTTGAAGGTAGGGGAAACTTCACTTCCCACTTCAACTCGGTCGCTTGTTCATGGCGATCCCTTCTACGTCCCCGGATAAAAAAATTTATCCTTGACAAGAGGGATTGCCCAAGAAACCTTGTTATCGTCGTGCTATTCAATTAGAGTAGTCACTTGAACAAACTTGTTGTTCAAGCGACCAACCATTATTCTACGAATAGCCGCGGAATAGACGATGTACGGATCACCGGCTTTTGTGTTTATATTCGGGGTCCAAGTATATTTACCCACAAAACAGAATATATATCGTGCATATAATTGAAAAGCAAATATAAACATGAAACAAATGAAAATAGAGAATCGATATACCTCTCGATCTTCTATTGTATGACCTTCCTCCTTCCGGACGTCGTGTTGGCGACGATCTACAAAAAGTTGAAGCTCCTAGATCACCAATCTTCCTTCCTTGCTCGTTCCGAGCAAGAAGAAGAATAGAAACAAGACTCTTCCCCTTCCTTTAGCCAACCAACAAGCAACAAGCAAGTTGCTTGCCGCCGGCCAACAAGGAGAAGGGAGAAAAGATGAATGCCGGCCAAAGCTCCAAGGGAGGACCCTAAGCCTTGGTTCCACCGACCAAGGAGAAGAGATTGAGGGAGTTTGTGTTAGTAATATATGAGAGATGTCCTAAGGCAATCGCCTTATGTATGAACCATTTATATGATAAATGAAGATTCACTATTTGAGTATACATGTTTTATGTATTTGACTGGATCTTAAACTCATTTACTGAATGTCCACGATACGATTCACAGCATGAGAGAATTTGTGATTGGATCACAACTAGTGAGTATCTCTACATGTGTAATTGTGATGTATCGGAATTATCCCTAGTCGATGAATTGATGGATTTGGACACCATCAATTCTGTCGAGACTAGCACGAGGTATACTCCTTGGTGTATCCAAGCAGCTGATTCTCACTGGCTGGACACATAGTGATGTCCGGAGTTAATCGTGGATGCTAGTTATGGTAACTAGTTCATTGGAGTGACCAGCCGTAAGACTTCATATGGTTCTCTGCATATATAGATATGTCAATGAAGTTCTTACTGTGGCTTAAGTGCGATGTTCCTTTGACTTGCGGTATTCAAGTCATCTTGATCAAGGAGACTTATGCTTTGACATCTTAAGCAAGCATCTCTAAGGAGATGTGGACCCGGGATGATTTGGTATAAGTCGAAGTGATCGAAGGTGTTTGAATAGCCTATAAAGGATTCACCACTCCTTGCGAGGAGATGTATACCCATGGCCTCTCGTCGGATTGTTACTAAAGTCTTTGGCCAAAGCATTACATGTTTAGAGTAAGGTACTCTTCGATACATGTGGAGTAACTAGAATCCGTAGGACGAGGAAATGATACTTGGGCTAGGTGTGACGTAGTCAGCCTAGTGGGGACTGACACAATAGACCATGTCCTGAACCAAGTGGGTATAAGATGAGTGAAGGGAATGGGGCACGAATCATTCGAGCTGCTGAAGGGTTTCAGAAATAGTTCTGGATCAACCGTTGATCTTTTTCGGTTAATTAGGAATCATGATGTACTACTAGGTGCCACTCATGATCATTCTATAATTAATGGTTAATTATAGACGGCCAACATAAACCGAGAACCTATTTGGTCACACGCACAACGAGCGTAATCCAAAGGATTTAAAACGAGCTTGAGAATGGGATTCTCAGACCGAGAGAAACAAGGTTTGGTTGGACCAAACATGAAGCGAGCATGAAATCGTTTCAGTCGCAATGGAAGCGTGGATGGGCCATGTCTTATGAAGACATAATGGATGAACCAAAATGGTTTGGTTCTAATCCAATGGAGGAGAATAAACCAAAGGGTTTGGTTTATTTTAAACGAATGAACCAAAAGTTGGTTCGGTTCGTTTTAACTTAAAATAAACCATCATGGTTTGGTTTATTTTAACTTATCTTAATGGAGCGGGTTAACGGGCCTAATGGTTATGATCCAATAACCATTAAGAGAATTAGTTCTCTATAAAAGAGGGCTTAAGGGATAATTAAGCCCTAATCCACAACCCTAAGTGGCCGCCCACCTCTCCTTGGAGAAATTCGGAGCCAACTCTCCTCCTCCTTGCCGCCGCCCACCTTGAGGCTCCAACCGGTGTCCAGAAGGTGCTGACCTTCCCCCTCGCCGGCGTCGAGCTGCTTCCGGTTAGTGCTCCGGTGATCTCCTTCAAGTTTGGCATCAAGGTGAGCTCTATCTCCCTTGGTTGGCCGGCGCCTATCACCTCCACCAAAGCTGTCCAGTTTTCTGGACAGCTTGTTCTCCTCTCGTCGGAGCATCGTTTGGACGACAGTTAGAGCTCCGACATCGGCTAACTTATTGGGGATTCGATCTCCGGTAATCCTCTGAGGTGGAGGACGAAGGATTCGTCAATTGGTTGACGAATACCTCTCCGGAGAAGTGAGTTTTGAGAACTCGTATTAGGATCCGAATTTGGATTCGGATCGTGATCATCTCTCGATCACGTCATCTTCAACACGAGGCTAGTAACCCGTACGAAGACGAAGCTCGTGGCTGAGCGAAGTCATCCCTAGGAACTCGGTGTGGATACGGATAGAGACGATTCTAGCGAGGATCGTTCCTGTTGATGCCGTTCCCGCTACACGTCATACGAAAGGTATAACGTAGATAAATTTCCTTTTATTGCAAATTTAAATTTACGGTTATGTCTACACTTGTTGTAATATGCATGCGTGTGTTGTGTGTGTTGTAATAAATGTAGATTTATTATTTTTATTGCTTCCACTGTGTTCATGTTTACGAAACGTGATCGAACACACACACGCCGCGGTGCCGGAAACCCAATAGTTTGGACGCCGGCCAAAGTGAGGAAGGGGTTGTATGGGCGCCGGCAAGCTTGAGGAAGAAGAAGATAAGGAAATAGTTTCCTTATTTGGTGCCACCAACCCCTATTCTCCTTGCCGCCCAAAACCCTTGTCTCTCCCCTTGCCTCTTTTTTCCACGCCAACCATAAAGCCTCCTTTTATACAGTTTAGGGAAAAGTCTTGTTTTAATCTCCACCATTGGTTCTAGGGATTTAATCTCAACTGTCAGATCTAGAGATTTAATCTCAACCATCGGATCTAAAGATTTAATCTCTACCTTTGGATCTAGAGTTTTGTTTCCATCTATTGGATCTAGGCTTCATGAGGTATTAAGAGGCTACAATAGGGACCAAGAGGAGGAGTTGGATCTTGGCCACCCAATGGATCTAGCCCACATAAAGTCAGATCCATTAATGATAATCCAATCCACTAAAGGATTATCATTGATCTACCTCACCAACCCCCATAAGTTAATATGGGCTCCATATATTATATGTACATTTTATCCCCGTGTTTAAGATCTCGAATGTCCGTCGATTAATTAATTTACTGACCATTAATTAATCAACATCTAACTCCATGAATAGTACCACTCAACCTTTTCATCATGCCGGACCAAGTCCACCTGCAGAGTTTACATGATGAACCTTATTTGCTCCTCAAGGGGACATCATCATCCTAATATATAGGACACAGTTTCCTCCTATAATCAACGACACACCATATAAATAATATCATTTCCCAACTTACCGAGCCTATCGATTTAATCTATAAATCTCGCCCATTGGTAAATCAAAGAAATGAATACTAAGTATATGTGCCCGTTATTATATCGGGATTAAGAGCATGTACAATATAATATCTATGGTCTGATTCGATTATGTAGTCAACAATAAATCGAATCACCTCTAAGTCAGTCCTGCTCACTACATATAAAGTGTACTAGTGTGTTTCTATGTTCAAGACAAACCAATACCAAATCACACTACAACCATACCAATGGTTTGTCCAAAGTCATCTCGGTTGTGAGTCTTTACTTATACTTTACAAGGAGCCGATAACATGATCTCCCGTGTGACACCACACACCATGTTATTTATAATGTAATGTATTAGACAATATGCATAATCATAAAAATATGCAAACAATGATCATGTGATTCTTATTTCAAAATAAAGATGTTTATACAAAAGATAGACTTTTCAGTATACATCCCAACATATATGGGGTTGTCCTGATTATGTGAAGTGGACTGTATCAGACAAATTGGATGCAAAGTCTATTTATTGGATACCCTAACGAAAAGAGAGGTTACCAATTCTATCATCCTGTGGAACAAAAAGTGCTTGTTTCTAGGCATGCTATGTTTCTAGAGAAAGAGTTTCTCTTCCAAGAAAGTAGTAGGAGTGTCGTTGAACTTGAGGAGGCTCAAGAGACTCAAATAGACAATGATGAGATACCTAGTGAAGCACCACAACCGATAACTCATAGTGATGAGCCATCGAATGGACCTATTGAGACAACACATTTTTGTAAATTTGATAGAACATGCAACATTCCTGAGAGATATAGATTTCTCGTAAGTGAATTGAACGACGTGTTACTCATTGATGATGAGGAGCCTACCAGTTATGAAAAAGTTCTAAAAAGTTCAGAAAGGGATAAGTGGCTTAACGCCATGAAGTCGAAAATGGATTCCATGTATGAAAATCAAGTTTGGAACAAGGTTGACCCACCTGAAGGCATAAAGCCTATAGGGTGCAAGTGGGTTTTCAAGAAGAAAACTGACATGGATGGTAATGTGATTACCTATAAGGCTAGATTGGTGGCGGAAGGAAATCGTCAAAAGCAAGGTGTTGATTATGATGAGACCTATTCACCTGTTGCTATGCTTAAATCTATTCAGATGCTCCTGGCCATAACGACTCATTATGATTATGAGATATGGCAGATGGATGTGAAAACAACTTTCCTTAATGGAAACCTGCTCGAGGATGTTAATATGATACAGCCTAAGGGTTTCACATCGGTTGATAAAACCAAGGTGTGCAAACTGCGACGGTCCATATATGGACTAAAGCAATCATCTAGGAGCTGGAATATCCATTTTGATTAGACAATCAAAAAGTTTGATTTCTCACAAAATCCGGACGAACCTTGTGTGTACAAGAAGGTTAGTGGGAGTGAAGTCGTGTTCCTAGTATTGTATGTCGATGACATATTACTTATAGGAAACGATGTTTCTGTCTTACAGTCAGTTAAAATTTTGTTGTCCAAGACATTCTCCCTTAAAGACCTGGGAGAAGAAACCTACATCCTTGGGATTAAGATCTATAGGGATAGATCGAAACGGTTGCTTAGTCTTTATCAGTCTACATATATAGACTAAGTGCTAAAGAGATTTAGCATGTCAGAATACAATAAAGGTTTCTACCCATCAGGCATGGGATACACCTTTCGAAGTATATGTGTCCGCACATAGAAGACGAGAGGATTTGCATGAGTAAGATTCCTTATGCATCCACAATATGATCTATCATGTATGTTATGTTATTTATAAGGCCTGATGTATCGTATGCTCTGAGTGTCACGAGCTAATTCCAGTCTGATCCAGGAATGGATCATTGAGTGGTTGTTAAGACGATCATTAAGTACTTAAGAAGAACTAAGGATGTGTTCCTAATATATGGAGAAGGGGACATGGTGATATGCGGGTATACGGATGCCAGCTTCCAGATAGACAAGGATGATTCTAGGTCTCAGTCTGGGTACATGTTCACCTTGAATGGGGGCGCAATGAATTAGAAAAGTTCCAAACAATACACTATAGCGGATTCTACCACAGAGGCAGAATAAATTGCAGCTTTGGAAGCAACAATGGAAGCAGTTTGGATCAAGAAGTTCATTTATGAACTTGGTGTGGTTCCTGCCATTGTTGAAGTAATACTGGTTTACTGTGATAACAATGGAGCAATTGGACAGGCAAAAGAGCTAAGGTCTCATCAACGATCCAAACATGTGCTTCACCACTATCATCTGATCAGAGAGATCATTAGTAGGAAGGAAATACAAATCGAGAAGATTCTCATCGAAAGGAACTTAGCGGATCCTTTAACTAAGGCATTACCTCAAAGTAAGTTTGAGGGTCATATTAGAGCTTATGGTATTCGATACCGTGGTGATTGGCATTAGGTCAAGTGGAAGTTTGTTAGTAATATATATGAGAGATGTCCTAGTCCTAAGGCAATCGCCTTATGTTTGATCCATTTATACTGTTGGGTTTCCGGCACCGCGGCGTGTGTGTGTTCGATCATGTTTCGTAAACATGAGCACAGCGGAAGCAATTAAAAATAATAAATATATATTTATTACAACACACACAACACACGCATGCTATTACAACAAGTGTAGACATAACCGTAAATTAAAATTTGCAATAAAAGGAAATTAAACTACGTTATACCTTCCGTATGACGTGTAGCGGGAACGGCATCAACCGGAACGATCCTCGTAAGAATCGTCTCTATCCGTATCCACGCCGAGCTCCTCGGGATGACTTCGCTAAGTCACGAGCTTCGTCTTCGTACGGGTTACTAGCCTCGTGTTGAAGACGACGTGATCGAGAGATGATCACGATCCGAATCCAAATTCGGATCCAAAACGAGTTCTCAAAACTCACTTCTCCGGAGAGGTATTCGTCAACCGTTTGACGAATCCTTCGTCCTCCACCTCAGAGGATTACCGGAGATCAAATCCCCGGTAAGTTAGGCGCTATCGGAGCACTAACCGTCGTCCAAACGACGCTCCGATAACAAAGAAACAAGCTGTCCAGAAAAACTGGACAGCTTTTGGTGGAGGAATAGAGGCCGGCCAAGGAGAGATGGAAGCTCACCTTATCACCGAACCTAGAGGAGATCACCGGAGGGTCGCCGGAGGTTCACCGGCTGAAGCTTGGTCACCGGCAAAGACTTGGACGGCTGCACACAAGCTGGGCGGCAGCAGCTTTTGGTGTTGGCGCCGAATAGGAGAGGGAGGGGGTTTGGGCGGCCAAAACTAGATTAGTCTTAGGGTTAGGGTTTAAGCCCTATTTTATAGAGAACTAATTCTCTTAATGGTTAATGGATCATATCCATAAAGCCCGTTAACCCGCTCCATTAAGATAAGTTAAAATAAACCAAACCATGATGGTTTATTTTAAGTTAAAACGAACCGAACCGACCTTTGGTTCATTCGTTTAATATAAACCAAACCCTTTGGTTTATTCTCATCCATTGGATTAGAACCAAACCATTTTGGTCCATCCATTATGTCTTCATAAGACACGGCTCATCCACGCTTCCATTGCTACTGAAACAATTTCATGCTCGCTTTATGTTTGGTCCAACCAATCATAGTTTCTCTCGGTCTGAGAATCCCATTCTCAAGCTCGTTTTAAATCCTTTGGATTACACTCGTTGTGCGTGTGACCAAATAGGTTCTCGGTTTATGTTGGCCGTCTATAATTAACCATTAATTATAGAACGATCATGAGTGGCACCTAGTAGTACATCATGATCCCCAATTAAACGAAAAGATCAACGGTTGATCAAGAACTATTTCTGAAACCCTTCAGCAGCTCGAATGAATCGTGCCCCATTCCCTTCACTCATCTTATACCCACTTGGTTCAGGACATGGTCTATTGTGTCAGTCCCCACTAGGCTGACTACGTCACACCTAGCCCAAGTATCATTTCCTCGTCCTACGGATTCTAGTTACTCCACATGTATCGAAGAGTACTTTACTCTAAACATGTAATGCTTTGGCCAAAGACTTTAGTAACAATCCGACGAGAGGCCATGGGTATACATCTCCTCGCAAGGAGTGGTGAATCCTTTATAGGCTATTCAAACACCTTCGATCACGACTTATACCCAATCATCTCGGGTCCACATCTCCTTAGAGATGTTTGCTTAAGATGTCAAAGCATAAGTCTCCATGATCAAGATGACTTGAATACCGCAAGTCAAAGGAACATCGCACTTAAGCCACAGTAAGAACTTCATTGACATATCTATATATGCAGAGAACCATATGAAGTCTTACGGCTGGTCACTCCAATGAACTAGTTACCATAACTAGCATCCACGATTAACTCAGGACATCACTATGTCTCCAGCCAGTGAGAATCAGCTGCTTGGATACACCAAGTAGTACCTCGATGTAATTGATGGTGTCCAAATCCATCAATTCATCGACTAGGGATAATTCCGATACATCACAATTACACATGTAGAGATACTCACTAGTTGTGATCCAATCACAAATTCTCTCTTGCTGTGAATCGTATCGTGGACATTCAGTAAATGAGTTTAAGATCCAATCAAATACATAAAACATGTATACTCAAATAGTGAATCTTCATTTATCATATAAATGGTTCATACATAAGGCGATTGCCTTAGGACATCTCTCATATATTAATAACAGACTCCCACTTGGCCTAATGCCAATCGCTACGGTATCCAATACCATAAGCTCTAACATGACCCTCAAACTTACTTTGAGGTAATGCTTTAGTCAAAGGATCCGCTAAGTTCCTTTCAGTGGGAATTTTCTCGATTTGTATTTCGTTCCTACTTATGATCTCTCTGATAAGATGATAGCGGCGAAGCACATGTTTGGATCATTGATGAGACCACATCAAGTTCATAGATGAACTTATTGATCCAAACCGCTTCCTTTGCTGCTTCCAAAGCTGCAACGTATTCTGCCTTAGTGGCAGAATCCGCTATAGTGTCAAGCTTGGAACCTTTCCAACTTATTGCGCCTCCATTTTAGGTGAATACATACCCAGACTGAGACATGGAATCATCCTTGTCTGTCTGGAGCTGGCATCCGTATACCCACGTATCACCATGTACCCTTCTCCATATATTAGGAACGCATCCTTAGTTCTTCTCAAGCACTTAAGGATCGTCTTAACAGCCACCCAATGATCCATTCCTGGATCAGACTGGTATCTGCTCGTGACACTCAGAGCATATGATACATCGGGCCTTGTACATAACATAGCATACATGATAGATCCTATTGCGGATGCATAGGGAATCTTACTCATGCAAATCCTCTCGTCTTCTGTGCGCGGACACATAGACTTCGAAAGGTGTACCCCATGCCTGATGGGTAAGAAACCTTTCTTGGATTCCGACATGCTAAACCTCTTTAGCACTCGGTCTATATATGTAGACTGCGAAAGACCAAGCAACCGTTTCGATCTATCTCTATAGATCTTAATCCCGAGGATGTAGGTTGCTTCTCCCAGGTCTTTCATGGAGAATGTCTTGGATAACCAAACCTTCACTGACTGTAAGATTGAAACATCGTTTCCTATAAGTAGTATGTCATCGACATACAATACTAGGAATACGACTGCACTCCCACTAACCTTCTTGTACACATAAGGTTCGTCTGGATTTTGTGAGAAATCAAACTTTTTGATTGTCTCATCAAAACGGGTATTCCAGCTCCTGGATGCTTGCTTCAATCCATAAATGGACCGTCGCAATTTGCATACCTTGGTTTTATCAACCGATGTGAAACCCTCAGGCTGTATCATATACACGTTCTCGAGCAGGTTTCCATTTAAGGAAAGCTGTTTTCACATCCATCTGCCATATCTCATAATCATAATGAGCCGCTATGGCCAGGAGCATCCGAATGGATTTAAGCATAGCTACAGGCGAATAAGTTTCGTCATAATCAACACCTTGCTTTTGACGATATCCTTTCGCCACCAATCTAGCCTTATAGGTAATCACATTACCATCCATGTCGGTTTTCTTCTTGAAAACCCACTTGCACCCTATAGGTTTTATCCCTTCAGGTGGGTCAACCAAGTTCCAAACTTGGTTTTCATACATGGAATCCATTTCCGACTTCATGGCACCAAGCCACTTATCCCTTTCTGAACTTGTCAGCACTTCTTCATAACTGGTAGGCTCCTCATCATCAATGAGTAACACGTCGTTCGATTCACTTACGAGAAATCCATATCTCTCAGGAATATTGCGTGTTCTACCAGATCTACGAAGATGTGGTGTTACAATAGGTCCAGCCGATTGCTCATCACTATGAGTTGTCGGCTGTTGTGCTTCACCAGGTATCTCATCAATATCTATTTGAGTCTCTCGAGCCTCCTCAAGCTCGACGACACTCCCACTGTTTTCTTGCAAGAGAAACTCTTTCTCTAGAAACACAGCATGCCTTGAAACAAACACCTTTTGTTCCACAGGATGATAGAATTGGTAACCCCTTGTTTCCTTAGGGTATCCAATAAATAGTCATTTATCAGACTTAGCATCCAATTTGTCTGATATAGTCCGCTTCACATAAGCAGGACAACCCCATACCTTTAAGTAAGATACATGAGGTTTCTTACTATTCCATATCTCATATAGATTAGTTGAGACTACCTTGGTAGGCATTCTGTTTAACAAGTAAACAGCTGTCTGAAGTGCATAGCCTCAAAAGGACTTGGGAAGAGTTGCATGATTCATCATTGACCTGACCATGTCCAACAAGGTCCGGTTACGCCTCTCAGATACACCATTATGCCTTGGTGTATATGGCGGAGTCCATTGAGACAATATACCATTGTCTCTTAGATAATCAAGAAACTCTTGACTTAAGTATTCACCACCTCGATCCGATCGAAGTATTTTAATACTCTTGTCATGTTGTTTCTCTACTTCATTTCTGAATTCTTTGAACCTTTCAAAGGCTTCAGACTTGTGTTTCATCAAGAACACATACCCAAACCGTGAGTGATCATCGGTGAAGGTAATGAAGTAGCTATAGCCTCCTAATGCTTGAGTTGACATAGGTCCACATACATCAGTATGTATTAGACCTAGTAACTCTCCCACTCGTTCACCTTTTCCCGTAAAAGGTAACTTAGTCATCTTGCCTTTTAAGCATGATTCGCATGTATCGTATGAATCCAATTCAAACGATTCCAGAATTCCACATCGGTGTAATTCGGACATGCGTTTCTTGCTTATATGGCCAAGATGACAATGCCACATATAGGAGTCTATTTGATTATCCTTTCGAGCACGCGTGTTGCTCGCTTCGATATTGAAATCGTCACTGGATACGTCCAACGTATAAACACCATTGCTTAAAGTTCCAATCCCATAAAGAACTCCATTCAAAGTTATGTAACAACAATTGTTACTAAAAGTCAAATGGAACCCATTTCTATTTAGACAAGAAATAGAAATGATGTTCTTTATCAACGAAGGAACATAAAAGCAATTGTCCAGTTCTAAGACAAGTCCTACAGGGAGTTCCAACAAATACGTTCCGATGGCGAGTGCAGCAACCGTTGCTCCATTCCCAACACGTAAATTTGACTCTCCCCTTGACGAGTCTTCTTCTATTCCTTAGCCCATGTATGTCATTACATATATGTGAGCCACACCCAGTATCAAATACCCAAGTGTCTGAGGAAATAGAATGACAATCAATAAAGAAGATTTCTGAAGAAGATGGGGCATCCGATGCCTTATCCTTCTTCATGGACTCAAGATAAATCTTGCACTTTCTTCGCAAATGGCTCTCCTTGCCATAATGATGGCAAGTTTCTTTTGTGCTAGTTCTACCTTCTTAGCCCTTCTCTTCTTTCCCTTCTGCTGTTCCTTTGACTTCCTCTTAGAACCTTTCTTCGAGGAATCAACTAACAGCACCGTCCCCTGCTCATGCTTCTCAGAAGACTCCACAGTCTTCAGCATATTGAGCAGTACCACAGATGAACCTTCTAGCATCTCAGAGGTGAAGAGGAGCTTTGAGACTTCGAACCTTTCGAATCTCACTTGCTCATCAACTAACTCACAAAGATGAAGGACTACGATATGAGCATCCATATGCTCATGCTGCTTTCGTAGCTTGGGTTCCATCGCGGCTAGCATGATGCAACTCATTTGTTCAGAATCACTCACATGTTTCTGATAGGCCAACAATTGGTCCAGAGTTGCATTGTCACTAGGACGGGCGGGAAGAGGCGCTTCGAGGACATTTGCAAGCTTTTCACCTTGAGAACAATTCTCAAGTTTCTAAGCTAGTCCAAGAAGTTTGGCCCAGTCAATTTATTTGAATCCAAAATGGAACGCAAATTCAAACACATCATGATCAATATATTAATTTAGAAATACAAAACGAGCATATATGAGAAAGATGATTTTAAAATGCATCAATATACATTTATAAATCCCATTCATTTTTCGAATTTCAAAACCTCAAAATCACTTCGAGATTGTAGGTCCATCTCCGAATGGGCTGATATCCATCATAGTTATGAACAACCTTGGAGAGAGTCCAACAAGCCATTCATAACTACGAGGTAGGTATCATCTATACCGATTGCATATCCGTATATGCAACTATCACAATGTGCTATCAACTAATTGAATGTTCACACATACATCGGGTTGTTAACACATTAACAAGTATGCATCATATGCATAGCACCCAACTTCACCTCCCTTTACATCGACCTTGGAGAGAGTCCAACAAACCGATGCTCCAGGTTAAAGCCAACCCATTAATCATGACATAGTTTTAATATGGTTAGAGCGCATTCAACCAATTAGCCCAGCTTGGAGAGAGTCCAACAACCAAAGCTAACGATTGACCTCTGACTCTTACCATATTTGTATTAAACTATTCCATGGTTTGAACATATTCAGTTCGAGCGGGCTTGAGAGAGTCCAACAACCCAAACAAGAAACAACTCGGTTCTAACCATATTAATGGAAGGTGTAGGCTTTAATATTGATTAAGGGTTTTATGTCTCATCCTCTTTGCATGCAAATAACTATTATCTACATGGCATGGCATACATGGCATACATCTACATGTCACGACACGCATGGCATAATGTTATGCATCTAATGCAATTACATGGCATACAATTATGTCATGTATATAATTTCCTTATATGTCATAACTATTTATGGAAATAAAATATGTTTAAGATTTGATTCTCCAAATCAAATCATAATTAAATTAGGAAACAAATTTCCAAATCTAATCACATATTTTATTCATGGAATTATTTGATTAAGGAAAATCTATTTAGGAAACCAATTTCCTAAATCTTTAAAACTACTTATGGAAATTAAATATTTTAAGATTTGATTTCCCAAATCAAATCATGATTAAATTAGGAAACAAATTTCCAGAATCTAATCAAATATTTTATTTATGGAAAATATAAATTTCCATAAATACTTCCAACTTTCCAAAAGTGGAAGATTTCCATAAATACTTCTAGACTTTCCAAAATTGAAAAATTTCCATAAATACTTCTAAATTTCCAAAATTTAGAAAACTTCCAGAAATACATTATGACTATCGCAAAACCATTTTTACGATTATGTCAAACACACGAGCTCACGATACCTTTGTTGGGTTTCGGCACATGGCGTGTGTGTTCGATCATGTTTAAGTAAACATGAGCACAGTGAAGCAATTAAAAATAATAAATCTATATTTATTACAACACACAACACCGCATGCTATTACAACAAGTGTAGACATAACCGTAAATTAAAATTTGCAATAAAAAATTAAACTACGTTATACCTTAGTATGGCGTGTAGCGAAACGGCATCAGCGGAGCGATCCTCGTAGAATCGTCTCTATCCGTATCCACGCCGAGCTCCTCGGGATGACTTCGCTAAGTCACGAGCTTCGTCTTCGTACGGGTTACTAGCCTCGTGTTGAAGACGATGTGATCGAGAGATGATCACGATCCGAATCCAAATTCGGATCCTAAAACGAGTTCTCAAAACTCGCTTCTCCGGAGAGGTATTCGTCAACCGTTTGGCGAATCGCCCGTCCTCCACCTCAGAGGATTACGGAGATCAAATCCCGATAAGTTAGCGCGCTATCGGAGCACTAACCGTCGTCAAGCAGCGCTCCGGATAACAAAGAAACAAGCTGTCAGAAAACTGGACAGCTTGGTGGAGAATAGAGGCGGCCAAGGAGAGATGGAAGCTCACCTTATCACGAACCTAGAGGAGATCACGGAGGGTGGCGGAGGTTCACCGGCTGAAGCTTGGTGGCGGCAAAGGACTTGGGCGGCTGCACACAAGCTGGCGGCGGCAACTTGTTTAGTGTTGGCGCCTAAGCCCTATTTTATAGAGAACTAATTCTCTTAATGGTTAATGGATCATATCCATAAAGCCCGTTAACCGCTCCATTAAGATAAGTTAAAATAAACCAAACCATGATGGTTTATTTTAAGTTAAAAGCGAACCAACCTTTGGTTCATTAGTTTAATATAAACCAAACCCTTTGGTTTATTCTCATCCATTGGATTAGAACCAAACCATTTTGGTCCATCCATTATGTCTTCATAAGACACGGCCCATCCACGCTTCCATTGCGGTGAAACAATTTCATGCTCGCTTTATGTTTGGTCCAACCAAACATAGTTTCTCTCGATGCGAGAATCCCATTCTCAAGCTCGTTTTAAATCCTTTGGATTACACTCGTTGTCGTGTGACCAAATAGGTTCTCGGTTTATGTTGGCCGTCTATAATTAACCATTAATTATAGAGCGATCATGAGTGGCACCTAGTAGTACATCATGATCCCCAATTAAGAAAAGATCAGCGGTTGATCGAACTATTTACGAAACCCTTGATGGCTCGAATGAATCGTGCCCCATTCCCTTCACTCATCTTATACCCACTTGGTTGGGACATGGTCTATTGTGTGCCGATCCCACTAAGTGACTCGTCACACCTAGCCCAAGTATCATTTCCTCGTCCTACGGATTCTAGTTACTCCACATGTATCGAAGAGTACTTTACTCTAAACATGTAATGCTTTGGCCAAAGACTTTAGTAACAATCCGACGAGAGGCCATGGGTATACATCTCATCGCAAGGAGTGGTGAATCCTTTATATGCTATTCAAACACCTTCGATCACTTCGACTTATACCCAATCATCCCGGGTCCACATCTCCTCGGAGATGTTTGCTTAAGATGTCAAAGCATAAGTCTCCATGATCAAGATGACTTGAATACCGCAAGTCAAAGGAACATCGCACTTAAGCCACGGTAAGAACTTCATTGACATATCTATATATGCAGAGAACCATATGAAGTCTTACGGCTGGTCACTCCAATGAACTAGTTACCATAACTAGCATCCACGATTAACTCGGACATCACTATGTCTCGGCCCGGTGAGAATCGGTGCTTGGATACACCAAGGAGTATACCTGTGCTAGTCTCGTGAATTGATGGTGTCAAATCCATCAATTCATCGACTAGGGATAATTAGATACATCACAATTACACATGTAGAGATACTCACTAGTTGTGATCCAATCACAAATTCTCTCATCTTTGTGAATAAATATCGTGGACATTGATAAATGAGTTTAAGATCCAATCAAATACATAAAACATGTATACTCAAATAGTGAATCTTCATTTATCATATAAATGGTTCATACATAAGGCGATTGCCTTAGGACATCTCTCATATATTACTAACATATATGATAAATGAAGATTCACTATTTGAGTATACATGTTTGCATGTATTTGATTAGATCTTAAACTCATTTACTGAATGACCACAAAATGATTCACAGCAAGAGAGAATTTATGATTGGATCATAACTAGTGAGTATCTCTACATGTGTAATTGTGATGTATTGAAATTATCCCTAGTCGATGAATTGATGAATTTGGACACCCTTAATTCTATCTAGACTAGCACGAGGTATACTCCTTGGTGTATCCAAGCAGCTGATTCTCACTGGCTGGAGACATTGTGATGTCCGGAGTTAATCGTTGATGCGAGTTATGGTAACTAGTTCATTGGAGTGACCAGTTGTAAGACTTCATATGGTTCTATGCATATATGGATATGTCAATGAAGTTTTTACTACAGCTTACGTGAGATGTTCCTTTGACTTGTGGTATTCAAGTCATCTTGGTCATGAAGACTTATTCTTTGACATCTTAAGCAAGCATCTCTGAAGAGATGTGAACCCAGGATGATTGGGTATAAGTCGAAGTGACTAAAGGTATTTGAATAGCCTATAAAGGATTCACCACTCCTTGCGAGGAGATATATACTCATGGCCTCTCTTCGGATTGTTACTAAAGTCTTTGGCCAAAGCATTACCTATTTAGAGTATGGTACTCTTGGATACATGTGCAATAACTAGAATCTGTAGGATGAGAAAATAATACTTGGGTTAGGTGTGACGTATTCGACCTAGTGGGGACTGACACTATAGACCATATTCTGAACCAAGTGGGTATAATATGCGTGAAGGGAACGGGACACAATTCATTGTAGTTGTTGAAGTGTTTTAGAAATGGTTCTGGAATTAATCGTTGATTTTCTAGTTAATTGGGGATCATGATGTACTACTAGGTGCCACTCATGATCATTTTATAATTAATGGTTAATTATAGATCACCAACATAAATCGGGAACCTATTTGGTCACACGTACAACAAGTATAATCCGAAGGATTTAAAACGAGCTTGAGAATGAGATTCTCAGATCGAGAGAAACTAGGTTTGGTTGGACCAAACAGGGAGCGAGCATGCAATTTTTTCAGTCACAATGGAAGCATGGATGGGTTGAATCTTATGAAGACATGATGGATGAACCAAATTAGTTTTCTTCTAATCCAATGGTGGAGAATAAACCAAAGGGGTTTGATTTGTTTTAAACAAATGAACCAAAGTTGATTCGGTTCGTTTTAACTTAAAATAGACCAACTCGGTTCGGTTAATTTTAACTTAAGTTATTGGAGCGGGTTAATGGGTTTTAGTTATGAACCAATAACTCTAAGGAGAAGTTTTCTTAATGGTTAAAAAACACGGGCTCTATAAAAACGCGGTTAGGTTTGTGGAGAGCCTTATGTTTTATTTTGGAAAAAACTTCTCCTCTCCTCTCCCTCTCTTCTCCTTGCCGCCGCCCAAGCAATCCACGCTGCCAACCCCTTGTACCGCCATCCACCTTGCTGTGGGCATCCAATATGCTGCCGGCCATCCTCTCGCGACCCTCCGATGACTCACCTTGGTTCTGGTGACCAAGGATTGGCCGGCCACCCTCTTTGGCCAGCGCAACTCCTCCACCAAGCTGTCCAGTTTTCTGGACAGCTTGTTTCCGTTCATGTCGGAGCATCGTTTGGACAACGTTTGGAGCTCCAACAGCGGCTACCTTTTCGGGGATTCAATCTCTGGTAATCCTCATAGGTGGAGGACCAAGGATTCATCAATCGGTTGACGAATACCTCTCCGGAGAAGCGAGTTTTGGGGACTCATTTTTAAATCCGAATTTTGATTCGGATTATGATCTTCTCTCGATCACATTGTCTTCAACACGAGGCTAGTGACTCCTACGATGACGAGGCTCATGGATTTGTGAAGCCATCCCGATAAAACTCATCGTGGATACGGATAGAGGCGATTCTAGCAAGAGTCTCTCTTATTGATGTCATTCCCGCTACACGTGATACGTCAAGTATAACTAGAGTAATTTCCTTTTATTGCAAAATTTGAAACTACGATTATGTCTACACATATTGTACTATGCATGAGTGTGATGTGTGTGTTATAATAAATTAGATTTATTGCTTTTTAATTCTTTTGTTGTGCACATGTTTACGAAACAGGTTCGAACATACACTCGCCGTGGTGTCGGAAACCCAACATGCATGCCATCAGACAAACGGTCGATAACCGCGACCTCATAAGGTATGTTTTGAATTTATTTTCTAGGACTACCTTGTGGGCATCCATGGTCGATGCCTACATGGTTTCTAAGGACTTATCAAAAATTAGGTTAGATGAATTATTTTCAGAATTCGAACTCCACGAACAGTCTAATTCGGTACCCGAGAAAGGTATAGCCCTTTTTGTTGGTCCAAAGAACAAGCCCACAAGTAAGCCACCCCCGAAGGAAGAAGAAGACGAGTATGAGTCGTAGGTCGATCTGGAGATGGAGACCGAACTAATCAATCTAGTTCGGAGGATGATTAAAAGCCAAAGATGACCCGTCACTCAACCCAAGGAAGGTAAATCTTAAGCTAGTTCTAACATTAGGTGCTATGAATGCAACAGGTTCGGACAGATCAAGTCAGAATGTCCGAAGCTCAAGAACAAAGCACCAAAGTTCAAGAAGGTGCTCAATGCTACGTGGGAAGAGGCATTGAAAAAAGAAGATGATGACCTTGTCTTCATGGCTAAACAAACCGAATCGGAGCCGGAGTCCAAACCTGAGAAAGAATTTGAACTCGAGGACGAGTCAGACTACGAATCACTATTCAAGACAAGCCACGGATCTACATCCGGTTCAAGAGATATGCCCAAGGTAAGTCGGTCCCTCATTAGTGCTTTATATAATGAAATTAAGTTTCTAACTAGGAAGTTATCTAAGTCCGAGTCTGAGTTCTAGACCCTGGTTGAGGAGGTTAAACTCCTTAAACACGAGGTCTCCCTAACCTCTTCGACTAGTCAAGTTCAAGAGGAGGACTCAACTCGAGTTGAAAAGCTCGAAGTTGAGAACTTACTTTTGAAAAATCAAGTCAAAGATCTTAGGAACATGTTGGAAAGGTTCACTTTGGTATCCAAGGGACTTGACCTCCTACTTGGATCACAAAGGGTCATGTACAACAAGGTTGGGCTCGGGTTTAGCTCAAATACGACTAACAAGTCATATATGTCGATTGTAAGTCGACATAAAAAACTTGTCCAAGCATAGGTCCCTAAGACCACTTTGATTTCTCAATTAGGGTCTAACCAATACTGGGTTCCCAAGGACCAAATCCACTATGTGGAAAGACCAAACCGATTCAATGGTTCAGGGGGAGCCAGTACAAAATTTGCTTGTGCTATTACTTAGAAATTGCATGCTTAGCTTTTTTTCATTTTTCTTTTTAGAATAGTTAGATAGGGACTATAACTCATCAATACTTAATAACATAGTACCAGGATGTGGTGAGATGATAGTACGCTAGGAAAGCGAAGTCTTGGGTACTCGAGCTAGATAAGGCGTATCTAGTTTGGTTCACTTGACCGAGTGGAACTAGCTGAAGCTACTTCGCCATATCCTAGACTAGTTAGACCAGGAAGTGGTCTTAGGTGAGTCAAGTTACTATTTTCTCGAAATTGGCTTTGTCTAAAAAAGTGGTCATTTTTTCGATCAAAGAAGGCCTCTGTGCCTCGCTACGACCTGGAAGCCAAGATCTTGAAAAGGTGACTTGATGAGCTTAGGGTCAAATCCGAATCTAAAGCAAGGTTGACTAGTTTCAAATCATTAAATTTAATTCAAGTAAAATTGGAGGCATCTCACAAGAACGCATAAGGATAACGTGTTTGATCATGTAGAAATGGGTGAGATGATCTAGGTCTAATAATTTACAACCAAATCTTAAAATTCCAATATCCGATCCAACTACCTTGTGTGTAGGATCAATAGATGTTAGACAATGGTTGCTCCCGACACATGACTAGGGATCAACTTAAGTTTTCGAAGCTTCGATTCAAATGACAAGGATCACTAGCTTTTGGAAACAACAGCAAGCTCAAAATCATCGGATGAGGTGATATTGAGCTCAACTCAAACTTTGTCATTCAAGACATTTTACTAGTTGAAAATTTCAAATATAATTTACTTAGCATAAGTCAGTTGTGTGATAATAACTATAAGGTCATATTTCTAGAAAATGAATGCGTAATTAAAACAAATGAAACTTCTAAAAAAATCCTTAAAGGAACTAGGAATAGCAACATCTATACTATTAATCTACCTAACTCCTCAACCAAGTGTCTTATGACACAGCAAGAGGAATCTTGGTTGTGGCATCGATGACTCGGTCACTCGCACCCAAGACTCGTCCACAAGATGAGTCAAAGGGTTAGTTAAATGTTTGTCTAACCTCAACAACTTAGACAATAAAATTTGTAATGCTTATCAACAAGGTAAACAATCTAGGACACAATATTAACTAACTAATCAAGAACGAACCAAAAGTGTTCTTGAGCTCCTACATATGGATCTATTCGATTCACATGGAGCTAAGTCACTTAATGGGAGTCAATTTTGCCTAGTCATAATTGACGACTATTCTAGGTTTACCTAGGTTAGGTTTCTTAAACACAAAAGTGATACCTTAGATCTGTTGGTGCAATCGGCCCAGGTCACGATTGACCAGGACTCGAGTTTGACTCGAGTGATGTTTTGATGTTTCGACAAAAACATATGACAATGTAATTGTCATGGGAAAGTCCAAGTCTTGTGTACGTGGCATGGAAAGTCCAAGTGGAACACTTGGCATTTGGTAAAGTCCAAGTCTCGAGTACTTGGCATGAAAAGTCCAAGTGGGATGAAAAGTCCAAGCATGGGTCTTGGCATTGTAGAAGTCCAACATGGGTTGGCAAGGGAAAAGTCCAAGCATGGGTCTTGGCAATGTAAAAGTCCAACATGGGTTGGCAAGGGAAAGTCCAAGCTTGAGTCTTGGCATGAGAAGTCCAAGGGGTTTGATATTGGCTGCGTAAAGTCCAAGCGGAGTCTTGGCGGCATAAGTCCAATGTGCCTTGGCGGTGTAGACACCGTTAGCATGACATAGCCGATGGAAGCACCTAGATGCTAGCGCGATGGATGAATAAGTCATGGATGACTTGGAGGGATCCGAGAGGCATGAGGCTGATGGAGGTGGCTAGAAGGCTTAGGTCTAGGCTAAGGGTGGTCTAGCAAGTATGGGGGCACCATACATGGGTTAAAACCTCATTTTTGAGGTTGGCAGTCGACTGGCATTATGGCCGGTTCGACTGCCGTGAGTCGACTTTAGTTCGACTGCCAGTTTAGAGCTAGAAATGCTGGCGATCGCTCATTGAGCGATCGGTAGTGTCGATGCGATCGGCCGACCGCTAAGGGTCGCATTGCCGATCATGTCGAACGTCGAGAATGCTCCATAGCCGAGCCGGGCGATCGACTACGGATGCGGCCGATCGCCAATGTTGGCAATCGACTGCCAAGAGATTCGTTGGAGTTTTTCTAGCGTGGACCGAGCCGTTGTCTCACGATAATAGTGGTATCAGTCGACTGGTGACTTATATCAGTCGACTGATAGGCGAAAATCCCGCCCGATGCAGGTTAAAAGCAGCTATTTATGGAGGATTGAAGCAAGGATTTTCTTGGGCGATTTGAAGGGGAATTGTTGGTGCTCTTCCAGTCCTTCAAGGCTTGTCCAAGGCAACCAAAGATCAAGCAACCAAAGTGCTCTTGTAAAGTAGTTTTCTTTACTTTCATTATGTTGGGTTTCCGGCACCGCGGCGTGTGTGTGTTCGATCATGTTTCGTAAACATGAGCACAGCGGAAGCAATTAAAAATAATAAATCTATATTTATTACAACACACACAACACACGCATGCATATTACAACAAGTGTAGACATAACCGTAAATTAAAATTTGCAATAAAAAGAAATTTATCTACGTTATACCTTTCGTATGACGTATAGCGGGAACGGCATCAACCGGAACGATCCTCGTAAGAATCGTCTCTATTCATATCCACGCCGAGCTCCTCGGGATGACTTCGCTAAGCCACGAGCTTCGTCTTCGTACGGGTTACTAGCCTCGTGTTGAAGACGACATGATCGAGAGATGATCACAATCCGAATCCAAATTCGGATCCAAAACCGAGTCCTCAAAACTCGATTCTCCGGAGAGGTATTCGTCAACCGTTTGACGAATCCTTCGTCCTCCACCTCATAGGATTACCGGAGATCAAATCCTCGGTAAGTTAGCCGCTGTCGGAGCACTAACCGTCGTCTAAACGACGCTCCGACAACAAAGAAACAAGCTGTCCAGAAAAACTGGACAGCTTTTGGTGGAGGAATAGAGGCCGGCCAAAGGAGATGTGGAGCTCACCTTATCACCGAACCCACAAGAGATCACAGGAGGGTCGCCGGAGCATCGCCGGCTGAAGCTTGGATGCCGGTGGCAAGGAGGTGGCAGCAGCTCCATGAAGTTGGCGGCAACACCATGTTGGGCGGCAACAACAAAAGGAGGCTAGGGTTGGGCGGCCAAAACTTCATTAGGGTTTTTGGGTTAGGGTTTAACCCCTATTTTATAGAGAACTAATTCTCTTAATGGTTAATGGATCATATCCATAAAGCCCGTTAACCCGCTCCATTAAGATAAGTTAGAATAAACCAAACCATGATGGTTTATTTTAAGTTAAAACGAACCGAACCAACTTTTGGTTCATTCGTTTAAAATAAACCAAACCCTTTGGTTTATTCTCATCCATTGGATTAGAACCAAACCATTTTGGTTCATCCATTATGTCTTCATAAGACGCGGCCCATCCACGCTTCCATTGCGACTGAAACGATTTCATGCTCGCTTTATGTTTGGTCCAACCAAACATAGTTTCTCTCGGTCTGAGAATCCCATTCTCAAGCTCGTTTTAAATCCTTTGGATTACACTCGTTGTGCGTGTAACCAAATAGGTTCTCGGTTTATGTTGGCCGTCTATAATTAACCATTAATTATAGAACGATCATGAGTGGCACCTAGTAGTACATCATGATCCCCAATTAACCGAAAAGATCAACGGTTGATCCAGAACTATTTCTCAAACCCTTCAGTAGCTCGAATGAATCGTGCCCCATTCCCTTCACTCATCTTATACCCACTTGGTTCAGGACATGGTCTATTGTGTCAGTCCCCACTAGGCTGACTACGTCACACCTAGCCCAAGTATCATTTCCTCATCCTACGGATTCTAGTTACTCCACATGTATCGAAGAGTACCTTACTCTAAACATGTAATGCTTTGGCCAAAGACTTTAGTAACAATCCGACGAGAGGCCATGGGTATACATCTCCTCGCAAGGAGTGGTAAATCCTTTATAGGCTATTCAAACACCTTCGATCACTTCGACTTATACCCAATCATCCCGGGTCCACATCTCCTTAGAGATGTTTGCTTAAGATGTCAAAGCATAAGTCTCCATGATCAAGATGACTTGAATACCACAAGTCAAAGGAACATCGCACTTAAGCCACAGTAAGAACTTCATTGACATATCTATATATGCAGAGAACCATATGAAGTCTTACGGCTGGTCACTCCAATGAACTAGTTACCATAACTAGCATCCACGATTAACTCCGGACATCACTATGTCTCCAGCCAGTGAGAATCAGCTGCTTGGATACACCAAGGAGTATACCTCGTGCTAGTCTTGACAGAATTGATGGTGTCCAAATCCATCAATTCATCGACTAGGGATAATTCCGATACATCACAATTACACATGTAGAGATACTCACTAGTTGTGATCCAATCACAAATTCTCTCATGCTGTGAATCGTACCGTGGACATTCAGTAAATGAGTTTAAGATCCAATCAAATACATAAGACATGTATACTCAAATAGTGAATCTTCATTTATCATATAAATGGTTCATACATAAGGCGATTGCCTTAGGACATCTCTCATATATTACTAACAGACTCCCACTTGGCCTAATGCCAATCGCTACGGTATCCAATACCATAAGCTCGAACATGACCCTCAAACTTACTTTGAGGTAATGCGTTAGTCAAAGGATCCGCTAAGTTCCTTTCAGTGGGAATTTTCTCGATTTGTATTTCGTTCCTACTTATGATCTCTCTGATAAGATGATAGCGGCGAAGCACATGTTTGGATCATTGATGAGACCACATCAAGTTCAAAGATGAACTTCTTGATCCAAACAGCTTCCTTTGCTGCTTCCAAAGCTGCAACGTATTCTACCTTAGTGGCAGAATCCGCTATAGTGTCAAGCTTGGAACTTTTCCAACTTATTGCACCTCCATTCTAGGTGAATACATATCCAGACTGAGACATGGAATCATCCTTGTCTATCTGGAGCTGGCATCAGTATACCCACGTATCACCATGTACCCTTCTCCATATATTAGGAACGCATCCTTAGTTCTTCTTAAGTACTTAAGGATCATCTTAACAGCCACCCAATGATCCATTCCTGGATCAGACTGGTATCTTCTCGTGACACTCAGAGCATACGATACATCGGGCCTCGTACATAACATAGCAAACATGATAGATCCTATTGCGGATGCATAGGGAATCTTACTCATGCAAATCCTCTCGTCTTCTGTGCGCGGACACATAGACTTCGAAAGGTGTACCCCATGCCTGATGGGCAAGAAACCTTTCTTGGATTTCGACATGCTAAACCTCTTTAGCACTCGGTCTATATATGTAGACTGCGAAAGACCAAGCAACCATTTCGATCTATCTCTATAGATCTTAATCCCGAGGATATAGGTTGCTTCTCCTAGGTCTTTCATGGAGAATGTCTTGGATAACCAAACCTTCACTGACTGTAAGATTGAAACATCGTTTTCTATAAGTAGTATGTCATCGACATACAATACTAGGAATACGACTGCACTCCCACTAACCTTCTTGTACACACAAGGTTCGTTTGGATTTTGTGAGAAATCAAACTTTTTGATGGTCTCATCAAAACGGATATTCCAGCTCCTAGATGCTTGCTTCAATCCATAAATGGACCGTCGCAATTTGCATACCTTGGTTTTATCAACCGATGTGAAACCCTCAGGCTATATCATATACACGTCCTCGAGCAGGTTTCCATTAAGGAAAGTTGTTTTCACATCCATCTGCCATATCTCATAATCATAATGAGCCGCTATGGCCAGGAGCATCCGAATGGATTTAAGCATAGCTACAGGCGAATAGGTTTCGTCATAATCAACACCTTGCTTTTGACGATATCCTTTCGCCACCAATCTAGCCTTATAGGTAATCACATTACCATCCATGTCGGTTTTCTTCTTGAAAACCCACTTGCACCCTATAGGCTTTATCCCTTCAGGTGGGTCAACCAAGTTTCAAACTTGGTTTTCATACATGGAATCCATTTCCGACTTCATGACACCAAACCACTTATCCCTTTCTGAACTTGTCAGCACTTCTTCATAACTGGTAGGCTCCTCATCATCAATGAGTAACACGTCGTTTGATTCGCTTATGAGAAATCCATATCTCTCAGGAATATTGCGTATTCTACCAGATCTATGAAGATGTGGTGTTACAATAGGTCCAGCCGATTGCTCATCACTATGAGTTGTCGGCTGTTGTGCTTCACCAGGTATCTCATCAATGTCTATTTGAGTCTCTCGAGCCTCCTCAAGCTCGACGACACTCCCACTGTTTTCTTGCAAGAGAAACTCTTTCTCTAGAAACACAGCATGCCTTGAAACAAACACCTTTTGTTCCACAAGATGATAGAATTGGTAACTCCTTGTTTCCTTAGGGTATCCAATAAATAGACATTTATCAGACTTAGCATCCAATTTGTCTGATACAGTCCGCTTCACATAAGCAGGACAACCCCATATCTTCAAGTAAGATACATGAGGTTTCTTACTATTCCATATCTCATATGGAGTAGTTGAGACTACCTTGGTAGGCATTCTGTTTAACAAGTAAACAGCTGTCTGAAGTGCATAATCCCAAAAGGACTTTGGAAGAGTCGCATGATTCATCATTGACCTGACCATGTCCAACAAGGTCCGGTTACGCCCCTCAGATACACCATTATGCTGTGGTGTATATGGCGGAGTCCATTGAGACAATATGCCATTGTCTCTTAGATAATCAAGAAACTCTTGACTTAAGTATTCACCACCTCGATCCAATCGAAGTATTTTAATACTTTTGTCATGTTGTTTCTCTACTTCATTTCTGAATTCTTTGAACCTTTCAAAGGCTTCAGACTTGTGTTTCATCAAGAACACATACCCAAACCATGAGTGATCATCGGTGAAGGTAATGAAGTAGCTATAGCCTCCTAAAGCTTGAGTTGACATAGGTCCACATACATCAGTATGTATTAGACCTAGTAACTCTCCCACTCGTTCACCTTTTCCAGTAAAAGGTAACTTAGTCATCTTGCCTTTTAAGCATGATTCGCATGTATCGTATGAATCCAATTCAAACGATTCTAGAATTCCACATCGGTGTAATTCGGACATGCGTTTCTTGCTTACATGGCCAAGACGACAATGCCACATGTAGGAGTCTATTTGATTATCCTTTCGAGCACTGTTGTTGCTCGCTTCGATATTGCAAATGTCACTGGATACGCCCAACGTATAAACACCATTGCTTAAAGTTCCAGTCCCATAAAGAACCCCATTCAAAGTTATGTAACAACAATTGTTACTAAACGTCAAATGGAAACCATTTCTATTTAAACAAGAAATAGAAATGATGTTCTTTATCAACAAAGGAATATAAAAGCAATTGTCCAGTTCTAAGACAAGTCCTGCAGGGAGTTTCAACAAATACGTTCCGATGGCGAAAAGAACCTTTGCTTCATTCCCAACACATAAATTTGACTCTCCTCGACGAAGTCTTCTATTCCTTAGCCCATGTATGTCATTACATATATGTGAGCCACACCCAGTATCCAATACCCAAGTGTCTAAGGAAATAGAATGACAATCAATAAAGAAGATTTCTGAAGAAGATGGGGCATCCGATGCCTTATCCTTCTTCACTGACTCTTGATAAACCTTTCAATCTCTTCGCCAATGACCCTCCTTGCCATAATGATGGCAAGTGCCCTTTGAGCTAGTTCTCGCCTTTTAGCCCTTCTCTTCTTTCCCTTCTGCTGTTCCTTTGACTTCCTCTTAGAACCTTTCTTCGAGGAATCAACTAACAACACTGTCCCCTGCTCATGCTTCTCAGAAGGCTCCACAGTCTTCAGCATGTTGAGCAGTACCACAGATGAACCTCCTTGCATCTCAGAGGTGAAGAGGAGCTTGGAGACTTCGAACCTTTCGAATCTCACTTGCTCATCAACCAACTCACAGAGATGAAGGACTACGATATGAGCATCCATATGCTCATGCTTCTTTCGTAGCTTGGGTTCCATCACGGCTAGCATGATGCAACTCATTTGTTCAGAATCACTCACATGTTTCTGATAGGCCAACAATTGGTCCAAAGTTGCATCGTCACTAGGACGGGCGGGAAGAGGCGCTTCGAGGACATACACAAGCTTTTCACCTTGAGAACAATTCTCAAGTTTCTAAGCCAGTCCAAGAAGTTCGGCCCAGTCAATTTATTTGAATCCAAAATGGAACGCAAATTCAAACACATCATGATCAATATATTAACTTAGAAATACAAAATGAGCATATATGAGAAAGATGATTTTAAAAATGCATCAATATACATTTATAAATCCCATTCATTTTTCGAATTTCAAAAACCCCAAAATAGATAAGAACAACCTTGGAGTGAGTCCAACAAGCCATTCTTAGCTATGATGGTGGGTATCAAGTATACCGATTACATATCATGTATATGTAACTATCACAATGTGCTATCAACTAATTGAATGTTTACACATACATTGGGTTGTTAACACATTAACAAGTATGCATCATATGCATAGCACCCAACTTCACCTCTCTTCACATCGACCTTGGAGTGAGTCCAACAAATCGATGCTCCAAGTTAAAGCCGACCCATTAATCGCGAAATAGTTTTAATATGGTTAGAGCGCATTCAACCAATTAGCCAGGCTTGGAGTGAGTCCAACAACCCAAACTAACGATTGACCTCTGACTCTTACCATATTAGAGTTAAACTATTCCAATGATTTGAACATGTTCAGGTTCGAGCCGGGCTTGGAGTGAGTCCAACAACCCTAACAAGAAACAGAACTCTGGTTCTAACCATATTAATGGAAGGTGTAGGCTTTAATATTGTTTAAGGGTTTTTATGTCTCATCCTCTTTGCATGCAAATAACTATTATCTACATGGCATGGCATACATCTACATGTCACGACACGCATGGAATAATGTTATGCATCTAATGCAATTACATGGCATACAATTATGTCATGTATATAATTTCCTTATATGTCATAACTATTTATGGAAATAAAATATGTTTAAGATTTGATTCTCCAAATCAAATCATAATTAAATTAGGAAACAAATTTCCAAATCTAATCACATATTTTATTCATGGAATTATTTGATTAAGGAAAATCTATTTAGAAACCAATTTCCTAAATCATTAAAACTACTTATGGAAATAAAATATTTTAAGATTTGATTTCCCAAATCAAATCATGATTAAATTAGGAAACAAATTTCCAGAATCTAATCAAATATTTTATTTATGGAAAATATCAATTTCCATAAATACTTCCAACTTTCCAAAAGTGGAAGATTTCCATAAGTACTTCTAGACATTCCAAAATTGAAAAATTTCCATAAATACTTCTAAATTTCAGAAATTAAGAAAATTTCCAGAAATACATTATGACTATCGCAAAACCATTTTTACGATTATGTCGAAACACAACCTGGCTCGATACAGGTGTGTTCGATCATGTTTAAGAAACATGAGCACATGGAAATGAAGCAATTAAAAATAATAAATCTATATTTATTACAACACACACAACACACGCATGCATATTACAACAAGTGTAGACATAACCGTAAATTAAAATTTGCAATAAAAGAAAATTTATCTACGTTATACCTTTATGGAGAAGCGAACGATCAATGAACGATCCTCGTAAGAATCGTCTCTATCCGTATCCACGCCGAGCTCCTCGGGATGACTTCGCTAAGCCACGAGCTTCATCTTCGTACGGGTTACTAGCCTCGTGTTGAAGACGACATGATCGAGAGATGATCACAATCCGAATCCAAATTCGGATCCAAAACCGAGTCCTCAAAACTCGATTCTCCGGAGAGGTATTCGTCAACCGTTTGATGAATCCTTCATCCTCCACCTCAGAGGATTACCGGAGATCAAATCCCCGGTAAGTTAGCCGCTGTCGGAGCACTAACCGTCGTCCAAACGACGCTCCGACAACAAAGAAACAAGCTGTCCAGAAAAACTGGACAGCTTTTGGTGGAGGAATAGAGGCCGGCCAAAGGAGATGTGGAGCTCACCTTATCACCGAACCCACAAGAGATCACCGAGGGTCGCGAGCATCGCACTGAAGCTTGGATGCCGACAAGGAGGTGGCGGCAGCCCATGAAGTTGGTGGCAACACCATGTTGGGCGGCAACAACAAAAGGAGGCTAGGTTGGGCCAAAACTTCATGAGGGTTTTTTGGTTAGGGTTTAACCCCTATTTTATAGAGAACTATTTCTCTTACTGGATAATGGATCATATCCATTAATCCCGTTAACCCGCTCCATTATGATAAGTTAAAATAAACCAAACCATGATGGTTTATTTTAAGTTAAAACGAACCGAACCAACTTTTGGTTCATTCGTTTAAAATAAACCAAACCCTTTGGTTTATTCTCATCCATTGGATTAGAACCAAACCATTTTGGTTCATCCATTACGGCATGATATTGTCCACCTAAGCCCTCATGGTTTTATGGCCTCATTCCAATGGAGATATCTAAGCACATGATCTTTCCATGACTTTGATTGTTCTCCTCGAAGGATTTTCTGATGTCCGATCTTGACCCACGGGACTTCGCAGTTGTTCCCCCGACCCAACCAGACTTCCTTCACGATGTCACGGTTCTCTTGATCCCACGTGGAGCTCAACTTCCACGTTGGGTTCATGGCCGACATGGACCATCTGATACCAATTGTTAGTGCCTATAAGATCCACATATCTCCAAAATGTTATGATATTGTCCCCTTTGGGCCCAAGCCCTCATGGTTTTATTTTTGGGCTTTACCCAAAAGGCCTCATTCCAATGGAGATATCTTTTTTCTTATAAGCACATGATCTTTTCCATGTCTTACCAATGTGGGACTTTGATTGTATTCCCCATACTCCCAACAGGCCCATCCATGCTTCCATTGCGACTGAAATGATTTCATGCTCGCTTTATGTTTGGTCCAACCAAACATAGTTTCTCTCGGTCTGAGAATCCCATTCTCAAGCTCGTTTTAAATCCTTTGGATTACACTCGTTGTGCGTGTGACCAAATAGGTTCTCGGTTTATGTTGGCCGTCTATAATTAACCATTAATTATAGAACGATCATGAGTGGCACCTAGTAGTACATCATGATCCCCAATTAACCGAAAAGATCAACGGTTGATCCAGAACTATTTCTGAAACCCTTCAGTAGCTCGAATGAATCGTGCCCCATTCCCTTCACTCATCTTATACCCACTTGGTTCAGGACATGGTCTATTGTGTCAGTCCCCACTAGGCTGACTACGTCACACCTAGCCCAAGTATCATTTCCTCGTCCTACGGATTCTAGTTACTCCACATGTATCGAAGAGTACCTTACTCTAAATATGTAATGCTTTGGCCAAAGACTTTAGTAACAATCCGACGAGAGGCCATGGGTATACATCTCCTCGCAAGGAGTGGTGAATCCTTTATAGGCTATTCAAACACCTTCAATCACTTCGACTTATACCCAATCATCCCGGGTCCACATCTCCTTAGAGATGTTTGCTTAAGATGTCAAAGCATAAGTCTCCATGATCAAGATGACTTGAATACCGCAAGTCAAAGGAACATCGCACTTAAGCCACAGTAAGAACTTCATTGACATATCTATATATGCAGAGAACCATATGAAGTCTTACGTCTGGTCACTCCAATGAACTAGTTACCATAACTAGCATCCACGATTAACTCCGGACATCACTATGTCTCCAGCCAGTGAGAATCAGCTGCTTGGATACACCAAGGAGTATACCTCGTGCTAGTCTCGACATAATTGATGGTGTCCAAATCCATCAATTCATCGACTAGGGATAATTCCGATACATCACAATTACACATGTAGAGATACTCACTAGTTGTGATCCAATCACAAATTCTCTCATGCTGTGAATCGTACCGTGGACATTCAGTAAATGAGTTTAAGATCCAATCAAATACATAAGACATGTATACTCAAATAGTGAATCTTCATTTATCATATAAATGGTTCATACATAAGGCGATTGCCTTAGGACATCTCTCATATATTACTAACACATTATATTTCATTGTTGTAATTGCTTGTATCTATTTCTTATTGTTGTAAGAATAGTTTGTAAGAGGTTTCTCCACCTCCGACTTGTGTCGAGAAGGAGCATTTGTGGTTAGTGATTGCATTGGCATCGCTAGGGCTCTTTAGAGCTCGATCCGTGGAGTAGGAACCGTGTGGTTCCGAACCATGTTAAATCTTCGTGTTATTGTGTTTGTGATTGTGTTTCGTTATTGTTATTATATATATTCCGCTGTGCTAACGAAACTTGTAGACACGAACACGCGATCGAATTCCATCTACGAATGGTCAAACAGTATTCACCCTCCCTCTAGCGGCGTCAAATTTCCTACAATTGGTATCAGAGCCAGGTTGCTCTTCAACGGATTAACAACCGGGAGCAAGACGCTAGAGGGTGAAGATGGAATTCCAAGACAAGCTTGGATGGGATATCAACACACCTATCCCTTATACCTTCTATGGACAAGAAGGATTCAATCAATGGAAGGTGAGGATTGAAGAATTCTTGATGATGAAGGACTTTGAAGAGTGGGGCATTTTGATGGAGGGATTTCAATATCCAAAAGGGCCCAAGGGAGGAATTCTCAAGATGAAGAAGTGGACCGAGGAACAAATCCAAGAGTTCGAAAAGAATACAAAGGTAATTAAATTCTTGGTTGATTTGATTCCTAATAAAATTATGTGTGAGCTAGGTGAGTACAAGGATGCCAAAGAGCTTTGGAGTCAAGTGGCAAAATATCATGAAGGCTCACAACCAGTCCAAGAGGAAGAGACCGAAGAGGCTAATGCATCATCCTCACAAGGAAGTGAGGATTCGGAGGTTGATAGGGAATCAACATCCGGATCAGAAGAGGTGGAGGAAGTGGAAGAAGCATCCACCTCAAGGATTGAGGGGGAAGAGATAACTTCCACACCGGAACATCAAGAAGAAGCTTCGACATCCGATCATGATGAAGAAGCCTAAAGTCCAATTTCGGTCTCCATTAACCTAGGTAACTCAAACATAAGTGTTAATAATAAAATGCATATAATATGTTTTGAGTGTAGGGAAACCGGGCACTATAAGAGCAAGTGCCCAAAGAAGAATAGGAAAGCTCCACCGGCTCCAAAGGTCAAGGATGTCGGTCCTTCAACGCAAAAGAGCAAAGAACAAGTAATTTGCTTCAAGTGCCGGCAACCGGGACATTTTCGGAGTCAATGCAAGAAGGGGGACAAGAAGACTCAAAATGGAGCATCATATGTAGGGGGAGCTAAGGCAAACCCTAGGGTAACTTCTAAATTTTCTCCTTCTTCAATTTACAAGCAAAAGCATGCTAGGGATTTCAATTCACTTGCAATTTATGAAAAGCATGCTAATAGGAACAAGTATTTTTGCTTAGGAGATAAGAATGTCTACTTAGATAATAGAGAGAAATTTGGGACTAATGTTCCTAAAAATGTTTTACCTAGGGAATCTATCAAGAAAATAGGGAGTCAACTTAGTAAGACCTAAATGACCAAGGCCAATGCTGCTAGGAGGTCATTAGGAAGGTATCTAGGGAGGTTATCCCTAAGGAATACCTAATTAACCCTAGGAGCTCAAATCGGTTTTGGGTTCCTAAGAGCGTGATTGATTCACGCTAGATGGGTTTAGGGTGTGCCAACCTTGATTGGATGGGTAGTTAACTCAACCATAATAAAGGTGGCATTTTAGGTCATTTTCAAGGTTATGGTTATCTTGGAAATGTGGTTTGATTTGAATCCTAAAGGTTTTTAGGATGTGCCAATATTAATTGAGAAGTTTTGATAAAATGATCAAATTGGCACAAGTTGAGTTTAGAGGTTAGTGTGCCATTTTGGGGTTTTGGCACACTAGGGAGATTAATGATAATATGGCAAAATATATCTAATTATATCAAATGGCAATTAATATTAAAATTTGGGTATTACTATACCTATATATTTTATATGCCATGCTTTGTTTGCCATATAACATGCCATGACATCATGTTTATTTTAATCATTTTATATGTCATGTTCATGTTTTAGGATTAAGGTTTTAAATGTCATATGTTTTTAGATTTCATCTTATGCCATGACATCATGATTATGAGCATGTGCTTATTTATATCATCATTAATGCCATAATCATTCATGCATTTAAGAAAAATTTCGATTGAAATTGATTTAAGGACTATGGCATGACTTGGAGTCCCATTCATAAGGGAATCAAGTAGGGTTGCCTTAGAAGATGCATGAAACCCTAGTTTTAAATGAACCAAAACCCACATCTCACATCCAATTGACATGTATGTGTATTTATACACCCTAGATACATGTGAGATGCTAGGATATGAGTTAGGTTCAAGGTGCATAGTTTTTGCATCTAGATGAACTAAAACTTATCTAATTTCAATTAGTGGATCATTAGGAAAGCTTTTGTACAAGTCATGTGCATAGAGCCCAAGGAATATGATCCAAGACATGGTTTTGAAATCATTTTAAAATCAATTTAGAAAATCTTGGTGAAGTCTATCTTTTGATAGCAATCACCATTGATGAAGTTGATACAAAATAGGGCCAAAACATTGAAAATTTCAATGGTTTTGAGTTTTGTATCAAACTCACTATTTTATGGGTAAAATAATTTTCAAATATTTTTCACCCATTGTAATGACTATAAGTAATATACGTATCAAATTTTTTGATTTTTCAAATTACATAGAATTACTTATACTTTTCCAAATCTCAATTCGATGAAAATTGAAATTTATATCGATCCACCCTGGTGGCACGATCGATATAGTGGCTTGGTGATCGATGAGTCGATCGTCAGTCTGATTTCGGGTTAACAAGGTTTGTTTAGCCCGTTTTCAGCTATGGAAAAGGTTCCTAATCACTCCTAACCCTAGGATATGCTTTAGGAAGCATTATAAAGGGTGAAAATTCATTGGATATGGATTAGGAGCTGTGTTTGTTGGAATGTATACTGAAAGTCTTGCTCTTTTGTATGAACATCTTTATTTTGAAATAAGAATCACATGATCATTGTTTGAATATTTTTATAGTTATGCAAAATTGTCTAATATTTTACATTGTAGATAACATGGTGCTTGGTGTGGCACAGAAGATCATGTTATCAGTCCCTTGTAGAATATAAGTAGAGGCTCACAACCAAGATGGTTTTGGACAAACCATTGGCATGGTTGTAGTGTAGCTTGGTATTGTTTTATCTTGAGCATAGAGTTACACTAGTACACCTCGGTGTATTAAGCAGGACCGACATAGAGGTGATTCAATTTATTGCTGACTACATAATTGAATTGGTCCTCGGATATTATTGTTGGTGCAATCGGCCCAGGTTGACTCAAGTTTGACTCGAGCAGTACCTTGATAGTATTTTGATGATGGACAAAACTCATGACATGGGATTGTCATGGGAAAGTCCAAAGCATTGCGAAGTCGTGCGCTTGGTGCTTGGCATGGGAAAGTCCAAAGCATTGCGAAGCATTGCGAAGCCGTGCGCTTGGTGCTTGGTGAGAAATGCATTACGAAGCCGTGTGCTTGGTGCATTTGGGAAGTCTTGAGGACTTGGTAAGTTCACTAGGCTCGGGGTCCTTGAGTCGGTGAAGGATGGCATTGCGAAGCCGTGCGCTTGGTGCATCCGAGGGACCGCCGGACGGGGTGTAAATGGAGTGAGCCCAAGGGGAAGCATACTTCTAGGGTATGAGATGCGAAGGATGGCGTTGCGAAGCCATGCGCTTGGCGCATCCAAGGGACGTAGGCCGAGGGAAGAGAGCTTCGGTGGGGAACTCCATGAGGGATAAGGTGGACTTGGCCAAGTGGCTAAGACTGAGTGTCGGAGGCTCAAACATGATGTTTGAGGGTTTACCCGACGGTCGGATGCTCAAACAACTTGGTGTTTGAGTTTTTGCCCGACGTCAGTCGACTGGCATAGGTGCCGGTTCGACTGGTCCAAGTTGACTAGGGTTCGACTGGTGTAAGGCTAGGGTTTTGTGCTTGGCAGTCGACTGATGTCGACGGCAGTCGACTGCCGAGGAATGGCAGTCGATTGATGGGAGTATCGCGAGCACAGAAGGCTCCGTAGCCGACGGGCGTCGACTATAGTCACCAAGATCGGTCGATGGGCATCATCGATCGGTAGGTGATCCGATCTGGAACTTGTCCGACATGGATCGCCGTTTTGAGACAACGAGCTGGGCGATCGGCCGGGCCTTTGGCGCGATCGCTAGGCAAGAAAACAACTCGATGTAGGTTACAAAAGGAGCTCGAGATGGAGGTTTTTGCCATGGTTTTTGTGGAGCTATTGGATGGGAATTGCTGCTGCATTCCAGTCCTTCAAGAGCCAATCAAAGCAAGCAATAAACAAGTGATCAAAAGCGTTTCTTTTGTATTGTATTTGTATTCTTGTTTGTATTTGTATATTACTATTGTAATTGCTTGTGAGAGGTTTCTCCACCTCCAACGTGTAGTCGAGAAGGAGTTTAGTTAGTGTCGTGCGCATAACTAGAGCTCGGTGAGCTTGGCCGTGGAGTAGGAACCATTTGGTTCCGAACCACGTATATGCTCGTGTATTGATTGTGCTTGTATTGTTGTTATTTCTATTGTTATTCCGCTGCGTATATTAACGACAATTGTAGACAAGCACACGAGAACGAACGAATTACGACATCCAACGAACAAGGGCTATTCACCCCCCTCTAGCCGGCCATTTTGATTCCCTACAAGTGGTATCAGAGTCGAGGTCGCTCTTCAAGGACTAACCGCCGTGAGAGCACTACAAGATGGCCGGCTACAACCTCCAACCACCAAAATTCGAAGGAGATTTACTATGGTGGAGAAGAAAAATGGAGGTATACCTAGAAACCGATTTTGATTTTATGCTAATCTTAGAAAACGGTTTCAAATTGCCTAGGGATGAAAGAAATAGGCAAATTGAGAAGTAAGGTGGACCCAAGACCAAATCAAAGACTTTGAGACAAATCACAAGGTAATCGAATTGCTTAGTGATTTGATTCCTAACAATATTTGGTCTAGGTTGGGAAATTTTAGGGATGCAAAAGAATTATGGGATAAAGTAATGAAATTCCAAGAAAATTCCCAATCGGCACAAGTAGAGGAAGATGCCGTGGAAGAAAGACCATCCACTTTCAAAGATGTGGATGACTTGGTGGAGACCTCCATCTCTAGCATTGAGGGGGAGGAGAGGCAATCTTTCATCCCGGAGCAAGAACAAGAAGCATCCACATCCGGGAGAAGTGAAGATCAAGAAGAAGCCTCCACCAACTCCCTAGGTAACTCAAGTGTTATTATTTTAAATAAAAATCACATAATATGCTTTGAGTGTAGGGAGAAAGGGCATTACAAGAGCAAATGCCCTAAATTGGCTAAGAAGAAGGCATCGACACCAAAAGTCAACCCAAAGTCAAACGATGCCGGTGTTCCCTCAATTAAGAGCAAAGAGCACATTGTGTGCTTCAAGTGCAACCAACGGGGACACTACCGAAGCCAATGCCCTAGGGAGAGGAAGAAAGGGCAAGAAGGTGCAACTCATGTAGGGGGAGCTCCTAAAGCTAACCCTAAGGTACATTTACTTAATGCACCTTTAATTTCTAGAGTAAAAAAGCATGCTAAGAATTATTTTAGTTCTCTTGCAATTATAAATGAAAAGCATGCTAAGAGAAATAATAAGGTTTATTGCTTAGGTGCCAAGCATGTTCATATAACTAAGGATAAACCTAGGAATCATAATTCTAGACCTATTTTACCTAGGGAGTCAATTAGGAGAATTGAAGAAAACTTGGGTGTTAATCCCAAGAAATCTAGGCATATGCCTAAAAAGAAAAACATTTCCCAAAAGACAAATGAAAATTCAAAATTGGGAAAATTAGAGTTAGAAAACCAAGCCTTGAGGTCAAGGCTAGAAAAATTGGAGAAGATCCTAGCAATAATATCAAATTCGGTTAAGGGGTCTAATGTACAAAAGTCAAGACCTAGAAAACAAGAAATGTCTAAGGGCAAGAAGGGTTTGGGTCATAAACCTATGTCCTACCATAATGTTCCATTTAATTATGGAACCACATCTAGGTCTAGGAAAGCCAAGGCTAATAGGGAAGACATCCCTAAGTCTAGCCATGGTATGTGTTTAGTGGCTAACACCTCAAAGAAATCAAATGTAGCCACTAAGAAGGTCAATGGAGGAGTCACCTCTAGAGTTGACCCAAGTAAGACCCATTTGACTATGGCTTCAAAGCCAAAAAGGGTCATTACGAAGGTATCTAGGGAAGTTATCCCTAGGGAATACCTTGTTAACCCAAGGAGCTCCAATAGATATTGGGTTCCTAAGAGCGTGATTGATTCACGCTAAATGGGTTAGGGTGTGTCAACCCTAAGTGGATGGGTGGTTAACCTAGCCATTGTGAGTTGACACATTAGGGTGTGCCAATATGGTTTGAGAAGTTAAAAATGATTTAAATTGGCACATAGAAGTCATGGTGTGCCATTTTGGGCTTTTGGCACACTAGGGAGATGAATGACATTAAGGCAAAATTGGTTTAATCTCTAGAAATGACAAATTGATTTTAACACTTAGGTATTCTATACCTTAGTATATTTTAGTTGCCATGATTTGTTTGCCTTGCCATGTCATGACATCATCTTCATTTTTATCTATAAAAATGTCATGATCATGTTTAGATTTATATTTAGATGTCATGTATGCGTAGATCTCATTCACATGCCATGACATCATGATATTGGCATATGGTTTTACTTATATCATATCTATGCCATAATCATCATCATGCATAAATTAAAATGAAATTAAGGACTATGGCATGATTTGATGGGAATCAAATAATATTGCCTAGAAATATGCATGAGAACATAAACAAAACAAAACCCACATCTCACAAAAATTTGACTTGTATGTGTTTTACACATCTAGATATTGGTGAGATGTTTAGGAAAAACAAAATAAAGGTTTGAAAAACATTTTGAAAACATTTTGAAAAACCTTGGTGAAGCCTATCTTTTGATAGCTATCACCATTGAATGGGATGATACAAAGAGGGCTCTTTATTGAAGCTTTTCTTAAATTTTGGACTTTATATCAATCTACTAATTTAATGGGTAAAATAATTTTTCAATATTTTTTTCCCATAGTGTTTATGATATGTAATATACATACCAAATTTCAAGAATTTTAAACTTATGTATATTTACTTATGGATTTCGGAAATCCATTTCAAATGTCAAAACTACAATGTCTGATCATCGACGCCATGGATGATAATGATCGATGAGGGTGGCAGTCGACTGATTTTTGATTTCAGTCGACTGCCCAAGCTGATTTCGATTAAATCTTGTTGGTTAGGCCCATGTTCAGCTAGGTTAAGGTCCCCTAACCACTCCTAACCCTAGGATATGCTTGGGAGAGCATTAGAGAGGGTGGAAATCCATTGGATATGGATTAGGAGTTGGGTTGAGGGTAAGTATCAATTTTAAGGTGGATGAGAGTTCATTATTGAACTTTGCCTTAATTTTGTTTGGTTTAATGTTCCTATTGGCTTAGGGACTCTCCAAGGACATTGTTGGTGCAATGGTCAAGGGGGAGCAAGCCTCTTGGGGGAGGTATCCATCATGGGAAGATGGATGTGTATTTCCTCATGGGAGGAAAATTGGGTTGCCTCTCTTTAAGTGATATGGGATCACTAGAAAGATTGTAGGCATGTGTTCCTCCAAGGGAGAGATTGTAAGATCTCATTGGGATATGAGACATTCATACCCTTGGGGAGGACCTTTTTGATGTAGTGTCAAAAAGGGGGAGAAGTTACCAAGTTACCAATTAGGGTTCGTTGGAATTCTTATTGGGATATGAGAATTGTCAATATGGGAGAATGTTGGTGCAACAATGCTCCAAGCATTTATATATGTTTTGATGTTTGGGTAATCATCTAAGTTAGGCAATATCTTGTGATCTAATTGCGAAAATGTTTAAGTGACAGGGAAGTCCAAGTATGATCTTGGCAAAGGAAGTCTAAGTATGATCTTGGCAAAGGAAGTACAAGGGATGGACTTGGCAGCGTAAGACCAAGCTTGTAGTCTTGGCAGCATAAAGTCCAAAGTAAAGTCTTGGCAGCATAAGTCCAAGCTTGTAGTCTTGGCGGCGTAAAGTCCAAGCATTTGGCAACCCAAGACATGACGAAACCGAAGGAAGCTCTTGGAAGCAAAGCGCAAAGGATGAACAAGTCGTGGACTCGGAGGGATCCTGAAGGCGCAAGGCTTATTGAGGAGCTAGAAGGTTGAGTCTAGGTCTAGGATATAAAATCAAGTATGAATTACTCATACTTGATGAATATCAGTCGACTGATACGATGTATCACCGACCGTCGTGCTCGATCGAGCCGTGGTGAAACCCTAATCATCGATTGATCGCCTTTGGGCGTGAATCGATCGACATCGTGGATCGATCGCCAAGGGAATCAGTCGATTGATCAAGGTAAATATCGCCACAGAATGCAGTCACACTCGACTGCTGTCTTGATCACTCAACTGATCACCCCATCGGGCCGATCGATGGAGGGATCACGATCGATCACCGACCGCTAGAGATTGCGTTACGAATCTCCGCAAGATCGCGGGTTTGGCGCTGGCGATCGTGATGGTAAGCATCAGTCGACAGATCGAAGCCCAACGGGAAAAACAGCCCCTCTTCTATAAAAAGGGGGCCATAGGGAGCTTGGTGAAGCTAGTGCTCTTGCTCCAAACTACACCTACGTGCTCACCAAGCTTTCCAAGTGTTTTTAAGCAATCCAAAACCTCCTCTTCTCTAATCCTAATCTTTCATCATTGTAAAGAAGAGGAGTGCATTGTAAGATAAGGTTTCTCCACCTTGGTTCATCCAAAGGAGGTTCTAGTGAAGATTGATTAGGGCTAATCCACCTTACAGATTGTTGTGGAGTAGGAGCGTCATCTCCGAACCACGTTACATCGGGTGTTAGCTTTGTTTCTTGTTTTTGTTTGTGCTTGTTTTTGTATCGCTTCCGCTAACATTTTTGTAGAAAGAAAGAAAGGCTAATCACCCCCCTCTAGCCATTCCAAGGGTCCTAACAAGTGGTATCAGAGCCCGGATAGCTTGGAAGATCTCAACATCAACCAAGACATCAATGGCTCTTCAAGAGGGATATAGCACCGCCAAGCCACCGCTCTTCGATGGGAGCCATTTTGCGTATTGGAAAGGTAGGATGAAGTACTATCTTATGAGTAATATTGAAATTTGGCATAGTATTGTAGATGGCTTCGAAGAACCGGTGGATGAACATGGACATCCTATTTCAAGCAAGGATTGGACAAGAGAAATAAACAAGAAATTTGAATCAAACACAAAGGCCGTCCTCACCATCCAATGCGGCGTCACAATGGAGCAACTCAACAAGGTGGGGCCTTTTGAATCTGCCAAGGAGCTATGGGAAAAGCTCATTGAGCTAAATGAAGGTTCCAAGGAATCAAAGAGGGCCAAGAAGGACCTATTAGTTGGACAACTTCAAGCCTTCCAAATGAAGATGCATGAAACCGTAAGTCAAATGCATGGAAGGTTCAAGGAAATTGTGAACGGACTCCATATCATAGGTGAGCGAGTTGACAACCAGGATTTGGTAAGGTATATTTTACAAGCATTTCCTAGAAATTCTTTATGGACTTCTATAGTTGATGCCATTATGGTAACTAGGGATCTTTCTCAAATTAAAATTGATGTAATATTTTGTGAGTTCGAATTACATGAGTAAACTAACATGTCCTCTAAGGAAAAGGGTTTAGCTCTATTTGTTGAGAAGAAAGAAAAGAAGAAGAAGGAAAGAAAAGAAGCATCATCATCATCCGAGTCCGAGAATGAGTCAAGTAGTGATGAAGACTCATCTAGTGAAATGGCAAATTTTGTCAAGAAGCTTTATAGAAGGTCAAAAGAGTTCAAGAATAGAGAAGCAAGGAAGGGGTCTCATTCCTCAAAAGGTAAATTTAGTGGTAATTCAAGTTTTAGTAATAATGTGATTTGCCATGCTTGCAACAAGAAGGGACACATAAAGCCGAATTGCCCGGAGCTAAAGAAGAAGGAGGAAAAAGAAAAGAAAAAGAAGGACAAAAAGGAGAAGAAGAAGAAGGAGGCTATGGTGGCTCAAACCACATGGGACACACCAAGTGTTGAAGACTCTTCCTCCGATGATGAGCTTTGCCACATTACACGCCATGTGGCACTCATGGCATTAGAAGATGATTCCGGCACATCAAGCCAAGAAGACTCTTCAAGTGATGAATTGTCATCTAGTGACGATGAGGTAATGAATTCTCCCAAGATTAAGCTTCTTTATAAATCAATTGCCTATCTTAAAGAATCTCTAGATAAGTCAAAATCTAAGGTTAAGAGCATGAAGGTAGAACTAAAGGCCATTAGGAATGAAAAGCTTTCACATATTGATTCTTGCATGCTTAAGGAAGAAAATGACAAACTTAAGGATGAGGTTAGTGAATTGAAAGCATGCTTAGAAAAATTTTCAAATGGCTCAAAGTGTCTTGATATGATTCTTAGTAGGCAAAGAGCGGTTTATAACAAGGCCGGTTTAGGATATAAGCCAAAAGAAAAAGAAGTTGCTTATATTTCATTAATAAATAGGAAAGCAACTATTAAGGGTAAGGTTAAGAAAGCTTGGATACCTAAGAAGTTTTTACTTAATGTTACCGGTCCAAATGTTTGGGTACCAAAAGCTTGTGTTTTTCATGTGATTTAGGTAGGAGAGCGAGGTATGTGGATTGTGGATAGCGGTTGCTCAACACATATGACCGGGGATGTGAGTAAGTTCTCCACAATTAAATATGTGAAGAAGGGAGCCGTGTCCTTTGGGAATAGTGGAAAACTCAAGATATTAGGTAGAGGAACAATTGAGGTATCCCCCAAAATTGTTATTTACAAAGTCTTGCTAGTTGAAAATATGAAATTTAATTTATTAAGTGTTAGTCAACTTTGTGATGCAAACTATCATGTCTCCTTTGAATCCTCTAAATGCATGATTAGACACAAGGAATTAAATGATTGCATGTTAGTTGGATATAGGAAATCAAATATCTATTATGTTGATCTTTCATATGCTTCTAACATTTCTACTAAGTGTTTTGTTGCAAAAGAAGAGGAAAGTTGGCTATAGCATAGAAGATTGGGGCATATCAACATGAAAAATATAGCCAAGGTAGCCAAGATGGAGTTGGTCAAAGGGCTACCAAAGATCAAGTATGTCAAGAACAAATTGTGTGATGCATTCCAAGAAGGAAAACAAACAAAGGCATCACACAAAGGTAAAACCCTAACCAATACCTCTTTACCATTAGAATTATTGCATCTTGACTTATTTGATTGCCATAGTACTCCATCTTTAAATGGTAATAAATATTGTTTGGTTATAGTAGATGATTTTTCTAGGTATACTTGGGTCTATTTTATGAAACATAAGGATGATACCTTAGAAATAATCATAGGATTTAGTAAAAGGGTTGAAAATGAAAAGAGTCTCAAAATCAACCGGATCCGTAGTGATCATGGTGGTGAATTTGAAAACCTAAAATTTTCACAATTTTATTTAGAGCAAGGGTACAAGCATGAGTTCTCTTGTCCTAGAACACCCCAACAAAATGGGGTGGTGGAAAGGAGAAATCGTGCCCTACAAGAGGCGGCTAGGACTATGCTTAATGCATATTCTCTACCTAGCTACTTGTGGGTGGAAGCGGTTAATACCGCTTGCTATATCCAAAATAGGGTTCAAATCCATAGGTTTTTAGGAAAAACACCATTTGAATTATGGAATGGGACTATACCCACAATTCATTATTTCAAAGTCTTTGGATGTAAAGTTTATATTCTAAACACCAAAGATAACTTAGGAAAATTTGAATCAAAAGCGGATGAGGGAATCCTAGTTGGATACTCATCCACAAGTAGAGGGTATAGAGTCTACAATAAGAGAACTAAAGGGATTGAGGAGTCTTCCAATGTTCAATTTGATGAAACTACTAGTACCTACCCTAGAAAGTCCTCCATTGATAAGGATATTAATGATAATAATCAAGACATTACCCAAAAACTTCAAAATTTGACCATTAGGGGTAATGATCAAGGGGGAGGAAGAGGAGACTCCGATGATGAAAGAAGGGTGGAAGATAACAATGATCAAATTGAAACCCCTTCTAGAAACCTAAGAATTCATCAAGATCATCCACTTGACCAAGTAGTAGGAGATCTATCTCAAGGAGTAAGAACTAGGTCATTTCATAGACCTCCTACTAGTCAAGTTGCTCTTATCTCACAAATTGAGCCCAAATCGATCAATGATGCATTACATGATCCGGATTGGATTTTGGCAATGCAAGATGAATTGGCTCAATTTGAGAGAAGTCAAGTGTGGGAATTAGTACCTAGACCCAATGATAGCACCATAATTACTACAAGATGGGTCTTTAGGAACAAGCTAGATGATCAAGGAAATATCACTAGAAATAAGGCTAGGTTGGTTGCTAGGGGATTCAATCAAGTTGAGGGGCTTGACTATGATGAGACTTATGCCCCGGTTGCAAGGTTAGAATCTATTAGGATTCTCTTAGGGTATGCTTCCTACATGGGATTTAAACTTTACCAAATGGATGTTAAATCGGCATTCTTAAATGGTTTTATTAAGGAGGAAGTATATGTAGAGCAACCACCCGAATTTGAGAACATAGATTATCCAAATCATGTATGTAAGCTTAGGAAAGCATTATATGGGTTAAAACAAGCTCCCCGGGCATGGTATGAAAGATTGTCATCCTTCTTAATTTCTAAGGATTTTAGAAGAGGCCAAGTAGATCAAACTTTGTTTATAAAGTCAACGTCAAAAGATATATTCATAGCCCAAGTATATGTTGATGATATCATTTTTGGGTCAACAAATGATGATCTTCTTCAAGACTTTATAAAAAATATGCAAAATGAATTTGAAATGAGTTTGGTTGGAGAGCTTACCTTTTTCCTAGGTTTACAAGTCAAACAAACTAATGAGGGTATTCATATTTATCAAACCAAATATGCAAATGAAATGATCAAAAAATTTGGTTTGGAAAATGCCAAAATTGTAACCACTCCTATGGCCACTAGCACTAGGATAGATAGTGATCATGAAGGTAAATCAATTTATCTTAAACTTTATAGGAATATGATTGGTTGCTTACTATACCTAACCGCTAGTAGACCCGACATTTTATTTGCGGTAGGTATGTGTGCAAGATACCAATCTTGTGCCAAAGAATCACATTTGGTAGCCGTCAAAAGAATATTAAGATATATTAAAGGCACCCTAAATGTAGGACTTTGGTATCCTAGGACTAAGTCATTGGAATTGCTTGGTTATACCGATTCCGATTATGCCGGGTGCAAATTGGATAGGAAGAGTACTAGTGGTGGATGCCAATTTCTTGGGTCCTCCCTAGTTAGTTGGAGTAGTAGGAAGCAACATTGTGTTGCTTTATCAACCACCGAAGCCGAATATGTGGCTATGGGTGGTTGTGTAGCTCAATTACTTTGGATGAGACATACTCTTGTGGACTATGAGCTACACTACTCTAACATTAAAGTTTATTGTGATAATGTGAGTACCATCAACTTGACCAAAAATCCGATACATCACTCTCGAACCAAGCACATTGAAGTGAAACATCACTTCATAAGAGATCATGTGGCAAGAGGGGATATTGAACTTAATTATGTAGAATCTAAGTCCAACCTTGCCGATATCTTCACCAAAGCTCTTCCCGAAGCTGAATTTTCATCATTAAGGAGAGAGCTTGGTATGTGCTTTGTAGAGTAAAATTCTAGATTTGCATGATCCTATACTTATATAGCTTCTTTAATACCTTGATGCATCTCACAAAAGCCTTAAGAAACCTTGATTTTTGTATTGAAATACTTAGAAACATGTGAGATGATAGGGAAGGTGTACTTGACTCATCATGCTTGTTATGATGCATTACTATGAGTCAATACTACACCTAGAGACATGAATACCTTATAGACCAATCATTGGGAAGGCTTGTATTCAAGTAATGAATACATAGCTCAAAGAACATGGTTGGAAATTCCAAATAATATATATTTTAAACTATATTCATCATATTTTGACAAACAGTTTTCAATTGGAACACAAAAGTGATACAAAGTTTGCAAAATCTTTAGAACTTTTGATAGGTTCCAAGTTTGTATCAATCTTGTAATCTGGAAAATATATATTTTTCAAATTATTTTTCCTTGATAAAGTATGAATTCAGAAATGTGTAAGAAAAATTTTGTGATTTTTTGAGAATTCTGGAATTTCTACCGCATTTTTGAAATTGGGATGAAAAGATGGTTGGATCGCGATCCACCGATACTGATACACTGTGTTTTCTGATAACAAACACCATTTTCTGATATTTGGTGTATCTTTGATGTCCTAACACTATAGTATGACAATATTGCGTATAAACAAGATTTAGGACTGACTAATGCAGTGTTTTAGGGGGAGTTTTCATTAATTATATCTTTTTCATCCCCAAAACCATTGTTGGTGCAAAGTTAGGACTTAATTTTTGAATTTTTGGTATGCTTTGCTTCAACTATTGTTTACACATTATAAAGCATATCTTGGATTAAGGGGGAGCTTAATTTCAATATTGTACCTTAGTCCAAGATCTAACACATTATTTCCTTCATGTTTGAATCCTTCTCTTTTTGATGTATGTCAAAGGGGGAGAAGGAGTGTTTAAGTTATAATTCATATTGAAAATTTGATTATGTGTGTATTTAAAGACCTAACTCAAATGATTTCCAAACATCAAAAAGGGGGAGATTGTTGGTGCAACAATGCTCCAAGTATTTATATATGTTTTGATGTTTGGGTAATCATCTAAGTTAGGCAATATCTTGTGATCTAATTGCGAAAATGTTTAAGTGACAGGGAAGTCCAAGTATGATCTTGGCAAAGGAAGTCCAAGTATGATCTTGGCAAAGGAAGTCCAAGTATGATCTTGGCAAAGGAAGTACAAGGGATGGACTTGGCAGCGTAAGACCAAGCTTGTAGTCTTGGCAGCATAAAGTCCAAAGTGAACCTTGACAAAGGAAGTCCAAAGTAAAGTCTTGGCAGCATAAGTCCAAGCTTGTAGTCTTGGCGCCGTAAAGTCCAAGCATTTGGCAACCCAAGACATGACGAAACCGAAGGAAGCTCTTGGAAGCAAAGCGCAAAGGATGAACAAGTCACGGACTCGGAGGGATCCTGAAGGCGCAAGGCTTATTGAGGAGCTAGAAGGTTGAGTCTAGGTCTAGGATATAAAATCAAGTATGAATTACTCATACTTGATGAATATCAGTCGACTTATACGATGTATCAATCAACTGGTAAGGCGTTCAACTGAGTCAGGGTGAAACCCTAATCATCAGTCGACTACCTTGGGCAGATCAGTCGACTGATACTGTGATCAGTCGATTGCCAAGGGAATCAGTCGACTGATCAAGGGAAATATCGCCACAGAATGCAGTCGCACTCGACTACTGTCTTGATCACTCGACTGATCACCCCATCAGTCGACTGATCACCTGGCCGTTAGAGATTGCGGCTACGAATCTCCACGGAGATCGCATTTTAGAAGTCGTTGGCTTCGGCGGCAGTCGACTGATGGTAAGCATCAGTCAACTGATCGAAGCCCAACGGGAAAAACAACCCCTCTTCTATAAAAAGGGGCCATAGGGAGCTTGGTGAAGCTAGTGCTCTTGCTCCAAACTACACCTACGTGCTCACCAAGCTTTCCAAGTGTTTTTAAGCAATCCAAAACCTCCTCTTCTCTAATCCTAATCTTTCATCATTGTAAAGAAGAGGAGTGCATTGTAAGATAAGGTTTCTCCACCTTGGTTCATCCAAAGGAGGTTCTACTGAAGATTGATTAGGGCTAATCCACCTTACGGATTGCCGTGGAGTAGGAGCGTCATCTCCGAACCATGTTACATCGGGTGTTAGCTTTGTTTCTTGTTTTTGTTTATGCTTGTTTTTGTATCGCTTCCGCTAACATTTTTGTAGAAAGAAAGAAAGGCTAATCACCCCCCTCTAACCATTCCAAGGGTCCTAACAGAGAATTGGTAGACTTGAGATGGTAGTTTTGTTAATCTTCAAAAAGGGGGAGATTGTTGGTGCAATCGGCCCAGGTTGACTCGAGCAGTACCTTGATAGTATTTTGATGATGGAAAAAACTCATGACATGGGATTGTTATGGGAAAGTCCAAAGCATTGCGAAGCCGTGCGCTTAGTGCTTGACATGGGAAAGTCCAAAGCATTGCGAAGCTGTGCGCTTGGTGCTTGGTGAGAAATGCATTGCGAAGCCGTGCGCTTGGTACATTTGGGAAGACTTGAGGACTTGGTAAGTTCACTAGGCTCGGGGTCCTTGAGTCGGTGAAGGATGGCATTGCGAAGCCGTGCGCTTGGTGCATCCGAGGGACCGTCGGACGGGGAGCAAATGGAGTGAGCCCAAGGGGAAGCATACCTCTAGGGTATGAGACGCGAAGGATGGCATTGCGAAGCTGTGCGCTTGGCGCATCCGAGGGACGTAGGCCGAGGGAAGAGAGCTTCGGTGGAGAACTCCATGAGGGATAAGGTGGAATTGGCCAAGTGGCTAAGACTCAGTGTTGGAGGCTCAAACTTGATGTTTGAGGGTTTACCCGACGGTCGGATGCTCAAACAACTTGGTGTTTGAGTTTTTGCCCAACGTCAGTCGACTGCCATAGGTGCCAGTTCGACTGGTCCAAGTCGACTAGGGTTCGACTGGTGTAAGGCTAGGGTTTTGTGCTTGACAGTCGACTACCATGGACTAGCGATCGATATGTGATGTACGATCGTGAGGATGGCGGCGATCGATGGGAGTGTCGCGAGCAGCACAAGCGCTCCATAGCCAATGTCGACTACTAGGTCACCGACGATTGATGGGCATCATCGATCGGGTAGGTGATCCGTTGGAACTTGTCGGCGTGGATCGGCCGTTGTGAGACAACGGCTACAGGCGATCGGGGGACTTTTAGCGCCGATCAAAAGGCTCGAAAACTAAAAAGAGCTCAAGATGGATGTTTTTGCCATGGTTTTTGTGGAGCTATTAAAGGGGAATTGCTGATGCATTCCAGTACTTCAAGAGCCAATCAAAGCAAGCAACAAACAAGTGATCAAAAGAAATCGGTGAAAAGTGTTTCTTTTGTATTGTATTTGTATTCTTGTTTGTATTTGTATATTACTATTGTAATTGCTTGTGAGAGGTTTCTCCACCTCCGACGTGTAGTCGAGAAGGAGTTTAGTTAGTGTCGTGCGCATAACTAGAGCTCGGTGAGCTCGATCGTGGAGTAGGAACAATTTGGTTCTGAACCACGTATATGCTCGTGTATTGATTATGCTTGTATTGTTGTTATTTCTATTATTATTCCGCTGCGAATACTAACGACAATTGTAGACAAGCACATGAGAACGAACGAATTACGACATCCAACGAACGAGGGCTATTCACCCCCCTCTAGCCGGCCGTTTTGATTCCCTACAATTATGTTGTACATGCTCTTAATCCCGATATAATAACGGGCACATGTACTTAGTATTTATTTCTTTCATTTACCAAAGGGTGAGATTTCTATGGATTAAATCAATATGCCCGGTAGGTTGGGAAATAATATTATTTACATGGTGTGTCGTTGATTATAGGAGGAAACCGTGTCCTATATATTAGGTTGATGATGTCCCCTTTAGGAGCTCATAAGGTTCATCATGTAAACCCTGCAGGTTGACTTAGTCAACATGATGACAAGGTTGAGTGGTACTACTCGAGGAGATTAGATGTTAATTAATTGATGGTCAGTAAATCAATTAATTGACGGACATTCGATATCTTAAACACGGGGAGATGGATGTACAAATAATATATGGAGCCCATATTAATTTATGGGGGTTGGTGAGGTAGTTCGATGATGATCCTCTAGTGGAATGGAACATCATTGATGGATCAAGTTTGTGTGGTTCCGATCCATCGGGTGGCCAAGACCCAACTCCTCCTCATGGTCCCTATCATTGCCTAATATAAACCTCATGAAGTCTAGATCAAATGATGGAAAACAAATCTCTAGATCCGACGGTTGAGATTAATTCTCTAGATTCGACGGTTGAGATTAATTCTCTAGAACCGACAGTTGAGATTAATTCTCTAGAACCGATGGTTGAGATTAATTCTCTAGATCCGACGGTTGGGATTAAATCTCTAGAACCGATGGTGGAGATTAAAATCTCTAGAACCAACGGTTGAGATTAAATCTCTAGATCCGACGGTTGAGATTAAATCTATAGAACCAATGGAGGAGATTAATCCAAGGCAAAAACCCAACTCTATATATAAGGCTTATTGGGTTGGGCGGCAAGGATGATGGATGGTTTAGGGGATTAGGGTTTGCTTCCTTTGGAGGCAAGAAACCCTAGTTTGTTTAGAATTTTTGGGCGGCTAGGGTTTGGGAGCAAAGATGGGCGGCAACAAGTGGAAGATGAGTTTCTTATGTTGGGATGTATACTGAAAGCCTAGCTCTTTAGTATGAACATCTTTATTTTGAAATAAGAATCACATGATCATTGTTTGCACTTTTATATTTATTATATGTTGTGCATATTGTCTAATACTTTACATTGTAGATAACATGGTGCTTGGGTGATGGCACAGAAGATAATGTTATCAGTCCCTTGTAGAGTATAAGTAGAGGCTCACAACCAAGATGGTCTTGGACAAACCATTGGCATGGTTGTAGTGTAGCTTGGTATTGTTTTATCTTGAACATAGAGTTACACTAGTACACTTAGGTGTATTGAGCAGGACCGACATAGAGGTGATTCAATTTATTGCTGACTACATAATTGAATCGGACCTCGGATATTATGTTGTACATGCTCTTAATCCCGATATAATAACGGGCACATGTACTTAGTATTTATTTCTTTGATTTACCAGAGGGTGAGATTTCTATGGATTAAATCAATATGCCCGGTAAGTTGGGAAATGATATTATTTACATGGTGTGTCGTTGATTATAGGAGGAATCCGTGTCCTATATATTAGGTTGATGATGTCCCCTTGAGGAGCTCATAAGGTTTATCATGTAAACCCCGCGGGTTGACTTAGTCAACATGATGATAAGGTTGAGTGGTACTACTCGAGGAGTTAGATGTTAATTGATTGATGGTCAGTAAATCAATTGATTGACGGACATTCGATATCTTAAACACGGGGAGATAAATGTACAAATAATATATGGAGCCCATATTAATTTATGGGGGTTGGTGAGGTAGTTCGATGATGATCCTCTAGTGGAATGGAACATCATTGATGGATCAAGTTTGTGTGGTTCCGATCCATCGGGTGGCCAAGACCCAACTCCTCCTCATGGTCCCTATCGTAGCCTTATATAAACCTCATGAAGTCTAGATCAAATGATGGAAAACAAATCTCTAGATCCGACGGTTGGGATTAAATTCCTAGAACCGACGATTGAGATTAAATCTCTAAATCCGACGGTTGAGATTAAAACCCTAGAACCGACGGTGGAGATTAAACCAAGGCCTAACCCTAACTCTATAAAAGGATGGCTATGGGTTGGGCGGCAACAAGGGTTAATGGTTCATGATGGATGCTAAGGAAATTAGGGTTTTGCCTAGTATGCTTGGGCGGCAAGCAACCTCATGGAGGAAACCCTAATTAGGGTTTTGGCTCCTTAGGTTGGGCGGCCAAGGTGATGAAGGAGGGTGGGCGGCAACCTATGGAGGAGCTTGTCTTCTTCATTGAAGGTGGCTAGCTCCTAGATCTCTCCTCTCCACCATGCTTAGGCGGCAAGAAACCTATGGAGGAAACCCTAATTAGATTAGGGTTTGGCTCTTTGGATTGGGCGGCTAGGTTGGAAGTTAGGTTGGGCGGCAACTATAGGGGAAGGGCTCATCTTCTTCCTTCTAAGGGTTGGCCGGCCACTACCTTCTCTTCCTCTACCTTGGGCGGCAAGAAATCCAAAGGAAGCTTGGTTGGGCGGCTAGGGTTTGGAAGGTAAGGTAGGTGGCAACTATAGGGGAAGTGTTCTTCTTCTTCCTAGGGTGTTGGCCGGTTCCTATCCTTTTTCCTATACCTTTTGGTGGTGCCCAACCTATTCCTCTTTTCCTCTTATTTTCCTCTTGGCCGGCTGTACAAGGAGCTAGGGTTTGTCCCTAGTTCGGTTGCTTGGTTGTTTCCATTATGTTCTCTCTATTCTTGGGGCGGGGCATCAACTTTGTGGATTGGTGGTTGGCTCAAGCAAGAAGGGAAAGAGAGTTCTTCTTTCTTTGGATTGAAGAAGATCTAAGAAGCTTCAACTTGTGGAGGATCTTCGCCCACACGAAGTCTACAAGGAGGTTAGGACATACGATAGAAGATCAAGAGGTATAAAAGTTTTATTAACTTTTATTTATGATCTTTGCATGTTCTTATTTGATATGCTAGCTTATGTTCTTTATGTTAGTATATGTTGATTATACTAGTTTACATTTGCATGTATTTGTATAATCATGGACCGATAAAACACAAAAACCGTCGTCCGTCCGTCGCCTCTTCCGCGCTAATCGGTTGGTTGCTTGAACAACTAGTTTGTTCAGCGATCACTCGTCGTTAACTAGACGGCGACGAATTGGTTGTGCTTAGGAAACTCATCCCATCCGGATTAGTTTTCATTAGTGAAAATTTTAATCCGGGGACATGGGAGCCAATGAGCATTCCGAGGACTAGCACATTGCCAACAACTGGTATCAGAGCCATGGTTTCCAGTTTTGTGTGTTTTTGGATTCGGTTACTTTCATGCACATATCATATATTTTGTATGCCGGATAATAGTAGGATGTGCGTAGGCTACCTTTTTGGTTGCAGGCATAAGATCCGACTATTATGGCTATATGTGTGTATGTGATTGTTTGTGTGTGATTGTATATTATTTGAATCCTCGGGGTTGACGAGGCTAGATTAGTATTTAATTTTTGTAATTAAATACGGCATTGTTTAGCCACTCTTTATTTTATTTTACTTTCGATCTCGATTTCATGTACACTCCCTCGTGGAGTATAGGATCGATGGATGTAAAATAAAATAGGTTTCATACTCGGCTCGGATCTCCGGATGGCTCGTACATGGCGTAGGAGGAGCGGACGAGGTGGCAACACGACGAGATGCGTATTGGAGAACAAAGCCATAATAGTTGGAAAAATTCTATTTTTCCATATTTATTGCTTATTTGTTTTATATGCATGTTGTGTGTGCTTGAAAATTCCTCATTTTCAATTTACTAAGTGGGAGAGGGATATTTTAATTAATTCCTGCGGCCTCCATTACAATTTGACATGTGATGCAACAAACTTGCGCGTCGGCTCTGAGTGCCTTCCTCCCCATCGGATAAGTTTGTTTGCGGATCACTAGGTTAAATAATGGTTATAGGAAATTATTTAGGAGCGTGTGTACTTCCCCATCGGTAAGGCACATAATCCGAGATAATTCCCTTAGTATCGTGTAATGGTGCACACTTAGATGCAAATAAAAAGTATCCTCCCCATCGGAGTCACTGCTTTTATTTGTAGGGCCAAAGAGGAACCAACTATTAATTTTATTTGTCAAAAAGTAAGGTTGACAAGATAATAAAATTAATGGGTAAAACCTCCTCTTACAAATGTAGAATTCGTATACGTCCACACTATCATGGAATGCGAAATTCTCGGTGTTTTGAGGTGTTGGTTGATTTCGGGATTTTATTGTTTTGAGGAATCAATAATATTTGAAATCTAAAGAAATGATCTATGTGATTCTTAGGATTTTCAAAATTGATTTTCAGTCCACTTATTGTAATACTAAAGGAAATAAACTTATTGTACCTAGTTAATGTTGATTGGAAAAAAATCTAGATGTTGTCTTATTTGCTAAGAAGTACAAGTATACACTCTTCAAAGAGTGTCCTCAAGCCATGGTTGCTCAAAAAGGTTTCTACTTCTAAGCCGAAAGGCAAGAAGAAGAAGAAACAAGGTGGAGCAAAGGTGGTGGGAGGATCTCAGGGAGGAGTGAATAAGCCGAAAGGCAAATACTTCACTTACTAGCAGACCGGACATGAGAAGAAGGATTATCCCAATCCGAAGCAAGAACAAAAGTATATCTTTTGGTCTAGTCGTTGTAACATGGTTAGCGGTGTTATCTATCGGCACCTGGTGAGTAGATACGAGAGCCACTAATCATGTCTGCAATACTTTGCAGGGGTTCCAGGAAACCCGACGACTAGCTAAAGGGGATATTACAATTTACTTGGGCAATGCCATGAAGATGGCGACTATTGCAGTGGGAGATGTTTTATTTATCTTTTGAGAAAAATAAAGTTTTTGGTTCTTAGAAATTTTCTTTATGTGCCTTTGTTTAGAAAGAATTGCTTTCAGTTTCTAAATTGAGGATGGATAATCTATTTCTTTTGATGACAGATTTGTTATAAAAGGAATAGGGACATTATCTATTCAGGTACATAGATAGGAAATTTATGACTTGAACCACGATGCAAATAGAAGTTATTAACTCATCTTCTAATTCCAATAAGAGAAAAGAACCTTCGAAAATGAACCAAACATATCTTTGGGATCTTAGGCTTGGTCATATTAACCTAAGCAAAATTCAAAGGTTGATAGCTGATGGACCTTTGGGTTCATTAGTGGTGGAGGATCTCCCAACCTACGAATCTTGCTTGGAAGGTAAGATGACCAAGAGGCCTTTCAAGGCCAAGGGGTATAGATCCAAAGATGTGTTGGAATTGGTTCATTCTGATTCGTATGGTCCTATGTCTATCCAGGCAAGAGATAGTTTTGAATATTTCATCTTTTTCATAGACAATTATTCAAGATGACACAACGATTTGATCGTAGTGGTGAATACCTCTTGGGAGAGTTTAGGAATTACTTATCAGAGGCTGGGATTCAATCCCAATTGTCTGCACCTGGCACACCCCAGCAGAATGGTGTAGCGTAGCGAAGGAAGAGGACTCTTATGGAGAGGGTTAGATCGATGATGAGTTATTCTGACTTGCCAGATTCGTTCTGGGGATATGCCCTAGATACGACGGTATACATTCTGAACCTTGTTCCATCTAAATCAGTGCTTTCTACTCCCACAGAATTGTGGACTAGGCGGAAGCCTAGTCTAAGACATATTCGGATATGGGGAGTCCAAAGACATGTCTTTGAAGGTGATAAGTTGGAACCTCAAATATGCATGTTAGTTGTAGGGAATGAAGGGTGGTTTGTTTTATAGTCCTAGAGATCAGAGGGTGATCGTTAGTACGAATGCCAGATTTCTAGAGGAGGACTATGTGATGAACCACAAGCCCATGAGTAGGATTGTTCTTGAGGAGTTGATAGGGGAAGTCCCGACTTCAGTACCACTGGTACAAGAGGATATACCACATGTCACTGCACCGTGTGTCACAGAGGATATACAGGTGATACCTCGTCGTAGTGGGAGGGTTGTGAGACAGCCTGATAGATTCATGTTCTTGGGAGAATCTTCCGATTTGGTCCCTGACGAACATGAACCTGATCCCTGGACATATGACGAGGTAATCCAAGATATAGATGCAACATCTTTGCAAAGTGCAATAAATACTGAGATTGAATCTATGGATTCAAATCAGGTCTGGGAGCTCCTATGTATAGCAACTCATATGAATTTATGAGGTGTGACAGATGGATGTCAAGACAGATTTCCTTAGTGGAAGTCTTGAGGAATCCATTTATATAAAGCGACCAGAGGGATTCATTGCTAAGGGAAAAAAGTATCTTGTATGTAAGCTTAATCGGTCCATTTGTGGATTGAAGCAAGCTTTGAGGTCTTGGAACATCCGCTTTGAGGAGGTAAATCCAGTCTTATGGATTTATTCAAAGTTCAGATGAGTCTTGTGTATATCAGAGATGTGACGGAAACGTAGTGGTATTTTTGTACTATACGTAGATGACATTTTGGTGGTTGGCGACAACATCGAAATGTTATCAGACGTAAGGGTATGGTTGTCCAAACAGTATGGTATGAAGGACTTGGGAGAAGTGGGTCACAACCTTGGGATCAAGGTTGTTGTGCTTATCCCAAGCTTCATATATAGACATGATTTTGGATCATTTTAGCATGCAAAACTCCAAGAAGGGTTTTCTACCTTTCAGGCATGGAGTTCCTTTATCTAAGGAGATGTGTCCTAGATCATCTGAGGAGATAGAGGAGATGAAGGCGGTTCCTTATGCTTCGGCAGTAGGAAGCCTCATTTATGCGATGCTCTGTACGAGACCAGATATCTGCTTTGCCGTGGGCATGGTCAGCAGATATCAGAGTAATCCAGGTCAGGGATATTGGACTGCGGTAAAGCATATATTGTGGTGCCTGAGAAGGACTAGGGATTATATGCTAGTTTATCGGGAAGACAAATTACTCCCTGTGGTTTACATAGATTCTGATTTCCAATCTGATAGGGATAATAGTAAGTCTACCTCAGGTTTTGTGTTTACTTTTGGAGGTGGAGCCATAGTATGGAAGAGTGTCAAGCAGAAATGCGTGGTGGACTCTACCATGGAAGCTGACTGTATGGCAGCCTCTTAGGCGGCCAAAGAAGTTGGGTGGCTCAGGAACTTCCTGATGGACTTGGATGTGATTCCTGGTTTGCCCAGAACTATCACAATTTATTGTGATAATAATGGTGCAGTTGCAAACTCGAAGGAACCACGAGCCCATAAGGCTAGTAAACACATAGAGTGCAAGTACCACCTGATACGAGAAATCGTTAAGGAGGTAGAAGTTGCTGTCGCCTGGATTGCATCAGAGGATGACCTGGTAGACCCTTTTCACTAAGGCCCTTCTAGCGAGAGCTTTGATAGGCATGTGGAGGGAAGGGGAATCAGATGTATGGCAGTATAATGACAGCATAGTCTTTTAGTATAAGTGGGAGATTGTTGGGATGTATACTGAAAGCCTAGCTCTTTAGTATGAACATCTTTATTTTGAAATAAGAATCACATGATCATTGTTTGCACTTTTATATTTATTATATGTTGTGCATATTGTCTAATACTTTACATTGTAGATAACATGGTGCTTGGGTGATGGCACAGAAGATCATGTTATCAGTCCCTTGTAGAGTATAAGTAGAGGCTCACAACCAAGATGGTCTTGGACAAACCATTGGCATGGTTGTAGTGTAGCTTGGTATTGTTTTATCTTGAACATAGAGTTACACTAGTACACTTAGGTGTATTGAGCAGGACCGACATAGAGGTGATTCAATTTATTGCTGACTACATAATTGAATCGGACCTCGGATATTATGTTGTACATGCTCTTAATCCCGATATAATAACGGGCACATGTACTTAGTATTTATTTCTTTGATTTACCAGAGGGTGAGATTTCTATGGATTAAATCAATATGCCCGGTAAGTTGGGAAATGATATTATTTACAAGGTGTGCCGTTGATTATAGGAGGAATCCGTGTCCTATATATTAGGTTGATGATGTCCCCTTGAGGAGCTCATAAGGTTTATCATGTAAACCCTGCGGGTTGACTTAGTCAACATGATGATAAGGTTGAGTGGTACTACTCGAGGAGTTAGATGTTAATTGATTGATGGTCAGTAAATCAATCGATTGACGGACATTCGATATCTTAAACACGGAGAGATAAATGTACAAATAATATATGGAGCCCATATTAATTTATGGGGGTTGGTGAGGTAGTTCGATGATGATCCTCTAGTGGAATGGAACATCATTGATGGATCAAGTTTGTGTGGTTCCGATCCATCGGGTGGCCAAGACCCAACTCCTCCTCATGGTCCCTATCGTAGCCTTATATAAACCTCATGAAGTCTAGATCAAATGATGGAAAACAAATCTCTAGATCCGACGGTTGGGATTAAATTCCTAGAACCAACGATTGAGATTAAATCTCTAAATCCGACGGTTGAGATTAAAACCCTAGAACCGACGGTGGAGATTAAACCAAGGCCTAACCCTAACTCTATAAAAGGATGGCTATGGGTTGGGCGGCAACAAGGGTTAATGGTTCATGATGGATGCTAAAGAAATTAGGGTTTTTCCTAGTATGCTTGGCACTCATGGAGGAAACCCTAATTAGGGTTTTGGCTCCTTAGGTTGGGCGGCCAAGGTGATGAAGGAGGGTGGGCGGCAACCTATGGAGGAGCTTGTCTTCTTCATTGAAGGTGGCTAGCTCCTAGATCTCTCCTCTCCACCATGCTTAGGCGGCAAGAAACCTATGGAGGAAACCCTAATTAGATTAGGGTTTGGCTCTTTGGATTGGGCGGCTAGGTTGGAAGTTAGGTTGGGCGGCAACTATAGGGGAAGGGCTCATCTTCTTCCTTCTAAGGGTTGGCCGACCACTACCTTCTCTTCCTCTACCTTGGGCGGCAAGAAATCCAAAGGAAGCTTGGGTGGCTAGGGTTTGGAAGGTAAGGTAGGTGGCAACTATAGGGGAAGTGTTCTTCTTCTTCCTAGGGTGTTGGCCGGTTCCTATCCTTTTTCCTATACCTTTGGTGGTGCCCAACCTATTCCTCTTTTCCTCTTGTTTTCCTCTTGGCCGGCGGCACAAGGAGCTAGGGTTTGTCCCTAGTTCGGTTGCTTGGTTGTTTCCATTATGTTCTCTCTATTCTTGGGGCCGGCGGCATCAATCCTTTGTGGATTGGTGGTTGGCTCAAGCAAGAAGGGAAAGAGAGTTCTTCTTTCTTTGGATTGAAGAAGATCTAAGAAGCTTCGACTTGTGGAGGATCTTCGCCCACACGAAGTCTACAAGGAGGTTAGGACATACGATAGAAGATCAAGAGGTATAAAAGTTTTATTAACTTTTATTTATGATCTTTGCATGTTCTTATTTGATATGCTAGCTTATGTTCTTTATGTTAGTATATGTTGATTATACTAGTTTACATTTGCATGTATTTGTATAATCATGGACCCCGATAAGAAACACAAAAACCGGCGATCCGTCCGTCGTCTCTTCTGCGGCTAATCGACTAGGAGAGTTGGTTGCTTGAACAACTAGTTTGTTCAAGCGATCACTCGAGTCGTTAGCACGACGACGAATTGGTTGTGCTTAGGAAACTCATCCCATCCGGATTAGTTTTCATTAGTGAAAATTTTAATCCGGGGACATGGGAGCCAATGAGCATTCCGAGGACTAGCACATTGCCAACATCTTCTTCTTCCTAAGGCATGGCCGGTCCCTTCCTTCTACCCTCTACCTTGGTCGGTCCACACTCTATCCTTCTTCCCCTCTTCCATGGCCGGCACATAGAAGATGGTTTTCAAAGAGATTAGGGTTTTTCCTTTCCTTTGGTTGGGCGGCAAGAAATCCTAGGTTAGGGTTTTGTTGGGCGGCTAGGGTTTGGAAGTTGGAGTGGGAGGCAACTATAGGAGAGGTTCTCTTCTTCTTCCTAAGGTGTTGCCGCAACCTATCTCTATTCCCTCTACCTTGGTCGGCACTCAACTCATTCCTCTTCTCCTCTTTATTTCATCTTGACCGGCGGCACTAGAAGCTAGGGTTTGTCCCTAGTTTGGTTCCTTGGTGGTTTCCATTATGTTCTCTCTTTTCATGGGGCCGGCGGCATCAATCCTTTGTGGATTGGTGGTTGGCTCAAGCAAGAAGGGAAAGAGAGTTCTTCTTTCTTTGGATTGAAGAAGATCTAGGAAGCTTCAACTTGTGATGGATCTTCGCCCACACGAAGTCTACGAGGAGGTTAGGACATACGATAGAAGATGAAGAGGTATAAAAGTTTTACAACTTTTATTATTGTTCTTTACATGTTCTTATTGATATGCTAGCTTATGTTCTTTATGTTAGTATGTGTTGATTATACTAGTTTACATTTGTATGTATTTGTATAATCATGGACCCCGAAGATAAACACAAAAACCGGCGATCCGTCCGTCGTCTCTTCCGCGGCTAACCGACTAGAAGAGTTGATTGCTTGAACAACAAGTTTGTTCAAGCGATCGCTCGAGTCGTTGGCACGACGACAAATTGGTTGTGCTAAGGAAACTCATCCCATCCGGATTAGTTTTCATTAGTGAAAATTTTAATCCGGGGACATGGGAGCCGATGAGCCTCCGAGGAATAGCACATTGCCAACAAATGGTATCAGAGCCACGGTTTTCGGTTTTGTGTGTTTTGGATTCGGTTACTTTTCACGCACTTATCATATATTGTGTATGCCAGATAATAGTAGGATGTGCGTAGGCTAACTTTTTGGTTGCAGCATAAGATCCAACTATTATGGCTATATATGAGTGTATGTGATTGCATGTGTGTGTGATTGTATATTATTTGAATCCTCGGGGTTGACGAGGCTAAATTAGTATTTAATTTTTATAATTGAATACGACATTGTTTAGCCACTCTTTATTTTATTTTACTTTCGATCTAGATTTCATGTACACTCCCTCGTGGAGTATAGGATCGATGGATGTAAAATAAAATAGGTTTTATTCTCGGCTCGGATCTCCGGATGGCTCGTACATGGCGTAGGAGGAGCGGACGAGGTGGTGACACGATGAGACACATATTGGAGAACAATGCCATAATAGTTAGAAAAAATTCTATTTTTTCCATATTTATTGCTGATTTGTTTTATATGCATGTTGTGTGTGCTTGAAAATTCCTCATTTTCAATTTACTAAGTGGGAGAGGGATATTTTAATTAATTCCTACGGCCTCCACAATTTGACGTGTGATGCAACAAACTTGCGCGTCGGCTCTGAGTGCCTTACTCCCCATTGGATGAGTTTGTTTGCGGATCACTAGGTCAAATAATGGTTATAGGAAATTATCTAGGAGTGTGTGTACTTCCACAGCGGTAAGGCACATAATCCGAAATAATTCCCTTAGTACCGTGTAATGGTGCACACTTAGATGCAAATGAAAAGTAGTTTTATTTGTAGGGCCGAAGAGAAACCAACTATTAATTTTATTTGTCAAAAAGTAAGGTTGACAAGATAAGATAATAAAATTAATGGGTTAAACCTTCTCTTACAAATGTAGAATTCGTATACGTCCACACTATCGTGGCATGCGATATTCTCGGTGTTTGAGGTGTTGGTTGATTTCTAAATTTTATTGTTTGAGGAATCAATAATTTTTATTGAAATCTACAGTAATAATAAGCATGTTGTGTGTTCTTGAAAATCCCTCAATTTCAATTTACTAAGTGGGAGAGGGACATTTTAATTAATTCCCACGACCTCCATTACAATTTGACATGTAATTCAACAAACTTGCGCATCGGCTCTGAGTGCCTTCCTCCCCATCGGATGAGTTTGTTTGCGGATCACTAGGTCAAATAATGGTTATAGCAAATTATCTAGGAGCGTGTGTACTTCCACAGCAGTAAGGCACATAATCCGAAATAATTCCCTTAGTACCGTGTAATGGTGCACACTTAGATGCAAATAAAAAGTATCCTCCCCATCGGAGTCACTGCTTTTATTTGTAGGGACAAAGAGGAACCAACTATTAATTTTATTTGTCAAAAAGTAAGGTTGACAAGATAATAAAATTAATGGGTAAAACCTCCTCTTACAAATGTAGAATTCGTATACTTCCACACTATCGTGGCATGCGATATTCTCGGTGTTTTGAGGTGTTGGTTGATTTCGAAATTTTATTGTTTGAGGAATCAATAATTTTTTGAAATCTAAAGTAATGATCTATGTGATTCTTAGGATTTTCAAAATTGACTTTCAGTCCACTTACTGTGATACTAAAGGAAATAAACTTACTGTACCTAAATAATGTTGATTGGAAAAGATTCTAGATATTGTCTTATCTGCTAAGGAGTACAAGTATGCGCTCTTCAAATAGTGTCCTCAAGCCATTGTTTCTCAAAAAGGGTTTCTACTTCTAAGCCAAAAGGCCAGAAGAAGAAGAAACAAGGTGGAGCAAAGATGGTGGGAGGATCTCAGGGAAGAGTGAAGAAGCCGAAAGGCAAGTACTTCACTTGCAAGCAGGATGGACATTGGAAGAAGGACTGTCCCAATCCAAAATAGAACAAAGGTATATCTTTTGGACTAGTCATTGAAACATGATTAGCGGTGATATCTACCGGCACCTGGTGAGTTGATACGGAAGCCACTAATCATGTCTGCAATAATTTCCAGGGGTTCCAGGAAACCCGATGACTAGCTAAAGGGGAGATTACCATTTACTTGGGCAATGCCATGATGGTGGCGGCTATTGCAGTGGGAGAAGTTTTATTTATCTCTTGAGAATAATAAAACTTTGGTTCTGGAAAATTCCCTTTATGTACCTTTATTTAGAAAGAATTTAGTTTCAGTTTCTAAATTATTATGGATGGATATTCTATTTCTTTTAATGATAGAGTTGTTATAAAAGGAATAGGGAGAATATCTATTCAGGTACATTGAAAGGAAATTTGAACCAAAACCTCCCACGATTCAAATTGAAGTTAATAACTCATCTTCTAATTCCAATAAGAGAAAAGAACCTTCGAAGATGAACCAAACATATCTTTGACTTCTTAGGCTTGGTCACATTAACCTAAGCAGAATTCAATAGGTTGATAGCTGATGGACCTTTGGGTTCATTAGTGGTGGAGGATCTCCCAACCTGTGAATCTTGCTTGGAGGGTAAGATGACCAAGAGGCCTCTCAAGGCCAAGGGGTATAGATACAAAGATGTGTTGGAATTGGTTCATTCTGATTCGTATGGTCCAATGTCTATCCAGACAAGAGGTAGTTTTGAACATTTCATCTTTTTCATAGATGATTGTTCAAGATACGGATAACACTATGATCTGATCGTGGTGGTGACAACCTCTTGGGAGAGTTTAGGAACTACTTATCAGAGGTTGGGACTCAATCCCAATTGACTGCACCTGACACACCCCAGCAGAACGGTGTAGCAGAGCGAAGGAATAAGACTCTTATGGAGATGATTAGATCGATGATGAGTTATTCTGACTTGTTTTATAGTCCTAGAGATCAAAGAGTGATCGTTAACACGAACGCCAGATTTCTAGAGGAAGACTATGTGATAAGCCACAAGCCCAAGAGTAAAATTGTTCTGGAAGAGTTAAAAAGGGAAGTCACTCCTTTAGTACCACCAATACAAGAGGATATACCACATGTCACTGCACTGCGTGTCACAAAGGATACACAGATGATACCTTGTCGTAGTGGGAGGGTTGTTAGACAACCTCTTAGATTCATGTTTTTGGGTGAATCTTTTGATTTGGTCCCTAGCAAACATGAACCTGATCCCTAGACATACGATGAGACAATCCAAGATATAAATACGGCATCTTGGCAAAGTGCAATGAATACTGAGATTGAATCTATGGATTCAAGTCAGGTCTGGGAGCTCTTATGCATAGCAGCTCATATGGATTATGAGGTGTGGCAGATGGATGTCAAGACAACTTTCCTTAATGGAAGTCTTGAGGAAAACATCTATATGAAGCAACCAGAGGGATTCATTACTAAGGGCAAAGAGCGTATTGTATGTAAGCTTAATCGGTCCGTTTATGGAATGAAGCAAGCTTTGAGGTCTTGGAACATCCGCTTTGATGAGGTAAATCTAGACTTATGGATTTATTCAAAGTCCGGATGAGTCTTGTGTATACAAGAGATGTGACGGAAACGTAGTGGTATTTCTTGTACTATACGTAGATAATATTTTGGTAGTTGGCAACAATATCAGACGTAAGGGTATGGTTGTCCAAACAGTTTTGAAGGACTTGGGAGAAGTGGGTCACAACCTTGGGATCAAGGTTGTTGTGCTTATCCCAAGCTTCATACATAGACATGATTTTGGATCGTTTTAGCATGCAAAACTCCAAGAAGGGTTTTCTACTTTTCAGGTATGGAGTTACTTTGTCTAAGGAGATGTGCCCTAGATCATCTGAGGTGATAAAGGAGCTGAAGGCGGTTCCTTATGCTTCGGCAGTAGGAAGCCTCATGTATGCTATGTACGAGACAAGATATCTGCTTTGCCGTGGGCATGGTTAGCAGATATCAGAGTAATCCAGGACAGGGACATTGGACTGCGGTAAAAGCATATATTGTAGTGCCTGAGAAGGACTAGGGATTATATGCAAGTTTACCGGGCAGACCAATTACTCCCTGTGGGTTGCATGGATTACGATTTCCAATCAGATAGGGATAACAGTAAGTCTACCTCGGGGTTTGTGTTTACTTTTGGAGGTGGAGCCATAGTATGGAGGAGTGTCAAGCAGAAATGTGTGGCGGACTCCACCATGGAAGCTGAGTATGTGGCAGCCAAAGAAGTTGTGTGGTTTAGGAACTTCCTGATGGACTTGGATGTGATTCCTGGTTTGCCCAGAACTATCACAATTTATTGTGATAATAATGGTGCAGTTGCAAACTCGAAGGAACCACGAGCCCATAAGACTGGTAAACACATAGAGTGCGAGTACCACCTGATACGAGAAATCGTAAAGAAAGTAGAAGTTGTTGTCGCCTAGATTGCATCAGAGGATGACCTGGTAGACCCTTTTCACTAAGGCCCTTCTAGCGAGAGCTTTGATAGGCATGTGGAGGGAAGGGGAATAAGATGTATGGCAGTGTGATGACAGCATAGTCTTTTAGTATAAGTGGGAGATTGTTGGAATGTATACTGAAAGCCTTGCTCTTTTGTATGAACATCTTTATTTTGAAATAAGAATCACATGATCATTGTTTGCATATTTTTATAGTTATGCAAAATTGTCTAATATTTTACATTGTAGATAACATGGTGCTTGGTGTGGCACAGAAGATCATGTTATCAGTCCCTTGTAGAATATAAGTAGAGACTCACAACCAAGATGGTTTTGGACAAACCATTGGCATGGTTGTAGTGTAGCTTGGTATTGTTTTATCTTGAGCATAGAGTTACACTAGTACACCTCGGTGTATTGAGCAGGACCGATATAGAGGTGATTCAATTTATTGCTGACTACATAATTGAATCGGTCCTCGGATATTATATTGTACATGCTCTTAATCCCGATATAATAACGGGCACATGTACTTAGTATTTATTTCTTTGATTTACCAAAGGGTGAGATTTTTATGGATTAAATCAATATGCCCAATAGGTTGGGAAATAATATTATTTACATGGTGTGTCGTTGATTATAGGAGGAAATCGTGTCCTATATATTAGGTTGATGATGTCCCCTTGAGGAGCTCATAAGGTTCAATATGTAAACCCTGCAGGTTGACTTAGTCAACATAATGATAAGGTTGAGTGGTACTACTCGAGGAGATTAGATGTTAATTAATTGATGGTCAGTAAATCAATTAATTGACGGATATTCGATATCTTAAACACGGGGAGTTGGATGTACAAATAATATATGGAGCCCATATTAATTTATGGGGGTTGGTGAGGTAGTTCGATGATGATCCTCTAGTGGAATGGAACATCATTGATGGATCAAGTTTGTGTGGTTCCAATCCATCGGGTGGCCAAGACCCAACTCCTCCTCATGGTCCCTATCGTAGCCTAATATAAACCTCATGAAGTCTAGATCAAATGATGGAAAACAAATCTCTAGATCCGACGGTTGAGATTAATTCTCTAGATCCGTCGGTTGAGATTAATTCTCTATAACCGACGGTTGAGATTAATTCTCTAGAACCGATGGTTGAGATTAATTCTCTAGATCCGACGGTTGGGATTAAATCTCTTGAACCGATGGTGGAGATTAAAATCTCTAGAACCAACGGTTGAGATTAAATCTCTAGATCCGACGGTTGAGATTAAATCTATAGAACCAATGGAGGAGATTAATCCAAGGCAAAAACCCAACTCTATATATAAGGCTTATTGGGTTGGGCGGCAAGGATGATGGATGGTTTAGGGGATTAGGGTTTGCTTCCTTTGGAGGCAAGAAACCCTAGTTTGTTTAGAATTTTTGGGCGGCTAGGGTTTGGGAGAAAAGATGGGCGGCAACAAGTGGAAGATGAGTTTCTTCTTCTTCCTAAGGCATGGCCGGTCCCTTCCTTCTACCCTCTACCTTGGTCGGTCCACACTCTATCCTTCTTCCCCTCTTCCATGGCCGGCACATAGAAGATGGTTTTCAAAGAGATTAGGGTTTTGCCTTTCCTTTGGTTGGGCGGCAAGAAATCCTAGGTTAGGGTTTGGTTGGGTGGCTAGGGTTTGGAAGTTGGAGTGGGCGGCAACAATAGGAGAGGTTCTCTTCTTCTTCCTAAGGTGTTGCCGGGACCTATCTCTATTCCCTCTACCTTGGTCGGCGCTCAACTCATTCCTCTTCTCCTCTTTATTTCATCTTGGCCGGCGGCACTAGAAGCTAGGGTTTGTCCCTAGTTTGGTTCCTTGGTGGTTTCCATTATGTTCTCTCTATTCTTGGGGCCGGCGGCATCAATCCTTTGTGGATTGGTGGTTGGCTCAAGCAAGAAGGGAAAGAGAGTTCTTCTTTCTTTGGATTGAAGAAGATCTAGGAAGCTTCAACTTGTGGAGGATCTTCACCCACACGAAGTCTACGAGGAGGTTAGGACATACGATAGAAGATCAAGATGTATAAAAGTTTTACAACTTTTATTATTGTTCTTTACATGTTCTTATTGATATGCTAGCTTATGTTCTTTATGTTAGTATGTGTTGATTATACTAGTTTACATTTGTATGTATTTGTATAATCATGGACCCCGAAGATAAACACAAAAACCGGTGATCCGTCCGTCGTCTCTTCCGCGGCTAACCGACTAGAAGAGTTGATTGCTTGAACAACAAGTTTGTTTAAGCGATCGCTCGAGTCATTGGCACGACGACAAATTGGTTGTGATAAGGAAACTCATCCCATCCGGATTAGTTTTCATTAGTGAAAATTTTAATCCGGGGACATGGGAGCCGATGAGCCTCCGAGGAATAGCACATTGCCAACAGTGTTAGGTCAAAGTATCAAATTTAGGGTGAGTGAAAGTTCTATGTTGAAATTAGAACTTTAGTTTTGATGGTTTAGAGTTCCTATTGGCTTAGAGGCTTCCCAAGGACATTGTTGGTGCAATGGTCAAAGGGAAACAAGCCTTTAGGGGGAGGTATCCATCTTGGGATGATGGATGTGTTTTTCTCCTTGAAGAGGAGAAGTTATTGGGAGAGTATCATCAATTGGGAAATTGATGGGTTTTTGATACCCAATTTGGAAATTTGGAGAGAGTATAGGATTGCCTCTCTTGAGTGATATGTGAATTATCACTAGGAAGATGGTAGGCATCCTAGGTATTTATTTTTGGATCATGGGGGAGATTGTAAGATCTCATTGGGACATGAGACATTGACCTCCTTGGAGAGAAAACCTTTTTCATGTTAGTCAAAAAGGGGGAGAATGTTTGGGGGAGAACATTTGGAAAGTGTTTACCAATTTGGGATAATTGGTAAGGGATTTGAGTTAGTGGTCTAACTCAAATATTTTGTTTGGTTTTTGTCAAACATCAAAAAGGGGGAGATTGTTGGTGCAATCGGCCCAGGTCACGATTGACCAGGACTCGAGTTTGACTCGAGTGATGTTTTGATGTTTCGACCAAAACATATGACAATGTAATTGTCATGGGAAAGTCCAAGTCTTGTGTACGTGGCATGGAAAGTCCAAGTGGAACACTTGGCATTTGGTAAAGTCCAAGTCTTAAGTACTTGGCATGAAAAGTCCAAGTGGGACACTTGGCACATGAAAAGTCCAAGCATGGGTCTTGGCATTGTAGAAGTCCAACATGGGTTGGCAAGGGAAAAGTCCAAGCATGGGTCTTGGCAATGTAAAAGTCCAACATGGGTTGGCAAGGGAAAGTCCAAGCTTGAGTCTTGGCATGAGAAGTCCAAGGGGTTTGATATTGGCTGCGTAAAGTCCAAGCGGAGTCTTGGCGGTGTAAGTCCAATGTGCCTTGGCGGTGTAGACACCATTAGCATGACATAGCCGACGGAAGCACCTAGAGGCTAGCGCAATGGATGAACAAGTCATGGATTAAAACCTAGAGGCTAGAGGTGTGAGACTGATGGAGGTGGATAGAAGGCTTAGGTCTAGGCTAAGGGTGGTCTAGCAATTATGGGGGCACCAACTTGGGTTAAAACCTCATTTTTGAGGTTGGCAGTCGGCAGCATTATGGCGGTTCATTGCCGTGAGTCGACGAGTTCGATTTGCGGTTTAAACTAGAAATGCTCGGCAATCGATTGCTCATTGGAGCGATCGGGAGTGTCGACGGCAATCGATCGCTAAGGGCGTGATCATTGCCCGATCAATGTCGAGCTGAACACTCCGTGGTAGGGATTGCGATCGACTACGGGCAAGCGATCGGCCAATGTTGGCAATCGGCGCCAAGAGATCCGTTGAGTTTTTCGGCGTGGATCGAGGCGTTGTCTCACGACGACAGATGGCATCGATCGGTGACTTATGTCGATCGGTGATGGCGAAATCCGGCCAATGCAGGTTAAAAGCAGCTATTTGTGGAGGATTGAAGCAAGGGTTTTCTTGGGCGATTTGAAGGGAAATTGTTGGTGCTCTTCAAGTCCTTCAAGGCTAGTCCAAGGCAACCAAAGATCAAGCAACCAAAGTGCTCTTGTAAAGTAGTTTTCTTTACTTTCATTATATTTCATTATTGTAATTGCTTGTATCTATTTCTTATTGTTGTAAGAATAGTTTGTAAGAGGTTTCTCCACCTCCGACTTGTGTCGAGAAGGAGCATTTGTGGTTAGTGATTGCATTGGCATCGCTAGGGCTCTTTAGAGCTCGATCCGTGGAGTAGGAACCGTGTGGTTCCAAACCACGTTAAATCTTCGTGTTATTGTGTTTGTGATTGTGTTTCGTTATTGTTATTATATATATTCCGCTGTGCTAACGAAACTTGTAGACACGAACACGCGATCGAATTCCATCTATGAACGGTCAAACGCTATTCACCCCCCCTCTAGCGGCGTCAAATTTCCTACAAGATCAACTCATCAACTTGTTTAAATTAATCGAAAACCAAAAGAACCTTAAAATTAAAAGACTTAGAAGCGACCATGGTGGTGAATTTGAAAATCATAGGTTCATAGATTTCTATAAGCTAAATGGATACCACCATGAATTCTCATGTCCTAGAACCCCACAACAAAATGACCTAGTCGAACGTAAAAATAGAACCCTACAAGCCGCTAGGACAATGCTAAATGAATATAACCTACCTGATAGGTTTTGGGCAGAAGTCATTAGTATGGCTTGTTATGTCTAAAATAGGATTCTTATGGTAAAGAGGCACCTTAAGACCTCATACGAAATCTATCACGATAAAGTACCTAACATCAAGTACTTTAGGTTTTTTGGATGTAAGGTACATATCCTGAACACTAAGGATTACCTATGAAAGTTCACCTCCAAAACCTCTACCGGAATCTTCTTAGGATACTCGACTACAAGTAGAACCTATAGGGCATATAACCATGACACCCTTATATTTGAAGAGACCATTAATGTAGTGTTCGATGAAGGACACGAACTTACAAAACCCATAGAAAAATCAACTAGCGAACCTATTCATACCAGACTCGACTCCGACCTTGAGATCGAGTCTAGTATTAATCATAACCCAAGTCCAACGAGTCATCCTATCGACCAAGTGATAGGTGACCCTAGCTCAAGTCAAATTAGGACTCAAATGAATCATCCTATCGACTGAGTGATAGGTGATCCTAGCCTAGGAGTTCAAACTAGAGCTTCATATCGAAATCTTAGCCAAATCTCCTGGATTTCTAAAATCGAACCCCAAAACCATTGAACAAGCCCTTCTTGATCCCGATTGGATTATTGCAATGCAAGAAGAGCTAGCTCAATTCACTAGGAACGAAGTGTGGGAATTAGTACCACCACCTAAAGATAAAACAATCATTGGAACAAGGTGGGTCTTTCGAAACAAGCTTGATAATAAAGGTAAAGTAGTTAGAAATAAAGCGAGATTAGTCGCTAAAGGGTTTAGTCAAGTCAAAGGATTAGATTACGATGAGACCTATGCCCCAGTAGCTAGACTAGAATCCATCCGAATGTTGTTAGCATATGCTGCACATCAAGGATTTAAATTATTTCAAATGAATGTCAAGTCAACATTATTGATTGGATATATTAAGGAAGAGGTTTATGTTAATCAAGCCCCCCAGATTCGAAATCCTAGATAAACCCGACCATGTCCTTAAACTAAAGAAAGCTCTTTATGGACTCAAACAAGCTCCTCGAGCTTGGTACGAGAGGCTTTTAATTTATCTTAAGTCAAAAGGGTTTAACCAAGGCCTAGTCGATCCGACCCCTTTCGTAAAAACCGTAGGTAAGGAAATCTTTATAGCCCAAATCTACGTAGATGATATCATTTACGGAACAACCAATTCGATCATACTAAACGAGTTCATTTCACTTATGGAAAGTGATTTGAAATGAATTTAGTAGGTGAATTGAATTTATTTCTAGAACTACAAATTAAACAAACTAAAGATGGAATATATTTACATCAACAAAAATATACTAGGGAATTAATTAAAGGTTTTGGAATGCAAGATGCTAAAACCATTAATACACCCATGGCAACTAATGTCAATATAGGAGAGGACTTAGAAGGAAAGGCCATCGACCTAAAATACTATAGGAGTGTGATAGGGAGTCTTCTATACTTAACTGTGAGCCGACCCAACATTTTATTCACAATAAGTATGTATTCAAGGTTTCAAATCTGTGCCAAGGAGTCTCACCTAACTCTAGTCAAGCGTATCCTTAGATATCTAAAGGGCACACTAAGCGTAGGTATTTGGTATCCTAGATCTACTGAGTTTGAACTAATCGACTACTCCGACTTGGACTATGCCGGTAGTAAACTCGATAGAAAGAGCACGAGTGATTATTGTCTACTTCTCGTCTCAAGTCTAGTGAGTTGGTGCAGTAGGAAGAAACACTGTGTTACCTTATCTACCACCGAAGCCGAATACGTCGCAATGGGTGAGTGTGTGGCTCAGCTTCTTTGGATGAAGCACACTCTCCAAGACTTTAAATTAAACTTCAAAAATATTAAAACTCACATAGATAATATTAGCTCAATCAACTTAACCAAAAATCCTATATGCCACTCTAGGACTAAACATATAGAGGTCAAACACCACTTTATTTGAGAACATGTAGCTAACGGAACCATACAACTCGAATACATGGAATCCAAGTCAAACCTAGCCGATCTTTTTACTAAACCCCTATCTGAAGCCGAATTTAGTCTATTAAGATGAAAATTGGGCATGTGTGTAATAGAGTAGGATTTACTTCTTATAACTCTATTATTTACTTTTCTTGTTAATGGAATTAGCTTAGGGCTTACCCTAGATATCATGTACCTATAGATTTAAGGAGCCAACACATCTCATAACACATAGGATCAATGTGTTTGTGTACTTAACCACGTAGATGGGCGTGAGATGTTAGGACCTTACTCCTAGTTCCAGATGTAGATCTAGTGCATCGCCATGAACCACGAAGTATAATCATCTATATTAACCAATTCTGATCAGGAATTATTAATCATTTCATATCAATCAAGTCAAAAAGAGTTGCATATACAAATAGATGATCTTATTTTTAATATATTATTTTCAAAATTAAGTGGAACATGCTTGGACTTGGAACTAAAACTTAAAACTATAATTTTATGTTTCTCAAAACCCCCCACTGTTTTTGATTTATGGCAAAAGGGGGAGAAAATGCCAAAGTTAAGGGATCATTTTTTTTTATAACTTAACTTAGTAACATAATCTATATTCTCATGGCCAAAATTTAATAAAGTTAATGTTTACTTAACTTAATTTTTGCAAACTTAATTCTATTAGTTGAAAAAGGGGGAGAAAGGCCAAGTTATGAAATCTTCTTAACTTAAACTTATTCTTAATACTAAGGCCAACTTTAAGTAATTGTTAACTACTTAAACTCTTTCTAAGTAACAAACATTAAGGGGGAGGGTTAAGACCTTATTTCCAAAAACTCACCCTCGGTCAAGGGCGAGGTTTCCTCAAGGGGGAGTCTTGAAAGAGAGTCTCTATTACTCCTACTTAATTTTCAAATTAAATTCTTCATTTCAATTTCATGATAATGCATATTATTTCCTTAACTTTGTATGAGTTTGCCATAGATAAAAAAGGGGGAGATTGTTGGTGCAGTAGACACCTAAGTCGAACCTGAGTTTTGATTATAGCAAATGATACAAAGTTAAGCTCATTTTGTTATCTCACGAGCTAATCAAGTGTGTAGAAAGTGCTAAAGCTAGAGCTGAAGGTCAGCGACAACCAGAGGCAACCGTGGTGGTCGAGCGACATCGGGAGGACTTCAAAGGGAGTCGAAGACCTCAGGTGGAGACTGGAAGCAAGGCTTCAAAGGTAAATGTTGAGGTAAGCTCGAGTGAGTAAAGTGAAGTGAGGTCGTGTTTTTCATACGGGGATGTCCTTAGGCGATGATCTGACCAAGACTTCCCATTGAAGGTCTATGTCGATATCGGACGGCAAGTGGCTGTCGAATTCACTTATATTTAGAGCTAACTCTTTATTGAAGTCAAAAATTCTGGCCATCAGTTCAACCGGCCAAGGATCAGTTCAACTGCCCAAGGATCAGTTCAACTGCTGGGCCATCAGTTCAACTGGTCAATGAGTCAATTCAACCGCTGGTCAAGGATTAGCTTCGAGGAGAGTCAAAACTCATCCCTTTCTTCAAGGGTGAGGTGGACATTGAGGTAGGATCTTGATGTGCTCGAGGAGGGGACTTCTACGGCTATAAAATAAGGTCCATTCCTCACCATTTTATTAATTCTATGTGCTCTAAATTTCTCATGTAACATCGCGACTCTCCAACAACTCTACGACGATGAAGCGTTGCTGAAACACCGACGACCTAAGCTCAAGCTTCAACTCCTTAAGTCATCGATAATACATAAAATCATCTACTCAGTATATTATTTTTAAAGTTTATATTCCATAGCTTTAATCGTAAAGAGGAGAGGGGGAGTGTACCTTTACCTCAAGGTTTTTGTATCTTCTTGTACTCGTTCACTCCTACCTCTAACGAGGAGGAGTATTATAGTTGATTGCCCTCCATACATGGTCTAGGACCGTTATGGCCTTGGATTAGCAGTCGTAAGCTATGAACCAAGTAAATTCCTTTTGTCTTACTTTACTTTCCGTTGCACTAAACTTGTGTCTTTATCGAACGAAAAAGAAGAATTTGTTTTGCGCTATTCACCCCCCCCCCCTTCTCTAGCGCTCAAATCGATCCAACAATGGGTTGGCAATGGAAAGTCCAAGTTTGAGTCTTGGTAATTGAGAAGTTCAAGGGTAATATTGGTGGCGTAAAGTCCAAGGGTGGAGTCTTGGCAGCATAGGTCTAATGGTTGGCGGCGTAAAGTCCAAGATGAGTCTTGGCAGTGTAAGTCCAATGTGCCTTGGCGGTGTAGACCACATTAGCATGACAATAGCTGATGGAAGCACCTAAAGGCTAGAGTATGGATGAACAAGTCATGGATGACTTGGAGGGATCCAATAGGCGTGAGGCTGACAGAGGTGGCTAAAAGGCTTAGGTCTAGGATAAGGGTGGTCTGGCAAGTATGGGGGCACCATACTTGGGGTAAAACCTCATGTTTGAGGTGTACCAGTCAACTGGGACTATGGTTAGTCGACTGATGGGAGTTTATTAGAGTTTGACTATAGGAATTGGCCTAGCAGTCGACTGCCAGCATTGGGTCGTCGATTGTTGCCCTGAGCAGTCGACTGATCTGGAGATCAGTTGACTCATGGTCAAGTTTTTGGGGATAGAGTGTTTTTGAGTCAACTGTTAGGGTTTGACAGTCGAGTGATGACTCAATCTGTCGACTGATGGGTATGATCAGTCGAATGATGGTCTATCCTTTGGAACTTATCCAACGTGGCTCATGTCGTTGTGAGACAACGGCTACAGGAGCAGTCAACTGATGGTCCCGATCAGTCAACTGCTAGGCGGAATCCAGCTCAAGGAGAAGCTTTAAAGGGAGCTCATGGAGGAGGTTTTGGCCATCGGTTTCTTGGATGATTTAAAGTGATTTGTTGGTGCAAATCAAGGTCTTCAAGTGAAGTTCAAGTAATGACAAAGAAAACATCCAAGTTCACAATTGTAAAGTGTTTCTTTACTTGTATTTGTGTAGTTTACTTGTATTCGCTTGTATTTGTTTTTATTACTATTTTAATTCATTGTACAAGGTTTCTAAACCTTCGACTTGTTGTTGAGAAGTAGTATTATTGATTAGTGGCTGCGTGTGCATCACTAGAGCTCATTTGAGTTCAATCCGTGGAGTATGAACCGTACGGTTCCGAACCACGTTATATCTTGTGCATTGTGCTTGTGTTGTGTATTTGTTTTTGTTATTATATATATTCCGCTGCGTATAACACATTTTGTAGCAAGCAGGAATGAATTCTATCGCGAAACGATGAATCGCTATTCACCCCCTCTAGCGGGCGCACAGGTCCTAACAAATTGCACTACTTCTGCAATGCCATTCTTCACTAACTCTAGGACCCTGAGCCTACAAGACTAGTGACCTTGCCAAGTCCTCAAGACTTCTCATTGCCAAGGCTACACACTTGGACTTACCAACACCAAGCCCCATGCTTGGATTTTCCATGCCAAGGCTACACACTTGGAATTTACCAACACCAAGCCCTATGCTTGGATTTTCCCAACATCAAGCCCTATGCTGGATTTTCACCGCCAAGGCTACACACTTGGACTTACGTGGCCAACCCATGTTGGACTTTCAATGCCAAGCCCCATGCTTGGATCCCCATGACATTCACATGTCATACGTTTTGTCTAACATCAAAATACTATTTGAGTCAAACTCGAGTCCGGTCAATCATGACCTAGGTTGATTGCACCAATAGCTTGGAGAGAGTCCAACAACCCAAATTAACGATTGACCTCTGACTCTACCATATTAGTAATAAACTATTTCAATGGTTTTTACATGTTCAGGTTTGAGCCAGGCTTGGAGATAGTCCAACAACCCAAACAAGAAACGGAACTCCGATTATAACCATATTAATGAAAGGTATAGACTTTAATATTATGTAAGGGTTTTAAGGTCTCATCCTCTTTTCATGCAAATAACTATTATTTACATGGCATGACACGCATGACATACATATGTGCAACTAATGCATCTACATGTCACGGCACTCATGACATAATGATATGCATCTAATGCAATTACAAGCATACAATTATGACATGTACAAATTAGTTTCATTATTTTTCATAACTAATTTTGGAAATAAAATATGTTTGAGATTTGATTTCTCAAATCAAATTTTGATTAAATTAGGAAACAAATTTCCAAATCTAATAAGATATTTTAATTATGGAAAATATTAATTAAGGAAATTTAAATTTAATTTAGGAAATAAATTTCCTAAATTGTAATTTCCTAATAACATTAGAAAATTTCCAATTTGAATTTCTTTACTAATTAAAATTTTCATAATTATTTATAAACTTTTCAAAAGTAGAAAATTTACAAAAATATAATTATGACTATTGCAAAATAATTTTGTGATTATGTCGGAACACAGTCGGGCTTTGATACCACTGTTGGGTTTCCCTAACAGCGACGTGGGTGTGTGTTCGAGAACGTTTTGTAAATATGCACATAGTGGAAGCAAAAATAAGTAATAAACTAATTTATTATAACATACACACCACACACATGCAGGGATACAACAAGTGTAGACATAACCGTCATTTTAAATTTTTCAATAAAAGGAAACTTAAACTAGGTACACCTAACGAATTAAGTGAAGCGGAAATGACATAAACCATATCCACCCTCGTAAGTTTCACCTCTATCCGTATCCATGCCGAGTATCACGAGATATCTTCAACAAACAATGAGCCCCATCTTCACATGAGATACTAGTCTTGTGTCAAAGACGTTGTGATCGGAGAGACGATCACATTTCGAATCCAAAAATGAGTTTTATAAATTCACTTCTCGAAAGGGGTTTTCGTCAACCAATTGACAAAACTTTGATCCTCCACCAAATAGGATTGCCGGAGATACAATCCTTGGTAAGGTGGTCACTCCCGGAGTTCCAAATGCCAGCTAAACGATGCTCTCATCACAAAGGACACAAGTTATCCAAGAGGTCAGCTTGGTGGAGGAGATGCTCGGCCAAACATGTGGATGGCTGCTCTTTGGTCACTGCGCCCAAGGAAGGTTAGCCGATGGCTGAGGATGGCCGGATGACTATCGGTGGCTGGTGGTTGGCCGGTGGCAAGGAGGAGGTGGCGACACTAAAGGGTTGGTCGGCAATGAGCAAGGAGAGGAGAGAAACAATTATGGTTTCAAAAACCTAAGTTGATCGAACCAACAAGGGTTATCTCTCAACCCCGTTATTTATAAAGAACGTATCTTTTAACCATTAAGAGACTTTTTCTCAAGACCTTTTCTCAAAAGCCTTTTCTAAAAAAAAAAAAAAACTTTTCTCAAAGGGTTATTGGTTCAGAACAAAACCCGTTAACCTGCTCCATTAACTGAAGGTAAAATAAACCAAACCGTGTTGGTCTATTTTAAGTTAAAATGAACCGAACCAATTTTGGTTGATTCATTTAAAACAAACCAAACCACTTTGGTTTATTTTCCACCATTGGATTAGAACCAAACTGATTTGGTTCATCCATCATGTCTTTATAAGTCGCGGCCCATCCATGCTTCCAATACGGCTGAAACAATTTCATGCTCGCTCTTTGTTTGGTCCAACCAAACCAAGTCTCTCTCGATCTGAGAATCTCATTCTCAAACTCGTTTTAAATCCTTTAGATAACACTCGTAATACGTGTGACCTAATACATTCTCGGTTTATATTGGCTATCTATAATTAACCATTAATTATAGAACGATCATGAGTGGCACCTACTAGTACATCATGATCCCCAATTAACAAGAAAATCAACGATTGACCCAAGAACAACTTCTGAAACCTTTCAACAGAAACAGTGAAATGTGCCCTGTTCCCTTCACTCATCTTATAGCCACATGGTTCAGGACATGGTCAATTGTGTCAGTCTCCACTAGGCTGACCATGTCACACCTAGCCCAAGTATTACTTCCTCATCCTCCGAATTCTAGTTACTGTACACGTATCCAAGAGTATCATACTCTAAACTTGTAATGCTTTGGCCAAAGACTTTAGTAACAATCCGATGAGTGATCATAAGGTATACATCTCCTCGCAAAGAGTGGTAAATCCACTATAGTATATTCAAACACCTTCGGCCACTTCAACTTATACCTAATCATCCCGGGTCCACATCTCCTCGGAGATGCTTGCTTAAGATGTTAAAGAATAAGTCTTCATGACCAAGATGACTTGAATACCGCAAGTCGAAGGAACATCGCACTTAAGCTATAGTAAGAATTTCATTGACATATCCATATATGCGTAGAACCATATGAAGTCTTACAGCTAATCACTCCAATGAACTAGTTACCATAATTAGCATTCACGATTAACTCTGGACATCACAATGTCTCCAGCCAGTGAGAATCAGCTTCTTGGATACACCAATGAGTATACCTCGTGCTAGTCTCGACAAAATTGATGGTGTTCGAATATATCAATTCATCGACTAGGGATAATTCCAATACATTACAATTACACATGTAGAGATACTCACTAGTTGTGATCCAATCACAAATTCTCTCATGCTGTGAATTGTATTTCGGATATTCAGTAAATGAGTTTAAGATACAATCAAATACATGGAAACTTGTATACTCAAATAATGAATATTCATTTATCCAACTCTTTTGTGAATTTGAATTGCACGAGCAAGGTAATACTTCATCAAAAGAGAAAGGTGTAGCTCTTTTTGTAGGAAAGAAGGACAAAAAGAAGGAGTAGAAAGAAGTCTCTTCCTCATCCGAATCCGAGAAGAAGTCATCAAGTAGCGACGACGAGCTATCGGCTAGTGAGGTAGCTCACTATGTGAAGAAGTTTGGTGGGAGGTCAAGGAAACTCACCAAGAAAGATGTGAGGAGGATGTTCCAATCCTCCAAAGGTAAAACCTCAACTAGTTCAATTTCTACATCTAACATAACTTGTTATGGTTGCAACAAGAAAGGGCATATCAAGCCAAATTGCCCGAAACTAAAGAAGAAGGAAGAGAAGAAAAAGAAAAAGAAGGAAAAGAAGGAGAAGAAAAAGGAGGCAATGGTGGCACAAACATGGGACACACTAAGCTTGTAGGACTCTTCCGATGATGAAGAAATGTGTCATGCCACCCGGAACCTAGCTCTCATGGCTTTGGAGGAGGAAGCCGGAAGTTCAAGTGAGGAGTCTTCATCCTCATCATCAAGCGACGAATCATCATCAATTGATGATGAGGTAAGAGACTCCCATAGGATAGAGTTACTTTATAAAACCATTGCATGCCTACAAAATGCTTTAAATAGATCAAAAACTAGAATTAAGGGCTTAAAAATAGAAATTAAGTCACTTAAAAATGTAGAACCGTCTTGTGACGATGCATGTACACTTAGGAATGAGAATGATCAACTTAGGAAGGAAATAGGTGATTTACATGCATGTTTAGAAAAGTTTACAAATGAGTCCAAATATCTTGATATGATTCTTAGGGACCAAAGGGTCATTTATAACAAGGTCAGCATAGGATATAAGCCTAAGGAGAAAGAAGTAGCCCTCACCTCTCTAATTAGTAGAAAACCAACCATTAGAAGCAAGACTAAAAAGGCTTGGGTCCCCAAAAGTTATATAGTTGATGCTATCGGTCCTAAAATTTGGGTGCCTAAGGCTTGCATTTTTCATGTTGTATAGGTAGAAGAACCAAGATTATGGATTGTTGATAGTGTGTGCTCAAAACACATGACCGGTGATGAGAGAAAATTTTCCACCATCAACCACACTAACAAGGGGAAGGTGTCTTTTGGAAATAGTGGTAAACTTAAGATTCTAGGAAAAGGCACAATTGAGGTATCCCTCAACCTTACCATTCATAAAGTGTTATTGGTTAAAAATATGAAATTTAATTTGCTTAGTGTAAGTCAACTATGTGATGCAAATTTTGATGTTCAATTTGATTCCTCAAAATGTTTCATAAGACATAAAACGTTAAATGATTGCATGTTAGTAGGTTTTACGAAATCAAATATATATTATGTTGATTTATCCTATGGTACTAATGCTTCTACTAAGTGTCTTATTGCAAAAGAAGAAGAAAGTTGGCTTTGGCATAGGAGGCTAGGGCACATCAATATGAAGAACATTGCCAAAATAGCCAAAATGAAGTTAGTCAAGGGGTTGCCAAAAGTCAAGTATCTCAAGGACAAAATGTGTGATGCATGCCAAGAAGGGAAGCAATCAAAAACATCACACAAAGGTTAAACATTACTTAGTACTACTTTACCTTTAGAACTTTGCATATGGACTTATTTGATTGTCATAGTACTCCTTCCATGATTGGTAGTAAATATTGCTTAGTGATAGTAGATGATTTTTCAAGATTTACTTGGGTATTTTTCATGAAAAATAAGGATGAAACCCTAGGAATAATCATAGGATTTAGCAAGAGAGTAGAGAATGAAAGAAAACTCAAAATCAACTGGATCCGTAGTGATCATGGTGGAGAATTTGAGAATTCTAATTTCTCAACTTTTTGCCTATAACAAGGGTACAAACACGAATTTTCTTATCCTATAACACCCCAACAAAATGGGGTTGTGGAAAGAAAAATTCGTGCCCTACAAGAAGCGGCTAGGACTATGCTTAATGCATATTCTTTACCTAGCTACTTGTGAGCGGAAGCGGTCAACACCGCTTGCTATATCCAAAATAGGGTTTTAATTCATAGGTTTTTAGGAAAAACCCCATTTGAATTATGGAATGGTACAATTCCAACAATTCACTATTTCAAGGTCTTTGGATGCAAAGTCTATATTTTAAACATCAAAGACAACCTAGGTAAATTTGAGTCCAAAGAGGATGAGGGAATTCTAGTTGGATACTCATCCACTAGTGTAGGGTATAGAGTTTATAATAAAAGAACTCAAAAGATTGAGGAATCTTCAAATGTCCAATTTGATGAAACCTCTAATACATACCCTAGGAAATCCCCCATTGATGATGATATCAATGACAAAAATCATGAAATTACCCAAAAAATTTAAGATTTAACTTTGGGGGGTAATGATCAAGGGGGAGAGTTAAATCAAGGGGAAGTAAGAGGTGATTCTGATGATGAAAGAAGGGTTGAGGATAATCATGATCAAAATCAACTTAATACACCTCCTAGAACAATAAGAATTCATCAAAATCATCCTATAGATCAAATTGTAGGTGAATTATCTCAAGGTGTTAGGACTAGGTCATTTCATAGAGATCCTTCTAGTCATATAGCCCTAATCTCCCAAATTGAGCCCAAAACCATCAATGATGAATTACTTGGTCCGGATTGGATCTTAGCAATGCAAGATAAATTGGCTCAATTTGAAAAGAGTCAAGTATGGGAGTTAGTTCCTAGATCTAATGACAACACCATCATTACCACAAGATGGGTCTTTAGGAACAAACTAGATGATCAAGGCAATATAACTAGGAATAAGGCAAGGTTAGTTACAAGGGGATTTAATCAAGTTGAAGGACTTGACTATGATGAAACATATGCCCCGATTGCTAGGTTAGAGTCTATTAAAATCCTATTAGGATATGCCTCTTATATGGGTTTCAAACTCCATAAATTGGAAGTTAAATCGGCATTCCTAAATGGGTTCATTAAGGAAGAGGTATATGTAGAACAATCTCCCAGGTTTGAGAATATGGACTATCCAAACCATGTATACAAGCTTAGGAAAGCATTGTATGGTTTGAAACAAGCTCCCCGGGCTTGGTATGAAAGATTATCATCTTTCTTAATCTCTAAAGTCTTTAGGAGGGGTAATGTAGATCAAACTCTATTTATAAAGTCAACATCAAAGGACATCTTTGTAGCCCAAGTATATATTGATGACATTATCTTTGGGTCAACAAATGATGAATTCCTTCAAGACTCTATCAAGAATAAGGAAAATGAGTTTGAGATGAGTCTAGTTGGGGAACTAAATTTCTTCCTAGGATTACAAGTCAAACAAACAAGTGAAGGAATTTATATTTACCAAACCAAATATGCTAAGGAAATGATTAAGAAATTTGGTTTGGAAAATGCTAAAGTAGTGTCAACCCCAATGGCAACTAATACAAAAATAGATAATGATCATGAAGGAAAACAAATTGACATTACACTCTAAAGGAGTATGATTGGTAGCCTTTTGTACCTAACCGCTAGTAGACCCGATATATTATTTGCGGTTGGTATGTGTGCTAGGTACCAATCATGTGCTAAAGAATCTCATTTAGTTGTCGTTAAGAGAATCTTACGATATATTAAAGGCACACTAAATGTAGGACTATGGTACCCTAGGACTAAGTCTTTGATTTGGTTGGGTACACTGATTCCGATTATGCCGGTTGCAAATTGGATCGGAAGAGTATTAGTGGTGGATGACAATTCCTTGGGTCCTCCCTAGTTAGTTGGAGTAGTAGGAAGCAACCTTGTGTTGCCCTATCCACCACCGAGGCCGAGTATGTGGCTATGGGTAGTTGTGTAGCTCAACTACTATGGATGAAACATACTTTAGAGGACTATGAGCTACTTTACTCCAACATAAAAGTATTTTTGTGATAATGTGAGCACCATAAATTTGACCAAAAATCTGGTGCATCACTCTAGGACCAAGCACATTGAAGTGAAACATCACTTCATAAGAGATCATGTGGCTAAGGGGAAACTTAAACTTAATTACATAGAATCTAAGTCCAACTTAGCCGTCATATTCACAAAGGCTCTCCCTGAAGTGGAATATTCATCACATTGGAGAGAACTTAGAATGTGCTTAGTAGAATAAGAAATCTAGGATTGCATAATCCTATAGAAATTTTAGGTTTTATACCTTTAAGCATCTCACAAAACACCTAAGAAACTATGATTTTTATATTGAGCCACTTAGACAACATGTGAGATGTTAGGGAGATGCACTTGGTTCATCATGCTTCTTATGATGCATTACTATGAACCAAAGTGACATCTAGAGACATTAATCCTTCATTGGACCAATCATTGGGAAGACTTATGCACAATTGATTGGCATATAGCTCCAAGAATATGATTGGAAATGTCAAATAAAATATAATTTAAACTATGTTTATCATACTTTGAAAAATAATTTTCAATTGATAAGCAAAAGTGATACAAAGCTTGTAAAAATGTCATAAATTTTGCTAAATCTTGAGTTTGTGTCAATACCAAAATCTAGAAGTGACATATTTTTAAAATTATTTTTTCGTGGTAGGAAATGATCTAACAAAGTTAACCAGAAAATTTCATAATTTTTTGATATTTATTGAATTAATTATGCATTTTTTAATCTAGAAAAAAAACCTATCAGACTGATAGCAGTCGACTGACGCTTATCGCCTGTTCGACTGATAGGTCTTTCCCGAATCGAACTTACCCGGTTCATTGGCAGTTCGACTGCTATTTATGACAGTCAACTGCCATGCATAGAAGTGTTCATATTCGACTGGCCAATTCGACTAATCTCTATCAGTTCGATTGTCGACTAACGACAGTCGAATGATGTGACAGGTTTTAGGGTTATCCCACCCGTTCGACTCGCTAAAAACCCGAACTCCCCTCTTCTTCAACCTTTTTCGCCGCATTTCTCTCGCCTCTTTCTTTCTTTTTCTGACGATCTCTCCGGCCGATCCTCGTGCTTGAAGGGTTCTTCAACTCGAGGACCCCCTCCTCTCACCATTTCACGCCCTGGTCTCTACCATAACCCATTCCTTCAGTTAGGGTTTCGTGGAACCTAGACTCTGGCGCCCGTCTTTGATCATTCACTATGCCTCCTAGGTAAACTCTCACCCCTGCTCATAGTTTGGTTGCTTATCTATTTTTGTTTCACTAACAATTGTGTTTTTGTTTATTTTTTGTGATGCATTCATCATCATCATGCATTCTTGACCTACATTGTTCATTTTTCCTTTCAATATGCACATTTAGAGTTAAGCATTTTGCAACTAAGCATGCTCGGTTACTGTTAGTGCCTATAAGATCCACATATCTCCACAATGGTATGATATTGTCCACTTTGAGCCTAAGCCCTCATGGTTTTTGTTTTTGGGCTCTACCCAAAAGGCCTCATACCAATGGAGATATCTTTTTTCTTATAAGCACATGATCTTTTCCATGTCTTACCAATGTGGGACTTTGATTGTATTCCCCATACTCCCAACAATCCCCCCCTCAAACGAAGGACCACATTGGGCCCCCCCCTCAAGCCTATCCCTCCTCGAAGGATTTTCTCTGCTTGATGTCCGATCTTCAACCCACCAGGACTTCCTGCCAGTTGTTCGGTCCCCCCGACCCAAGACGTGGGAGCTCAACTTCCTTCGTTCGAGGTTCATGGCTTGACATGGACCATGGCTCTGATACCAATTGTTAGTGCTTATAAGCTCCACATATCTCCACAATGGTATGATATTGTCCACTTTGAGCCTAAGCCCTCATGGTTTTTGTTTTTGGGCTCTACCCAAAAGGCCTCATACCAATGGAGATATCTTTTTTCTTATAAGCACATGATCTTTTCCATGTCTTACCAATGTGGGACTTTGATTGTATTCCCCATACTCCCAACAGTTACCACCGGTCAACGAGGGCCCGTCGAACCCTCCACCCACGATCGATCCTAGGTTTCCAAATTCAACACTTGAACATGCATTCAATAAGAACAAATTTCAACTCATCCCTCCTCAATCATTGGACCCAGAATTTATTAAGGACAACTGCTTCGACATTGTCCACATTATCTAATTCTACAATATTGAGTCCTTAGTATTTTGTGACCACCCGGTCAACATTACTTTCCTTTCTGAGTTTTTCAACAATTTGCGACAGGCTGGGGATGGCTTAAGGTATCGGACTTGCCTCTCTCAATGCGATCAAGATTTCAGCCCCCAAATTTGGACGGATTTTCTCGTATGTCGCCCTTCTGAGAATGAGTTCGTCTTTTATCCTTCTTGGAGTGAGTCACTTCCACCTACCTTCAAGGATATCTCTCTAGACTCACTTCATACTCTCTTCTACAATTCTCCTCGTCCTTTAAACACTAATCTTTTACAATCCCAAGAGCTTTCTGCTCCTGACAATGTCCTTTATAAGGTCATTGCATAGTGCATTCTTCTGATAGTTACACGTGGGTTGGCTTTAGTTCGACCTGTTCACTTCTTCCTCATGCATATCTTCCGTGAGAGCTTAGATATCAACATTGGTCTCAACACCTTCCATTACATTACTCATTTCATCAAGCAGAACAATGGGAAGGTCCATATGCCATTTGGTAATGTCCTTACTCAGTGGCTAAGTTCCGTGGGCATTGAGGTAATCAAGGGGGTCATTAAGCCCATGACAAAGAAATATGACCAGATGAATGCTCAGATCTTCTCTTTGGCAGGCTTGAAGCCCCACGAGGGGTCTATTATCTGGGACCCTACACGACGGCCGGCAGGCGATGCTCCGGCACCGGAAGGTGCCGCTGCTACTGGTGCCGATGTAAAGGATGTTGCTGCAGGCAGTGCCATTATGCCAGACTCATCTTTCATAGCGCGTTTCGATGCCTTTGCAAAGAGGATGGATGCACGCCTTGAGGAGCTTCGTTTGGGGCACCAGGAGCTTCGCCGCGAGCATCAGGAGCTCCTCTCTCTTGTGAGTGGGATGCACTGTCAGCAACAGGACATTCTAGCGATTCTTTTGTAACGCCCGTAAAATTCTAAACTATTCAAAGTAATTATATGGGTTTTAATGCCATAAAAGGTTTAAAATAAAATAAAATAAAAGATGGTTATAGGTAGGATTTGAACCATGAACCTCCTAATAGGGAGGTAGCCTTGACACCACTAGACCATAGGATGATTCATGGATAAGATATATAAAGAATGTACAAGACCATAGGATGATTCATGGATAAGATATACAAAGAATATAGATGGGAAGATGAGGAGTTGGTTCATCCCCCCATGAAAGGATGATGGGTGTTCATTCCCTAGGTATTAAAGAGGATAATTAAGAGAAGGAAGATGAGGAGTTAGTTCATCCCCCCATGAAAGGATGATGGGTGTTCATTCCCTAGGTATTAAAGAGGAGAATTAAGAGAAGAGAGGAAGTAAAACCCCACTTTCCTTCTTCATTCTCCTTCTTCCTCATCCTTGGCCGAATTTCTCATTCCCCTTCCTCCCTTTTTCATCCCAAGCTCTAGGGTTTCTTGTGTAGGGATTCTCAAGAGGGGTTTTCCAAGAGGAGTTCCCACAAGTCTTAGTATTGCTAGAAGATCCAACTCCACCGAAATGTTCCCTCCTCCTTCCTCCTTCACCGAGACCCTAATGCCCTTGTTTGGTGTTTTTGAGAGGGTTTCAAGGGGATACAAAGGCTTAGTATATGCTAGAGGATCACTCCTAAGGCTAAGGAACAAGGGAAGGTCTTCATCTCCTAAAAACCCTAGCGGTATACTAGTACGATAGCGAGAGGATGTAAGTATCTCTCACCTACAGTACAAGTAGCTCTTCGATTGTTTTATATAGCTTATTTTTCTATGTTTTGAAGATTATATGTTTGGATCAGATGATATATGTGTGTGATCAGATTTACAATTAAGGTATATGTCTTTTTAAGCAAGATCTAAGATCACAAAGATGCTATCTTTCACCTATAACATAAGTAACTCTTTAATATGCCCATTTAACTTCTATCACCATATTTTATTCTAATTTATATGTTCTGTCCAGATTATGTTTGTTTATATTTTTAGGTATTTTAAGTATGTTTCATGTTGAAGCAAGACATAAGATCGCAAAGATGCTTCCCCTATAAGTTTTGGGGACAAAGAGCATGATTGCATATCTTGAAAGCCTTCTTATATGAGTTTTGGGAGTACGATCATGTTAAATGTTTGATAAATGATAAAGAATATATTTTGATTAGACTATATAGGTGTGTTTAGATTTATAGGTAAGTATCCCCTCACCTACATACAAGTAGCTTTTCGATTTAAGTTGTTATGTCAAATCCTCCATGAACCATTCGGCCAAACCTTTTTCTTGAGTTTTCAATGAAGTTCTAAACCATATCTTGTATGAATATGATGATGTTAGGATGCTAGATGGATTAGGTTAAGAGTTTAACCCTAAACTCTCCATGAACCATTCGGCCAAACCCTTTTCTTGAGTTTTCAATGAAGTTCTAAACCATATCTTGTATGAATATGATGATGTTAGGATGCTAGATGAATTAGGTTAAGAGTTTAACCCTAAACTCTCCATGAACCATTCGGCCAAACCCTTTTCTTGAGTTTTCAATGAAGTTCTAAACCATATCTTGTATGAATATGATGATGTTAGGATGCTAGATGGATTAGGTTAAGAGTTTAACCCTAAACTCTCCATGAACCATTCGGCCAAACCTTTTTCTTGAGTTTTCAATGAAGTTCTAAACCATATCTTGTATGAATATGATGATGTTAGGATGCTAGATGGATTAGGTTAAAAGTTTAACCCTAAATTCCCCATGAAACATTCGGCCAAGACCATAACTAGGGCTTACCATGATGATCCATGCTATATCTTGTATTAATATGATGATGAGGGATTTTTTTAGATGAGTTAGTTAAGTGGTTGATCCATGGAACCCATTGAACCTTTCGGCCAAGACCCCAAAGGTGTTCCTTATGCCATGCTTTAGGTGAATTCATGATAACTTGTGATGTTAAATGATGCTAGATGAAGATAACATGCTCTAGGTTAGGTTAACATGTGTTTTATGCTTTGGTGAGTTCATGTTAACTTGTGATGTTAAATGATGCTAGATGAAGATAACATGCTCTAGGTTAGTGTTTACTCACTCTTGATGTTTATGCCTTATGCCATGCCCTATATGTGTGTGATATTTAAGATATGTTATGAAATGAAATATGATGTGATTATGAAATGAAATATGATATGTTATGAAGTGAAATATGATATGTTATGAAATGAAATATGATATGTTCATGAAGTTAAATATGATATGTTATGAAATGAAGTATGATATGTTTATGAAATGAAATATGATATGTTCATGAAGTGAAATATGATATGTTATGAAATGAAGTATGATATGTTTGCAAAATGAAATATGATATGTTATGATAAAAAGCATATAAGTATTTTACCTTCTGCATGGCTTGTACCTGGACCCTAACAAGGTCTAAAGGGATGGGCTCCTAAGTTGCCCTAGGCCGACGGACTAAGATCAGGCCTAGGATGGGCTTCTATGTATGATTGCCCCTAGGTCAACGGACTAAGATCGGGCCTAGTACGGGATGGGCTCCCAGATGCCCTAGGTCGATGGACTAAGATCGGGCCTAGGATGGGCTCCTATGTTATGATGATGGCCCCTAGGTCGACGGACTAAGATCGTGCCTAGTAACCTAGTAGGTTTGAGACTTGCTACCTTGGGTCTATTTAGGGATGCGCACTATGATGATGATGATGTGGTACAATGTCGTGCCCAATATGTTGAGATTTATGTTTACGTACCTATAATATATGTTTTCAAAGAGCATCCTGCATATGTTTACATGATATGATTGTTATGTTCACATGTTATGATTGTTATGTTTACATGCTATGTTGCTATGTTATATAGGTTGCATGTTATGTTTGATTATGCCATATATGTACATGATATGTTGCTATGATATATATGTTGCATGTTATGTTTGATTAGGCCATATATGTACATGATATGTTGCTATGATATATAGGTTGCATGTTATGTTTGATTATGTCATATATGTACATGATATGTTGCTATGTTATATATGTTACATGTTATGTTTGCTTATGTTACTTATGCTACATGTTATGTTTGCTTACGTCATATATGTTACATGTTATGTTGCTTATATGTTATGAATGTTACATGCCATGCTTAATGTCGATGTATGGTTTTTATGAGTAGGACAGGATCTTACTAAGCCTATGTGTTTATAGTTTATTTTTCCCTTGTACTGCAGATAAGGGTAAGGGATGGATAAACTAAAGGGAGCAGCAAGAGGGGCAAAGTGTGTGTGGTAGTGGCATGGTGGAGGAGATCTGTTATGTTCTTTATGTATGTTTTCCCTATGATGATGATGTTTATGGACTTGAACTAAGCACTAAGTACTTATGAAATAATGATGCATGCTCTATGTTAAGAAGAGGTATCTATAAAATGACGATGCATGTTTATGTTTAAAAGAAAAAAAAATGTGTCTAAAGTCTTCCGCTGTAAGTAGTACGATGTATGTATGTACGATCGCGTCGCGCCGCCCCTCCGGACCCTAAGAAAAGGGCGGGCGTGACATCTTTGCCCTCCTGCACCCGGACATCCGCCTCCTCACGATGGTTTGTCATCCGCACCGATGGACGCTGATGATGATCTCTTTTTGGACATCCACATAATTTCTTACATATTTTTAAACCTCGACTGGAAAACTCTGATTTCAGAGTTGTCTAATATCACGATCGCAAGATTAGCAAATGATCGCCATTATTGGCAAATACTACTACCAAGGTATAGCTTGATCGATGACAATATCAGTCGAATCGGTGACACTATATTGGGATGGAAAACTATTTTCGTCGTTTAAATGTCCAATTTTGGATATTATATCTCCATACTATGATTCCCATAGTACATAAATGATAACTTGTATGGAAAGAATGATTGTATTTATGCATTGGTTTAGGGGGAGCTACATCCCTAAAATCTATACTTGTTGGTGCAAAGTTAGAACATATTTGCCTATTCTATTATTTATGCTTTGCTTCACATGCTATTCACACATCATGAACCATGTCTTGGATTAAGGGGGAGCCTCATATCAATCTTATACCTTAGTTTAAGATATGTCAAATGTAATTCTTTCATGAACTTATTGTTGTATTAATTCTTCTCTTTTTGATGTTTGTCAAAGGGGGAGAAGGAATGTTTAAGTTAGAATTCATATTGGAAATATGATTATGTGCATGTATTAAAGACCTAACTTAAATGATTGCCAAACATCAAAAAGGGGGAGATTGTTGGTGCAACAATGCCCCAAGCATTTATATGTTTTGATGTTTGGATAATCATCCAAGTTACGAAATGCTTTGTGATCAAATTGTGAACATGTTTAAGTGACAAGAAAATCCAAGTATGAAGACATGGTAAAAGACAAGTCCAAGTGTGATATTGGCAAAGAGAAGTCCAAGGAAAGGTCTTAGCGGCGTAAGTCCAAGCATGTAGTCTTGGCGACGTAAAGTCCAAGCAGTCCTTGGCAAAGGAAGACAAAAGGCAAGTCTTGGCTGCATAAGTCCAAGCATGTAGTCTTGGCAGCATAAAGTCCAAGCGTACTTTGGCAAAGAAGAAACCCAAAGCATGACGAAACCGAAGGAAGCTTTTGAAGGCAAGTGCATGGATGGAGTCGTGGACTCAGAGAAATCCTGGAGGCTTAAGGCTGATGGAGAAGCTAGAAGGTTAAGTCTAGGCTTAGGGTATGTTTTCAAATACTAATTAGTCATACTTGGGGTGTGCCAGTCGAACTGGCCTTCAAAATGTAGCATTGGAGGTCGGAGAACTCGGCTGATCGGGAGTTATCCTAATGGAATCGATGATAGTCGACTCGCACTGCATCAGATACAAGCTAGCAAATGATCGCCAAACAGAAAGGATCGTAGCCGATTTGCCAGTCGGCTATGGGCAGCATCAGTCGGACTGCTACTATTGGCAGTCGACTGATAGCCCTCCCATTGATGATGACGACTACAAATTAAGTGAATTTGGCTGTTCAGAAGTCGTTAGCCACAACGACATGTTGGGATATATACTGAAAAGTCTATCTTTTATATGAACATTTTTATTTTGAAATAAGAATCATATGATCATTGTTTGCATATTTATGGTTATGCATATTGTCTAATACATTACATTGTAGATAACATGGTGTGCGGTGTCACACGGGAGATCATATTACCGGCTCCTTGTAAAGTATAAGTATAGGCTCACAACCGAGATGGCTTTGGAGAAACCATTGGTATGGTTGTAGTGTGATTTGGTATTGGTTTGTATTGACCATATAATCACACCAGTACACTTTGTGTGTATTGAGCAGGACCGACTTAGAGGTGATTCGATTTATTACTGACTATATAATCGAATCGGACCTCAGATATTATATTGTACATGCTCTTAATCCAGATATAATAATGGGCACATATACTTAGTATTCATTCCTTTGATTTACCAATGGGAGAGATTTATAGATTAAATCGATAGGCTCGGTAAGTTGGAAAATGATATTATTTATATGGTGTGTCATTGATTATAGGAGGAAACCATGTCCTATATATTAGGATGATGATGTCCCCTTGAGGAGCTCATAAGGTTCATCATGTAAATCCTGCAGGTGGACTTTGTCCGGCTTGATGATAAGGTTGAGTGGTACTACTCATGGAGTTAGATGTTGATTAATTAATGGTCAATAAATTAATTAATCGATGGACATTCGAGATCTTAAACACGGGGAGAAAAATGTACATATAATATATGAATCCCATATTAACTTATGGGGGTTGGTGAGGTAGATCAATGATAATCCTCTAGTGGAATGGATAATCATTAATGGATCGGGCTTTATGTGGGCTTGATCCATTGGGTGGCCAAGATCCAACTCCTCCTCATGGTCCCTATTGTATCCTATTAATACCTCATGAAACCTAGATCCAATGGTTGAAAACAAAACTCTAGATCCAATGGTAGAGATTAAATCTCTAGATCAGATGGTTGAGATTAAATCTCTAGATCCGACGGTTGAGATTAAATCCTTAGACCCGATGGTGGAGATTAAAGGAGGCTAAAGCCTAACTCTATAAAAGGGTGCTTAAGGGTGGACGGCAAGGATAAGAGAGAAAGGTTAGGTTTTTGTTTCTTAAAGCTTGGGCGGCAAGAAACAAAAGAGGCTAGGGTTTTGGATTAATGCTTGGGCGGCCACAAATAAGGCAAGAAATTCTTCTTCCTTAAGAGTTGTCGGCGCCCCTTCTCCTTCCCTAGACCTTGGCCTTCATCCAAACAAGTTTCTCTCCTCTCCTTGGTCGGTGGAAAGAAGTCTAGGGTCTCTTCCCTTACATTCTTGGCCGGCGTTCACTCTCCTTCATCTCCTTCTTGGCCGGCGGCAACCACCAAGCTTGGAGCTTGGTGGTTGGTTGAAAGAAGAAGTGTTTTGTTTCTTGGTCTTCCTCTTGTTCAGAGCGAGCAAGGAAGGAAGATTGGTGATCTAGGAGCTTCGACTTTTGGTAGATCATCGCCCACACGACGTCCAAAAGGAGGAAGGACATACGATAGAAGATCGAGAGGTATAATACTTGTCAATTTTCTTATGTAACATGTTTATAATTGTTTTCAATTATATATGCATGATATATTCTGTTTTATGGCTAATATAACTTGGACCCCGAACATAAACACAAAAGCCGGTGATCCGTACATCATCTATTCCGTGGCTATTCGTAGAATAGAGGTTGGTTGCTTGAACAACAAGTTTGTTCAAGTGACTACTCTAATCGAATAACACGATGATGAAATGATTGCTTGGGTGATCCCTTTAGTCTAGGATTAAATTTTTTTAATCCGGGGGCATCGATGGGATCGCCATGAACAAGCAACCGAGTTGAAGTGGGAAGCGAAGTTTCGTACCTTCAAGCGGTATCAGAGCTTCGGTTCCAAAACCTTCATGTGGTATCAGAGCCACAATTTCTGGTTTTGTGTGTTTAGGATTCGATTACTTTTATGCACTTTTCATATATTATATGTGTCGGATAATAGTAGGATATGCGTAGGTTAACTCTTTGGTTGCAGGTATAGGATCCAACTATTATGGTCATATGTGTGTATGTGATTGTATGTGTGTAATTGTATATTTTGTTGAATCCTCGGGGTTGACGAGGCTAGTATTTAATTTTTTTTTGTAAATTAGATATGACATTGTTTAGCCACTCTTTTTATTTTAGTTTACTTTCGATCTAGATTTCATGTACACTCCCTCGTGGAGTATAGGATCGATGGATGTAAATTAAAATATTTTTTCTCGGCTCGGATCTCCGGATGGCTTGTACATGGCGTAGGGAGGGGCGGACGAGATGGTGATACGACGGGAGACATATTGAAGACAAAAGCCATAATAGTTGTAAAATATTTATTTTTCATATTTATTGCTTATTGTTTGATATGCATGTCGTAGGCTAGAAAATTCCTCAATTTCAAATTACTAAGTGGGAGAGGGATATTTTTATAAATTCCCAAGGCCTCCATTACGATTTGACATGTGATGCAAACAAACTTGCGCGTCGGCTCTGAGTGCCTTCCTCCCCATCGAATGAGTTTGTTTGCTGATTACAAGGTCAAATATGGTTATAGGAAATTATTAAGGAGCGTGTGTACTTCCCCATCAAAAGGCACATAACCCGAGATAATTACCTTGGTACCGAGTAATGGTGAACAATTAGATACAAATATAAGTATCCTCCCCATTAGAGTCACTGCTTTTATTTGTAGGGCCAAAGAGGAACCAACTATTAATTTTACTTGTCAAAAAGTTAGGTTGACAAGATAGTAAAATTAATGGGTAAAACCTCCTCTTACAAATATAGAATTTGTATACGTCCACACTGAAGGGATTTTGTCCCTAAACCGAAGCTCTTATTCCACATGAAGGTGGAGAAACTTCGCTTCCCACTTTATCTCGGTCGCTTGTTCATGGTGATCCCTTCTACGCCCCCGAATAAAAATTTATCCTTGACAAGAGGGATTGCCCAAGCAACCTTGTCATCGTCGTGCTATTCGATTAGAGTAGTCACTTGAACAAACTCGTTGTTCAAGCAACCAACATCTATTTTACGAATAGCCATGGAATAGACGATGTACGGATCACCGGTTTTTGTGTTTGTATTCGGGGTCCAAGTTATATTAGCCACATACATAAAGTAAACATCCACATACAACATGCATATAATTGAAAACAATTATAGACATAATACAAAAGAACACTAATCAAAATAAATAAGATTATACCTCTTGTTATACCTCTTGATCTTCTATTGTATGTCCTTCCTCCTTTTGGATGTCGTGTGGGCGACGTTCTTCCAAAAGTCGAAGCCTCCTAGATCACCAATCTTCCTTTCCTTGTTCACTTCGAACAAAGGAAGATCTTCAAACAAAACTCTTCTTCCTATCTAGAACCGGCTACCAAGTCAATAGACTCGATGTTGCCACCGGCCATGGAAGAGAACATGGAGTATAGGAACCGGCCAAAGGAGAAACAATGAGAGCATGGGCGCCGCCCAACACTTGGAGAAGAGAAAGTAAACTAACCCTTTACTTTGTGGCCGCCCAAAACCCTAACCCTAGCTCGCCTAATTGTCGGCAAAAGAAAAGGGGAAGAAGGAAAGGTTGAGCACCGGCCAAAGTAGAGGGAAGAAGGATAGGTTGCCAGCAACACCTTAGGAAGAAGAAGAAAGGTCCTTCTTGTTGGGTTTCCGGCACCACGGCGAGTGTGTGTTCGAACATGTTTCATAAACATGTGCACAGTGGAAGAAATAAAATTAATAAATCTAATTTATTACAACACACACACCACACACATGCATAGTATAACATGTGTAGACATAACCATAATTTCAAATTTTGCAATAAAAGGAAATTTAAACTACGTATACCCGACGTATCACGTGTAGCGGGAAAGACATCAACCGGAGCGATCCTCGCTAGAATCGTCTCTATCCGTATCCACGCCGAGTATCTTCGGGATGACTTCACAAAGTCATGAGCCTCGCCTTCGTATGAGTTACTAGCCTCGTATTGAAGACGATGTGATCGAGAGAAGATCACAATCCGAATCAAAATTCGGATCCAAAACGAGTCCTCAAAAACTCGCTTCTCCGGAGATGTATTCGTCAACCGTTTGATGAATCCTTCGTCCTCCACCTATGAGGATTACCGAAGATTGAATCTCCAGCAAAGTAGCCACTGTCGGAGCTCCAAACGTCGTCAAAATGACGCTCCGACTCAAAGAAAGCAAGCTGTCCAGAAAACTGACAGCTTGGTGGAGGAGTTTGCGCCGGCCAAAGAGAAGAGGGCCAGCAAGTCCATGGTCACCGGAGCCAAGGAGGATCACCGGAGGGTCACCGGAGGATAGCCGGCTGGAGTTTGGATGCCGGCAACAAGCTTGGACGACAGCACAAGGGTGGGCGGCGGCTAGTGTTGGGCGCCGACCACAAGAGGAGAGGGAGAGGGGGGTGGCAACTATGGGTTGCTTGGATTAGGTTTTCACAAAACCCTTAAGCCCTATTTTATAGAGAACAAATTCTCCTAATGGTTATCGGATCATAACCAAAAGCCCGTTAACCCGCTCCATTAATTTAAGTTAAAATAAACAAACCGAATTGGTCTATTTTAAGTTAAAACGAACCGAACCAACTTTGGTTCATTCGTTTAAAACAAATCAAACCCCTTTGGTTTATTCTCCACCATTGGATTAGAACCAAACTAATTTTGTTCATCCATCATGTCTTCATAAGACATGACCCATCCATGCTTCCATTGCACCATAAACAATTTCATGCTCGCTCCTTGTTTGGTCCAACCAAACCTAGTTTCTCTCGGTCTGAAAATCTCATTCTCAAGCTCATTTTAAATCCTTCGGATTACGCTCATTGTGTGTTTGACCAAATAGGTTCTCGATTTATGTTGGTCATCTATAATTATCCATTAATTATAGAACGATCATGAGTTGCACCTAGTAGTACATCATGATCCCTAATTAACCGAAAAGATCAACGGTTGATCCAGAACTTTTTCTGAAACCCTTCAGCAGCTATAATGAATCGTGCTCCATTCCCTTCACTCATCTTATACCCACTTGGTTCAGGACATGGTCTATCGTGTCAATCCGCACTAGGTTGACTACGTCACACCTAGCCTAAGTATCATTTCCTCGTCCTACGGATTCTAGTTACTACACAAGTATCCAAGAGTACCTTACTCTAAACATGTAATATTTTGGCCAAAGACTTTAGTAACAATTCGACGAGAGGCCATGGGTATACATCTCCTCGCAAGGAGTGGTGAATCCTTTATAGGCTATTCAAACACCTTCGATCACTTCGACTTATACCCAATCTTCCCGGGTCCACATCTCTTCAAAGATGCTTGCTTAAGATGTCAAAGCATAAGTCTTTATGATCAAGATGACTTGAATACCACAAGTCAAAGGAACATCGCACTTAAGATGCAGTAAGAACTTCATTGACATTTCTATATATGCAGAGAACAATATGAAGTCTTAAGGTTGGTCACTCCAATGAACTAGTTACCATAACTAGCATCCACGATTAACTCCGGACATCACAATGTCTCCAGCTAGTGAGAATCAGCTGCTTGGATACACCAAGGAGTATACATTGTGCTAGTCTCGACAGAATCGATGGTGTCCAAATCCATCAATTCATCGACTAGGGATAATTTCGATACATCACAATTACACATGTAGAGATACTCACTAGTTGTGATCCAATCACAAATTCTCTTATACTGTGAATCGTATCGTGGACATTCAGTAAATGAGTTTAAGATCTAATCAAATACATGAAAACATGTATACTCAAGTAGTGAATCTTCATTTATCATATAAATGGTTCAAACATAAGGCGATTGCCTTAGGACATCTCTTATATATTACTAACAAACTCTCATTTGGCCTAATGTCAATCACTACGGTATCCAATACCATAAGCTCTAACATGACCCTCAAACTTACATTGAGGTAATGCCTTAGTCAAAGGATCCGCTAAGTTCCTTTCAGTGGGGATTTTCTCGATTTGTATTTCCTTCCTACTAATGATCTCTCTGATCAGATGATAGTGGTGAAGCACATGTTTGGATCGTTGATAAGACCTTGGCTCTTTCGCCTGTGCAATTGTTCCATTGTTTTCGTAGTAGACCGGTATTGCTTCAACAATGGCTGGAACCACACCAAGTTCATAAATGAACTTCTTGATCCAAATCGCTTCCTTTGCTACTTCTGAAGCTGCAATGTATTCTGCCTTAGTGGTAGAATTCGTTAAAGTGTCTTGTTTGGAACTTTTCCAACTCAATGCACCCCCATTCAAGGTGAACACGTATCCAGACTGAGACCTTGAATCATCCTTGTCTGTCTGGAAGGTGGCATTTGTATACCCGCGTATCACCATGTCTCCTTCTCCATATATTAGGAACACATCCTTAGTTCTTCTCAAGTACTTAAGGATTGTCTTAACAGCCGCCCAATGATCCATTCCTGGATCGGACTGGTATCTACTCCTGACACTCAGAGCATACGATACATCGGGCCTCATACATAGCATAGCATACATGATAGATCCTATTGCGGATGCATAGGGAATCTTACTCATGCAAATCCTCTCGTCTTCTGTACACGGACACATAGACTTTGAATGGTGTATCCCATGCCTGATGGGTAGGAAACCTTTCTTGGATTTTGACATGCTAAACCTCTTTAGCACTCGGTCTATATATATAGACTGCGAAAGACCAAGCAACCGTTTCGATCTATCTCTATAGATCTTAATCCCGAGGATGTAAGTTGCTTCTCCCAGGTCTTTCATGGAGAATGTCTTGGACAACCAAATCTTAACTGACTGTAAGACTGAAACATCATTTCATATAAGTAATATGTCATCGACATACAATACTAGGAACATGACTGCACTCTCACTAACCTTCTTGTACACACAAGGTTCGTCTGGATTTTGTGAGAAGTCAAACTTTTTAATTGTCTCATCAAAATGGATATTCCAGCTCCTGGATGCTTGCTGTAATCCATATATGGACCGTTGCAATTTGCATACCTTTGTTTTATCAACCGATGTGAAACCCTTAGGTTGTATCATATACACGTCTTCGAGCAGGTTTCCATTAAGGAAAGCTATTTTCACATCCATTTGTCATATCTCATAATCATAATGAGCCGCTATGGCTAGGAGCATCCGAATGGATTTAAGCATAGCTACAGGCGAATAGGTTTCTTCGTAATCAACACATTTCTTTTGACGATATCCTTTCGCCACTAATCTAGCCTTATAGGTAATCACATTACCATCCATGTCGGTTTTCTTCTTGAAAACCCACTTGCACCCTATAGGCTTGATGCCTTCAGGTGGGTCAACCAAGTTCCAAACTTGGTTTTCATACATGGAATCCATTTCCGACTTCATCGCTTCATGCCACTTATCCCTTTCCGAACTTGTCAGAACTTCTTCATAACTGGTAGGCTCCTCATCATCAATAAGTAACACGTCATTCAATTCACTTATGAGAAATTCATATCTCTCAGGAATATTGCATGTTCTACCAGATCTACGAAGATGTGGTGTTTCAATAGGTCCAGCCAATTGCTCATCACTATGAGTTATCGATTGTTATGCTTCACCAGGTATCTCATCAATGTCTATTTGAGTCTCTCGAGCCTCCTCAAGCTCGATGACACTCCCACTGTTTTCTTACAAGAGAAACTCTTTCTCTAGAAACACAGCATGCCTTGAAACAAACACCTTTTGTTCTACAGGATGATAGAATTGGTAACCCCTTGTTTCCTTAGGGTATCCAATAAATAGACATTTATCAGACTTAGCATCAAATTTGTCTAATACAGTCTGCTTCACATAATCAGAACAACCCCATATCTTCAAGTAAGATACTTGAGGTTTCATACTATTCCATATCTCATATGGAGTGGTGGAGACTACCTTGGATGACATTCTGTTTAACAATTAAACAGTTTTCTGAAGTGCATATCTCCAAAAGGACTTGGAAAGATTAACATGATTCATCATTGACCTGACCATGTCTAACAAGGTCCGATTACACCTCTCAAATACACCATTATGTTGTGGTGTATATGGCGGAGTCCATTGAGACAATATACCATTGTCTCATAGTTAATCAAGAAATTCTTGACTTAAGTATTCACCACCTCGATCCGATCGAAGTATTTTAATACTCTTGTCATATTGTTTCTCTACTTCTTTTCTGAATTTTTTAAACATTTCAAAGGCTTCAGACTTGTGTTTCATCAAGAACACATACCTAAACCGTGAGTGATCATCGGTGAAGGTAATGAAGTAGCTATAGCCTCCTAAAGCTTGAGTTGACATAGGTCCACATACATCAATATGTATTAGAACTAGCAACTCTCCCGCTCGTTCACCTTTTCCTGTAAAAGGTAACTTAGTCATCTTGCCTTTTAAGCATGATTCGCATGTATCGTATGAATCCAATTCAAACGATTCCAGAATTCCACAGCGGTGTAATTCAGACATGCGTTTCTTGCTTGCATGGCCAAGACTACAATGCCATATGTAGGAGTCTAATTGATTATCCTTTCGAGCACGCTTGTTGCTCGCTTCGATATTGAAAATGTCACTGGATATGTCCAATGTATAAATACCATTGCTCAAAGTTCCAGTTCCATAAAGTACGCCATTCAAAGTTATATAACAATAATTGTTACTAAACGTCAAATGGTAACAATTTCTATTTAAGCAGGAAATAGAAACAATGTTCTTTATTAGAGAAGGAACACAATAGCAATTGTCCAGTTCCAAGACAAGTCCTGTAGGGAATTTCAACAAATACGTTCTGATGGCGAGTGCAACAACCTTTGCTCCATTCCCAACATGTAAATTTTACTCTTCCTTGACGAGTCGTCTTCTATTCCTTAGCCCATGTCTGTCATTACATATATGTGAGCTACACCTAGTATTCAATTCCCAAGTGTTTGAGGAAATAGAATGACAATCAATAACGAAGATATCTGAAGAAGATGGGACATCCGATGCCTTATTCTTCTTCACGAACTTAAGATAAATCTTGCAATTTCTTCGCCAATGGCCCTCCTTGCCATAATGATGGCAAGTGCCCTTTTGAGCTGGTTCGCCTTTTTATCCCTTTTCTTCCCCTTCTGCTATTCCTTTGATTTCCTCTTAGAACCTTTCTTCGAGGAATCAACTCACAGCACCATCCCCTGCTCATGCTTCTCAAAAGGCTCCACAGTCTTCAGCATGTTGAGCAGTATCACAGATGAACCTTCTTGCATCTCAGAGGTGAAGAGGAGCTTGGAGACTTCGAACCTTTCTAATCTCACTTGCTCATCAAACAACTCATAAAGATGAAAGATTATGGTATGAGCATCCATATGCTCATGCTGCTTCCGTAGATCGGGTACCATCGCGGTTAGCATGATGCAACTTGCCAGTTCAGAATCATTCACATGTTTCTGATAGACCAACAATTGGTCTGGAGTTGCATCGTCATTAGGATGGGCAGGAAGAGCCGCTTCGAGGACATACGCAAGCTTTTCACCTTGAGAACAATTATCAAGTTTCTAAGTCAGTCCAAGAAGTTCGGCAGAGTCAATTTATTTGAATCCAAGATAGAGTGCAAATTCAAAGATATCATGATCAATCAATTATCCTAGAAATACAACTCGAGCATATATGAGAAAGATGATTTAAAATGCATCAATATACATTTATAAATCCCATTCATTTTTTGAATTTCAAAAACCCCAAAATCACTTTGGGAGATCGTAGGTCCATCTCCGAATGGGCTGATATCCAACATAGATATGAACAACCTTGGAGAGAGTCCAACAAGCCATTCATAACTACGATGGTAGGTATCAAATATACCGATTGCATATCACATATATGCAACTATCACAATGTGCTATCAACTTATTGAATGTTCACACATACATCGAGTTGTTAACTCATTAACAAGTATGCATCATATGCATAACACCCAACTTCACCTCCCTTCACATTGACCTTGGAGAGAGTCCAACAAGCCGATGCTCCAGGTTAAAGCCAGCCCATTAATCAAGAAATAGTTTTAATATGGTTTGAACATGTTCGGGTTCGAGCCGGGCTTGGAGAGAGTCCAACAACCCAAACAAGAAACGGAACTCTGGTTCTAACCATATTAATGGAAGGTGTAGGCTTTAATATTGAGTAAGGGTTTTTATGTCTCATCCTCTTTTCATGCAAATAACTATTATCTACATGGCATGACATACATCTACATGTCACGACACGCATGACATAATGATATGCATCTAATGCAATTACATTGCATACAATTATGACATGTACAAAATTTCCTTATATGTCATAACTATTTATGGAAATAAAATATGTTTGAGATTTGATTCTCCAAATCAAATCAGGATTAAATTAGGAAACAAATTTCCAAATCTAATCACATATTTTATTTGTAGAAAGTGTTGATTAAGGAAAGTTAATTTAGGAAACAAATTTCCTAAATCATCAAAACTACTTATGGAAATAAAATATTTTAAGATTTGATTTCCCAAATCAAATCTTAATTAAATTAGGAAATAAATTTCCAAATCTAATCAAATATTTTATTTATCAAAAATATCAATTTCCATAAATACTTCTAACTTTCCAAAAGTAGAAGATTTCCATAAATACTTCTAAACTTTCCAAAATTAAAAATTTCCATAAATACTTCTAACTTTCCAAAAGTAGAAAATTTCCATAAATGCCATTACGACAATCACAAAATAATTTTATGATTATATTGAAACACAACCTGGGCTCTGATACCACTGTTGGGTTTCCGGCGCCGCGGCGAGTGTGTGTTCGAACATGTTTCGTAAACATGTGCACAACGGAAGAAATAAAATTAATAAATATAATTTATTACAACACACACACCACACGCATGCATAGTACAACATGTGTAGACATAACCGTAATTTCAAATTTTACAATCAAAGGAAATTTATACTACGTATACCTGACGTATCACGTGTAGCGGGAAAGACATCAACCGGAGCGATCCTCGCTAGAATCGCCTCTATCCGTATCCACGTCAAGTATCTTCAGGATGACTTCACAAAGTCACGAGCCTCAACTTCGTAAGAGTTACTAGCTGCGTGTTGAAGACGATGTGATCGAGAGAAGATCACAATCCGAATCAAAATTCGGATCCAAAACGAGTCCTCAAAAACTCGCTTCTCCGGAGAGGTATTCGTAAACGTTTGACGAATCCTTCGTCCTCCACCTATGAGGATTACCAGAGATCGAATCCCCAGCAAAGTATCCTCTTTCAAAGCTCTAAACATCGTCCAAACGACGCTCTGACCAAAAGAAAGCAAGCTGTCCACCAAACTGGACAGCTTGGTGGAGGAGTTTGCGCCGGCCAAAGAGAAGAGGGCCGGCAAGTCCTTGGTCACCGGAGCCAAGGAGGATCATCGGAGGGTCACCGGAGGATAGCCGGCAAGAGCTTGGACGTCGGCAACAAGCTTGGACAGTGGCACAAGGGTGGGCGGCGGCTAGGGTTGGGCGCCGACCACAAGAGGAGAGGGAGAGGGTGGGCGGCAACTATGGGTTACTTGGATTAGGTTTTAACAAAACCCTTAAGCCCTATTTTATAGAGAACAAATTCTCCTAATGGTTATCGGATCATAACCAAAAGCCCGTTAACCCGCTCCATTATTTTAAGTTAAAATAAACCAAACCGAATTGGTCTATTTTAAGTTAAAACGAACCGAACCAACTTTGGTTCATTCGTTTAAAACAAGCCAAACGCCTTTGGTTTATTTTCCACTATTGAATTAGAACCAAACCAATTTGGTTCATCCATCATGTCTTCATAAGACACGACCCATCCACGCTTCCATTGCCTCTGAAACAATTTCATGCTCGCTCCTTGTTTGGTCCAACCAAACCTAGTTTCTCTCAATCTGAGAATCTCATTCTCAAGCTCGTTTTAAATCCTTCGGATTACGCTCGTTGTGCGTGTGACCAAATAGGTTCTCGATTTATATTGACCATCTATAATCAACCATTAATTATAGAACGATAATGAGTGGCACCTAGTAGTACATCATGATCCCCAATTAACCGAAAAGATCAACGGTTGATCCATAACTTTTTCCGAAACCCTTCAGCAGCTACAATGAATCGTGCCCCATTCCCTTCATTCATCTAATACCCACTTGGTTCAGGACATGGTCTTTCGTGTCAGTCCCCACTAGGTTGACTACGTCACACCTAGCCTAAGTATCATTTCCTCGTCCTAGAGATTCTAGTTACTGCACATGTATCCAAGAGTACCTTACTCTAAACATGTAATGCTTTAGCCAAAGACTTTAGTAACAATCCGACGAGAGGCCATGAGTATACATCTCCTCGCAAGGAGTGGTGAATCCTTTATAGGCTATTCAAACACCTTCAATTACTTCGACTTATACCCAATCATCCTGGGTCTATATCTCCTCAGATATGCTTGCTTAAGTTGTTAAAGCATAAGTCTTTATGATCAAGATGACTTGAATACTGCAAGTCAAAGGAATATCGCACTTAAGCTGCAGTAAGAACTTCATTGACATATCTATATATGCAGAGAACCATATGAAGTCTTATGGATGGTCACTCCAATGAACTAGTTACCATAACTAGCATCCACGATTAACTCTGGACATCAAAATGTCTCTAGCCAGTGAGAATCAACTGCTTGGATACACCAAGGAGTATACCTCATGCTAGTCTCGACATAATCGATGGTGTCCAAATCCATCAATTCATCGACTAGGGATAATTCCGATACATCACAATTACACATGTAGAGATACTCACTAGTTGTGATCCAATCACAAATTCTCTCATGTTGTTAATCGTATCGTGGACATTCAGTAAATGAGTTTAAGATCTAATCAAATACATAAAAACATACATACTCAAGTAGTGAATCTTCATTTATCATATAAATGGTTCAAACATAAGGCAATTGCCTTAGGACATCTCTCATATATTACTAACACTTCTCCTCATGTTGCCGCCCACCCCAACAACCAAACCCTAGCCGCCCACTCCTAATTCTAACCTAACTAGGATTACTAGCCGCCCAAGGGAAGCAAACCCTAATCCTCATCCATCAAGTTGCCACCCACCCTTTTAAGGCTTATTTATAGGTTTAGGGATAAGTCTTGTTTTAATCTTCACCATTGGTTCTAGGGATTTAATCTCAACTGTCAGATCTAGAAATTTAATCTCAACCGTCGGATCTAGAGATTTAATCTCTACCGTTGGATTTAAAGTTTTGTTTTTATCCATTGGATCTAATCTTCATGAGGTTTTAATAGGCTACAATAGGGACCATGAGGAGGAGTTGGATCTTGGCCACCCAATAGATCAAGCCCACATAAAGTCCGATCCATTAATGATAATTCATTCCACTAGAGGATCATCATTGATCTACCTCACCAACCCCCATAAATTAATATGGGCTCCATATATTATTTGTACATTTTCTCCCAATGTTTAAGATCTCGAATGTCCATCAATTAATTAATTTATTGACCATTAATTAATCAACATCTAACTCCAAGAGTAGTACCACCCAACCTTTTCATCATGTCGGACCAAGTCCACCTGCAGGGTTTACATGATGAACCTTATGAGCTCCTTAAGGAGACATCATCATCCTAACATATAGGACATGGTTTCCTCCTATAATCAATGGCACACCATATAAATAATATCATTTCCCAACTTACCGAGCCTATCGATTTAATCTATAAATCTCGCCCATTGGTAAATCAAAGAAATGAATACTAAATATATGTGTCCGTTATTATATCGGGATTAAGAGCATGTACAAAATAATATCTGAGGTCCAATTCGATTATGTAGTCAGCAATAAATCGAATCACCTCTAATTCAGTCCTGCTCAATACACACAAAGTGCACTAGTGTGATTTTATGGTCAAGACAAACCAATACCAAATCACACTACAACCATACCAATGGTTTATCCAAAGCCATCTCGGTTGTGAGCCTTTACTTATACTTTACAAGGAGCCGATAACATGATCTCCCGTGTGACATCACACACCATGTTATCTAGATCTAAGGTAAGGTTTACTAAGAACATTTATAATAAAGAACAAATGTTGTTCAGTTTATTTAAATGATATGTTCTATTGTAGTGCACCTCTAATGAACAGACTCTACTTTCTAGACTTAGAGAGCCCTATCTATAACATAAGTACCAAAAAGTTCAAGTCAAATGAGTTGAACCAAACCTATCTCTGGCATTGTCGCTTAGGTCACATAAACGAGAGTCACTTATCTCAGCTCCATAAGGATTGGCTGCTAGACTCATTTGATTTTGAATCATATGAGACATGTGAGTCTTGCCTTTTAGGCAAGATGACCAAGACTCCCTTTAGTGGACACAGTGAAAGAGCAACAGACTTGTTAGGACTTATACATAGTGATGTATGTGGCCCTTTCAATGTTGCTGCTAGAGGTGGTTACAGGTACTTCATTACATTTACTGATGGCTTCAGTAGATATGGTTATGTGTATCTTATGACACATAAATCAGAATCCTTTGAAAAGTTCAAAGAATTCAAGAATGAAATACAAAACCAGCTTGGCAAGAATATTAAGATACTTTGATCAGATCGAGGTGGTGAATACCTTAGCCATGAGTTTCGTGACTATCTAGCTTAGTGTGGGATTCTCTCCCAACTCACTCCTCCTGGAACACCACAGTGGAATCATGTATCTGAAAGGAGGAATCGTACCATATTAGATATGGTACGATCTATGATGAGTCACACAGATCTTCCTATATCCTTTTGGGGATATGCTTTGGACACAGCAGCCTTTACCCTTAACCGTGTACCATCCAAGGTTGTGATAAAGACACCATATACGATATGGACAGGGAGAAATCCTAAGATGTCTTTTATGAGGATTTGGGGTTGTGAGGCTTACGTTCGATGTCAAGTCTCAGGCAAACTTGGACCCAAATCTGATAGGTGCTATTTTGTTGGATATCCCAAGGATACAAAGGGATATTACTTCTACATTCCCAGTCAGCACAAAGTGTTTGTGGCAAAGACGGGTTTTTCTAGAAAGGGATTTTTTTTCTAGAAAAACTAGTGGGAGTACGTTCGATCTTGAAGAAATTCAAGATAAGGACCATATCACTGAGGCCTTGATGGAGGTTGAACAGGAACCACAAAGTGTTGTGGGTGATGAGGTTATTGCACAAAGAGTTGTGGAACAACCACCTGTTCATGTAGACCTACCTCTTCGCAGGTCTGATAGGGTACGTCGTCAGCCTGAGAGATATTCATTTCTCTTGTCTGACCATGATGACGTTATGCTCATTGAGAATAAGCCTACCTCCTATCAGGAAGCTGTGATGAGCTCAGATTCTGAGAAATGGCTAGAGACCATGAGATCTGAGATGGAATCCATGTACACCAACCAAGTATGGACTTTGGTTGATCCACCTGAAGGGGTCAAACCCATTGGGTGTAAGTGGGTCTTTACGAGAAAGACTGACATGGATGGACTTATGCATACCTATAAGGGCCGATTGGTGGCTAAAGGTTTCAAGCAAATTCATGGTATTGACTATGATGAAACCTTTTCTCCAGTGGCGATGTTTAAGTCCATTCGGATCTTGCTTGCTATTGCAGCATACCACGATAATGAGATCTGGCAGATGGATGTCAAAACTACATTTCTGAATGGAAACTTACTCGAGGATGTGTACATGACACAACCTGAGGGTTTTGAAGATCCCCAGCATACTGGGAAAGTATGCAAGCTGCAAAGGTCCATTTATGGGCTAAAGCAAGCCTCTCGGAGCTGGAATCTTCGATTTGATGATGCGATCAAACAGTTTGGTTTCATCAAGAATGAAGATGAACCCTGTGTCTACAAGAGGGTTAATGGGAACACAGTTGTCTTCCTTGTATTGTATGTGGATGACATACTACTCATTGGGAATGACATCTCTTCGCTATAGCCTGTGAAGACTTGGCTGGGGACGTGCTTCTCAATGAAGGAATTAGGTGAAGCAGCTTATATTCTAGGCATCAAGATTTATAGAGATAGATTAAGAGATTGCTTGGCCTAAGTCAGAGTACATACATTGACACGGTATTACTATGGTTTACCATGCAGAATTCCAAGAAGGGACTTCTACCGATGTCACATGGTGTGAGTCTTTCGAAGACTCAAAGTCCCTCTTCTAGAGAGGAAAGAGACTGCATGGATAAGATCCCTTACGCATCTGCTATAGGATCTATCATGTACTCCATGTTGTGTACTCGTCCTGATGTCTCGTATGCTTTGAGCATGACGAGTAGATACCAGTCAGATCTAGGTGAGCGTCACTGGATAGCAGTCAAGAATATTCTTAAGTACTTGAGAAGGAATAAAGAATATTTCTTGACATTTGGAGGCGATGAGGAGCTAGCTGTAAAGGGTTACAACGATGCCAGCTTCCAAACTTACCAGGATGATTAAAGATCGCAGTCAGGGTTCGTGTTTTTCTTGAATGGTGGCACTGTGAGCTGGAAGAGTTCAAAGCAGGACACAGTTGTTGATTCTACAACAGAAGCCGAGTATATTGCTGCATCTGAGGCAACAAAGGAGGCAGTTTGGATCCGCAAGTTCATTACTGAGCTTGGGGTGGTTCCTAGCATAGCAGATCCCATAGAGCTCTATTTTGACAACAATGGAGCGATTGCACAGGCTAAGGAACCTCGCTCACACCAGCGGACGAAACACATTCTACGACGCTTCCATCTCATTCGAGAGATTATCGATAGAGGAGATGTGAAGATTTGCAGAGTACCCACAGAGGCTAACATCGCAGATCCCTTGACCAAGGCTTTGGCACAGAAAAAGCATGATGGTGACACTAGGCCATTGGGTATTAGATACTACGGTGATTGGCACTAGTGCTAGTGGGAGATTGTTAGTGAAAGCCCTAGAGTCAATCATGTGATGATTGTTGTATGGACTTTATTGTATCATATTCCTATTTATAAAGGCATGGTTATTATATTTACTTGTATTGGTGCCAAATAACTAAATATAATAATGTCCTTGAATAGTAGGTTCTTATCTATATCAATTGATTGGTTGAATCGATAATGAGATGATATAGAGAAGACTACTCTTAATCATTCCTAGTCAAGCATTAACTTTCAGGGACAATGTTAATACGTAGAGACTAACATGTAGGTCAACATGATGACTTGATCTCACAAGTCATGGATATGAGATATCAAGTTGACACATGGGTATGCATTAGAGAATGTATACTGAATGAACCGCCATGAGAAAGTATCATGGATCGTTATATGAGTGTCATATACTTTCTCATGTGGCTAATAGTATGGCTATTAGTCCTTAGACCTGAAGTCACCATGGTTCCCTACATAAGGAGTTGCATACTTTGGCTTCGTCAAACGTCACCCGTAAATGGGTGGACTATAAAGGCGATTACTGGGTATGTAACAAATTAGGCGGAGGGATGTGAGTGATGTAGATGGGATCTATCCCTCCTATATGACAGGGGTGACATCGATATTCTTGATAGAGTGAGACCACGAATTGCATGACCATGCCCAAATGAGTCAATATGAGATATTGAGCTCATTTGATTAGAGTGAGTCTACTTGGAGTTCAAGATATAGATTATACCAAGGATGACATGGTCTATGCCTCAATTGGTCAATCTAGATGTCAAGGATAGAGGGACATTGTCACATATTGTGAGAGTCACAATTAGTAGTCACAAAGGTGATGTTGGAGCTCAACATTCTTGTAACTTGGGTAGCAATGATGTGTTGCTAGATACCGCTCATTGCTTATGTTCCTAAATTGGTTTAGGGACATTGCCAATGTTACAAGAACCTATAGGGTCACACACAAAGGGCAATTAGATGGAGATTAGGTTCATATGATGAACCATGAGGATTAGGTTCATGTGATGAACCAAATTGGATTAAGAGTAATCCTATTTAGACTAATTGAGTTGGACTCAATTTGATTCAAGTGTTGAATGAGTCAAATTTAGATTTGATTCATCAAATCAATTTAAATTAATTAATAGAGATTCATTAAATTAAATTGACTTGAATCAAATGGTTGGATTTGATCAACAATGGGAGATAAGAGGTCAAGTTTGACTTGACTTGAGAGGGAAGATGAAAGGTCAAGTTTGACTTGACCAAATGCTATGTCATGATGATGACTTGGCATGGTCGGCCAATGATGATGCTCCACATCATCATTGACTTATCATGTGGTTCCACCTCATGAGGGAGACCAAGAGCCATTTGCTCTTGGAGTTACATGCATGCATGTAACCCCCCAAATCATGAAGTGGCTGGCCACTTATTCCATTAGATGGAATTGATTTTGTGAGTTACTCCAACTTCATCTTCCTCCTTAGATCATCCTCTCAAGCTCCCCTCTCCTCTTTGGCTGAACCATCCATAGGGTGCTAGCACACTCAAGGGTGTGTTTTCTCCACCTATTGCTTGTGTGGATACCAATAGAGGAGTGTACACTTGACACTCAAGAGTTCCGGCAAGCTATTTGGACGAGCGAGATTTGCGAAGGGTGTCGCATCGAGGGCAACACTCTCAACTTCTAAATCTAAGGTAAGATTTACTTATCACATACATTTTTTTTTATTTTAATATATCTTCGCACAGATCCGTGGCCGGAGTTCCTGGGTTTCCGCAACGGAAAATGCGATTTTTTGTAGCTCGGAAAGTCCAACAGTATCGCCATCTCGTCCGCTCCTCCTACGCCATGTACGATCCATCTGGAGATCCGAGCCGAGACTAAAATCTATTTTTATTTACATCCATCGATCCTATACTCCACGAGGGAGTGTACATGAAATCTAGATTGAAAGTAAACTAAAATAGAAAGAGTGGCTAAACAATGGCATATCTAATTTACAAAAAAATTAAATACTAGCCTCGTCAACCCCGAGGATTCAACAAAATATACTATTACACATATACAATCACATACACACATATGACCATAATAGTCGGATCTTATGCCTATAACCAAAGAGTTAACCTATGCATATCCTACTATTATCCGGCACATATAATATATGAAAAATGCATAAGAGTAACTGAATCCTAAACACACAAAACCGAAAACCGTGGCTCTGATACCACTTGAAGGGATTTTGTCCCTGAACCGAAGATCTTATTCCACATGAAGGTGGAGAAACTTCACTTCCTACTTCATCTCAGTCGCTTGTTCATGGCGATCCCTTCTACGTCCCCGGATAAAAATTTATCCTTGACGAGAGGGATTGCCCAAGCAACCTTGTCATCGTCGTGCTATTCGATTAGAGTAGTCACTTGAACAAACTCATTGTTCAAGCAACCAACCTCTATTCTATGAATAGCCGCGAAATAGACGATGTACGGATCGCCGGTTTTTGTGTTTGTATTCGGGGTCCAAGTTATATTAGCCACATACATAAAGTAAACATCCACATACACCATGCATATAATTGAAAACAATTATAGACATAATACAAAAGAATAGTAATCAAAATAAACAATATTATACCTCTTGTTATACCTCTTGATCTTCTATTGTATGTCCTTCCTCCTTTTGGACGTCGTGTGGGCGACGATCTTCCAAAAGTCGAAGCCTCTGAGATCACCAATCTTCCTTTCCTTGTTCACTCCGAACAAAGGAAGATCATCAAACAAAACTCTTCTTCCTATCTAGAACCGACCACAAGTCAATAGACTCGATGTTATTGCCGGCCAAGGAAGAGAACATGGAGTATTGGAACCGGCCAAAGGAGAAACAATGAGAGCATGGGCGCCGGCCAACACTTGGAGAAGAGAAACGAAACTAACCCTTCAGCTTGTGGCCGCCCAAAAATCTAACCCTAGCTCTCCTAATTACCGACCAAAGAAGAGGGGAAGAAGGATAGGTTGAGCACCAGCCAAAGTAGAGGGAAGAAGGATAGGTTGCCGGCAACACCATAGGAAGAAGAAGAAAGGTCCTTCTCCTCTTGTTGCCACCCACACCAACACCCAAACCCTAGCTGCCCACTCCTAATCCTAACCTAACTAGGATTGCTTGCCGCCCAAGAGAAGCAAACCCTAATCCTCATCCATCAAGTTGCCTCCTACCCATTTAAGGCTTATTTATAGGTTTGGGGATAAGCCTTGTTTTAATCTCCACCATTGGTTCTAGGGATTTAATCTCAACCGTCGGATCTTGAGATTTAATCTCAACCATCGGATCTAGAGATTTAATCTCTACCATTGGATTTAGAGTTTTGTTTTCATCCATTGGATATAAGCTTCATGAGGTTTTAATAGGCTACAATAGAGACCAAGAGGAGGAGTTGGATCTTGGCCACCCAATGGATCAAGCCAACATAAAGTCCGATCCATTAATGATAATCCATTCCACTAGAGGATCATCATTGATCTACCTCACCAACCCTCAGAAATTAATATAGGCTCCATATATTATTTGTACATTTTCTCCTCGTGTTTAAGATCTCGAATGCCCGTCGATTAATTAATTTACTGACCATTAATTAATCAACATCTAACTCCATGAGTAGTACCACTCAACCTTTTCATCATGCCGGACCAAGTCCACCTACAAGGTTTACATGATGAACCTTATGAGCTCCTCAAGGGCACATCATCATCCTAATATATAGGACACAGTTTCCTCCTATAATCAATGACACACCATATAAATAATATCATTTCCTAACTTACCGAGCCTATCAATTTAATCTATAAATCTCACCCATTGGTAAATAAAAGAAATGAATACTAAGTATATGTGCTCGTTATTATATCGGGATTAAGAGCATGTACAAAATAATATCTGAGGTCCAATTCGATTATGTAGTCAGCAATAAATTGAATCACCTCTAAGTCGGTCCTGCTCAATACACAATAAGTGCACTAGTGTGATTCTATGGTCAAGACAAACCAATACCAAATCACACTACAACCATAACGATGATTTGTCCAAAGTCATCTCGGTTGTGAGCCTTTACTTATACTTTACAAGGAGCCGATAACATGATCTCCCGTGTGACACCACACACTATGTTATCTACAATATAAAGTATTAGATAATATAGATATCCATAAATATGCAAACAATGATCACGTGATTCTTATTTCAAAAATAAAGATGTTCATACAAAAGATAGACTTTTCAGTATACATCCCAACACACACTATCGTGGCATACGATATTCTCGGTGTTTTGAGGTATTGGTTGATTTTAAAATTTTATTGTTTGAGGAATCAATAATTTTTTGAAATCTATTGTTTTGATCTATTTGATTCTAAGGTTTTCTTTCAAAATGACTTTCAACCCACTTGCTGTGATACTGAAAGAGAATAAACTTACTGAATCCAACTATGTTGATTGGAAGAGGAATCTTGACATTGTCTTGACTGCTGAGCAATACAAATATGTACTCCTTGAAGAGTGCCCTCCTAAGCCTGTGGATGATTCTGAGGAAAAGGAGAAGGAGAGTTATAAGAAGTGGATCAAGGCCGATTAGATGGCGCAGTGTTACATTTTGGCATCTATGTCAAATGTACTGCAACATCAGCATCAAGCCATGCCACTGCTTATGACATGATGCTCAATCTCAAAGAGATTTTCGGACACCAGAATCGGGCTACAAGGCAGGAAGCCATGAGGAACTTGATGACTACCACCATGATCGAGGGAACACCCATGAGGGATCATGTTCTCAAGATGATGGCTCATTTGAATGAGCTGGAGGTCGTTTGAGCTGAGATCGATGGGGAAACCCAAGTCGATATCATTCTCCAGTCTCTACCTAGGAGTTTTGAGCAGTTTCGCCTAAACTACAATATGAACAAAAGGTTGTATTCGTTGGCGGAGATTCGGACAGAACTCCAGGCGACAGAGGGGCAATTTCGTCAGAGTGCTCAGGCGCTTGCTATGGTTACCCAAAAGGTTTCTACTTCTAAGCCAAAAGGCAAGAAGAAGAAGAAACAAGCTGGGGCAAAGGCTGTGGGCGGAACTCAGGGAGGAGTGAAGAAGCCGAATGGCAAGTGCTTTACTTGTAAGCAGACTGGACACTGGAAGAAGGACTGCCCCAACCGCAAGCAGAACAAAAGTATATCTTTTGGTCTAGTTGATGAAACATGTTTAGCAGTTTTATCTACTGGCACCTTGTGTGTAGATACGGGAGCCACTGATCATGTCTGCAATACTTTACAGGGGTTCCAGGAAACCAGACGACTGGCTGAAGGGGAGATTACCGTATACTCGGGCGATGCCACGAAGGTGGCGGCTGTTGTAGTGGGAGACGTTTATTTATCTTTTGAGAAAAATAAAGTTTTGGTTCTTAAGAATTTCCTTTATGTACCTTTATTTAAAAAGAATTTAATTTCAATTTCTAAATTGTTTATGGATGGATATTCTATTTCTTTTAATGACAGAGTTGTTATAAAAAGGAATAGGGACATTATCTGTTCTGGTGCATTGATATGAAATTTATACACACTTGAACCAAATGCTCCCATGATGCAAATAGAAGCTAATAACTCATCTTCTAATTCCAATAAGAGAAAAGAACCTTCGAAGATGAACTAAATATATCATTGGCATCTTAGGCTTGGTCATATTAACCTAAGCAGAATTCAAAGGTTGATAGCTGATGGACCTCTAGGTTCATTAGTGGTGGAAGATTTCCCAACCTGTGAATCTTGCTTGGAGGGTAAAATGACCAAGAGGTCTTTTAAGGCCAAGGGGTATAGAGCCAAAGACGTGTTAGAATTGGTTCATTCTGATTTGTGTGGTCCTATATATATCCAGGCTAGAGGTGGTTTAGAGTATTTTGTCTCTTTTATAGACGATTATTTGAGATATGGATACATTTACTTGATGCGCCGCAAGTCTGAATGCTTTGACAAGTTCAAAGAATTCAAGGCTGATGTGGAGAAACGTCAAGGTAAAAGTATTAAGATACTACGATCTGATCGTGGTGGTGAGTACCTCTTGGGAGAGTTTAGGAATTACTTATCAGAGGCTGGGATTCAATCTCAATTGTCTGCACCTGGCACACCCCAGCAGAATGGTGTAGCTGAGCGAAGGAATAGGACTCTTATGGAGATGGTTAGATTGATGATGAGTTATTCTGAGTTGCCAGATTCATTCCGGGGATATGATCTAGATACGGCGGTGTACATTCTGAACTTGGTACCATCTAAATCAGTGCATTCTACTCCCACAGAATTGTGGACTGGGCGAAAGCCTAGTCTAAGATATATTCGGATTTGGGGGAGTTCAGCACATGTGCTGAAGACAGATGCTGGTAAGTTGGAACCTCGTACAGAAGTACGCATGTTCGTTGGCTATCCTAGGGGAATGAAAGGTGGTTTGTTTTATAGTCCTAGAGATCAGAGGGTGATCGTTAGCACGAACGCCAGATTTCTAGAGGAAGACTATGTGATGATCCACAAGCCTATGAGTAAGATTGTTCTGGAGGAATTAAAAGGGGAAGTCTCTTCTTTAGTACCACCAATACAAGAGGATATACCACAAGTCACTGCACCGCGTGTCACAGAGGATACAAAGGTGATACCTTATCGTAGTGGGAGGGTTGTTAGACAGCCTGATAGATTCATGTTCTTGGGAGAATCTTTTGATTTGGTCCCTAGCGAACATGAACCTGACCCCTGGACATATGACAAGGCAATCCAAGATAAAGATGTGGTATCTTGGCAAAGTGCAATGAATACTGAGATTGAATCTATGGATTTAAATCAGGTCTGGGAGCTAGTAGAACCATCCAATGGTGTAAAAACCATTGGTTGCAAGTGGATCTACAAAAGAAAGAGAGGAATAGACTGGAAGGTTGAGACCTTCAAAGCGAGGCTTGTTGTGAAGGGGTATACTCAAAAAGAGGGTATCGATTATGAGAAGACCTTTTCGTCGGTAGTCATGCTTAAGTCTATCCGGATTCTCTTATGCATTGCAGCTCATATGAATTATGAGATGTGGCAGATGGATGTCAAGACAACTTTCCTTATTGGAAGTCTTAAAGAAAACATCTATATAAAGCAACCAGAGGGATTCATTGCCAAGGGCAAAGAGCATCTTGTATGTAAGCTTAATCAGTCCATTTATGGATTAAAGCAAGCTTCGAGGTCTTGGAACATCCGCTTTGATGAGGTAATCTAGTCTTATGGATTTAGTCAAAATCCGGATGAGTCTTGTGTATACAAGAGATGTGATGGAAACGTAGTGGTATTTATTATACTATACGTAGATGATATTTTGTTAATTGGCAACAATGTCAAGGTGTTATCGGACGTAAGGGTATGGTTGTCCAAACAGTTTGATATGAAGGACTTGGGAGAAGTGGGACACATCCTTGGGATCAAGGATATAAGGGATCGCAAGAAAAGGATGTTGTGCTTATCTCAAGCTTCATACATAGATACCATTATGGATTGTTTTAGCATGCAAAACTCCAAGAGAGGTTTTCTACCTTTCAGGCATGGAGTTCCTTTATCTAAGGAGATGTGTCCTAGAACATCTGAGGAGATAGAGGAGATGAAGGCGGTTCCTTATGCTTCGGAGGTAGGAAGCCTCATGTATGCGATGCTATGTACGAGACCAGATATCTTCTTTGCCATGGGCATGGTCAGCAGATATCAGAGTAATCCAGGATAGGGACATTGGACTGCAGTAAAGCATATATTGAATTACCTGAGAAGGACTAGGGATTATATGCTAGTTTATCAAGCAGACCAATTACTCCCTATGGGTTACACAGATTCTGACTTCCAATCAGATAGGGATAACAGTAAGTCTACCTCATGTTTTGTGTTTACTTTGGGAGGTGGAGCCATTGTATGGAGGAGTGTCAAGTAGAAATGCATGGCGGACTCCACCATGGAAGCTAAGTATGTGGCAGCCTTTGAGGTGGCCAAAGAAGCTCTGTGGCTCAGGAACATCCTGATGGACTTAGATGTGATTCCTGGTTTGCCCAGAACTATCACAATTTATTGTGATAATAGTGGTGAAGTTGCAAACTCGAAAGAGGAGAAGTTGATGTGGCCAAGAATGCATCGGAGGATAACCTGGCAAATCCTTTCACTAAGGCCCTTCCAGTGAGAGCTTTTGATTGGCATGTGGAGGGAATGAGAATCAGATGTATGGCAGTTTGAAGACAGAATAGTCTTTTAGTATAAGTGGGAGATTGTTGGGATGTATACTAAAAAGTCTATCTTTTATATGAACATTTTTATTTTGAAATAAGAATCACATGATCATTGTTTGCATATTTATGGTTATGCATATTGTCTAATACATTACATTGTTGATAACATGGTGTGTGGTGTCACACGGAAGATCATGTTATCAGCTCCTTGTAAAGTATAAGTATAGGCTCACAACCGAGATGACTTTGGACAAACCATTGGTATGGTTGTAGTGTGTTTTGGTATTGGTTTGTCTTGACCATAGAATCACACTAGTACACTTTGTGTGTATTGAGAAGGACCGACTTAGAGGTGATTCGATTTATTGCTGACTACATAATTGAATCAGACCTCAGATATTATATTGTACATGCTCTTAATCCCGATATAATAATGGCCACATATACTTAGTATTCATTCCTTTAATTTACCAATGAGCTAGATTTATAGATTAAATCGATAGGCTCGGTAAGTTGGGAAATGATATTATTTATATGATGTGTCGTTGATTATAGGAGGAAACCATGACCTATATATTAGGATGATGATGTCCCCTTGAGGAGCTCATAAGGTTCATCATGTAAACCCTGCAGGTGGACTTGGTCCGGCATGATGATAAGGTTGAGTGGTATTACTCATGGAGTTAGATGTTGATTAATTAATGGTCAGTAAATTAATTAATCGACAGACATTCGAGATCTTAAACACGGGGAAAAAATGTACATATAATATATGGAGCCCATATTAACTTATGGGTGTTGGTGAGGTAGATCAATGATAATCCTCTAGTGGAATGGATAATCATTAATGGATTGTACTTTATGTGGGCTTGATCCATTGGGTGGCCAAGATCTAACTCCTCCTCATGGTCCCTATTGTAGCATATTAATACCTCATGAAGCCTAGATCTAATGGTTGAAAATAAAACTCTAGATCCAATGGTAGAGATTAAATCTCTAGATCCGACGATTGAGATTAAATCTCTAGATCTGACGGTTGAGATTAAATCCCTAGAACCGATGGTGGAGATTAAAGGAGGCTAAGGCCTAACTCTATAAAAGGGTGCCTAAGGGTGGACGACAAGGATAAGAGAGAAAGGTTAGGGTTTTATTTCTTAAAGCTTGGGCGGTAAGAAACAAAAGAGGCTAGGGTTTGTTAGTAATATATGAGAGATGTCCTAAGGCAATCGCCTTATGTTTAAACCATTTAAATGATAAATGAAGATTCACTATTTGAGTATACATGTTTTCATGTATTTGATTAGATCTTAAACTCATTTACTGAATGTCCACGATACGATTCGCAGCATGAGAGAATTTGTTATTGGATCACAACTAGTGAGTATCTCTACATGTGTAATTGTGATGTATCGGAATTATCCCTAGTCGATGAATTGATGGATTTGGACACCATTGATTCTGTCGAGACTAGCACGAGGTATACTCCTTGGTGTATCCAAGCAGCTGATTCTCACTGGCTGGAGACATTGTGATGTCCGCAGTTAATCGTGGATGCTAGTTATGGTAACTAGTTCATTGGAGTGACCAGCCGTAAGACTTCATATGGTTCTCTGCATATATAGATGTGTCAATGAAGTTGTTACTGCAGCTTAAGTGTGATGTTCCTTTGACTTGCGGTATTCAAGTCATCTTGATCATAAAAACTTATGCTTTAACATCTTAAGCAAGTATCTATGAGGAGATGTGGACCCAGGATGATTTGGTATAAGTCGAAGTGATCGAAGGTGTTTGAATAGCCTATAAAGGATTCACCACTCCATATGAGGAGATGTATACTCATGGCCTCTCGTCGGATTGTTACTAAAGTCTTTGGCCAAAGCATTACATGTTTAGAGTAAGGTACTCTTCGATACATGTGCAGTAACTAGAATCCGTAGGACGAAGAAATGATACTTGGTATAGGTGTGACGTAGTCAACCTAGTGGGGACTGACACAATAGACCATGTCCTGAACCAAGTGGGTATAAGATGAGTGAAGGTAATGGGGCACGATTCATTGTAACTGCTGAAGGGTTTCAGAAATAGTTCTGGATCAACCGTTGATTTTTTCGGTTAATTGGGGATCATGATGTACTACTAGGTGCCACTCATGATCGTTCTATAATTAATGGTTAATTATAGATGGCCAACATAAACCGAGAATCTATTTGGTCACACACACAATGAGCGTAATCCGAAGGATTTAAAACGAGCTTGAGAATGGGATTCTCAGACCGAGAGAATCTAGGTTTTGTTGGACCAAACCAGGAGCGAGAATGAAATTGTTTCGGTCGCAATGGAAGCGTGGATGGGCCGTGTCTTATGAAGACATGAAGGATGAACAAAATTGGTTTGGTTCTAATCCAATGGTGGAGAATAAACAAAAGGGGTTTGGTTTGTTTTAAACGGATGAACCAAAGTTGGTTCGGTTTGTTTTAACTTAAAATAGACCAAATCGGTTTGGTTTATTTTAATTAAATTAATGGAGCGGGTTAACAGGTTTTGGTTATGAACCAATAACCATTAGGAGAATTTGTTCTCTTTAAAATAGGGCTTAAGGGTTTTGTTAAAACCTAATCTAACTAATCCAAGCAACCCATAGTTGTTGCCCACCCTCTCCCTCTCCTCTTGTGGTCGGCGCCCAACCCTAGCCGCCTCCCAGCTTTGTGCCGCCGTCCAAGCTTGTTGTCGGCGTCCAAGCTTCAGCCGGTGATCCTCCGGCGAGCCTCCGGTGATCTTCTTTTGGTCCGGTGACAAGGTGGGCATCTACTTTCCTTATTTGGCCGACCCTATTCCTCCACTAAAGCTGTCCAGTTTTCTTGACAGCTTGTTTATTTCGTGTCGGAACATCGTTTGGACGACGTTCGGAGCTCCGACAGTGGCTTCCTTGCCGGGGATTCGATCTCCGGTAATCCTCATAGGTTGAGGACAAAGGATTCGTCAAATAGTTGACGAATACCTCTCCGGAGAAGCGAGTTTTTGAGGACTCATTTTGAATCCGAATTTTGATTCAAATTGTGATCTTCTCTCGATCACATCGTCTTCGACACGAGGCTAATAACTCATACGAAAATGAGGCTCCTGACTTTGTGAAGTCATCCTGAAGATACTTGGTGTGGATACAGATAGAGACGATTCTAGCGAGGATCGATCCGGTTGATGTCTTTCCCGCTACACGTGATACGTAAGGTATACGTAGTATATATTTCCTTTTATTGCAAAATTTGAATTTACGGTTATGTCTACACATGTTGTACTATGTATGTGTGTGGTGTGTGTGTTGTAATAAATTAGATTTATTATTTTTATTTCTTCCGTTGTGCACATGTTTACGAAACATGTTCGAACACACTCGCCGCGGTGCGTGAAATCCAACAATGGTATCAGAACCCAAGTTGTGTTTCGACATAATCGTAAAATTATTTTGCAATAGTCGTAATGGTATTTATGGAAATTTTCTACTTTTGGAAAGTTAGAAGTATTTTTGGAAATTTTTAATTTTGGAAAGTCTAGAAGTATTTATGGAAATCTTCTACTTTTGAAAAGTTAGAAGTATTTATGGAAATTGATATTTTCTATAAATAAAATATTTGATAAGATTTGGAAATTTGTTTCCTAATTTAATCATGATTTGATTTGAGAAATCAAATCTTAAAATATTTAATTTCCACAAGTAATTTTGATGATTTAGGAAATTTGTTTCCTAAATTGACTTTCCTTAATCAACACTTTCCACAAATAAAATATTTGATTAGATTTGGAAATTTGTTTCTTAATTTAATCATGATTTGATTTGGAGAATCAAATCTTAAACATATTTTATTTCCATAAATAGTTATGACATATAAGGAAATTTTGTACATGTCATAATTGTATGCCATGTAATTGCATTAGATGCATATCATTATGTCATGTGTGTCGTGACATGTAGATGTATGTCATGTATGCCATGTCATGTAGATAATAGTTATTTGCATGCAAAGAGGATGAGACATAAAAACCCTTACTCAATATTAAAGCCTACACCTTCCATTAATATGGTTAGAACCAGAGTTCCATTTCTTGTTTGGGTTGTTGGACTCTCTCCAAGCCCGGCTCGAACCCGAACATGTTCAAACCATGTAATAGTTTAATACTAATATGGTAAGAGTCAAAGGTTAATCGTTAGATTTGGTTGTTGGACTCTCTCCAAGCCGGGCTAATTGGTTGAATGCGCTCTAACCATATTAAAACTATTTCTCGATTAAAGGGTTGGTTTTAACCTGGAGCATCGGCTTGTTGGACTCTCTCCAAGGTCGATGTGAAGGGAGGTGAAGTTGGGTGCTATGTATATGATGCATACTTGTTAATATGTTAACAACCCGATGTATGTGTGAACATTCAATTAGTTGATAGCACATTGTGATAGTTGCATATATGTGATATGCAATCGGTATATTTGATACCTACCATCGTAGTTATGAATGACTTGTTGGACTCTCTCCAAGGTTGTTCATATCTATGTTGGATATCAGCCCATTCGGAGATGGACCTACGATCTCCCGAAGTGATTTTGGGGTTTTTGAAATTCGAAAAAATGAATGGGATTTATAAATGTATATTGATGCATTTTAAATCATCTTTCTCATATATGTTCATTTTGTATTTCTAAGTTAATCTATTGATCATGATATCTTTGAATTTGCGTTCCATTTTGAATTCGAATAAATTGACTGGGCTACACTTCTTGGACTGGCTTAGAAACTTGAGAATTATTTTCAAGGTTGAAAAGCTTGCGAATGTCCTCGAAGTGTCTCTTCCTGTCCGTCCTAGTGACACTGCAACTCTGGACCAATTGTTGGCCTATCAGAAACATGTGACTGATTCTGAAATGGTGAGTTGCATCATGCTAGCCATGATGGTACTTGAGCTGCGGAAGCAGCATGAGCATATGGATACTCATACCATAGTCTTTCATCTTTATGAGTTGGTTGATGAGCAAGTGAGATTCGAAAGGGTCGAAGTCTCCAAGCTCCTCTTCACCTCTGAGATGCAAGAAGGTTCATCTGTGGTACTGCTCAACATGCTGAAGACTGTGGAGTCTTCTGTGAAGCATGAGCAGGGGACGGTGCTGTAAGTTGATTCCTCGAAGAAAGATTCTAAGAAGAAGTCAAAGAAATAGCAGAAGGGGAAGAAAAAGGCTAGAAAAGGCAGAACCAGCTCAAAAGGGCACTTGCCATCATTATGGTAAGAAGGGCCATTGGCGAAGAAATAATAAGATTTATCTTGAGTTCGTGAAAAAGAATAAGGCATTAGATGCCCCATCTTCTTCATATATCTTCGTTATTGATTGTCATTCTATTTCCTCAAACACTTGAGTATTGGATACTGGGTGTGGCTTGTTAGTAATATATGAGAGATGTCCTAAGGCAATCGCCTTATGTATGAACCATTTATATGATAAATGAAGATTCACTATTTGAGTATACATGTTTTATGTATTTGATTGGATCTTAAACTCATTTACTGAATGTCCACGATACGATTCACAAAGATGAGAGAATTTGTGATTGGATCACAACTAGTGAGTATCTCTACATGTGTAATTGTGATGTATCGGAATTATCCTAGTCGATGAATTGATGGATCCGGACACCATCAATTCGTTGAGACTAGCACGCAGGTATACTCCTTGGTGTATCCAAGCGGTGATTCTCCTTGGTGGAGACATAGTGATGTCCGGAGTTAATCGTGGATGCTAGTTATGGTAACTAGTTCATTGGAGTGACCAGCCGTAAGACTTCATATGGTTCTCTGCATATATAGATATGTCAATGAAGTTCTTACTGTGGCTTAAGTGCGATGTTCCTTTGATTTGCGGTATTCAAGTCATCTTGATCATGGAGACTTATGCTTTGACATCTTAAGCAAACATCTCTAAGGAGATGTGGACCCGGGATGATTGGGTATAAGTCGAAGTGATCAAAGGTGTTTGAATAGCCTATAAAGGATTCACCACTCCTTGCGAGGAGATGTATACCCATGGCCTCTCGTCGGATTGTTACTAAAGTCTTTGGCCAAAGCATTACATGTTTAGAGTAAGGTACTCTTCGATACATGTGGAGTAACTCGAATCCGTAGGACGAGGAAATGATACTTGGGCTAGGTGTGACGTAGTCAGCCTAGTGGGGACTGACACAATAGACCATGTCCTGAACCAAGTGGGTATAAGATGAGTGAAGGGAATGGGGCACGATTCATTCGAGAGCATCTTGAAGGGTTTGATAAATAGTTCTCGGATCAACTGCTGATCTTTTAGGTTAATTGGGGATCATGATGTACTACTAGGTGCCACTCATGATCGTTCTATAATTAATGGTTAATTATAGACGGCCAACATAAACCGAGAACCTATTTGGTCACACGCACAACGAGTGTAATCCAAAGGATTTAAAACGAGCTTGAGAATGGGATTCTCAGACCGAGAGAAACTATGTTTGGTTGGACCAAACATAAAGCGAGCATGAAATTGTTTCAGTCGCAATGGAAGCGTGGATGGGCAGTGTCTTATGAAGACATAATGGATGGACCAAAATGGTTTGGTTCTAATCCAATGGATGAGAATAAACCAAAGGGTTTGGTTTATATTAAACGAATGAACCAAAGGTTGGTTCGGTTCGTTTTAACTTAAAATAAACCATCATGGTTTGGTTTATTTTAACTTATCTTAATGGAGCGGGTTAACGGACTTTATGGATATGATCCATTAACCATTAAGAGAATTAGTTCTCTATAAAATAGGGATTAAACCCTAACCCTAAACCTAATCTATTTTTGGCCGCCCAACACATAGTTGCCGCCCACCTCCTTGGTGAATTCGGCGCCAACAGCCTTGTGCCGCCGCCCAACCACTTGTGCCGCCGTCCAACTTGTTGCCGGCGACCAAGCTTCAGCCGGTGAACCTCCGGCGACCCTCCGGTGATCTCCTATAGGTTTGGCATCAAGGTGAGGCTTTTCTCTCCTTGTTTTGGCCGGCGCCTACTCCTCCACCAAGCTGTCCAGTTTTCTGGACAGCTTCTCCTCCTCTCGTCGGAGCGTCGTTTGGACGACGGTTAGTGCTCCGACAGCGGCTAACTTACCGGGGATTTGATCTCCGGTAATCCTCTGAGGTGGAGGACGAAGGATTCGTCAAACAGTTGACGAACACCTCTCCGGAGAAGCGAGTTTTGAGAACTCGTTTTGGATCCGAATTTGGATTCGGATCGTGATCATCTCTCGATCACGTCGTCTTCAACACGAGGCTAGTAACCCGTACGAAGACGAAGCTCGTGACTTAGCGAAGTCATCCCGAGGAGCTCGGCGTGGATACGGATAGAGACGATTCTTACGAGGATCGTTCCGGTTGATGCCGTTCCCGCTACACGTCATACGAAAGGTATAACGTAGTTAATTTCCTTTTATTGCAAATTTTAATTTACGGTTATGTCTACACTTGTTGTAATAGCATGCGTGTGTTGTGTGTGTTGTAATAAATAGGAGTATTTATTATTTTTATTGCTTCCGCTGTGCTCATGTTTACGAAACATGATCGAACACACACGCCATGATTAAAACCCAACAAAGGGGTATCGAGCCCGTGTTGTGTTTCACATAATCGTAAAATGGTTTTGCGATAGTCATAATGTATTTCTGGAAATTTTCTAATTTTGGAAATTTAGAAGTATTTATGGAAATTTTTCAATTTTGGAAAGTCTAGAAGTATTTATGAAATCTTCCACTTTTGGAAAGTTGGAAGTATTTATGGAAATTGATATTTTCCATAAATAAAATATTTGATTAGATTCTGGAAATTTGTTTCCTAATTTAATCATGATTTGATTTGGGAAATCAAATCTTAAAATATTTTATTTCCATAAGTAGTTTTAATGATTTAGGAAATTGGTTTCCTAAATAGATTTTCCTTAATCAAATAATTTCATGAATAAAATATGTGATTAGATTTGGAAATTTGTTTCCTAATTTAATTATGATTTGATTTGGAGAATCAAATCTTAAACATATTTTATTTCCATAAATAGTTATGACATATAAGGAAATATATACATGACATAATTGTATGCCATGTAAATGCATTAGATGCATAACATTATGCCATGTGTCGTGACATGTAGATGTATGCCATGTATGTCCATGTCCATGTAGATAATAGTTATTTGCATGCAAAGAGGATGAGACATAAAACCCTAACTCAATATTAAAGCCTACACCTTCCATTAATATGGTTAGAACCAGAGTTCTGCTTTCTTGTTTGGGTTGTTGGACTCACTCAAGCCCTACTCAACTGAACATGTTCAAATCATTGGAATAGTTTAACTCTAATATGGTAAGAGTCGAGGTCAATCGTTAGTTTGGGTTGTTGGACTCACTCCAAGCACAGCTAATTGGTTGAATGCGCTCTAACCATATTAAAACTATTTCGCGATTAATGGGTCGGCTTTAACTTGGAGCATCGATTTGTTGGACTCACTCCAAGGTCGATGTGAAGAGAGGTGAAGTTGGGTGCTATGCATATGATGCATACTTGTTAATGTGTTAACAACCCAATGTATGTGTAAACATTCAATTAGTTGATAGCACATTGTGATAGTTACATATACATGATATGTAATCGGTATACTTGATACCCACCATCATAGCTAAGAATGGCTTGTTGGACTCACTCCAAGGTTGTTCTTATCTATGATGGATATCAGCCCATTCGGAGATGGACCTACGATCTCCCGAAGTGATTTTGGGGTTTTTGAATTCGAAAAATGAATGGGATTTATAAATGTATATTGATGCATTTTAAAATCATTTTCTCATATATGCTCGTTTTGTATTTCTAGGTCAATAAATTGATCATGACGTCTTTGAATTTGCGCACTATTTTGGATTCGAACAAACTGACTGGGCCTAACTTCCTGGACTGGCTTAGAAACCTGAGAATTGTTCTCAAGGTAGAAAAGCTTGCATATGTCCTTGAAGAGCCTCTTCCTGACCGTCCTAAGGACGATGCAACTCCAGACCAAATGTTGGTCTATCAGAAGCATGTGGCAGATTCTGAGCTGGCGAGTTGCATCATGCTAGCGGCGATGGTACCTGAGCTGCAGAAGCAGCATGAGCATATGGATGCTAACACTATGGTCTTCCATCTTCATGAGTTGTTCGATGAGCAAGCGAGATCCGAAAGGTTCGAGGTCTCTAGGCTCCTCTTCACCACGAAGATGCAAGAAGGTTCGTTTGTAGTACAGTTTGTGCTAAAGATGAACGGGTACATCGAGCGGCTAGCTACCCTCGGTTTTGTGATGGATCATGAGTTAAGTATTGACTTAATTCTGCATTGTTTGCCCAAGAGTTTCTCGTAATTTGTGATGAACTATCGGATGAACAAATTGGAATCCACCATTCCCGAGCTCCTCAATATGCTGAAGACTGTGGAGCCTTCTGTGAAGCATGAGGAGAAGGTGGTTCTGTTAGTTGATTCCTCAAAGAAAGGTTCTAAGAGGAAGGCAAAAGAACAGAAGAAAGGAAAGAAAAAGGCAAAGAAGGCGGAACCAGCGCAAAAGGGCACTTGCCATCACTGTGGCAAGGAAGGCCACTGGCGAAGAAACTGCAAGATTTATCTTGAGTCCATGAAGAAGAAGAAGGCATCCGATGCCCCATCCTCTTCAGGTATCTTCGTTATTGATTGTCATTCTATTTCCTTAGACACTTGGGTATTGGATACTGGGTGTAGCTCACATATATGTAATGACATACAGGGGCTAAGGAATAGAAGAAGACTTGTCAGAGGGGAGTCAAATTTGCGAGTTGGCAATGGAGCAAAGGTTGCTGCGGTTGCCATCGGAACTTATTTGCTGAAGCTCCCTAGTGGACTAGTCTTGGAACTGGACAATTGCTATTATGTTCCTTCTCTAATAAAGAACATTGTTTCTATTTCCTGCTTAAATAGAAATGGTTTCCATTTAACGTTTAGTAACAATTGTTGTTATATAACTTTGAATGGCGTACTTTATGGAACTGGAACTTTGAGTAATGGCATTTATACGTTGGACGTATCCAGTGACATTTTCAATATCGAAGCGAGCAACACGCGTGCTCGAAAGGATAATCACATAGACTCCTATATGTGGCATTGTCGTCTTGGCCATATAAGCAAGAAACGCATGTCCGAATTACACCGATGTGGAATTGGAATCGTTGAATTGGATTCATACGATACATGCGAATCATGCTTAAAAGGCAAGATGACTAAGTTACCTTTTACTGGAAAAGGTGAACGAGTGGGAGAGTTACTAGGTCTAATACATACCGATGTATGTGGACCTATGTCAACTCAAGCATTAGGAGGCTATAGCTACTTCATTACCTTCACCGATGATCACTCACGGTTTGGGTATGTGTTCTTGATGAAACACAAGTCTGAAGCCTTTGAAAAGTTCAAAGAATTCAGAAATGAAGTAGAGAAACAAAATGACAAAAGTATTAAAATAATTAGATCGGATCGAGGTGGTGAATACTTAAGTCAAGAGTTTCTTGATAATCTAAGAGACAATGGCATATTGTCTCAATGGACTCCGCCCTATACACCACAGCATAATGGTGTATCTGAGAGGCGTAACCGGACCTTGTTGGACATGGTCAGGTCAATGATGAATCATGCGACTCTTCCCAAGTCCTTTGGGGTTATGCACTGCACGTTTACTTGTTAAACAGAATGCCTACCAAGGTAGTCTCTACTACTCCATATGAGATATGGGCTAGTAAGAAACCTCATGTATCTTACTTGAAGATATGGGGTTGTCCTGCTTATGTGAAGCGGACTGTATCAGACAACTGGATGCTAAGTCTGATAAATGTCTATTTATTGGATACCCTAAGGAAACAAGGGGTTACCAATTCTATCATCCTGTGGAACAAAAGGTGTTTGTTTCAAGGCATGCTGTGTTTCTAGAGAAAGAGTTTCTCTTGCAAGAAAACAGTGGGAGTGTCGTTGAGCTTGAGGAGGCTCGAGAGACTCAAATAGACATTGATGAGATACCTGGTGAAGCACAACAGCCGACAACTCATAGTGATGAGCAATCGGCTGGACCTAATGTAACACCACATCTTCGTAGATCTGGTAGAACACGCAATATTCCTGAGAGATATGGATTTCTCGTAAGTGAATCGAACGACGTGTTACTCATTGATGATGAGGAGCCTACCAGTTATGAAGAAGTGCTGACAAGTTCAGAAAGGGATAAGTGGCTTGGTACCATGAAGTCGGAAATGGATTCCATGTACGAAAACCAATTTTGGAACTTGGTTGACCCACCTGAAGGCATAAAGCCTATAGGGTGCAAGTGGGTTTTCAAGAAGAAAACCGACATGGATGGTAATGTGATTACCTATAAGGTTAGATTGGTGGCGAAAGGATATCGTCAAAAACAAGGTGTTGATTATGACGAAACCTATTCGCCTGTAGCTATGCTTAAATCCATTCGGATGCTCCTGGCCATAGCGGCTCATTATGATTATGAGATATGGCAGATGGATGTGAAAACAGCTTTCCTTAATGGAAACCTGCTCGAGGACGTGTATATGATACAGCCTGAGGGTTTCACATCGGTTGATAAAACCAAGGTATGCAAGTTGCGACGATCCATTTATGGATTGAAGCAAGCATCCAGGAGCTGGAATATCCGTTTTGATGAGACGATCAAAAGGTTTGATTTCTCACAAAAAATCCAGACGAACCTTGTGTGTACAAGAAGGTTAGTGGGAGTGCAGTCGTATTCCTAGTATTGTATGTCGATGACATATTACTTATAGGAAACGATGTGTCAATCTTACAGTCAGTTAAGGTTTGGTTATCCAAGACATTCTCCATGAAAGACCTGGGAGAAGCAACCTACATCCTTGGGATTAAGATCTATAGAGATAGATCAAAACGGTTGCTTGGTCTTTCGCAGTCTACATATATAGACCGAGTGCTAAAGAGGTTTAGCATGTCGGAATCCAAGAAAGGTTTCCTACCCATCAGGCATGGGGTACACCTTTCGAAGTCTATGTGTCCGCGCACAGAAGACGAGAGGATCTGCATGAGTAAGATTCCCTATGCATCCGCAATAGGATCTATCATGTATGCTATGTTATGTACGAGGCCCGATGTATCGTACGCTCTGAGTGTCACGAGCAGATACCAATCCGATCCAGGAATGGATCATTGGGCGGCTGTTAAGACAATCCTTAAGTACTTGAGAAGAACTAAGGATATGTTCCTAATATATGGAGAAGGGTACATGGTGATACGTGGGTATACGGATGCCAGATCCAGACAGACAAGGATGATTCCATGTCTTAGTCTGGGTATGTATTCACCTAGAATGGAGGCGCAATAAGTTGGAAAGGTTCCAAGCTTGACACTATAGCGGATTCTGCCACTAAGGCAGAATACGTTGCAGCTTTGGAAGCAGCAAAGGAAGCGGTTTGGATCAAGTAGTTCATCTATGAACTTGATGTGGTCTCATCAATGATCCAAACATGTGCTTCGCCGCTATCATCTTATCAGAGAGATCATAAGTAGCAACGAAATACAAATCGAGAAAATTCCCACTGAAAAGAACTTAGCGGATCCTTTGACTAAAGCATTACCTCAAAGTAAGTTTGAGGGTCATGTTGGTGCTTATGGTATTGGATACCGTAGCGATTGGCATTAGGCCAAGTGGGAGTCTGTTAGTAATATATGAGAGATGTCCTAAGGCAATCGCCTTATGTATGAACCATTTATATGATAAATGAAGATTCACTATTTGAGTATACATGTTTTATGTATTTGATTGGATCTTAAACTCATTTACTGAATGTCCACGATACGATTCACAGCATGAGAGAATTTGTGATTGGATCACAACTAGTGAGTATCTCTACATGTGTAATTGTGATGTATCGTAATTATCCCTAGTCGATGAATTGATGGATTTGGACACCATCAATTCTGTCGAGACTAGCACGAGGTATACTCCTTGGTGTATCCAAGCAGCTGATTCTCACTGGCTGGAGACATAGTGATGTCCGGAGTTAATCGTGGATGCTAGTTATGGTAACTAGTTCATTGGAGTGACCAGCCGTAAGACTTCATATGGTTCTCTGCATATATAGATATGTCAATGAAGTTCTTCTTGTGGCTTAAGTGCGATGTTCCTTTGACTTGCGGTATTCAAGTCATCTTGATCATGGAGACTTATGCTTTGACATCTTAAGCAAACATCTCTAAGGAGATGTGGACCCGGATGATTGGGTATAAGTCAAGTGATCAAGGTGTTTGAATAGCCTATAAAGGATTCACCACTCCTTGCGAGGAGATGTATACCCATGGCCTCTCGTCGGATTGTTACTAAAGTCTTTGGCCAAAGCATTACATGTTTAGAGTAAGGTACTCTTCGATACATGTGGAGTAACTAGAATCCGTAGGGACGAGGAAATGATACTTGGGCTAGGTGTGACGTAGTCGACCTAGTGGGGGCTGACACAATAGACCATGTCACGAACCAAGTGGGTATAAGATGAGTGAAGGGAATGGGGCACGATTCATTCGAGCTCTTGAAGGGTTTGAAATAGTTACGGATCAACCGTTGATCTTTCGGTTAATTGGGGATCATGATGTACTACTAGGTGCCACTCATGATCGTTCTATAATTAATGGTTAATTATAGACGGCCAACATAAACCGAGAACCTATTTGGTCACACGCACAACGAGTGTAATCCAAAGGATTTAAACGAGCTTGAGAATGAGATTCTCGCATCGAGAAACTATGTTTGGTTGGACCAAACATAAAGCGAGCATGAAATTGTTTCAGTCGCAATGGAAGCGTGGATGGGCAGTGTCTTATGAAGACATAATGGATGGACCAAAATGGTTTGGTTCTAATCCAATGGATGAGAATAAACCAAATGGTTTGGTTTATATTAAACGAATGAACCAAAGGTTGGTTCGGTTCGTTTTAACTTAAAATAAACCATCATGGTTTGGTTTATTTTAACTTATCTTAATGGAGCGGGTTAACGGGCTTTATGGATATGATCCATTAACCATTAAGAGAATTAGTTCTCTATAAAATAGGGATTAAACCCTAACCCTAAACCTAATCTATTTTTGGCCGCCCAACACATAGTTGCCGCCCACCTCCTTGGTGAATTCGGCGCCAACAGCCTTGTGCCGCCGCCCAACCACTTGTGCCGCCGTCCAACTTGTTGCCGGCAACCAAGCTTCAGCCGGTGAACCTCCGGCGACCCTCCGGTGATCTCCTATAGGTTTGGCATCAAGGTGAGGCTTTTCTCTCCTTGTTTTGGCCGGCGCCTACTCCTCCACCAAGCTGTCCAGTTTTCTGGACAGTTTCTCCTCCTCTCGTCGGAGCGTCGTTTGGACGACGGTTAGTGCTCCGACAGCGGCTAACTTACCGGGGATTTGATCTCCGGTAATCCTCTGAGGTGGAGGACGAAGGATTTCAAATCAAGCGGTTGACGAACACCTCTCCGGAGAAGCGAGTTTTGAGAACTCGTTTTGGATCCGAATTTGGATTCGGATCGTGATCATCTCTCGATCACGTCGTCTTCAACACGAGGCTAGTAACCCGTACGAAGACGAAGCTCGTGACTTAGCGAAGTCATCCCGAGGAGCTCGGCGTGGATACGGATAGAGACGATTCTTACGAGGATCGTTCCGGTTGATGCCGTTCCCGCTACTCGTCATACGAAAGGTATAACGTAGTTAATTTCCTTTTATTGCAAATTTTAATTTACGGTTATGTCGACACTTGTTGTAATAGCATGCGTGTGTTGTGTGTGTTGTAATAAATAGGAGTATTTATTATTTTTATTGCTTCCGCTGTGCTCATGTTTACGAAACATGATCGAACACACACACGCCGCGGTGCCGGAAACCCAACATGGCTCACATATATATAATGACTTACATGGGCTAAGGAATAGAAGAAGACTCGTCAAGGGAGAGTCAAATTTATGTGTTGGGAATGGAGCAAAGGTTGTTGTACTCGCCATCAGAACGTATTTATTGAAACTCCTTGCAGGACTTATCTTAGAACTGGACAATTGCTTTTATGTTCCTTCGTTGATAAAGAACATCATTTCTATTTCTTGTTTAAATAGAAATGGGTGTCATTTGACTTTTAGTAACAATTGTTGTTACATAATTTTGAATGGAGTTCTTTATGACACTAGAACTTTAAGCGATGGTATTTATACGTTGGACGTATCCAGTGACATTTTCAATATTGAAGCTAGCAACAAGCATGCTCGAAAGGATAATCAATTAGACTCCTATATGTGGCATTGTCGTTTGACCATGAAAGCAAGAAACACATGTCCGAATTACACCGATGTGGAATTCTGGAATCGTTTGAATTGGATTCATACGATAGATGTGAATCATGCTTAAAAGGCAAGATGACTAAGTTACCTTTTACAGGAAAAGGTGAACGAGTGGGAGAGTTGCTAGGTCTAATACATACTGATGTATGTGGACCTATGTCAACTCAAGCTTTAGGAGGCTATAGCTACTTCATTACCTTCACCGATGATCACTCACGGTTTGAGTATGTGTTCTTGATGAAACATAAGTCTGAAGCCTTTGAAAGGTTCAAAGAATTCAGAAATGAAGTAGAGAAACAACATGACAAGAGTATTAAAATACTTCGATCGGATTGAGGTGGTGAATACTTAAGTCAAGAGTTTCTAGATTATCTAAGAGACAATGGTATATTGTCTCAATGGACTCTATCATATACACCACAGCATAATGTTGTATCTGAGAGGCATAATCGGACCTTGTTGGACTGTTAGAATGTATACTGAAAGCCTAGCTCTTTTTGTATGAACATTTTATTTTGAAATAAGAATCACATGATCATTGTTATGCACTTTATATATTTATTATATGTGTGTGCATATTGTCTAATATTTTACATTGTAGATAACATGCTGCTTAGTGTGGCACAGAAGATCATGTTATCAGTCCCTTGTAAAATATAAGTAGAGGCTCACAACCAAGATGGTTTTGGACAAACCATTGGCATGGTTGTAGTGTAGCTTGGTATTGTTTTATCTTGAACATAGAGTTACACTAGTACACTTAGGTGTATTGAGCAGGACCGACATAGAGGTGATTCAATTTAGTGCTGACTACATAATTGAATTGGACCTCGGATATTATGTTGTACATGCTCTTAATCCCGATATAATAACGGGCACATGTACTTAGTATTTATTTCTTTGATTTACCAGTGGGTGAGATTTCGACGGATTAAATCAATATGTCTGGTAAGTTGGGAAATAATATTATTTACATGGTGTGCCGTTGATTATAGGAGGAAACCGTGTCCTATATATTAGGTTGATGATGTCCCCTTGAGGAGCTCATAAGGTTCATCATGTAAACCTAGCTGGTTGACTTAGTCAACATGATGATAAGGTTGAGTGGTACTACTCGAGGAATTAGATGTTAATTAATTGATGGTCAGTAAATCAATTAATTGACGGACATTCGAGCTCTTAAACACGGGAGATTAATGTACAAATAATATATGGAGCCCATATTGAATTATGGGGGTTGGTGAGGTAGTTCAATGATGATCCTCTAGTGGAATGGAACATCATTGATGGATCAAGTTTGTGTGGTTACGATCCATCGGGTGGCCAAGACCCAACTCCTCCTTATGGTCCCTATCGTAGCCTAATATAATCCTTGTGAAGTCTAGATCCAAGAATGTAAAACAAAACCTAGAACCAACGGTTGGATTAAATCCATAGATCCGATGGTTGGGATGAAACCCTAGAACCAACGGTTGGATTAAATCCATAGATCCGATGGTTAGGATGAAACCTTAGAATCGACGTTTTGGATTAAATCCATAGATCCGATGGTTGGGATGAAACCCTAGAACCAACGGTTGGATTAAATCCATAGATCCGATGGTTGGGATGAAACCCTAGAACCAACGGTTGGATTAAATCCATAGATCCGATGGTTAGGATGAAACCCTTGAATCGACGGTTGGGATTAAATCCCTAGATCCGACGGTTGGGATAAAACCCTAGATCCGACGGTTGGGATGAAATCCTTGATCCGACGGTTGGGATGAAATCCTAGATCCTATGGTTGGGATGAAATCCTAGATCCTACGGTTGGGATGAAATCCTAGATCCAACGGTTGGGATAAAACCCTAGATCCGACGGTGGAGATTAAATCCCTAGAACCGACGGTGGAGATTAAATCCCTAGATCCGACGGTGGAGATTAGAGGAGGCTTAAGCCTAAATTCTGGAATTAGGGTTTGGCTCATCCATGTGTTGGGCGGCAACAAATCTTAAAGGAGATAAGGTTGGTTGGGCGGCAAGAAAATAGGAGTTAGTTCCTATATTTTAGGCTAACCAACTTTCTCCTAAATTCTATAAATAAAGGCTTAGGGTTGGGCGGCAACATATGATTTTTGGATTGGAGAATTAGGGTTTGGCTCATCCAAGTGTTGGGCGGCAACAAACCCTAGAGGAGCTAGGGTTTTGGGCGGCTAGGAAAGTGGGCGGCAAGGTGATTGTTCTCCCTAGGTTTTTGGCCGGCGCCCCTCTTCTTCTCCTCCTCTCTTGGCCGGTTCTCTTCTTCCTCCTCCCTTGCTCTGTGGTGGCCGGTGGCTCTCCAACAATTGGTGGCCGGTGCTTCTCCAACATCTAGGTGGCCGGCGGCAACAATACAACTAGTTGGCTGGCGCTCATCCAATCGTTCCTTGGCCGGCGGTTGCATCAAACTCTCTTGTTTGGTGGTCGGTTCTAGAGAGGAAAGGTTTCGTTGGTTCTTCTTTTTGTTCGTAGCGGACAAGGAAGAGAAGAACGTGATCTAGAAGGCTTCTACTCGTGGAGGATCTTCATCCACACGTCGTCCATGAGAAGGATAGGACATACGGTAGAAGATCGTAAGGTATAAAGTTTTATAACTTTAATTTCAGATCTGAGCATGTTCTTATATATGATGATTATGCATATATGTGTATGAATATATATTGTATGATCATGGACCCCGAAGACAAACACAAAAACCGGCGATCCGTCCGTCGTCTCTTCCGCGGCTAACCAACTAGAAGAGTTGTGTTGCTTGAACAACTAGTTTGTTCAAGCGATCACTCAAGTTGTTAGCACGACGACGAATAGGTTGTGCCAAGGAAGCTCATCCCATCCGGATTAAGTCTTTCATTAGTGAAAATTTTAATCCAGGGACATGGGAGCCAATGAGCCTCCGAAAGCGACTTCCATCAAATTGGTATCAGAGCAACGGTTTCCGGTTTTGTGTGTTTAGGATTCGGTTATATTTTTATGCATTTTTCATATATAATATGTGTCGGATAATAGTAGGATATGCGTAGTTTAACTCTTTGGTTGCAGGCATAAGATCCGACTATTATGGCCATGTGTGTGTATGTGAATGGATGTGTGTAAAAATTTATTATTTGAATCCTCGGGGTTGACGAGGCTAGATTAGTATTTAATTTTTGTAATTAAATACGACATTGTTTAGCCGATCATTTTAGTTTACTTTCGATCTAGATTATTTGTACACTCCTTCATGGAGTATAGGATCGATGGATGTAAATAAAATGATTTATCTCGGCTCGGAACTCTTTGGTGACTTGCGCACGGGAAAAGATGGAGCGGACGAGGTGGACACGACGGGATGCATATTGGAGGACAATGCCATAATAGTTGGAAAAAATTCTGTTTTTTCCATATTTATTGCTTATTTGTTTTATATGCATGTTGTGTGTGTTTTAAAATTCCTCATTTGCAATTTACTAAGTGGGAGAGGGACATTTTAAATAATTCCCGCGGCCTCCATTACAATTTGACGTGTGATGCAACAAACTTGCGCGTTGGCTCTGAGTGCCTTCCTCCCCATCGGATGGGTTTGTTTGAGGATCACTAGGTCAAATAATGGTTGTAGGAAATTATCTAGGAGCGTGTGTACTTCCCCATCGGTAAGGCACATAATCCGAAATAATTCCCTTAGTACCGTGTAATGGTGCACACTTAGATGCAAATAAAAAGTATCCTCCCCATCGGAGTCACTGCTTTTATTTGTAGGGCCAAAGAGGAACCAACTATTAATTTTATTTGTCAAAAAGTAAGGTTGACAAGATAATAAAATTAATCGGTAAAACCTCCTCTTACAAATGTAGAATTCGCATACGTCCACACAGCGTGGCATGCGATATTCTCGGTGATTTGAGGTGTTGGTTGATTTCGGGATTTTATTGTTTTGAGGAATCAATAATATTTGAAATCTAATATTTTGATCATTGTGATTCTTAGGATTTTCAAATGGCTTTCAATCCACTTACTTTGGTACTAAAGGAAACAAACTTACTGTCCCCAAACAATAATGATTGGAAAAGAAATATGGATAGTGTCTTAACTGTCGATGAGTGTCCTCCTAGGCCTGCAGATGATTCAGGGGAAAAGGAACTTTTCGGATACCAGAATCGAGCTGCAAGGCAAGAAGCCATGGTTGCTCAAAAGGTTTCTACTTCTAAGCCGAAAGGCAAGAAGAAGAAGAAACAAGGTAGAGCAAAGGTGGTGGGAGGATATCAGGGAGTGAAGAAGCCGAAAGGCAAGTACTTCACTTGTAGACAGACTGGACATGGGAAGAAAGACTTCCCCTTCCTAAAGCAGAACAAAGGTATATCTTCTGCCTTAGTCGTTGAAACATGTTTAGTGGTGTTATCTACCGGTACCTGGTGTGTAGATACGAGCCAGCTGATCATGTCCGCAATTCTTCAGGGGTTCCAGGAAACCCGACGACTAGCTGAGGGAGAGATTACCGTCTACATGGGAAATGCTACTAAGGTAGCGGCTATTGCAGTGGGAGACGTTTATTTATCGTTTGATAGAAATAAAGTTTTGGTTTTGAGAAATTGTCTTTATGTACCTACATTTAGAAAGAATTTGATTTCGGTTTCTAAATTGTTTAAGGATGGATATTCTGTTTCTTTTAATGACAGAGTTGTTATAAAAAGAAATAGAGAGATTATCTGTTCAGGTACATTGGTTGGCAATTTGTATACTCTTGAACCAAAAGCTCCCACGATGCATATAGAAGTGAATAACTCATCTTCTAAGTCTAATAAGAGAAAAGAACCTTCGCAAATGAACCAAACATATCTTTGGCATCTAAGGCTTGGTCATATTAACCTAAGCAGAATTCAAAGGTTGATAGCTGATGGATCTTTGGGTTCATTAGTGGTGGAGGATCTCTCAACCTGCGAATCTTGCTTGGAAGGTAAAATGACCAAGAGGCCTTTCAAGGCCAAGGGGTATAGAGCCAAAGATGTGTTAGAATTGGTTCATTCTGATTTGTGCGGTCCTATGTCTATCCAGGCAAGAGGTGGTTTTGAATATTTCGTCTCTTTTATAGACGATTATTCAAGATATGGATACATTTACTTGATGCGCCGCAAGTCTGAATGCTTTGACAGGTTCAAAGAATTCAAGGCTGATGTGGAGAACCGTCAAGGTAAAAGTATCAAGACACTACGATCTGATCGTGGTGGCGAGTACCTCTTGGGAGAGTTTAGGAGTTACTTATCAGAGGCTGGGATTCAATCCCAATTGTCTGCACCTGGCACACCCCAGCAGAATGGTGTAGCAGAGCGAAGGAATAGGACTCTTATGGAGATGGTGAGATCGATGATGAGTTATTCTGAGTTACCTATTTCGTTCTGGGGGTATGCACTGGATACGGCAATGTACACTCTGAACTTGGTTCCATCTAAATCAGTACCTTCTACCCCTGTAGAATTGTGGACTGGGCGAAAGCCTAGTCTGAGACATATTCGGATATGGGGGAGTCCAGCACATGTGCTGAAGGGAGATGCTGGTAAGTTGGAATCTCGTACAGAAGTGCGCTTGTTTGTTGGCTACCCTAAGGGAACGAAGGGTGGTTTATTCTATAGTCCTAGAGATCAGAAGGTGATCGTGAGTACGAATGCCAGATTTCTAGAGGAGGACTATGTGATGAACCACAAGCCCACGAGTAGGATTGTTCTTGAGGAGTTGACAGGGGAAGTCCCAACTTCAGTACCACCGGTACAAGTGGACACACCACAAGTCACTGCACCGCGTGTCACAGAGCATACGCAGGAGGCACCTCGTCGTAGTGGGAGGGTTGTTAGACAACCCGACAAATTCATGTTTTTGGGAGAGTCTTCGGACTTAGTCCCTGGAGAACATGAACCTGATCCCTGGACATATGATGAGGCACTCCAAGATAGAGATGCGGCATCTTGGCAAAGTGCGATGAATTCAGAGATAGAATCTATGGATTCTAATCAGGTCTGGGAGCTAGTAGAACCACCCAATGGTGTAAAAACCATTGGATGCAAGTGGATCTACAAGAGAAAGAGAGGAGTAGACGGGAAGGTTGAGACCTTCAAAGCTAGGTTTGTTGCGAAAGGGTATACTCAGAAAGAGGGCATCGATTATGAGGAGACTTTTTCGCCGGTAGCTATGCTTAAGTCTATCCGGATTCTCTTATCTATAGCTGCTCATATGGATTATGAGATATGGCAGATGGATGTCAAGACAGCTTTCCTTAACGGAAGTCTTGAGGAGAACATCTATATGCGACAACCAGAGGGATTCATTGCTAAAGGCAAAGAGCATCTTGTATGTAAGCTTAATCGGTCCATTTATGGATTGAAGCAAGCTTCTAGATCTTGGAACATCCGCTTTGATGAAGTAATCCAGTCATATGGATTTATTCAAAGTCCGGATGAACCTTGTGTATACAAGAGATGTGACGGAAATGTAGTGGTGTTTCTTGTACTATACGTAGATGACATTTTGTTAGTTGGCAACAATATCAAAGTGTTATCAGACGTAAGGGTATGGTTGTCCAAACAGTTTGATATGAAGGACTTGGGAGAAGTGGGACACATCCTTGGGATCAAAGTTATAAGGGATCGCAAGAAAAGGATGTTGTGCTTGTCTCAAGCTTCATACATTGACACTATCCTTGCTCGTTTTAGCATGCAGAACTCCAAGAAAGGTTTTCTACCTTTTAGGCATGGAGTTCCTTTATCTAAAGAGATGTGTCCCAAAACATCAAAGGAGATAGAGGACATGAAGGCGGTTCCTTATGCTTCGGCAGTAGGAAGCCTTATGTATGCTATGCTATGTACGAGACCGGATATCTGCTTTGCCGTGAGCATGGTTAGCAGATATCAGAGTAATCCTGGACAGGGATATTGGACTGCGGTAAAGCATATATTGAAGTACCTGAGAAGGACTAGGGATTATATGCTGGTTTACCGGGCAGATCAATTAGTCCCTGTGGGTTACACGGATTCGGATTTCCAATCAGATAGGGACAAGAGTAAGTCTACCTCGGGGTTTGTGTTTACTTTTGGAGGTGGAGCCATAGTATGGAGGAGTGTCAAGCAGAAATGCATGGCGGACTCTACCATGGAAGCTGAGTATGTGGCAGCCTCTGAGGCAGCCAAGGAAGCTGTATGGCTCAGAAACTTCTTGATGGACTTGGATGTGATTCCTGGTTTGCCCAGAACTATCACAATTTAGCTTGTAAACTCGAAGGAACCACGAGCCCATAAGGCGAGTAAACACATAGAGCGCAAGTACCACCTTATACGAGAGATCGTAAAGCGAGGAGAAGTTGTTGTCACCAAGATTGCATCAGAGGATAACCTGGCGGATCCATTCACTAAGGCCCTTCCAGCGAAAGCATTTGATAGGCATGTGGAGGACATGGGGATCAGATGTATGGCGTGATGTGACTTAGTCTTTTAGTATAAGTGGGAGATTGTTAGAATGTATACTGAAAGCCTAGCTCTTTTTGTATGAACATTTTATTTTGAAATAAGAATCACATGATCATTGTTATGCACTTTATATATTTATTATATGTGTGTGCATATTGTCTAATATTTTACATTATAGATAACATGGTGCTTGGTGTGGCACAGAAGATCATGTTATCAGTCCCTTGTAAAATATAAGTAGAGGCTCACAACCAAGATGGTTTTGGACAAACCATTGGCATGGTTGTAGTGTAGCTTGGTATTGTTTTATCTTGAACATAGAGTTACACTAGTACACTTAGGTGTATTGAGCAGGACCGACATAGAGGTGATTCAATTTAGTGCTGACTACATAATTGAATTGGACCTCGGATATTATGTTGTACATGCTCTTAATCCCGATATAATAACGGGCACATGTACTTAGTATTTATTTCTTTGATTTACCAGTGGGTGAGATTTAGATGGATTAAATCAATATTCCCGGTAAGTTGGGAAATAATATTATTTACATGGTGTGCCGTTGATTATAGGAGGAAACCGTGTCCTATATATTAGGTTGATGATGTCCCCTTGAGGAGCTCATAAGGTTCATCATGTAAACCCAGCTGGTTGACTTAGTCAACATGATGATAAGGTTGAGTGGTACTACTCGAGGAGTTAGATGTTAATTAATTGATGGTTGGTAAATCAATTAATTGACGGACATTCGATATCTTAAACACGGGGAGATTAATGTACAAATAATATATGGAGCCCATATTGATTTATGGGGGTTGGTGAGGTAGTTCAATGATGATCCTCTAGTGGAATGGAACATCATTGATGAATCAAGTTTGTGTGGTTCCGATCCATCGGGTGGCCAAGACCCAACTCCTCCTTATGGTCCCTATCGTAGCCTAATATAATCCATGTGAAGTCTAGATCCAAGAATGTAAAACAAAACCTAGAACCAACGGTTGGATTAAATCCATAGATCCGATGGTTGGGATGAAACCCTAGAACCAACGGTTGGATTAAATCCATAGATCCGATGGTTAGGATGAAACCTTAGAATCGACGGTTTGGATTAAATCCATAGATCCGATGGTTGGGATGAAACCCTAGAACCAACGGTTGGATTAAATCCATAGATCCGATGGTTGGGATGAAACCCTAGAACCAACGGTTGGATTAAATCCATAGATCCGATGGTTAGGATGAAACCCTTGAATCGACGGTTGGGATTAAATCCATAGATCCGACGGTTGGTATAAAACCCTAGATCCGACGGTTGGGATGAAATCCTTGATCCGACGGTTGGGATGAAATCCTAGATCCTATGGTTGGGATGAAATCCTAGATCCTACAGTTGGGATGAAATCCTAGATCCGACGGTTTGGATAAAACCCTAGATCCGACGGTGGAGATTAAATCCCTAGAACCGACGGTGGAGATTAAATCCCTAGATCCGACGGTGGAGATTAGAGGAGGCTTAAGCCTAAATTCTAGAATTAGGGTTTGGCTCATCCATGTGTTGGGCTGCAACAAATCTTAAAGGAGATAAGGTTGGTTGGGCGGCAAGAAAATAGGAGTTAGTTCCTATATTTTAGGCTAACCAACTTTCTCCTAAATTCTATAAATAAAGGCTTAGGGTTGGGCGGCAACATATGATTTTTGGATTGGAGAATTAGGGTTTGGCTCATCCAAGTGTTGGGCGGCAACAAACCCTAGAGGAGCTAGGGTTTTGGGCGGCTAGGAAAGTGGGCGGCAAGGTGATTGTTCTCCCTAGGTTTTTGGCCGGCGCCCCTCTTCTTCTCATCCTCTCTTGGCCGGTTCCCTTCTTCCTCCTCCCTTGCTCCGTGGTGGCCGGCGGCTCTCCAACAATTGGTGGCCGGTGCTTCTCCAACATCTAGGTGGCCGGCGGCAACAATACAACTAGTTGGTCGGCGCTCATCCAATCGTTCCTTGGCCGGCGGTTGCATCAAACTCTCTTGTTTGGTGGTCGGTTCTAGAGAGGAAAGGTTTCGTTGGTTCTTCTTTTTGTTCGTAGCGGACAAGGAAGAGAAAAACGTGATCTAGAAGGCTTCTACTCGTGGAGGATCTTCGTCCACACGTCGTCCATGAGAAGGATAGGATATACGGTAGAAGATCGTAAGGTATAAAGTTTTATAACTTTAATTTCAGATCTGAGCATGTTCTTATATATGATGATTATGCATATATGTGTATGAATATATATTGTATGATCATGGACCCCGAAGTCAAACACAAAAATCGGCAATCCATCCGTCGTCTCTTCCGCGGCTAACCAACTAGAAGAGTTGTGTTGCTTGAACAACTAGTTTGTTCAAGCGATCACTCAAGTTGTTAGCACGACGACGAATAGGTTGTGCCAAGGAAGCTCATCCCATCCGGATTAAGTCTTTCATTAGTGAAAATTTTAATCCGGGGACATGGGAGCCAATGAGCCTCCGAAAGCGACTTCCATCATGGACATGGTTAGGTCAATGATAAATCATACGAATCTTCCCAAGTCCTTTTGGGGCTATGCACTTCAGACAGTTGTTTACTTGTTAAACAGAATGCCAACTAAGGTAGTCTCTACTACTCCATATGAGATATGGAATAGTAAGAAACCTCATGTATCTTACTTGAAGATATGGAGTTGTCCTGCTTATGTGAAGCGAACTGTATCAGACAAATTGGATGCTAAGTCTGATAAATGTCTATTTATTAGATACCCTAAGGAAACAAGGAGTTACCAATTCTATCATCCTGTGGAACAAAAGGTGTTTGTTTTAAGGCATGTTGTGTTTCTAGAGAAAGAGTTTCTCTTGCAAGAAAATAGTGGGAGTGTCATCGAGCTTGAGGAGGCTCGAGAGACTCAAATAGACAATATTGAGATACCTGGTGAAGCACAATAGTCGATAACTCATAGTGATGAGCAATCGACTGGACCTATTGAAACACATCTTCGTAGATCTGGTAGAACACGCAACATTCCTGAGAGATATGGATTTTTCGTAAGTGAATCGAATGACGTGTTACTCATTGATGATGAGGAGCCTACCAGTTATGAAGAAGTTCTGACAAGTTCAGAAAGGGATAAGTGGCTTAAAGCCATGAAGTCGGAAATGGATTCCATGTATGAAAACCAAGTTTGGAACTTGGTCGACCCACCTGAAGGCATAAAGCCTATAGGGTGCAAGTGGGTTTTCAAGAAGAAAACCGACATGGATGGTAATGTGATTACCTATAAGGCTAGATTGGTGGTGAAAGGATATCGTCAAAAGCAAGGTGTTGATTATGACAAAACCTATTCGCCTGTTGCTATGCTTAAATCCATTCAGATGCTCCTGGCCATAACGGCTCATTATGATTATGAGATATGGCAGATAGACGTGAAAACAACTTTCCTTAATGGAAACCGTCTCGAGGATGTGTATATGATATAGCCTGAGGGTTTAACATCGGTTGATAAAACCAAGGTATGCAAATTGTGACGATCCATATATGGATTGAAGCAAGCATCCAGGAGCTGGAATATCTGTTTTGATGAGACAATCAAAAGGTTTGATTTCTCGCAAAATCAAGACGAACCTTGTGTGTACAAGAAGGTTAGTGGGAGTGCAGTCGTGTTCGTAGTATTGTAAGTCGATGACATATTACTTATAGGAAATGATGTTTCAGTCTTATAGTCAGTTAAGATTTGGTTGTCCAAGACATTCTCCATGAAAGACCTGGGAGAAGCAACCTACATCCTCGGGATTGAGATAGATCAAAACGGTTGCTTGGTCTTTCGCAGTCTACATACATAGACCGAGTGCTAAAGAGGTTTAGTATGTCAAAATCCAAGAAAGATTTCCTATGTCACGCCCGCCCTTTCCAGGGGTCCGGAGGGCGGCGCATGACGCGATCGTACATACATACATTACAGTGGAAGACTACATATATCATACTTCTTACAGCGGAAGACTTTAGAATTATTTTTTTTTTTTAAACATAAACATGCATCGTCATTTCATAGATACTACATAGAACATGCATCATTATTTCATAGATACATCTTCTTAAACATAGGGCATGCATCATCAGTTCATAAGTACTTAGTTCAAATTCATAAACTAAATCATCTTAGGGAAAACATGCATAAAAAACATAACAGATCTCCTCCACCATGCCACTACCACATATACTTTGCCCCTCCTGCTGCTCCCTTTAGTTTAGCCACCCTTTACCCTTATCTGCAGTACAAGGGAACATAAACTATAAGCACATAGGCTTAGTAAGATCATGTCCAACTCACAAAAACCATACGAAAGCATAACATGTAAACATACAAAGACATAAATAGGCATAACTTGAATACAACATCGTAGAACATAAGCAGGCATAACATAAACATAATATCATAGACATAAGCAAGCATAACATGAATATAACATCATAGACATAAGCAGGTATAACATAAACATAACATCATAGACATAAGCAAGCATAACATAAACATAACATCATAGACATAAGCAAGAATAACATGAATATAACATCATAGACATAAGCAGGCATAACATAAAGGTATATGCAGGATGCTCTTCGAAACATATATTATAGATATTTGAACATAAATCTCAACATATTGGGCCCGACTTTGTACCACATCATTATCATCATAGCGTGCATCCCTAAATAGACCCAAGGTAGCTAATCTCGAACCTACTAGGTTACTCGGCCCGTACTATGTCCGTCGACCTAAGGGCCATCAACATAACCTAGAATCCCATCCTAGGCCCATACTTATGACCGTCGGTCTAGGCTATCTGGGAGCCCATCCCGTATTAGGTTCGTACTATAACCGTCGACCTAGGGGCAATCATAACATAGAAGCCCATCCTAGGCCCGTCCTAAGTCTGTCGGCCTAGGGAATCTTAGGAGCCCATCCCTTTGGACCGTGTTAGGGTCCTGGTACAAGCCATGCAGAAAGTAAAATACATACATGCTTCTTATCATAACATATCATATTTCATTTCATAAACATATCATGTTCCTTATCATGACGTATCATATTTTTCTTCTTCATATCATAACATATTTCTTCTTCATAACATATCATATGGCTTTCATAACATATTTCTTCTTCATAACATATCATATGGCTTTCATAACATATTTCTTCTTCATAACATATCATATGGCTTTCATAACATATTTCTTCTTCATATCATATCATGTTTCTTTTCATGCACATCATGTTCCTTCCGTATAACACATCATACATTCATATAATCCCAAGGTAATGAGCATAACATGATCACAACATCACACACATATAAGCATGGCATAAGGCATAAACATCATTAACAAGTATACATGGAATGACCTAAATTTCATGGAGTTCTATCAAAGTTTTAAACAACAAACAACTTATATTTGGTCTAACTAATCACATGTTAATTCTTTAACATATAAAGCATGGCATGGGAGGGCACTTAGGGTTTTAAATAAACCTTGGCCGAGAGTTCCAAGACAACCTAAGATCCATTTCTTAAATCAATCTTAGCTTTCACATGTTACCTATATCTACATTCAAAACATAACATGGTAATTTATAGATCATAGCATGTTAGGCTTAAATGGGTATTGGCCGAATGGGTTTAAAGAACATAAGGCTCAACCACTTAACTCTAGGTTAGCCAACAACATGTTACCTTCATCTAACATCAAAAGTCATCATGAACTCAATCAAAACATGGCATAGAAACATATTAGGGGTCTTGGCCGAATTGTTCAAAGGGCTTAAAGGTTCATCCACTTAAATCTAGGTTAACCAAACAACATGTTATCTTCATTTACCATCAAAACATAACATGAACTTATCTATATCATGGCATAGAACATGTTATCTTCTTTTAACATCAAACATGACATGAAATCATTTAAAACCTAGCATAGAGCATGTTATCTTCATCTAACACCAAAAGTCATCATGAACTCATCCAAAACATAGCATAGAAAGACACCTTAGGGGTCTAGATGGACTTGGTTGAATGGTTCAAGCGGCCTAAAGGTTCATCAACTTAAACCTAGGTTAAACAACACCATGTTATCTTAATTTACCATCAAAAACATAGCATGAACTTATCTATAACATAGCATAGAACATGTTTTCTTCTTCTAACATCAACCGTGGCATGAACTCATTTAAAACCTACATAGAACATGTTATCTTCATCTAGCATCAAAACATAGCATAAGCTCATCTAAAACATGGCATAGAAAATCACCTTAGGGGTCTAGATGGTCTTGGCCAAGAGTTTTAGGGGAGGTTGAGGATTAACCACTTAACCAAACTCATCTAGACATCTATCATCTTCATATTAACACAAGTTTTAGCATGGATTTTCATGGAGAGCACAAATATTGGTCTTGGCCGAAATTTCCTTGGGGTTTTTAAGGTTAAACAATTAACCTAATCCATCTAGCATCCTATCTTCATCATGTTCATACAAGATATGGCATTGATCTTCATGGAAAACTCAAACAAAGGTCTTGGCCGAATGGTTTAAAAGGGATTGACACATATACATCAATCGAAAACTACTTGTACGCAGGTGAGGGGGATACTTACATCCTTCGCTTTGCTATTGGTTGGAAGATACCCTAAGGGATGCCAAACCTAGCCTTCTTCTTGCTTGGATAGCTCTTGGAAAAAGGAAAGGGAGAGCGGTAGGTTTCGGTTGGGAAGAAGAAGAGAAAGAGAGGAGAAGTGGCTTTTCTCTTGTCTCCTCATTCCCTATTTATTCTCTTGAAGTGTCCCTTAGTCTCACTTACCCCTAACTATAATTTCCCATATTCCTCTAATAGCACAACCCTGCTGGGCTTCTGGTTATTGGATGCATCTTTAGGGCTTAGGTCTCTACTAAAGGTTTGGGGTTCAATTCCTAGGCCATGCATCCTTTTTGACTCTATTTCTTTTATTTTTGAAAGAGCCCACATAAAGCCCATTATAATCATGCCAAAAATTCTTGTAAAATTGCTAGGAATTTGATAGCCTGTGGTGTCGTCAATGAAGTCTGTCTGGAGTCTCATCCCCTTCTTTTCACCACCCTCGTACCAGCATATAGGAGATCTACATTTCCTCCTGTATAGAGCCTCGTAGGGTGCCATTCCAATAGTAGCTTGGTAGCTATTGTTGTAAGCGAATTATGCCAAGCATAAGTATCGGCACCAGCTACCTTTGAAATCCAGGGCGCAAGCTCGTAACATATCCTCCAGTACTTGATTTACTCTTTCGGTCTGTCCGTCCGCCTGAGGATGGAAGGCGGTACTGAACAATAGCTTTATGCCAAGTGCCTTCTGAACACACTCCTAGAAATGGGAAATAAAATGACCATCTCTGTCAGAAATGATGGTCTTAGGAATCCCATGTAATCTGATAATTTCCTTAGCGTATAATTGAGCTAGTTGCTCAGTCAAATAGGTCATCTTGATTGCTAAGAAGTGGGCAGACTTCGTCAATCGGTCCACAATTACCCATATAACATCATATCCGTTTGTCGCCTTGGGCAATCCTGAGATGAAATCCATAGAGATATCTTCCCATTTCCATTCTGGAATTTGGATCGACTGCAGTGTTCCTCCAGGTCTCTGGTGTTCTCGCTTAACCCTCCGGGCAAAGTTAGGCAGGTATCGATCGACATCCGAGCCACATCTCTTTTCATTCCGAACCACCAGAATTTTCTTTTCAGGTCTTGGTACATCTTGGTGGTTCCAGGATGCATCGCATAAGGAGTTCCGTGAGCTTCCTCAAATATCTTCCTCCGTAATTCTGGATCATTGGGAATACACAAGCGATCCCTGAGGTAGAGTATTCCATTATCAGAGATACAAAACCCATCATCCTTTCCTTCTAGGACCTCTTGCTTGATCCTCTAAATGCTCGGGTCACAGGTTTGCTTTTCCAATATATCATCGAATAGCGTCGGTGCTATCGTCATGGTCGAGAGATGTCCGAAAATGATTTCAACCCCGTAATGCATAATCTCCTTCTCTAAGGGTTGAGATAACATTGATAGGGACATCAAGGTGGCGCAGGACTTCCTGCTGAGTGCATTAGCCACCTTGTTCGCTTTTCCTGGATGGTAGAAGATCTCGCAGTCATACTCCTTGACGAGCTCGAGCCATCTACGTTGTCTCATGTTTAGGTCCTTCTGTGTGAAGAAATATTTCAGGCTCTGGTGGTCTGTATAAATCCTACACTGAGCTCCATATAGATAATGCCTCCATGTTTTGAGAGCAAAGACCACAGCTGCTAGCTCTAGATCGTGAGTGAGATAATTCCTTTCATGCTCTTTGAGTTGCCTAGAGGCGTAGGCAATGACCTTGCCATTCTGCATGAGTACAACTCCAAGTCCCAACTTGGAAGCGTCGCTGTACATGTCGAAGCCATCATTACTGTCCGAAAGAACAAGGATTGGAGCACTGGTCAGTCTCTTTTTTAATTCTGTGAAACTCTTCTCTCAAGCATCCGTCCAGTCATACTTCTTGTTCTTTCTAGTGAGGACTATCATAGGGGCTGCAATTCTAGAGAAGTTCTCTATAAACTTCCTGTAGTAGTTTGCTAGCCCAAGAAAGCTTCTGATCTCGCTAGTATTCTTTGGTCGGTTCCAATTACTCATAGCTTCAATCTTTTTTGGGTCTACCATCACTCCGTGCTTGGATATAACGTGACCCAAAAATGATACTTGATCGAGCCAGAATTCGCATTTGGAGAACTTTGCATACAGCTGCTTTTCCCGAAGAATCTGTAATACCATATTCAGGTGTTCTGCATGCTCTTCTGGGGTTCTCAAATATATCAGTATATCATCGATGAAAACGATTACAAATTTGTCGAGGAATGCTGAGAATACCCGATTCATCAGATCCATGAACATAGCAGGTGCATTCGTCACTCGGAAGGGCATAACTATGAACTCGTAATGTCCGTATCTTGTTCGAAAAGCCGTCTTTGGTATATCATCTGGTTTCACTTTCACTTGATGATAGCCAGACCTCAGGTCAATCTTAGAGAAGACGGTGGCACCCTTTAGCTGGTCGAACAGGTCATTAATCCGCGGTAAAGGGTACCAGTTCTTGATCGTCACATTATTTAGCGCTCGGTAGTCTATGCACATTCGCATAGACCCATCTTTCTTCTTCACCAACAACACTGGAGTTCAATAACCACATGCATAAGAGTAGGTGGGGGTACTGTCTCATCGACTCTATTACTACGTCTTCCATATATTACTGTCTCATCGACCCTATTACTACGTCTTCCATATATTATTATCTCCTCGACCCAATTACTAAGTCTCCCGGCCATGTTTATCTTCATATATTAGAGTAAGGCTAGTATAAGATTATCGTTCATTTATCTATGCATAATTAAACTAAAAGCTAGCATAAGGTTATCATACATATTTTCATGCATATTTAAGCTAGAAGCATTTCTTATCGTACATGAACAAAAATAGAGTAGGCATAGAATTTCTTACTTGGAGCGGCAGGATTTGGAGCTTGATGTGTGTGTAGTGGAAAGACAGATCTGCTATGATATCAACCTGTCACGCCCGCCCATTCCAGGGGTCCAGAGGGCGGCGCATGACGCGATCGTACATACATACCTTACAGCTGAAGACTACATATATCGTACTTCTTACAGCGAAAGACTTTAGACTTATTTTTTTTTTCTTTTAAACATAAACATGCATCATCATTTCATTGATACTACATAGAACATGCATCATTATTTCATAGATACTTCTTCTTAAACATAGGGCATGCATCATCAGTTCATAAGTACTTAGTTCAAATTCATAAACTAAATCATCTTAGGGAAAACATGCATAAAGAACATAACAGATCTCCTCCACCGTGTCACTACCACACACACTTTGCCCCTGCTGCTGCTCCCATTAGTCTAGCCACCCTTTACCCTTATATGCAGTACAAGGGAACATAAACTATAAGCACATAGGCTTAGTAAGATCCTATCCTACTGACAAAAACCATACGTAAGCATAACATGTAAACATACAAAGACATAAACAGGCATAACTTGAATACAACATCGTAGAACATAAGCAGGCATAACATAAACATAATATCATAGACATAAGCAAGCACAACATGAATATAACATTATAGACATAAGCAGGTATAACATAAACATAACATCATAGACATAAGCAAGCATAACATAAACATAACATCATAGACATAAGCAAGAATAACATGAATATAACATCATAGACATAATTAGGCATAACATAAAGGTATATGCAGGATGCTCTTCGAAACATATATTATAGGTATTTGAACATAAATCTCAACATATTGGGCCCAGCTTTGTACCACATCATCATCATCATAGAGCGCATCCCTAAATAGACCCGAGGTAGCTAATCTCGAACCTACTAGATTACTAGGCCGGTACTATGTCTGTCGACCTAGGGGCCATCATCATAACCTAGAATCCCATCCTAGGGTCGTACTTATTACCGTCGGCCTAGGGCATCTGGGAGCTCATCCCGTACTAGGTCCGTACTATGACCATCAACCTAGGGGCAATCATAACATAGAAGCCCATCCTAGGCCCGTACTAAGTCCGTCGGCCTAGGGCATCTTAGGAGCCCATCCCTTTGGACCTTGTTAGGGTCCTGGTACAAGCCATACAGAAAGTAAAATACATACATGCTTCTTATCATAACATATCATATTTCATTTCATAAACATATCATGTTCCTTATCATGGCATATCATATTTTTCTTCTTCATATCATAACATATTTCTTCTTCATAACATATCATATGGCTTTCATAACATATTTCTTCTTCATAACATATTTCTTCTTCATAACATATCATATGGCTTTCATAACATATTTCTTCTTCATATCATATCATGTTTCTTTTCATGCACATCATGTTCCTTCCTTATAACACATCATACATTCATATAATCCCAAGGTAATGAGCATAACATGATCACAACATCACACACATATAAGCATGGCATAAGGCATAAACATCATGAACAAGTATACATGGAATGACCTAAACTTCATGGAGTTCTATCAAAGTTTTAAACACCAAACAACTTATATATGGTCTAACTAACCACAAGTTAATTCTTTAACATATAAAGCATGGCATGGGAGGGCACTTAGGGTTTTAAATAAACCTTGGCCGAGAGTTCCAAGACAACCTAAGATCCATTTCTTAAATCTAGCTTTGCTTTCACATGTTACCTATATCTACATTCAAAACATAACATGGTAATTTATAGATCATAGCATGTTAGGCTTAAATGGGTCTTGGCCGAATGGGTTTAAAGAACATAAGGCTCGACCACTTAACTCTAGCTTAACCAACAACATGTTACCTTCATCTAACATCAAAAGTCATCATGAACTCAATCAAAACATGGCATAGAAACATATTAGGGGTCTTGGCCGAATGGTTCAAAGGGCTTAAAGGTTCATCCACTTAAATCTAGGTTAACCAAACAACATGTTATCTTCATTTACCATCAAAACATAGCATAGAAAGATACCTTAGGGGTCTAGATGGACTTGGCCGAATGGTTCAAGGGGCCTAAAGGTTCATCCACTTAATCCTTGGTTAAACAACACCATGTTATCTTCGTTTACCATCAAAAACATAGCATGAACTTATCTATAACATAGCATAGAACATGTTATCTTCTTCTAACATCAACCATGACATGAACTCATTTAAAACCTAGCATAGAACATGTTATCTTCATCTAGCATCAAAACATAGCATAAGCTCATCTAAAACATGGCATAGAAAATCACCTAAGGGGTCTAGATGGTCTTGGACGAGAGTTTTAGGCGAGGTTGAGGATCAACCACTTAACCAAACTCATCTAGACATCTATCATCTTCATATTAACACAAGTTTTAGCATGGATTTTAATGGAGAGCACAAATATTTGTCTTGGCTGAAATTTCCTTGGGGTTTTTAAGGTTAAACACTTAACCTAATCCATCTAGCATCCTATCTTCATCATGTTCATACAAGATATGGCACGGATCTTCATGGAAAACTCAAACAAAGGTCTTGGCCGAATGGCTTAAAAGGGATTGACACAAATACATCAATCGAAAACTACTTGTACGCAGGTGAGGGGAATACTTACATCCTTCGCTTTGCTATTTGTTGGAAGATACCCTAAGGGATGCCAAACCTAGCCTTCTTCTTGCTTGGATAGATCTTGGAAAATGGAAAGGGAGAGGGGTAGGTTTCAGTGAGGAAGAAGAAGAGAAAGAGTGGAGAAGTGGAGAAGTGGCTTTTCTCTTGTCTCTTCATTCCCTATTTTTTCTCTTGAAGTGTCCCTTAGTCTCCCTTACCCCTAACTATACTTTTCCATATTCCTCTAATAGCACAACCCTGCTGGGCTTCTGGTTATTGGATGCATCTTTAGGGCTTAGGTATCTACTAAAGGTTTGGGGTTCAATTCCTAGGACATGCATCCTTTTTGGCTCTATTTCTTTTATTTTTGAAAGAGCCCACATAAATCCCATTATAATCATGCCAAAAATTCTTGTAAAATTGCTAGGAATTTTACGGGCGTTACATCCTACCCATCAGGCATGGGATACACCTTTCGAAGCCTATGTGTCCGCGCACAAAAGATGAGAGGATTTGCATGAGTATGATTTCCTATGCATCCACAATAGGATCTATCATGTATTCTATTTTATGTACGAGGCTCGATTTATCGTATGCTCTGAGTGTCATGAGTAGATACCAGTCTGATACAGGAATGAATCATTGGGCGGCTGTTAAGACAATCCTTATGTACTTGTGAAGAACTAAGGATGTGTTCCTAATATATGGAGAAGGGAACATGGTGATACGCGGGTATACGGATGTCAGCTTCTAGACAGACAAGGATGATTCCAGGTCTCAGTCTGGATATGTATTCACCTTGAATGGGGGCGTAGTGAGTTGGAAAAGTTCCAAACAAGACACTGTAGCGGATTCAACCACTGAGGTAGAATGCATTACAGCTTCAGAAGCAGCAAAGGAAGCGGTTTGGATCAAGAAGTTCATTTATGAACTTGGTGTGGTTCCAGCCATTGTTGAAGCAATGCCTGTCTACTGCGACAATAATAGAGCAATTGCACAGGAGAAAGAGCCAAGGTCTCATCAACTATCCAAACATGTGCTTCGCCGCTATCATCTGATCAGAGAGATCATTAGTAGGAAAGAAATACAAATCGAGAAAATCCCCACTGAAAGGAACTTAGCGGATCCTTTGACTAAAGTCATTACCTCAAAGTAAGGTTGAGGGTCATGTTATAGCTTATGGTATTGGATACTGTAGCGATTGGCATTAGGCCAAGTGGAAGTTTGTTAGTAATATATGAGAGATGTCCTAAGGCAATCGCCTTATGTTTGAACTATTTATATGATAAATGAAGATTCACTATTTAAGTATACATGTTTTCATGTTTTTGATTATATCTTAAACTCATTTACTGAATATCCACGATACGATTCACAGCATGAGAGAATTTGTGATTGGATCACAACTAGTGAGTATCTCTACATGTGTAATTGTGATATATCAGAATTATCCCTAGTCGATGAATTGATGGATTTGGACACCATTGATTCTGTCGAGACTAGCACGAGGTATACTCCTTGGTGTATCCAAGCAGCTGATTCTCACTGGCTGGAGACATTGTGATGTCCGGAGTTAATCGTGGATGCTAGTTATGGTAACTAGTTCATTAGAGTGACCAACCGTAAGACTTCATATGGTTCTCTACATATATAGATATGTCAATGAAGTTCTTACTGCAGCTTAAGTGTGAAGTTCCTTTGACTTACGGTATTCAAGTCATCTTGATCATAAAGACTTATGCTTTGACATCTTAAGCAAGCATCTCTGCGGAGATGTGGACCCAGGATGATTGGGTATAAGTCAAAGTGATCGAAGGTGTTTGAATAGCCTATAAAGGATTCACCACTCCTTGTGAGGAGAAGTATACCCATGGCCTCTCGTCGGATTGTTACTAAAGTCTTTGGCAAAAGCATTACATGTTTAGAGTAAGGTACTCTTCGATACATGTGCAGTAACTAGAATCCGTAGGACGAGGAAATGATACTTAGGCTAGGTGTGACGTAGTCAACCTAGTTGGGACTGACACAATAGACCATGTCCTGAACCAAGTGGGTATAAGATGAGTGAAGGGAATGGAGCACGATTCATTGTAGCTGATGAAGGGTTTCAGAAATAGTTCTGGATCAACCGTTGATCTTTTCGGTTGTTTGGGGATCATGATGCACTACTAGGTGTCACTCATGATCGTTATATAATTAATGGTTAATTATAGACGGCTAACATAAACTGAGAACCTATTTGGTCACATGAACAACGAGCGTAATCTGAAGGATTTAAAACGAGCTTGAGAATGAGATTCTCAGACCGAGATAAACTAGGTTTGGTTGGACCAAACATGGAGCGAGCATGAAATCATTTCAGTCGCAATGGAAGTGTGGATGGGCCATGTCTTATGAAGACATGATGGATGAACCAAATTGGTTTGGTTCTAATCCAATGGTGGAAAATAAACCAAAGGGGTTTGGTTTGTTTTAAACGAATGAACCAAAGTTGGTTCGGTTCGTTTTAACTTAAAATAGATCAAATCGGTTTAGTTTATTTTAACTTAAATTAATGGTGCGGGTTAACAGGTTTTGGTTATGAACCAATAACCATTAGGAGAATATGTTCTCTATAAAATAGGGCTTAAGGGTTGTGTGAAAACCTAATCTAACTAATCCAAGCAACCCATAGTTGCCACCCACCCTCTCCCTCTCCTCTTGTGGTCAGCGCCCAACCCTAGCTGCCGTCCAAGCTTGTTGCCGGTGTCCAAGCTTTAGGTGGTGATCCTCCGGCAACCCTCCGGTGATCTTCTTTGGGTCCGGCGACAAGGTGAGCATCTAGCTTCCTTATTTGGGCGGCCCTATTCCTCCACCAAAGCCGTCCAGTTTTCTGGACAGCTTGTTTATTTCGTGTCAGAGCGTCATTTGGATGACATTCGAAGCTCTGACAGTGGCTTCCTTGCCAGGGATTCGATCTCCGGTAATCCTCATAGGTGGAGGACGAAGGATTCTTCAAACAGTTGACGAATACCTCTCTGGAGAAGCGAGTTTTTGAGGACTCGTTTTGAATCCGAATTTTGATTCGGATTGTGATCTTCTCTCGATCACATCATCTTCGACACGAGGCTAGTAACTCGTACGAAGATGAGGCTCGTTACTTTGTGAAGTCATCCTGAAAATACTCAGCATGGATACGGATAGAGACCATTCTAGCGAGGATCGTTCCGGTTGATGCCTTTCCCGCTACACGTGATACGTAAGGTATACGTAGTATAAATTTCCTTTTATTGCAAAATTTGAATTTGCGGTTATGTCTACACATGTTGTAGTATGCATGTGTGTGGTGTGTGTGGTGTAATAAATTAGATTTATTATTTTTATTTTATTCTGCTGTGCACATATTTACGAAACATGTTCAAACACACACTCGTCGCGATCCCGGAAACCCAACAGGGTTTTGGATTAAAGCTTGGGAGGCCACAAATAAGGCAAGAAATTCTTATTCTTTAAGAGTTGTCGGCGCCCCTTCTCCTTCCCTAGTCCTTGGCCGGCATCCAAACAAGTTTCTCTCCTCTCCTTGGCCGGTGGAAAGAAGTCTAGGGTCTCTTCCCTTAGAGTCTTGGCCGGCGTTCACTCTCCTTGATCTCCTTCTTGGCCGGCGGCAAGCACCAAGCTTGGAGCTTGTTTGTTGGTTGAAAGAAGAAGAAGTGTTTTGTTTCTTAGTCTTCCTCTTGTTCGGAGCGAGCAAGGAAGGAAGATTAGAGATCTAGGAGCTTCGACTTTTGGTAGATCGTCGCCCACACGACGTCCAAAAGGAGAAAGGACATACGATAGAAGATCGAGAGGTATAATACTTGTCTATTTTCTTATGTAACATGTTTATAATTGTTTTCAATTATATATTCATGATATATTCAATTTTTTGGCTAATATAACTTGGACGCCGAACATAAACACAAAAGTCGGCAATCCGTACATCGTCTATTCCGCCACTATTCATAGAATAGAGGTTGGTTGCTTGAACAACAAGTTTGTTCAAGTGACTACTCTAATCGAATAGCACGATGATGAAACGGTTGCTTGGGTGATCCCTTTAGTCTAGGATTAAATTTTTTTAATCTGGGAACATCGATGGGATCGCCATGAACAAGCAACCGAGTTGAAGTGGGAAGCGATGTTTCCTACCTTCAAGTGTTATCAGAGCTTTGGTTCCAAAACCTTCACGACAGTCGACTGATGTGATTCATTAGTCGACTGATGGACCTCCAACGGGAAAAAGGGGCTCTTTCCTATAAAAAGAGGCCAAGGGGAGCAAGAAGAACCTAATGCTTATATTCTGATCATTCTCTTAAGCTCCCACAAATTCCCTAAGCATTCTAAGTGTTTTAATTCCCCTCCTCCTCTCTAATCTTCATTTTCATCCTTTGTAAGAAGAGGAGGTTTTGTAAAAGAGAAAGTTTATTAGTGACGATTCATTTGGGTTAATCCACCTTAAGGATCACCGTGGAGTAGGAGCATTATCTCCGAACCACGTAAAATCTTCCGTGTTAGCATTGCATTTTTGTTTCTATTATTATTGTATTTGTTGTGTTTTCGCTAATCATTTTTGTAGAAAACAAAAAGATGCTATTCACCCCCTTCTAGCCTTCCAAGGATCCCTAACACAAGGAGTATACCTCGTGCTAGTCTCGACAGAATTGATGGTGTCCGAATACATCAATTCATCGACTAGGGATAATTCTAATACATTACAATTACACATGTAGAGATACTCACTAGTTGTGATCCAATCACAAATTCTCTCATGTTGTGAATTGTATTTTGGACATCCAGTAAATGAGTTTAAGATACAATCAAATACATGGAAACTTGTATACTTAAATAGTGAATCTTCATTTATCCAATAAATGGTATAACCATAAGGTGATTGCCTTAGAACATCTCTCATATATAATTAACATATGTCATTGAGGCATGATCAGAACTCTGAAAAGTCGTAGGCAGATGTACCTATATCCTGTTCAAAAGTAGAAAAAGATGGTGGTGTAGGTGCATGCTTCCGTCGTGGACTAGGTGGGCTCAAAATGATTTTTGCTTCTACCTAGCAAGTTCTTTCGAATCCTAAAGTATTTGCAAAAACATAAGTGACCATAAATCAAAGTCTAAATGATACACATGAATGCAATAAAGTCAAAAAACATATATAAAACTAAACTTGGGTTGCCTCCCAAGAAGCGCTTGTTTAAGGTCTTTAGCTTGACCGTACCGCTATGCTTCAGCTTGGCTTTAATGGCTAAAGGAGATATTTCATCCTCCCCTTCTTGATGCATTTGAATCTTGCTCGTGGGGGAGCATGATATTTGCTCACTTTACGCCTCTTGCCTTGTGGTCCCTCATCACCATATCTCTTTAATCTTTCTCGTTGAGAGGTAAGATATTTATTAGCTGCCTTCCTTAGTTCAAGATTGAGCATGCTTATCTTCAAAGAATTATCAGGAGTTTGATCATAATATTTCATTTTGTCCAAATGCTATAAATAATGTAACTCACCACCGACTTCCTCACCAAAAGATTGATTAGTATATTCTATTAAGTTAGATGAAATTTATCATTACACGTCACTAAAAGGGCTTTGTTATTGGCAACTAAAGTTTCGGTGAGGGTTAAGGCAGGTTTCTCTAGGTCCTTGAGGTTAGGAGGTATTTTGATTGATGCAATGCACTCCTCGATTAAAGTCTCAATTATATAATCCTCAAGTTCTCCTTCAAGTGGTGATTGAATGGATTGTCCTTCTTCACTTCCTATGTCATCTACATCTTCCTCATCCGTTCATTCAAAGTGAGTCTCCACCATATTAGGTCTAATCCAGTAATCAAAGTCACCTTCTAGTCATTTGGTTTCTTCTTCTGCTAGATTTAGTTGCATAAACTCCGCGAATTGTCGACTATGCTCCTTGAATTCCCTAGTAAAATTATCTAGCAGGGCTTCTAAGTGGGGACTTGGTTCTGGATAAAATTCGCATGGTGTTTTATAGCTCTCGTTCTCATTTGGGAAACAATATTGAGTCTCTTTTTGAGAATGTCGCCGCTAGAATTCAATGTTTTCCGCTTGTTGCATTTGAATGTAATTTTCCATCATCGGCTCTAATCGAGATTTAGGCAGACAATACTGGGGGTTTAAGTAGCCAGGTTCATAACTATATGAATAGGAATCATTTTGTGGCCATTGGTTGTAATCGTAGGTGAATTCTTCTTGTTCAAATTGCGAAGGTTCAAATATATCCGGATAATCATTAATGGTATGCCATATTTCACCACAATGCTAACAATAAATGCTACCAAAACTCACATCCTTAAATTGACCATGATCACGAGTGTAAGCATGTATCATTATATATAGGAAAGTATAGATAAGGAAAGAACAACAGTGCTTTGGCTGGAGACTAAAAAAATAAACTGCTATAAATTACTAAAGCTAGAAGAAAACTAAAATCTAAATTATTACTAAATTAAATTGGAAAGTAATAAAGAGTAGGAAAAATAAATATAAACTAGGTCCGATCCAAACTATCCATTTTTGATTCAATATCGAATCAACAATCCTCGGCAACTGTGCCAAAAATTTGATGCACGTGAACGCGACCTCAAATCTTACGATGGGAACCGTCGAGGACTCAAAGCGTGTGCTCACGCTCAATGCCCGCAAGTGCATGGATATCGTCAAGTAATAAATAGATTATCGAGCCCACAGAGATTGAGGTTCGAGTATCGATTGATCAGTGGACGTTGTTGTACGGAGTTATGTTCTAAGGGATGTGGTTGCAAGGTTGACGGTGGTCCTAACTCAAATACGGTGTCACACAAAGGAAGTGAAGGTTGGTTCGAGGTTCAAAAAGGGATTCTAGGACTTCGATTTCGCTTGTGCGACATGGAACATGCTATCAATTACATGTTGACTGGTTCTCTAATTATGGTCTTGCGGAAGGGACATCATACCCTTTCCTGATGAGCTTTCACTTCTACTGGGAACAACCTAAGCCTAACTAGGCTGAAACTTTCGTTAAGATAGGATAGATGATACGATGATGCAAAATCAATCCTTATGAAGAGTTGGAACGTGTCATGTTTCCTACTCCCTCATACTCTTCTACCAACGGTTATCAGAGATAAGGACAACCACTAGGTTCCTCCTTAGTTCTCCTAGATCTTTGATACAAGGGTTGTCACCCCTTGTATCAGCTATGCACAATAGATAGAAAGCCAAAGACCAATTTTGATCAAATCAAACAAACACAAACTGCGAATAAAAATCCATAAACTGTTGGGATGAATACTGAAAAGTCTATCTTTTGTATGAACATCTTTATTTTGAAATAAGAATCACATGATCATTGTTTGCATATTTATAAGGTTATGCATATTGTCTAATACATTACATTGTAGATAACATGGTGTGTAGTGTCACATGGGAGATCATGTTATTGACTCCTTGTAAAGTATAAGTAAAGGCTCACAACCGAGATGGCTATGGACAAACCATTGGAATGGTTGTAGTGTGATTTGGTATTGGTTTTCTTGACCATAGAATCACACTAGTACACTTTGTGTGTATTGAGCAGGACCGACTTAGAGGTGATTCGATTTATTGCTAACTACATAATCGAATCGGACCTCAGATATTTATTGTACATGCTCTTAATCCCGATATAATAACGAGCACATATACTTAGTATTCATTTCTTTAATTTGCCAATGGGCGAGATTTATAGATTAAATCGATAGGCTCGGTAAGTTGGAAAATGATATTATTTATATGGTATGTCATTGATTATAGGAGGAAACCGTGTCCTATATATTAGGATGATGATGTCCCCTTGAGGAGCTCATAAGGTTCATCATATAAACCCTGCAGGTGGACTTGGTCCGGCATGATGATAAGTTTGAGTGGTACTACTCATGGAGTTAGAAGATGATTAATTAATTGTTAATAAATTAATTAATGAGATCTTAAACAGGCTTGATCCTTTGGGTGGCAAAGATCCAACTACTCCTCATGGTCCCTATTGTAGCCTATTAAAACCTCATGAAGCCTAGATCCAATGGTTGAAAACAAAACTCTAGATCCACGGTGGAGATTAAATCTCTAGATCCGACGATTGAGATTAAATCTCTAGATCTGATGGTTGAGATTAAATCCCTAGAACCGATGGTGGAGATTAAAAGAGGCTTAGGCCTAACTCTATAAAAGGAGGATAAGGGGTGGGCAACAAGAATTAATCAAAGAGGAGCTAGGGTTTTGGGCGGCAAGGAGCAAGGGGAGTTGGGCGGCTGCAATTAAGGAAAGTATTTCCTTTCTCTTCTTCTTCTTGTTGTTGGCCGATGCCCAAGGCTTGCTTCTCTTCTCCTTGGCCGACGTTCAAGCTATTCTTTCTCTTCTCCTTGGCCGGTGGAAACAAGGGTTAGGGTAATTCCTTGAAGTCCTTGGCCGGCGCCCACTTCCTCACCTCTTCTTCTTGTTGGCCGACGGCAAGTATCAAGTCGGTGCTTGGTGGTTAGCTTAAGGAAGGAGGAGAGTTTTATTTCTATACTTCCTCTTGTTCAGAGCGAGCAAGGAAGGAAGATTGGCGATCTATGAGCTTCGACTTTTGGAAGATCATTGCCCACACGACGTCCAAAAGGAGGAAGGACATACAATAGAAGATTGAGAGGTATAACATTTGTTTATATTCTTTTCTAACATGTCTATAATTGCTTTTCAATCATATACATGTTGTATGTTCTGATTTTATGGTTAAATATACTTGGACCCTGAATACAAACACAAAAGTTGGCGATCCGTACATCGTCTATTTCATGGCTAATCATAGAATGAGGTTGGTTGCTTAAACAACAAGTTTGTTCAAGTGAGCACTCTAATCAAATAGCACGATGATGAAATGGTACCATGAGTAATCCCTCTTGTCAAGGATAAATTTTTTTATCCGGGGACGTAGAAGGGATCGCCATGCACAAGCAAACGAGTTGAATTGTGAAGCAAAGTTTCCTACCTTCAAGTGGTATCAGAGTCACAGTTTCCGATTTTGTGTGTTTAGGATTCGATTACTTTTATGCATTTTTCATATATTATATGTGCCGGATAATAGTAGGATATGCGTAGGTTAACTTTTTGGTTGCAGGCATAGGATCCAACTATTATGGTCATATGTGTGTATGTGATTGTATGTGTGTAATTGTATATTTGTTGAATCCTCGAGGTTGACGAGACTAGTATTTAATTTTTGTAATTAGATACGACATTGTTTAGCCACTCCCTTTATTTTAGTTTACTTTTGATCTAGATTTCATGTACACTCCCTCATGGAGTATAGGATCGATGGATGTAAATTAAAATAGTTTTTCTCGGCTCGGATCTCCGAATGGCTTGTACATGGCGTAGGGAGGAGCGGACGAGATGGTGACACGACGGGAAACATATTGAAGACAAAGGCCATAATAGTTGGAAAATATTTATTTTTCATACTTATTGCTTATTGTTTGATATGCATGTCGTAGGCTGGAAAATTCCTCAATTTCAAATTACTAAGTGGGATAAGGATATTTTTATAAATTCCCACGACCTCCATTACGATTTGACATATGATGCAAACAAACTTGCACTTCGGCTCTGAGTGCCTTCCTCCACATCGGATGAGTTTGTTTGCGGATCACAAGGTCGAATATGGTTATAGGAAATTATTAAGGAGCATGTGTATTTCCCCATCGGAAGGCACATAACCCGAGATAATTACCTTGGTACCGAGTAATGGTGAACACATAGATACAAATATAAGTATCCTCCCCATCGGAGTCACTGCTTTTATTTGTAGAGCCGAATAGGAACCAACTATTAATTTTACTTGTCAAAAAATTAGGTTGACAAGATAGTAAAATTAATTGGTAAAACCTCCTCTTACAAATGTAAAATTTGTATACATCCACACTATCATGGTATACGATATTCTCGGTGTTTTGAGGTGTTGGTTGATTTTAAAATTTTATTGTTTGAGGAATCAATAATTTTTTGAAATCTAATGTTTTTTATCTATGTGATTCTTAGGTTTTCTTTCAAAATGACTTTCAACCCGCTTACTGTGATACTGAAAGAAAATAAACTTACTGGACCCAACTATGTTGATTGGAAGAGGAATCTTGACATTGTCTTAACTGCTGAGGAATACAAATATGTACTCCTAGAAGAGTGCCCTCCTAAGCCTGTAGATGATTCTGGAGAAAAGGAGAAGGAGAGTTATAAAAAGTGGATCAAGGCCGATGAGATGGCGCGGTGTTACATTTTGGCATCTATGTCAAATGTATTACAAGATCAGCATCAAGCCATGCCCACTGCTTATGACATGATGCTCAATCTCAAAGAGATTTTTAGACACCAAAATCAGGCTTCTAGGCAGGAAGCCATGAGAACCTTGATGACGACCACCATGATCGAGGGAACACCCGTGAGGGATCATGTTCTCAAGATGATGGCTCATTTGAATGAGCTGGAAGTCCTCGGAGCTGAGATCGATGGGGAAACCCAAGTAGATATCATTCTCTAGTCTCTACCTAGAAGTTTTGAGTAGTTTCACCTGAACTACAACATGAACAAGAGATTGTATTCGTTGGCGAAGCTTCTGACAGAACTCCAGGTGGTAGAGGGGCTTTTTCGTCAGAGTGCTCAGGCGCAAGCCATGGTTGCCCAAAAGGTTTCTACTTCTAAACCGAAAGGCTAGAAGAAGAAGAAACAAGCTGGGGAAAAGGCGGTGGGAGGAACTCAGGGAGGAGTGAAGAAGCCGAAAGGCAAGTACTTAACTTGTAAGCAGATTGGACACTGGAAGAAGGACTGCCCCAACTGCAAGCAGAACAAAGGTATATCTTTTGATCTAGTCATTGAAATAAGTTTAGCGGTGTTATCTACCAGCACCTGGTGTGTAGATACGAGAGCCACTGATCATGTATGCAATACTTTGCAGGGGTCCCAGGAAACTAGACGACTGGCTGAGGGGGAGATTACATTATACTTGGGTGATGCCACGAAGGTGGCGTCTGTTGCAGTGGGAGATGTTTATTTATCTTTTGAGAAAAATAAAGTTTTGGTTTTTAAGAATTACCTTTATGTACCTTTATTTAGAAAGAATTTAATTTCGATTTCTAAATTGTTTATGGATGGATATTCTATTTCTTTTAATGACAGAGTTATTATAAAAAGGAATAGAGAGATTATCTGTTCTGGTGCATTGATAGGAAATTTGTATACACTTGAACCAAAAGCTCCCACGATGCAAATAGAAGTTAATAACTCATCTTCTAATTCCAATAAGAGAAAAGAACCTTCGAAGATGAACCGAACATATCTTTGGAATCTAAGACTTTGTCATATTAACCTAAGCAGAATTCAAAGGTTGATAGCTGATGGACCTTTGGGTTCATTAGTGGTGGAAGATTTTCCAACCTGCGAATCTTGCTTGGAGGGTAAAATGACCAAGAGGCCTTTTAAGGCTAAGGAGTATAGAGCCAAAGATGTGTTGGAATTTGTTCATTCTGATTTGTGTGGTCTTATGTCTTTCCAGGCTAGAGGTGGTTTTGAGTATTTCGTCTCTTTTATAGACGAATATTCGAGATATGGATACATTTACATGATACGCCGCAAGTCTGAATGCTTTGATAAGTTCAAAGAATTCAAGGCTGATGTGGAGAAACATCAAGGTAAAAGTATCAAGACACTACGATCTGATCGTGGGTGTGAGTACCTCTTGGGAGAGTTTAGGAATTACTTATCAGAGGCTCGGATTCAATCCCAATTGTCTGCACCTAGCACACCCCAGCAGAATGGTATAGCAGAGCGAAGGAATAGGACTCTTATGGAGATGGTTAGATCAATGATAAGTTATTCTGAGTTGTCAGATTCATTCTGGAGATATGCTATAGATACGACAGTGTATATTATAAACTTGGTACCATCTAAATCAGTGCCTTCTACTCCTACAGAATTGTGGTCTGGGCAAAAGACTAATCTGAGACATATTCAGATTTGAGGGATGAAGGTGGGAAACTTCGCTTCCCACTTCAAGTCGGTCGCTGGTTCATGGTGATCCCTTCTATGTCCCCGGATAAAAAAAAAATAATCCTGGATAAAAGGGATTACCCAAGCAACCGTTTCATCATCGTGCTATTCGATTAGAGTAGTCACTTGAACAAACTTGTTGTTCAAGCAACCAACCTCTATTCTACGAATAGCCGCGGAATAGACGATGTACGGATCACCAGCTTTTGTGTTTATGTTTGGGGACCAAGTTATATTAGCAAAAAAATAGAATATATCATGCATATATAATTGAAAACAATTATAAACATATTACATAAGAAAATAGACAAGTATTATACCTCTCGATCTTCTATCGTATGTCCTTCCTCCTTTTGGACGTCGTGTGGGCGACGATCTACCAAAAGTCGAAGCTCCTAGATCACCAATCTTCCTTCCTTGCTCGCTCCGAACAAGAGGAAGAATAAGAAACAATACCCTTCTCCTTCCTTTAGCCAACCAACAAGCACCAACCTAGATGCTTGCCGCCCGCCAACAAGAAGAAGGGATGAGGAAGATGGATGCCGGCCAAAATCTCCAAGGGAAGACCCTAAGCTTTGCTTCCACCGACCAAGGAGAAGAGGATGAAGTGGTTTGGACGCCGGCCAAGGGCTGGAAAAAGATTATGGGCGCCAGCCACCTTGAGAAAGAAGAGAAGAAAGGAAATTCTTTCCTTATTTGTGGCCGCCCAACACACTTTGCTTCATGCCGCCCAAAACCCTAGCCCCTCCCCTTACCCTAATCCTATCTCTAATGGGATTCATCTTGCCACCCACCCCATGCTCTCCTTTTATAGATTAGGGATATGCCTTGTTTTAATCTCCACCATTGGTTCTAGGGATTTAATCTCAACCGTCGGATCTAGAGATTTAATCTCAACCGTCGGATCTAGAGATTTAATCTCTACCTTTGGATCTAGAGTTTTGTTTTCAACCATAGGATCTATGTTGGATCTATCGGATCGCAAGAGGGGGGGGTGAATAGCGATAGAAACTTTTTAGTACGAATTCGTTTTTTAAAAAATAAACTTATATGCAGCGAAAAGATAAACAAAACAATAAGTAAAGGAGACAATAGACACAAGAGATTTACTTGGTTCGTAGCCGAAGGCTACTACTCCAAGGCCCTAGTGGTCCTTGACCACGTACGGAGAGCAAACTACTAAAGAACTCCTCCTCGTTGGAGGTAGGAGTTAGACGGATACAAAAAGCCCGAGGTAGAAGGACACTCCCCCTCTCCTCGTTATAATGAAAGATTTAATAAAAGGAATAAGCTGAAATACAATTTAGAACTTTCGTTACCGACGACTTTAAAGGTTGGAGGTTGAAGCTCTAGTCGTCGTCTCGGCAGTGCTTCGTCGTAGGGATGTCGGAGAGTCGGAGCATATCGGAAGCACTTGGAAGCTTTTTAATTGATGAAAAACCCTAGGTTTGGCCCTCCTTTTATAGCCTTTGAGCCCCTCATCGAATGGGTCTTTAGCCAATCACAAATGGGCACAAAACCCCTTGAAAAATGGTGATAACTCTTGACTACTCGAGGCTGATCCTTTGACCAGCAGTCGACTGATGGCCATCATCACGATCGATGGCGATATCGATCGATTGTCGACCTTTGGCGGTGATGTTTGATGGCAGTCGAGTCCTCCAAGCTGGCAGTCGACTGATGCTAGCTGCAAGGCAAGGTTAGCTCAACAAAAACATAATTTTGATGGTCGTCGACCATCCGATCTCGACCTAGACCATCTATAAGAAGTCTTTGGTCGGATCTACGCTTAAGATCATCCCCGTAAAGAGGATACAACCTTACTTACGCTCGCACACACGAGCTTACCTCAGTACTTACGTGTTGCTTTTGCTTCCGGCCTTCCACTCAATTCCTTCGGCTCCCTCCGAAGTCTCTTGAGTGTCGCCCGACCACCGTGGCTTCCTCCGGGTGTCGCTAGCCTTCAGCTCCAACGTTGAGACTTTTTTGCACACTTGATTTAGCTCATGAGATAACAATATATGCTTAACTTTGTATCGTTTGCTATAATCAAAACTTAGGTTCGACTTAGGTGCCTACTGCACCAACAATCTCCCCCTTTTTGATTTATGGCAAACCCACATACAAAGTTAAGTAAATAGCAAGCATGAAGAGTAATAATGTGCATGAGAAACAAAAAAATATGGAGATTAAGTTGGAGTAGTAAGGATTTTCTTCAAGTACTCCCCCTTGAGGAAACCTCCCCCTTGACCGAGGGTGAGTCTTGAAGAAAGTCCTTAATCCTCCCCCTTGAGGGTTGCTTTAAGTAATTAACATTACTTAAAGTTGGCCTTAGTAAAACGTTTTAGTTAAGCCCTTTCTCCCCCTTAAGTAAAACATTAACGACATAAAGTTTAAAAAAAATAAGTTTAAGTAAAACGTAGACGACACAAATAAGTTTAAGTTAAGAATTCTTTGGCCTTTTGGTAAAAGTTAACTAAGTTTTAACTTTTGGTTAAAATATGAAGTAAGAGTTAAGTTATCAAAAAAAATTTTGACCCCTTAACTTTGGCCTTTTTCTCCCCCTTTTGCCGTATATCGAAAAGAGTAAGGGGTGTGTGGAAAACAAAATAAGTGTTAAATTTAAAGTCCAAGCATGTTCCCCATTTTTTATAAAAAAAATATACTGAAAATAAGCTCATCTATAAAATGTTCGACTCATATTTGGCTTGATTGATATGTAAGATCAACCAGTCCTGGTCAGAGTCGGTTAGTATGTATGATTATACTCCGTGGTTCATAGCGATGCACTAGCTCTACATCTGGAACCAGGAGTAAGGTCCTAACATCTCACGCCCATCTACGTGGCTAAGTACACAAACACATTAGTCCTATATGTTGTGAGATGTACTGGCTCCTTAAATCTATAGGTGCATGATATCTAAGGTATGTCCTATGCTAGTTCCATAAAAATGAAATTAAAGAAATAGTAGTAAGAACATATAATTTGCATGTACCTATTCTATTATGCACATGCCCAATTTTCGTCTTAATAGACTAAATTCGGCTTCGGGTAGGGGTTTAGTAAATAGATCTGCCAAGTTAGACTTCGATTCGACGTATTCGAGGTGTATGGCTCCGTTGGCCACATGTTCTCGAATGAAATGGTGTTTGACCTCTATATGTTTGGTCCTAGAGTGACATATCGGATTCTTTGTAAGATTAATTGAACTAATGTTATCTACGTGAAGTTTAGTATTCGTAAAGTCTAACTTAAAGTCGCGGAGAGTGTGCTTCATCCAAAGAAGCTGCGTGACACACTAACCCATCGTGATGTATTCGGCTTCGGTGGTAGATAAAGCAACACAGTGTTGTTTCCTACTGCACCAACTCACTAGACTTGAGCCGAGAAGTTCACAACAACCACTTGTGCTCTTTCTATCGAGCTTACTACCGGCATAATCTGAATCGGAGTAGCCGATTAGTTCGAACTCCGCAGATCTAGGGTACCAAATACCAACGTTAAGTGTACCCTTAAGATATCTAAGGATACGCTTAACTAGGGTTAGGTGAGACTCCTTAGCACAGGTTTGAAACCTGGCGCACATACTTACTGCGAATAGGATGTCGGGTCGACTCGCAGTTAAGTATAGGAGACTCCCTATTACGTTCCTATATTATTTTAAGTCAATGGACTTACTTTTTAGGTCTTCTCCTATGTTAACATTTATCGCCATTGGGGTGTTTATTACCTTAGCGTCTTGCATTCCAAATCTTTTAATTAACTCCTTAATGTATTTTTGTTGATATAGGTATATACCATCCTTAGTTTGTTTAATTTGTAGACCTAAAAAGAAACTTAACTCGCCTACCAAGTTCATTTCGAACTCACTTTCCATGAGTGAAACGAACTCGTTTAGTAAGGCTGAGTTAGAGGTTCCAAAAATTATATCGTCTACGTAAATTTAAGCTATGAAAATTTCTTTACCTAAGGTTTTTACGAAGAGAGTTGGGTCAACTAAGCCTTGGTTAAACCCTTTTGACTTAAGATGGATTGAAAGTCTCTCGTACCAAGCTCGAGGAGCTTGTTTAAGTCCATAGAGAGCTTTCTTAAGTTTCAGAACATGGTCGGGTTTATCTAGAATTTTGAATCCGGGGGGTTGGCTAACATAAACTTCTTCTTTAATGTATCCATTTAGGAATGCCGACTTAACATCCATTTGAAATAGCTTAAATCCTCGATGTGCGGCATAAGCTAGCAACATTCGAATGGATTCGAGTCTAGCTACTGGGGCATAGGTTTCGTCGTAATCTAAGCCTTCGACTTGGCTAAATCCTTTGGCGACTAACCTAGCCTTGTTTCTAACTACTTCACCTTTATCATCAAGCTTATTTCGAAACACCCACCTTGTTCCAATTATCATTTTGTCTTTAGGTGGTGGTACTAATTCCCACACTTCATTCCTAGTAAATTTAGCTAGCTCTTCTTGCATTGCAATAATCCAATCGGGATCAAGAAGAGCTTGTTCAATTGATTTGGGTTCTATCTTTGAAATTAAGGAAATTTGACTAAGGTTCCTATAGGATGCTCTAGTTCAAACTCCTAGATTAGGATCTGCTATCACTTGATCGATAGGGTGGTTAGTCTGAATCCTAGATTGGGTTGGGTTTGTGTCACCTAATGCTTGATCAATGGGGTGACTTGGTTGAACACTAGTTTGGTTGGAGTCATCTATCACTTGATCAATAGAGTGACTTGGTTGACTTAGGTTAGGATTAACACTAGACCTGATCTCCGGATCAGAGTTAGGTCTAGTATGAATCAGCTCGCTAATTGGGGTTGCTGGGGGTTTTATAGGTTCATGTCCTTCATCAAATACTACATTGATAGTCTCCTCGACTCTAAGGGTGTCGTGGTTATATACTCTATAAGCTCGACTTGTAGTCGAGTATCCTAGAAAGATTCCGGTCGTGGTTTTGGATGTAAATTTCCCTAGGTAATCCTTAGTGTTTAGGATATGTACCATACACCCAAATACCCTAAAGTACTTGATGTTGGGTACTTTATCGTGATAAATCTCGTATGAGGTCTTAAGGTGCCTTTTTACCATAAGGATCCTATTTGGGACATAGCATGCTGTACTCACGGCTTCTGCCCAAAACCTATCGGGTAGGTCGTACTCGTTCAACATGGTCCTAGCGGCTTCTTGTAGAGTTCGGTTTTTCCGCTCCACTAGGCCATTTTGTTGAGGGGTCCTAGGACAAGAGAATTCATGGTGGTATCCGTTTATGTTACAGAAGTTGGTGAACCTTTGATTTTCGAATTCACCACCATGATCGCTTCTAAGTCTTTTAACCTTAAGGTCTTTTTGATTCTCGATTAATTTGAATAGATTGATTAATTGATCTAGGGTATCATTTTTATGTTTGATGAACCTAACCCAGGTAAACCTGGAGTAGTCGTCAATTATGACTAAGCAATATTGACTTCTATTGAGTGACTTGGCTCCATGTGAATCGAATAGATCCATATGCAGGAGCTCAAGTACACTTGAGGTTCGTTCTAGGTTAGTTAACTTGTGTTGTGTCCTAGGTTGTTTTCCTTGTTGACAAGCATTACAGATTTTATTAACCAAGTTGTTGAGGTTGGGTAAGCCTCTGACTAAGCCACTCTGACTCATCTTGTGGACGAGTCTTGGGTGCGAGTGACCGAGTCGTCGGTGCCACAACCATGATTCATCTTCCTGTGTCATAAGACATTTGGCTGAGGATTTGATTAAGTTAATTGTATAAATGTTATTTGTCCTAGTTCCTTTGAGTATTGTTTTAGCTATTTTATTTGTTTTAATTACACATTCATTTTCTAAAAATACGACCTTATAGTTATTGTCACATAATTGGCTTATGCTAAGCAGGTTATATTCAAAATTCTCTACAAGTAATACATTTTTAATAACAAAATTCGAGTTAAGCTCGATATCACCTGATCCAATGATTTTGAGCTTGCCATTATTCCCAAAGGCTACCGATCCTTGTCGTTTGAATCGAAGCTTTGTGAATTTGAGTTGATCCCCGGTCATGTGTCGGGAGCAACCGCTGTCCAACATCCATTGATCCTACACACAAGATGGTTGGATTGGATGTTAGATTTTTTTTAAAAAAAAAATTGGTTGTAAGTTGTTAAACCTAGATCATCTCACCTGTGTCTATATGATCAATCATGTTATACTTATGTGTTTTTTGTGAGATGACTTCCAATTAAGTTGATTAAGTGCATTTAGGTTCAAGTAATTTTATGTTAGATTTTGATTTAAACCTAGGCTTGTCAAGTTTACCTTTTCAAGATCATGGATTCCAGGTCGTGGCGAGGCATAGGGGCCTTCTTTTATCGGATCATCGACCACTTCCTTAGACAAAGCCATTTTCAAGAAAATGATGACTTGACTCACCTAAGACTATCTCCTAGTCTAACTGGTTATTTTTGAAAAGAGGCTCCCCGAGGCTCAATCTTTTCGAAGAATTTTAGATGGTTATGTTTTTGAAAAGAGGCTCCCCGAGGCCCAATCTTTTCGAAGAATTTTAGATGGTTATGTTTTTGAAAAGAGGCTCCCCGAGGCTCAATCTTTTCGAAGAATTTTAGTTGGTTATGTTTTTGAAAAGAGGCTCCCCGAGGCTCAATCTTTTCGAAGAATTTTAGTTGGTTATGTTCGTGTTCTAAGTGAGTTTAAAGCACAAATTTTCTAAGTTAAAGCATGCAATTTCTAAGTTAAAGCACACACTTTTTAAGTTAAAACATGCAATTTCTAAGTTAAAGCACAAACTTTCTAAGTTAAAGCATGCAATTTCTAAGTTAAAGCACAAACATATTTTGTACTGGCTCCCCCTAGAGTGTTGAATCGGTTCGGTCTATCCACATAGTGGATTTGGTCCTTGGGAATCCAGTACGGGTTGGATCCTATAGTTGAAATCAAAAGGTTCTTAGGGACCCATGCTTGGACATGTTTCCTATGTCGACTTACAATCGACATATACGACCTATTAGTCGTGTTTGAGTTAAACCCTAGTCCAGCTTTGTTGTACACGGCCCTTTGAGATCCAAGTAGGAGGTCAAGTCCTTTAGATCCCGAAGTGAACCTTTCCAACGTGTTCCTAAGATCTTCGACTTGACTTTTCAAGAGAGAGTTCTCAACTTCGAGCTTTTCAACTCGAGTTGAGTCCTTCTCTTGAACTCGACTAGTCGAAGAGGTTAGGGAGACCTCGTGTTTGAGGAGTTTAACCTCCTCAACAAGGGTCTCGACCTTGGACTCGGACTTAGCTAACTTCCTAGACAAAAACCTAACTGTATTATGTAAAGTATTAAATAAAGTTCGACTTACTTTAAGGGTATCTTTTGAACCGGATGCGTATCCGTGGCTTGACTTGAAGGTAGCTTCGTAGTCCGAGTCATCCTCAGGTTCCGACTCAAGTTCAGGTTCGGTCTTCGTGTCTGACTCAATCGATTTTGCCATGAAGACGTGGTCTTCGTCTTCTTCGGATGACGCTTCTTCCCATGTTGCATTGAGGGCCTTCTTGTGCTTAGGTGCTTTGTGGTTGAGTTTGGGGCACTCGGACTTGATATGTCCAAATTTGTTACACTCATAACACCTAATATTAGAACTTTTAGACTTACCTTGGTTGGGTCGAGTTGTGGTTCGCTTTCGTCCCTTGGCTATCCTTCGAGCTAGGTTCATTAGTTTGGCAGTCAACTCTGGGTCAACTTCTTCTTCGGACTCGTCTTCCTCCTCGGTTGGTGGTGGCTTGCTTGCGATTTTCTTCTTCTTTGATCCTGCAAACAAGGATATACCCCTCTCAGGTTTCGAGTTGGACTGCTCATGTAATTTGAAATCAGAAAAGAGTTCATCTAACCTAATTTTAGAAAGATCCTTGGAGACCTTGTAGGTATCGACCATGGATGCCCACAAGGTAGTCCTCGGAAACGAGTTTAGAACATACCTTATAAGGTCGCGGTTTTCGACCTTTTTCCCGATTACGTGTAGGTTGTTGACTATGTCCTGGACTCGGGCATGAAGTTGGGTCGCGGACTCGTGTTCCTGCATTTTTAGGTTATATAGTTTATTGAAAAGAAGATCACGCTTACATACCTTGGATTCATTGGTCCCTTCGTGTAGTTCCACTAGTTTCGTCCAAAGATCTTTTGCGCTTATGAAGGGGCCGACGCGATTTAGCTCCTCCTTGGATAGGCCGCATTGGAGGATTTTTGTTGCCTTGGCGTCGGCTTCGACTTGTCGTTTTGTCGCAATGGTCCATTGATCATAATCCAAGGAGTCACCCACTTCATTAGTCGGAAGTGTGAAACCCGTTTGGATTATGATCCACATATCGATTTGGGTTTTGAGAAAGCATTTCATCCGACCCTTCCAATAACGGAAGTCATCTCCATTGTAAAACGGAGGTGGGACGGTGCTAAAACCCTCGAGATGGGCCATTAGAACAAAAGACACAAATAGACGGAGACGAAGAAACTAACAACGACAAAAACACGAAAACAAGTACCAAGACTCGCGTCTTGGATTATTAGTGTGGGAGAAAAACTTAACAAAGCGAAATAAATAAAAAAACAGAATTAAAAGAAAAATAAATCTGTAAAAAGGCTAGATTGGTGGTTTCACCAAATCTTAGCAACCCCCGGCTCTGATACCAATTGTTGGATCGATCGGATCGCTAGAGGGGGGGGTGAATAGCGATAGAAACTTTTTAGTACGAATTCATTTTTTAAAAAATAAACTTATATGCAGCGAAAAGATAAACAAAACAATAAGTAAAGGAGACAATAGACACAAGAGATTTACTTGGTTCGTAGCCGAAGGCTACTACTCCAAGGCCCTAGTGGTCCTTGACCACGTACGGAGGGCAAACTACTAAAGAACTCCTCCTCGTTGGAGGTAGGAGTTAGACAGATACAAAAAGCCCGAGGTAGAAGGACACTCCCCCTCTCCTCGTTATAATGAAAGCTTTAATAAAAGGAATAAGCTGAAATACAATTTAGAACTTTCGTTATCGACGACTTTAAAGGTTGGAGGTTGAAGCTCTAGTCGTCGTCTCGGCAGCGCTTTGTCGTAGGGATGTCGGAGAGTCGGAGCGTATCGGAAGCACTTGGAATCTTTTGAATTGATGAAAAACCCTAGGTTTGGCCCTCCTTTTATAGCCTTTGAGCCCCTCATCGAATGGGTCTTTAGCCAATCACAAATGGGCACAAAACCCCTTGAAAAATGGTGATAACTCTTGACTACTCGAGGCTGATCCTTTGACCAGCAGTCGACTGATGGCCATCATCAGTCGGATCGATGGCGACATCGATCGATTCGACCTTCAGCCGATCGTTTGATGGCAGTCGAGTCCTCCAAGCTGGCCGTCGACTGATGCTAGCTGCAAGGCAAGGTTAGCTCAACAAAAACATAATTTCGATGGTCGTCGACCATCCGATCTCGACCTAGACCATCTATAAGAAGTCTTTGGTCGGATCTACGCTTAAGATCATCCCCGTAAAGAGGATACGACCTTACTTACGCTCGCACACAAGAGCTTACCTCAGTACTTACGTGTTGCTTTTGCTTCCGGCCTTCCACTCAATTCCTTCGGCTCCCTCCGAAGTCTCTTGAGTGTCGCCCGACCACCGCGGCTTCCTCCGGGTGTCGATAGCCTTCAGCTCCAGCGTTGAGACTTTTCTACACACTTGATTTAGCTCATGAGATAACAATATATGCTTAACATTGTATCGTTTGCTATAATCAAAACTTAGGTTCGACTTAGGTGCCTACTGCACCAACAATCTAGGCTTCATGAGGTATAAATAGGATACAATAGGGATCATGAGGAGGAGTTGGATCTTGGCCACCCAATGAATCAAGCTCACATAAAGTCTGATCTATTAATGATAATCCAATCCACTAAAAGATTATCATCGATCAACCTCACCAACCCCCATAAGTTAATATAGGCTCTATATATTATTTGTACATTTTTCTCCCCGTGTTTAAGATCTCAAATGTCCGTCGATTAATTAATTTATTGACCATTAATTAATCCACATCTAACTCCATGAGTAGTACCACTCAACCTTTTCATCATGCCGGACCAAGTCCACCTGCAGGGTTTACATGATGAACCTTATGAGCTCCTCAAGGGGACATCATCATCCTAATATATAGTACACAGTTTACTCCTATAATCAATGACACACCATATAAATAATATCATTTCCCAACTTACTGAGCCTATCGATTTAATCTATAAATCTCGCCCATTGATAAATCAAAGAAATGAATACTAAGTATATGTGTCAGTTATTATATCGGGATTAAGAGTATGTACAAATAATATCTGTTGTCTGATTTGATTATGTAGTTAGCAATAAATCGAATCACCTATAAGTCGGTCCTCCTCAACACACACAAAGTGTACTAGTGTGATTCTATGGTCAAGACAAACCAATACAAAATCACACTACCACCATGCCAATGGTTGTCCCAAAGCCATCTCGGTTGTGAGCCTATACTTATACTTTACAAGGATCCGATAACATGATCTCCCGTGTGACACCACACACCATGTTATCTACAATGTAATGTATTAGACAAAATATGCATAACTATAAATATGCAAACAAAGATCATGTGATTCTTATTTCAAAATAAAGATGTTCATACAAAAGATAGACTTTTCAGTATACATCCCAACAATCTCCCACTTATACTAAAAGACTATGTTGTCCTCAAATTGCCATACATCTGATTCTCATTCCCTTCACATGCCTATCAAAGGCTCTCGCCGGAAGGGCCTTAGTGAAAGGATCTGCCAGGTTATCCTCTGATGCAATCTTAGCCACAATAACTTCTCCTCTCTTTACGATTTCTCGTATCGGGTGGTACTTACGCTCTATGTGTTTACTTGCCTTATGGGCTCGTGGTTCCTTCGAGTTTGCAACTGCACCACTATTATCACAATAAATTGTGATAGTTCTGGGTAAACTAGGAATCACATCCAAGTCCATCAGGAAGTTCCTGAGTCACACAGCTTCTTTGGCCGCCTCAGAGGCTGCCACATACTCAGCTTCCATGGTGGAGTCCGCCACACATTTCTGCTTGACACTCCTCCATACAATGGCTCCACCTCCCAAAGTAAACACAAAACCTAAGGTAGACTTACTGTTATCCCTGTCTGATTGGAAGTCGGAATACATGTAACCCACAGGGAGTAATTGGTCTGCCTGGTAAACTAGCATATAATCCCTAGTCTTTCTCAGGTACTTCTATATATGCTTTACCACAGTCCAATGTCCCTGTCCTAGATTACTCCGATATCTGCTGACCTTGCCTATGGCAAAGAAGATATCTGGTCTCGTATATAGCATCACATACATAAGGCTTCCTACTGCCGAAGCATAAGGAACCACCTTCATCTCCTCTATCTCCTCAGACGTTCTAGGACACATCTCCTTAGATAAAGGAACTCCATGCATAAAAGGTAGAAAACCCTTCTTGGAGTTCTGCATGCTAAAACGATCCATAATGGTGTCTATGTATGAATCTTGAGATAAGCACAACATCCTTTTCCTGTGATCCCTTATAACCTTGATCCCAAGGATGTGTCCCACTTCTCCCAAGTCCTTTATATCAAACTGTTTGGACAATCATACCCTTACGTCCGATAACACCTTGACATTGTTACCAATTAACAAAATGTCATCTACGTATAGTACAAGAAATACCACTACATTTCCATAACATCTCTTGTATACACAAGACTCCTCCGTACTTTGAATAAATCCATAAGACTGTATTACCTCATCAAAGTGGATGTTCCAAGACCTCGAAGCTTGCTTCAATCCATAAATAGACCGATTAAGTTTACATACAAGATGCTTTTTGCCCTTCATAATGAATCCCTCTGGTTGCTTCATATAGATGTTTTCCTCAAGACTTCCATTAAGGAAAGCTGTCTTGACATCCATCTGCCACACCTCATAATCCATATGAGATGCAATGCATAAGAGAATCTGGATAGACTTAAGCATGGCTATCGGCGAAAAGGTCTCCGCGTAATCGATACCCTCTTTCTGAGTATACCCCTTCGCAATAAGCCTCGCTTTGAAGGTCTCAACCTTCCCGTCTATTCCACTCTTTCTTTTGTAGATTCACCTGCAACCAATGGTTTTTACACCATCGGGTGGTTCTACTAGCTCCCAGACCTTATTTGAATCCATAGATTTAATCTCAGCATTCATTGCACTTTGCCAAGATATTGCATCTTTATCTTTGATTGCCTCGTCATATGTCCAGGGTTCAGGTTCATGTTCGCCAGGGACCAAATCAGAAGATTCTCCCAAGAACATGAATCTATCAGGCTGTCTCACAACCCTCCCACTACGATGAGGTATCACCTGTGTATCCTCTGTGACATGCGGTGCAGTGACTTGTGGTATATCATCTTGTACCGGTGGTACTAAAGAAGTGACTTCCCTTTTAATTCCTCCAGAACAATCTTACTCATGGGCTTGTGGTTTATCACAGTCTTCCTCTAGAAATATGGCATTCGTGCTAACGATCACCCTATGATCTCTAGGACTATAAAACAAACCACCTTTCGTTCCTCTAGGATAGCCAACGAACATGTTTACTTTTGTACGAGGTTCCAACTTACCAGCATCTGCCTTCAGCACATGTGCTGGACTCCCCCAAATCTGAATATGTCTTAGACTAGGCTTTTGCTCAGTCCACAATTCTGTGGGAGTAGAAGGCACTGATTTAGATGGGACCAAGTTCAGAATATACACTGTCATATCTAGAGCATATCCCCAGAACAAATCTGACAACTTAGAATAACTCATCATCGATCTAACCATCTCCATAAGAGTCCTATTCCTTCGCTCTACTACACCATTCTGCTGGGGTGTGCTAGGTGCAAACAATTGGGATTGGATCCCAGCCTCTGATAAGTAATTCCTAAACTCTCCCAAGAGGTACTCACCACCACAATCAGATCATGGTGTCTTGATACTTTTACCTTGACGTTTCTCCGCATCAGCCTTGAATTCTTTGAATTTCTCAAAGCATTCAGACTTGCGGCGCATCAAGTAAATGTATCCATATCTCGAATAATCATCTATAAAAGAGACGAAATACTCAAAACCACCTTTAGCCTAGATAGACATAGGACCACACAAATCAGAATGAACCAATTCTAACACATCTTTGGCTCTATAGCCCTTGGCCTTAAAAGGCCTCTTGGTCATTTTACCCTCTAAGCAAGATTCGCGGGTTGGGAAATCTTCTACCACTAATGAGCCCAGAGGTCCATCAGCTATCAACCTTTGAATTCTACTTAGGTTAATATGACCAAGCCTAAGATGCCAAAGATATGTTTGGTTCATCTTCGAAGGTTCTTTTCTATTATTGGAATTAGAAGATGAGTTATTAACTTCTATTTGCATAGTGGGAGCTTTTGGTTCGAGTGTGTATAAATTTCCTATCAATGCACCTGAACAGATAATGTCCCTATTCCTTTTTATAACAACTCTGTCATTAAGAGAAATAGAATATCCATCCATAAACAATTTAGAAATTGAAATTAAATTCTTTCTAAATAAAGGTACATAAAGAAAAATCTTAAGAACCAAAACTTTATTTTTCTCAAAAGATAAATAAACTTCTCCCACTGCAATAGCCGCCACCTTCGTGGCATCGCCCAAGTATACGGTAATCTCCTCTTCAGCCAGTCATCTGGTTTCCTGGAACCCCTGCAAAGTATTGCAAACATGATCAGTGGCTCCCATATCTACACACCAGGTGCCAGTAGATAACACCGCTAAACATGTTTCAACGACTAGACAAAAAGATATACCTTTGTTCTGCTTGAAGTTGGGGCAGTCCTTCTTCTAGTGTCCAGTCTGCTTACAAGTGAAGCACTTGCCTTTCGGCCTCTTCACTCCTCCCTGAGTTCCTCCAACCGCCTTTGCCCCAACTTGTTTCTTCTTCTTCTTGCCTTTCGGCTTTGAAGTAGAAACCTTTTGGGTAACCATAGCATGCACCTGAGCACTCTAACGAAATAGCCCCTCTGTCGCCTAGAGTTCTATCAGAAGCTCTGCCAATGAATACAACCCTTTGTTCATGTTTTAGTTCTGACAAAACTACTCAAAACTCCTTTGTAGAGACTGGAGAATAATATCGACCTGGGTTTCCCCATCGATCTCAGCTCCAAGGACCTCCTGCTCATTCAAATGAGCCATCATCTTGAGAACATGATCCCTCATAGGTGTTCCCTCGATCATGGTTGTTGTCATCAAGTTCCTCATGACTTCCTGCCTTGCAGCCTGATTCTGGTGTCCGAAAAGCTCTTTGAGATTGAGCATCATGTTATAAGCAGTGGGCATGGCTTAATGCTGATGTTGCAGTACATTTGACATATATGCCAAAATATAACACCGCGCCATCTCATCGGCCTTGATCCACTTCTTATAACTCTCCTTCTCCTTTTCCCCAGAATCATCCGCAGGCTTAGGAGGGCATTCTTTGAGGAGTATATATTTGTATTCCTCAGCAGTCAAGACAATGTCAAGATTCCTCTTCCAATCAACATAGTTGGGTCCAGTAAATTTATTCTCTTTCAGTATCACAACAAGTGAGTTGAAAGTCATTTTGAAAGAAAACCTAAGAATCACATAGATCAAAACATTAGATTTCAAAAAATTATTGATTCCTCAAACAATAAAATTTTAAAATCATCTAACACCTCAAAACACCGAGAATATCGTATGCCACGATAGTGTGGACGTATACGAATTCTACATTTGTAAGAGGAGGTTTTACCCATTAATTTTACTATCTTATCAACCTAAATTTTTGACAAGTAAAATTAATAGTTGGTTCCTCTTTGGCCCTACAAATAAAAGCAGTGACTCCGATGGGGAGGATACTTATATTTGTATCTAAGTGTTCACCATTACTCGGTACCAAGGTAATTATCTCGGGTTTTGTGTCTTCCGATGGGGAAGGACACACGCTCTTTAATAATTTCCTATAATCATATTCAACCTTGTGATCCACAAACAAACTCATTCGAAGGGGAGGAAGGCACTCAGAGCCCACGTGCAAGTTTGTTTGCATCACATGTCAAATCGTAATGGAGGTCGTAGGAATTTATAAAAATATCCCACTACCACTTAGTAATTTGAAATTGAGGAATTTTCTAGCCTACGACATGCATATCAAACAATAAGCAATAAATATGAAAAATAAATATTTTCCAACTATTATGACTTTTGTCTTCAATATGTCTCCTGTCGTATCACCATCTCGTCCGCCCCTCCCTACGCCATGTACAAGCCATTCGGAGATCCGAGCCGAGAAAAAATATTTTAATTTACATCCATCGATCCTATACTCCACGAGGGAGTGTACATGAAATCTAGATCGAAAGTAAACTAAAATAAAAAGAGTGGCTAAACAATGTCGTATCTAATTTACAAAAAATTAAATACTAGCCTCGTCAACCCCGAGGATTCAACAAAATATACAATTACACACATACAATCACATACACACAATCACATTCACACATATGGTCATAATAGTTGGATCCTATGCCTACAACCAAAGAGTTAACCTACGCATATCCTACCATTATCCGGCACATATAATATATGAAAAGTGCATAAAAGTAACCGAATCCTAAACACACAAAACCGGAAACCGTGGCTCTGATACCACTTGAAGGTGGGAAACTTCACTTCCCACTTCAACTCGGTCGATTGTTCATGGCGATCCCTTCTACGTCCCCGAATAAAAAAAATTTATCTTTGACAAGAGGGATTACCCAAGCAACCATTTCATCGTCGTGATATTCAATTAGAGTAGTCACTTGAACAAACTTGTTGTTCAAGCAACCAACCTCTATTCTACAAATAGCCGCGGAATTGATGATGTACGGATCACCGACTTTTGTGTTTATGTTCGGGGTCCAAGTTATATTTTCCACAAAATAGAATATATCATGCATATATATTTGAAAACAATTATAAACATGTTACACAAGAAAATAGACAAGTATTATACCTCTCGATCTTCTATCGTATGTCCTTCCTCCTTTTGGACGTCGTGTGGGCGACGATCTACCAAAAGTCGAAGCTCCTAGATCACCAATCTTCCTTCCTTGCACATTCTGAACAAGAGAAAGAATAAGAAACAAGACCCTTCTCCTTCCTTTAGCCAACGAACAAGCACCAACCTAGATGCTTGCCGCCGCCCAACAAGGAGAAGGGATGAGGAAGATGGATGCCAGCCAAAAGCTCCAAGGGAAGACCCTAAGCTTTGCTTCCATCGGCCAAGGAGAAGAGGATGAAGTGGTTTGGATGCCAGCCAAGGGTTGGAAAAAAGATTATGGGTGCCGGCCACATTTAAAAAGAAGAGAAGAAAGGAAACTCTTTCCTTATTTGTGGCCGCCCAACACCCTTTGCTTCTTGCTGCCCAAAACCCTAGCCCCTCCCCTTACCCTAATCCTATCTCTAATGGGATTCATCTTGCCGCCCACCCCATGCTCTCCTTTTATAGAGTTAGGGATATGCCTTGTTTTAATCTCCACCATTGGTTGTAAGGATTTAATCTCAATCGTCGGATCTAGAGATTTAATCGCAACCGTCGGATCTCGAGATTTAATCTCTACCTTTGGATCTAGAGTTTTGTTTTCAACCATTTGATCTAGGCTTCATGAGGTATTAATAGGCTACAATAGGGACCATGAGGAGGAGTTGGATCTTGGCCACCCAATAGATCAAGCCCACATAAAGTCTGATCCATTAATGATAATCCAATCCACTAAAGGATTATCATTGATCTACCTCACCAACCCCCATAAGTTAATATGGGCTCCATATATTATTTATATATTTTTCTCCCTGTGTTTAACATCTCGAATGTCCATCGATTAATTAATTTACTGACCATTAATTAATCAACATCTAACTCCATGAGTAGTACCACTCAACCTTTTCATCATGCCGGACCAAGTCCACCTGCAGGGTTTACATGATGAACTTTATGAGCTCCTCAAGGGGACATCATCATCCTAATATATAGGACACGGTTTCCTCCTATAATCAATGGCACACCATATAAATAATAAAATTTCCCAACTTACCGAGCCTATCGATTTAATCTATAAATCTCGCCCATTGGTAAATCAAAGAAATGAATACTAAGTATATGTGCCCGTTATTATATCGGGATTAAGAGTATGTACAATATAATATCTGAGGTCCAATTCGATTATGTAGTCAGCTATAAATCGAATCACCTCTAAGTCGGTCCTGCTCAATACACACAAAGTGTACTAGTGTGATTCTATGGTCAAGATAAACCAATACCAAATCACACTACAACCATGCCAATGGTTTGTCCAAAGCCATCTCGGTTGTGAGCATATACTTATACTTTACAAGTATCTGATAACATGATCTCCCATGTGACACCACACACCATGTTATCTACAATGTAATGTATTAGACAAAATATGCATAACCATAAATATGCAAACAATGATCATGTGATTCTTATTTCAAAATAAAGATGTTCATACAAAAGATAGACTTTTCTGTGTACATCCCAACAAGGGAGTCTAGCACATGTGTTGAAGGCGGATGTTGGTAAGTTAGAACCTCGTACAGAAGTATGCATGTTCGTTGGCTTTCCTAGAGGAACGAAAGGAGGTTTGTTTTATAGTCCTAGAAATTAGTGGGTGATCGTTAGCATGAACGCCAGATTTTTAGAAGAAGACTATGTAATGAACCACAAGCCCATGAGTAAGATTGTTCTGGAGGAATTAAAAGGGGAAGTCACTTCTTCAGTACCACCAGTACAAGAGAATCTTCCACAAGTCACTACACCACGTGTCACAGAGGGTACACAGGTGATACCTCATCGTAGTGGGAGGGTTGTTAGACAGCCTGATAGATTCATGTTCTTGGGAGAATTTTCTGATTTGATCCCTGGTGAACATGAACCTGATTCCTGGCCATAAGATGAGGCAATCCAAGATAAAGATGCAGTATCTTGGGAAAGTACAATGAATGCTGATATTGAATCTATGGATTCAAATCAGGTCTGGGAGCTAGTAGAACCACCCGTTGGTGCAAAAACCATTGGTTGCATGTGGATCTACAAAAGAAAGAGAGGAATAGACGGGAAGGTTGAGACCTTCAAAGCAAGGCTTGTTGCGAAAGGGTATACTCAGAAAGAGGGTATCGATTATGAGGAGACCTTTTCGCCGGTAGCCATGCTTAAGTCTATCCGGATTCTCTTATGCATTGCTGCTCATATGGATTATGAGGTGTGGCAGATGGATGTCAAGATAGCTTTCCTTAATGGAAGTCTTGAGGAAAACATCTATATGAAGCAACCAAAGGGATTAATTGCAAAGGGCAAAGAGCATCTTGTGTGTAAGCTTAATAGGTCCATTTATGGATTGAAGCAAGCTTCGAGGTCTTAGAACATCCGCTTTGATGAGGTAATCCAGTCTTATGGATTTATACAAAGTCTGGATGAGTCTTGTGTATACAAGAGATGTGACAGAAACGTAGTGGTATTTCTTGTACTATACGTAGATGACATTTTGTTAATTGGCAACAATGTCAAGGTGTTATCGGACGTAAGGGTATGGTTGTCCAAACAGTTTGATATGAAAGACTTGAGAGAAGTGGGACACATCCTTGGGATCGAGGTTATAAGGGATCGTAGAAAAAGGATGTTGTGCTTATCTCAAGCTTCATACATAGACACCATTATGGATCGTTTTAGCGTGCAGAACTCCAAGAAGGGTTTTCTACCTTTCATGCATGGAGTTCCTTTATCTAAGCAGATGTGTCCTAGAACATCTGAGGAGATAGAGGAGATGAAGGCGGTTCCTTATGCTTTGGCAGTTGGAAGCCTCATGTATGCAATGCTATGTACGAGATCAGATATCTGCTTTGCTGTCCGTATGGTTTGCAGATATCAAAGTAATCTAGGACAGGGATATTAGACTGTGGTAAAGCATATATTAAAGTACCTGAGAAGGACTAGGGATTATATGCTAATTTACCAGGCAGACCAATTACTCCCTGAAGGTTACACACATTCCGACTTCCAATTAGACAGGGATAATAGTAAGTCTACCTCAGGTTTTGTGTTTACTTTTGGAGGTGGAGCCATTGTATGGAGGAGTGTCAAGCAAAAATTCGTGGTAGACTCTACCATGGAAGCAGAGTATGTGGCAGCCTCTGAGGCGGCCAAAGAAGTTGTGTGTCTCAGGAACTTCTTGATGGACTTGGATGTGATTTTTGGTTTGCCCAGAACTATCACAATTTATTGTGATAATAGTAGTGCAGTTACAAACTCGAAGGAACCACGAGCCCATAAGGAAAGTAAACACATAGAGCGTAAGTACCACCTGATACGAGAAATCGTAAAGAGAGGAGAAGTTGTTGTGGCCAAGATTGCATCGGAGGATAACCTGGCAGATCCTTTCACTAAGGCCCTTCCGGCGAGATCTTTTGATAGGCATGTGGAGGGAATGGGAATCAGATGTATGGTAGTTTAAGGACAACATAATCTTTTAGTATAAGTGGGAGATTACTGGGATGTATACTGAAAAGTCTATCTTTTGTATGAACATCTTTATTTTGAAATAAGAATCAAATGATCATTGTTTGCATATTTATATGGTTATGCATATTGTCTAATACATTACATTGTAGATAACATGGTGTGTAGTGTCACACGGGAGATCATGTTATCGGCTCCTTGTAAAGTATAAGTAAAGGCTCACAACCGAGATGGCTATGGACAAACCATTGGAATGGTTGTAGTGTGATTTGGTATTGGTTTGTCTTGACCATAGAATCACACTAGTACACTTTGTGTGTATTGAGCAGGACCGACTTAGAAGTGATTCGATTTATTGCTGACTACATAATCGAATCGGACCTCAGATATTATATTGTACATGCTCTTAATCCCGATATAATAAAGGGCACATATACTTAGTATTCATTTCTTTGATTTACCAATGGGCGAGATTTATATATTAAATTGATAGGCTCTGTAAGTTGGGAAATGATATTATTTATATGGTGTATCATTGATTATAGGAGGAAACCGTGTCCTATATATTGGGATGATGATGTCCCCTTGAGGAGCTCATAAGGTTCATCATGTAAACCCTGCAGGTGGACTTGGTCCAGCATGATGATAAGGTTGAGTGGTACTACTCATGGAGTTAGATGTTGATTAATTAATTGTCAGTAAATTAATTAATCGATGGACATTTGAGATCTTAAACACGGAGAGAAAAATGTACAAATAATATATGAAGCCCAAATTAACTTATGGGGGTTGGTGAGGTAGATCAATGATAATCCTCTAGTGGATTGGATTATGATTAATCTATCGAACTTTATGTGGGCTTGATCCATTGGGTGGCCAAGATCCAACTCCTCCTCATGGTCCCTATTATAGCCTATTAAAACCTCATGAAGCCTAGATCCAATGGTTGAAAACAAAACTCTAGATCCACGGTGGAGATTAAATCTCTAGATCCGACGATTGAGATTAAATCTCTAGATCCGACGGTTGAGATTAAATCCTTAGAACCGATGGTGGAGATTAAAGGAGGCTTAGCCCTAACTCTATAAAAGGAAGATAAGGGGTGGGCGGTAAGAATTAATCAAATAGGAGCTAGGGTTTTTGGCGGAAAGGAGCAAGGGGAGTTGGGCGGCCACAATTAAGGAAAGTATTTCCTTTCTCTTCTTCTTCTTGTTGTTGGTCGGCGCCCAAGGCTTGCTTCTCCTCTCCTTGGCCAGAGTTCAAGCTCTTCTTTCTCTTCTCCTTGGCCTGTGGAAACAAGGGTTAGGGTAATTCCTTGGAGTCCTTGGCCGGCGCCCACTTCCTCACCTCTTCTTCTTGTTGGCCAGCGGCAAGCATCAAGTAGGTGCTTGGTGGTTGGCTAAAGGAAGGAGGAGAGTTTTGTTTCTATACTTCCTCTTGTTCGGAGCGAGCAAGGAAGGAAGATTGGTGATCTAGGAGCTTCGACTTTTGGAAGATCGTCGCCCACACGACGTCCAAAAGGAGGAAGGACATATAATAGAAGATCGAGAGGTATAACGTTTGTTTATATTCTTTTCTAACATGTTTATAATTGTTTTTCAATCATATACATGTTGTATGTTCTTTTTTTATGGTTAAATATACTTGGACCCCGAATACAAACACAATAGTCGGCGATCCGTACATCGTCTATTCCGCGGCTAATCGTAGAATAGAGGTTGGTTGCTTGAACAACAAGTTTGTTCAAGTGACCACTCTAATCGAATAGCATGACGATGAAACGGTAGCTTGGGTAGTCCCTCTTATCAAGGATAAATTTTTTTTTCCGGGGACGTAGAAGGGATCACCATGAACAAGCGACCGAGTTGAAGTGGGAAGCGAAGTTTCCTACCTTCATAAACAGAATTAACATTTGAACTGGCATGTTCTACGTTACACATGTTACTCCCTAATCCTAGAATCGAAGATTCTACTCCATAAACGGAAAAGAAAAGACACAAGGCATAATAGAATCAATCATTACAATGCAGAAAATGAATAGGAATTGAATTACAGTAGTCTTGGTCCTTCTCTTTGGCATTGGAGCATGGATTACGATCCTCGAGCTGCTACCTTTCTCCTCGTTGTGAGTTTTTGGAGCCTTTTAGGGCACCGGTGTGTCGTCCCAGCCGTCAGGCCTCTCCCATAGGGTTTGGGCATGACTTTCCTTTTATAGACTTGAAGTCGGCGCTTCCCGAAGCCATGAAAGAACCCTAATCGTGTCGAAATAAGCCATTGCCACACAGCCGTGTGGATCCACACTGTTGGAAATCGTGCTATTCCTCGGAAGGCTCATCGGCTCCCATGTCCCCGTATTAAAATTTTCACTAATGAAAACTAATCCGGATGGGATGAGTTTCCTAAGCACAACCAATTCGTCGTCGTGCCAACGACTCGAGCAATCACTAGAACAAACTTGTTGTTCAAGCAATCAACTCTTCTAGTCGGTTAGCCGCGGAAGAGACGACGGACGGATCGCCGGTTTTTGTGTTTCTTATCGGGGTCTATGATTATACAAATACATGCAAATGTAAACTAGTATAATCAACATATACTAACATAAAGAACATAAGCTAGCATATCAATAAGAACATGCAAAGAACAATAATAAAAGTTGTAAAACTTTTATACCTCTTGATCTTCTATCGTATGTCCTAACCTCCTTGTAGACTTCGTGTGGGCGAAGATCCTCCACAAGTTGAAGCTTCCTAGATCTTCTTCAATCCAAAGAAAGAAGAACTCTCTTTCCCTTCTTGCTTGAGCCAACCACCAATCCTCAAAGGATTGATGTCGCCAGCCCCAAGAATAGAGAGAACAAAATGGAAACAAAACTCATCTCTTATCTAGAACCAACCATCAAGCTCCAAGCATGATGTTTGCCGCCGGCCCAAAGAGAGCAAAAGGATTTCCGACCAACCTTGAAGAAGGTTGCCGCCGGCCAAGAGAAGAGGAGAGGATGCTCCGGCCATGAGATGAAGATGAGAAGCTTCTCCCTTCCCTCCTTGCCGCCGACCACATCCCATAGGCCATGGGCACCACCCAACTATTAGGGTTCTAAACCCTAATGGTTGCCGCCCATGCATTAGGGTTCTCAACGCCAATCTTGCCGTCCAAGCATTAGGGTTCTCCACCCTAATTCTTGCCGCCCATGGTCTCTGCAAAACCCTAATCCTTGGCCATTCACTTGCCGCCCAAGCCAAGAAGCTCTATTTATAGAGTTAGGCTTAAGCCTTGTTTTAATCTCCATCGTCGGTTCTAGGGTTTTAATCTCAACCGTCGGATCTAGGGATTTAATCTCAACCATCGGTTCTAGGGATTTAATCCCAACCGTCGGATCTAGAGATTTAATCTCAACCGTCGGTTCTAAAGATTTAATCTCCACCGTCGGTTCTAGGGATTTAATCCCAACCATCGGTTCTAGGGATTTAATCCCAACCGTCGGATCTAGAGATTTAATCTCAACCTTCGGTTCTAGAGATTTAATCTCCACCGTCGGTTCTAGGGATTTAATCCCAACCGTCGGATCTAGAGATTTAATCTCAACTGTCGGTTCTAGAAATTTAATCTCCATCATTTGATCTAGGCTTCATGAGGTTTATATTAGGCTACAATAGGGACCATGAGGAGGAGTTGGATCTTGGCCACCCGATAGATCGGAACCACACAAACTTGATCCATCAATGATGTTCCATTCCACTAGAGGATCATCATCGAACTACCTCACCAACCCCCATAAATTAATATGGGCTCCATATATTATTTGTACATCCATCTCCTCGTGTTTAAGATATCGAATGTCCGTCAATTAATTGATTCACTGACCATCAATTAATCAACATCTAACTCCTCGAGTAGTACCACTCAACCTTATCATCATGTTGACTAAGTCAACCTGCAGGGTTTACATGATGAACCTTAATAGCTCCTCAAGGGGACATCATTAACCTAATACATAGGACACGGATTCCTCCTATAATCAACGACACACCATGTAAATAATATCATTTCCCAACTTACCGGGCATATTGATTTAATCCATAGAAATCTCACCCTCTGGTAAATCAAAGAAATAAATACTAAGTACATGTGCCCGTTATTATATCGGGATTAAGAGCATGTACAACATAATATCCGAGGTCCGATTCAATTATGTAGTCAACAATAAATTGAATCACCTCTATGTCGGTCCTGCTCAATACACCTAAGTGTACTAGTGTAACTCTATGTTCAAGATAAAAATACCAAGCTACACTACCACCATGCCAATGGTTTGTCCAAAACCATCTTGGTTGTGAGCCTCTACTTATACTCTATAAGGGATTGATAACATGATCTTCTGTGCCACACCCAAGCACCATGTTATCTACAATTTAAAGTATTAGACAATATGCACATATATAAATAAAGTGCAAACAATGATCATGTGATTCTTATTTCAAAATAAAGATGTTCATACAAAAGAGCTAGGCTTTCAGTATACATCCCAACAATCTCCCACTTATACTAAAAGACTATGTTGTCCTCATACTGCCATACATCTGATTCCCCTTCCTTTCACATGTCTATCAAAGCTCTCGCCAGAAGGGCCTTAGTGAAAGGGTCTACCAGGTCATCCTCTGATGCAATCTAGGCGACAGCAACTTCTACCTCCTTTACGATTTCTCGTATCAGGTGGTACTTGCACTCTATGTGTTTACTAGCCTTATGGGCTCGTGGTTCTTTCGAGTTTGCAACTGCACCATTATTATCACAATAAATTGTGATAGTTCTGGGCAAACCAGGAATCACATCCAAGTGAAGGGAGTCGCTTCGGAGGCTCATTGGCTCCCATGTCCCCGGATTAAAATTTTCACTAGTGAAAGAATTAATCCGGATGGGATGAGCTTCCTTAGCACAACCATTTCGTCGTCGTGCTAACAACTTGAGTAGTCGCTTGAACAAACTAGTTGTTCAAGCAACACAACTCTTCTAGTTGGTTAGCCGCGGAAGAGACGACGAACGGATCGCCGGTTTTTGTGTTTGTCTTCGGGGTCCATGATTATACAATATATTTACGTATTTACACATGCATAATCAAAACATAAAAGAACAAGCTCAGATCTGTAAATAAAGTTAAAATAACTTTATACCTCACGATCTTCTACCGTATGTCCTATCCTTCTCGTGGACGACGTGTGGACGAAGATCCTCCACGAGTAGAAGACTTCTAGATCGCTTTCTTCTCTACCTTGTCCGCTGCGAACAAAGAGAACAACTTACAAATACCTATCCTTTCTAGAGCCGGCCACCAAATTAGGAAATTTGGTGCAACCGCCGGCCAAGGATCAAATGGATGATGCGCCGGCCACCAAATGAAGGAGAACCGCCGGCCACCTTGGAGAATAAGGAGGAGGATGAGAACCGGCCACCAATGGGAGGAGAACCGCCGACCAAGGAAGAAGGGAGAGGCCTCAAGGATGGGCGCCGGCCAAGGAATGATGAAAGGAGATGGGCGCCGGCAATCAACAAGAAGGAAGAAGGTTGCCGCCCACTTTGCTCCAACCCTAGCCACCCAAAAAACCCTAGCCGCCCAAAACCCTAACACCAATTCGAAAATCTATTATTGCCGCCCAAGCCTAAGCCCCCTATTTATAGAATTGGGCTTAAGCCTTTTTTAATATCCACCGTCGGATCTAGGGATTTAATCTCCACCGTCGGATCTAGGGTTTTATCCCAACCGTCGGATCTAGGGTTTCATCCCAACCGTCGGATCTAGGATTTCATCCCAACCGTCGGATCTAGGGTTTCATCCCAACCGTCTGATCTAGGGTTTGATACCAACCGTCGAATCTAGGGATTTAATCCTAACCGTCGATTCTAGGGTTTCATCCTAACCATCGGATCTTAAGGATTTAATCCCAACCGTTGGTTCTAGGGTTTCATCCTAACCATCGGATCTTAGGGATTTAATCCCAACCATTGGTTCTAGGTTTTGTTTTACATTCTTGGATCTAGACTTCACAAGGATTATATTAGGCTACGATAGGGACCATAAGGAGGAGTTGGGTCTTGGCCACCCGATGGATCGGAACCACACTAACTTGATCCATCAATGATGTTCCATTCCACTAGAGGATCATCATTGAACTACCTCACCAACCCCCATAAATTAATATGGGCTCCATATATTATTCGTACATTAATCTCCCCGTGTTTAAGATATCGAATGTCCGTCAATTAATTGATTTACTGACCATCAATTAATTAACATCTAATTCCTCGAGTAGTACCACTCAACCTTATCATCATGTTGACTAAGTCAACCAGCTGGGTTTACATGATGAACTTTATGAGCTCCTCAAGGGGACATCATCAACCTAATATATAGGACACGGTTTCCTCCTATAATCAACGGCACACCATGTAAATAATATTATTTCCCAACTTACCGGGCATATTGATTTAATCCATCTAAATCTCACCCTCTGGTAAATCAAAGAAATAAATACTAAGTACATGTGCCCGTTATTATATCGGGATTAAGAGCATGTACAACATAATATCCGAGGTCCGATTCAATTATGTAGTCATCAATAAATTGAATCACCTCTATGTCGGTCCTGCTCAATACACCTAAGTGTACTAGTGTAACTCTATGTTCAAGACAAAACAATACCAAGCTACACTACAACCATGCCAATGGTTTGTCCAAAACCATCTTGGTTGTGAGCCTCTACTTATATTTTACAAGGTACTGATAACATAATCTTCTATGCCACACCAAGTACCATGTTATCTACAATTTAAAATATTAGACTATAAGCACACATATAATAAATATATAAAGTGCAAACAATGATCATGTGATTCTTATTTCAAAATAAAATGTTCATACAAAAAGAACTAGACTTTCAGTATACATTCAAACAATCTCCCACTTATACTAAAAGACTATGCCGTCATCACTCTTCCATATATCTGATCCCCATGTCCTCCACATGCCTATCAAACGCTTTCGCTGGAAGGGCCTTAGTGAATGGATCCGCCAGATTATCCTCTGATGCAATCTTGGCGACAGCAACTTCTCCTCGCTTTACGATCTCTCGTATGAGGTGGTACTTGTGCTCTATGTGTTTACTTGCCTTATGGGCTCGTGGTTCCTTCGAGTTTGCAACTGCACCACTGTTATCAAAATAAATTGTGATAGTTCTGGGCAAACCAGGAATCATATCTAAGTCCATCAAGAAGTTCCTGAGCCATACAGCTTCCTTGGCTGCCTCAGAGGCTGCCACATACTCAGCTTCCATGGTAGAGTCCGCCACACATTTCTGCTTGACACTCCTCCATACTATGGCTCCACCTCCAAAAGTAAACACAAACCCCGAGGTAGACTTACTCTTGTCCCTATCTGATTGGAAATCCGAATCCGTGTAACCCACAGGGACTAATTGATCTGCCCGGTAAACCAGGATATAATCCCAAGTCCTTCTCAGGTACTTCAATATATGCTTTACCGCAGTCCAATTTCCCTGTCCAAAATTACTCTGATATCTTCTAACCATGCCCACGGCAAAGCAGATATCCGGTCTCGTACACAGCATGGCATACATGAGGCTTCCTACTGCCGAAGCATAAGGAACCGCCTTCATGTCCTCTATCTCCTTTGATGTTTTGGGACACATCTCTTTAGATAAAGGGACTCCATGCCTAAAAGGTAAAAAACCTTTCTTGGAGTTCTGCATGCTAAAACGAGCATGGATAGTGTCAATGTATGAAGCTTGAGATAAGCACAACATCCTTTTCTTGCGATCCCTTATAACTTTGATCCCAAGGATGTGTCCCACTTGTCCCAAGTCCTTCATGTCAAACTGTTTGGACAACCATACCCTTACGTCTGATAACACTTTGATATTGTTTCCAACTAACAAAATGTCATCTACGTATAGTACAAGAAAAACCACTACGTTTCCGTCACATCTCTTGTATACACAAGGCTCATCCTGACTTTGAATAAATCCATATGACTGGATTACCTCATCAAAGCGGATGTTCCAAGATCTAGAAGCTTGCTTCAATCCATAAATGGACCGATGAAGCTTACATACAAGATGCTCTTTGCCTTTAGCAATGAATCCCTCTTGTTGCCGCATATAGATGTTCTCCTCAAGACTTCCGTTAAGGAAAGCTATCTTGACATCCATTTGCCAAATCTCATAATCCATATTAGCAGCTATAGATAAGAGAATCCGGATAGACTTAAGCATAGCTACCGGCGAAAAGGTCTCCTCATAATCGATGCCCTCTTTCTGAGTATACCCTTTCGCAACAAGTCTAGCTTTGAAGGTCTCAACCTTCCCGTCTACTCCTCTCTTTCTCTTGTAGATACACTTGCATCCAATGGTTTTTACACCATCGGGTGGTTCTACTAGCTCCCAGACTTGATTAGAATCCATAGATTCTATCTCTAAATTCATCGCTCTTTGCCAAGATACCGCATCTCTATCTTGGATTGCCTCATCATATGTCCAGGGATCAGGTTCATGTTCGCCAGGGACTAAGTCCGAAGACTCTCCCAAAAATATGAATCTATCGGGTTGTCTCACAACCATCTCACTACGACGAGGTGCCTCCTGTGTATGCTCTGTGACACGCGGTGCAGTGACTTGTGGTGTCTCCTCTTGTACCGGTGGTATCGGACTTCGTCAATTCCTCTCAAGAACAATCCTACTTGGGCTTGTGGTTCATTACATAATCCTCCTCTAGAAATCAGGCGTCGGTGCTAACGATCACCTCTCGATCTCTAGGATTATAAAACAAACCACCTTCGCTTCCTTTAGGGTAGCCAACAAACATGCACACTGCAGAGGTTCCAACTTACTAAAGATCGACTTTCAAAGACATGTGGCCGGACTCCCATATCCGAATATGTCTCGACTAGGCTTTCGCCACCCACAATTCTACAGGTAGAAGGTACTGATTTAGATGGAACCAAGTTCAAAGTGTACATTGTCGGCATACCCCGTAATCTAAACAGTAACTGTAATAACTCATCATCGATCTGACCATCTCCATAAGAGTCATATTCCTTCGGTCCACTACACCATTCTGCTGTGGTGTGCTAGGTGCAGACAATTGGGATTGAATCCCAGACTCTGATAAGTAACTCCTAAACTCTCCCAAGAGGTACTCGCCACCACGATTAGATCGTAGTGTCTTGATACTTTTACCTTGACGGTTCTCTACATCAGCCTTGAATTCTTTGAACTTGTCAAAGCATTCAGACTTGCGGCGCATCAAGTAAATGTATCCATACCTTGAATAATCGTCTATAAATGAGATGAAGTATTCAAAACCACCTCTTGCCTGGATAGACATAGGACCGCACAAATCAGAATGAACCAATTCTAACACATCTTTGGCTCTATACCCCTTGGCCTTGAAAGACCTCTTGGTCATTTTACCTTCCAAGCAAGATTCGCAGGTTGGGAGATCCTCCACCACTTATGAACCCAAAGGTCCATCAGCTATCAACCTTTGAATTCTGCTTAGGTTAATATGACCAAGCCTTAGATGCCAAAGATATGTTTGGTTCATTTGCGAAGGTTCTTTTATCTTATTAGACTTAGAAGATGAGTTATTGATTTCTATATGCATCGTGGGAGTTTTTGGTTCAAGAGTATATAAATTGCCAACCAATGTACCAGAACAGATAATCTCCCTATTCCTTTTTATAACCACTTTGTTATTAAAAGAAACAGAATACCCATCCATAAACAATTTAGAAACTGAAATTAAATTCTTTCTAAAAGTAGGTACATAAAGACAATTTCTCAAAACCAAAACTTTATTCCTATCAAAAGATAAATAAATGTCTCCCACTGCAATAGCTGCCACCTTTAAAGCATTGCCCATGAAGACGGTAATCTCTCCCTCAGCTAGTCGTCGGGTTTCCTGGAACCCCTGCAAAGTATTGCAGACATGATCAGTAGCTCCTGTATCTACACTATTAAAATGTATACTGAAAGCCTAGCTCTTTTTGTATGAACATTTTATTTTGAAATAAGAATCACATTATCATTGTTTGCACTTTATATATTTATTATATGTGTGCATATTGTCTAATATTTTACATTGTAGATAACATGGTTCTCGGTGTGGCACAGAAGATCATGTTATCAGTTCCTTGTAAAATATAAGTAGAGGCTCACAACCAAGATGGTTTTGGACAAACCATTGGCATGGTTGTAGTGTAGCTTGGTATTGTTTTGTCTTGAACATAGAGTTACACTAGTACACTTAGGTGTATTGCAGGTGACATAGAGGTGATTGATTTAATCTTGACTACATAATTGAATCGGACCTCGGATATTATGTTGTACATGCTCTTAATCCCGATATAATAACGGGCACATGTTCTTAGTATTTATTTCTTTGATTTACCAGTGGGTGAGATTTAGATGGGTTAAATCAATATGCCCGGTAAGTTGGGAAATAATATTATTTACATGGTGTGTCGTTGATTATAGGAGAAAACCGTGTCCTATATATTAGGTTGATGATGTCCCCTTGAGGAGCTCATAAAGTTCATCATGTAAACCCAGCTGGTTGACTTAGTCAACGTGATGATAAGGTTGAGTGGTACTACTCGAGAAATTAGATGTTAATTAATTGATGGTCAGTAAATCAATTAATTGACGGACATTCGATATCTTAAACACGGGGAGATTAATGTACGAATAATATATGGAGCCCATATTAATTTATGGGGGTTGGTGAGGTAGTTCAATGATGATCCTCTAGTGGAATGGAACATCATTGATGGATCAAGTTAGTGTGGTTCCGATCCATCGGGTTGCCAAGACCCAACTCCTCCTTATGGTCTCTATCGTAGCCTAATATAATCCTTGTGAAGTCTAGATCCAAGAATATAAAACAAAACCTAGAACCAACGGTTGGGATTAAATCCCTAAGATCCGATGGTTAGGATGAAACCCTAGAACCAACGGTTGGGATTAAATCCCTAAGATCCGATGGTTAGGATGAAACCCTAGAATCGACGGTTAGGATTAAATCCCTAGATCCGACGGTTGAGATAAAACCCTAGATCCGACGGTTGGGATGAAACCCTAGATCCGACGGTTGGGATGAAATTCTAGATCCGATAGTTGGGATGAAACCCTAGATCTGACGGTTGGGATGAAACCCTAGATCCGACGGTTGGGATGAAATCCTAGATCCAACGGTTCGGATAAAATCCTAGATCCGACAGTTGAGATGAAACCCTAGATCCGAAGGTTGGGATAAAACCCTAGATCCGACCGTGGAGGTTAAATCCCTAGATCCGACGGTGGAGATTAAAGGAGTCCTAAGCCTAACTCTATAAAAGGAAAGCTTAGGGTTTGGCGGCAATGATCAATTGATTGAGGAATTATGGTTTTGGCTCATCCAAAAGTGGGCGGCTAGGGTTTTTGGGTGGCTAGGGTTTTGGAGCAAAACAAGTGGGCGACAACTCTTCCTTCTAGTTGATTGTCGGCGCCCATCCTCCTCCATCAACACTTGGCCGGCGCCCATCCTAGAGGCCTCTCCCTTCTTCCTTGCCCGGCGGTTCTCCTTCCATAGGTGGCCGGCATCCATCTTCCTCCCTTCATCCTAGAGTGGCCGGCGGCAACACTTCTTGAAGTTGGCCGGCGCATCATCCAATTGTTCCTTGGCCGGCGGTTGCACCAAATTCCCTAATTTGGTGGCCGGTTCTAGATAGGAAGGTATTTGTTGTTTCTTCTCTTTGTTCGCAGCGGACAAGGTGGAGAAGAAAGCGATCTAGAAGGCTTCTACTCGTGGAGGATCTTCGTCCACACGTCGTCCACGAGAAGGATAGGACATACGGTAGAAGATCGTGAGGTATAAAGTTATTTTAACTTTATTTACAGATCTGAGCTTGTTCTTTTATGTTTTGATATGCATGTGTAAATTAGTAAATATATTGTATAATCATGGACCCCGAAGACAAACACAAAATCCGGCGATCCGTCCGTCGTCTCTTCCGCGGCTAACCAACTAGAAGAGTTGTGTTGCTTGAACAACTAGTTTGTTCAAGTGACCACTCAAGTTGTTAGCACGACGACGAAATGGTTGTGCTAAGGAAGCTCATCCCATCCGGATTAATTCTTTCATTAGTGAAAATTTTAATCCAGGGACATGGGAGCCAATGAGACTCCGAAGCAACTCCCTGCATACACACCAGGCACTGGTAGATAACACCGCTAAACATGTTTCAACAACTAAACAAGAAGATATACCTGTGTTCTTTCGGCGAGGATAGTCCGCCTTCCAATGTCCAGTCTGCTTGCAAGTGAAGCACTTGCCTTTAGGCTTCTTCACTCCTGCCTGAGGTCCCACTGCCACTTTCTTCGCTCCACCTTGCTTCTTCTTCTTCTTACCTTTCGGTTTAGAGGAAGAAACCTTCTGAGCGACCATGGCTTGAGCACTCTGACAAAAAAGCCCCTCTGCCGCCTGGAGTTCTGTCAGAAGCTCCGCCAACGAATAAAACCTCTTGTTCATGTTGTAGTTGAAGCGGAACTGCTCAAAACTCCTAGGCAGAGACTGGAGAATGATATCGACCTGGGTTTCCCCATCGATCTCAGCTCTGAGGACTTCCATCTCATTAAGATGAGCCATCATCTTGAGAACATGATCCCTAACGGGTGTTCCCTCGATCATGGTGGTCGTCATCAAGTTTCTCATTGCCTCCTGCCTAGCCGCCCTACTCTGATGTCCGAAAAGTTCCTTGAGATTGAACATCATGTCATAAGCTGTGGCTATGGCCTGATGCTGATGTTGCAGCACATTTGACATAGATGCAAAAATGTAACACCGCGCCATCTCATCTGCCTTAACCCATTTCTTATAACGTTCTTTCTCCTTTTCATCAGAGTCATCGGAGGGCATAGGAGGACAGACCTCGAAAAGTACAAATTTATACTCCTCCGCAGTTAAGACAATATCCAAGTTTCTTTTCCAATCAATGTAGTTTGGTCCAGTAAGTTTGTTTTCTTTTAAAATCACAGCAAGTGGATTGAAAGCCATTTGAAAATCCTAAAAATCACAATGATCAAAATATTAGATTTCAAAAATTATTGATTCCTCAAAATAATAAAATCCCGAAATCAACCAACACCTCAAATCACCGAGAATATCGCATGCCACGCTGTGTGGACGTATATGAATTCTACATTTGTAAGAGAAGGTTTTACCCATTAATTTTATTATCTTGTCAACCTTACTTTTTGACAAATAAAATTAATAGTTGGTTCCTCTTTGGCCCTACAAATAAAAGCAGTGACTCCTATGGGGAGGATACTTTTATTTGTATCTAAGTGTGCACCATTACACGATACTAAGGGAATTATTTTGGATTATGTGTCTTACCTCTGTGGAAGTACACATGCTCCTAGATAATTTCCTCTAACCATTATTTGACCTAGTGATCCACAAACAAACCCGTCCTCAGGGAGGAAGGCACTCAGAGCCGACACACAAGTTTGTTGCATCACACGTCAAATTGTAATGGAGGCCGCGGGAATTAATTAAAATGTCCCTCTCCCACTTAGTAAATTGCAAATGAGGAATTTTAAATTATACACAACATGCATATAAAACAAATAAGCAATAAATATGGAAAAAACAGAATTTTTTCCAACTATTATGGCATTGTCCTCCAATATGCATCCCGTCGTGTTGCCACCTCGTCCACTCCATCTTTTCCCGTGCACAAGTCACCAAAGAGTTCCGAGCCGAGATAAAACTATTTTAATTTACATCCATCGATCCTATACTCCACGAAGGAGTGTACAAATAATCTAGATCGAAAGTAAACTAAAATGAGCGGCTAAACAATGCCGTATTTAATTACAAAAATTAAATACTAATCTAGCCTCGTCAACCCCGAGGATTCAAATAATAAATTTTTACACACATCCATTCACATACACACACATGGCCATAATAGTCGGATCTTATGCCTACAACCAAAGAGTTAAACTACGCATATCCTACTATTATCCGCCACATATAATATATGAAAAATGCATAAAAAATTAACCGAATACTAAACACACAAAACCGGAAACCATGGCTCTGATACCAATTGAAGGGAGTCGCTTCGGAGGCTCATTGGCTCCCATGTCCCCGGATTAAAATTTTCACTAATGAAAGAATTAATTCGGATGGGATGAGCTTCCTTAGCACAACCATTTCATCGTCGTGCTAACAACTTGAGTAGTCGCTTGAACAAACTAGTTGTTCAAGCAACACAACTCTTCTAGTTGGTTAGCCGCGGAAGAGACGACGAACGGATAGCCGGTTTTTGTGTTTGTCTTCGGGGTCCATGATTATACAATATATTTACGTATTTACACATGCATAATCAAAACATAAAAGAACAAGCTCAGATCTGTAAATAAAGTTAAAATAACTTTATACCTCACGATCTTCTACCGTATGTCCTATCCTTCTCGTGGACGACGTGTGGACGAAGATCCTCCACGAGTAGAAGCCTTCTAGATCGCTTTCTTCTCTACCTTGTCTGCTGCGAACAAAGAGAACAACTTACAAATACCTATCCTTTCTAGAGCCGGCCACCAAATTAGGGAATTTGGTGCAACCGCCGGCCAAGGATCAAATGGATGATGCGCCGGCCACCAAATGAAGGAGAACCGCCGGCCACCTTGGAGAATAGGGAGGAGGATGAGAACCGGCCACCAATGGGAGGAGAACCGCCGGCCAAGGAAGAAGGGAGAGGCTTCTAGGATGGGCGCCGGCCAAGGAATGATGAAAGGAGATGGGCGCCGGCAATCAACAAGAAGGAAGAAGGTTGCCACCCACTTTGCTCCAAACCCTAGCCACCCAAAAAACCCTAGCCGCCCAAAACCCTAACTCCAATTCGAAAATCTATTATTGCCGCCCAAGCCTAAGCCCCCTATTTATAGAATTGGGCTTAAGCCTCCTTTAATCTCCACCGTCGGATCTAGGGATTTAATCTCCACCGTCGGATCTAGGGTTTTATCCCAACCGTCGGATCTAGGGTTTCATCCCAACCGTCGGATCTAGGATTTCATCCCAACCGTCGGATCTAGGGTTTCATCCCAACCGTCGGATGTAGGGTTTTATCCTAACCGTTAGATCTAGGGATTTAATCCTAACCATCGATTCTAGGGTTTCATCCTAACCATCGGATCTTAGGGATTTAATCCCAACCGTTGGTTCTAGGGTTTCATCCTAACCATCGGATCTTAGGGATTTAATCCCAACCGTTGATTCTAGGTTTTGTTTTACATTCTTGGATCTAGACTTCACAAGGATTATATTAGGCTACGATAGAGACCATAAGGAGGTGTTGGGTCTTGGCCACCCGATGGATCGGAACCACACTAACTTGATCCATCAATGATGTTCCATTCCACTAGAGGATCATCATTGAATTACCTCACCAACCCCCATAAATTAATATGGGCTCCATATATTATTCGTACATTAATCTCCCCGTGTTTAAGATATCGAATGTCCATCAATTAATTGATTTACTGACCATCAATTAATTAACATCTAATTCCTCGAGTAGTACCACTCAACCTTATCATCACGTAGACTAAGTCAACCATCTGGGTTTACATGATAAACTTTATGAGCTCCTCATGGGGACATCATCAACCTAATATATAGGACACGGTTTCCTCCTATAATCAACGGCACACCATGTAAATAATATTATTTCCCAACTTACCGGGCATATTGATTTAATCCATCTAAATCTCGCCCTCTGGTAAATCAAAGAAATAAATACTAAGTACATGTGCCCGTTATTATATCGGGATTAAGAGCATGTACAACATAATATCCGAGGTCCGATTCAATTATATAGTCAGTAATAAATTGAATCACCTCTATGTCAGTCCTGCTCAATACACCTAAGTGTACTAGTGTAACTCTATATTCAAGACAAAATAATACCAAGCTACACTACAACCATGCCAATGGTTTGTCCAAAACCATCTTGGTTGTGAGCCTCTACTTATATTTTACAAGGTACTGATAACATGATCTTCTGTGCCACACCAAGCACCATGTTATCTACAATGTAAAATATTAGACTATATGCACACATATAATAAATATATAAAGTGCAAACAATGATCATGTGATTCTTATTTCAAAATAAAATGTTCATACAAAAAGAACTAGGCTTTCAGTATACATTCCAATGCCAAGTCCATCAGAAAGTTCCTAAGCCACACAGCTTCTTTGGCCGCCACAGGGGCTGCCACATACCCAGCTTCCATGGTAGAGTCCACCATGCATTTCTGCTTGACACTCTTCCATACTATGGATCCACCTCCAAAAGTAAACACAAAACCTGAGGTAGACTTACTGTTATCCCTATATGATTGGAAATCCGAATCCATGTAACCCACAGAGAGTAATTGGTCTGTCCGGTAAACTAGCATATAATCCCTAGTCTTTCTAAGGCACTACAATATATGCTTTACCGCAGTCCAATATCCCTGTCTTGGATTACTCTGATATCTACTGACCATGCCCACGACAAAGCAGATATCTAGTCTCGTATAGAGCATCACATACTTGAGGCTTCCTACTGCCGAAGCATAAGGAACCGCCTTCATCTCCTTTATCACCTCAGATGATCTAGGACACATCTCCTTAGATAAAGGAACTCCATACCTGAAAGGTAGAAAACACTTCTTGGAGTTTTGCATGCTAAAACGATCCAAAATCATGTCTATGTATGAATCTTGGGATAAGCACAACAACCTTGATCCCAAGGTTGTGACCCACTTCTCCCAAGTCCTTCAAAACTGTTTGGATAACCATACCCTTACGTCTGATAACACTCTGATATTGTTTCCAACTACCAAAATATTATCTACGTATAGTACAAGAAATACCACTATATTTCTGTCACATCTCTTGTATACACAAGACTCATCCAGACTTTGAATAAATCCATAAGACTAATTTACCTCCTCAAAGCGGATGTTCCAAGACCTCGAAGCTTGCTTCAATCCATATATGGACAGATTAAGCTTACATACAAGATGCTCTTTGCCCTTAGCAATGAATCCCTCTAGTCGCTTCATTTGGATATTTTTCTCAAGACTTCCATTAAGGAAAGTTGTCTTGACATCCATGTGCCACACCTCATAATCCATATGAGCTGCTATGCATAAGAGCTCCCAGACCTGACTTGAATCCATGGATTCAATCTCAGTATTCATTGCACTTTGCCAAGATGTTGTATCTATATCTTGGATTGTCTCGTCGTATGTCTAGGGATCAGGTTCATGTTTGCTAGGGACCAAATCAAAAGATTCACCCAAAAACATGAATCTAAGATGTTGTCTAACAACCCTCCCACTTCGATGAGGTATCATCTGTGTATCCTTTTGTGACACACGGTGCAGTGACATGTGGTATATCCTCTTGTACCGATGGTACTAAAGAAGTGACTTCCCCTTTTAACTCCCCCAGAACAATTTTACTCTTGGGCTTGTGGCTTATCACATAGTCTTCCTCTAGAAATCTGACATTCGTGTTAATGATCACCCTCTGATCTCTAGGACTATAAAACAAGTCAGAATAACTCATCATCGATCTAACCATCTCCATAAGAGTCCTATTCCTTCGCTCTGCTACACCGTTCTGCTAGGGTGTGCCAGGTGCAGTCAATTGGGATTGAATCCCAACCTCTGATAAGTAGTTCCTAAACTCTCCCAAGAGGTTGTCACCACCACGATCAGATCGTAGTGTCATCCACATCTTGAATAATCATCTACAAAAGAGACGAAATATTCAAGATTACCTCTTGCCTAGATAGCCATAGGACTACACAAATCAGAATGAACCATTTCTAACACATCTTTGGCTCTATACCCCTTGGCCTTAAAAAGGCCTCTTGGTCATCTTACCCTCCAAGAAGGATTCGTAGGTTGGGAGATCCTCCACCACTAATGAACCCAAAGGTCCATCAGCTTTCAACCTTTGAATTTTGCTTAGGTTAATGTGACCAAGCCTAAGAATCCAAAGATATGTTTGGTTCATCTTCGAAGGTTCTTTTCTCTTATTGGAATTAGAAGATGAGTTATTAACTTCAATTTGCATCGCGGGAGGTTTTGGTTCAAATTTCCTTTCAATGTACCTGAATAGATATTCTCCCTATTCCTTTTTATAACAACTCTGTCATTAAAAGAAATAGAATATCCATCCATAATAATTTAGAAACTGAAACTAAATTCTTTTTAAATAAAGGTACATAAAGGGAATTTTCTAGAACCAAAGTTTTATTATTCTCAAGAGATAAATAAAACTTCTCCCACTGCAATAGCCACTACCATCATGGCATTGCCCAAGTAAATGGTAATCTCCCCTTTAGCTAGTCATCGAGTTTCCTGGAACCCCTGCAAATTGTTGCAGACATGATTAGTGGCTCCCGTATCAACTCACCAGGTGTCGGTAGATATCACCGCTAATCATGTTTCAATGACTAGTCCAAAAGATATACCTTTGTTCTATTTTGGATTGGGACAGTCCTTCTTCCAATGTCCATCCTGCTTGCAAGTGAAGTACTTGCCTTTCGGCTTTTTCACTCTTCCCTGAGATCATCCCACCATCTTTGCTCCACCTTGTTTCTTCTTCTTCTTGCCTTTCGGCTTAGAAGTAGAAACCCTTTTTAGCAACGAAGGCTTGAGGACACTATTTGAAGAGCGCATACTTGTACTCCTTAGCAGATAAGACAATATCTTGAATCTTTTCCAATCAACATTATTTAGGTACAGTAAGTTTATTTCCTTTAGGATCACAGTAAGTGAACTGAAAGTCAATTTTGAAAATCCTAAGAATCACATAGATCATTACTTTAGATTTCAAAAAATTATTGATTTCTCAAACAATAAAATTTCAAAATCAACCAACACCTCAAAACACCGAGAATATCACATGCCACGCAGTGTGGACGTATACGAATTCTACATTTGTAAGAGGAGGTTTTACCCATTAATTTTATTATCCTGTCAACCTTACTTTTTGACAAATAAAATTAATAGTTGGTTCCTCTTTGGCCCTACAAATAAAAGCAGTGACTCCGATGGGGAGGATACTTTATATTTGCATCTAAGTGTGCACCATTACACGATACTAAGGAAATTATTTCAGATTATGTGCCTTACCGCTGTGGAAGTACACACGCTCCTAGATAATTTCCTATAACCATTATTTGACCTAGTGATCCGCAAACAAACTCATCCGCAGGGAGGAAGGTACTCAGAGCCGACACGCAAGTTTGTTGCATCACACGTCAAATTGTAATGGAGGCCGCGGGAATTAATTAAAATATCCCTCTCCCACTTAGTAAATTGAAAATGAGGAATTTTCAAGCACACACAACATGCTTATTATTACTGTAGATTTCAATAAAAATTATTGATTCCTCAAACAATAAAATTTTGAAATCAACCAACACCTCAAACACCGAGAATATCGCATGCCACGATAGTGTGGACGTATACGAATTCTACATTTGTAAGAGGAGGTTTAACCCATTAATTTTATTATCTTGTAAACCTTACTTTTTGACAAATAAAATTAATAGTTGGTTCCTCTTTGTCCCTACAAATAAAACTACTTTTTATTTGCATCTAAGTGTGCACCATTACACGGTACTAAGGGAATTATTTCGGATTATGTGCCTTACCGCTGTGGAAGTACACACGCTCCTAGATAATTTCCTATAACCATTATTTGACCTAGTGATCCGCAAACAAACTCATCCGCAGGGAGGAAGGCACTCAGAGCCGACACGCAAGTTTGTTGCATCACATGTCAAATTGTAATGGAGGCCGCAGGAATTAATTAAAATATCCCTCTCCCACTTAGTAAATTGAAAATGAGGAATTTTCAAGCACACTCAACATGCATATAAAACAAATCAGCAATAAATATGGAAAAATCAGAATTTTTCCAACTATTATGGCATTGTTCTCCAATATACGTCCCGTCGTGTCGCCACCTCGTCCGCTCCTCCTACGCCATGTACGAGCCATCCGGAGATCCGAGCCAAGAATAAAACCTATTTTATTTTACATCCATCGATCCTATACTCCATAATGGAGTGTACATGAAATCTAGATCGAAAGTAAAATAAAATAAAGAGTGGCTAAACAATGGCGTATTCAATTACAAAAATTAAATACTAATTTAGCCTCGTCAACCCCGAGGATTCAAATAATATACAATCACACACACATGCAATCACATACACACATATATAGCCATAATAGTCGGATCTTATGCCTGCAACCAAAAAGTTAGCCTAAGCACATCCTACTATTATCCGACATACACAATATATGATAAGTGCGTGAAAGTAACCGAATCCAAAACACACAAAATCGGAAACCGTGGCTCTGATACCAATTGTTGGAAATCGTGCTATTCCTCGGAAGGCTCATCGGCTCCCATGTCCCCATATTAAAATTTTCACTAATGAAAACTAATCCTGATGGGATGAGTTTCCTAAGCACAACCAATTCGTCGTCGTGCCAACGACTCGAGCAATCACTTGAACAAACTTGTTGTTCAAGCAATCAACTCTTCTAGTCGGTTAGCCGCGGAAGAGACGACGGACGGATCGCCGGTTTTTGTGTTTCTTATCGGGGTCCATGATTATACAAATACATGCAAATGTAAACTAGTATAATCAACATATACTAACATAAAGAACATAAGCTAGCATATCAATAAGAACATGCAAAGAACAATAATAAAAGTTGTAAAACTTTTATACCTCTTGATCTTCTATCGTATGTCCTAACCTCCTTGTAGACTTCGTGTGGGCGAAGATCCTCCACAAGTTGAAGCTTCCTAGATCTTCTTCAATCCAAAGAAAGAAGAACTCTCTTTCCCTTCTTGCTTGAGCCAACCACCAATCCTCAAAAGATTGATGCCGCCGACCCCAAGAATAGAGAGAACAAAATGGAAACAAAACTCATCTCTTATCTAGAACCAACCATCAAGCTCCAAGCATGATGTTTGCCGCCGGCCCAAAGAGAGCAAAAGGATTGCCGACCAACCTTGAAGAAGGTTGCCGCCGGCCAAGAGAAGAGGAGAGGATGTTCCGGCCATGAGATGAAGATGAGAAGCTTCTCCCTTCCCTCCTTGCCGCCGGACACATCCCATAGGCCATGGGCGCCGCCCAACTATTAGGGTTCTAAACCCTAATGGTTGCCGCCCATGCATTAGGGTTCTCAACCCCAATCTTGTCCTCCAAGCATTTGGGTTCTCCACCCTAATTCTTGCCGCCCATGGTCTCTCCAAAACCCTAATCCTTGGCAATTCACTTGCCCCCAAGCCAAGAAGCTCTATTTATAGAGTTAGGCTTAAGCCTTGTTTTAATCTCCACTGTCGATTCTAGGGTTTTAATCTCAACCGTCGGATCTAGGGATTTAATCTCAACCATCAGTTCTAGGGATTTAATCTCAATCGTCGGATCTAGAGATTTAATCTCAACCGTCGGTTCTAGAGATTTAATCTCCACCGTCGATTCTAGGGATTTAATCCCAACCATCGGTTCTAGGGATTTAATCCCAACCGTCAGATCTAGAGATTTAATCTCAACCGTCGGTTCTAGAGATTTAATCTCCACCGTCGGTTCTAGGGATTTAATCCCAACCGTCAGATCTAGAGATTTAATCTCAACCGTCGATTCTAGAGATTTAATCTCCATCATTTGATCTAGACTTCATGAGGTTTATATTAGGCTACGATAGGGACCATGAGGAGGAGTTGGATCTTGGCCACCCGATGGATCGGAACCACACAAACTTGATCCATCAATGATGTTCCATTCCACTAGAGGATCATCATCGAACTACCTCACCAACCATCATAAATTAATATGGGCTCCATATATTATTTGTACATCCATCTCCCCATGTTTAAGATATCGAATGCCCATCAATTAATTGATTCACTGACCATCATTTAATCAACATCTAACTCCTCGAGTAGTACCACTCAACCTTATCATCATGTTGACTAAGTCAACCTGCAGGGTTTACATGATGAACCTTATGAGCTCCTCAAGGGGACATCATTAACCTAATACATAGGACACGGATTCCTCCTATAATCAACGACACACCATGTAAATAATATCATTTCCCAACTTACCGGGCATATTGATTTAATCCATAGAAATCTCACCCTCTGGTAAATCAAAGAAATAAATACTAAGTACATGTGCCCGTTATTATATCGGGATTAAGAGCATGTACAACATAATATCCGAGGTCCGATTCAATTATGTAGTCAGCAATAAATTGAATCACCTCTATGTCGGTCCTACTCAATACACCTAAGTGTACTAGTGTAACTCTATGTTCAAGATAAAACAATACTAAGCTACACTACCACCATGCCAATGGTTTGTCCAAAACCATCTTGGTTGTGAGCCTCTACTTATACTCTACAAGGGACTAATAACATGATCTTCTGTGCCACACCCAAGAACCATGTTATCTACAATGTAAAGTATTAGACAATATGCATATATATCAATAAAGTGCAAACAATGATCATGTGATTCTTATTTCAAAATAAAGATGTTCATACAAAAGAGCTAGGCTTTCAGTATACATCCCAACACACACGGCCAGGCCGTGTGTGGTGTTGGGTTGCCAAATCTGTGGTTTGGACATGACTGTGTGGATTCACATGGCTAGGCCATGTCCCCTTCTGTTCCTCCTGCCAAATGTCTTTCTTTTGCTAAAAGAATGTGTTATTTTCCCAGTAAAATATGATCCTGGACACAAAAGTACAATGAGCAGATCTCCGAACTAGAAAATAGGAAATGCTTGCAAAACAAAATGAAATATGCATGAAACAAGTATGAAATGAAATGAGATGTGAGCAAAAACTACTCCAAAAATCCTATATGTTTTGTTCACATCATGGAGTCAAGGAACCTAGGTGGAAAACCGAAAGCTAAGTGACAAATCAGAAGGACCGGAGGTAAACATGAGTGCAGAGTAATGGTGAGGTTGTGTCCTTTATACCGGGACAAACTTAGGTGGCGATCGGATTAAGACTTCCAGGAGAAGGTCTAGGTCGAGATCGGACGGTAAGGAACCGTCGAAATATCCATTACTTATGTATTCAGTGCTAACTCTTGGTTATAGGGGAGTGACCATGCTAACAGTCAACTGTTAGCTATTGGTAGTCGACTGATGTTACCATCAGTCAACTAATATTCAAACTAGTCAGCTCGAAGAAAGTCAAGATAAGCTCCACTTATCTTAGGGAGATGAGGCTCTTTGACCCAGATCTAGATCTCAATGAGCTAGGGTTTAAAGGTCTATAAAAGAACGTGGGTTTCACCCTTTTGGATCATCATTCTTCACTCCCAAAGTGCTCCAATGATGGTACGCTTCAACGATAATGCTACACCACCGAAACATCGTCGCTGCACCAAGTTTCCATTCCTCCATTGGTACTTAAAGTTAGAATTGATTTTTACTTTGCTTTAATTCATTGTACTCGAGTTTTCATCGTAATGAAGTGGGGTATGCTTGTTTCCTCAACCACGATCTTTTGTGTTTTCATTGTAATTGTTGTCTCCTACATCTAACGAGGAGGAGACATATAGTGGATTGCCCCTTCATACGTGGTCTAGGATCGCGGGGCCTTGGAGTAGCAACCTTTAGGTTGTGAACCAAATAAAAACAAATTGTCTCCTTACCTTTATTACTTTTCATTTTCCCTATGTAACTCAAGTTTTAGACGAACAAAAAGAAGTTTTTGTACGATCGCTATTCACCCCCCCCTCTAGCGATTCTCTCGATCCAACAATTTGTACAAGAGCGGGGGCACTCAGATTCGGTGCAACCACCGATTGGGCACTTTTCTTTTCATATTTATTGTTTTAAATTTTTTCCCACACTTCTAATCCAAGACCAAGTCTTGGTACATTGGTTTTTAGTTTGTGTATTTGCAAGTATCAATCGAACTAATCACTTCTGAAGTAGCTTACGGTAAAAGGGGCATAACTTTCCATACAAGTGGACCCAAAAAATGTGCTACCCACCAAAACAAATCTCTCTCAAAGACGTACACTTCTTATAGGAGTTTAACCGTGTAACAAGTTGTTTTCATCCCCAAAAAATGACATTTATACCCTTTCGGGGACATCGAAGGTTGGAAGTGTTTAGTTTTTTATTTTAGTTGTTTATTTCTCATTTATTTCTTATTATTTCCTGCATTACTAATCCAAGACCAAGTCTTGGAATTTCATTTGGTTTGTATTTTTCTTTTGCAAGATTTTTTGATGGCCCATCTTGAGGGGTATAGCACCACCCGACTAATGTGAGCAAAACATATAGGGTTTTATGAGTAGTTTTCCATCTCATTTCATTTTATGTTTGTTTCATGCATGTTTTACTTTATTTTGCATGCATTTCCTGTTTTCTATTTCGGAGATATGCTCGTTGTACTTTTGTGTGCAGGACAATATTATACAGGGAAAATGGTACACTTTTGGAGCAAAAAGAAGACATTTGACAGCTAGAGCAGAATGACACATGACCCGACCCTGTGAAAACACACAGCCTACGCCACAGCGCCACACATGGCCTGGCCATGTGGATCCACGTGACATTGTGGCGTTGTGTGATTCTGATGCTAGTCGGTTATTTTCTAGGTTTCAGGGAGATCTAGGCTGATGTTTATATAAAGGAGGCTACGCCCAAACCTAGGGGGGAGGCACGATGGCTGGGACGACACTCCGACGCCCTAAAAACTGTTGGGAACTCACAACGGGGAGGAGGGAAGCCGCTGGAGATCCAAGTTCTACACTTCCACATCAGAGAGAAGAGCCACATTGCATTGTAATTTTTGTTCTTTGCATAATATTCATTCTTTATACGAATATGATCGTGCTTTGTGTTTCTCCTCTCATATTTATGGAGTAGATTCTTCGATTCTAGGATTAGGGAGTAGTTTGTGTGCATAGAACATGTTATTCCAAATTAAATTCTATTCTTGAGTTTTGTATTTGCAATTGGTATTAGTTTAGACCGATATCTATGTGTTTTGGTTTTCTATCTACTGTGCTAGCCGATACGAGAGGTGACAACCCTCGTATCTAAGATTTAGGAGAATTATGGAAGAACCTAGGGGTTGGCCTCATCTCCTATAACTATAGATAGAAGGATGCGATAGAGTAGGAAACACATCCCATTTTTGACTCATCGCAGGGATCGATTCAGCATCCTCATACCGACTATCCCATCCTAAAACCAGAGGTCGACCTTGTATGGCAGAGGTAGCTTCTGATAGATGCGAAGGTTCATTGGGGGAGTGTATGATGTCCTTTCCGTAAAACCATAGTTAGATGTTTAGACAACACCAAATTGATAGCATGTTTTACGACACACAAGCGAAACCGAAATCCTAGAATTCCTTTCAAAGACTCACAGCAAGCCTTTTCTTCTTCCGTGTGACACCGTATTGAGTTAGGACTGCCGACAATGTTGGGAAAATTCTGGATATGATGTTCACAACATCGTGGGAAAATACTTCGCACAACCGTAGCGAAAACAATAACTATAAATCGGATCCCAACATAGATCCATGCAAAATTATATAAGTCATTTCGTACCCTACTTTTCTAGATCTTATCTAGAAGGAGTATACCTTCGGTGCATACCCTTCACAATCCCGCTTTTCCAAATGTTGTTGTATCTTAATACAATAAGGATAACCGTATCTCTAAGGTATCCACACTGACACCCACCCATTTTGGAGTCACATTGTGCTAGAAACTCCTAGCAAAATGCCAAGAACCCTTTGGAAGAAGAAGGAGAGGAAGAAGAGGGATGAGAGAACACTTCTCTTGGCTTGCCTTGGCTTACACGCCCAATGACCTAACCTTTCTTGCTTTGCACGTTCAAAGCATCTTAAGCCCATAGCAACCCTTGCCATTAATTCCTCTTATCTCCTCATTAAGAATACTCTTAATACCAAGACCCTTGGTATTCCTCTTCATTTTGAATACCAAGGCCCTTGGTATTCCCATGCATGATGATGATGAATCATCTTCCATGGTTCAACTTGAGTCTAACTCAAGTTTAACCAGTTTGAGTCTAACTCAAGTCTTGGCCATATGCTAAATTATCTTTTAGTCCAACTAAAATAAATCATCTCCAAAACAAAATGTCATTTGTGTGTGACCCTATAGGCTCTTGTAACGTTGGCAATGTATCTAAAACCATTTTAGATACATAAGCAATGAGCAGCATCTAGTAATACAGCATTGCTACCCAAGTTACAATATCATCGAGATCCGACAACCTTTCCGTGGCTATTATCATGTATGATGGTGTCCTTCTATCTCTAACATCTTAGATCAATCAATGAGGCATAGACCGTGTCATCGCCTTATCAATCTTTATGTTTCTTGATCCCCAAGTAGACTCACTCAAATAAATGAGCTCAATATCTCATATCGACTCATTTGAGCATGGTCATGCATTTCGTGGTCCTACTCTATCAAGAGGCCAAAGATATCACTCCCGTCATATGGGAGGGATAGATCCCATCTACATCACTCATATCCCTTTGTATAATTCGTTACATACCCAATAATCGCTGTTATAGTGCACCCTGTTACGGGTGACGTTAGATGATACCAAAGTACATAACTCTTTATGTAGGGAACCGTAGTGACTTCAGGTCTAAGGACTATTCATACCAATAGTCACATGAGAAAGTATATGACACTCATATAATGATCCATGATACTTTCTCATGGTGGGTCAATTCAGTATATATATTCTCTAATATATATACCCATGTTGAGATGTATACTGAAAAGTCTATCTTTTGTATGAACATCTTTATTTTTGAAATAAGAATCACATGATCATTGTTCGCATATTTATGGTTCTGCATATTGTCTAATATATTACATTGTAGATAACATGGTGTGCAGTGTCACACGGGAGATCATGTTATCAGTTCCTTGTAGAGTATAAGTAGAGGCACACAACCGAGATGGTTTTGGACAAACCATTGGTATGGTTGTAGTGTGATTTGGTATTGGTTTATCTTGACCATATAATTACACTAGTACACTTTGTGTGTATTGAGTAGGACCGAATTAGAGGTGATTCAATTTATTGCTGAATACATAATTGAATCGGACCTCGGATATTACGGTGTACATGCTCTTAATCCTGATATAATAACGACCACATGTACTTAGTATTTATTTCTTTGATTTACCAATGGGAGAGATTTATAGATTAAATCGATAGGCTTGGTAAGTTGGGAAATGATATTATTTACATGGTGTGTCGTTGATTATAGAAGAAAACCGTGTCCTATATATTAGGATGATGATGCCCCCTTGAGGAGCTCATAAGGTTCATCATGTAAACCCTGCCGGTGGACTTGGTCCGGCATGATGATAAGGTTGAGTGGTACTACTCATGGAGTTAGATGTTGATTAATTAATTTTCAGTAAATTAATTAATCGACGGACATTCGATATCTTAAACACGGGGAGATATTTGTACAATTAATATATGGAGCCTGTAGGGGATCGATCGGTGTGTGTTGGCCAGCTAGAGGGGGGTGAATAACCCTCAATCATTCGATGGTGGAATTTGCTCGTCTGCAAAGAATATTAGCACAACGGAAACAAAACAAGACAAGAAAATAGAAATAAGAATACAAACACTAATAAGAGAATATAACGTGGTTCACGGCTGCGCCGCTAGTTCCCGATCCGATTCGTCCACAGTGAATCACTCCGCAAGCTTTCACTATTCTCTCCTTTGCACAAAGCAAGGTGGAGGTAACCTTTTCTTACAAAATCACTCCTCTTGCAATAAGATGAATATAAGCACAAGGAAGAGGAGGAAATTCGTTTGGGCACTTCGGGAGATGTTTAGAATAGAAGCATTAGCCTCCCAAAGCTAAACACCCTCTCTTTTTATAGAGAGGGTTGATTTCTTCCCGTTGGCCGCCACCAATCGACTGCTGCCACTACAACAACCTCTGAACACGTTAGATCCTGACCGTTGTAGTCCAACGGAACCCTTGGCAGTCGACTGATGTATCCATCAGTCGACTGATGCCTTGTAGTCGACTGCCCAGTCAGCTACGAGAGGTTCTGTGCCCAAAACCCTCTGGACCAGTCGACTGCTGCCATCAACAGTTGACTGATGGTCTTGGCAGTCGAATGCCAACATATGGCAGTCGACTGCTAAGCCAAAAACCACACAGTCGGATACCAGTCGAACCCTGTTCGACTCAAAGCAATCGACTTCCATTCCATGGCAGTCAACTGATGTCAGGAAATCTCATCCGACACTTAGCCAAATGACCAAGTTTCACCTAAGAGCACTACCCCTTCCCGGGTTACATTCGCTCACTCTCATCCCTTGGAGTCCCTCGCCTTCGAAGTTGTCTTCGTCCGGCCATGTCCCTCAGATGTGCCAAGTGCACGACTCTGCACTGCCATCCTTCGCATCTTGCCCTGAAGTCTACTTCCTCCGGCTTCACTCTAAGCTCCTTGTCCGGCGGTCCCTCAGATGCTCCAAGCGCACGGCTTCCGTAAAGCCATCCTTCACCGACTCAAGGACTGAATCATGAGAAGTGAAACTCACCAAGGCTCCATGTGTGAATTACTAAGTCCTGTAAGACTCCAACGCACATATCAAATCACACTAACAACCTAACTTAAACCCTTTTCCACACATATCAAAACTATATCACGGGTTGATTGCTCTAATAATCTCCCCCTTTTTGATGTGTGATAATCTGTTTAAGTTAGGTAAAAACATTTGATAAAATATTAAGAAAGGAAAGCATGTAAATAACATGATTAGCAACTCTTCCCCTTAATACATGAAACTCCCCCTAAATGCATTCCCCCCTTTACTTAAACATATATCTTTCTCCCCCTTTGACACCATCAAAAAGATTAAACAAGGTTTGCATGGCATCAATTCTAGGTAGAAGCAAAAAATCAAAAATACTCAAAAACCTGATAAAATGAAGTTACTATGCTCATGCACAGTACATCAGTCGACTGCTATCAGTATGGCAGTCGACTGGCATAAGGAAATCTGAATTTCTGATTTTCTGGATGAATTTCAGAAATGCACTATAAATTCCAAAAAATTTGAAAAATAGTGAAATTTGGGGAACACATTTATTTTAGGGTTATTTATCAATGAAAAATAGATTTCCATGAAAAAACATTATATTTTCAAAGATTTGCCAAAAATCCAAAAGCTTCAAAAACAACTTGTGTTTTGATCAAGTTTTTATCCATTTTAACACCTAGTTTTGCTTTGGATTGTTTCAAAACATGAACACACAGATTTTAAAGTAAGAAATTTTTTTGAAAACATGTGAAATATCCAACCATGATCTTTGGACAATATGTCTATGAATTAAACATAAGTCTTCCCCATGATTGGTCTATTATTGCTATTTTGATACCTTAAATGACCATCTAAATGCCATAGGCATTAGTGGACATTTATATCATCCTAACATCTCACTCATGCTAAGTTTTCAATCAAGGTAGCCTATGGTGAGTGTGAGATGTATCCTAAAGGTATTTGTATATACTTAACCATCATTTTCATGCAATTATATACAAGGTTAAGTATCATCCTACTATCCCACATGATCATAAAGACATATATGAATTTATTTCACATTATGATAATGAAATAAATGTATTCATCAAATTGTGATCATGCATTAGGTATTACATCATGACAATAAGGCAAATATCACCTAAACCATGATTTATCTATTTATAGGTGCATTATCATCACCTAACACTATTTCAAAAATATTCTCCCGCCATCCTAAGTCAACCAAAATATGATATAGATAAAGTCCATATGGTTGACTATCCTAGGATTTTCCTAACGCTTTAGGATGCATTTAGGAACCCAAAACAAGTTCTTTCCTATTGGGTTCACTAAATACTCCTTAGGGATCCATTTTCTAGCTATTACCTTCTTTTTGTCTTGACCCCTAGCAATTAGACATTTATAGGCCTTTTCATTTTTCTTTTCCTTATATCCTAGGCCTTTCTTGTTGAAGCTTGCCCTTTGGCTCCCTATGATCATGTTAAGGGTGTTGGAGCCTATGGTGAATTTTCCTAGGGCTTTGGTCAAGTGATCTACCTTTTCCCTTAAAATCCTATTTTCATCCATACATGCATCACTAACATTAAATGACATATATTCATATGAGCATGCATCATTTAAGCTAGAAGAAATATTACCATTTACATTTAAGCATGCGTTTTCTAATTTTTCTTCTAAGTCCTTAATTTGATCTAGCATGCATTTGTTTTTTTTCTTTGCCCTAAACAAGTCCTTAGTGAGTCTAGAAATTATGGAAACTATTTTACTAGGTGAGAGATTCGTTACCATAGTCTCTATGTCTTCTTCGTCGGATTGGGAGGATGGTGAAGAAGCTCCCCCTTCACTAGAGCTCTCCTCACTTGTGCTTGATTCTTCATTTTCGGTGGAGGAGGAGTCTAGATCTTCAAAGGCCATCAATGCCAAATTTGTGACAAAGGCATTTTCTTCCTCGGATGATGATGAGGAGGAGGAGGAAGGGTCATCCCAAGTCCTTGCTTTTAGTGCCTTTGCCTTTCCCTTTTCTTTGGCTTTCTTCTCTTCTTCCTTCTTCTTGCTCCCCTTCTTCTTCTTCTTTTCTTCTTTCTTTTTCCTTTCCTCTTTACTCTTGTTTAGCAAGGGACAATTATCCCTTATATGTCCCTCTCCTTGGCAATTGTAGCAAATTACCTTCCCCCTTGGTCTTCTTCTCCTATCATTAGATTTATTAAATTTAAAACTTTTTAATGCATGCCTTACCCTCCTTACCATATAAGCTTCTTCCGTGCTATCCATGGAGGAGGAGGCAGATGCTTCATCGGAGGAGGAGGGAGTCTCCATCTTCTTCTTCCCTTTGTTGGCTAATAATGCCACTCCCCTTGATGGTTGAATTCTAGGCTCTTCTATTATTCCTTCAAGTCTTGTTTCGTGGAGCTCCATTGTTGAGAAGAATTCCTCCAAAGTGCTAACTTCTAGGTTCTTGGAGATGTAGAAAGAGTCCACCATAGAGCTCCATCTTGAGGACCGGGGAAAGGCATCTATGGCCTTCATTACCATATCCCGGTTGGAGAGTTTTTCACCTACACTTGTCAAACCGATTAGAATTTCCTTAAATCTAGAGTGTAGGGATTTTACCTTCTCTCCCTTTTCGAGTTTGATATTGGATAATTGGAAGCGAAGGAGATCTCTCCTTGCTAGCTTCGCCTCGGATGTGCCTTCATGAATCTCTATTAATTTCTCCCACATCTCCTTGGCGCTAGCACACTCTCCTATCCGGTTGACTTCTTGTTGGGGGAGTACATTGTAGAGGTGATGTTTGGCTTTTAAGTTCGCCAAGTACTCCTCCCTTTGCCTCTTGCTCCATCTTGATTTTTCAAATGGCTCCCCTTCTTCATCCCTAGCCATTTCAAATCCGTTTTCCATAATTAAAAGAATTTCGAAATCGGTTTCGAAAAATACCTCCATTCTCTTTTTCCACCAAGAGAATTCTCCTTCAAACTTTGGTAGGTGAATGTTTGAGCCGGCCATTCTTGAATGTGCTGGTTGTGGGGGTTAGTCCTCGACAAGCTATCCTTGGCTCTCATACCACTTTTAGGGGATCGATCGGTGTGTGTTGGCCGGCTAGAGGGGGGTGAATAACCCTCAATCGTTCGATGGTGGAATTTGCTCATCTACAAAGAATATTAGCGCAACGGAAACAAAACAAGACAAGAAAATAGAAATAAGAATACAAATGCTAACAAGAGAATATAACGTGGTTCATGGTTGCGCCGCTAGTCCACGGTCTGATTCGTCCATGGTGAATCACTCCGCAAGCTTTCACTATTCTCTCCTTTGCACAAAGCTAGGTGGAGGTAACCTTTTCTTACAAAATCACTCCTCTTGCAATAAGATGAATATAAGCACAAGAAAGAGGAGGAAATTCGTTTGGGCACTTTGGGAGATGTTTAGAATAGAAGCATTAGCCTCCCAAAGCCCAACACCCTCTCTTTTTATAGAAAGGGCTGATTTCTTCCCGTTAGCCGCCACTAGTCGATCACGCCCTTGGCGATCGCCGCCACTACAATGACCTCAACACGCCGGATCCCGGCCGTGTAGTCCAAACCCTTAGCGGTCGGTGATGTATCCATCATTCGGTGATGCCTAAATAATCATTGCCTGGTCGAATCACGAGAGGTTCTATGCCCAAAACCCTCTGGACACATGTCATTGCTTTGCCATCGTGATCGACTATAACATATGACGATCATTGCTAGGCCAAAAACCACTTAGTCAGATACCAGTCGAACCCCGTTTGACTCAGAACAGTCGACTGCCATTCCATAGGAGTCGACTGATGTCGGGAAATCTCATCTGACACTTAGTCAAATTGCCAAGTTTAATCTAAGAGCACTAAGGGTTACATTCGCTCACTCTAATCCCTTGGAGTCCCTCACCTTCGAAGTGGTCTTTGTCCAACCACGTCCCTTGGAAGTGCCAAGCGCACGGCTCTGCAGCGCTATCCTTCGCGTCTCACCCTGAAGTCTACTTCCTCCGGCTTCACTCCAAGCTCCTCATCCGGCGGTCCCTCGGATGCTCCAAGCGCATGGCTTCCGAAAAGCCATCCTTCACTGACTCAAGGACCGAGTCATGAGAGGTGAAACTTGCCAAGGCTCCATGTGCGAATTACTAAGTCCTGCAAGACTCCAATGCACATATCAAATCACACTAACAACCTAGGTTAAACCCTTTGCCACACACATCAAAACCATATCACGGGTTGATTGCCCTAACATAGCCCATATTTATTTATGGGGGTTGGTGAGGTAGATCAATGATAATCCTTTAGTGGAATGGATTATCATTAATGGATCGGACTTTATGTGGGCTTGATCCATTGGGTGGCAAAGATCCAACTCCTCCTCATGGTCCCTATTGTAGCCTATTAAAAACCTCATGAAAGCCTAGATCCGATGGTGGAGATTAAATATCTATATCCGACGGTGGAGATTGAAAGGAGGCTTAAGCCTAACTCTATAAATAAGGCTTAGGACTTGGGTGGCAAGGATGAACAAGGGATTCTAGGGTTTGCTCTCCTTATCTTGGCCGGCAAGAAACCCTAGGAGAATTAGGGTTTGGAGCTAGGTTTGGGCGGCGACCAGAAGTGGAGGAGGTCTTAGGGTTCTTCTACCTCTCTTCCTAAGGTTTGGCCGGTGCAACTTCTCCTTCCCTTGGTGGTTGGCGCTCCTTTCTTGAAGGAAAGACCGGTAGTTCTTCTTTCTCCCCAAGTGGTCGGTGGTTCCTTGTCCATTGGATAGGGTCGGCACTATCTCCTTCTTCCTCTCCTTGGCCGGTGGCAACAACCTAGCTTGGAGCTTGGTGGTCGGCACTAGATAGGAGAAGAAGGATTCGAGTATTCTTCCTTTTGTTCGGAGCGAGCAAGGAAAGGAAGATCATGATCTAGAAGGCTTCAACTCTTGGAGGATCGCTGCCCACACAACATCCAAGAGGAGGATAGGACATACAATAGAAGACCTAAAGGTAAACAAGAGGTATAATTCTTCTTTAAGTATGTTTTCTTATTCTATGCAAATTGTATGTATTGTATGTGGCTAATTTACTTGGACCCCGAAGATAAACACAAAAACTGGCAATCCGTACATCGTCTATTCCACGACTAATCGAAGAAAAGAGGGGTTGGTTACTTAAACAACAAGTTTGTTCAAGTGACCACTCTATTCGAATAGCACGACGATGGATCGGTTGCTTGGGTAATCTCTCTTTGTCTAGGATTATTTTTTTTAATCCAGAGACGTAGATGGGATTGCCATGCACTAGTGACCAAGGTGGGAAGCGAAGCATCGGTTCCACCCTTTATGTGGTATTAGAGCCAAGGTTTCCGGTTTTTTCTGTTAAGGATTCGTTTACTTTTATACACTTATCATATATTGTATGTGTCGGATGATAGTAGGATGTGCGCAGGCTAACTTTTTGGTTGCATGCATAAGATCCAACTGTTATGGCCATATGTGTGTGTATGTGATTGGATGTGTGTAATTGTATTATTATTTGAATCCTCGGGGTTGACGAGGTTAGTATTTAATTTTTATAATTAAGTACAATATTGTTTAGCCAATCTTTTATTTTAGTTTACTTTCGATCTAGATTTCATGTACACTCCTTCATGGAGTATAGGATCGATGGATGTAAATTAAAATAAGTTTTTTCGACTCGGATCTCCAGATGGCTTGTGCATGGCGTAGGGAGGAGCGGACGAGATGACGATATGACGAGAGGCATATTGGAGAACAAAAGCCATAATAGTTGGAAAATATTTTTTTCATATTTATTGCTTCTTGTTTGATATGCATGTCATGTGCTAGCAAAATTCCTCAATTTTAAATTACTAAGTGGGAGAGAGATATTTTTTTTAATTCTCATGACCTCCATTACGATTTGATATGTGATGCAAATAAATTTGCACATCGGCTCTGAGTGCCTTCCTCCCCATCGGATGAGTTTGTTTTGCGGATCACAGGGTCGAATATGGTTTTAGAAAATTATTTAGGAGCGTGTGTACTTCCCCATCAGAAGGCACATAACCCGAGATAATTGCCTTGGTACCAAGTAATGGTGCACACTTAGATGCAAATAGGAGTATCCTCCCCATCGGAGTCACTGCTTTTATTTGTAGGGCCAAATAGGAACCAACTATTAATTTCATTTATCAAAAAGTTAGGTTGACAAGATAGCAAAATTAATGGGTAAAATCTCCTCTTACAAATGTAGAATTCGTATACGTCCACACGATCATGGCATACGATATTCTCGGTGTTTTGAGGTGTTGGTTGATTTTAAAATTTTATTTTTTGAGGAATCAATAATTTTTTGAAATCTAATGTTTTGATCTATGTGATTCTTAGGTTTTTCAAAAATGACCTTCAACCCGCTTGTTGTGATACTAAAAGAGAATAAACATACTGGACCCAATTATGTTGATTGGAAAAGGAATCTTGATATTGTCTTGATTGCTGAGGAGTACAAATATGTACTCTTCGAAGAGTGTCCTCCCAAGCCTCCGGATGATTTTGGGGAAAAGGAGAAGGAGAGTTATAAGAAGTGGATAAAGGCTGATGAGATGGTGCGGTGTTACATTTTGGCTTCTATGTCTAATGTATTGCAACATCAGCATCAAGCCATTCCCACTGCTTATGACATGATTCTCAATCTCAAGGAGCTTTTCGGACACCAGAATCGGCCTGCTAGGCAGGAAGCCATGAGGAACTTGATGACGACCACCATGATAGAGGGAACACCCATGAGGGATCATGTTCTCAAGATGATTGCTGATTTGAATGAGTTGGAAGTCCTTGGAGCTGAGATCGATGGGGAAACCCAGGTCGATATCATTCTCCAGTCTCTACCTAGGAGTTTTGAGCAGTTTCTCCTAAACTACAACTTGAATAAAAGGTTGTATTCATTGGCGGAGATTTTGACAAAACTCCAAGTGTTAGAGGGGCTTTTTCGTTAGAGTGCTCAGGCTCAGGCCATGGTTGCCCAAAAGTTTTCTACTTCTAAGCCGAAAGGCAAGAAGAAGAAGAAACAAGGTGGGGCAAAGGTGCTGGGAGGATCTCAGGGAGGAGTGAAGAAGCCGAAAGGCAAGTGCTTCACTTGTAAGCAGACTGGACATTGGAAGAAGGACTGCCCCAACCGGAAGCAGAACAAAGGTATATCTTTTGGTCTATTCGTTGAAACATGTTTAGTCGTGTTATCTACTGACACCTTGTGTGTAGATACGGGAGCCACTGATCATGTCTGCAATACTATGCAGGGGTTCTAGGAAACCAGACGACTGGCTGAGGGGGATATTACCGTTTACTTGGGCGATGCTACGAAGGTGGCAGCTATTGCAGTGGGAGAAGTTTATTTATCTTTTGATAGGAATAAAACTTTGGTTTTGAAAAATTTCCTTTATGTACTTTTATTTAGAAAGAATTTGATTTCGGTTTCTAAATTATTTTTGGATGGATATTCCATTTCTTTTAATGACAGAGTTGTTATAAAAAGGAATAGGGAGATTATCTGTTCTGGTGCATTGATAGGAAATTTATATACCCTTGAACCAAAAGCTCTCACGATGCAAATAGAAGTAAATAACTCATCTTCTAAATCTAATAAGAGAAAAGAACCTTTGAAAATGAACCAAACATATCTTTGGCATCTAAGGTTAGGTCATATTAACCTAAGTAGTGTTGGAACATTGGTGGCCGGCTAGAAGGGGGTGAATAGCCCTTAATCGTCGTATGGTGGAAGTTGATCGTTCTTGCGTGCTTGTCTACAATTGTCGTTAATATATGAAGTGGAAACAATAGAAATGATAACAACAATACAATCACACATAATACACAAAGATATACGTGGTTCAGAATCGAATGGTTCCTACTCCACGGGCGAGCTCATCAAGCTCTAGTTATGCGCACGACACTAACTAAACTCCTTCACGAAAACACGTCAGAGGTGGAGAAACCTCTCACAAGCAATTATACTAAGTAATATGAAATACAAGAAATACAAAGACAAATATGAAATACACGTAAAGAACACTTTACAATGCTTGCTTTGAACCCTTTGTTTGTTGTTTGCTTTAGATGGTTCTTGAAGGTCTAGAATGCAGCAGCAATTCCCCTCCAAAAGCTTCACAAAAGTCTTGGTGAAATCCTCCATCTTGAGCTCTATTTATAACCTGCATCAAGCTGATTTTATGCCCATCAGTCGACTAATCATGACCATCAGTCGACTGGTCCTATAGCCATTGTCTCACAATGGCCAGATCCATGCTGGCCAAAAGCCAACGGATCACCCATCAGTCGACTGATGATGCCCATCAGTCGAGTGCTGGCGCGAGCACTCGACTGGAAGGCATTCTGTGGATGAAAACATCCCAATCAGTCGACTGATCTACATCATCAGTTGACTGATGGTGTTATCAGTCGACTTCCCTCCCTCGGCAGTCGACTAATCAACCAGACCCTTGTTAGTCGAACCCTAGTCGACTTGGAGTAGTCAACTAGCACCTATGCCAGTCGACTGATGTCGAGTAAAACCTCAAACACCAAGTTGTTTGAGCATCCGATACTCAGTCTTAGCCACTTGGCGAAGTCAACCTCATCCCTCATGGAGTTCCCATGCGAGCTCTCTTCACTCGGCCTATGTCCCTCGGATGCGCCAAGCGCACGGCTTCGCAATGCCATCCTTCGCGTCTCTTTCCCTCGAAGTATGCTTCCCATGGGCCTCACTCCATTCGCTCCCCATCTGGCGGTCCCTTGGATGCACCAAGTGCACGACTTCACCTCATCCTTCACTGACTCAAGGACCCCAAGCCTAGTGAACTTGCCAAGTCCTCAAGACTTCCCAAATGCACCAAGCGCATGGCTTTCGCAATGCATTTCTCACTAAGCACCAAGCGCACGGCTTCGCAATGCTTTGGACTTTTCCACACACCAAGTCCCATGATTGGATTTTCCATGCCAACTCCATGTTGGACTTTCCTATGACAATCCCATGTTAAAAGTTGTCTATCATCAAAATACTGCTCGAGTCAAACTCGAGTCAACCTGGGCCGATTGCACCAACAATCTCCCCATTTTTGATGATTGACAAAACTATCCCTCAAGTCTACCAATTATCCCTAATTGGCAATTCTCACATCCCAATGAGAATTCCAAACCCAATTGGTAACTTGGTAACTTCTCCCCCTTTTTGACATACATAAAAAAGGTCCTCCCCAAGGGTATGAATGCCTCATATCCCAATGAGATCTTACAATCTCTCCCTTGGAGGAACACACATGCCTACCATCTTTCTAGTGATAAGTCCCATATCACTTAAGAGAGGCAACCCAATTTTTCTCCCATGAGGAAAAATACACATCCATCTTCCTATGATGGATACCTCCCCCTAGAGGCTTGCTCCCCCTTGACCATTGCACCAACAATATCCTTGGAGAGTCCCTAAGCCAATAAGAACATTAAAAACAATCAAAATTAAGGCAAAATTCAACATTGAACTCTCATCCACCTTAAAATTGATACTCTGCCTAAACATTTATCCTAATCCATATCCAATGGATTTCCATCCTTTCTAATGCTCCCCCAAGCATGTCCTAGGGTTAGGAGTGGTTAGGGGACCAAAACATAGCTGAACATGGGCCTAACCAACAAGGTGTACCCGGAATCAGCAATAGCAGTCGACTGAATCAGATATCAGTCGACTCCTTCCCATATTAGTCGACTGGTCATCCTGGTAGTCGACTGATAATTACATTTGTAGTTTTCTGATTTTGAGAAATGAATTTCTGAAATTTGTAAGTAAATATATATAAGTTAAAAAATCTTGAAATTTTGTATGTATATTACTTATTATAATCATAATGGGAGAAAAATATTTGAAAATTATTTTACCCATAAATTAGTGATATTGACACAAAGTTTAAAAGTTTAGAAAAACTTCAATATTAAGCTCTCTTTATATCATCCCATTCAATGGTGATTGCTATCCAAAGATAGACTTCACCAAGGTTTTTCAAAATGTTTTTAAATTTTTTTTGAAACCTTTAGGGGCTGTTTGGTAGCCTTTTCATTTTCTGTTTTTTGGAAAACAGAAAATAGTTTTTTTTCTATTTTCTAGTTTTCCAAAAAATTCTCTCTCAGAAAACGGAGATGGAAAACGCTAACTAAACACGTTTTCTCGTTTTCTCAGAAAATGAAAACAGAAAATAGAAAATTTTCTCTCTACCAAACGTCCCCTTAATTTCTTTTTCCTAAACATCTCACTTATATCTAAATGTGCAAAACACATCCAAGGCAAATATTCTAATGAGATGTGGGTTTTGTTCTTTATTGGTCTAATGCATATTCTAAGGCAACTCTACTTGATTCCCTTATGCATGAGACTTCAAGTCATGCTAATGGTCCTTAAATCAATTTTATTTTATGCATGATATGATTATGGCATATATATGATATAACTAAGCATGTGCCAAAATCATGATGTCATGGTATGTGAATGAAATTTTAGCATACATGACATATAAAAATAAGTCTAAACATGATCATGACATTTTTTAGAGATAAAAATGAAAATGATGTCATGACATGGCAAGGAAAATAAATCATGGCAAGTAAAATATACTAAGGTATAAAATACCTAAGTGTTAAAATTCAAATTTGCCATTTCTAGGAATTAACTCCATTTTGCCTTAATACCATTATCTCCCAAGTATGCCATAAATCCAAAATGGCACACCCATACCTCTAAGACCTATTTGTGCCAATTTAATCATTTTTCAACTTCTCAAAGCATATTGGCACATCCTAATGTGTCAACTCATCATGGCTAGGTTAACTACCCATCCACTTAGGGTTGACACACCCTAACCTATCTAGCATGAATCGATCACGCTCCTAGGAACCCAATACTTATTGGAGCTCCTTGGGTTAACAAGGTATTCACTAGGGATAACTTTCCTAGATACCTTTCTAATGACCCTTTTAGGCTTTGAAGCCATAGTGTTTTGGGTCTTTCTTAGGTCAACTCTAGAGGTAACTCCCCCAATGACCTTCTTAGTGGCTTTCTTGGTTTTTCTTAAGTCCTTAGCCACCAAGCACACACCATGGCTAGTCTTAGGGATAACATCCCTATTAGCCTTGGTTTTCCTAGACCTAAATGTTGTTACATAATCAAATGGAACATTATGATAAGTCTTCTTGGGCTAAGGTTTGTGACCCAAACCTTCCTTGCCCATAGACCGTTTTTGAACCCTACGTCTTGACTTTTGGGCATTTGACCCTTGAATAGAATTTTCTATAATCCTAAGGGTCTTTTCCATTCTCTCAAGTCTTGACCTCAAGACTTGGTTTTCTAATTCTAATTTTCCCAATTTTGATTTATCATTAGATTTTTGGGAAGGCCTCTTCTTCTTAGGCATGTGCCTAGACTTTTTGGGATTAATACCCAAATTTTCTTCTATTCTCCTAATTGATTCCCTAAGTAAAATAGTTCTAGTATTATTTGTCCTAGGTTTATCCTTAGATAAATTTACATGCTTAGCACCTAAACAATAAACCTTATTATTTCTACTAGCATGCTTTTCATTGATAATACCAAGAGAACTAAAATAATTTTAGCATGCTTGTTAACCCTAGAAATTGAAGGTGCATTAACTAAATTTACCTTAGGGTTAGCTTTGGAAGCTCCCCCTACATGAGATACACCTTCTTGCCCCTTCTTCCTCCCCTTAGGGCATTGGCTTTTATAATGCCCTCTTTGGTTGCATTTGAATCACACAATATGCTACTTGCTTCTAATTGTGGGGACTCTGGCATTATTGACTTTTGGTGCTGGTTGAACCTTCTTAACCAATTTTGGGCACTTACTTTTGTAATGCCCTTTCTCCCTACACTCAAAGCATATTATGTGATCTTTATTTAAAATCAAAATACTTGAGTTACCTAGGAAATTTTCTTCTTGCTCTTCATTTCTCCCGGATGTGGATGTTTCTTGTTGAACTTGCTCCGGGATGGAAGGTCTCTCCTCCCCCTCAATGCTAGAGGTGGAGGTCTCCACCAAATCATCAACATCTTCGAATGTGGTGGGCAATTCTTCAACATCCTCGGATCTGGATGTTGATGGGCATTCTTCCTATTCATGGACCAATGTGGGCTCTTCATGAAATCTTATCACCTTGTCCCATATGTCCTTAGCATCCCTAAAAATACTTACCTAGACCAAATGTTGTTAGGAATCAAATCACTAAGTAATTCGATTACCTTGAGATTTGTCTTGAAGTCCTTCATTTGATCTTGGGTCCACCTTGACTTCTCAATTTACCTATTGCTTTCATCCCTAGGCAATTCGAAACCATTTTCTATAATAAGCTTAATATCGAAATCGGTTTCAAAATATACCTCCATCCTTTTCTTCCACCAAGAAAAGTCTCCATCGAATTTCGATGGATGGATGTTGTAGTCGGCCATCTTGTAGTGCTTGTGTCAGCAGTTAGTCCTCTACAAGCGACTTGGCTCTGATACCACTTGTTGGAACGTTGGTGGCCGGCTAGAGGGGGGCTAATATGTTGGATCGATTTGAGCGCTAGAGGGGGGGGTGAATAGCGATAAGAAAAAACTTTTCGTAATCATTCGAATTGGCACGAGTAAACGCAGCGGAAAGATAGCAATAAATAAATAAAAACACGAGGGGTTTTTACTTGGTTCGTAGCCTACGGCTACTACTCCAAGGCCCTAATGGTCCTTGACCACGCACGGAGGGCAAATATTAAACGAACTCCTTCTCGATAGAGATAGGAGTTAAGCGAATACAAAAACTCAATAAAGATTCAAGGTAGAGGGACACTCCCCCTCTCCTTGATATGATTTAAAGCTTGAAAATAAAGACAACTTATACAAAATTAAAGATTATACCGACGACTTCAAGGATTGGAGGTTGAAGCTTTAGTCGTCGTCTCGGCAGCGCTTCGTCGTAGGGATGTCGGAGAGTCAGAGCGTATCGGAAGCACTTGGAAGCTTTTGAATTGATGAAAAACCCTAGGTTTGGCCCTCCTTTTATATCCTTTAAGCCCCTCAACGAATGGGTCTTCAACCAATCACAAATGGGCACAAAACTCCTTGAAAAATGGTGATAAAGCTTGACTCCTCGAGGCTAATTTTTGACCACCGGTTGAATCGGCGGTTGAATCGCCACGGTTGAATGGCGGTTGAACTACCGCCGGTTGAACTGGCGGTTGAGCTAGCGGCCACGATTTTTGACTAAAAAAGGAGTTTAGCTCAAAATACAAGTGAATTCGACGGCCACTTGCCATCCGATCTCAACATAGAACTTCCATGGGAAGTCTTGGGTTGGATCGTCGCCTAAGGACGTCCCCGTACAAAGGACACGACCTCACTTACGCTTGCACACACGAGCTTACCTCGATACTTACTTGTCGCTTTTGCTTCCGGCCTTCCACTCGATTCCTTCGGCTCCCTCCGAAGTAACTCGAGTGTCGCCCGACCACCGCGGCTTCCTCCGGGTGTCGCTAGCCTTCAGCTCCAGCATTGAGACTTTTCTGCACACTTGATTTAGCTCGTGAGATAACAATATAAGCTTAACTTTGTATCGTTTGCTATAATCAAAACATAGGTTCGACTTAGGTGCCCACTGCACCAACAATCTCCCCCTTTTTGATTTATGGCAAACCCACATACAAAGTTAAGCAAGCATGAAGAATAATAATGTGCATGAGAGAAAAAAAAATGAAGATTAAGTTGGAGTAGTAAGGATTTTCTTCAAGTACTCCCTCTTGAGAAACCTCCTTGACCGATGGTGAGTCTTTGAAGAAAGACCTTAATCCTCCCCCTTGAGGGTTGCTTTAAGTAATTAACATTACTTAAAATTAGCTTTAGTAAAACGTTTTAAAATTAGCTTTAGTAAAACGTTTTAGTTAAGCCCTTTCTCCCCCTTAAGTAAAACACTAACGACATAAATAAGTTAAGAATTCTCTTAACTTGGCCTTTTGTCAAAAGTTAAATAAGTTCTCAAAACCTAAAGTTAACTTTTGGTTTAAACATGAAGTAAGAGTTAAGTTATCAAAAAATTTGAAAAAATTTGACCCCTTAACTTTGGCCTTTTTCTCCCCCTTTTGCCGTATATCGAAAAGAGTAAGGGGTGTGTGGAAATCAAAATAATTGCTAAATTTAAAGTCCAAGCATGTTCCACATTTTTTATTAAAAAATAGTATATTGAAAATAAGCTCATCTATGAAATGTTAGACTCATATTTGGCTTGATTGATATGAAGGATCAACCACCTGCCTGAGGAGTCGGTTAGTATGTATGATTATACTCCATGGTTCATAGCGATGCACTAGCTCTACATCTGGAACCATGAGTAAGGTCCTAACATCTCACGCCCATCTACGTGGCTAAGTACACAAACACATTAGTCCTATGTGTTGTGAGATGTATTGGCTCCTTAAATCTATAGGTGCATGATATCTAAGGTATGACCTATGCTAGTTTCATGAAAAAGTAAGAAATAGTAGTAATATAATATGAAAAACCTATTCTATTACGACATGCCTAATTTTTCGTCTCAAGAGACTAAATTCGGCCGGGTAGTGGTTTAGTAAATATATGCTAGTTAGACTTGTCAACATATTCGAAGTTGTATGGAGCCGTTGGCTACATGTTCTCGAATGAAATGGTGTTTTACCTCTATATGCTTTGTTCTTGAATGGCATATAGGGTTCTTAGTTAGATTTATCGAACTTATGTTGTCTACAAAATTTTAGTTTTGGTGAAGTCCAACCTAAAGTCTCGGAGAGTGTGCTTCATCCAAAGAAGGAGTTACACACTCACCCATCGCGTATTCGGCCGGTGGTAGATAAGGCAACACAATGTTGCTTCCTACTGTACCAACTCACTAGACTTGGTAGTTGACAGACAACCACTCGTGCTCTTTCTATCAAGTTTACTACCGCATAATCCGAATCGGAGTAGCCGATTAGTTCGAACTCCGTAGATCTAGGGTACCAAATACCAGCGTTAAGTGTACCCTTAAGATATCTAAGGATACGCTTAACTAGGGTTAGGTGAGACTCCTTCGCATGTTTGAAACACAGCACATACTTACTTGCGAATAGGATGCCGGGTCGACTCATGATTAAGTATAGGAGACTTCTATCCTATCGCTCTATAGTACTTTAAGTCAATGGACTTACTTTCTAGGTCTTCTCCTATGTTAACATTAATCGCCATTGGGGTGTTTATTATCTTAGCGTCTTGCATTCCAAATCTTTTAATTAACTCCTTAGTGTATTTTTGTTGATATAGGTATATACCATCCTTAGTTTGTTTAATTTGTAGACCTAAAAAGAAACTTAACTCGCCTACTAAGTTCATTTCAAACTCACTTTCCATGAGTGAAACGAACTCGTTTAGTAGTAAGGGAGTTAGAGGTTCCAAAATTATATCGCCTACGTAAATTTGAGCTATGAATATTTCTTTACCTAAGGTTTTTACGAAGAGAGTTGGGTCAACTAAGCCTTGGTTAAACCCTTTTGACTTGAGATGGATTGAAAGTCTCTCGTACCAAGCTCGAGGAGCTTGTTTAAGTCCATAGAGAGCTTTCTTAAGTTTTAGAACATGGTCGGGTTTATCTAGATTTCGAATCCGGGGGGTTGGCTAACATAAACTTCTTCTTTAATGTATCCATTTAGGAATGCCGACTTAACATCCATTTGAAATAGCTTAAATCCTCGATGTGCGGCATAAGCTAGCAACATTCGAATGGATTCGAGTCTAGCTACTGGGGCATAGGTTTTATTCGTAATCTAAGCCTTGACTTGGAACCCTTTGGCGACTAACCTAGCCTTGTTTCTAACTACTTCACCTTTATCATCAAGCTTATTTCTAAACACCCACCTTGTTCCAATTGTCGTTTTGTCTTTAGGTGGTGGTACTAATTCCCACACTTCATTCCTAGTAAATTGAGCTAGCTCTTCTTGCATTGCAATAATCCAATCGGGATCAAGAAGAGCTTGTTCAATTGATTTGGGTTCTATCTTTGAAATTAAGGAAATTTGACTAAGGTTCCTATAGGATGCTCTAGTTCGAACTCCTAGATTAGGATCTCCTATCACTTGATCGATAGGGTGGTTAGTCCGAATCCTAGATTGGGTTGGGTTTGTGTCACCTAATGCTTGATCAATGGGGTGACTTGGTTGAACACTAGTTTGACTCGGATCACTTGTCACTTGGTCGACAAGAGAAGTTGGTTGATGTGGATTAGACTCGATCTCGAGTCGAGTTAGGTCTAGTATGAGTAGGCTCGCTAATTGGGGTTGTCGGGGTTTTGTAGGTTCGTGTCCTTCATCAAATACTACATTGATAGTCTCCTCGACTCTAAGGGTGTCGTGGTTATATACTCTATAAGCTCGACTTGTAGTCGAGTATCCTAGAAATATTCCTATTGTGGTTTTGGATGTAAATTTCCCTAGGTAATCCTTAGTGTTTAGAATATGTACCTTACACCCAAATACCTAAAGTACTTGATGTTAGGTATTTTATCGTGATAAATCTCATGAGGTCTTAAGGTGCCTCTTTACCATAAGGATCCTATTCCGACATAGCAAGCCGTGCTAACACTTCGCCAAAAACCTATCAGGTAGGTTATATTCGTTTAACATGGTCCTAGCGGCTTCTTGTAGAGTTCGGTTTTTCCGCTCCACTAGGCCATTTTGTTGAGGGGTCCTAGGGCAAGAGAATTCATGGTGGTATCCGTTTAGGTTACAGAAGTCGGTGAACCTTTGATTTTCAAATTCACCACCATGATCGCTTCTAAGTCTTTTAACCTTAAGGTCTTTTTGATTCTCGATTAATTTGAATAGATTGATTAATTGATCTAGGTATCATTTTTATGTTTGATGAACCTAACCGTGTAAACTGGAGTAGTCGCCAATTATGACTAGCAATATTGACTTTTATTGAGTGACTTGGCTCCATGTGAATCGAATAGATCCATATGCAGGAGCTCAAGTACACTTGAGGTTCGTTCTTGGTTAGTTAACTTGTGTTGTGTCCTAGGTTGTTTTCCTTGTTGACAAGCATTACAGATTTTATTAACCAAGTTGTTGAGGTTGGGTAAACCTCTGACTAAGCCACTCTGACTCATCTTGTGGACGAGTCTTGGGTGCGAGTGACCGAGTCGTCGGTGCCACAACCATGATTCCTCTTCCTGTGTCATAAGACATTTGGCTGAGGATTTGATTAAGTTCATTGTATAAATGTTATTTGTCCTAGTTCCTTTGAGTATTGTTTTAGCTGTTTCATTTGTTTTAATTACACATTCATTTTCTAAAAATACGACCTTATAGTTATTGTCACACAATTGGCTTACGCTAAGCAGGTTATATTCAAAATTCTCTACAAGTAATACATTTTTAATAACAAAATTCGAGTTAAGCTCGATATCACCTGATCCGATGATTTTGAGCTTGCCGTTATTCCCAAAGGCTACCGATCCTTGTCGTTTGAATCGAAGCTTTGTGAATTTGAGTTGATCCCCGGTCATGTGTCAGGAGCAACCACTGTCCAACATCCATTGATCCTACACACAAGGTGGTTGGATTGGATGTTAGATTTTTATTTTTAAATTGGTTGTAAGTTGTTAAACCTAGGTCATCTCACCCGAGTCTATATGATCAAGCATGTTATACTTATGTGTTTTTTGTGAGATGACTCCCAATTAAATTTATTAAGTGGATTTAGGTTTAAGTGATTTTATGTTGAGATGATTTTCAATTAAGTTGATTAAGTGGATTTAGGTTCAAGTAATTTTATGTTGAGATGATTTTCAATTAAGTTTGATTAAGTGGATTTAGGTCCAAGTTAGATTTGGATTTAACCCAAGGCTTGTCAAGTTTACCTTTTCAAGATCATGGCTTCCAGGTCGTGGCGAGGCACAGGGGCCTTCTTTTATCGGATCATCGACCACTTCCTTAGACAAAGCCATGTTCAAGAAAATGATGATTTGACTCACCTAAGACTATTTCCTAGTCTAACTAGTTATTTTTGAAAAGAGGCTCCCCGAGGCTCAATCTTTTCGAAGGATTTTATTTGGTTATTTGAAAAGAGGCTCCCCGAGGCTCAATCTTTTCGAAGGATTTTTTAGTTGGTTATTTGTGTTTTCCAAGTGAGTTAAAAAAACAACAAAAAAACTAAGCATGCAATTTCTAAGTTAAAGAACAAACATGTTTTGTCTTGGCTCCCTAGGCAGTTGAATCGGTTCGGTCTATCCACATAGTGGATTTGGTCCTTAGGAACCCGATGCGAGTTAGATCCTAGAGTTGAAATCAAAGTGGTCTTAGGGACCCATGCTTGGACACATTTTTTATGTCTACTTACGATTGACATATACGACTTATTGGTCGTGTTTGAGCTAAACCCTAGTCCGGCCTTGTTGTACACGGCCCTTTGCGATCAAGTAGGAGGTCAAGTCCTTTGGATCCCAAAGTAAACCTTTCCAACGTATTCCTAAGATCTTCGACTTGACTTTTCAAGAGTGAGTTCTCAACTCGAGTTTTTCAACCCGAGTTGAGTCCTTCTCTTGAACTCGACTAGTCGAAGAGGTTAGGAGACCTGTTTGAGGAGTTTAACTTCCTCAACCAGGTCTCGACCTTGGACTCGGACTTAGTTAACTTCCTATACAAAACCTAACCGTATTATGTAAAGTATTAAATAAAGTACGACTCACCTTAAGGGTATCTTTGAGCGATCCGCGGCTTGACTTGAAGGTTGCTTCGTAGTCCAATCATCCTTCGGTTCGACTCAAGTTCGGTTCGGTCTCCGTGTCCGACTCAATTGATTTCGCCATGAAGACGTGGTCTTCGCCTTCTTCGGATGACGCTTTTCCCATGTCAGCTGAGGGCCTTCTTGTGCTTAGGTCCTTGGTGGTTGAGCTGGGGCACTCGGACTTGATATGTCCAAACCTCGCTACACTCATAACACCTAATATTAGAACTTTTAGGTTTACCTTGGTTGGGTTGAGTCGTGGTTCGCTGGCCCCTTGGCTATTCTTCGAGCTAGGTTCATTAGTTCGGCACCAATTCCGGTCAACTTCTTCTTCGACTCGCCTTCCTCCTCGGTTGGTGGTGGCTTGCTTGCGATTTTCTTCTTCTTTGATCCCGCAAATAAAGCTATACCTCTCGGGTTCCGAAGTTGGATTGTTCATGTAATTCAAATCGGAAAAGAGTTCATCTAACCTAATTTTAGAAAGATCCTTGAGACCTTGTAGGCATCGACCATGGATGCCCACAAGGTAGTCCTCGAAAAGAGTTTAGAACATACCTTATAAGGTCACTTTTCGACCTTTTGCCCGATTATGTAAGTTGTTGACGATGTCCCGGACACGGGCGGGAGTTGCGGCCATGATTCGTGTTCCTCGCATTTTTAGTGTGTACAATTTATTGAATAACAAATCACGCTTACATACCTTGGCTTGATCCGATCCTTCGTAACTCGATTAGTTTAGTCCAAAGATCCTTTGCGCTATGAAGGGGCCGACGCGATTTAACTCCTCCTTGATAGGCCGCATTGAGGATTTGTGTTGCCTTGGCGTCGGCTGACTTGTCGCTTTGTTGCAACGGGTTCCATTGATCATAATCCAAGGAGTCACCCACTTCATTAGTCGGAAGTGTGAAACCCGCTTGATTATGATCCACATCTCGAGTTGGGTTTGAGAAAGCATTCCATCCGACCCTTCCAATAACGGAAGTCATCTCCGTATAAAACGGAGGTCGGACGGTGCTAAAACCTCGAGATGGGCCATTGAAACAAAAAGACAAAAAGAGACGAAGACCGAAAAGCTAGCAAAGACAAAAACTCAAATAAGTACCAAGACTCGCCTTGGATTAGTAGAAAGGGAGAGAATTTAACAAACAAAATAAATAGAAATAAACAGAATTAAAAGAAAATAAATCTGTAAAAAAGCTAGATTGGTGGTTTCACCAAATCTTAGCAACCCCGCTCGATACCAAGTGTTGGATCAATTTGAGCGCTAGTGGGGGTTGAATAGCGATAAGAAAAACTTTTCGTAATCGCTCGAATTGGCACGAGTAAACGAGCGGAAAGATAGCAATAAATAAATAAAAACACGAGGGGTTTTACTTGGTTCTGTAGCCTACGGCTACTACTCCAAGGCCCTAATGGTCCTTGACCACGCACGGAGGGCAAATATTAAACGAACTCCTTCTCGATAGAGATAGGAGTTGCAATACAAAAACTCAATAAAGATTCAAGGTAGAGGGACACTCCCCCTCTCCTTGATATGATTTAAAGCTTGAAAATAAAGACAACTTATACAAAATTAAAGATTATACCGACGACTTCAAGGATTAGAGGTTGAAGCTTTAGCCGTCCCGCTTCGTGAGGGATGTCGGAGAGTCGGAGCGTATCGGAAGCACTTGGAAGCTTTTGAATTGATGAAAAACCCTAGGTTTGGCCCTCCTTTTATATCCTTTAAGCCCCTCAACGAATGGGTCTTCAACCAATCACAAATGGGCACAAAACTCCTTGAAAAATGGTGATAAAGCTTGACTCCTCGAGGCTGATTTTTGACCACCGGTTGAACGCCGGCTTGAATCGCCACGGCTGAATCGCCGGTTGAACTGCCGCCGGTTGAACTGGCCAGTTGAACTGGCAGCCACGATTTTTGACTAAAAAAGGAGTTTAGCTCAAAATACAAGTGAATTCGACGGCCACTTGCCGTCCGATCTCAACATAGACCTTCCATGGGAAGTCTTGGGTTGGATCGTCGCCTAAGGACGTCCCCGTACAAAGGACACGACCTCACTTACGCTTGCACACACGAGCTTACCTCGATACTTACTTGTCGCTTTTGCTTCCGGCCTTCCACTCGATTCCTTCAGCTCCCTCCGAAGTAACTCGAGTGTCGCCCGACCACCGCGGCTTCCTCCGGGTGTCGCTAGCCTTCAGCTCCAGCATTGAGACTTTTCTGCACACTTGATTTAGCTCGTGAGATAACAATATAAGCTTAACTTTGTATCGTTTGCTATAATCAAAACATAGGTTCGACTTAGGTGCCCACTGCACCAACATAATAGCCCTCAATTGTCGTATGGTGGAAGTCAATCGTTCTTGCATGCTTGTCTACAATTGTCATTAATATACACAGCGGAAACAATAGAAATAATAACAACAATACAATCACATACAATACACAAAGATATACGTGATTCGGAACCGAATGGTTCCTACACCACGGGCGAGCTCACGGAGCTCTAGTTATGCGCATGACACTAACTAAACTACTCGACAACACGTCGGAGGTGGAGAAACCTCTCACAAGAAATTACACTAAGTAATATGAAATACAAGAAATACAAAGACAAATACGAAATACACGTAAAGAACACTTTACAATGTTTGCTTTGAACCCTTTGCTTGTTGCTTGCGATAGATGACTCTTGAAGGTCTGGAATGCAGCAGCAATTCCCCTCCAAAAGCTTCACAAAAGTCTTGGTGAAATCCTCCATCTTGAGCTCCATTTATAACCTGCATCAAGCTGATTTTGCACCCATCAGTCAACTGATCATGACCATCAGTCGACTGGTCCTATAGACATTGTCTCACAATGACCAGATCCATGCTGGCCAAAAGCCAACAGATCACCCATCAATCAACTGATGATACCCATCAATCAACTGATGATACCATCAGTCGAGTGCTGGCACGAGCACTCGATTGGAAGGCATTCTGTGGATGAAAATACTCCAATTAGTCGACTGATCTACATCATCAGTCAACTGATGGTATTATCAGTCGACTACCCTCCTTCGACAGTCGACTGATCAGTTAGACCCTGGTCAGTCGAACCCTAGTCGACTTGGAGCAGTCTACTGGCACCTATGTCAGTCGACTGATGCCGGGTAAAACCTCAAACACCAAGTTGTTTGAGCATCTGACACTTAGTCTTAGCCACTTGTCCAAGTCCACCTCATGCCTCATGGAGTTCCCACCGAATCTCTCTTCCCTCGGCCTATGTCCCTCAGATGTGCCAAGTGCATGGCTTCACAATGCCATCCTTCACGTCGATGCTTCCCTTGGGCCTCACTTCATTTGCTCCCTGTCCAGCAGTCCCTCAGATGCACCAAGCGCACGTCTTCGCAATGTCATCCTTCACCGACTCAAGGACCCCGAGCCTAGTGAACTTGCCAAGTCCTCAAGACTTCCCAAATGCACCAAGCGCATGACTTTACAATGCATTTCTCACCAAGAACCAAGCGTACGGCTTCACAATGCTTTGGACTTTTCCACACACCAAGCCCCATGCTTGGATTTTCCATGCCAACTCCATGTTGGACTTTCTTATGATAATCCCATGTCATATGTTTTATCTATCATCAAAATACTGCTCGAGTCAAACTCGAGTCAACCTGGGTCGATTGCACCAACAAGTAGAATTCAAAGGTTTATAGCTGATGGGCCTCTAGGTTCATTAGTGGTGGAAGATTTCCCAACCTATGAATCTTGCTTGGAAGGTAAAATGACCAAGAGGCCTTTTAAGGCCAAGGGGTATAGAGCCAAATATGTGTTAGAATTTGTTCATTCTGATTTGTGTGGTCCTATGTCTATCCAGGCTAGAGGTGGTTTTGAATATTTTGTCTCTTTTATAGATGATTATTCAAGATATGGATACATTTACTTGATGAGACGCAAGTCTGAATGCTTTGACAGGTTCAAAGAATTCAAGGCTGATGTGAAGAAATGTTAAGGTAAAAGTATCAAAATACTACGATCTAATCGTGGTGGTGAGTACCTCTTGGGAGAGTTTAGAAATTACTTATCAGAGGTTGGGATTTAATCCCAATTGTCTGCACCTGGCACACCCCAGCAAAATGGTGTAGCAGAGCGAAGGAATAGGACTCTTATGGAGATGGTTAGATCGATGATGAGTTATTCTGAGTTGCCAGATTCGTTCTGGGGGAATGCTCTAGATAAGGCAGTGTATATTCTGAACTTGGTACCATCTAAATCAGTTCCTTCTACTCCCATAGAATTGTGGATTGGGCGAAAGTCTAGTTTGAGACATATTCGGATTTAGGGGAGTCCAGCACATGTGTTGAAGGCAGATGTTGGTAAGTTGGAACCTCGTACAGAAGTGCGCATGTTCGTTGGCTATCCTAAAGGAACAAAAGGTGGTTTGTTTTATAGTCCTAGATATCAGAGGGTGATCGTTAGCACAAATGTCAGATTTCTAGAGGAAGACTATGCGATGAACCACAAGCCCATGAGTAAGATTGTTCTGGAGGAATTGAGAGGGGAAATCACTACTTCAGTACCACCGGTACAAGTGGATATACCACAAGTGACTGCACCGCGTGTCATAGAGGATACACAGATGATACCTTGTCATAGTGGGAGGGTTGTTAGACAGTCTGATAGATTTATATTCTTGGGAGAATCTTCTGATTTGGTCCCTGGCAAACATGAACCTGATCCCTGGACATATGATGAGGCAATCCAAGATAAAGATGCGGTATCTTGGCAAAGTGCAATGAAATTCTGAGATAGAATCTCTGGATTCAAATTAGGTTTGGGAGCTAGTAGAACCACCCAATGGTGTAAAAACCATTGGATGCAAGTGGATCTACAAAAGAAAGAGAGGAATAGATGGGAAGGTTGAGACCTTCAAAGAAAGGCTTGTTGCGAAAGGGTATACTCAGAAAGAGGGTATCGATTATGAGGAGACCTTTTTGTCGGTAGTCATGCTTAAGTCTATCTGGATTCTCTTATGTATTGTTGCTCATATGGATTATGAGGTGTGACAGATGGATGTCAAGACAGCTTTCCTTAATGGAAGTCTTGAGGAAAACATCTATATCAAGCAACCAGAGGGATTCATTGCAAAGGGCAAAGACCATCTTGTGTGCAAGCTTAATCGGTTCAATTATGGATTGAAGCAAGCTTCTAAATCTTGGAACATCCACTTTGATGAGGAAATCTAGTCTTATGGATTTATTCAAAGTACGGATGTGTCTTGTGTATACAAGAGATATGACGAAAATGTAGTGGTATTTCTTGTACTATACATAGATGACATTTTGTTAATTGGCAACAATGTCAAGGTATTATCAGACGTAAGGGTATGGTTGTCCAAATAGTTTGATATGAAGGACTTGGGAGAAGTGGGACACATCCTTGGGATCAAGGTTATAAGGGATCGCAGGAAAAGGATGTTTGCTTATCTCAAGCTTCATACATAGACACCATTTTGGCTCATTTTATCATGCAGAACTCCTAGAAAGGATTTCTACCTTTTAGGCATGGAATCCCTTTATCTAAAGAGATGTGTCCTAGAACATCAAAGGAGATAGAGGAGATGAAGGTGGTTCCTTATGCTTCGGCAGTAGGAAGCCTCATGTATGTTATGCTATGTATAAGACCGGATATCTTCTTTGTCGTTGGCATAGTTAGTAGATATCAGAGTAATCTAGGACAGGGACATTGGACTGCAGTAAAGCATATATTGAAGTACCTGAGAAGGACTAGGGATTATATGCTGGTATACCAAACAGATAAATTACTCCCTGTGGGTTACACATATTCTGACTTTCAATCAGATAGGGATAATAGTAAGTCTACCTCATATTTTGTGTTTACTTTGGGAGGTGGAGACATTGTATGGAGGAGTGTCAAGCAGAAATGCATGGCAGACTCCACCATGGAAGCTGAGTATGTGGCAGTCTCTGAGCCGACCAAAGAAGTTGTATGGCTCAGGAACTTCTTGATGGACTTGGATGTGATTCCTGGTTTTCCCAGAACTATCACAATTTATTATGATAATAGTGGTGCAGTTGCAAACTCGAAGGAACCACGAGCCCATAAGGCAAGTAAACACATAGAGCACAAGTATCACCAGATACGAGAAATTGTAAAGCGAGTAGAAGTTGTTGTCGCCTAGATTGCATCAGAGGATGACCTGGTAGATCCTTTCACTAGGGCCCTTCAAGAGAGAGCTTTTGATAGGCATGTGGAGGGAATGGAAATCAAATGTATGGCAGTATGAGGATAGCATAGTCTTTTAGTATAAGTAGGAGATTTTTGGGATGTATACTGAAAAGTCTATCTTTTGTATGAACATCTTTATTTTTGAAATAAGAATCACATGAACATTGTTTGCATATTTATGGTTATGCATATTGTCTAATACATTACATTATAGATAATATGGTGTAATGTGTCACACGGGAGATGATATTATTAGTTCCTTGTAGAGTATAAGTAGAGGCTCACAACCGATATGGTTTTGGACAAACCATTGGTATGGTTGTAGTGTGATTTGGTATTGGTTTATCTTGACCATAGAATTACACTAGTACACTTTGTGTGTATTGAGCAGGACTGACTTAGAGGTGATTCGATTTATTTCTGACTACATAATTGAATCGGACCTCAGATATTATGGTGTACATGCTCTTAATCGCAATACAATAATAGGCGCATGTACTTAGTATTTATTTCTTTGATTTACCAATGGATGAGATTTATAGATTAAATCGATAGGTTCGGTAAGTTGGAAAATGATATTATTTACATGGCGTGTCATTGATTATAGGAGGAAACCGTGTCCTATATATTAGGATGATGATGTCCCCTTGAGGAGCCCATAAGGTTCATCATGTAAACCCTGCAGGTTGACTTGGTCCGACATGATGATAAGGTTGAGTGGTACTACTCATGGAGTTAGATGTTGATTGATTAATTGTCAGTAAATTAATTAATTGATGGACATTTGATATCTTAAACATGGGGAGATATTTGTACAATTAATATATGGAGCTCATATTTATTTATGGGGGTTGGTGAGGTAGATCAATGATAATCCTCTAGTGGAATGGATTGGACTTTATGTGAGTTTGATCCATTGGGTGGCCAAGATCCAACTCCTCCTCATGGTCCCTATTGTAGTCTATTAAAAACCTCATGAAAGCCTAGATCTGACGGTGGAGATTAAATCTCTAGATTTGATGGTGGAGATTAAATCTCTAGATTCGACGGTGGAGATTGAAAGAAGGGTTAAGCTTAACTCTATAAATAAGGCTTAGGGCTTGGGCGGCACGGATGAAAAAGGGATTCTAGGGATTGCTCTCCTTAGCTTGGGCGGCAAGAAAGCCTAGGAGAATTAGGGTTTGGAGTTAGCTTTGGGCGGCGGCAAGAAGTGGAGGAGGTCTTAGGGTTCTTCTACCTCTCTTCCTAAGGTGCAACTTCTCCTTCCCTTGGTGGTCGGCGCTCCTTCCTTGAAGGAAAGACCGGTGGTTCTTCTTTCTCCCCAAATGGTCGGCAGTTCCTTGTCCATTGGATAGGGCCGACACTATCTCTTTCTTCCTCTCCATGGCCAGTGGCAACAACCTAGCTTGGAGCTTGGTGGTCGGCACTAGATAGGAGAAGAAGGGTTCAAGTATTCTTCCTTTTGTTCGGAGCAAACAAGGAAAGGAAGATCGTGATCTTGGAGTCTTCAACTCTTGGAGGATCATTGCCTACACAACGTCCAAGAGGAGAATAGGACATACAATAGAAGACCTAGAGGTAAACAAGAGGTATAATTTTGTTTAAGTATATTTTCTTATTCTATGCAAATTGTATGTATTGTATGTGGATAATTTACTTGGACCCCGAAGACAAACACAAAAACCGGCAATCTGTACATCATTTATTCTGTAGCTAATCAAAGAAAAGAGGTAGGTTACTTGAACAACATGTTTGTTCAAGTGACCACTCTATTCGAATAGCACGACGATGGATCGGTTGCTTGGGTAATCTCTCTTTGTCTAGGATTATTTTTTTTAATCCGGAGACGTAGATGGGATTGCCATGCACTAGCGACCGAGGTGGGAAGTGAAGCTTCGGTTCCACCCTTCACCCATGTGTCAATGTGATATCACATATCCATGACTTGTGAAATCAAGTCATCCATTGATCTACATGCTAGTCTCAATGTATTAATATTGCCCTTGTCTATTAATACTTGACTAAGAATATTAAGAATAGTGTTCTCTACATCTTCTCATAATTAATTCTACCATTTGATATACTGTAGAGTAGAACCTACTATTCAATGACATTATTATATTTATTTTAGCTGGCACATGTATAAAGTAAATATAATAAACAATCTTTGCCTTTTATTAATGAAATATGATACACATGATCTCTAATCAATCATCTCATGATTGACACTAAGAGCTGACACAAACAGACAACCCTCGCAATCACAACCATTAGACCTGAATTCCGAACAATTACGTCCACTTAGAAAATCGGTACTTGAATCTCAGTCCCTATGGGATCGATATGAAGGGAGTTGCTTTGGAGGCTCATTGGCTCCCATGTCCCTGGATTAAAATTTTCACTAATGAAAAAACTAATCCGGATGGGATGAGTTTCCTAAGCATAACCACTTCGTCGTCGTGCCAACAACTTGAGTGAACGCTTGAATAAACTAGTTGTTCAAGCAACACAACTCTTCTAGTTGATTATCCGTGAAAGAGACGATGGATGGATCGCCGGTTTTTGTGTTCGTCTTCAGGGTCCATGATTATACAAATACATGCATACGCGAACTAGTACAATCATGCATACAAGAACATGATAAGATCAGAAAATAAAGTTATAAAACTTTTATACCTCACGATCTTCTACCGTATATCCTATCCTTTTCGTGGACGCCGTGTGAGCGAAGATCCTCCATGAGTAGAAGCCTCCTAGATCACGTTCTTCTCTTCCTTGTTCGCTCCGAACAAAGAGAAGAACCAAACAAAGCTCCTTCTCCTTTCTAGAACCATCCACCTGTCACGCCCGCCCTTCCGGGACCCTAAATGTCCGGAGAGGCGGCGCGTGACGCGACCGTACATACATTTCATACAGCGGAAGACTTTATATATATGTACTTCTTATTTCTTACAGCGGAAGACTTGAGACCTAAGTACTTTTTTTTTCTTTTAAACATAAATATGCATTAACACTTCTTCTTAACATAGAGTATGTTTCATAGCATAGCATGCATAGATACTTCTTCTTACTTCTTCTTTACTTCTTCTTATCAACATAACGCATTCTTCTTTACTTCTTCTTATCAACATAAAGCATGCATCATATATATATATAGATACTTAAGGCTTAGTAGGTTCATAACATCATCGTCATAGGGAGACATAAGTAAAGACATCCATAGACATCATCATTATAAGTAATACATGTATAAGTAGACTTAACGGATCTTCTCCACCATGCCACTACCACACACATTGACTCCTCTCCTGCTTCCTTTAGTTTATCCATCCCTTACCCTTATCGCAAAGATGAGGGAAAGATAAACTATAAGCACATAGGCTTAGTAAGATCCTGTCCTACTCACAAAAACCATATATCATCATTAATCATGACTTGTAGCATTTATAACATATAATCAATATATCTTGTAACATACATGGCATCATCAACTTAACTTGTAGCTTAAGTAACATAAACATAACATACATGGCATCATATGTAACTTAGTAACCTAACATCATAGCGTGCCATCGAACATAACATGTCACTTAACATTATGGCATATCATCTAACATAACATGTAACTTAACAATCATGGCATATCATCTAACATAACATGTAACTTAACAATCATGGCATATCATCTAACATAACATGTAACTTAACAATCATGACATATCATCTAACATAACAGGTAACGTAAACAATCATGGCATAGCATCTAACATAACAGGTAACGTAAACAATCATGGCATAGCATCTAACATAACAGGTAACGTAAACAATCATGGCATAGCATCTAACCTAACAGGTAACGTAAACAATCATGGCATAGCATCTAACATAACAGGTAACGTAAACAATCATGGCATAGCATCTAACATAACAGGTAACGTAAACAATCATAGCATAGCATCTAACCTAACAGGTAACGTAAACAATCATGGCATAGCATCTAACATAACAGGTAACGTAAACAATCATGGCATAGCATCAAACATAACATGTAACTTAACATTATGGCATACATATGCAAGATGCTTTTGAAAACATATATGTTAGGTACGTAAATATAGATCTCAACATATTTGGGCCCGGCATTGTACCACTTCTTCATTATCATAAGCGCATCCCTAAATAGGCCCGAGGTAGCAAGTCTCGAACCTAATAGGTTCCTAGGCCCGAGTCTTATTCCATCGACCTAGGGCAATCGTCGTCATAGCGTAGAAGCCCATCCTAGGCCCGAGTCTTACTCCATCGACCTAAGGCATCTTGGAGCCCATCCCGTACTAGGCCCGAATCTTATTCCATCGACCTAGGGGCAATCATACATAGAAGCCCATCCTAGGCCCGAGTCTTATTCCATCGACCTAGGGCATCTTAGGAGCCCATCCCTTCTTTGGACCTTGTTAAGGTCTTGGTACAAGCCATGCAGAAAGTAAAGTACTTATATGCTTATTTACAACATAGCTTATTTCTTTAACATAGCGTAACATATTATGCTTCATTTCATTAACATAGCATAGCATACTTCATTTCATAACAACATAGCTTATTTCATTAACATAGCATAGCATACTTCATTTCATACACATCATGCTTTATTTCATTAACATAGCATAGCATACTTCATTTCATAACAACATAGCTTATTTCATTAACATAGCATAGCATACTTCATTTCATACACATCATGCTTCATTTTATTAACATAGCGTAGCATATTTCATTTCATAACAACATAGCTTATTTCATTAACATAGCATACTTCATGGTATGAACTTCATTGTAACCTAAAGGGATCAAAGGTGGCCGAATGGCCCTTATAGGCTTTTTAGGGTTTAGACCTTTAACCTAATTCAAGTAACATACATATGCATACAAATTCCATAAAATTCATGGTATGAACTTCATTGTAACCTAAAAACTCAAAGGTGGCCGAATGGCCCTTATAGGCTTTTTAGGGTTTAGATCTTTATCCTCAACCCCCTAACATGTTAACATCATTTCTTACAAGTAAAACAAGCTATAAAACTTCAATAAAACACCAAGATCCATATTGGCCGAATGGTTCTTAGGGTTCATTAGGGTTAGCTTTTGTCCTAATCCACTTTAACCCCTAACATCATCATCTAGTTATAGAACATAGCATAAACATAACATGGAGCTTCATTTAGACCCTAGTCCATGACTTGGCCGAATGGTTCATGGAGACCTTTGGGGTTAGATCTTTATCCTAATCCCTCTAACATGCTATCATCATCATTTGCAAGTAAAGCAAGATATAAACTTCAACAAAAACACCAAAAACCCATGTTGGCCGAATGGTCCATAGGGTTTCCTAGGGTTAACTTTTGACCTAACCCCTTTTAAACCCTAACTACATCATATAGCAATTAAAACATGGCATTCATGAAACCCTAACCCTAATTTCCTAGGGTGGCCGAAACACATAAGGGCTCAACTAGGGTTAGCTTTTTAACCAACCCTCTTTTCCCATCTTAGCATCATCATATCCTTCCTAAACATAGATTTCAACTTCATTGGTAAACTAAAACATGCTTGGCCGAATATAACATACAGGTTGTTCAAACATTCAATCGCAACTACTCGTATGCAGGTGAGGGATACTTACTTCCTTCGCTTTGCTTTGGGTGGAGAAGATGACCTAAGAACCAACCCTAGCCCTTGCTTCTTGCTTGAAGGAGGTTCGGCCAATGGAGGCAATGGAGAGGGAGCTCAAGATTTTCGGTGAGAAGAGGAAGAAGAAGAGAGGAAGTGACCAAATTCAACCTTCCCTCTTCTTTATAAAGGGGGGAGGAAGAGAAGTTCCTCTTTTCTTTTCCATGCCTCTTCATTTACTCCTAGTCCCACTTATCTATAGTTTCCCCCTCTTCCTTAATCATATAGTCCTATTGGGCTTCTGGTTAGTGGGTGCATCTATAACGCTTGGCTATCTCTAGAGGTTTGGAGTTCAATTCCTAGGCCTTGCACCCCTTTTCGGCTTATTTTCTTTTATTTTTGAGAAGGCCCACATAAAGCCCATGATCATCAAGCCAAAAATTCTTGTAAGATTGCTAGGAATTTTACGGGCGTTACACCACCAAGCCAAGGAGCTCGATGTAACCGCCGGCCAAGGAGTGAATGGTTGAGCGCCGGCCAACCTTGTGACAATGTTGCCGCCGGCCACCAATGAATGGGAGAAGCGTCGGCCACCAATGTATGGAGAACCGCCGGCCACCAAGGAGAAAAGGAGGAGGAAGAGAGCCGGCCAAAACAAGGAGGAGGATGGAGTGAGTGTCGGCCACCAAGGAGAAAAGGAAGAAACCCTAATCTCCTTCCTTGTTGCTGCCCGAACCACACACCAAACCCTAGCCGCCTAAACTCTTGAGAGGCAAAACCCTAATCCAAAGAACCATACATTGCCGCCCAAGCCTTAGCCCTCTATTTATAGAATTGGGCTTAAGCCTCCTTTAATCTCCACCGTCGGATCTAGGGATTTAATCTCCACCGTCGGATCTAGGGTTTTATCCCAACCGTCGGATCTAGAGTTTCATCCCAACCGTCGGATCTAGGGTTTCATCCCAACCATCGGATTTAGGGATTTGATCCCAACCGTCGGATCTAGGGATTTAATCTCAACCGTCGGATCTAGGGATTTAATCCCAACCGTCGGATCTAGGGATTTAATCCCAACCGTCGGATCTAGGGATTTGATCGCAACCGTCGGATCTAGGGATTTAATCCCAACCGTCGGATCTATGGATTTATTATATTAGGCTACGATAGGGACCATAAGGAGGAGTTGGATCTTGGCCATCCGATAGATCAGAACCAAACAAACTTGATCCATCAATGATGTTCCATTCCACTAGAGGATCATCATTGAACTACCTCACCAACCCCTATAAATTAATATGAGCTCCATATATTATTTGTACATCCATCTCCCCGTGTTTAAGATATCGAATGTCCGTCAATTAATTGATTTACTGACCATCAATTAATTAACATCTAATTCCTCGAGTAGTACCACTCAACCTTATCATCATGTTGACTAAGTCAACCAGCTGGGTTTACATGATGAACCTTATGAGCTCCTCAAGGGGACATCATCAACCTAGTATATAGGACACGGTTTCCTCCTATAATCAATGGCACACCATGTAAATAATATCATTTCCCAACTTACCGGGCATATTGATTTAATCCATCTAAACCTCACCCTCTGGTAAATCAAAGAAATAAATACTAAGTACATGTGCCCATTATTATATCGGGATTAAGAGCATGTACAACATAATATCCGAGGTCTGATTCAATTATGTAGTCAGCAATAAATTAAATCACCATTATGTCGTTCCTGCTCAATACACCTAAGTGTACTAGTGAAACTCTATGTTAAAGACAAAACAATACCAAGCTACACTACAACCATGCCAACGGTTTGTCCAAAACCATCTTGGTTGTGAGCCTTTACTTATATTCTACAAGGGACTGATAACATGATCTTCTGTGCCACTCCAAGCACCATGTTATCTACAATGTAAAATATTAGACAATATGCACACATAAATATAAAGTGCAAACAATGATCATGTGATTCTTATTTCAAAATAAAATGTTTATACAAAAAGAGCTAGACTTTCAGTATACATTCCAACAATCTTCCACTTATACTAAAAGACTATGCTGTCATCATACTGCCATACATCTGATCCCCATGTCCTCCACATGCCTATCAAACGCTTTCGCTGGAATGGCCTTAGTGAATGGATCCGCCAGGTTATCCTCTGATGCAATCTTGGCGACAGCTACTTCTCCTCGCTTTATGATCTCTCGTATCAGGTGGTACTTGCACTCTATGTGTTTACTCGCCTTATGGGCTCGTGGTTCCTTCAAGTTTGCAACTGCACCACTGTTATCACAATAAATTGTGATAGTTCTGGGCAAACCAGGAATCACATCCAAGTCCATCAAGAAGTTCCTGAGCAATACAGCTTCCTTGGCAGCCTTAGAGGCTGCCACATACTCAGCTTCCATGGTAGAGTCCGCCACGCATTTCTGCTTGACACTCCTCCATACTATGGCTCCACCTCCAAAAGTAAACACAAAACCCAAGGTAGACTTACTGTTATCCCTATCTGATTGGAAATCAAAATCCGTGTATCCACAGGGACTAATTGATCTGCCCGGTAAACCAGCATATAATCCCTAGTCCTTCTCAAGTACTTCAATATATGCTTTACCGTAGTCCAATGTCCCTGTCCAGGATTACTCTGATATCTGCTAACCATACCCACGGCAAAGCAGATATCTGGTCTCGTACATAGCATAGCATACATGAGGCTTCCTACTGCCGAAGCATAAGGAACCGCCTTCATGTCCTCTATCTCCTTTGATGTTTTGGGACACATCTCTTTAGATAAAGGAACTCCATGCCTAAAAGGTAGAAACCCTTTCTTGGAGTTCTGCATGGTAAAACGAGCAAGGATAGTGTCAATGTATGAAGCTTGAGATAAGCACAACATCTTTTTCTTGCGATCCCTTATAACTTTGATCCCAAGGATGTGTCCCACTTCTCCCAAGTCCTTCATGTCAAACTGTTTGGACAACCATACCCTTACGTCTAATTACACTTTGATATTGTTGCCAACTAACAAAATGTCATCTACGTTTAGTACAAGAAACACCACTACGTTTTCCGTCATATATCTTGTATACACAAGGCTCATCTGGACTTTGAATAAATCCATATGACTGGATTACCTCATCAAAGCAGATGTTCCAAGATCTAGAAGCTTGCTTCAATCCATAAATGGACCGATTAAGCTTACATACAAGATGCTCTTTGCCTTTAGCAATGAATCCCTCTGGTTGCTACATATAGATGTTCTCCTCAAGACTTCCGTTAAGGAAAGTTGTCTTAACATCCATCTGCCAAATCTCATAATCCATATGAGCAGCTATAAATAAGAGAATCCGGATAGACTTAAGCATAGCTACCAGCGAAAAGGTCTCCTCATAATCGATACCCTCTTTCTGAGTATACCCTTTTGCAACAAGCCTAGCTTTGAAGGTCTCAACCTTCCCGTCTACTCCTCTATTTCTCTTGTAGATCCACTTGCATCCAATGGTTTTTACACCATCGAGTGGTTCTACTAACTCCCAGACTTGATTAGAATCCATAGATTTTATCTCTGAATTCATCGCACTTTGCCAAGATACCGCATTTCTATCTTGGAGTGCCTCGTCATATGTCCAGGGATCAGGTTCATGTTCACCAGGGACTAAGTCCGAAGACTCTCCCAAAAACATGAATCTCTCGGGTTGTCTAACAACCCTCCCACTACGACGAGGTGCCTTCTGTGTATGCTCTGTGACACGCGGTGCAGTGACTTGTGGTATTTCCTCTTGTACCGGTGGTACTGAAGTCGGGACTTCCCCTGTCAACTCCTCAAGAACAATCCTACTCTTGGGCTTGTGGTTCATTACATAATCCTCCCCTAGAAATCTGGCATTCATACTCACGATCACCTTCTGATCTCTAGGACTATAGAACAAACCACCCTTCGTTCCCTTAGGGTAGCCAACAAACAAGCGTTCTTCTGTACGAGATTCCAACTTACCAGCATCTCCCTTCAGCACATGTGCTGGACTACCCCAAATCCGAATATGTCTTAGACTAGGCTTTTGCCCAGTCCACAATTCTACAGGGGTAGAAGGCACTGATTTAGATGGAACAAAGTTCAGAATATACATTGTCTTATCCAGCGCATACCCCCAGAACGAAACTGGCAACTTAGAATAACTCATCATTGATCTAACCATCTTCATAAGAGTCTTATTCCTTCGCTCCGTCACACCATTCTGCAGGGGTGTGCCAGGTGCATACAATTGGGATTGAATCTCAGCCTCTGATAAGTAACTCCTAAACTCTCCCAAGAGGTACTTGCCACCACGATCAGATCGCAGAGTCTTGATACGTTTACCTTGACAGTTCTCCACATCAGTCGTGATTTCTTTGAACCTGTCAAAGCATTCAGACTTGCGGTGCATCAAGTAAATGTATCCAAATCTTGAATAATCGTCTATAAAAGAGACGAAATATTCAAAACCACTTCTAGCCTGGGTAGACATAGGACCGCACAAATCAGAATGAACCAATTCTAACACATCTTTGGCTCTATACCCCTTGGCCTTGAAAGGCCTCTTGGTCATTTTACCTTCCAAGCAAGATTCGCAGGTTGGGAGATCCTCCACCACTAATGAACCCAAAGGTCCATCAGTTATCAACCTTTGAATTCTACTTAGGTTAATATGACCAAGCCTTAGATGCCAAAGATATGTTTGGTTCATCTTCGAAGGTTCTTTTCTCTTATTGGAATTAGAAGATGAGTTATTCACTTCTATATGCATCGTGGGAGCTTTTGGTTCAAGAGTATACAAATTGCCAACCAATGTACTTGAATAGATAATCTCACTACAAAAAAATGAGGCATTTGGATCGGAAATTTAGAAGCGGTTGGGAAAATGATGGTAAAGGAGGGGCTTTTAGAAGCGGTTTTCTTAACCGGTGCTAATACCGCTTCAATTGATTTTTTTTTAAGCGGATGATTTTTCGATTCTGTTGCGTATGTTTAGAATCGGTTAACAAACGACTCTATATAAATTTAATAGGAGCGGTTATTAACCGCTCCTATTGCTTTAGGAGCGGTTATAACCGCTTCTAATACCGCTTCAATTTACCATTTTTTAAAGTGGATAATTTTCTGATTCTGTTTAAGATATTTAGAATCGGTAATTATAACCGCTTCTAATAACGCTTCAATTGAATATTTTTTTTTTATTTTTCCGATTCTGTTCAGTTTATTTAGAATCGATTTGTATAATAATTTTAGGATCGTTTAATAACCGATCCCAATTCTTTAGGAGCGGTTTATAACCGCTCCTAAAGGTTTAAAAAGAGGTATTGTCTATTATCTCAAAACCCTAAGCAGTCGTACGTCTTGGATTAGAGGGGTGGTCGTATCTTAGATTTTATTTTCCAAAAAATCCTAGCTAGCCGGTTTGGATTTAAGGAGTGTATTATTTTCCAATTTCATCTCTCTGTTTCAGCAGTCTTCTCTATTCTAGCGGTCCATCAAATCAGTTGCGCCCTAGTTTCATCTGGCCTTCTACTTCTTTGTCATAAGCCTTTGATTTTGTTTGTGGAGGTAATTTCTTTGTTTAATTTTTATTATGTGATAAATTTTTTAAGTATTAATGGTGACAAAATTATAATCGATTAGAGTTTGTCTTTTTTTATGAATCCTTTGATTTATCTTTTTTCAAGTTATTTGTATTGTTTTTCAAATTTATTATTATATTTTGTGTATTATATTTTGTTTATTATGCTAAGCTTTATTTTCATATATTTTTTCCTCTAAATTGAATAATATAACAGATTTTTCGTGATTTTTTTATTTTATGAAATCATTCTATTTATATATTTGAAAATTTATATTTAGGAATTGTATTTTTATGTTTGTTAAATTCCTTAAAATTGGTATGTGTTTATCTACAAATGTTTATTTAATTTTGATATATCATATTTCAATGTGTAAATGTTTAAAAATTATTGAAACAGATCAAATCATGCGAGAAGGAATGGATGCATTTTACATGGCGATCTTGAGTATCAGTGGGAATTCTATATTTTTACGTTATGCATTTGGTGATGCAACTCAAGAAGTGACAAGACCATGTCCTTGTTGCAAATGCATAAACTCATTGAGTCATGATCGAGACAATACATGAGCATCGATGATAAATGGTATCTTACAAGATTATCGAATATGGAATTTTCATGGAGAAAATCTAATTGTACAAGATCACGATAACAACCAACTTAGATTTAGCGCAACAAGTTCCAGTAACTAGCCATGAACCCTTGGTACAAGAAATGTTGAATGATGCATTTGGAATGCATGAAGGATCCGCAAGTAATGAAAGCAGATTGGAGCATCGACTAGTAATATACCTGGAGTCTAGTGTGAAAGATTTTTATCGACTAATAGAGGAAGGGAAACAACAACTATATACCGATGCACAGAGTTTTCTAAACTGACATTCCTTATTGAGTTATTTCAATTAAAAGTTAGTGGAAAATGGAGTGATAAGTCATTTCTGACATTGTTGGACATCCTTCGTCGAGTACTTCCTGTTGAAGCTCAAGTGCCTAAGTCTTTTTATGAAGCAAAGAAATTAATTTCTAGATTAGGACTTCATTATGAAAAAATACACGCTTGTCCAAATGATTGCATGATTTATTGGGGGAAAGTGAGAATGAACAGGCTTGCAAAGTGTGTAACCTTTCAAGATGGAAAAATTCTAGAAATCATCTAGGAGGTCATATAAAGGTGGAAAAAACGCCTTGTGGTTAATATTCCACCAAAGTCTTTGGTATTTTCCATTGAAACCAAGATTGCAACATTATTCATGTCATCCAAGACGTCGAAAGTATGCAATGGCATTTCAAAAATGAGTTTGGATGGAAATCTAAGGCATCCGGTGATTCTCGAGCGTGGAAGGAATTTGATGAACATTGTGAATTTGCATCTGATCCTAGAAATGTACGCTTGGGACTTGCTGCTGATGGTTTTAATCCATTTAAAAATCAAAGCACTGCACATAGTACTTGGCCTATTGTTTTGATGCCTTATAATTTGCCACCTTGGGAATGCATGAAGCCTCATTCTATTATTTTATCCACCCTAATTCCAGGTCCAAAAGCACCTGGAAATGATATCGATGTGTATTTACGTCCTCTATTGACTGAATTAAAAGATTTGTGGGAAAATGGAATTGCCACATTTGATGCTTGTAACAAAGAAATGTTTCAAATGCGGGCTGCATTAATTTGGACAGTTAGTGACTTTCCTGGTTTGGGATGTTTGTCTGGATGGAATACATATGCCAAGAATGCATGTCCAACTTGTGCTGATAAGACAGATGCAATGTACCTGAAGCATGGCAAAAAGTGGTCATTCAGAGGCCATCGTCGTTTTCTACCACTAGATTCAGAAATTCGAACAATGTTAAGTTATGGGCAACCAGAACAACGCGAGTTAGATTTGGCTCCATTATCCGGATCCGGACGTTCTACGAATGACCTTAAACAAGAATGTGATTTTTGGTAAGAGTAATGCATCAAAACCAAATGTGAGAATGAAAACAGGGTCAATTGAACAAATGTGGAGAAAACAAAGCATATTTTTTAGTCTGCCATACTGGGAATTTAATTTGATCCGACATAATTTGGACCCTATGCATATTGAAAAAAATGTTTGCGACAACATTATTGGAACACTTTTAGATGATTCCAACAAGAGTAAAGATAATTATGCTGCACGTAGAGATTTAAAGATTTTGGGTATTATGAAACAACTATGGCCCCGAACACAATCAGATGGTAGAGAGTATTTGCCACCTCCATGTTATTCTATGTGTAAAGCTGAAAAAAAGATATTTTGTTCAGTATTGAAAGATATTCGTGTCCCTGATGGTATGTCATCTGATATTTCAAAGTGTGTGGATGTTGGACGTTGCAAGATTATGGGCTTGAAAAGCCATGATTGTCATATCATGATGGAACAATTCCTTCCAATTGCTCTTCGTCGGGTGTTGTCAAAAAAGGTAACTGCTCCACTTATTGTTTTGTGTGAATATTTTAGAACAGTGTGTGCAAAGTCCCTACAAGAAGAAGAATTACGTATAGGTCAAGAAGGAGTTGTTTTGGTTTTATGTCAATTGGAGAATATTTCCACCATCTTTTTCACAATAATGGTTCATTTGGTGGTACATTTAGCGTATGAAGCCGTAATTGCGGGCCTACATTATCGATGGATGTATCCAATAGAAAGGTACACCGAAAACTTAAAAATTTTGTCAGAAATAAAGCACGACCAGAGGCCAACATTGCAGAGGCATATTTAGCAGATGAATGTGTTGTGTTTTGTTCACGTTATATAGAGGGTAACATCTCATTCAACAATCATGGAACACGACATAAAGAGACACCAAATATTGACTTTCCCACACTTTCGATGTTTCCACAAGTAGGGCGACCAACAAAAGGACTTCAAGTACTTACCTTGGATGACAAAACTTTAACTCAAGGTCATAGATATATTCTCTCTAATTGTACAGCCTTGCAACCATATCGTGAGTAAGTATTACATGTTGAATACCATATTCTATCTCATTTTTTTCATAATGTTTTAATTTTTCTAATTATATATTAGTGTTGACATTGAACAGTGAATTAAAAAATGAACTGAAGAGAAGACATAGATATGGTCGTCGCCCAAGTAATTCTCAATTAGATGATATGGTTAGAATGCAATTTCCAGAATGGTTTGCAAAATGAGTAAGTAATATTTGTTATTTATTTATTTTATTACAGATTCATAATAAATAGACTTGTGACTTTTTTCTTTACAAATTATATGTGTACCTTACAGGTTGATCGAGTAAATGAACGGATTGATGACTTAGATCTTAGGGTGCTTTCACGTGGTCCAAATCCGGAGCATTTAGTTATCATGGATTCAACATAAATGGTTTTGCATTTTCGGTAGAATCAAAAACAAAAAGTGCAAAATAGCGGAGTCATGGTGCGGCGATGCATGATGATGATCATGAGTCAATCTATTATGGTCAACTAAGCGATGTCATCTCACTTGATTATGGTGGTTGTGAATTGTTCTTTTTGTGATTGGATTAACACTATTACCGGTTTGAAAATTGATCCATTTGGATTTACAATGGTGAATTTTTCACGCTTGGTACATACGGAGAACTTGATGGGCATGAACCTTTTATTTTGGCTACGCAAGCTCAAATGGTTTATTATGTTCGTGATCCAAAGGAGGAGGATTGGTATTGTGCCATTCGTCACACACCAAGAGATACGTACAACATTGGCAATGAAGATGATATGGATACAATGTGTTTTATTCATAATAATTTATATAATATGGAATCGATATTAAGTGATGTAAATAAAGTAGATGTTGAATTAATTAGAACTGACATTGAGGGTTCAATAGTTGAGGTTCTTCCGGTTGTGAACAATGAAACAGATGATGAATACTTTGGTTGATTTTTGTATTTTCTTTCATTATGTTGAAACTATATTTAGAATTATGAAACTCTCGAAGATGTTCAGTAAATTTTCATCCTCTATTTTTGTTACTGTATTGTTCGTATTCTTTGCAACTCGAGATAAAGGCAAAGATGCTCTTTCTCCATTATCGATTTAGATTAGTTTTCGATTCTTCCACTCTTTTCAAGATGAGAAGAAGATTTTCGAAATTTGATAGGCTTGGATTTTAATTAGCACTACTGTCTTTTTTTCGTCCATTTAGAAAAAAATGGTACCAAAAATACAGGTTTGGAAAAGAATGAATCAAAGACCTTTAGAAGCAGTTTTTGACCACTCCTAAAGGTCAGTACCAAAAATACATCAAAGATTAACTTTTAGAAGCGGTCATTTATGACCGGTTCTATTGGGGACCTTTAGAAGCGGTTTTTGACCGCTCCTAAAGGCCAGTACCACAAATACATCAAAGATTAACTTTTAGAACCGGTCATTTTTGACCGGTTCTATTGGGGACCTTTAGAAGCGGTTTTTGACCGCTCGTAAAGGCCAGTACCACAAATACATCAAAGATTAACTTTTAGAAGCGGTCATTTTTGACCGGTTCTATTGGGGACCATTAGAAGCGGTTATTGACCGCTCCTAAAGGCCGGTACCGGTTTGACAACCTTTAGAAGCGGTATAATTTGATCGGTTCTATTGGTAACATTTAGAAGCGGTAAATTTTGACCGGTTCTATAGGCAAAACCTTTAGAAGCGGTATATTTGACCGATTCTATTGGAGACTTTTCAAGAACGGTTTTCGACCGCTCCTGAAGGCCGTCTTTAGGTTAATTTCCCTCTTCTTCGAACGAAATTTATTTCGTATTCCCGCGGCTATATCTCCGTCTCCAGCTCCCGAAATCCCTCTCCCGTCTCGGAAAAACCTAACTTCTTTTCCCCTTACGAGCCTGGCTGGCCCCGCAATGTCCGCCGCCGCGGTATGGCTGGGCATATCGCTGGCTGCAGCCATGCTGCCATGCTGAAACCACCCATCGCGGTACTGTCCGCCGACTGCAGCTTGTCCGCCGTAATGGGCTGCAATGTATTCGCCGACCACAGCTTTATCAGAAGGTTTAACAAGCATGCGTGAACAGGCATATACTAAAGCAATACTACTATGTTTTAGGCTAGCATTTCTTGATGATTTCCATTATATATAACTTGTTCAACATAGTTTGATGATAAGAGGGAGAGGGCAGAAGCTTGATGGAAAACTTCATTTTCATAGTATGAATAAGCATGGGTAGAAGTTCAAATAATTCACATATCAATTACTTCTACGGATGCACAATACATATATGTTTAAGAAAATAAACTAAACCACCCAAACTAGATAACTTGATTACAATACATATATGCTTTTAAACCCAATTTCTATGTTTCAGTAGGTTTTTTTTTTTTAAACACAGAAAAGCTCGTTTATAAAGGTTTATAAAAGATTTTTGTATACATATGTAATAGATATTTTTTGTATTTCCTTTATTTTCTTTTACAAATCTGCTCTTTTAAGTTATCTATCCGAGCTTGGTAAGAACTCAAAACATTAGAAGGGGTTGATAACCTTTTAGTAAACAAGCTTTAATACATACCTTTGAGCTTGATTGAGCTTAACTTGCGCTTTTATCTATTAAATTGCTTGAACAATGTTGAGCTTGGTTTTACTTAGTTACAAGCCTACTTATTATTGTTGGATATGCCTACACCATGCCATGAGAAGCTTTTAATAAACATGCTTGAATACTCAACTTTAAGTTTGATTGAGCTTTGTTCATTGTGTTTTCTCTAATAAAGCGCGAACAATGTTGATCGTGGCTCATTTCGATTACAAGCTTGCTTATCATTGTTGGAGATGCTCATGTCTTCTCAAAAATATTTTTCTCATTTTTATAATCTGTCACAATTAATCCTAATTACACAAGAATAATAATAGCAAGTGACCAATCGATCTAATTGTTGCACGATATTACTGATTTTTGTTTCCATTTAAGTTTGATTCAAATTTGGATTGTTGGTATAAACTTTCATCCTTAGTGGGTGTGTGTGCTCACATTTTATTAACTATAGATTTTGTTAATTGTTCATCATGAAAATATCACCAGGTTGATTATGCTTTTCACCTTTTTGGCAATCTTTCAATTGTTGTCACTTTGATTTCTTATTAGTTTGTTTAGCTTACCATATTATATGCTACTCTTATGCTACCTATGCAATGGGAAATAGGATAATTTTTCTATTAGTTTGTAACTGATTTCTATATTATTTTTAGGTAACTTTCGAAAATGGCAAACAAACGAATGCGAAAGCTACTCCAAAATAGTCAAAGACGATCTAGGGGAGAAGAATCAATTAATAGAAGAGTTGATGATGAAAATGAATCACAAGACACAACATCCCATTCACCATTAGAGATACAAAATGATACACAAAATGAGCAAGGTGAAATTTTTTTTTGGATATGAATAGTGATTAGTTTTTGCAACACCAAGTGAAAATTATATTTTGCAGAGGAAAATGAGGCCATGTCTTCATCCCAAGCTCAACAAAGAAGACGTGGAAAGACTATTATGAGAGATATTCATGCTTTACATCCTGATCATGTGCTAGTAGTGAAATTCAATGAAAGGGGACAACCTTACGGTGATTTACAACCGACACTTGCAAATTTTATTGGGACTATTGCACGGAATGGACTTGTGTTGCCTCTAAACTTTTTAGATTGGAGAAAAATGCCGACAAATCGCTTGAATGATGCATGGGACCTTGTTACTGTAAGTTGACAAGTGTTAATTTCAAATTTGAATTTAAAGCATGCACATATTTAATTTTTTGTTTATAGGCACGTTTCTGTATCCCCAATCGCCATAGAAAAGTTATAATGCAAATGATGGGAACCGCATGGAGACGGTGGAGGACTGAAGTGAAAGCTACATCTTATGATTCTAATACTCCACTAGAAGAGCTTGTTGCAATACGACCCATTCCTCATGGGTTGACATTTCAAACTTGGGAAGTTTTATGTAACTATTGAAGTCTCGAGGTACAATTAGTATTAATTGTTTTTACATATGTTTATAGATGTTATAATTTATTATAAATTTTGTGTCGAAAACTTCAAAAATCAATAGAGAAAATGCAAACAAAAAGAAAGGGACCCATGCACAAGGACGCACTAGTATTCCATCGTTGGAATATAAGTTTGTAAGAATCAAAATTATTTTTTTCTTCTTCTGATTAATTTCTCACTGCTCATTTATTGTTTTAAACTTTAATTCTCTTATCCTTGGTGTTAAATGTGAATTTATTACCGTTAGTCTCAAGAGAATGGCAGAAAACCGTCGTATTGAAATACAACAATTAAGTCGAAGAAGTAAAAGAAAGGAGGTGCTCCTATTGTGATGAGGCAATACGAGTTGAGAGTAAGAATAATATATTTTACTCCTTAAGTTGGCTTTGAATTTTTTCATTCTATTAACATTTTATTTTCTTGTTAGAATTTACTTAAAGAGGTCAGGATCACCTCCAAGATAAACCTGAAGGAACACAACCAATAGAAGTACACGAGGAGGCATTTCGGTAACAATTTACTTATAATTTAATTTATTTTTTTATAGAAGTTAAATATGGTTCAATTTTAATTATGTTTTTTATATATATAGTGAGGTTTTTGGACCGAGCACTCTGTCGAGTTAGATGTTTAGGAGCCGTGCGCTACCTAGCCAAGTGTTCCCAAAGCAATGTAAAGCGCAACTCAATGTCGCAAGATTATCACTCTAATTCAGATTTAACAGATAAATTTAGGGAAATGGGAGAGAAAATTAAAGAAATGGAGTTGCGAGAAGCACAACGACAAATGGAAATAGAGGAGATGAGAAGACAGATGCAAGAAAATAATCAGTTTCAAAATTTTGCACGAGTAATGCTAAATATGATGTCCGAAGTCTTTGGGGCTCGTGGACCCTGAATTTTTACAGCACAAGTAATAACATTTCTCACACAAACAAAATAAAGGCAAAAAGGTATTTTTATAATTAAGTAGATGATATCAAATTTATTTATTTTTGTAGATGGCAGCTATATTTACAAATATTATGCAACAACAATTTCCATCGACTGCGGAAGAAAATAGATATAGATCCTCCCCATCACCAGAACCAGATGACTAGAGAGAATTTTGAATGCAATCGTTGAGGTTGGTTTTTAAATACATATGTTTCTATTAGAGTATTTAATATTTTTATTTTTTAAATACATATGTTTCTTGGTTCTGCTATTTTCTGCTATTTTCTATTTTCTGCTATTTTCTGCTACTGCTGGCAATGATCTGATGTCATTCCACAAAGGTTCTAGTTTGAAGGATACAATATATGAATATAACAACAAATTCGATAGGAAAAAATTATGCATGATGGTGCCACCTTCTTATCATCGTAACGTTTTATGTTTCTTGGGATCATGATCTGCTGTGTTTTTTTTATGCCTTCTTGTTTGATGATGGTTTGTGGGGAGAACTGATATCTCCATTGTGATTTTTTAACAGCGGGTTCACAAATAGCAACTACACGCAGTTGACGGAACTATATAACAAGTATAAAGGAAAAGGTATGTTTTCGTATTCCAATCAAAATCTTTTTTTCATGGAATGATTGACATAATGATGAATAATTTTTGGTGAAAGTTCTATCTTTTTGTAAGTCTGAGAAGTTAAATTAATATCCGACCTAATAAACTTTCCAACTGTATATTGAAATTAAAAGTTGGAGGGGAAAAAAGGACTAAAGGAGAGAACTTTTAGATCTTGCCCACTCTATGTGTGCTAACCAATCAAAGATACAAACAATAGTCTCTAACTCCTGCATGCATGAAAATGTTGCACAAAGTTTATCTTAGAACTTTGTTACTGACAAATAATAAGAATTCAGTAGAATGATGTAAGAGTTTAATGGTGAAAAGAAAGACCATGAAAATTTTCTTTTACTCGGGGAGAAAAGTAAGAAATTATAACATGGCTGATTAAGTGAGTTTTAAGTTAAACAACATATTTGATGACACTTCTTCAAAGACATCCAATAAAAATTTTATTCAAAGTCATTAGTCAGTGAATCTTTTTAATTTAGTGAGGTCGAATATTCATTGTTATATTCATGGAAAGACTAGAAATGATTATAATGGATAATTGATATCGTAGCAGCTAGTTTATATACTTGGGAGTTGTTGAGTTCACTAATTAACTCCAACAATCATACATCATTATTTGCTACTCGAATTTTATCATTATCACTATTAACCTTTCTAGACTCCTGTTGGGCTAGGTTCATAGCTGAACATTTTTTTGCTATTCTTATGAATGGAAATTATTTCACAAGTCCTGCTATCAATCATTTTGTTCATCATTGAGTTGGAATGGACGTCGACTCTTTATTATTGTAAAATAGTTATAATAATGGATCATGTTCAGAAAAAGACTCAGTCTATCTGGAAGGTAATTGAGAAATTTGTAGGAAATATTTGCCACCAACTCATCACCTTGATTTTTTTTTTTTGAAACTTGAAAGTTGTGTGCAGGTAATGATGTAATGTTGTAAGAATTTGTTGATATACCATGCATTCTGGGTGTAGAACAAGTTGCTCTTGGCCTTTTGTACACATAATTAATTCTTTTTTCAATTTCAATTCTATTGGAAAATGAACATGGTTTTGAATATTTTTATCAAAATCTGCCATTGAGATGTATTAACACTAGTGTGGAGTAAAATGTATTGAGATGCATTCCGAGTAAAAAATATTTTTGAAGTTTTATGCACACAGAGGTAGCATAAATAAAAATCTCATAGTTTTGAAGTTACTTCTCCTTCGATCATATGTGGTATCTCTTCATCTGTTTTCTATGAAGTCCAAATCCAAACACTCTGTGTGAGTGGCATTTCCGATATGCATGCTCCAAAAGAATGTGTCTGCATGCATCTTGTTTAAGTGTTATTAAAGTGGTACTTTGAATGCTTTATCCTGCAACTGGAAAATGTTATATGTCAATAAATAATTTTCTTTTGTTTCTTCTGTGTTTCAACCTGTTTTTTTTTTATCAACTTCCCTAGTCTCTAGATGACCGAGTCTTCTTATCTTATTAAGTTTGTCAGCAACATGAGGATTTGGAACCTGGAAAAAGAAAAGAAGAAGAACTGTATCATACTTAAGTTGGAGAAGGAAATTTATGATTTGAAGGTCGAGATAGATAGCTTATCACCAACAGAAACTAAAGCTCATGGTAAGATGCCCGATAATTGCATCTCAAAGGGATGTAGAGATAAAATTGTTGAAAGAAGAACTTGTAAACGAGAAAGAAAGAGGTGATACCTGAGAAGAAGAGAGCTAAAGTTGAGAGAAAAAAAGTTGCAGAGGGAAGAAAGTCGCTGAAACAGAGCAAAGGAAGGTCAAGAACAAAGGAAGCTAGCAAGCTGAGAAAGAAATCGAGCTTAAACTTTCTTTGGAGAGATTAAGAACTGAACTTACCGATGCCAAAACAAAAGTAACGACGGAAAAAGTCGCTTGAAATAGGGAAAAGAAAAGTCAAGAACAAAGGAAGCAAGCGAGACTGGGCAAAAGAAAGGCCGAGGATGTTGCAAAAGGAATCCTTCATACAAGTTTTTATCAAAATCTGCCATTGAGATGTATTAACACTAGTGTGGAGTAAAATGTATTGAGATGCATTCCGAGTAAAATATAGTGTGGAGTAAAATTTTAATGAGATGTATTAACATTTTGAACTTAAACATGAATATTATGTGTTAGTTTGATAATACAATAAATTTGTTTTGTGAAGTGAAATGTGAATATTGTAAATTAATTTAATTTGGTATTGTATCAATATGATATGAGATCATTGTTCAAATTCGATATTAGAAGCGCTTATAAACATTAGGAGCGGTTTTTAACCGCACCTAAACCTTTCGCCATACAAACACATTAGGAGCGGTTAAAACCGCTCCTAAAACTCTGTTTATTACATCGACAACAGACACATTAGGAGTGGTTTTAACCGATTTTAATGTGTGGTTTGAACCGCTTTTAAAATGTATGTTTATAGATGCGGTCATAAGTGCTTGTGATGTTTGTATAATAGGAGCGGTTGCAAACTCTGTAGAATCGGTTTTTAACGGATTCTATAGGTCTCCAACACAAGCGGTCACAAGCGTTTGTGATGTTTGTACAATAGGAGCGGTTGAAAACTCTTTAGAACCGGTTAAAAACCGTTTCTATAGGTCTCCAACACAACCGGCTCTTTATTTTGAACCACCGGTTTATTTTACCGCTTCGGTTGTCTTTAGCATCGCCATTATCTACAACGGTTAAAAACCGATTCTAATTATTTAGAAGCGGTTGATAAGTGGTTCTAAAGGCTTTTTAAAACCGCTTCTAAAGGGTTTTTTTTTTGTAGTGTCTCTTTATTTCTTTTTATAACAACTCTGTCATTAAAAGAAACAGAATATCCATCCATAAACAATTTAGAAACCGAAATCAAATTCTTTCTAAATGTAGGTACATAAAGACAATTTCTCAAAACCAAAACTTTATTTCTATCAAACGATAAATAAACGTCTCCCACTGCAATAGCCGCCACCTTTGTAGCATTGCCCATGAAGATGGTAATCTCTCCCTCAGCTAGTCGTCTGGTTTCCTGGAACCCCTGCAAAGTATTGCAGACATGATCAGTGGCTCCTGTATCTACACACCAGGCACTGGTAGATAACACCGCTAAACATGTTTCAACAACTAAACAAGAAGATATACCTTTGTTCTTTCGGCGAGGACAGTCCGCCTTCCAATGTCCAGTCTGCTTGCAAGTGAAGCACTTGCCTTTCGGCTTCTTCACTCCTACCTGAGGTCCCACTGCCACTTTCTTTGCTCCACATTGCTTCTTCTTCTTCTTACCTTTCGGTTTAGAAGAAGAAACTTTCTGAGCAACCATTGCTTGAGCGCTTTGACGAAAAAGCCCCTCTGCCGCCTAGAGTTCTGTCAGAAGCTCCTCCAACGAATTCAACCTATTGTTCATGTTGTAGTTGAGGCGGAACTGCTCAAAACTCCTAGGCAGAGACTGGAGAATGATATCGACCTGGGTTTCCCCATCGATCTCAGCTCCGAGGACTTCCATCTCATTAAGATGAGCCATCATCTTGAGAACATGATCCCTAACGGGTGTTCCCTCGATCATGGTGGTCGTCATCAAGTTTCTCATCGGCTCCTGTCTAGCCGCCCTACTCTGATGTCCGAAAAGTTCCTTGAGATTGAACATCATGTCATAAGTTGCGGCCATGGCCTGATGCTGATGTTGTAGCACATTTGACATAGATGCCAAAATGTAACACCGCGCCATCTCATCTGCCTTGATCCATTTCTTATAACATTCTTTCTCCTTTTCATCAGAGTCATCGGTTGGCTTAGGAGGACAGACCTCGAAGAGTACAAATTTGTACTCCTCCGCAGTTAAGACAATATCTAGATTTCTTTTCCAATCAATGTAGTTTGTTCCAGTAAGTTTATTTTCTTTTAATATCACAACAAGTGGGTTGAAAGCCATTTGAAAAACCTAAGAATCACAATGATCAAAATATTAGATTTCAAATATTATTGATTCCTCAAAACAATAAAATTCCAAAATCAACCAACACCTCAAAACACCGAGAATATTGCATGCCACGCTGTGTGGACGTATACGAATTCTACATTTGTAAGCGGAGGTTTTACCCATTAATTTTATTATCTTGTCAACCTTACTTTTTGACAAATAAAATTAATAGTTGGTTCCTCTTTGGCCCTACAAATAAAAGCAGTGACTTCGATGGGGAGGATACTTTTATTTGCATCTAAGTGTGCACCATTACACGATACTAAGGGAATTATTTCGGATTATGTGTCTTGCCGCTGTGGAAGTACACACGCTCCTAGATAATTTCCTATAACCATTATTTGACCTAGTGATCCGCAAACAAATTCGTCCGCAGGGAGGAAGGCACTCAGAACCGACACGCAAGTTTGTTGCATCACACGTCAAATTGTAATGGAGGCCGCGGGAATTAATTAAAATATCCCTCTTCCACTTAGTAAATTGAAAATGAGGAATTTTAAGCATACACAACATGCATATAAAACAAATAAGCAATAAATATGGGAAAAAACATAATTTTTCCAACTATTATGGCATTGTTCTCTAATACGCATCCCGTCTTGTCGCCACCTCGTCCGCTCCATCTTTTCCCGTGCGCAAGTCACCAAAGAGATCCGAGCCGAGATAAACTATTTTAATTTACATCCATCGATCCTATACTCCACGAAGGAGTGTACAAATAATCTAGATCAAAAGTAAACTAAAATGAGTGGACGAGTTTGTCGTATTTAATTACCAAAATTAAATACTAATCTAGCCTCGTCAACCCCGAGGATTCAAATAATATACATACAATCACATACACACAAATAGTCATAATAGTCGAATCTTATGCCTGCAACAAAAAAGTTAGTCTATGCACATCCTACTATTATCCGGCATACTCAATATATGATATGTGCATGAAAGTAACCGAATCCAAAACACACAAAACTGGAAACCTGGCTCTGATACCAGTTGAAGGGAGTTGCTTCGGAGGCTCATGGCTCCCATGTCCCCGGATTAAAATTTTCACTAATAAAAAAACTAATCCGGATGGGATGAGTTTCCTAAGCATAATCACTTCGTCGTCGTGCCAACAACTTGAGTGATCGCTTGAACAAACTAGTTGTTCAAGCAACACAACTCTTCTAGTTGATTAGCCGCGGAAGAGACGACGGATGGATCGCCGGTTTTTGTGTTCGACTTCGGGGTCCATGATTATACAAATACATGCATACGCAAACTAGTACAATCATGCATACAAGAACATGATAAGATCAGAAAATAAAGTTATAAAACTTTTATACCTCACGATCTTCTACCGTATGTCCTATCCTCTTCGTGGACGTCGTGTGGACGAAGATCCTCCATGAGTAGAAGCCTCCTAGATCACGTTCTTCTCTTCCTTTTTCGCTCCGAACAAAGAGAAGAACCAAACAAAGCTCCTTCTCCTTTCTAGAACCGGCCACCAAGCCAAGGAGCTCGATGTAACCGCCGGCCAAGGAGTGAATGGTTGAGCGCCGGCCAACCTTGTGACAATGTTGCCGCCGGCCACCAATGAATGGGAGAAGCGCCGGCCACCAATGAATGGAGAACCGCCGGCCACCAAGGAGAAAAGGAGGAGGAAGAGAGCCGGCCAAAACAAGGAGGAGGATGGAGTGAGCGCCGGCCACCAAGGAGAAAAGGAAGAAACCCTAATCTCCTTCCTTGTTGCTGCCCAAACCACACACCAAACCCTAGCCACCTAAACTCTTGTGAGGCAAAACCCTAATCCAAAGAACCATACATTGCCACCCAAGCCTTAGCCCTTTATTTATAGAATTGGGCTTAAGCCTCCTTTAATCTCCACCGTCGGATCTAGTGATTTAATCTCCACCGTCGAATCTAGGGTTTTATCCCAACCGTCGGATCTAGAGTTTCATCCCAACCGTCGGATCTAGGGTTTCATCCCAACCGTCGGATCTAGGGATTTGATCTCAACCGTCGGATCTAGGGATTTGATCCCAACCGTCGGATCTAGGGATTTAATCCCAATCGTCGGATCTATGGATTTAATCCCAACCGTCGGATCTAGGGATTTAATCCCAACCGTCGGATCTAGGGATTTAATCCCAACCGTCGGATCTAGGGATTTGATCCCAACCGTCGTATCTAGGGATTTAATCCCAACCGTCGGATCTAGGGATTTAATCCCAACCGTCGGATCTAGGGTTTTGTTTTACATTCTTGGATCTAGACTTCATGAGGATTATATTAGGCTACGATAGGGACCATAAGGAGGAGTTGGATCTTGGCCACCCGATGGATCGGAACCACACAAACTTGATCCATCAATGATGTTCCATTCCACTAGAGGATCATCATTGAACTACCTCACCAACCCCCATAAATTAATATGAGCTCCATATATTATTTGTACATCCATCTCCCCGTGTTTAAGATATCGAATGTCCGTCAATTAAATGATTTACTGACCATCAATTAATTAACATCTAATTCCTCGAGTAGTACCACTCAACCTTATCATCATGTTGACTAAGTCAACCAGCTGGTTTACATGATGAACCTTATGAGCTCCTCAAGGGGACATCATCAACCTAGTATATAGTGTTAAGGCAATCTCTTGCCGTAATATGGTTTTGATGTGTGTGGCAAAGGGTTTAAGTTAGTGTGTTATGTTGATTTGATATGTGCGTTGAAGTCGTGCAGGACTTTGTAATTCACACATGGAGCCGTGGTGAGTTTCACATCTAATGACTTGTGCCTTGAGTCGGTGAAGGATAGCTTTGAAGAAGCCATGTGCTTGGAGCATCCAAGGGACTGCCGGACGAGAAGCTTGGAGTGAAGCCGGAGGAAGTAGACTTCGAGGCAAGAGACGCGAAGGAGCATTGCAGAGCTGTGCGCCTGATGCTGCCGAGGGACGTGGCCGAGAACGAAGAGAACTTCGAAGGCGAGTGACTCCGAGAGATGAGAGTGAGCGAATGTAACCCGGGAAGGGGTAGCTCTTAGGTGAAACTTGGCCATTTGGCCAAGTGTCGGATGGTTTTTGACACCACGATCATTGCCAGTGGAATGGCGATCGCCCGCGAGTCGATGGGTCGATCGTGGTATAAGACCCTTTAGTGCTTGCGGTCGAATACCATGGGTAGCGCAATGATCGATAGCGATGCGATCTACCGAGGAATGGCAATGATCGGATGGCACTCTACGGGCGACGAGAATGGAGTCGACTCGGTTGAGCACTCGGTGATCGAGCATCGATCGGGATGGTAGGATCGATCGGTGATGCGATCTATGGATGGTATCCAACGTGGAAAGTGGCCGTTATTGGGCAACGGCTATAGGACCAGTCGACTGATCGAGGGCATCAGTCGATTGATCCTGTGTCAACGGGAAGAAACCCTCTTCCTCTATAAAAAGGAAGGGGATGGGGCTTTGGGAGGTTAATGCTTGAATGCCCAACTACTCCCAAAGTGCCCTAAATGATTTCCCACTCTTCTACTTGCTCTAATCTTCATTCCATTGTAGAAGAGTGATCTTTGTGTAAAAGAGGTTACCTCCACCTATCTTTGTGCAAAGGAGAGATCTAGTGGATAGATTGCGGAGTGATTCACCGTGGATGAATCGGACCGTGGATTAGCGGCGTAGCCGTGAACCACGTTACATCTCCGTGTTTGTATTGCTTGTTTTGTTTGCTTGTCTTTGTTTTATTTGTATTTGCATATTCCGCTTGCGCTAACATTTTATAGACGAGCAAAATCCGACATCAAACGAACGAGGGCTATTCACCCCCCTCTAGCCGGCCAATAGATCCCCAACAAGTGGTATCATAGCCAAGGTTGCTTGTCACCGGACTAACCGCCGCAACAAGCTCTATATCAAAAATGGCTGGCTCAAACATCCACCCACCGAAGTTCGACGGCGAATTCTCTTGGTGGAAAAAGAGAATGGAGGTATTCTTCGAGACCGATTTTGATATTATGCTTATAATGGAAAATGGTTTCGAGTTGCCTAGGGATGAAAGGGGTGAACCAATTGAAAAATCACGTTGGACTAAGAAGCAAAGAGAGGAACACCTTGCAAACTCAAAGGCAAAACATCATCTTCTCAATGTGCTCCCTCAACAAGAGATCAACCGGATCGGAGAATGTGCTAGCGCCAAAGAGATGTGGGAAAAGCTTGTAGAACTCCATGAAGGCACATCCGAGGCCAAGCTAGCTAGGAGAGACCTCCTCCGCTCCCAACTCTCAAACATCAAATTAGAAAAGGGAGAAAAGGTAACTTCCCTACATTCTAGATTTAAAGAAATATTAATTTGGCTAACAAGTGTAGGAGAAAAGCTCTCCAACCGGGATATGGTAATGAAGGCCATAGATGCCTTTCCCCGGTCCTCAAGATGGAGCTCCATGGTGGATTCGTTTTACATCTCCAAGAACTTGGAAGTAAGTACCTTGGAGGAATTTTTCTCAACAATGGAGCTCCACGAAACTAGGCTTGAAGGAATACAAGAAGAGCCTAGAATTCAACCCTCAAGAGGAGTAGCTTTGATAGCGAACAAGGGGAAGAAGAAGATGGAAATCCCCTCCTCCTCCGATGATGAAGCATCCTCATCATCCTCCATGGATAGCACCGAAGAAGCATATATGGTAAGGAGGGTAAGACGTGCTTTAAAGGGTTTTCATTTTAATAAATCTAATGATAGGAATAGAAGACCAAGGGGGAAGGTCATATGCTACAATTGCCAAGGAGAGGGACACATAAGGGATAATTGTCCCCTCCTAAACAAGAGCAAGGAAGAGAAGAAAAAGAAAGAAGAAAAGAGGAAGAAGAAGGGGAGCAAGAGAAAGGAAGAAGAAAAGAAGGCAAAAGGAAAAGGGAAGGCCATGGCACTCAAAGCAAAGACATGGGATGACCTTGCTTCCTCATCCTCATCCGAAGAAGACGAGCATGTCTATTCCAACCTAGCACTAATGGCTCTTCATGACTCGGATTGCTCCTCCTCCTCCTCAAATGAAGAATCAAGCTCAAGTGGAGAGAGCTCAAAAGAAGGGGGAGCTTCTACATCCTCATCATCCGAAAAAGAAGAAGAAGACATGGAAACTATGGTAACGAATGCCTCTCCTAAGAAAATAGTTTCTATAATTTCTAGTTTAACTAAGGACTTATTTGGAATGAAAAAGAAAAATAAAAACATGCTTGATCAAATTAAGGCATCAGAAAATAAGCTAGAAAATGCATGCTTAAATAATAATGATATTTCTTCTAGCTTAAATGATGCATGTTCACATGACTATATTCCTTTGAATGTTAATGATGCATGCATAGAGGAAAATAGGGCCCTAAGGGAAAAGGTAGACTATTTAACCAAATCCCCAAAAAATTCACAATTGGCTCCAACACATTAAATATGATTATTGGGAGCCAAAGAGCTAGCTTCAATAAAAAAGGCCTAGGTTATAAGGAAAAGAAAAATGAAAAGGCCTACAAATGCCTAATTGCTAGGGGACAAGATAAGAAGAAAGTAATAGCTAGGAAATGGATCCCCAAGAAATACTTAGTGAACCCAATAGGAAAGAACTTATTTTGGGTTCCAAAATCCATCCTAAAGGGTTAGGAAAACCCTAGGGTAGTCAACCATATGGAATTGACCTATATCATATTTTGGTTGACTTAGGATGGCAGGACAACATTTTTAGAATAGTGTTGGGTGATGATAATGTGCCCATAATTAGATAATAATGCTTAAATCATGATGATTAATGTAATTGCTATGTATGTTTGAAATCATGATTTATGATTTTAATATTTGGCACGTAATCATGAGAAATAGGGTTGAATCATGCTTTAGGTGATACTTTGCTTATTATCATCATATAATACCTAATGCATGATTATTATTTAATGAATACTTATATTTCATGATCATAATGTGAAATTAATTCATATATGTCATTATGATCATGTAGGTTGTTGGGTTGATACTTAACCATGATAGAATTGCATGAATACAAGGGTTATGTATATACAAATACCCCCTAGGATACATCTCACACTCACTATAGGCTAACTTGATTGCAAACTTAGCATGGGTGAGATGTTAGGATGATACAAATGTCCACTAGTGCCTATAACATTTAGATGGTCATTTAAAGTATCAAAATAGCAATAATAGACTAATCATGGGGAAGACTTATGTTTAATTCATAGACATATTGCCCAAAGATCATGGTTGGATATTTCACATGTTTTCAAAACAATTTCTTACTTTAAAATCCATGTATTCATGTTTTGAAACAATCCTAAGCAAAACTAGGTGTTAAAATGGATACTCTTATGATCAAAAACCTAGTAGTTTTTAAAGCTTATGGATTTTGGAAAATACATGGAAATATAATGATTTTTTATGAAAACCTATTTTTCACTGATAGATATACTTAAAAGAAATGTGTTCCCCAAATTTCATGATTTTTCGAATTTTTTGGAATTTTAAAAATCCCAAAAAATATATGTGTACGATCATAGAACAATGATCGTGATGACCTGAATATCAGACCAGTAAAGGCTGAATTCTGATTTTAAATCAACTTGTGGTATTTTCTTTCTATTAGACTTGATGCCATGTGCTTTTAACTTAGTGTTAATCTTTTTGATGGTGTCAAAGGGGGAGAAATAATTATGTTTAAGTTAATTATTTTAGGGGGAGAAATATATGATAGGGGGAGAAAATTTGTATAGAGAGTTTCATGGATTAAGGGGGAGTTGCATGTTGCTATATCATGTTTATGTTTACATGCTTTCTTACCTTAAAATTTATATCAAATGTTTTTACCTAACTTAAACGGATTGCCACACATCAAAAAGGGGAAGATTGTTAAGGCAATCTCTTGCCGTAATATGATTTTGATGTGTGTGGCAAAGGGTTTAAGTTAGTGTGTTATGTTGATTTGATATGTGCGTTGAAGTCGTGCAAGACTTAGTAATTCGCACATGGAGTCGTGGCTAGTTTCACATCTCATGACTCGTGCCTTGAGTCGGTGAAGGATAGATTTGCGGAAGTCGTGCGCTTGGAGCATCCGAGAGACCGTCGGACGAGAAGCTTGGAGTGAAGCCGGAGGAAGTAGACTTCGAGGCAAGAGATGCGAAGGAGCATTGTAGAGCCATGTGCCTGATGCTGCCGAGGGACGTGGCCGAGAACGAAGAGAACTTCGAAGGCGAGGGACTCCGAGAGATGAGAGTGAGCGAATGTAACCCAGGAAGGGGTAGCTCTTAGGTGAAACTTGGCCATTTGGCCATGTATCGGATGGCTCGACCGCTCGAGTCGATGGGTCGATCGACCGGGTATAAGACCGCTTTAGTGCTTGGCAATGATCGATGTCGACAGAATGATCGCTGTGGAATGGCTTGATCGATGGCACTGCAGACGGCAGAATGGAGTCGACTCGGGTTGAGCACTGATTGATCGAGCATCGATACGACCGATGGTAGGATCGATCGATGCGATCGTTGGATGGTATCCAACATGGAAAGCGGTCGTTATTGGGCAACGGCTACAGGACCAGTCGACTGATCGAGGGCATCAGTCGACTGATCCTGTGTCAATGGAAAGAAACCCTCTTCCTCTATAAAAAGGAAGGGGATGGGGCTTTGGGAGGTTAATGCTTGAACGCCCAACTACTCACAAAGTGCCCTAAACGATTTCCCACTCTTCTACTTGCTCTAATCTTCATTCCATTGTAGAAGAGTGATCTTTGTGTAAAAGAGGTTACCTCAACCTAGCTTTGTGCAAAGGAGAGATCTAGTGGATAGATTGCGGAGTGATTCACCATGGACGAATCGGACCGTGGATTAGCGGCGTAGCCGTGAACCACGTTATATCTCCGTGTTTGTATTGCTTGTTTTTTTTGCTTGTCTTTGTTTTATTTGTATTTGCATATTCCGCTTGCGCTAACGTTTTGTATACGAGCAAAATTCGACATCAAACGAACGAGGGCTATTCACCCCCCTCTAGCCGGCCAATAGATCCCCAACATATAGGACACGGTTTCCTCCAATAATCAATGGCACACCATTTAAATAATATCATTTCCCAACTTACCGGGCATATTGATTTAATCCATCTAAACCTCACCCTCTGGTAAATGAAAGAAATAAATACTAAGTACATGTGCCCATTATTATATCGGGATTAAGAGCATGTATAACATAATATCCGAGGTCTGATTCAATTATGTAGTCAGCAATAAATTGAGTCACCTCTATGTCGGTCCTGCTCAATACACCTAAGTGTACTAGTGTAACTCTATGTTCAAGACAAAACAATACCAAGCTACACTACAACCATGCCAATGGTTTGTCCAAAACCATCTTGGTTGTGAGCCTTTACTTATATTCTACAAGGGACTGATAACATGATCTTCTGTGTCACACCAAGCACCATGTTATCTACAATGTAAAATATTAGACAATATGCACACATAAATATAAAGTGCAAACAATGATCATGTGATTCTTATTTCAAAATAAAATATTCATACAAAAAGAGCTAGGCTTTTAGTATACATTCCAACACGATAATCTTTTTATTACTTGACTACATCCGTGCACTTGCAGGAGTTGAGCGCGAGTGCACCCTTCCAGTCCTCAATGATCTTCATCTTGAGATTTGAGGTCGCGTTCGCGTGCATCAAGTTTTTGGCGCCGTTGCCGGGGACTCATTGATTCGATATCGAATCAAGAAGTGGATAAAGCGATCGGACTTGGGATTAGATTTATTTACTTGCTTTACTTTTATTTTTATTTTACTTTATTTACTTCATTTTTTGATTTTCCATATCTACGTTTTGTTTTTATATTTTTATTTTAGCAGCAATTTTATGTTTTATTTTATAATTAGCTTTTCTTAATTTGATTCAGTATTTAGTTCAGTTTATTTTCTATTTTAATTAAATCTTAGGTAATACTCCTAATTTTGTGGCTCGATTCTTCGTATGCTTAGACGCCTAAGATTGGGAGGCCTGATTTCGATCGATCTAGAAATCGAACAAACCTATCATAGTCGGAGAGTTGAACAAAAGAGGATGGAGGATTATGTAGGAGATCGGTACGGCCGGCTAGAGGGGGGTGAATAGCCCTTTTCGTTTGGATGCCGGTATTTGCTCGTCTACAAAACTAATTAGTGCAAGCGGAAGACTAATAAAGACAAACAAATAGAAATACGAGAAAACAATCGCTAACAAAGAATGTAACGTGGTTCACGACTACACCGCTAATCCACGATCCCGATTCGTCCGAGGTGAATCACTCCTCCAAAGCCAATCACTATTGGTCTCTCCTTTGCACCAAGCTTGGTGGAGGTAACCTTTACAATCAAGATCACTCTTCTTACAAATAGAATGGAGTAAAAACGAGTAAGAAGAGTTTAGAGCTTGTGGGGCACTAGGAAGATCACTTGGAGCATAAGCATTAGCCTCTCAAAGGCTTACACCCTCTCTTTTTATAGAGAGGGCTGATTTCTTCCCGTTGGCCGCCATCAGTCGACTGCCGCCCTGGGCAGTCGACTGCCGTCACTACAACGACCTCCGAACACGTCGGATCCCGACCGTTGTAGTCCAACGGAACTCTTGGCTGATCATTCTGGACCTCACCACGATCGCACACGTCAGAGTCGATCGCCGATCGGCTACGAGCGGTTCAATGGCAAAAACCCTATTGACGATCCGATCGCGCGCCGATCGATGATGTCTGGCAATCGATCGCCGACGTATGGCGAGATCGGCTGACCACAATCGATCGATCGTATACGGTCGAACTCACTCGACTCGGCCGACTTCATGACATGGCAATGACCGGTGTGTTGGGAAAACCCATCCGACACTTGGCCAAATGGCCAAGTTTCACCTAAGAGCTACCCTTTCCCGGGTTACAATCGCCACTCATCTCCTGAGTCCTCGCCCAAGTTCTCTTCGTTCTGCCACGCCCCTAAGAGATCAGCGACGGCTGCAATGCTCCTTCGCGTCTCTTGCCTCGAAGTCTACTTCCTCCGGCTTCACTCCAAGCTTCTCGTCCGGCGGTCCCTCGGATGCTCCAAGCGCACGGCTTCCGCAAAGCTATCCTTCACCGACTCAAGGCACGAGTCATGAGATGTGAAACTTGCCACGGCTCCATGTGCGAATTACTAAGTCCTGCACGACTTCAACGCACATATCACATCAACATATCAAACTAACTTAAACCCTTTGCCACACCATCAAAACCATATTACGGCAAGAGATTGCCCTAACAATCTCCCCCTTTTTGATGTGTGGCAATCCGTTTAAGTTAGGTAAAAACATTTGATATAAATTCTAAGGTAAGAAAGCATGTAAAGATAAACATGATATAGCAACATGCAACTCCCCCTTAATCCATGAAACTCTCTATGCAAATTTTCTCCCCCTATCATATATTTCTCCCCCTAAAATAATTAACTTAAACATAATTATTTCTCCCCCTTTGACACCATCAAAAAGATTAACACTAAGTTAAAAGCACATGGCATCAAGTCTAATAGAAAGAAAATACCACAAGTTGAATTAAAATCGGAATTCAGCCTTTACTGGTCTGATATTCAGGTCATCGATCATTGGTTCGGACTATCGGTCATTGGCACCTTGTATTGATTCGAGATTTCTGATTTCTGGGGTGAATTTCAGAAATACGTTAAAAATTCCAGAAAATTCGAAAAATCATGAAATTTGGGGAACACATTTCTTTTAAGTATATCTATCAGTGAAAAAAAGGTTTTCATGAAAAATCATTATATTTCCATGTATTTTCCAAAAATCCATATGCTTTAAAAACTACTAGGTTTTTGATCATAAGAGTATACATTTTAACACCTAGTCTTGCTTTGAATTGTTTCAAAACATGAATACATAGATTTTAGATTAAGAAATTGTTTTGAAAACATATGAAATATCCAACCATGATCTTTGGGCAATATGTCTATGAATTAAACATAAGCCTTCCCCATGATTGGTCTATTATTGCTATGTTGATACTTTAAATGACCATCTAAATGCCATAGGCATTAGTGGACATTTGTATCATCCTAACATCTCACTCATGCTAAGTTTGCAATCAAGTTAGCCTATAGTGAGTGTGAGATGCATCCTAGGGGATATTTGTATATACTTAACCAATATATTCATGCAATTCTATCAAGGTTAAGTATTAACCTAATAATCCTCATAATCATAAGAGCATATATGAATTAATTTTACATTATGATCATGAAATACATGTATTCATCAAATTGTAATCATGCATTAGGTATTATATGATGATAATAACCAATGTATCACCTAAAGCATGATTTAAACCTATTTCTCATGATTACGTGCCAAATATCATAAATCATGATTTCAAACATTCATAGCAATTACATTAATCATCATGATTTAAGCATTATTATCTATTTATGGGCACGTTATCATCACCCAACACAATCTAAAAAATGTTGTCCCGTCATCCTAAGTCAACCAAAATATGATATGGGTCAATTCCATATGGTTGACTACCCTAGGGTTTTCCTAACCCTTAAGGATGGATTTTGGAACCCAAAATAAGTTCTTTCCTATTGGGTTCACTAAGTATTCCTTGGGGATCCATTTCCTAGCTATTACTTTCTTCTTATCTTGTCCCCTAGCTATTAGGCATTTGTAAGCCTTTTCATTTTTCTTTTCCTTGTAGCCTAGGCCCTTTTTGTTAAAACAAGCTCTTTGGCTCCCTAAGATCATGTTCAATGTGTCGGAGCCAATTGTGAATTTTTTTAGGGCTTTTGTTAAATAATCTACCTTTTCCCTTAATACCCTATTTTCATCCATGCATGCATCACTAATATTAAGTGGCATATAGTTATCATGTGAGCATGCTTCATCATGGCAAGAAGAATTATTTTCATTTAAGCATGCATTTTCTAACTTATGCTCTAAATCCTTAATTTGAGCAAGCATGCTTTTATTTTTCTTTTTCATTCTAAATAAGTCCTTAGTTAAACTAGAAATTATGGAAACTATTTTCTTAGGAGAAGCTTTCGTTACCATAGTTTCCATGTCTTCTTCTTCTTCTTCGGATGAGGAGGATGTAGAAGCTCCCCCTTCATTTGAGCTCTCTCCACTTGAGCTTGATCCTTCATTTTCGGTGGAGGAGGAGGAGCAATCCGAGTCATGAAGAGACATTAGTGCTAGGTTGGAGTAGACATGCTCTTCTTCTTCGGATGAGGATGAAGAGGCAAGGTCATCCCATGTCTTGGCTTTGAGTGTCATGGCCTTCCCTTTTCCTTTTGCCTTATTTTCTTCTTCCTTTCTCTTGCTCCCCTTCCTCTTCTTCTTTTCTTCCTTCTTTTTCTTCTCTTCCTTGCTCTTGTTTAGGAGGGGACAATTGTCCCTTATGTGCCCCTCTCCTTGGCAATTATAGCATATGACCTTCCCTCTTGGTCTTCTATTCCTATCATGAGATTTATCAAATCTAAGATTCTTAAATGCACGCCTTACCTTCCTTACCATGTAGGCTTCTTCCGTGCTATCCATGGAGGAGGTAGAGGCTTCATCAGATGAGGAGGAGGGGACTTCCATCTTCTTCTTCCCCTTGTTTTCCATCAAGGCTACTCCTCTTGAGGGTTGAATTCTAGGCTCCTCTTGTATTCCTTCTAGCCTAGTTTCGTGAAGCTCCATTGTTGAGAAAAATTCCTCCAAGGTACTTACTTCCAAGTTCTTGGAGATGTAAAATGAGTCCACCATGGAGCTCCATTTTGAGGACCGGGGAAAGGCATCTATGGCCTTCATTACCATATCCCGGTTTGATAGCTTCTCACCTACACTTGTTAGCCCAATTAATATTTCTTTAATTCTAGAATGTAGGGAAGTTACCTTTTCTCCCTTTTCAAGCTTAATATTTGATAGTTGGGAGCGGAGGAGATCTCTTCTCGCTAGCTTGGCTTCCGAAGTGCCTTCATGAAGTTCAACCAATCTCTCCCACATCTCTTTGGCACTTGAGCACTCCCCTATTCTATTTACTTCTTGTTGAGGGAGGACATTGAAGAGATGATGCTTGGCTTTTGAATTTGCAAGGTGCTCTTCCCTTTGCCTTTTGGTCCACCTAGATTTCTCTATTGGCTTCCCCTCTTCATCCATAGGCAAAACGAAACCGGATTCCAGTGTAATCATAATGTCAAAATCCGTTTCGAAAAATACCTCCATTCGCTTCTTCCACCAAGTGAATTCTCCTTCAAACTTTGGAGGATGGATGTTGGAGCCGGCCATTTTGAAAGTTGCTTGTTGTGGCGGTTAGTCCTCGACAAGCTTTCCTCGGCTCTGATACCACTTGTAGGAGATCGGTACGACCGGCTAGAGGGGGGTGAATAGCCCTTTTCATTTGGATGCCGGTATTTGCTCGTCTACAAAACTAATTAGCGCAAGCGGAAGACTAATAAAGACAAACAAATAGAAATACGAGAAAACAATCGCTAACAAAGAATGTAACGTGGTTCACGGCTACGCCGCTAATCCACGATCCCGATTCGTCCGAGGTGAATCACTCCTCCAAAGCCAATCACTATTGGTCTCTCCTTTGCACCAAGCTAGGTGGAGGTAACCTTTACAATCAAGATCACTCTTCTTACAAATAGAATGGAGTAAAAATGAGTAAGAAGAGTTTAGAGCTTGTGGGGCACTAGGAAGATCACTTGGAGCATAAGCATTAGCCTCTCAAAGGCTTACACCCTCTCTTTTTATAGAGAGGGCTGATTTCTTCCTGTTGGCCACCATCACGATCGATTACTACAACGGGCCTTCGAACACGCCGGATCCCGGCCGGTAGTCCAACGGAACTCTTGGCGATCACCGACCTCACCCGATCGCATCACCGTAGTCACCGTCAATCGGCCATCGGCTACGAGCGGTTCAGGCCAAAACCCTATTGACTGATCGGCCGCCCGAATGATCGATGGTCTTCATCGATCGCCCACGTATGGCGATGTTGCTACACAATCCAGTCAGTCGTATACCAGTCGAACTCACTCGACTCAGAGTAGTTGACTGCCATGACATGGCAGTCGAATGGTGTCGGGAAAACCCATCCGACACTTGGCCAAATGGCCAAGTTTCACCTAAGAGCTACCCTTCCCCGGGTTACAATCGCTCACTCTCATCTCTCGGAGTCCCTCGCCTTCGAAGTTCTCTTCGTTCTCGGCCACGTCCCTCGGCAGCATCAGGTGCACGGCTCTACAATGCTCCTTCGCGTCTCTTGCCTCGAAGTCTACTTCCTCCGGCTTCACTCCAAGCTTCTCGTCCGGCGGTCCCTCGGATGCTCCAAGCGCACGGCTTCTACAAAGCTATCCTTCACCGACTCAAGGCACGAGTCACGAGATGTGAAACTTGCCATGGCTCCATGTGCGAATTACTAAGTCCTGCACGACTTCAACGCACATATCACATCATCATATCAAACTAACTTAAACCCTTTGCCACACCATCAAAACCATATTACGGCAAGAGATTGCCCTAATAGATTAAACTACATTCGAGGTGAATATAGGTAGCCGACCTTTGCGAGATTATGCAGCCCTTAGTGCTAGAGGATTTAGGTCGTGTATAGTTGGACCGTCCATTTTGGCAAGCAACTTTGAGCTGAAACCGGCACTCATACAAATGGTCCAGCAGAGTCAATTCGAGGGAGCTGCGACTGAAGACACAAATCAACACCTGGAGATATTTTTGGAATTTTGCTTGATAATGAAGATTAATGGAGTCCCTGCAGACGTGATCCGCCTGAGCCTATTCCCATTCTCATTATAGGATAAGGCTAAGGCATGGCTTCACTCCCTACCTTCGGGAAGCATTACTACAAGGGAGCAATGTGAGCAACAGTTCTTGAATAAATATTTCCCACCAAGAAAGACTGCTCACATGCGCCATCTAATAATGAGCTTCCATCAAAAGGAAGGGGAGTCCCTATTTGAAGTCTGGGATCGCTACAAGGGGCTACTCTACCAATGGCTACATCATGGACTGGAAAGGTGGCTGGTGATCCATATCTTCTATAATGGGATCACGTACGCCACAAAGATGTCCCTCGATTCTGCCATAGGAGGAGCACTTATGAACAAGACTATCGAGGAAGCGGAGGAGCTAATAGAAGAGGTGGCCCAGAACCACCATCAATGGGCTTCCGAACGTAGTCACCCAGCTCTTATCGCGGGACGATATGTTGTCAACTCCGTGGACCACATGGTAGCGAGGTTGGATGCGCTTTACAGACGGTTCGACTCTTTCAATCTTGTTTCTGCATGTGCGGCCAATGACTTTGGAGAAGGAGCAGCAGCGTATTAGGAGGACTACTATGAAAGGCAGGGCAACTCAGAAGAGCAGATTGAGCATGTCGATGCGGTTGGGGATTATAATCAAAGGCCCAAAAACCCATACTCCAGTACTTACAATCCCGGATGGAAGAACCACTTGAATTTTTCCTATGGGAATAACTCGGTGAATTTCCAACCATCAGAATGGTGTGGGCAACAACAGGGCAATATGCAGCAAGAACCACAGAAGTCTAGGCTAGAATTGATGATGGAAGACTTCATTGCTACCCAAACAAAGGCCAATGAATAGTTTAGATGCCAACATCAGAAAATAGAAGAGTCACTTAAGGATTTGAAGGCTACTGTTGACGGTCTTGCAAGTCACATGAGAATGTTGGAAACACAAGTGGCCCAAATACCCCAAACCGTGTCGCAACCTATGGATAGTTCTCTATCATTACCCGAGCTGAGTCAAGTCAAGGAGGAGGGAGTGTGCAGGGAAAGAGTAGCATAGAGAAACAGATTTGCCAAGGGGTGTGCAACCATGATTTCCACCCTACCCGACCAAGCCGAAATTGAACATAAAATTCCACCCCAACTTGAGGACCCTGGTGAATTTGTTATCCCCTGCTCGATTTATGGAGAAAGCTTCGATGAAGCGCTGTGCGACTTGGGGTCATCAGTAAGTGTGATGCCCTATGCATACTATTTGAAGATGGGACTAAATGGGATCCAATCAGCGAACCCTGGAATTCGTATGGGGGATGATTCAGTCAAGGAACCCGTCGGCATGCTAGCACATGTGCCTATGGTCATTGAGAATTTCGTGATACACACAGATTTTATTATACTCGACACAGGACCAAATTTCGAGAATCCCATCATTTTGGGAAGACCCTTTCTGGCGACTGCGAGAGAATTTATAGACGTAAAGGCACACAAGATCTCCTTGGAGGTAGACGGGGAGATCATCCTCTTCAATCTGTCAGAGTGTAGAGCGCCTTTCCTAGACGGCTACACTTCTAGTAGGGTAAAGCCAAACCCATCAGATGTCAACTCCGAGATGGATGAATGGAGGTTTACAGAACCTCCGGAGCCAAGTTGAGACAATGGAGTAGGGTCGAGCTAAAAGACCTTAAACAAAGCGTTTCTTGGGAGGCAACCCAAGTTTAGATTTTATGTTTATTTCTTATTTATTCGTTGCATTTGTTTGTTTCGAACTTTGATTTTTATTCGTTTATCATGTTGCATTTGAATTAGGACTAGAAAGGACTTGCTAGGTAGAAACAAAAATCATTTTGAACCTACATGACTGAGAGTGTAAGGAGAATTCGGACCATTGTGCACCATGAGAGAGAAATTAGGGGCACATGGCTTAGCCGTGTGTTTTCACATGGTCGTGCCTCACATTCCAGTAGCGCACATGGCCTAGCCATATGTTTTCCCATGGTCGTATTGCACAAGGGATAAATGGGTGTCGCATCGTGCGTTTCATCCCTGTACATCACTCTCCCTCCAGTCCACACATGTATAGAAGCCCACCTAGTCCAAGTTGACATGAGCCTGCACCTGCACCATCACCTTTTTCTACTTTTGAGGAGGATGCAGGTACATCTACCTATGATTTTTTAGAGTTCTGATCGTGGCTCGTTGACATATATACTGAGCAGCAAATGCAGAGGCACCGATGGGAGGAGCAGAGCGCCTACACACAGGTAGAGTTTCAGGGCTTCTAGGAGCACTTCCAGTGGGCCAAGGAGTTCTATGATGAGGCCCACATCTACTTCCAGGAGGAGACTACCCGTTGCCAGGATGAGGCTACCTACTGCTAGGAGATGCGGCAGCACATGCACGCTCAACAAGCACAGTAGGCCCGAGAGGAGGAGCACCGAGCAGCCACTGCATCCACCGGCTCTCAGATCGACCACATGTACATGTGGCATCAGCGACTCAACACCAAATTCTCCTAGGATCCCGAGATGTCGAGGTTACCAGACTTTCCACCTCGTCCACCATACTAGAGGTATGCTTCACTTAAGTCTGGAGGACCCCAAGTCTTGATTTATTTTGTTTCTAGCAGTAGTTTCTTTCTTGATATTTGCATCTTCGTTAGCATTCATTTGTTGATGCATAGGTTGTTTAGTTTCTTTAAGCACTTAGTTTTTGTTATTTATAAGCTTCCCTAGTTGCATTTTTAAAGTTTTCTTCATGAGTTGTTTCCATGAGTAGCTTAACTTCATTTACCTCGTGGTATTTTATTTTATTTGCTCTAATGAATATTCTAGACTTACACTGGTTAGCTGTTATTTTACACTTACAAATGACAAAAATTCTAAAAGGGAAATTCTAGTACTTACCTAGTTATTGTTGGGTTTCCGGCACCGCGGCGAGTGTGAGTTCGAACATGTTTCGCAAACATGTGCACAGCGGAAGGAATAAAATAATAAATCTAATTTATTACAACACACACATCACACTCATGCATAGTACAACATGTGTAGACATAACCGTAGTTTCAAATTTTGCAATAAAAGGAAATTTATACTACGTATACCTGACGTATTACATGTAGCGGGAAGGGCATCAACTGGAGCGATCATCGCTAGAATCGCCTCTATCCGTATCCATGCCGAGTATCTTCGGGATGACTTCACAAAGTCATGAGCCTCATCTACGTATGAGCTACTAGCCTCGTGTTGAAGATGATGTGATCGAGAGAAGATCACGATCCGAATCAAAATTCGGATCCAAAATGAGTCCTCAAAAACTCGCTTCTCCGGAGAGGTATTCGTCAACCGTTTGACGAATCCTTCGTCCTCCACCTATGAGGATTATCGGAGATCGAATCCCCGACAAGGAAGCCACTCTTGGAGATCCAAACGTCGTCCAAACGATGCTCTGACAAGAAATAAACAAGCTGTCCAGAAAACTGGACAGCTTTGATGGAGGAATAGGGCCAGCCAAATAAGGAAGCTTGATGCTCACCTTGTCGCTGGACCCAAAGAAGATCAGCGGAGGGTCGCCGGAGGATCACCGGCTGAAGCTTGGATGCCGACAACTAGCTTGGACGACGGCACAAAGCTGGGCAGTGGCTAGGGTTGGGCGCCGACCACTAGAGGAGAGGAGGGGTGGGCGGCAACTAGGGATTGCTTGGATTTGGATTAGGGCTTAACAAAACCCTTAAGCCCTATTTTATAGAGAACAAATTCTCTTAATGGTTATCGAATAATAACCAAAAGCCCGTTAACCCGCTCCATTAATTTAAGTTAAAATAAACCAAACCATGAAGGTTTATATTAAGTTAAAACGAACCGAACCAACTTTGGTTCATTCATTTAAAACAAACCAAACCCCTTTGGTTTATTCTCCTCCATTGGATTAGAACCAAACCAATTTGGTTCATCCATCATGTCTTCATAAGACACGACCCATCCATGCTTCCATTGCGACTGAAACGATTTCATGCTGGCTTCATTGTTTGGTCCAACCAAACCTAGTTTCTCTCGGTCTGAGAATCTCATTCTCAAGTTTGTTTTAAATCTTTCGGATTACGCTCGTTGTGCATGTGACCTAATAGGTTCTCGGTTTATGTTGGCCGTCTATAATTAACCATTAATTATAGAACGATCATGAGTGGCACCTAGTAGTACATCATGATCCCCAATTAACTGAAAAGATCAACGGTTGATCCAGAACTATTTCTGAAACCCTTCAACAGCTCGAATGAATCATGCCCCATTCCCTTCACTCATCTTATACCCGTTCCGGTTACGTATTACTTTGTCTAGGAATCCGTTGTCTAAACAGCGGAGAGAGTCAAATTTGCGAGTTGATGGATACCCTGCGACAAGGTTGTTGTCCGCCGCCAGCGATTGAATCCTTTATATGCTATTCAAACACCTTCGATCACTTCGACTTATACTCAATCATCCCGGGTCCACATCTCCTTAGAGATGCTTGCTTAAGATGTCAAAGCATAAGTCTTTATGATCAATATGACTTGAATACCGTAAGTCAAAGGAACATCGCACTTAAGCTGCAGTAAGAACTTCATTGACATATCTATATGAACCATATGAAGTCTTACGGCTGGTCACTCCAATGAACTAGTTACCATAACTAGCATCCACGATTAACTCCGAACATCACAATGTCTCCAGCAAGTGAGAATCAGCTGCTTGGATACACCAAGGAGTATACCTCGTGCTAGTCTCGACAGAATGAATGGTGTCCAAATCCATCCATTCATCGACTAGGGATAATTCTGATACATCACAATTACACATGTAGAGATACTCACTAATTGTGATCCAATCACAAATTCTCTCATGTTGTTAATCGTATCGTGGACATTCAGTAAATGAGTTTAAGATCTAATCAAATACATGAAAACATGTATACTCAAATAGTGAATCTTCATTTATCATATAAATGGTTCTAACATAAAGTGATTGCCTTAGGACATCTCTCATATATTACTAACAAACTCCCACTTAGCCTAATGCCAATCGCTACGATATCCAATACCATAAGCTCTAACATGACCCTCAAACTTACTTTGAGGTAATGCCTTAGTCAAAGGATCCGCTAAGTTCCTTTCAGTGGGGATTTTGTCGATTTGTATTTCCTTCCTACTGATGATCTCTCTGATAAGATGATAAAGGCGAAGCACATGTTTGGATCGTTGATGAGACCTTGGCTCTTTCACCTGTGCAATTGCTCCATTGTTGTCACAATAGACCGGTATTGCTTCAACAATGGCTAGATTCACACCAAGTTCATAAATGAACTTCTTTATCCAAACCGCTTCCTTTGCTGCTTGATAGAGCGGTTAATGAATTGTCGCAATACCGTTCCCAAATTATTTACCGAACCCCCTAACTACACTAATGCAGTATAGGACTGACTCGGGTCATCTCCCAACGAACCTAATGGCTGGACGTTTGTTTTTAAACAGAAGTAAACACTGGGGGTTTTTACAATTTTCAAAACAATTATTCAAAGCTAACCTAATGCAAGAACGATTCAACCTTGCACCGCACTGTCACTATACGATGCAATGGTCAAACAATTCTGGTAAACAAACCAACATGGAAATTAAATCTGTAGAAAGTAAATCTAACTAATGCGCAAAAGTAAGTAATCACGCACTGCACTGTCACTATACGGTACAATGATCACGAAACAAATGTGAACAATTTAACCATGTACCGCACTGTCACTATACGGCACAGTAGTCAAACAGTCACTAAAAATTACAATAAATGAAATGCAATAAACGAAAGCAATTCAACCAGACACCGCACTGTCACTATACGGCAACTGATCGAATGTAAAGGAAATCTAACCTAATAATGAAAGCACTCCAACCAGGCACCGCACTGTCACTATACAATGCCTGGATTGGACAATTTTAATTGATGGGGTTAGTACATCAGCAACAAGAAATTAAACTAACCTACAAATGCACGACGAACGAAATTAAACAACTAAGCAACAATCAAACCTATAAAAATAACATTGCGAGTAAACAAACAAACAAAGCAAAACAAACCTAATCAGCTACTACCAAATGCATAATCTAACAGGAATAATTAACAGAATGTAACTAACACAAAATCTCAACTAATTAGGTGTTCAACACACAAACAAACATGCGTAGACACCCATATTAATCCAAATAAATAATGACCGGTAACCACACGACGGTCGCAACAAACAGATAGCCCTCTTCGGCGTGAATGCGAAGCTGCCCAACCAGCGCAGCAGGGAGGACGGACAGACGGAGGAACGCGATCACCGCTCCGGCAGCTGTGGAGTCACCGGACAGTGAGGTGGAACTTCACCGGTGGAGATGGCGCTGTCCTAATCGGGCGCAGCCGCGGTGGGTGGCTCCGGCGAGGAAGGGAAGGCCTATCCCAACCGCCGGGATGGAGTGAACGCCGGTGAAGGTTGTACTCGCCGGAATCCCGCCGCTCGCCACTCTTCCGATTAGCTGTCCGAACCACGGCATCTAATCGTCCGCCGAGGCTCGCCTGGGATCATCGCCGGCTGTCGGAGGGAAGGTCGCCGGAGTGGAGTGCCGGACTGTCGCTGCCGCGCGTCTAGTCACCGATCGCCCGCGCTCGCGAGGGGAAGAAGACGGTCGCTCGCTCGAAGGGATCGCGCGATTCTGCTCTGCCGATTTGGGTAGGTAAGTTATTAACTGAAAAACACCAGCCGTCCGATCTGAGCTTCATCTAATCCCAGCCATCCAAACAAGCTAGGGTTTAATGGATATATCAATTGCTTAATTAGGCTGCTCCATCCAACGGCTGAAATCAGTCTGATTTGAAATGGACGGATCTGATCCGTCTGAAGGTATAATCACGATCCAACGGTCCGGATGAACGGCCAAGACGTGTAGATCTTAATATACGGCCCGGATCGCTCCAGATCCAGATGGATGGCTCAAAATCAATTACTTTCCTCGGACGGTCCATAATGCTCAGATCTGAACCCTTGATTTAATTTGCCTTCTGATCTGAATTAGATTAAATCCTTTTGAAATGTCCATTATGACCCCAGATGAATCCATACTTGATCCACTTTGAGTCTAGTCCAGTGTCTCATCTCGATCTCCTACAACCAAAGATAAAGTTTGCATATGAGTCCAAAAATTAGGAGAATTTACAATAAGGTCCAAAAATATATCCAACTCATAAAACATGTAAATAATCAATAATAAATCACTCGAGAGTATAAAAATAGTGATATTAAGGACCAAAATAATACCACAAAATGGCAGTTATCAATTCCCCCACACTTATTTTTGCGCGTCCCGTGCAATAATGAAAATAAAGAAACACTAACACCCTAACTCATTCCCCTAGCAATACCTAGATCAATAATTCAGAGACAGAAAAAATAAGTTACTTAGGATCACCAAATTCATCAGGATCTAGGGTATTCAAAAGATTCGACTCTACACAACACCAACATGTATGATGATTTACAGTCAAATCAAATAGACTAAGCCTGATACAAAACCTCCCAAAATGGATAAATGCACTGATGCTCACATAATAACATAGGAGTGGGGCGCCCTCAAAACAACATGCAATTTTGTACTACCATATGCTTGCTTATCATCTACTTCTCTACTGCTATTAATACATCTCATACATGAATCAAAAGGATTTATCAAGAATCGAAACAAGATCAAAAGTAGACTGCAAATAAAGTATGCAAAGAGTAGTACAAGATAAAGGTACAAATGAACAGGGAACAAGAGAAGAATTGGAGAAATAAACCTGATGAGTTGCTCTATGAAATACTCAGTAATCAACAATATGGGAAGAGGCCAGGACAATTGGAAACTTTAGAATTGGATTCAGGATCAATTGGCTCTATCCAACACATTGCAATTCAATTTGCCTGCATTACAATTGCACATTTTTTTTTCTTTTTTTTTATTATTATTTTTTTTATTTTTATTTATTTTTATTTATTTTTATTTTTATTTTTATTTTTATTTTTATTTTTTTTTGTGGTTTTTTTTTTTTTGTGTGCAGAAACTCAAGTACTAATCACAGACAAATATATCTCAGAACCAATGACCTCTGAAAACTATATCTTCCATATCATGTTTCCAACACAAATAATATAGCTCCTCCCCCACACTTAAAATTTTGTCCGTCTCGGACAATACAACTCATCAAACTATTCCTCCAACATGGAAAGCAATAGATATGAAAAAGATAATCCACACAGATACAAAGACAATGAATAGCAAATGAAGAGATATGACAAGACATGGAATAAGTAAGTATCACGTGGATTAGACAAGCAAACCAAGTCAGAAAAAAAAAAGTCAAGAATGAAATCCTTCATCATATTCATGCAAGTAAATGTTACTGTAGTTTTGAAAAGACTCAAAGCAAGTTCGAGAGTAACAAGAATCACATGTGTTATCACACAAAAGTGGGTAGATGATAAAAATGGCTTGCAACCTCACTAGGTGAATCAAAATCAAGCTTAGTCTATCAATAAAAAGTTCACCATCATAACAAGTGACTGCATGCAAATGAAGTCTCCTATCATACACAAAAATCCACAATCTGATGATCAAACTTAACTAATTTTTACCACCTCTGAAATGATACTAAAGCATGCATATGGAATATTATTTGACTCAACAACAGACAAACAAACCTAGGTAAACAGGCAAACAAACACACAACCCATACAATTTATTCCGAACATGAAAGGAAGAAAATAAATGCTATAAATAAAAGAACACACTCCCCTTTCATGTTGGAGAAGAAACATCATCTTGTCTGGCCCCACCGTATTCTCCAGAATAGAATTGATCTCTCTGCTCAACACTTCATGAGTCAGTTGCAAAAGTGAGACCCTTGATCGCTAATGATCGCCCTGGGTACTCCAAATCTGCAAAATATGTGAGACCTAACAAAATCCACAACAACTAGAGAATCATCAGTCCTGATGGGGATGACCTCCACCCATTTGGAAACATAATCATATGCCAACAGAATATATGGAAAACCAAAAGATACAGGACACGGACCCAAAATCAATACCCCAAATATTGAAAATCTCATAGAATAACAAAAGTTGTTGAGGCATTTCATTTCTACATCCTATGTTCCCTGTTCGTTAACATCGCTAACAAAACTTGTAGAATTTAGAGGCATCATGAAATAAGGTGGGCCAATACAAACTAGACTCTAAACTTTCCTAGCAGTTCTTTTGGGGTCCAAAATGTCCCTCACAAGCCAGAGAATGCAAAAAAAATAAGTATGGAATGAAACTCATAATCAAGTACACATCATCTAAGGATCTGATCAATACAAAATTTTCAAAGATAAAGATCATCCCATATATACTACTTGGCATCACTTTTCAATTTCTGGACTTGTGCATGAGTAAAATGTGAAGGTACAACACGGCAACTAAATAAATAGCAAGATCTACATACCATGGTGTCTTACCCTACAGGTGAAAAAGTTGCTCATCTGGAAAAGAATCTGCTATGGGGGTGGGCTCGATCTCTATCGCAATCCTGTCAAACTGAAATACCACCTCCTTCTGTAACAATTTGGTCAAGGGTAGGGCAGTCTGACTGAAGTCTCTGATAAAATGTCTGTAGAAACCTGCATGATCTAGAAAAGCACAAACTTCCCGCACAGAAGCGGGGTGAGATAAAGAATATATAGCATGAATTTTAGCAGGATCTACTTCAATACCATACACAGAGATGATAATATAACCTAAGATTATCCCATGCTCGACCATGAATTGACATTTCTCACAAACATCTGATGGAAGTGATCCTTGGGGCATCACCTGAAGAGCATTAGTCCCTACACAATCCATATCCCTGTCTACATAAAAAGAGTGCCCACAAATAGGTCCTATCAACAAATCATTATCAACATCAGAATCAACAGAATCAATAAAATCATAACAAAATATAGAAGGTGCAGAGATATCCAAATGAAAAATAGACTAAGAAATAAAATTCATGCAATCCAACTCATCAGTTATAACCACGCTAAGAATAGAATGATCCTCCATCAGGTACCTCATAGCGTCCAAAATACTGAACTGAACTACAGTATCTCCTACCTCCATTAGAAAGAGTACAACTTCTCGTGAACAAAACCTCGGCATACTTGGGAATCTGCTTCCCTAGCCTTTTCTTCAACAACCCCCTTCCTAGGCTGGGCCTCTGAGGGAAGAGAAAAACAACTGCAAAAACTCAAGTAGATTATCACCTGAAGACCTAGTCATCAACACAAACAAATACAATGAGAAACAAATATAAATGATAAGAAAGACAATAATAACAAAAGAAAAAGAAAACAAACAAACAAACTACAGTTTAAAGACAAACGAACCCATTAGAGTTCCCCGGCAACGGCGCCAAAATTTGATAGAGCGGTTAATGAATTGTCGCAATACCGTTCCCAAATTATTTACCGAACCCCCTAACTACACTAATGCAGTATAGGACTGACTCGGGTCATCTCCCAACGAACCTAATGGCTGGACGTTTGTTTTTAAATAGAAGTAAACACTGGGGGTTTTTACAAATTTCAAAACAATTATTCAAAGCTAACCTAATGCAAGAACGATTCAACCTTGCGCACGCACTATATACGATGCAATGGTCAAACAATTCGTAAACAAACCAACATGGAAATTAAATCAGAGAAAGTAAATCTAACTAATGCGCAAAGTAAGTAATCACGCACCGATCTACTATACTGCATAATGATCACGAAACAAATGTGAACAATTTAACCATGTACCGCACTGTCACTATACGGCACAGTAGTCAAACAGTCACTAAAAATTATAATAAATGAAATGCAATAAACGAAAGCAATTCAACCAGACACCGCACTGTCACTATACGGCAACTGATCGAATGTAAAGGAAATCTAACCTAATAATGAAAACACTCCAACCAGGCACCATACTGTCAATATACAATGCCTGGATTGGACAATTTTAATTGATGGGGTTAGTACATCAGCAACAAGAAATTAAACTAACCTACAAATGCACGACGAACGAAATTAAACAACTAAGCAACAATCAAACCTATAAAAATAACATTGCGAGTAAACAAACAAACAAAGCAAAACAAACCTAATCAGCTACTACCAAATGCATAATCTAACAGGAATAATTAACAGAATGTAACTAACACAAAATCTCAACTAATTAGGTGTTCAACACACAAACAAACATGCGTAGACACCCATATTAATCCAAATAAATAATGACCGGTAACCACACGGCGGTCGCAACAAACCGACAGCCCTCTTCGGCGTGAATGCGAAGCTGCCCAACTAGCGCAGCAGGGAGGACGGACAGACGGAGGAACGCGATCACCGCTCCGGCAGCTGTGGAGTCACCGGACAGTGAGGTGGAACTTCACCGGTGGAGATGGTCTAACTGGCGCAGCGTGTGGGTGGCTCCGGCGAGGAAGGGAAGGCCTATCCCAACCGCCGGGATGGAGTGAACGCCGGTGAAGGTTGTACTCGCCGGAATCCCGCCGCTCGCCACTCTTCCGATTAGCTGTCCGAACCACGACATCTAATCGTCCGCCGAGGCTCGCCTGGGATCATCGCCGGCTGTCGGAGGGAAGGTCGTCGGAGTTGAGTGCCGGACTGTCGCCGCTGCGCATCTAGTCGCCGATCGCCCGTGCTCGCGAGGGGAAGAAGACGGCCGCTCGCTCAAAGGGATTGCGCGATTCTGCTCTGCCGATTTGGGTAGGTAAGTTATTAACTGAAAAACACCAGCCGTCCGATCTGAGCTTCATCTAATCCCAGCCATCAAAACAAGCTAGGGTTTAATGGATATATCAATTGCTTAATTAGGTTGCTCCATCCAACTAAATCGATCGATTTGAAATGGGCCGGATCGATCCGTGCAAGGTATAATCACGATCCAACGGTCCAGATGAACGGCCAAGACGTGTAGATCTTAATATACGGCCCGGATCGCTCCAGATCCAGATGGATGGCTCAAAATCAATTACTTTCCTCGGACGGTCCATAATGCTCAGATCTGAACCCTTGATTTAATTTGCCTTCTGATCTGAATTAGATTAAATCCTTTTGAAATGTCCATTATGACCCCAGATGAAGCCATACTTGATCCACTTTGAGTCTAGTCCAGTGTCTCATCTCGATCTCCTACAACCAAAGATAAAGTTTGCATATGAGTCCAAAAATTAGGAGAATTTACAATAAGGTCCAAAAATATATCCAACTCATAAAACATGTAAATAATCAATAATAAATCACTCGAGAGGATAAAAACAGTGATATTAAGGACCAAAATAATACCACAAAATGGCAGTTATCACTGCTTCCGAAGCTGCAATGTATTCTGCCTCAGTGGTAGAATCTGCTACAGTGTCTTGTTTGGAACTTTTCCAACTCACTGCGCCCCCATTCAAGGTGAACACATATCCAGACTGAGACCCGAAATCATCCTTACCTGTCTGAAAGCTGGCATCCGTATACCCGCGTATCACCATGTCCCCTTCTCCATATATTAGGAACACATCCTTAGTTCTTCTTAAGTACTTAAGGATCATCTTAACAGCCAACCAATGATCCATTCCTTGATCAGACTAGTATCTACTCGTGACACTCAGAGCATACGATACATCGGGCCTCATACATAACATAGCATACATGATAGATCCTATTGTGGATGCATAGGGAATCTTACTCATGTAAATCCTCTCGTCTTCTGTGCGCGGACACATAGAATTCGAAAGGTGTATCCCATGCATGATGGGTAGGAAACCTTTCTTGGATTCCAACATGCTAAACCTCTTTAACACTCGGTCTATATATGTAGACTGCGAAAGACCAAGCAACCGTTTCAATCTATCTCTATAGATCTTAATCCCGAGGATGTAGGTTGCTTCTCCCAGGTCTTTCATGGAGAATGTATTGGATAACCAAATCTTAACTGACTGTAAGATTGAAACATCGTCTCCTATAAGTAATATGTCATCGACATACAATACTAGGAACACGACTGCACTCCCACTAACCTTCTTTTATACACAAGGTTCGTCTGGATTTTGTGAGAAATCAAACTTTTTGATTGTCTCATCAAAATGGATATTCCAGCTCTTGGATGTTTGCTTCAATCCATATATGGACCATCGCAATTTGCATATCTTGGTTTTATCAACCAATGTGAAACCCTCAGGTTGTATCATATACAAGTCCTCAAGCAGGTTTCCATTAAGGAAAGCTATTTTCACATCCATCTGTCATATCTCATAATCATAATGAGCCGCTATGGCCAAGAGCATCCGAATGGATTTAAGCATAGCAACATGTGAATAGGTTTCGTCATAATCAACACCTTGTTTTTGACGATATCCTTTCGCCACTAATCTAGCCTTATAGGTAATCACATTACTATCCATGTCAGTTTTCTTCTTGAAAACCCACTTGCACCCTATAGGCTTAATGCCTTCAGGTGGGTCAACCAAGTTCCAAACTTGGTTTGCATACATAGAATCCATTTTTCGACTTCATGGCTTCGAGCAACTTATCCCTTTCTGAACTTGTCAGAACTTCTTCATAACTGGTAAGCTCCTCATCATCAATGAGTAATACATCGTTCGATTCACTTACGAGAAATCCATATCTCTCAGGAATATTGCGTGTTCTACTAGATCTACGAAGATGTGGTGTTTTAATTGGTCCAGCCGATTGCTCATCACTATGAGTTATCGGCTATTGTGCTTCACCAGGTATCTCATCAATGTCTATTTGAGTCTCTCGAGCCTCCTCAAGCTTGACGACACTCCCACTGTTTTCTTGCAAGAGAAACTCTTTCTCTAGAAACACAGCATGCCTTGAAACAAACACCTTTTGTTCCATAGGATGATATAATTGGTAACCCCTTATTTCCTTAGGGTATCCCATAAATAGACATTTATCAGACTTAGCATCCAATTTTTCTGATATAGTCCGCTTCACATAAGTAGGACAACCTCATATCTTCAAGTAAGATACATGAGGTTTCTTATTATTTCATATCTCATATGGAGTAGTAGAGACTACCTTGGTTGGCATTCTGTTTAATAAGTAAACAGTTGTCTGAAGTGCATAGCCCCAAAAGGACTTGGGAAGATTCGCATGATTCATCATTGACCTGACCATGTCCAACAAGGTCCGATTACGCCTCTCAGATATACCATTATACTGTGGTGTATATGGAGGAGTCCATTGAGACAATATACCATTGTCTCTTAGATAATCAAGAAACTCTTGACTTAAGTATTCACCACCTCAATCCGATCGAAGTATTTTAATACTCTTGTCATGTTGTTTCTCTACTTCATTTCTGAATTCTTTGAACCTTTCAAAGGCTTTAGACTTGTGTTTCATCAAGAACACATACCCAAACCGTGAGTGATCATCGGTGAAGGTAATGAAGTAGCTATAGGCTCCTAAAGCTTGAGTTGACATAGGTCCACATACATCAGTATGTATTAGACCTAGCAACTCTCCCACTCGTTCACCTTTTCCTGTAAAAGGTAACTTAGTCATCTTGCCTTTTAAGCATGATTCACATGTATCATATGAATCCAATTCAAATGATTCCAGAATTCCACATCGGTGTAATTCGGACATGAATTTCTTGCTTACATGGCCAAGACGACAATGCCACATGTAGGAGTCTAATTGATTATCTTTTTGAGCACCCTTGTTGCTCGCTTTGATATTGTCACTAGATACGTCCAACGTATAAATACCATTGCTTAAAGTTCTAGTCCCATAAAGAACGTCATTCAAAGTTATATAAAAAAAATTGTTACTAAACGTCAAATGGTACCCATTTATATTTAAACAAGAAATAGAAATGATGTTCTTTATTAATGAAAGAACATAAAAGCAATTGTCCAGTTCTAAGACAAGTCCTGTAGGGAGTTTCAATAAATACGTTCTGATGACGAGTGCAACAACCTTTGCTCCATTCCCAACACATAAATTTGACTCTCCCTTGACGAGTCTTCTTCTATTCCTTAGCCCATGTATGTGTTAGGGCAATCTCTTGCCGTAATATGGTTTTGATGGTGTAGCAAAGGGTTTAAGTTAGTTTGATATGTTGATTTGATATGTGCGTTGAAGTCGTGCAGGACTTAGTAATTCGCACATGGAGCCATGGCGAGTTTCACATCTCATGACTCATGCCTTGAGTCGGTGAAGGATAGCTTTGCGGAAGCCGTGCGCTTGGAGCATCCGAGGGACCGTCGGACGAGGAGCTTGGAGTGAAGCCGGAGGAAGTAGACTTCGAGGCAAGAGACGCGAAGGAGCATTGCAGTCGTCGCGATCTTTGCCGAGGGCGTGGTCTGACGAAGAGAACTTCGAAGGCGAGGGACTCCGAGGGATGAGAGTGAGCGATTGTAACCCGGGAAGGGTAGCTCTTAGGTGAAACTTGGCCATTTGGCCAAGTGTCGGATGAGTTTTCGACGCGGTCAGCCATATCACGCGGCGATCAGCTTGCTCAATCGATGGTTTCGATCGAGGTCTAATGTGGTGAATTTGAATCAGTTGATCGATCATTGCTAGCAGGCGGTCGGGACGATCGATCGGCTATAGGGCGGCGGTGGACTAATGTCACGGCAGACGCACAGAATGGAGTCGACCTCATTGAGGACTCGACTGGTTGACATCAGTCGACTGATGGGTGCCATCAGTTGACTGATGCCAGTACCGTTGGATAGTATCCAACGTGGAAAGCGGCCGTTATTGGGCAACGGCTACGGGACCAGTCGACTGATGGGTGCCATCAGTCGACTGCACCTGTGTCAACGGGAAGAAACCCTCTTCCTCTATAAAAAGGAAGGGGATGAGGCTTTAGGTGGTTAATACTCATACTCCAAATTGCTCCCAAAGTGCTCTAAGTGTTCTTCCACTCTTCTTACTAGTTTTATTTCCATTCTATTGTAAGAAGAGAAATTGTAAAGGTTACCTCCACCTAGCTTGGTGCAAAGGAGAGACCAATATTGGATTGACTTTGAAGGAGTGATTCACCTCGGACGAATCAGGATCGTGGATTAGCGACGTAGCCATGAACCACGTTACATCTTCTTGTTAGCGTTGGTATTTTCATTTATTGCTTTGTCTTTGTTGTTTATGCTTCCGCTTGCGCTAACGATTGTGTAGACGAGCAAAATACGACGACAACGAACGAGGGCTATTCACCCCCCTCTAGTCGACCATTCGTATCGATCCGACCCAACAAGTGGTATGAGAGCCAAGGAAAGCTTGTCGAGGACTAACCACCACAACAAGCAACTTTCCAAATGGCCGGCTCATATATCGGTCCACCGAAGTTCGATGGCGAATTCGCTTGGTGGAAGAAGCGAATGGAGGTATTCTTTGAAACCGACTTTGAAATTCTATTAATAATGGAAAACGGTTTCGAGTTGCCTAGGAACGAGGATGGGGAGCCATTGGAGAAATCGAGGTGGAGCAAAAGGCAAAGAGAAGAATACTTGGCAAATTCAAAGGCCAAGCACCACCTATACAATGTCCTCCCTCAACAAGAAGTAAATAGAATAGGGGAGTGCTCAAGTGCCAAAGAGATGTGGGAGAGATTGGTTGAACTTCATGAAGGCACTTCGGAAGCCAAGGCTAAGCTAGAAGAAGAGATCTCCTCCGCTCCCAACTATCAAATATTAAGCTTGAAAAGGGAGAAAAGGTAACTTCCCTACATTCTAGAATTAAAGAAATATTAATTGGGCTAACAAGTGTAGGTGAGAAGCTATCAAACTGGGATATGGTAATGAAGGCCATAGATGCTTTTCCCCGGTCCTCAAAATGGAGCTCCATGGTGGACTCATTTTACATCTCCAAGAACTTGGAAGTAAGTACCTTGGAGGAATTTTTCTCAACAATGGAGCTTCATGAGACAAGGCTTGAAGGTATACAAGAAGAGCCTAGAGTCCAAAATTCAAGGGGAGTAGCCTTGTTGGCAAATAAGGGGAAGAAGAAGATGGAAGTCCCCTCCTCCTCATCCGATGAAGCCTCTACCTCCTCCATGGATAGCACGGAAGAAGCCTACATGGTAAGGAAGGTAAGGCGTGCATTTAAGAATCTTATATTTGATAAATCTCATGATAGGAATAGAAGACCAAGGGGGAAGGTCATATGCTATAATTGCCAAGGAGAGGGGCACATAAGGGACAATTGTCCCCTCCTAAACAAGAGCAAGGAAGAAAAGAAAAAGAAGGAAGAAAAGAAGAAGAAGAAAGGGAGCAAGAGAAAGGAAGAAGAGAAGAAGGCAAAAGGAAAAGGGAAGGCCATGGCACTCAAAGCCAAGACATGGGATGACGTTGCTTCATCCTCCTCATCCAAAGAAGAAGAGCATGTCTACTCCAACCTAGCACTAATGGCTCTTCATGACTCGGATTGCTTCTCCTCCACCGAAAATGAAGGATCAAGCTCAAGTGGAGAGAGCTCAAATGAAGGGGGAGCTTCTACATCCTCATCATCCGAAGAAGAAGAAGAAGACATGGAAACTATGGTAACGAATGCTTCTCCTAAGAAAATAGTTTCCATAATCTCTAGTTTAACTAAGGACTTATTTGGCATGAAAAATAAAAATAAAAGCATGCTTGTTCAAATTAAGGATTTAGAGCATAAGCTAGAAAATGCATGCTTAAATGAAAATAATTCTTCTTGCCATGATGAAGCATGCTCACATGATAACTATATGCCACTTAATATTAGTGATGCATGCATGGATGAAAATAGGGCTTTAAGGGAAAAGGTAGACTATTTGACAAAAGCCCTAGAGAAATTCACTATTGGCTCCAACACATTGAACATGATTATAGGGAGCCAAAGAGCTAGCTTCAACAAAAAGGGCCTAGGCTACAAGGAAAAGAAAAATGAAAAGACCTACAAATGCCTAATAGCTAGGGGACAAGATAAAAAGAAGGTAATAGCTAGGAAATGGATCCCCAAGGAATACTTAGTGAATCCAATAGGAAAGAACTTATTTTGGGTTCCAAAATCCATTCTTAAGGGTTAGAATAACCCTAGGGTAGTCAACCACATGGACCTAACCTATATCATATTTTAGTTGACTTAGGATGACGGGACAACATTCTTTAGATAGTGTTGGGTGATGATAACGTGCCCATAAATAGATAATAATGCTTAAATCATGATGATTAATGTAATTGCTATGTATGTTTGCAATCATGATTTATGATTTTGATATTTGGCACATTATCATGAGAAATAGGTTTGAATCATGCTTTAGGTGATACCTTGTTTATTATCATCTTATAATACCTAATGCATGACTATTATTTGATGAATACATGAGTTACATGATCATAATGTAGAATTCATTCATATATGCCCTTATGATCATGAGGATTATTAGGTTGATACTTAACCTTGATAGAATTGCATGAATATATTGGTTAAGTATGCACAAATACCCCCTATGATGCATCTCACACTCACCATAGGCTACCTTTATTGAAAACTTAGCATGAGTGAGATGTTAGGATGATACAAATGTCCACTAATGCCTATGGCATTTAGATGGTAATTTAAAGTATCAAAATAGCAATAATAGACCAATCATGGGGAAGGCTTATGTTTAATTCATAGACATATTGCCCAAAGATCATGGTTGGATATTTCATATGTTTTCAAAACAATTTCTTAATCTAAAATCTTTGTATTCATGTTTTGAAACAATTCAAAGCAAGACTAGGTGTTAAAATGAATACTCTTATGATAAAAAACCTAGTAGTTTTTAAAGCTTATGGATTTTTGGCAAATACGTGGAAATATAATGATTTTTCATGAAAACATATTTTTCACTAATAGATATACTTAAAAGAAATGCGTTCCCCAAATTTCATGATTTTTGAATTTTCTGGAATTTTTAATGCATTTCTAAAATTCGGTCTGAAAATCAGAAAATCCCGAAATCCACGTGCCAGTCGACTGGTATCTGAACCAGTCGACTGATGGCCTGAATATCAGACCAGTAAAAGCTGAATTTCGATTTTAAATCAACTTATGGTATTTTCTTTCTATTAGACTTGATGCCATGTGTTTTTAACTTAGTAATAATCTTTTTGATGGTGTCAAAGGGGGAGAAATGATTATGTTTAAGTTAATTATGATAGGAGGGGAAATTAAGGGAGAAATTAAGGGGGAGTTTCATGGATTAAGGGGAGTTACATGTTGCTATATCATGATTATGTTTACATGCTTTCTTTCCTTTAAAATTTATATCAAATGTTTTTACCTAACTTAAACGGATTGCCACACATCAAAAAGGGGGAGATTGTTAGGGCAATCTCTTGCCGTAATATGGTTTTGATGGTGTGGCAAAGGGTTTAAGTTAGTTTGATATGTTGATTTGATATGTGCGTTAAAGTCGTGCAGGACTTAGTAATTCGCACATGGAGCCATAGCGAGTTTCACATCTCATGACTCGTGCCTTGAGTCGGTGAAGGATAGCTTTGCGGAAGCCGTGCGCTTGGAGCATCCGAGGGACCGCCGGACGAGGAGCTTGGAGTGAAGCTGGAGGAAGTAGACTTCGAGGCAAGAGACGCGAAGGAGCATTACAGAGCCGCACCGAGGCCGCCGAGGGACGGGCCGCTGAACGAAGAGAACTTCAAGGCGAGGGACTCCGAGGGATGAGAGGAGTGATTGTAACCCGAAGGGTAGCTCTTAGGTGAAACTTGGCCATTTGGCCAAGTGTCGATGAGTTTTTCGACACCGCCGACGCCATGTCAGATCGCGAGTCGATGGTTTCGATCGATCGGTCTAATGTGGTCAAGTTGATCACCGATCGCTAGCAGGGGAAGTCGATCGATGGTTTGATCGATCCGATCGCAAGGGACGCAAATGATCGATGTCACCGCACGGCAATCGGAGTCGACTCGCGTTGAGGACTCGACCGTTGACATCACGATCGATGGGTGCCATCATCGCCGATCGATGCGCATCGCTGGATAGTATCCAACTTGGAAAGCGGCCGTTATTGGGCAACGGCTACGGGACCAGTCGACTGATGGGTGCCATCAGTCGACTGCTCCTGTGTCAACGGGAAGAAACCCTCTTCCTCTATAAAAAGGAAGGGGATGAGGCTTTGGGGGGTTAATACTCATACTCCAAATTGCTCCCAAAGTGCTCTAAGTGTTCTTCCACTCTTCTTTCTAGTTTTATTTCCATTCTATTGTAAGAAGAGAAATTGTAAAGGTTACCTCCACCTAGCTTGGTGCAAAGGAGAGACCAATATTGGATTGGCTTTGAAGGAGTGATTCACCTCGGACGAATCAGGATCGTGGATTAGCGGCGTAGCCGTGAACCACGTTACATCTTCTTTTTAGCGTTGGTATTTTCATTTATTGCTTTGTCTTTGTTGTTTATGCTTCCGCTTGCGCTAACGATTGTGTAGACGAGCAAAATACGACGACAACGAACGAGGGCTATTCACCCCCCTCTTGTCGGCCATTCGTACCGATCCGACCCAACAGTATGTCATTACATATATGTGAGCCACACCCAGTATCCAATACCCAAGTATTTGACGAAATAGAATGACAATCAATAACGAAGATTTCTGAAGAAGATGGGGCATCCGATGCCTTATCCTTCTTCACGGACTCAAGATAAATCTTGCAATTTCTTCGCCAATGGCCCTCCTTGCCATAATGATGGCAAGTGTCCTTTTGAGCTGGTTTTGCCTTTTTAGCCTTTTTCTTCCCCTTCTGCTATTCCTTTGACTTCCTCTTAGAACCTTTCTTCGAGGAATCAACTTACAGCACCATCCCCTGCTCATGCTTCTCAGAAGGCTCCACAGTCTTCAGCATGTTGAGCAGTACAACAGATGAATCTTCTTGCATCTCAAAGGTGAAGAGGAGCTTGGAGACTTCGAACCTTTCGAATCTCACTTGCTCATCAAACAACTCATAAAGATGAAAGACTATGGTATGAGCATCCATATACTCATGCTGCTTCCGCAGCTCAGGTACCATTGCGGCTAGCATGATACAACTTGTCAGTTCAGAATCAGTCATATGTTTCTGATAGACCAACAATTGCTCCAGAGTTGCATCGTCACAAGGATGGGCGGGAAGAGGCGCTTCGAGGACATACGCAAGCTTTTCACCTTGAGAACAATTCTCAAGTTTCTAAGCCAGTCTAATAAGTTCGGCACAGTCAATTTATTTGAATCCAAGATAGAGTGAAAATTCAAAGACATCATGATCAATCAATTCTCCTAGAAATACAACTCGAGCATATATGAGAAAATGATTTTAAAATGCATCAATATACATTCATAAATCCCATTCATTTTTCGAATTTCAAAAACCCCAAAATCACTTCGGGAGATCGAAGGTTCATCTCCGAATGGGCTGATATCCATCATAGATATGAACAACCTTGGAGAGAGTCCAACAAGTCATTCATAACTACGATGGTAGGTATCAAATATACCGATTGTATATCACGTATATGCAACTATCACAATGTGCTATCAACTAATTGAATGTTCACACATACATCGGGTTGTTAACACATAAACAAGTATGCATCATATGCATAGCACCCAACTTCACCTCCCTTTACATCGACCTTGGAGAGAGTCCAACAAGCTGATGCTCCAGGTTAAAGCCAACCCATTAATCGAGAAATAGTTTTAATATGGTTAGAGTGCATTCAACCAATTAGCCTGGCTTGGAGAGAGTCCAACAACCAAAGCTAACGAATGACCTCTGACTCTTACCATATTATTATTAAACTATTCCATGGTTTAAACATGTTCGGGTTCGAGTCGGGCTTGGAGAGAGTCCAACAACCCGAACAAGAAATGAAACTCTGGTTCTAACCATATTAATGGAAGGTGTAGGCTTTAATGTTGAGTTAGGGTTTTTATGTCTCATCCTCTTTGCATGCAAATAACTATTATCTACATGGCATGACATACATCTACATGTCACGACACGCATGGCATACAATTATGTCATGTATAAAATTTCCTTATATGTCATAACTATTTATGGAAATAAAATATGTTTAAGATTTGATTCTCCAAATCAAATCATGATTAAATTAGGAAACAAATTTCCAAATCTAATCACATATTTTATTAGTGGAAATAGTTGATTAAGGAAAGTCAATTTAGGAAATCAATTTCCTAAATCATCAAAACTACTTATGGAAATAAAATATTTTAAGATTTTATTTTCCAAATCAAATCATGATTAAATTAGCAAACAAATTTCCAAAATCTAATCAAATATTTTATTTATGGAAAATATCAATTTCCATAAATACTTCCAACTTTCCAAAAGTAGAAGATTTCCATAAATACTTCTAGACTTTCCAAAATTAAAAATTTCCATAAATACTTCTAACTTTCCAAAAGTAGAAAATTTCCAGAAATATCATTATGACTATCGCAAAACAATTTTACGATTATGTCGATGTTGGGATGTATACTAAAAGCCTAGCCTTTTGTATAGACATCTTTATTTTGAAATAAGAATCACATGATCATTGTTTGCACTTTATATTTATTATATGTGTGCATATTGTCTAATACTCTACATTGTAGATAACGTGGTGCTTGGTGTGGCACAGAAGATCATATTATCAGTTCCTTGTAGAATATAAGTATAGGCTCACAACTATGATGGTCTTGGACAAACCATTGGCATGGTTGTAGTGTGATTTGGTATTGGTTTATCTTGACCATAGAATTACACTAGTACATTTTATGTGTATTGAGCAGGACCGACATAGAGGTGATTCAATCTATTGCTGACTATATGATTGAATCAGACCTTGGGTATTATGTTGCACATGCTCTGAATCCCGATATAATAACGGGCACATGTACTTAGTATTTATTTCTTTGATTTACCAATGGGTGAGATTTATAGATTAAATCAATAGGCCCGGTAAGTTGGGAAATGATATTATTTACATGGTGTGTCGTTGATTATAGAAGGAAACAGTGTCCTATATATTAGGTTGATGATGTCCCCTTGAGGAGCTCATAAGGTTTATCATGTAAACCCCGCAGGTTGACTTAGTCAACATGATAATAAGGTTGAGTGGTATTACTCGAGGAGTTAGATGTTAATTAATTGATGGTCAGTAAATCAATTAATTGACGGACATTCGATATCTTAAACATGGGGAGATAGTTGTGCAAATAATATATGGAGCCCATATAAATGGGGGTTGGTGAGGTAGATCAATGATGATCCTCTAGTGGAATGGAACATCATTGATGGATCAAGTTTGTGTGGTTCCGATCCATCGGGTGGCAAAGATCCAACTCCTCCTCATGGTCCCTATCGTAGCCTTATTAAAACCTCATGGAGCCTAGATCCAATGATGGAACATAAAACCCTAGATCTGACGGTTGGGATGAAACCCTAGATCCGATGGTTGGGATGAAACCCTAGATCTGACGGTTGGGATGAAACCCTAGATCCGACGGTGGAGACTAAGTCTCGAGATCCGACGGTGGAGATTGAAAGGAGGCCTAACCCTAACTCTATAAAAGGAGGGCTAAGGGTTTGGGCGTGAGATAGAGATAGAGATATATCAAGAAGGAGATTAGGGTTTTTGGCTTGGGCGGCTAGGGTTTGGGAAAAGGTTTGGGCGGCAATCCTTGGAAGGATTAAGGTTTGTTTCCTTCTCTTCCTAATTGGTAGCCGGCGCCCATCTTCTTCCTCCTTGCTTTGGCCGGCGCCCATACCCATTATTCCTTCTCCCTCTCTCCTTGGTGGCCGGCGGCAACCTTTCTTCAAGGTTGGCCGGCGCTCAATTATCTACTCCTTGGCCGGCGGCAACCTTTCTTCAAAGTTGGTCGGCGCTCAATTATCTACTCCTTGGCCAGCGGCTATATCAAGCTCCTTGGCTTGGTGGTCGGTTCTAGATAGGAGAAGGAGTTTTTTGTTTGGTTCTTCTCTTTGTTCGGAGCGAGCAAGGAAGGGAAGAACATGATCTAGGAGGCTTCAACTCATGGAGGATCTTCGCCCACACGACGTCCACGAGGAGGATGGGACATACGTTAGAAGACCAAGAGGTATAAAAGTTTTACAAACTTTATTCTTGATCCTCTTATGATAAGGTATGCTAGCTTATGTTCTTTATGTTAGTATGTGTTGATTATACTAGTTTGCATTTGTTTGTATTTGTATAATCATGGACCCCGATAAGAAACACAAAAACCGACGATCCATTCGTCGTCTCTTCCGCGGCTAACCGACTAGAAGAGTTGATTGCTTGAACAACAAGTTTGTTCAAGTGATCACTCGAGTCGTGGCACGATGACGAAACGGTTGTGCTTCGGAAACTCATCCCATCCGGATTAGTTTTAGTTGATAAAATTTTAATCCGGGGACATGGGAGGCAATGAGACTCTGACGCAACCAATGGCACTCCCTTCAGTCGAAACACAACCTGGGCTCTAATACCACTATTGGGTTTCTGACACTGCGGCGAGTGTGTGTTCGAACATGTTTCGCAAACATGTGCACAGCGGAAGGAATAAAATAATAAATCTAATTTATTACAACACACACATCATACGCATGCATAGTACAACATGTGTAGACATAACCGTAGTTTCAAATTTTGCAATAAAAGGAAATTTATACTACGTATACCTGACGTATCACGTGTAGCGGGAAGGGCATCAACCGGAGCGATCCTCGCTAGAATCGCCTCTATCCGTATCCATGCCAAGTATCTTCGGGATGACTTCACAAAGTCATGAGCCTCGTCTTCGTATGAGTTACTAGCCTCATGTTGAAGATGATGTGATCGAGAGAAGATCACGATCCGAATCAAAATTCGGATCCAAAACGAGTCCTCAAAAACTCGCTTCTCCGGAGAGGTATTCGTTAACCGTTTGACGAATCTTTCGTCCTCCACCTATGAGGATTACCGAAGATCGAATCCCCGACAAGGAAGCCACTGTCGGAGCTCCAAACGTCGTCCAAACGATGCTACAACACGAAATAAATAAGCCGTCCAGAAAATTGGACAGGTTTTGTGGAGGAATAGGGCCAGCCAAATAAGGAAGCTTGATGCTCACCTTGTCACCGGACCCAAAGAAGATCACCGGAGGGTCGTCGGAGGATCACCGGCTGAAGCTTGGACGCCGGCAACTAGCTTGGACGGCGGCACAAAGCTGGGCGGTGGCTAGGGTTGGGCGCCGACCACTAGAGGAGAGTAGGGGTGGGCGGCAACTAGGGATTGCTTGGATTTGGATTAGGGCTTAACAAAACCCTTAAGCCCTATTTTATAGAGAACAAATTCTCTTAATGGTTATCGAATCATAACCAAAAGCCCGTTAACCCGCTCCATTAATTTAAGTTAAAATAAACCAAACCATGAAGGTTTATTTTAAGTTAAAATGAACCTAACCAACTTTGGTTCATTCGTTTAAAACAAACCAAACCCCTTTGGTTTATTCTCCTCGATTGGATTAGAACCAAACCAATTTGGTTCATCCATCATGTCTTTATAAGACACGGCCCATCCACGCTACCATTGCGACTGAAATGATTTCATGCTCGCTTCATTGTTTGGTCCAACCAAACCTAGTTTCTCTTGGTCTGAGAATCTCATTCTCAAGCTCGTTTTAAATTTTTTGGATTATGCTCGTTGTGCGTGTGACCAAATAGGTTCTCGGTTTATATTGACCGTCTATAATTAACCATTAATTATAGAATGATCATGAGTGGCACCTAGTAGTACATCATGATCCCCAATTAACTGAAAATATCAACGGTTGATCCAGAACTATTTCTGAAACCCTTCAGCAGCTCGAATGAATCGTGCCCCATTCCCTTCACTCATCTTATACCCACTTGGTTCAGGACATGGTCTATAGTGTCAGTCCCCACTAGGCTGACTACTGTTAGTGAAAGCCCTAGAGCCAATCATGTGATGATTGTTGTATGAACTTTATTGTATCATATTCCTATTTATAAAGGCATGGTTATTATATTTACTTGTATTGGTGACAAATAACTAAATATAATAATGTCCTTGAGTAGTAGGTTCTTATCTATATCAATCGATTGGTTGAATCGATAATGAGATAATATAGAGAACACTACTCTTAATCATTCCTAGTCGAGCATTAACATTCAGGGACAATGTTAATGCGTAGAGACTAGCATGTAGGTCAACAAGATTACTTGATCTCACATGTCATGGATATGAGATATCAAGTTGACACATGGGTATGTATTGGAGAATGTATACTGAATGACCCGCCATGAGAAAGTATCATGGATCGTTATATGAGTGTCATATACTTTCTCATGTGGCTATTAGTATGACTATTAGTCCTTAGACCTGAAGTCACCATGGTTCCCTACATAAGGAGTTGCATACTTTGGCCACAAACGTCACCCGTAAATGGGTGGACTATAAAGGCGATTACTGGGTATGTAACAAATTATGCGGAGGGATGTGAGTGATGTAGATGGGATCTATCCCTCCTATATGACGGGGGTGACATCGATATTCTTGATAGAGTGAGACCACGAAATGCATGGCCATGCCCAAATGAGTCAATATGATATATTGAGCTCATTTGATTAGAGTGAGTCTACTTGGAGTTCAAGATTTAGATTGTACCGAGGATGACACGGTCTATGCCTCGATTGGTCAATCTAGATGTCAAGGATAGAGGGACATTGTCACATATTGTGAGAGTCACAATTAGTAGTCACAAAGGTGATGTTGGAGCTCAACATTCTTGTAACTTGGGTAGCAATGATGTGTTGCTAGATACCGCTCATTGCTTATGTTCCTAAATCGATTTAGGGACATTGCCAACGTTACAAGAACCTATAGGGTCACACACATAAGAGCAATTAGATGGATATTAGGTTCATATGATGAACCATGAGGATGAGGTTCATGGGATGAACCAAATTGGATTAAGAGTAATCCAAATTAGACTAATTGAGTTAGACTCAAGTTGATTCAAGTGTTGAATGAGTCTAATTTAGATTTGATTCATCAAATCAATTTAAATTAAATGAATAGAGATTCATTAAATTAAATTGACTTGAGTCAAGTGGTTAGATTTGATCAACCATGGGAGATTAGAGGTCAAGTTTGACTTGACTTGAGAGGGAAGATGAAAGGTCAAGTTTGACTTACCAAATGTCATGTCATGATGATGACATGGCATGGCCGGCCAATGATGGTGCTCCACATCATCATTGACTTGATCAATTGGTGCCACATCATGAGGGAGACCAAGGGTCATGGGAGTTACATGCATGCATGTAACCCCCCTTCCATGAAGTGGCCGACCACTTTAGGGGTTATGGGTGGTGAATTCATTTGGTGAGTTACACTCTTAGATCATCTTCTTCCTTGGTGTTTTTCCTCTCAAGATCTCCCTCTCCTTCCTCATCTTGCCGAGATCTACTAGGAGTGCTAGCACACTCAAGTTTGTCTCTTTCTCCACCTATTGCTTGTGTGGACACCAATAGAGGAGTGTGCAATTGACACACTCGAGTTCCGGCGAACTTTTGGACGAGCGGGATAAGCGAAGGGCATCGCATCGAGGGTAATGATCTAACCTCTTAGATCTAAGGTAGATCTAGGGATTTTAGTAAGCACATACAAGTTTTATAATTTTTATACTTCACACGGATCCGTGGCCGGGGCTTCCGAGGTTTCCACAACGCAAAAAGCGGTTTTTGCGGCTCGAAAAAACCCAACAACTACGTCACACCAAGCCCAAGTATCATTTCCTCGTCCTACGGATTCTAGTTACTGCACATGTATCGAAGAGTACCTTACTCTAAACATGTAATGCTTTGGCCAAAGACTTTAGTAACAATCCAACGAGAGGCCATGGGTATACTTCTCCTCGCAAGGAGTGGTGAATCCTTTATATGCTATTCAAACACCTTCGATCACTTCGACTTATACCCAATCATCCCGGGTCCACATCCCCACAGAGATGCTTGCCTAAGATGTCAAAGCATAAGTCTTTATGATCAGGATGACTTGAATACCGCAAGTCAAAGGAACATCGCACTTAAGCTGCAGTAAGAACTTTATTGACATATCTATATATGCAGAGAACCATATGAAGTCTTATGGCTGGTCACTCCAATGAACTAGTTACCATAACTAGCATCCACGATTAACTCCGGACATCACAATGTCTCCAGCCAGTGAGAATCAGCTGCTTGGATACACCAAGGAGTATACCTCGTGCTAGTCTCGACAGAATCAATGGTGTCCAAATCCATCAATTCATCGACTAGGGATAATTCTGATACATCACAATTACACATGTAGAGATACTCACTAATTGTGATCCAATCAGAAATTCTCTCATGCTGTGAATCGTATCGTGGACATTCAGTAAATGAGTTTATGATCTAATCAAATACATGAAAACATGTATACTCAAATAGTGAATCTTCATTTATCATATAAATGGTTCAAACATAAGGCGATTGCCTTAGGACATCTCTCATATATTACTAATAGTTATGATTCATCTAAGTAGTCTAGTACATTGGAATCCATAGGTGACTCTAGATTTAGCAATTTAGTTACTAGAGATGCTCGGATTGTTGAAGCCCATTCGGAAAAATCAAAATCCCAAGAGAGAGAGAAGAGAAAAAGAAAAAAAATGAAATTAGAAAAGAAAAAAAAATTGATTGAAAAATATTATGAGGGATAAAAATAGTTATCGTGGGTGGAAATGGTTTGGTGCCCCTTTGAGACCGAGTTAGGTTACTGGGGAAACACCTAGCAATTTCTCTCAATACCAAGCACGCCTTTGAGACTTTGTTCTAGATCTTGAGAACGATCCTCACTTTGGGCAAGTAAGTGCTTAAGAGCCGGAGACCTTAGGAAAGTTATAGGATGACAACTTAACTTACCATGGAATGGGTATCCCCTAAGAAGATTCGCTTAGCACGAGCACGAGGAGCTAACTTAGTGAATTTCTAGAACATATCTATTTTGCTTTGATTGCAAATACCACATGATAAATCTAGTTAACATGCTAAGTATGGAACAATACCTTTTTAAAATTTCATGGCACTGAGGTTTGCTTGAGGACAAGCAAATGGAGGAATTGATGTGAGCAAAACATATAGGGTTTTAAGAGTAGTTTTCGCTCACATCTCATTTAGTTTTATGTTTGTTTCATGCATATTTTACTTTATTTTGCATGCATTTCCTATTTTCTGGTTCGGAGATCTGCTCATTGTACTTTACTATGCCAGACAACATTATACGAGGGAAATGGCATATTTTTGGAGCAAAAAGAAGACATTTAGCAACTAGAGCAGAATGACACACGACCCAACCACGTAAAAACACATGACTTATGTTGCAGCGCCACACATGGCCTAGCCGTGTGGATCCACATGGTCGTGTGGCGTTGGTCGATTCCGATGCGAGTCAATTATTTTCCAGGTTTCGAGGAGATCTAGGTTTATGTCTATATAAAGGAGGCTATGCTCAAACCCTAGGGAGGGATGCATGATGGCTAGGATGACACTCCGATGCCCTAAAGAGCATTGGTAACTTGCAACGGGGAGGAAGGAAGCCGCCGGAGATCCAAGTTTTGCACTTCAACGTTGGAGAGAAGATCCACATTGCATTGTAATTTTTGTTCTTTGCATAATATCCATTCTTTATACGAATATTATCATGCTTTATGTTTCTCCTCTCATATTTATGGAGTAGATTCTTCGATTCTAGAATTAGTTAATAGTTTGTGTGCGTAGAACATGTTATTCCAAATTAAATTATGTTCTTGAGTTTGTATTTGCAATTGGTATTAGTTTAGACCGATATCTATGTGTTTTGGTTTTCTATATACTGTGCTAGCCGATACGAGGGGTGACAACCCTCGTATCTAAGATTTAGGAGAATTAAGGAGGAACCTAGGGGTTGGCCTCATCTCCTGTAACTGTTGATAGAAGGATGCGATAGAGTAGGAAATGCACCCTATTTCTGACTCGTCGTAGGGATCGATTCGGCATCTCATACCGACTATCCCATCCTAAAGCCAGGGATCGACCTGGTATGACAGAGGTAGCTTCCGATAGGTGTGAAGGCTCATTGGGGGAGTGTATGATGTCCTTTCCATAAAACCATAGTAAGACGTTTAGACAACATCCAATTGATAGCATATTTTGCGACACACAAGCGAAATCGAAATTCTAGAATTCCTTTCAAAGACTCGCAGCAAGCCTTTTCTTCTTCCGTGTGACACCGTATCGAGTTAGAACCACCGACAACCCTCTCAATCACAACCATTAGAACTGAATTTAGAACAAAAATGTCCACTTAGCAAATCGATATTCGAATCTCAGTCCCTATTGTTAGAGCAATCACCCATGTGATATGGTTTTGATGTGTGTGGAAAAGGATTTAAGTTAGTATGTTATTGTTTTGATATGTGCATTGGAGTCTTGCAGGACTTAGTAATTCGCACATGGAGCTTTGGCAAGTTTCACCAACTCACAAACTCGTGCTTGAGTCAGCGAAGAAGCATTGCGAAGTCATGCGCTTGATGCATCTGAGGGACCATCGGACGAGATGACTTGAAGCGAAGCCAAGGAAGCAGACTTCGAGGGCAAGAGACACGAAGGAGCATTGTGAAGCCGTGCGCTTGGTGCTGCCGAGGGACGTGGCCGCGAACGAAGAGAGCTTCGGCGAGGGAAATCAAGTGAGATGAGAGAATGAGTGAAATGTAAGTAGCTCATTAGGTGAACTTGGCCGAATGGCTAAGTGTCGGAGGCTCGACCGCAAGGGTTGAGGTTTTACCCGACCGCCGGACGCTCAAACGGATGTGATGTTTGATGTTTACCCAGCATCAGTCGACTGCCATGACATGGCAGTCGACTACTCCAAGTCGACTATGACTCGACTGGTGTTCGAGTCTAATTCATGTCCCATAAATTGACTGCCAAGGATTGGCAGTCGACTGCCGAGACCATCAGTCGACTGTTGATGGCAGCAATCGACTGATCACAAGGGTTTCAGGCACAGAATGGTGATCAGTCGAGTGCTCGCTTCTGGCACTCGACTATTAGCTCCATCAGTCGATTGATGGGATGATCAGTCGACTGATGTGGGAGTCATTGGATGGAATCCAACATGGAAGAAGTCATTATAAGCTAACGGCTACAGGGGCAGTAGACTGATCGGGGCATCAGTCGACTGCCAGTGGCCAATGGGAAGAAAACAACCTTCTCTATTTATAGAGAAGGTATGGGCTTTTGGATGGCTAATTCTTATGCTCCAATTGATCATCCAAGTGCTCTACAAGTGTTAAGATCCTCCTTCTTGTTCTTACTTCAATCTTATTGTAAGAAGGAGTGTTGTGTTGTAAGAAGGTTTACCTCTACCTTGCTTTGGCTAAAGGGAGAGACCATATTGGATTGGTTTCGGAGTGATTCACTGGAGACGAATCGGACCGTGGATTAGCGGCGAGGTTGTGAACCACGTTATATCTTTTGTTAGCATTTTTCTTTATTTTGTGTTGTTTTTAATTGTCTTAGCTTTATATTTCCACTTGTGCTAACGATAATTGTAGACGATTAAGAACGACTTCCACCATACAACGATTGAGGGCTATTCACCCCCTTCTAGCTGGCCACCAATGTTCCATAAAGTGGTATTAGAGACAAGGTAGCTTGTCGAGGACTAACCGCCGCAACAAGCACAACAACAACGATGGCCAGCTCTAACATTCACCCACCAAAATTTGAAGGCGAATTCTCTTGGTGGAAGAAGAGAATGGAGGTATTTTTTGAAACCGACTTGGAAATTTTATTGATAATGGAAAATGGTTTTGAGATACTTAGGGATGAAGATGGGGAGCAAATAGAAAAGACAAGATGGACCAAAAGGCAATGGGAGGAGTACTTGGCGAATTCGAAGGCCAAGCATCACTTGTATAACGTACTCCCTCAACAAGAGATCAACCGGATTGGAGAGTGCGCAAGTGCTAAAGAGATGTGGGAGAAGCTAGTAGAGCTTCATGAAGGTACCTCGGAGGCCAAGCTTGCAAGAAGAGACCTCCTCCGATCCCAACTAACTAATATCAAACTTGAAAAGGAAGAAAAGGTAACCTCTTTACATTCTAGGTTTAAAGAAATTTTGATTGGACTAACGAGTGTAGGAGAAAAACTCTCCAACCGAGATATGGTAATAAAGGCTATAGATGCCTTTCCCCGGTCCTCGAAGTGGAGCTCAATGGTAGACTCTTTCTACATCTCCAAAAACCTAGAAGTTAGCACCTTAGAGGAGTTATTCTCAACCATGGAGCTCCACGAAACAAGGCTTGAGGGAGTAATTGAAGAATCAAGCATCAAGCCATCAAGGGGAGTGGCACTAGTAGCCAACAAGGGGAAGAAGAAGATGGAGACTCCCTCCTCCTCCGATGAAGCATCCTCCTCATCCTCCATGAACAGCAATGAAGATGCTTATATGGTAAGGAAGGTAAGGCATGCCTTAAGAAATTTAAAATTTAATAAATCTTATGATAGGAGAAGGCACAAGAGGAAGATCATATGCTATAATTGCCAACAAGAGGGACATATAAGAGATGATTGTCCCCTCTTGAACAAAAGCAAAGAAGAAAAGAGAAGAAAAGAGAAGAAAAGAAGAAAAGAAGAAAAGAAGAAGGGGAGCAAGAAGAAGGAAGAAGAGAAGAAAGCCAAGGAGAAAGGGAAGGCAAAAGCACTCAAAGCAAGGACATGGGATGATCCTTCTTCTTCATCATCGGAAGAAGAACATGTCTACTCAAACCTTGCCCTAATGGTAATAGACGACCTATACTCCACCTCCTCCTCCGAGCAAGAAAAATCAAGCACAAGTGAAGAGAGCTCGAGTGAAGGGGGAGCTTCTTCTTCATCCTCATCATCGGAAGAGGATTTGGTAAGTGAGGTAACAAATTTACCTCCCAAGAAAATCATGTCCATGATGTCTAGCCTTACTAAGGAATTATTTAGGGCTAAGAAAAAGAATAAATGCATGCTTGATCAAATTAATGCCCTAGAAGAAAAATTAGAACAAGCATGCTTAAATATTAATGATAATATTTCTTCTAGTCTTGATAATGCATGCTCACATGATCATTATATGCCTTTTGATGTAAATGATGCATGTATTGAAGAAAATAGGGTGTTAAGGGAAAAGGTAGACCATTTTATTAAAGCCCTAAAAAAATTCACAATTGGCTCCAATACATTAAACATGATCATAGAGAGCCAAAGGGCTAGCTTCAATAGAAAGGGCCTAGGATATAAGGAAAATAAAAATGAAAAGGCCTATCAATGTCTAATTGCTAGGGGTCAAGCCAAAAATAAAATAATAGCTAGAAAATGGATCCCTAAGGAATATTTAGTGAACCCTATAGGAAAGAACTTGTATTGGGTTCCGAAATCCATCCTTAAGGGTTAGAAAAAACCCTAGGATAGTCAATCATAGTGGACTTAACTTATATCATATTATTTGTTTGACTTAGGATGATCATGACTTAATTTTTGAAATAGTGTTGGGTGATGATAATGCACCCATAAATAGTTTAAATCATGTTTTGGGTGATACTTGACTTATTATCATGATTTTATACCTAATGCATGATTACAAAATGATTGATACATTTGTTTCATGATCATAATGTGAAATCAATGCAGATAAGTCTTTATGATCATGTGGTATGTTAGTGTGATACTTAACCATGGGTAGAAATGCATGAATTTGAAGGTTAAGTATATAAATACCTTTAGGAACATCTCACACTCACTATAAGGCTAACCTTGATTGAAAACTTAGCATGGGTGAGATTTTAGGATGATACTAATGGTCCACTAATGCCTATGGCATTTAGATTGTCATTTAAAGAATCAAAATAGTAATAATAGAACAATCATGGGGAAGGCTTATGTTTAATTCATAGACATATTGCCCAAAGATCATGGTTGGATATTTCATATGTTTTCAAAATTATTCCTTACTTTAAAATTTGTGTTTTCATGTTTTGAAACAATCTAAAGCAAAACTAGGTGTTAAAATTGATACAAACTTGATCAAATAATAGTTGTTTTTGAAACTTTTGGATTTTTGGAAAATCATTGAAAAGATAAGTAATTTTCATGAAAACTCATTTTTCACTGATAAAGGACTTTAAAAGAAATGTGTTTTTCAAAATTTCACAATTTTTCAAATTTTTTGGAATTTCTGGTGCATTTTTGAATTTCGGTCCGAAAATTAGAAATGGCTGAAAACTTAGTGCCAGTCGACTGATGTACTGTGCACGAGCACAGTAAGGTGTTTTAACTGATTTTTGTTCAGTTTTTGGTGATTTTTTTTCCCTAGACTTGATGCCTTGGTGTATAACATTTGGAAAATATTTTTGATGGTGTCAAAGGGGGAGAAATAGGGAAGTTAAGTTAATCATGCTAAAAGAAAAAATTTAGCATGTCTTAAGGGGGAGTTGCATATTTAAGGAGGAGTTTGATACTCATGTTTTTACTTACATGCTTTCTTGCCTTATGTTTATTGTTATTTGTTTTACCTAACTTAAATGGATTGAAACATCAAAAAGGGGGAGATTGTTAGGGCAAACAACCCATGTGATATGGTTTTGATGTGTGTGGCAAAGGGTTTAAGTTAGTATGTTATTGTTTTGATATGTGCGTTGGAGTCTTGCAGAACTTAGTAATTCGCACATGGAGCTTTGGCAAGTTTCACCAACTCACAACCTCGTGCTTGAGTCGGTGAAGGAGCATTGCGAAGCCATGCGCTTGATGCATCTGAGGGACTGTCGGACGAGATGACTTGAAGCGAAGCCAAGGAAGCAGACTTCGAGGGCAAGAGACGCGAAGGAGCATTGTGAAGTCGTGCGCTTGGTGTTGCCGAGGGACGTGGTCACGAACGAAGAGAGCTTCGACGAGGGACTTCAAGTGAGATGAGAGAATGAATGAAATGTAAGTAGCTCATTAGGTGAACTTGGTCAAATGGCTAAGTGTCGGAGGCTTGACCGCAAGGGTGGAGGTTTTACCTGCCGCCGGACACTCAAACGGATGTGAAGTTTGAGGTTTACCCGGCATCAGTCGACTACCATGACATGGCAGTCGACTGCTCTAAGTCGACTGTGACTCGATTGGTGTTCAAGTCTAGTTCATGTGCCATCAGTCGACTGTCAAGGATTGACAGTCGACTGTCGAGACCATCAGTCGACTGCTGATGGCAGCAGTCGATTGATCACGAGGGTTTCGTGTACAGAATGGTGATCAGTCGAGTGCTCGCTTCCGGCACTCGACTATTAGCTCCATCAGTCGACTGATGTGGGAGCCGTTGGTTGGAATCCAATGTGGAAGAAGTCGTTATAGGCTAATCGAGTTAGGGGCAAATCGATCGGGCATCACCGATCGCCGGCCAACGGGAAGAAAATAGCCTTCTCTATTTATAGAGAAGGTGTGGGCTTTTGGATGGCTAATGCTTATGCTCCAATTGATCATCCTAGTGCTCCACAAGTGTTAAGATCCTTCTTCTTGTTCGTACTTCAATCTTATTGTAAGAAGGAGTGTTGTGTTGTAAGAAGGTTTACCTCCACCTTGCTTTGGCTAAAGGGAGAGACCATATTGGATTGGTTTCGGAGTGATTCACCGGAGACGAATCGGACCATGGATTAGCGGCGAGGTTGTAAACCACGTTATATCTTTTGTTAGCATTGTTCTTTATTTGTGTTGTTATTAATTGTCTTAGCTTTATATTTCTGCTTGCGCTAACGATAATTGTAGACAATTAAGAATGACTCCCACCGTACAATGATTGAGGGCTATTCACTTCCCTCTAGCCAGCCACCAACGTTCCAATACCTATGGGATCGATAATCTTTTTATTACTTGACGACATCCATGCACTTGCGGGAGTTGAGTGTGTGCGAGTGCTTCCAGTCCTCGACGGTCTCCGTCGTGAGATTTGAGGTCGCGTTCACGTGCATCACCGACCTCCCTTCTTTAACGGAGATGACTTCCGTTATTAGAAGGGTTGGATGGTGTGTTTCTTGAAAACACAAGACGAGACTTGGATAATAATCCAAATCGGCTTACTCTACCCACCAACAATCAAGGGGAACCATTAGACTTCAATAAATGGACCAACGCAACCAAGAGGCAAATCGAAGACGATACAAAAGTGACCCAAATTTTGCAGTGCGGCTTGTCCAAGGAGGAGCTACACGAAGGGGCATCCGATGCAAAGGTATGCAAAAGAGACTTACTAGTGAATAGGTTGTATAATCTAAAGATGCAGAATCACGAGACCGCTATACAACTCCATGCCCCAATCCAAGGCATCCTGTACAACCTATATGCCATCGGACAAAAGGTGGAAAATCGGGACATAATAAGGTACGTGTTAAACACATTTCCTAGGACCACCTTGTGGGCATATATGGTTGATGCCTACAAAGTGTCTAGAGACTTAACTAAGATTAGATTAGATGAATTATTTTCGAAATTTAAATTACACGAACAATCTAACGCTGTCCCGGTTGAGAAAGGTGTAGCATTGTTTGCAGGTCAAAGAAGAAAGGCGAAAGGCAAGCCACCTACCAAAGAAGACGACTACCAATCGGAGAAAGAGATGGAGACCAAACTAGTCAACCTAGTTCGGAAGATGATCAAAAAGGAAAGGAATGTGAGACAATCAAAGAGATCATTCCAAGCAACTTAGGAGCAAGAAGATCAAGATGACGACTTAGCATTCATGGCGAGACCGATTGAGTCCGAGTCTGAGTCCGAAGCAAACTATGAGTCAAACTCTGACTCTGACTCTGACTCTGAGAATGATTTGGAGAAAAGACTCAAAGTCGACTGAAAAGAAAATATCAAGGTAAGTTGTTCTTTAATTGGTAATTTATATCATAAAAGTAAGTTATTAGATAAGGAGTTAGCTAAGTCCGGGTCTAGGATCGAATCCTTGCTTGAGGAGGTTAAACTCCTTAAGCATGAGGCCACCCTAACCTCTTCGACTAGTCAAGTTCAAGAGGGAAACTCAACTCAAGTCAAGAAACTTGAGGAAGAGAATTCTCTCTTGAAAGGGCAAGTCCAAGAGCTCGAGGCTAGGTTGAAAAAGTTCACTTTAGGATCCAAGAGTCTTAACTGACTCCTTGGAACTCAAAGAGCCGTATACAACAATGTCGGACTCGGGTTTAGGTCAACCACCACGAATAAATCGTACATGTCAATTGTGAATTGTAGTCATCAAAGAGTCTAGGCATGGGTCCCTAAAATTTTATTAAATTCACATATAAGGACTAATAAGTATTGGATTCCCCAGGATCAACTCCACTATATGGATAGACTATATTGGTTCAATGGTCTAGGGGAAACTAGTACTAAAATTATGTACCCTATCTCTTAGTGTAAACTTTATGTGCTTAAATTTCTAGAATGGTTAGATAGGATTAATAGTTAGTCAACCTTGATAAAATAGTATCAGGATGCAGCGAGATGATAGTACGTTAGGGAAACGAGATCTTGTGTATCCAAGCTGGATAAGGCATATCTAGCTTTGTGCACTTGGCTAAGTTGAACTACGTAAAGCTACCTCGCTGTATCCTAAACTAGTTAGACCATGAAGTAACCCTAAGTGACTTAAGTAAATATTTTCTTGAAATTGGCTTTGTCTAAGGAAGTGGTCGTTGTTTCGATCAAAGAAGGCCCCTGTGCCTCGCCACGACCTAGAAGTCATTTTCTTGAAAAGTCTACTTAACGATCTAAAGGTTAAATCTGAATCTAACCTAAGGCCAATTAATCTTTGAATCACTAAAAGTTTAAACAAGTAATATTGAAATCATCTCACAAGAACGAATAAGGTAAACATGCCTTGAGACACATAGAATAGGTGAGATGGTAAGGACAATTTAAATTAGAATAACCTAATATTCGAATACCTTCAAAACTTATATAAATACTTATCTTCTTGATTGATGCATTTAATAGTTACTTATATTTTGAAAACATACTTATGGTTATAATGTTCAAGTATTTTTGAAATCAAAGACTATGTTTGTAAGTAGTTTCAAAAAACTCACTTTACCAAAACTAGCTTCTATACACTTTCTCACAAAATAAAAAAAAAACTAGTTTAATATTGTTGGTGCAGAGGAATAAATTTTTTTTACACCTTTTCACGATCCATAGGACTTAATAAGTCAAGAGTTCAAAAGGGACACATGCTTGGACTTAATTTTTCTATCTTTTCATTGATTTTACAAATGCATATAACATTTCTTCTCCTATTAATCTTTTAAATACACCCCTACTTTATAAATACACCCCTATTTTTTGATATATGGCAAAAGGGGGAGAAGAGGGCAAAGTTAAGGGGGAGTAAAAGTTTTTTAAACTTTATCTAAAGAAATTTAAGTGTCCTTTTTCAAAACTTAACTTTAAGTGTCCTTTTTCAAAACTTACCTAAGGTCAAGGGGAATGTATCCTTGAGGGGGAGGTTTTGAAAAAGAGCTTAATCATACTCACTAATACTGGTGTGCTACATGTCTACAAGCTTTCTTGTTTACTACAAGCTTCAAACTTATTTCATACTTGCTTAGTACTACATGTTTACTACTTATGTTATTACTACTTTATTTCATGCTTAAATTCCCTTAACATTGAATCGGTTTGCCATCGATTAAAAAGGGGGAGATTGTTGGTGAAGGGGAACTAGATAATCGAACATGGATTTTGATTATGGAAAAGGTTCAATGTTAAGCTCTTATTGTTATCTCATGAGCTATGTTAAGTGTGTAGAAAGTGTTTAAGCTAAGCTGAAGGTCTGCGATACCCGAAAAATCTCGGGACGAGAAATTGTGGTGGTAGGGCGACGCCAAGAGAACCTCGTGGAGTCGAGGAACCTAGGTGGAAGACCGGAAGCTAAGTGACAGGTCAGAAAAACTGTAGGTAAGCATGAGTGCGGAGTAATGGTGAGGTTGTATCCTTTGTACGGAGACGAACTTAGGCAGCGATCCGACAAAAACTTCCGGGGGAAGGTCTAGGTCGAGATCAGACGGTAACAAACCTTTGAAATATCCATTACTTGTGTATTCTATGCTAACTCTTTGTTGCAGGGGAGTGACCATGCTAGAAGTCGACTGTTAGCTATTGGCAGTCGACTGTTAGCTATTGGCAGTCGACTGATAATCAAACTGGTCAGCTCAAAGAAAGTCAAGATAAGCTCAACTTATCTTGGGGAGAGGCTCTTTGACCCATATCCAGATCTCAACGAGCAAGGGTTTGAAGGGCTATAAAAGAAGAGGGGTTTCACCCTTTTGGATCATCATTCTTCGGCCGCAAAGTGCTCCAACAATGCTACACTTCAACGACGATGCTACACCGATGAAATGTCGATGTTGTTGGGTTTCCGGCACCGCGGCGTGTGTGTGTTCGATCATGTTTCGTAAACATGAGCACAGCGGAAGCAATAAAAATAATAAATACTCCTATTTATTACAACACACACAACACACGCATGCTATTACAACAAGTGTAGACATAACCGTAAATTAAAATTGCAATAAAAGGAAATTAAACTACGTTATACCTTCCATATGACGTGTAGCGGGAACGGCATCAACCGGAACGATTCTCGTAAGAATCGTCTCTATCCGTATCCACGCCGAGCTCCTCGGGATGACTTCGCCAAGCCACGAGCTTCGTCTTCGTACGGGTTACTAGCCTCGTGTTGAAGACGACGTGATCGAGAGATGATCACGGTCCGAATCCAAATTGACCTAAAACAAGTCCTCAGACTTGCTTCTCCGAGAGGTATTCACAACCGATTGACGAATCCTTCGCCCTCCACTAGAGGATTACCGAGATCAAATCTCGTATGTTAGCCGCTGTCGGAGCACTCAACCGCCGCCCAAACGATGCTCCGACGAGGAGAAGAAGCTGTCCAGAAAACTGACAGCTTGGTGGAGGAGATAGGCGCCGCCAACAAAGGAAGCCAAGTGCTTACCTTGATGCCAAACCTAAGGAGGATCGCCGGAACTCTTCCGCAGCAGCTCGACGCCGCGAGGAGGAAGGAAGCCGCCTCGACGCCGGTTGAGGAGCTGTGGTCGGGCGGCAACACAAGTCGGGCGGCACTCTCTTGATGTTGGGCGCCAAAAATTGGATTAGGTTTAGGTTAGGTTTAATCCCTATTTTATAGAGAACTAATTCTCTTAATGGTTAATGGATCATATCCATAAAGCCCGCTTAACCCGCCTCCATTAAGATAAGTTAAAATAAACCAAACCATGATGGTTTATTTTAAGTTAAACGAACCGAACCAACCTTTGGTTCATTCGCTTAATATAAACCAAACCCTTTGGTTTATTCTCATCCATTGGATTAGGACCAAACCATTTTGGTCCATCCATTATGTCTTCATAAGACACGCCCATCCACGCCCATTGCGATCAAAACAATTTCATGCTCGCTTATGTTTGGTCCAACCAAACATAGTTTCTCCGGCCTCGAGAATCCCATTCTCTAGCTCGCTTTAAATCCTTTGGATTACACTCGCGTGCGTGACCAAATAGGTTCTCGGTTTATGTTGGCCGCCTATAATTAACCATTAATTATAGAACGATCATGAGTGGCACCTAGTAGTACATCATGATCCCCAATTAACCAAAAGATCAACGGTTGATCCGTAACTATTTCTCAAACCCTTCAAGAGCTCGAATGAATCGGCCCCATTCCTTCACTCATCTTATACCCACTTGGTTCGTGACATGGTCTATTGTGTCGGGCCCTCACTAGGGTCCGACTACGCCACACCTAGCCCAAGTATCATTTCCTCGTCCTACGGATTCTAGTTACTCCACATGTATCGAAGAGTACCTTACTCTAAACATGTATTGCTTTGGCCAAAGACTTTAGTAACAATCCGACGAGAGGCCATGGGTATACATCTCCTCGCAAGGAGTGGTGAATCTTTTATAGGCTATTCAAACACCTTCGATCACTTCGACTTATACCCAATCATCCCGAGTCCACATCTCCTTAGAGATGTTTGCTTAAGATGTCAAAGCATAAGTCTCCATGATCAAGATGACTTTAATACCGCAAGTCAAAGGAACATCGCACTTAAGCCACAGTAAGAACTTCATTGACATATCTATATATGCAGATAACCATATGAAGTCTTACTACTGGTCACTCCAATGAACTAGTTACCATAACTAGCATCCACGATCAACTCCGACATCACTATGTCTCCACCAAAGGAGAATCACCGCTTGATACACCAAGGAGTATACTGTTAGTCTCTTAATTGATGGTGTCCAAATCCATCAATTCATCGACTAGGATAATTCCGATACATCACAATTACACATGTAGAGATACTCACTAGTTGTGATCCAATCACAAATTTCTCTCATGTCAGAATCGATCGTGGACATTCAAGAAATGAGTTTAAGATCCAATCAAATACATAAAACATGTATACTCAAATAGTGAATCTTCATTTATCATATAAATGGTTCATACATAAGGCATTGCCTTAGGACATCTCTCATATATTACTAACAGACTCCCACTTGGCCTAATGCCAATCGCCACAGATCCAATACCATAAGCTCTAACATGACCTCAAACTTACTTTGAGGTAATGCTTTAGTCAAAGGATCCGCTAAGTTCCTTTCAAAGGGGAATTTTCTCGATTTGTATTTCGCTCCTACCGATGATCTCTCCGATAAACACATGTTTGGATCGTTGATGAGACCTTGGCTCTTTCGCAATTGCTCCATTGTTGTCGCAGAGACCGATTGCTTCAACAATGGCCGAATCACACCAAGTTCATGAACGAACTTTGATCCAAACCGCCTTTCGCCTGCCGCAATATATTCTCGCCTCGCAGAATCCGCATGCCTCTTGTTTGGAACTTTTCCAACTCATCGCGCCATTCAAGGTGAACACGATCCGCATCGAGACATGAATCATCCTTGTCCGTCTCGAAGCCGCATCCGTGATACCCGCGATCACCATGTCCCTTCTCCATATATTAGAACACATCCTTAGTTCTTCTCAAGTACTTAAGGATCGCCTTAATACCGCCAATGATCCATTCCTCGATCGGATTGCACCGCCGTGACTCGTGAGAGCATACGATACATCGGGCCTCGCATAACATAGCATACATGATAGATCCTATCATGATGCATAGGAATCTTACTCATGCAAATCCTCTCGCCTTCGTGGCGCTGACACATAGATTTCAAAGGTGTACCCCATGCCCGATGGGCGATAACCTTTCTGATTCCGACATGCTAAACCTCTTTAGCACTGGCCTATATATGTAGATCGCGAAGACCAAGCAACCGCTTCGATCTATCTCTATAGATCTTAATCCCAAGGATGTAGGTTGCTTCTCCTGTGTCTTTCATGGAGAATGTCTTGATAACCAAACCTTAATCGATCAGAAGATGGACACATCGTTTCCTATAAGTAATATGTCATCGACATACAATACTAGGAACACGACTGCACTCCCACTAACCTTCTTGTACACACAAGGTTCGTCTGGATTTTGTGAGAAATCAAACTTTTTGATCGTCTCATCAAAACGGATATTCCAGCTCCTCGATGCTTGCTTCAATCCATAAATGGATCGTCGCAACTTGCATACCTTGGTTTTATCAACCGATGTGAAACCCTCAGGCTGTATCATATACACGTCCTCGAGCAAGTTTCCATTAAGGAAAGCTGTTTTCACATCCATCCGCCATATCTCATAATCATAATGAGCCGCTATGGCCGTGAGCATCCGAATGGATTTAAGATAGCTACAAAGTAATAGGTTTCGCCATAATCAACACCTTGTTTTTGACGATATCCTTTCGCCACCAATCTAGCCTTATAGGTAATCACATTACCATCCATGTCGGTTTTCTTCTTGAAACCCACTTGCACCCTATAGGCTTTATGCCTTCAGGTGGGTCAACCAAGTTCCAAACTTGGTTTTCGTACATGGAATCCATTTCGACTTCATGGCACCAAGCCACTTATCCCTTTCTCAACTTGTCAAGACTTCTTCATAATCGTAGGCTCTCATCATCAATGAGTAACACGCCGCTCGATTCACTTACGAGAAATCCATATCTCTCGTGAATATCGTGTTCTACCGTGATCTACGAAGATGTGGTGTTACAATAGGTCCAAATTGATTGCTCATCACTATGAGTACCACAGGCTTCACTGTATCTCATCAATGTCTATTTGAGTCTCTCGAGCCTCCTCAAGCTCGACGACACTCCCAATCGCTTTCTTGCAAGAGAAACTCTTTCTAGAAACACAAAGATGCCTCAAACAAACACCTTTGTTCCACAGATGATAGAATTGGTAACCCTTGTTTCCTTAGGGTATCCAATAAATAGACATTTATCGACTTAGCATCCAATTTGTCCGATACATACCGCTTTCACATAAGCAGGACAACCCCATATCTTCAAGTAAGATACATGAGGTTTCTTACTATTCCATATCTCATATGGAGTAGTAGAGACTACCTGGTAGGCATTCTGCTTAACAAGTAAACAAATTGTCTCAAGTGCATAACCCCAAAAGGACTTGGGAAGAGTCGATGATTCATCATTCCGACCATGTCCAACAAGGTCCTAAGACGCCTCGTGATACACCATTATGTCAGGGTGTATAGGGCGGAGTCCATTGAGACAATATGCCATTGTCTCTTAGATAATCAAGAAACTCTTGACTTAAGTATTCACCACCTCGATCCGATCAAGTATTTTAATACTTTGTCATGTTGTTTCTCTACTTCATTTCTGAATTCTTTGAACCTTTCAAAGGCTTCAGACTTGTGTTTCATCAAGAACACATACCCAAACCGTGAGTGATCATCTGAAGGTAATGAAGTAGCTATAGCCTCCTAATGCTTGAGTTGACATAGGTCCACATACATCAAGATGTACTAGACCTAGTAACTCTCCCACTGCTCACCTTTCCAAAGAAAAGGTAACTTAGTCATCTTGCCTTTAAGCATGATTCGCATGTATCGTATGAATCCAATTCAACGATTCCAATTCCACATCGTGTAATTCGACATGCGCTTTCTTGCTTATATGGCCAAGACGACAATGCCACATATAGGAGTCTATGTGATTATCCTTTCGAGCACGCTGTGTTGCTCGCTTCGATATTGAAAATGTCACCGGATACGCCCAACGATAAATGCCATTACTCAAAGTTCCAGCCATAAAGTACGCCATTCAAAGTTATATAACAACAATTGTTACTAAACGTTAAATGGAAACCATTTCTATTTAAACAGAAATAGAAACAATGTTCTTTATTAGAGAAGGAACATAATAGCAATTGTCCCCTAAGACTAGTCCACTAGGAGCTTCAAAGAAATAAGTTCCGATGGCGAGTGCAAGAACCTTGCTCCATTGCCAACTCGCAAATTTGACTCTCCTCGACAAGTCTTCTTCTATTCCTTAGCCCTCAGTATGTCATTACATATATGTGAGCTACACCGTATCCAATACCCAAGTGTCTAAGGAAATAGAATGACAATCAATAACGAAGATACCTGAAGAGGATGGGGCATCGGATGCCTTCTTCTTCTTCTTCATGGACTCAAGATAAATCTTGCAGTTTCTTCGCAAGTGGCCTTCCTTGCCACAGTGATGGCAAGTGCCCTTTTGCGCTGGTTCTACCTTCTTTGCCTTTTTCTTTCCTTTCTTCTCGCTCTTTGCCTTCCTCTTAGAACCTTTCTTCGAGGAATCAACTAACAGAACCGCTTCTCCTCATGCTTCAAGGCTCCATTCTTCAAAGATATTGAGGAGCTCGAATGGTGGATTCCAATTTGTTCATCCGATAGTTCATCACAAATTGAGAAACTCTTGGGCAAACAATGCAGAATTAAGTCAATACTTAACTCATGATCCATCACAAAACCGAGGGTAGCTAGCCGCCGATGTACCTGCTCATCTTTAGCACAAACCGCACTACAGATTTAACCTTCTTGCATCTTCGTGGTGAAGAGGAGCCTAGAGACCTTGAACCTTTCTGATCTCGCCGCTTCATCGAACAACCTATGAAGATGGAAGACCATAGTGTTAGCATCCATATGCTCATGCCGCTTCGCAGCACTCGTGTACCATCGCCGCTTAGCATGATGCAACTCGCCACCGTGACCGCCACATGCTTCGATAGACCAACATTTGGTCCGAGTTGCATCGCCCTTAGGACGGTCCGTGAAGAGGCTCTTCAAGGACATATGCAAGCTTTTCCGCTTGAGAACAATTCTCGTGTTTCTAAGCCACCCAGAAGTTAGGCCTACTACTTGTTCAATCCAAAATAGTGCGCAAATTCAAAGACGCCATGATCAATTTATCGACCTAGAAATACAAAACGAGCATATATGAGAAAATGATTTTAAAATGCATCAATATACATTTATAAATCCCATTCATTTTTCAATTTCAAAACCCCAAAATCACTTCGAGATCGAGGTCCATCTCCGAATTGATATCCATCATAGATAAGAACAACCGAGTGAGTCCAACAAGCCATTCTTAGCTATGATGGTGGGTATCAAGTATACCGATTACATATCATGTATATGTAACTATCACAATGTGCTATCAACTAATTGAATGTTTACACATACATTGGGTTGTTAACACATTAACAAGTATGCATCATATGCATAGCACCCAACTTCACCTCTCTTCACATCGACCTTGGAGTGAGTCCAACAAATCGATGCTCCAAGTTAAAGCCGACCCATTAATCGCGAAATAGATTTAATATGGTTAGAGCGCATTCAACCAATTAGCCGCTTGGAGTGAGTCCAACAACCAAACTAACGATTGACCTCCGACTTTACCATATTAGAGTTAAACTATTCCAATGATTTGAACATGTTCAGTTCGAGCCGGGCTCGAGAGAGTCCAACAACCCAAACAAGAAATGAACTCCGTTCTAACCATATTAATGGAAGGTGTAGGCTTTAATATTGAGTTAGGGTTTTTATGTCTCATCCTCTTTGCATGCAAATAACTATTATCTACATGGCATGGCATACATGGCATACATCTACATGTCACGACACGCATGGCATAATGTTATGCATCTAATGCAATTACATGGCATACAATTATGTCATGTATATTTTTCCTTATATGTCATAACTATTTATGGAAATAAAATATGTTTAAGATTTGATTCTCCAAATCAAATCATAATTAAATTAGGAAACAAATTTCCAAATCTAATCACATATTTTATTCATGGAATTATTTGATTAAGGAAAATCTATTTAGGAAACCAAATTCCTAAATCATTAAAACTACTTATGGAAATAAAATATTTTAAGATTTGATTTCCCAAATCAAATCATGATTAAATTAGGAAACAAATTTCCAGAATCTAATCAAATATTTTATTTATGGAAAATATAAATTTCCATAAATACTTCCAACTTTCCAAAAGTGGAAGATTTATAAATACTTCTAGACTTTCCAAAATTGAAAATTTCCATAAATACTTCTAAATTTCCAAAATTTAGAAAATTCCAGAAATACATTATGACTATCGAAACCATTTTTACGATTATGTCGAAACACAACTGGCTCGAACATCAAGGGTTTCCAAGATCATGCGTGTGTGTGTTCGATCATGTTTCGAAATACATGAGCACAAATGAAGCAATAAAAATAATAAATACTCCTATTTATTACAACACACACAACACACGCATGCTATTACAACAAGTGTAGACATAACCGTAAATTAAAATTGCAATAAAAGGAAATTAAACTACGTTATACCTTCCAGATGACGTGTAGCGGGAACGCATCAACCGAACGATCCTCGTAAGAATCGCCTCTATCCGATCCACGCCGAGCTCTCGATGACTTCGCTAAGTCACGAGCTTCGCCTTCAGACGGGTTTACTAGCCTGCATGAAGACGACGTGATCGAGAGATGATCACGATCCGAATCCAAATTCGGATCCTAATACGAGTTCTCAAAACTCGCTTCTCCGGAGAGGTATTCTCAACCAATTGACGAATCCTTCGTCCTCCACCTCAGAGGATTACCGGAGATCGAATCCCCGGTAAGTTAGCCGCTGTCGGAGCTCAACCGCCGCCCAAACGACGCCCGACGAGAAACAAGCTGTCCAGAAAACTGACAGCTTTGGTGGAGGAGATAGGCGCCGGAAGCCAAGTGCTTACCTTGGAGGATCGCTGAACTTCCGCAGCAGCTCGACGCCGAAGGAGGAGGAAGGAAGCCGCTTCTGACGCCAATGAGGAGCTGTGGGCGGCAAGAGGGCGGGCAACTCTTGATGTTGGGGGCTGCCAAAATTGATTAGGTTTAGGGTTAGGGTTTAATTATCCCTTAAGCTATTTTATAGAGAACTAATTCTCTTAATGGTTAATGGATCATATCCATAAAGCCCGTTAACCCGCTCCATTAAGATAAGTTAAAATAAACCAAACCATGATGGTTTATTTTAAGTTAAAACGAACCAACCAACCTTGGTTCATTCGCTTAATATAAACCAAACCCTTTGGTTTATTCTCATCCATTGGATTAGACCAAACCATTTTGGTCCATCCATTATGTCTTCATAAGACACGCCCATCCACGCCCATTGCGATCAAAACAATTTCATGCTCGCTTATGTTTGGTCCAACCAAACATAGTTTCTCGGCCCGAGAATCCCATTCTCTAGCTCGCTTTTAAATCCTTTGGATTACACTCGCTTGTGCGTGACCAAATAGGTTCTCGGTTTATGTTGGCCGCCTATAATTAACCATTAATTATAGAACGCATCATGAGTGGCACCTAGTAGTACATCATGATCCCCAATTAACCTAAAAGATCAACTGCTTGATCCGTAACTATTTCTCAAACCCTTCAAGAGCTCGAATGAATCGTGCCCCATTCCCTTCACTCATCTTATACCCACTTGGTGTGACATGGTCTATTGTGTCACCCCTCACTAGGTCGACTACGCCACACCTAGCCCAAGTATCATTTCCTCGTCCTACGGATTCTAGTTACTCCACATGTATCGAAGAGTACCTTACTCTAAACATGTATTGCTTTGGCCAAAGACTTTAGTAACAATCCGACGAGAGGCCATGGGTATACATCTCCTCGCAAGGAGTGGTGAATCCTTTATAGGCTATTCAAACACCTTCGATCACTTCGACTTATACCCAATCATCCCGGGTCCACATCTCCTTAGAGATGTTTGCTTAAGATGTCAAAGCATAAGTCTCCATGATCAAGATGACTTGAATACCGCAAGTCAAAGGAACATCGCACTTAAGCCACAGTAAGAACTTCATTGACATATCTATATATGCAGAGAACCATATGAAGTCTTACTACCGGGTCACTCCAATGAACTAGTTACCATAACTAGCATCCACGATCAACTCCGACATCACTATGTCTCCACCAAAGGAGAGAATCACCGCTTGGATACACCAAGGAGTATACCTCGTGCTAGTCTCCTGTAATTGATGGTGTCCAAATCCATCAATTCATCGACTAGGATAATTCCGATACATCACAATTACACATGTAGAGATACTCACTAGTTGTGATCCAATCACAAATTCTCTCATGCCGTGAATCGATCGTGGACATTCAGTAAATGAGTTTAAGATCCAATCAAATACATTAAACATGTATACTCAAATAGTGAATCTTCATTTATCATATAAATGGTTCATACATAAGGCGATTGCCTTAGGACATCTCTCATATATTACTAACAGATGCCACACCAAGTTTCCATTCCTCCGTCAGTGCTTAAAGTTAGAATTGGTTTTTTACTTTGCTTTAATTCATTGTACTCGAGTTTTCATCGTAACGAGGTGAGGTAGGCTTGTTGCCTCAACCTCGAGCTTTTGTGTTTTCATTGTAATCGTTGTCTCCTACCTCCAACGAGGAGGAGACTTATAGTGGATTGCCCCTTCGTACACGGTCTAGGATTGTAGGGCCTTGGAGTAGCAACCTTTAGGTTGTGAACCAAGTTAAAACAAATTGTATCCTTACCTTTATTACTTTACATTTCGGTTGTGTCACTCAAGTTTTAGACGAACGAAAAGAAGTTTTTGTACGATTGCTATTCACCCCCCCCCCTCTTGCGATTCTCTCGATCCAACATAGAGTTCTATTCTTACATTCAACTAGACTATTTTCTTGAGGGGTCCTAGGGAAGGAGAACTCATGGTGCTACCCGTTTTGGTTAAAAATGTTGGGGATCGATTGGACGCTAGAGGGGGGGGTGAATAGCGTGTTCTAGTACCGATGATGGAAATTGTTTGTGTGCTTGTCTACAATTTTCGTTAGCACAGCGGAAATAAAGATAATAAAGCAATAACAAAAACACAAACACACAAACGCAAGGATATAACATGGTTCGGAACCGAACGGTTCCTACTCCATGGATCGAGCTCTAAAGAGCTCTAGCGATGCCACAAACACCACTAAGCAATAAACTCCTTCTCGACAACAAGTCGGAGGTTGAGAAACCTCGTACAATGAATTATAACAAATAATACAAAGTAAAAAAGAAAATACAAGTGAAAAAGTAAAGAACACTTTACAAACTAGGGTTTTGAGTGCTTGCTTGTCGGTTGCTTGGATGAGCTTGAAGGACCCTGAAATGCACCTACAAATCGCCTTCAAATCGCCTCACCAAAGCTCCCAAAAAACCAATGCCGAAATCCTCCACGAGCTATTCTTTTTAACCTGCATCGGGCTAGATTTCCACCGATCAGTCGACTGCCATAAGTCACCAGTCGACTGACACCACTGTTGTCGTGAGACAACGGGTCGATCCACGCTGGAAAAACTCCAACGGATCTCTGCGCCGATCCAACATTGGCATCAGATCGCCGCGTAGTCGATCGATCGCCTACGGCCACGAGCATTCTCGTGCTCGCAGCTAAACTAGCAATGAGTCGTCCCTGGCGTCGACAATGGTACATCACATCGATCGCCCAATGAGCATTCGACTGCCAGAGCCATTTTAGCTCTAAACTGGCAGTAGAACTCTAGTCGACTCACGGCAGTCGAACCAGCCATAATGCCAGTTGATTGCCAACCTTAAACATAAGGTTTTAACCCAAGTATGGTTCCCCCATACTTGCTAGACCACCCTTAGCCTAGACCTAAGCCTTCTAGCCACCTCTATCAGCCTCACGCCTCTCGGATCCCTTCAAGTCATCCATGATTTGTTCATACATCGCGCTAGCCTTCAAGTGCTTCCATCGGCTATGTCATGCTAATGGTGTCTACACCGCAAAGGCACATTGGACTTACACCGCCAAAATTCCGCTTGGACTTTACGCCGCCAACCATTGGACTTATGCTCCCAAGACTACACCCATGGACTTTACACCGCCAATATCAAACCTTGGACTTCTTCAAATGCCAACACTCATGCTTGGACTTTTCCTTGCCAACACATGTTGGACTTTCCATGCCAAGACCCATGCTTGGACTTTCCCAAATGCCAAGTGTCCCACTTAGACTTTCCCATAATCGCATGGTCAACCCTAGTCAACCATCAAAATCTCCCTCGAGTCAAACTCGAGTTCTATCAATTATAACCTGGGTCGATTGTATAAACAATCTCCCCAAAACATTAACCAACATTAATGTCAAACATCAATGTCAACTCACTTTGTCAAACCACTTTGTCAAACATCAAAACATCACTCGAGTCAAACTCGAGTCTGGTAAATCGTGACCTGGGCTGATTGCACCAACAATCTCCCCCTTTTTGTTGTTTGACAAAACAAACCTTAAGTTAGGCCACTAACTCAAATCTCCTTACCAATTATCCCAAATTGGTAATCCCAAACACTCTCCCAATACTTCTCCCCCTTTTTGACTAACATCAAAAAGGTCTTCTCTCCAAGGAGGTCAATGTCTCATATCCCAATGAGATCTTACAATCTCCCTCTTGGTCGAAAAATACCTAGGATGCCTACCATCTTCCCAGTGATAAGTCTCATATCACTCAAGAGAGGCAATTCTATACTCTCTCCCAATTTCCAAATTGGCTTTCTCAAAATTCCATCAATTTTCTCAATTGATAACATTCTTCCCATAACTTCTCCCCTTCAAGAAGAAAAACACATCCATCATCCCAAGATGGATAACTCCCCCTAAAGGCTTGCTCTCCCTTGAACATTGCACCAACAATGTTTTTGGGAAGTCCCTAAGCCAATAGGAACTCTAAACCATCAAAATTAAGGCTTGAAGTTCAAACATAAACTCTTCCACCCTTAAATTTGATACTTTGACCTAACACCTCTCCAAATCCATATCCAATGGATTTTCACCCTTTATAATGCTTCCCAAAGCATATCCTAGGGTTAGGAGTGGTTAGGGACCTTTACCATGGCTGAAAATGGGCTAAACAACCTTGTTTTTCCCGAAATCAGCTTGGCAGTCGACTACTTACAGTAATCAGTCGACTGCCACCCTTATCAGTCGACTGCCACTAAGAGCAGTCGACTGATAACTGAAAATCTCGATTTTCAGTTATCAGAAATGAGATTTGAAAAAGCATAAATAATTATACGTAACTCGAAAAATCATTAAATTTGATATGTATAATACCTATGACCAATACAATGGGTGAAAAATGATAGAAAAATATTTTACCCATAAAATATCGAAATTGATACAAAATCCAAAAGTGAATAAACACATCAAAGTTTTAGCTCACTTTGTATCAATCTCATCAATGGTGATTACTATCAAAAGATAGGCTTCACTAAGGTTTTTCTAAAATGATTTTAAAATGTTTTCAAAACCTTATTTTGGATCATATTCCTTGGGCTCAATGTACATAACTTGTACACAAGCTTTCCCAATGATCCACAAATGAAATAAGATGAGTTTTAGTTCATCTAGATGCAAAAATTATGCACCTTGAACTTAACTCATATCCTAGCATCTCACATGTATCTAGGGTGTATAAAATACACATACATGTCAATTAATGTGAGATGTGGGTTTTGGTTCATATAATCTAGGGTTTCATGCATTTTTCTAAGGCAACCCTACTTGATTCCCTTATGAATGGGACTCCAAGTCATGTCATAGTTATTAAATCAATTTCAATCAAATTATTTTAAGTGCATGAATGATTATGACATTAGAGATGATATAAGTAAACACATGCTCATAATCATGATGTCATGACATAAGATATAACCTAAAAATACATGACATTTATCCTTAATCCAAAACATGATCATGACATATTAAATGATTAAAATAAACATAATGTCATGTCATGGCATATGGCAAATCAAAGCATGGCAAATAAGATATTAAGGTATATAATACCTAAATTTTAATATTAATTGTCATTTGTTGGGATTAAGTTCATTTTGCCATAAAACCTAATTATCTCCCAAGTGTGCCAAAAATCCAAAATGGCACACTATGACTCCAACCTTAAGTTGTGCCAATTTAATTGATTTTTCATAGTTCCAAAAATACATTGGCACATCCTAAAATCTTTTAGGATTAACAATCAAACCTATTACCAAGGTACCCATAACCTTGAAAATTGCCTAAAATGCCACCTTTACCATGGTTAGGTTAACTACCCATCCATTTAAAGTTGGCACACCCTAACCCATCTAGCATGAATCAATCACGCTCTTAGGAACCCAAAACCTATTTGAGCTCCTAGGGTTAATTAGGTATTCCTTAGGGATAACCTCCCTAGATACCCTCCTAATGACCCTCCTAGGCTTGTTAGCCTTGGTCATTTGGGTCTTACCTAGGTTGACTCTAGGGGTAACTCCTCTTGCAACCTTCTTAGTGGCCACCCTAGGTTTCCTAGAAATCCTAGTCACTAGGCACAAACCTTGGTTACTCTTAGGGATAACTTCCCTAGTAACCTTAGTTTTCCTAGACCTAGATTGTGTTCCATAATCTAATGGAACATTATGATAAGTCATCTTAGGCTTAGGTTTGTGACCCAAACCCTTCTTGCCCTTAGTTACCTTTTGTTCCTTAGGCCCTAGGTGTTGACTTTGAGATATTGACCCTTGACTTTGACCATTAGACCCTTGCATTTGATTTTGCATAATCTTGAGGGTCTTTTCTAATTTCTCAAGCCTTGATCTCAAGGTTTGGTTCTCTAATTCTAATTGCCCAATTTTAGAATTTTGATTTGGTCTTTGGGCATGGGACTTTCTAGGCATGTGTCTAGTCCATTTAGGATTAAGGTCTAAGTGTTCTCCTATTTTCCTAATAGACTCCCTAGGAAGGACGTTTCTAGGGACATTAGTCCCAAATTTCTCCTTCTTTGAATGGTAGACATTTTTGGCTCCTAAACAAAATTCTCTATTTCTAGCATACTCTTTATGATAAATAGCAAGGCTATTAAAATTATTCCTGGCATGCTTTTGACTAGAATTTAAAGAACAAACATTGTTAAAATATACCTTAGGGATAGCTATAGAAGCTCCCCTTGCTTGTAATGCTCCTTCTTCCCCCTTCTTCTTCCCCCTAGGGCATTGACTCCGATAATACCCATTTGAGTTGCACTTGAAGCATATGATATGCTCCTTGCTCTTTTGACTTGGGGCACTGGCATCCTTGACTTTTGGAGCCGATTGAGCCTTCTTGACCCTTTTTGGACACTTACTCTTGTAGTGTCTTGATTCCTTACACTCAAAGCATATTATATGAATTTTATTATTAATTGACATGCTTGAGTTACCTAGGGTGGTTGTAGGTGTCGGAATCGGATTTTGAGCTTATTCATCTTGATCGTATGTCGAAGCTTCTTCTTGATGTTTCGGTGTGGAAGTTTTCTCCTCTTCCTCAATCCTCGAGGTGGATGCTTCTCCCACTTCCTCCACCGATCCGAAAGTTGACTCCCTATCAACTTTCTGTTGGGTTTCTGGCACCGCGGCGAGTGTGTGTTCGAACATGTTTCGTAAACATGTGCACAGCGGAAGGAATAAAAATAATAAATCTAATTTATTACAACACACACATCACACGCATGCATAGTACAACATGTGTAGACATAACCGTAAATTTAAATTTTATAATAAAAGGAAATTTAACTACGTATACCTTACGTATCACGTGTAGCGGGAACGACATCAACCGGAACGATCCTCACTAGAATCGTCTCTATCCGTGTCCACACCGAGTATCTTTGGGATGACTTCACTAAGTCACGAGCCTCGTCTTCATACGTGTTACTAGCCTCATGTTGAAGACGATGCGATCGAGAGAAGATCACGATCCGAATCCAAGTTCAGATCCAAAGATGAGTCCTCGCTTCCATTGTGACTGAAACAATTTCATGCTCGCTTCTTGTTTGGTCCAACCAAACCTAGTTTCTCTCGGTCTGAGAATCTCATTCTCAAGCTCATTTTAAATCCTTCAGATTACGCTCGTTGTGCGTGTGACCAAATAGGTTCTCGATTTATGTTGGACGTCTATAATTAACCATTAATTATAGAACGATCATGAGTGGCACCTAGTAGTACATCATGATGCCCAATTAACCGAAAAGATCAACGGTTGATCCAGAATAATTTCTGAAACCCTTCACCAGCTCGAATGAATCGTGCCCCATTCCCTTCACTCATCTTATACCCACTTGGTTCAGGACATGGTCTATAGTGTCAGTCCCCACTAGGCTGACTACGTCACACCTAGCCCAAGTATCATTTCCTCGTCCTACGGATTCTAGTTACTGCATATGTATCGAAGAGTACCTTACTCTAAACATGTAATGCTTTGGCCAAAGACTTTAGTAACAATCCGACGAGAGGCCATGGGTATACATCTCCTCGCAAGGAGTGGTGAATCCTTTATAGGCTATTCAAACACCTTCGATCACTTCGACTTATACCCAATCATCCCGGGTCCACATCCCCACAGAGATGCTTGCTTAAGATGTCAAAGCATAAGTCTTTATGATCAGGATGACTTGAATACCACAAGTCAAAGGAACATCGCACTTAAGCTACAGAAAGAACTTCATTGACATATCTATATATGCAGAGAACCATATGAAGTCTTACGGCTGGTCACTCCAATGAACTAGTTACCATAACTAGCATCCACGATTAACTCCGGACATCACAATGTCTCCAGCCAGTGAGAATCTGTTGCTTGGATACACCAAGGAGTATACCTCGTGCTAGTCTCGACAAAATTGATGGTGTCCAAATCCATCAATTCATCGACTAGGGATAATTCTTATACATCACAATTACACATGTAGAGATACTCACTAGTTGTGATCCAATCACAAATTCTCTCATGCTGTGAGTCGTATCGCGGACATTCAGTAAATGAGTTTAAGATCCAATCAAATACATGAAACCATGTATACTCAAATAGTGAATCTTCATTTATCATATAAATGGTTCATACAAAAAGTGATTGCCTTAGGACATTTCTCATATATTACTAACAGACTCTCACTTGGCCTAATGCCAATCGCTACGGTATCCAATACCATAAGTTGTAACATGACCCTCAAACTTACTTTGAGGTAATGCCTTTGTCAAAGGATCCGCTAAGTTCCTTTCAGTGGGGATTTTCTCGATTTGTATTTCTTTCCTACTGATGATCTCTCTGATAAGATGATAGCGGCAAAGCACATGTTTAGATCGTTGATGAGACCTTGTCTCTTTCGCCTATGCAATTGCTCCATTGTTGTCGCAGTAGACCGGTATTGCTTCAACAATGGCTGGAATCACACCAAGTTCATAAATGAACTTCTTGATCCAAACCGCTTCCTTTGCTGCTTCCGAAGCTGCAATGTATTCTGCCTCAGTGGTAGAATCCGCTACAGTGTCTTGTTTGGAACTTTTCCAACTCACTGCGCCCCCATTCAAGGTGAACACGTATCCAGACTGAGACCTGGAATCATCCTTGTCTGTCTGGAAGTTGGCATCCGTATACCCGCGTATCACCATGTCCCCTTCTCCATATATTAGGAACACATCCTTAGTTCTTCTTAAGTACTTAAGGATCATCTTAACAGCCACCCAATGATCCATTCCTGGATCAGACTGGTATCTACTCGTGACACTCAGAGCATACGATACATCGGGTCTTGTACATAACATAGCATACATGATAGATCCTATTGAGGATGCATAGGGAATCTTACTCATGCAAATCCTCTCGTCTTCTGTGCGCGGACACATAGACTTCGAAAGGTGTACCCCATGCCTGATGGGTAGGAAACCTTTCTTGGATTCCGACATGCTAAACCTCTTTAGCACTAGGTCTATATATGTAGACTGCGAAAGACCAAGCAACCGTTTCGATCTATCTTTATAGATCTTAATCCCGAGGATGTAGGTTGCTTCTCCCAGGTCTTTCATGGAGAATGTCTTGGATAACCAAACCTTAACTGACTGTAAGATTGAAACATCGTTTCCTATAAGTAATATGTCATCAACATACAGTACTAGGAACACAACTGCACTCCCACTAACCTTCTTGTACACACAAGGTTCATCTGGATTTTGTGAGAAATCAAACTTTTTGATCGTCTCATCAAAACGGATATTCCAGCTCCTGGATGCTTGCTTCAATCCATATATGGACCATTGCAATTTGCATACCTTGGTTTTATCAACCGATGTGAAACCCTCAGGTTGTATCTTATACACGTCCTCGAGCAGATTTCCATTAAGAAAAGCTGTTTTCACATCCATCTGCCATATCTCATAATCATAATGAGCCGCTATGGCCAGGAGCATCCGAATGGATTTAAGCATAGCTGCAGGCGAATAGGTTTCGTCATAATCAACACCTTGTTTTTGACGATATCCTTTCGCCACTAATCTAGCTTTATAGGTAATCACATTACCATCCATGTCAATTTTCTTCTTGAAAACCCACTCACACCCTATAGGCTTGATGCCTTCAAGTGGGTCAACCAAGTTTCAAACTTGGTTTTCATACATGGAATCCATTTCCGACTTCATGGCTTCAAGCCACTTATCCCTTTATGAACTTGTCAGCACTTCTTCATAACTGGTAGGCTCCTCATCACCAATGAGTAACACGTCGTTTGATTCACTTATGAGAAATCCATATCTCTCAGGAATGTTGCGTGTTCTACCAGATCTACGAAGATGTGGTATTACAGTAGGTCCAGCCGATTGCTCATCACTATGAGTTATCGGTTGTTGTGCTTCACCAGGTATCTCATCAATGTCTATTTGAGTCTCTCGAGCCTCCTCAAGCTCGACGACACTCCCACTGTTTTCTTGCAAGAGAAACTCTTTCTCTAGAAACACAGCATGTCTTGAAACAAACACTTTTTGTTCCACAGGATGATAGAATTGGTAACCCCTTGTTTCCTTAGGGTATCTAATAAATAGACATTTATCAAACTTAGCATCCAATTTGTCTGATATAATTCTCTTCACATAAGCTGGACAACCCCATATCTTCAAGTAAGATACATGAGGTTTCTTACCATTCCATATCTCATATGGAGTAGTAGAGACTACCTTGGTTGACATTCTGTTTAACAAGTAAACAGCTGTCTAAAGTGCATAGCCCCAAAAGGACTTGGAAAGATTCGCATGATTCATCATTGACCTGACCATGTCCAACAAGGTCCGGTTACGCCTCTCAGATACACCATTATGCTGTGGTGTATATGGCGGAGTCCATTGAGACAATATGCCATTGTCTCTTAGATAATCAAGAAACTCTTGACTTAAGTATTCACCACCTCGATCCGATCGAAGTATTTTAATAATCTTGTCATGTTGTTTCTCTACTTCATTTCTGAATTCTTTGAACCTTTCAAAGGCTTCAGACTTGTGTTTCATCAAGAACACATACCCAAACTGTGAGTGATCATCGGTGAAGGTAATGAAGTAGCTATAGCTTCCTAAAGCTTGAGTTGACATAGGTCCACATACTTCAGTATGTATTAGACCTAGTAACTCTCCCACTCATTCACCTTTTCCAGTAAAAGGTAATTTAGTCATCTTGCCTTTTAAGCATGATTCGCATGTATCGTATGAATCCAATTCAAACGATTCCAGAATTCCACATCGGTGTAATTCGGACATGCTTTTCTTGCTTACATGGCCAAGACGACAATGCCACATGTAGGAGTCTAATTGATCATCCTTTCGAGCATGCTTGTTGCTCGCTTCGATATTGAAAATGTCACTGGATACGTCCAACGTATAAATGCCATTGCTCAAAGTTCCAGTTCCATAAAGTACGCCATTCAAAGTTATATAACAACAATTGTTACTAAACGTCAAATGGAAACCATTTCTATTTAAGCAGAAAATAGAAACAATGTTCTTTATTAGAGAAGGAACACAATAGCAATTGTCCAGTTCTAAGATTAGTCCACTAGGGAGCTTCAGCAAATAAGTTTCGATGGCGACCGCAACAACCTTTGCTCCATTGCCAACTCGCAAATTTGACTCCCCTTTGACGAGTCTTCTTCTATTCCTTAGCCCCTGTATGTCATTACATATATGTGAGCCACACCTAGTATCCAATACCCAAGTGTCTAAGGAAATAGAATGACAATCAATAACGAAGATACCTGAAGATGATGGGGCATCGAATGCCTTCTTCTTCTTCATGGACTCAAGATAAATCTTGCAGTTTCTTCGCCAGTGGCCTTCCTTGCCACAGTGATGGCAAGTGCCCTTTTGTGCTGGTTCTGCCTTCTTTGCCTTCTTGTTCTTCCCTTTCTTCTGTTCTTTTACCTTCCTCTTAGAACCTTTCTTTAAGGATTCAACTAACAGAACCACCTTCTCCTCATGCTTCACAGAAGGCTCCACAGTCTTCAGCATATTGAGGAGCTCAGGAATAGTGGATTCTAATTTGTTTATCCGATAGTTCATCATAAATTATGAGAAACTCTTGGGCAAACAATGCAGAATTAAGTCAATACTTAATTCATGATCCATCACAAACCCGAGGGTGGCTAGCCGCTCGATGTACCCGTTCATCTTTAGCACAAACTGCACTATAGACGAACCTTCTTGCATCTTTGTGGTGAAGAGGAGCCTGGAGACTTCGAACCTTTCAGATCTCGCTTGCTCATCAAACAACTCATGAAGATGGAAGACCATGGTATTAGCATCCATATGCTCATGCTGCTTTTGTAGCTCAGGTACCATCGCCGCTAGCATGATGCAACTCGCCAGCTCAGAATCTGCCACATGCTTCTGATAGACCAACATTTGGTCTGGAGTTGCATCGTCCTTAGGACGGTTGGGAAGAGGCTCTTCAAGGACATATGCAAGCTTTTCCGCCTTGAGAACAATTCTCAGGTTTCTAAGCTAGTTCAGGAAGTTAGGCCCAGTAGTTTGTTTGAATCCAAAATAGTGCGCAAATTTAAAGACATCATGATCAATCCATTGACCTAGAAATACAAAACGAGCATATATGAGAAAATGATTTTAAAATGTATCAATATACATTTATAAATCCAATTCATTTTTTGAATTTCAAAAACCCCAAAATCACTTCGGGAGATCATAGGTCCATCTCCGAATGAGCTGATATCCATCATAGATATGAACAACCTTGGAGAGAGTCCAACAAGCCATTCATAACTACGATGGTAGGTATCAACTTTACCAATTGCATATCACGTATATGCAACTATCACAATGTGCTATCAACTAATTGAATGTTCACACATACATCGGGTTGTTAACACATTAACAAGTATGCATCATATGCATAGCACCCAACTTCACCTCCCTTTACATCGACCTTGGAGAGAGTCCAACAAGCCGATGCTGCAGGTTAAAGCCGACCCATTAATCAAGAAATAGTTTTAATATGGTTAGAGTGCATTCAACCAATTAGCCCGACTTGGAGAGAGTCCAACAACCAAAGCAAACGATTGACCTCTGACTCTTACCATATTAGTATTAAACTATTCCATGGTTTGAACATGTTCAGGTTCGAGCCGGGCTTGGAGAGAGTCCAACAACCCGAACAAGAAACGAAACTCTGGTTCTAACCATATTAATGGAAGGTGTAGGCTTTAATATTGAGTTAGGGTTTTTATGTCTCATCCTCTTTGCATGCAAATAACTATTATCTACATGGCATGGCATACATGGCATACATCTACATGTCACGACACGCATGACATAATGATATGCATCTAATACAATTACATGACATACAATTATGTCATGTACAATATTTCCTTATATGTCATAACTATTTATGGAAATAAAATATGTTTAAGATTTGATTCTCTAAATCAAATCATGATTAAATTAGGAAACAAATTTCTAAATCTAATCACATATTTTATTTGTGGAAATAGTGATTAAGGAAAGTCAATTTAGGAAACCAATTTCCTAAATCATTAAAACTACTTATGGAAATAAAATATTTTAAGATTTGATTTCCCAAATCAAATAATGATTAAATTAGGAAACAAATTTCCAAATATAATCAAATATTTTATTTATGGAAAATATCAATTTCCATAAATACTTCCAACTTTCCAAAAGTGGAAGATTTCCATAAATACTTCTAGACTTTCCAAAATTGAAAAAATTCCATAAATACTTCTAACTTTCCAAAGGTAGAAAATTTCCAGAAATATCATTATGACTATCGCAAAATAATTTTACGATTATGTCGAAACACAACCTGGGCTCTGATACCACTGTTGGGTTTCCGACACCGCGGCGAGTATGTGTTCGAACATGTTTCGTAAACATGTGCACAACGGAAGGAATAAAAATAATAATTCTAATTTATTACAACACACACATCACACTCATGCATAGTACAACATGTGTAGACATAACCGTAAATTTAAATTTTGCAATAAAAGGAAATTTAATTACGTATACCTTACGTATCACGTATAGCGGGAACGGCATCAACCGGAACGATCCTAGCTAGAATCGTCTCTATCCGTGTCCACGCCGAGTATCTTTGGGATGACTTCACTAAGTCACGAGCCTCGTCTTCATACGGGTTACTAGCCTCGTGTTGAAGACGATGCGATCGAGAGAAGATCACGATCCGAATCCAAATTCGGATCCAAAGACGAGTCCTCAAAACTCGCTTCTCCAGAGAGGTATTTGTCAACCGTTTGACGAATCATTCGTCCTCCACCTATGAGGATTACCGAAGATCGAATCCCCGGTAAGTAAGGCACTGTCAGAGCTCCAAACGTCGTCCAAACGACGCTCCGACGAGAAGGAAACAAGCTGTCCAGAAAACTGGACAGCTTTTGGTGGAGGAGTAGGGGCCGGCCACAGGAAAGGTGGAAGCTCACCTTATTACCGAACCCAAGGGAGATCACCGGAGCTCCTCCTGCAGCAGCTCGACGCCGGCAAGTGGAGAAGACGGCAGCAGCTGGTCGCCGGTTGGATGAGAAGGGGCGGTGGCACTAGGGTTGGCGCAGATTTCTTCAAAGGGGAGAGGTGGGCGGCAACTCTAGGTTAGGGTTTTTGGATTAGGGCTTAACAAACCCTTAAGCCCTCTTTTATAGAGAACTAATTCTCTTAATGGTTATTGGATCATAACCATAAGGCCCATTAACCCGCTCCATTAATATAAGTTAAAATAAACCAAACCATGATGGTTTATTTTAAGTTAAAACGAACCGAACCAACTTTGGTTCATTCGTTTAAAATAAACCAAACCCTTTGGTTTATTCTTCTCCATTGGATTAGAACCAAACCATTTTGGTTCATCCATTATGTCTTCATAAGACACTGCCCATCCTCGCTTCCATTGCGACTGAAACAATTTCATGCTTGCTTCTTGTCTGGTCCAACCAAACCTAGTTTCTCTCGGTCGGAGAATCTCATTCTCAAGCTCGTTTTAAATCCTTCGGATTACGCTCGTTGTGCGTGTGACGAAATAGGTTCTCGGTTTATGTTAGCCGTCTATAATTAACCATTAATTATAGAATGATCTTGAGTGGCACCTAATAGTACATCATGATCCCCAATTAACCGAAAAGATCAACAGTTGATCCAGAACAATTTCTGAAACCCTTCAGCAGCTCGAATGAATCGTGCCCCATTCCCTTCACTCATCTTATACCCACTTGGTTCAGGACATGGTCTATAGTGTCAGTCCCCACTAGGCTGACTACGTCACACCTAGCCCAAGTATCATTTCCTCGTCCTACGGATTCTAGTTACTGCACATGTATCGAAGAGTACCTTACTCTAAACATGTAATGCTTTGGCCAAAGACTTTAGTAACAATCCGACGAGAGGCCATGGGTATACATCTCCTCGCAAGGAGTGGTGAATCCTTTATAGGTTAATCAAACACCTTCGATCACTTCGACTTATACCCAATCATCCCGGGTCCACATCCCCACAGAGATGCTTGCTTAAGATGTCAAAGCATAAGTCTTTATGATCAAGATGACTTGAATACCGCAAGTCAAAGGAACATCACACTTAAGCTACAGTAAAACTTCATTGACATATCTATATATGCAGAGAACCATATGAAGTCTTATGGCTAGTCACTCCAATGAACTAGTTACCATAACTAGCATCCACGATTAACTCCGGACATCACAATGTCTCCAGTCGGTGAGAATCTGTTGCTTGGATACACCAAGGAGTATACCTCGTGCTAGTCTCGACAGAATTGATGGTGTCCAAATCCATCAATTCATCGACTAGGGATAATTCTGATACATCACAATTACACATGTAGAGATACTCACTAGTTGTGATCCAATCACAAATTCTCTCATGCTGTGAGTCGTATCGCGGACATTCAGTAAATGAGTTTAAGATCCAATCAAATACATGAAACCATGTATACTCAAATAGTGAATCTTCGTTTATCATATAAATGGTTCATACATAAGGCGATTGCCTTAGGACATCTCTCATATATTACTAACACTTTTGACTCCTCAAGTTTTTAGATGGTGATGTGCTTGCTTGAGTTTGAGAGGGTGAGCACTCCTCTTCTTCTTCTTCTTGGACCGATAATAAATTTTCATGGAGATTTGCCACTTGGCTCCATAGCTCCTTGGCATCTACATAATTACCTAACATACACAAGATATTGTTAGGCATTAAATCAATTAAAAATTTTATCGCCTTATCATTTTTCTCGGATGCTTGGACTTCCTCTTCGGTCCATCTCTTCTTTTTGAGGAATCCACCTCTTGGTCCTCTTAGATATTCAAATCCATCCATCAAAATGGACCATTCCTCAAAATCTCTTATCATAATAAAATCTTTAATTCTTCTCTTCCAAGAATTGAAGCCTTCTCGTTCGTATAGTGTGTAGGGCACCGGTGTGTTGATGTCCCATCCTAATTGTTCTTGGACTTCCATCTTCACCCTCTAGCGTGCTCCCTTAGTTGTTAAACGTTGAAGAGCGGCCTCGCTCTGATACCACTTGTTGGGGATCGATTGGATGCTAAAGGGGGGTGAATAGCATGTTCTAGTACCGATGATGGAAATCGTTCGCGTGCTTGTCTACAATTTTTGTTAGCGCAGCGGAAATAAAGATAATAAAGTAATAACGAAAACACAAACACACAAATGCAAGGATATAACGTGGTTCGGAACCAAACGGTTCCTACTCCACGAATCGAGCTCTAAAGAGCTCTAACAATGCCACAAACACCACTAAGCAATAAACTCCTTTTCGACAACAAGTCGAAGGAGGAGAAACCTTGTACAATGAATTACAACAAGTAATACAAAGTAAACAAGCAAATACAAGTGAAAATGTAAAGAACACTTTACAAACTAGGGTTTTGAGCGCTTGCTTGTCGGTTCCTTGGATGAGCTTGAAGGACCCTGAAATGCACCTGCAAATTGCATTCAAATCGCCTCACCAATGCTCCCAAAGAACCAATGCTGAAATCCTCCACGAGCTCCTCTTTTTAACCTGCATCGGGTTGGATTTCCGCCGATCAGTCGACTACCATAAGTCACCAGTCGACTGATGCCACTATTGTCGTGAGACAATGGGTCGATCCACGCTGGAAAAACTCCAACAAATCTCTTTGGAAGTCGACTGCCAACATTGGAAGTCGATCACACAGTAATCGACCGCCCGGCCACACTGAGCATTCTGTCATGGTAAACTAGCAAATGATCGCTCCAATGAGCAATGATCGCTGTGAGACATTTTAGTTTAAACCGGCAAATAACTCTAGTCGACTCACAGCAGTCGAATCGACCATAATGTCAGTCGACTACCAACCTCAAACATGAGGTTTTAACCCAAGTATGGTTCCCCCATACTTGCTAGACCACCCTTAGCCTAGACCCAAGCCTTCTTGCCACCTCAATTAGCCTCACGCCTCTCGGATCCCTCCAAGTCATCCATGACTTTTTCATCCATCGCGCTAGCCTTCAGGTGCTTCCATCGGCTATGTCATGCTAACGGTGTCTATACCGCCAAGGCACATTGGACTTACGCCGCCAAGGCACATTGGACTTACGCCGCCAAGACTCCGCTTGGACTTTACGCCACCAACCATTGGACTTATGCTCCCAAGACTCCACCCTTGGACTTTACGCCGCCAATATCAAACCTTGGACTTCTTCAAATGCCAAGACTCATGCTTGGACTTTTCCTTGCCAACACATGTTGGACTTTCCATGCCAAGACCCATGCTTGGACTTTACATTGCCAAGACCCATGCTTGGACTTTCTCAAATGCCAAGTGTCCCACTTGGACTTTCCCATAATCGCATGGTCAACCCTAGTCAACCATCAAAATCTCCCTCGAGTCAAACTCGAGTCCTGTCAATTATAATCCGGGTCAATTGTATAAACAATCTCCCCAAAACATTAACCGACATTAATGTCAAACATCAATGTCAACTCACTTTGTCAAACATCAAAACATCACTCGAGTCAAACTCGAGTCTGGTCAATCGTAACCTGGGCCGATTGCACCAACAAAAAATATCGGTGAACCTATGGTTTTCAAATTCACCACCATGATTGCTTCTAATTCTCTTTATCTTCATATTCTTTTCATTTTCTATTAATTTGCATAAATTGGTGAGTTGATCTAAGGTTTCACTTTTATGTTATAAAAATCTAATCCATGTAAAGCTAGAGTAGTCATCAACTATAATTAGACAAAATTGACTTCTGTTTAGTGACTTGCCTCCATGAGAATCATGTTAGGGCAATCAACCCATGTATGATGTGATTTTGATGTGTGTGGCAAAGGGTTTAAGTTAGGTTGTTATGGATTTAATATGTGTGTTGAAGTCATGCAGGACTTAGTAATTCACACATGGTAAAAGCATTGGTGAGTTCACCATCTCATGACTCGGTCCTTGAGTCGATGAAGGATGACATTGTGGAAGTCGTGCGCTTGGTGCATCTAGGGACCGCCAGACGAGGAGCATTGAAGTGAAGCAAAGGAAGCAGACTTCAGGGCGAGATGCGAAGGATGACATTGCGAAGCCATGCGCTTGGTGCATCCGAGGGACGTTGCCGGACGAAGAGAGCTTCGAGGTGAGGGACTCCAAGGGAGATGAGAGTGAGCGATTGTAACCCTGGACGAGGTAGCTCATAGGTGAACTTGGCCAAATGGCTAAGTGTCGAATGCTCAACCAAGGTTGGTTTGAGGTTTTACCCGACATCAGTCGACTGCCATGATATGGCAGTCGACTGCTCCAAGTCGAATGAAGACTCGACTGGTGTTCGACTCTAGTTTCTAGCCTAGCATTCGACTGCTTCACCACCAGTCGACTGGCAATGGATGGAAGTCGACTAATGAAGGTGGTCGCGGTCATAGAGGGTTTGAAAGTCGATGATCGCTTCGATTACTCGACTGATGGCTCCATCAGTCCACTAATGGGGATGATCAGTCGACTGATGTGGGAGTCATTGGCTGGAATCCAACATGGATGAGGTTGTTGCGAGGAAATGGCTACAGCAGTAGTCGACTGATGACTACATCAGTCGACTGCTCGGTGCGCAACGGGAAGAATGGCCTCTTCCCTATAAGAGGAGGCCTTGGGTCACTTGGGGAGGTTAATGCTTGAACTCCAATCATACTCTGAAGTGCTCTATATGTTTTCTTCCCTCTTTCTTGCTATTATTTCAATCTTATTTTAAAGAGGGAGATTGTAAGAAAGGTTTACCTCCACCTTGCTGAGTGCAAAGGAAAGACTAGTGAAGATTTGGTTGAGGGAGTGATTCGCCATACGAATCGATCGTGGATTAGAGGCAAGGGCTGTGAACCACGTTACATAATTGTGTTAGCGGTTGCTCTCCTTTTTACTTCTTGTATTTAGCTTAATTGTTTTATATTAGCATATTCCTATGTGCTAACCTTTGATTGTAGATGATTAAGCGAACGATTTCCATCATATGCGATAAAGGGTTATTCACCCCACTCTAGCCAGCAATCGATCCTTCAACAAGTGGTATCAGAGCGAGGAGCTTGTCATGGAATAATCGCCAACACAAGAATGACAAGATGGACGACTCCAACATTCATCCGCATAAGTTTGAACGAGAATTCGTGTGGTGGAAGAAGCGTATGGAGGTATTTTTTGAAACTGACTTCGATATCATGTTAATAATGGAAAACAGTTTTGAGATTCCTAAGGATGAAGAGGGGAGACTAATAGAGAAGTCAAGGTGGACCAAGAAGCAAAGGGAGGAGCACCATGAAAATTCAAAGGCCAAGCACCACCTTTTAAATGTTCTCCCCCAACAAGAAGTAAACTGAATAGGAGAATACTCTAGTGCCAAAGAGATGTGGGAGAAGCTAGTGGAGCTTCATGAAGGCACATCCAAAGCCAAGCTAGCAAGTAAAGATCTCCTCCGATTGCAATTAAGCATTATCAAATTATATAAGGGGGATAAGGTACTCTCACTTCATTCACGTTTTAAGTAAATAATAACCAATTTATCAAGTGTAGGTGAAAAACTCTCCAACCAGGACATGATCATGAAGGTCATAGATGCCTTCCCTTGGTCATCCAAATGGAGCTCCATGGTGGACTCCTTCTACATTTCCAAGAATCTAGAGGTGAGTACTCTAGAGGAATTTTTCTCCACCATGGAATTACATGAGACTAGGCTTGAAGGCATAGTTGAAGATCAAATCAAGCCATCAAGGGGGGGGGGGGGGCACTAGTAGCGGAAAAAGGAAAGAAGAAGAAGAAAGAGACTCCACCCTCTTCCTCCGATGAAGAATCTTCCTCCTCCATGGATAGTAATGAAGAAACCTACATGGTAAGGAAGGTGAGACGTGCATTAAAAAGCTTTAAATTTAACAAGTATTATGATAGGGGAAGAAGGCCGAGGAGAAAAATTATTTGCTACAATTGCAAAGGAGAGGGACACATAAGGGATGATTGTCCCCTCTTGAACAAAAGCATGGAAGAAAGGAGAAAGAAAGAAGACAAGAAGAAGGGGAACAAGAAGAAAGGAAGAAGAAAGAAAAACAAAAGAAAAAGGGAAGGCCAAGGCACACAAGGCAACATCGGATGATCCGTCATCATCATCGGTGGGAGAACAAGCATTCACAAGCCTTGCCCTAATTGAAATATAATACTTGGACTCCACCTCCTCCGAAAAAGAAGAAACAAACTCAAGTGAAGGGAAAGCTTCATCTTCATCTTCATCCTCATCAGAATCACAAGAAGGAGATTGGGTAAGTGAGGTAACGAATCTCCCTCTCAAGAAAGTTATTTCCATGATTATTAGTTTAATGAAGGATTTATTTAGGAGTAAGAAGAAGAACAAAACCATGCAAGATGAAATTAAGGAACTAGAAGAAAAATTGAAAATTGCATGTTCTCATGACAATGATAATTCTTCTAGTGTAAATGATGCATGCTTAGTTGAGGAAAATAATACTCTAAACGAAAAGATAGAATTCCTCACAAAGGCCCTAGAAAAATTCACCATTGACTCCAACACCCTAAATATGATCATTGGGAGTCAAAGGGCTTGTTTTAACAAGAAGGGTCTATGCTACAAGGGATCCAAAAATGAAAAGGCTTACCATTGTTTGATTGCTAGAGGTCAAGCTAAAACTATAATGGTAGCTAGGAAATGGATTCCAAAGGAATACTTAGTGAACCCTATTGGAAAGAATCTATATTGGGTTCCTAAGTCCATCCTTAAGGGTTAGGAGAACCTAGGTTAGTCAACCATAAGTGAACTTAAGTTTATATCATGTTAAATGGTTGACTTAGGATGATGAGGATGTTAGACTTGTGATATTTGATTTATGAGGATGATGTGGGTGAAAAAGTCTAACTTAGTGTTGGGTGATGATAATGTGTAACTCATGAATTGAATGTTTAAATCATGATTTATGCTTGTTTTTATACTTGATAAATGATCATGATTTATGTTTTGGATGGTAATATATGATTTATGATCATAATGTGCAATTAGTGATGATACATGATTTATGATCATAACATGCAATTAGGATCATATTAGTATTATGATTATGTTAAGTGATACTTAACCTTGGTAGAATTGCATGAAAATTGGTGGTTAAGTAAGAAATACCTTAGGCACATCTCACACTCACTATAGGCTAACTTGATTGAAAACATAGCATGGGTGAGATGTTAGGATGATACAAATGACTCACTTATGATTATAACATTTTGATGAGTCATTATAGGTATCATGATAGCAATAATAGACCAATTAGAGGGGAAAGCATATGTTTAATTCATAGGCATATTGCCCAAAGTTCATGGTTGGATATTTCAAATGTTTTAAAATCATTTTTGTTGGTGCAATCGGCCCGGGTTGACACGAGTTTGACTCAAGCAGTATTTTGATGATAGACAAAACTTATGACATGGGATTGTCATAGGAAAGTCCAACATGGAGTTGGCATGGAAAATCCAAGCATGGGGCTTGGTGTTGAAAAGTCCAAAGCATTGCGAAGCCTTGAGCTTGGTGCTTGGTGAGAAATGCATTGTGAAGTCGTGCGCTTGGTGCATTTGGGAAGTCTTGAGGACTTGGCAAGTTCAGTAGGCTCGGGGTCCTTGAGTCGGTGAAGGATGACATTGTGAAGGCGTGCGTTTGGTGCATCCGAGGGACCGCCAGACTGGGAGCGAATGGAGTGAGGCCTAAGCGAAGCATACTTCGAGGGCAAGAGATGCGAATGATGGTGTTGCAAAGTTGTGCTCTTGGCACATCCGAGGGACGTAGGCCGAGGAAAGAGAGCTTCGATGGGGAACTACATGAGGGATGAGGTGGACTTGGCCAAGTGGCTAAAACTGAGTGTTGGATGCTCAAACAACTTGGTGTTCGAGGTTTTACCCAACATCAGTCAACTGACATAGATGCCAGTAAACTGCTCCAAGTCGACTAGGGTTCGACTGGTGTTCGACTAACTAGATTTTGGCCAACAGTTGATCATCGAGGAAAGGGCGCGATCATTACGCCATCATCGATCGATGATGGGATCGACCGATCGATCGAGCAATTTCAACAGAATGGTTTCACGAGTGGTCCCGCACTCGATTGATGGTGTCATCAGTCGACTGATGATGGATCCGTTGGAGTTTTGCCAATGTGGATCAAGTCGTTGTGAGACAATGGCTACAGGACCAGTCGACTGATGGTCACGATCAGTTGACTGATGGGCGCGAAATCAACTTGATGTAGGTTATAAATGGAGCTCAAGATGGAGGATTTCGCCAAGACTTTTGTGAAGCTTTTGGAGGGGAATTGCTGCTGCATTCTAGACCTTCAAGAGCCATCTAAAGCAAGCAACAAGAAAAGGTTTTAAAGCAAGCATTGTAAAGTATTCTTTACGTGTATTTCATATTTGTCTTTGTATTGCTTGTATTTCATATTACTTAGTGTAATTGCTCGTGAGAGGTTTCTCCACCTCCGATGTGTTGTCGAGAAGGAGTGTTGTTAGTGTCGTGAGCATAACACGAGCTCGTTGAGCTCACCCCGTGGAGTAGGAACCATTCAGTTCCAAACCATGTATAGCTTGTGTATTGTGTGTGATTGTATTATTGTTATTATTTCTATTGTTTCTGCTACATATATTAACGACAATTGTAGACAAGCATGCAAGAACGATCGTATTTCACCATACGACGATTGAGAGCTATTCAACCCCCTCTAGCCTGTTGGGAAAACTCCGGATCTGATGTTCACAACATCGCGGGCGAATACTTCGCACAACCACAGCGGAAACAATAATTATACCGGATCCCACCAGAGATCCATGCAAAACTATATAAATCGTTTTCTATAATCTAGTCTAGATCTTATCTAGAGGAGGAATATACCTTCGGTGCATGCCCTTCGCAATCCTGCTTTTCCAAATGCTATCGGATCTCAATACGGTAAGGGTAACCGTATATCTATGGTATCGACACTGACACCCACACTAGCTTTGGAGTCACATTGTGCTAGCAACCCCTAGCAAAACGCCAAGAACTCTTTTGGAAGAAGAAGGAGAGGAAGGAGGAGATTAGAGAACACTTTCGCTCTTGGCCCTTTTGGCTTGCACGCCCAAACACCAAAATCCACACCAAAATTGTCATCCACGTTGAACACCAAAAAAGCATTTAATCCCATAGCCTTCAATGTCATTATCTCCCATTAAGAAATCTCTTAATACCAAGACTCTTGGTATTCCCTTCTTTAATTCTCATCATGAATACCAAGCCCCTTGGTATTCATATGCATGATTAATCAAATTAATCATGCATGATGATGAATCATCTTCCATGGTTCAACTTGAGTCTAACTCAAGTTTAACCAGTTTGAGTCTAACTCAAATCTTGGCCATATGCTCAATTGTCCTTTTAGTCCAACTAAAAGAAATCATCTCCAAAACAAAATGTCATTTGTGTGTGACCCTATAGGCTTTTGTAACGTTGGCAATGTATCTAAAACCCTTTTTAGATACATAAGTAATGAGCGGCATCTAGCAATACATTATTGCTACCCAAGTTATAAGATCATCGAGATCCGACAACCTTTCTGTGACTATTATCATGTATGACGGTGTCCTTCTATCTCTGATATCTTAGATCAATCAATGAGGCATAGACCATGTCATCCCCTTATCGATCTTTATGTTTCTTGATCCCAAGGTAGACACACTCAAACAAATGATCTCAATATCTCATATTGACTCATTTGAGCATGATCATGCATTTCGTGGTCCTACTCTATCAAGTGGCCAAAGATATCACTCCTGTCATATAGAAGGGATATATCTCATCTACATTACTCACATCCCTCCGCATAATTCGTTACATACCCAGTGATCATCGTTATAGTGCACCCAGTTACGGTGTGACGTTAGATGATACCAAAGTACATAACTCCTTATGTAGGGAACCGTAGTGACTTCAGGTCTAATGACTATTCATACCAATAGTCACATGAAAAAGTATATGACACTCATATAACGATCCATGATACTTTCTCATGGTGGGTCAATTCAGTATATATATTCTCCAATATATATACCCAGGTGTCAACGTGATATCACATATCCATGACTTGTGAGATCAACTCATCTATTGACCTACATGCTAGTCTCAATGTATTAATATTGCCCTTGTATATTAATACTTGACTAGGAATATTAAGAATAGTGTTCTCTACAGCTTCTCATTATCAATTCTACCAATTGATAAACTATAGATTAGAACCTACTATTCAAGGATATTATTATATTTATTTTAGCTGGCACATGCATAAAGTAAATATAATAAATAATCTTTGCCTTTTATTAATGAAATAGTATACACATGATCCCTAATCAATCATCTCATGATTGGCACTAAGGGCTGAACTAACATAGCCGACCACCAATGTTCCAACAAGTGGTATCAGAGCCAAGTCGCTTGTAGAGGACTAACCGCCGACACAAGCATTACAAGATGGCCGGCTACAACCTCCAACCACCAAAATTTGAAGGAGATTTCAATGGTGGAGAAGAAAAATGGAGGTATATCTAGAAACCAATTTTGACTTTATGCTAATCCTAGAAAATGGTTTCGAATTGCCTAGGGATGAAAGCAATAGGAAAATTAAGAAGTCAAGGTGGACCCAAGACCAAATCAAGGACTTCAAGACAAATCTCAAGGTAATTGAATTACTTAGTGATTTGATTCCAAACAACATTTGGTCTAGGCTAGGTAATTTTAGGGATACTAAGGACCTATGGGACAAGGTTATAAGATTTCATGAAGAGCCCACATTGGTCCATGAAGAGGAAGAATGCCCATCAACATCCGGATCCGAGGATGTTGAAGAATTGCCCACCACATTCGAAGATGTTGATGATTTGGTGGAGACCTCCACCTCTAGCATTGAGGGGCAGGAGAGACCTTCTATCTCGGAACAAGTTCAAGAAGAAGCTTCAACATCCAGGAGAAGCAAAAATTCCCTAGGTAACTCAAGTGTTGTTATTATAAATAAAAATCATATAACATGCTTTGAGTGTAGGGAACAAGTGCACTATAAAAGTAAGTGTCCTAAGAAAGTGAAGAAGGTTCAACCGGCACCAAAAGTAAAAAATGCCGGAGTCCCCACAATTAGAAGCAAGGAGCACATTGTGTGCTTCAAATGCAACCAAAGGGGGCATTATAGAAGTCAATGCCCTAGGGGGAGGAATAAAGGGCAAGAAGGGTCATCTCATGTAGGGGGAGCTTCCAAAGCTAACCCTAAGGTAAATTTAGTTAATGCACCTTCAATTTCTAGGGTTAACAAGCATGCTAAAAATTATTTTAGTTCTCTTGCAATTATTAATGAAAAGAAAGCTATTAGAAATAATAAGGTTTATTGTTTAGGTGATAAGCATGTAAATTTATCTAAGGGTAAACCTAGGACCAATAACACTAGAACTATTTTACCTAGGGAATCAATTAGGAGAATAGAAGAAAATTTAGGTATTAATCCCAAAAAGTCTAGGCACATGCCTAAGAAGAAGAGACCTTCCCAAAAACCTAATGAACAATCAAAATTGGGAAAATTAGAATTAGAAAACCAAGTCTTGAGTTCAAGACTTGAGAGAATAGAAAAGACCCTTAGGATTATAGAAAATTCTATTCAAGGATCAAATGCCCAAAAGTCAAGACCTAGGGTTCAAGAACGGTCTAAGGGCAAGGAAGGTTTGAGTCACAAACCTAAGCCCAAGAAGACCTATCATAATGTTCCATTTGATTATGGAACAACATCTAGGTCTAGGAAAACCAAGGCTAATAGGGAAGTTATCCCTAAGACTAGCCATGGTGTGTGCTTATTGGCTAAGGACTTAAGAAAAACCAAGAAAGCCACTAAGAAGGTCATTGGGGGAGTTACCTCTAGAGTTGACCTAAGAAAGACCAAAAAGACTAGGGCTTCAAAGCCTAAAGGGGTCATTAAGAAGGTATCTAGGGAAGTTATCCCTAGTGAATACCTTGTTACCCAAGGAGCTCCAATAGGTATTGGGTTCCTAGGAGCGTGATTGATTCACGCTAAATGGGTTAGGTTGTGTCAACCCTAAGTGGATGGGTAGTTAACCTAGCCATAGTAAGTTGACACATTAGGATCTGCCAATATGCTTTGAGAAGTTAAAAAATGATTAAATTGGCACAAATAGGTCTTAGAAGTAATGGTGTGCCATTTTGGGTTTATGGCACACTTGGGAGATAATGGTATTAAGGCAAAATAGAATTAATTCCTAGAAATGACAATTTGGATTTAACACTTAGGTATTTTATACCTTAGTATATTTTACTTGTCATGATTTATTTTCCTTTCCATGACATGACATCATTTTCATTTTTATCTCTAAAAATGTCATGATCATGTTTTAGACTTAGTTTTATATGTCATGTATGCTAAAATTTCATTCACATGTCATGACATCATGATTTTGGAACATGCTTAGTTATATCATATATGCCATAATCATATCATGCATAAAATAAAATTGACTTCAGGACCATTGGCATGACTTGAAGTCCCATGCATAAGAGAATCAAGTAGAGTTGCCTTAGAATATGCATGAGACCATTGAAGAACAAAAACCCATATCTCACTAGATTAATCAACTTGTATGTGTTTTACACATCTAGATACAAGTGAGATGTTTAGGAAAAAGAAATTAAAGGTTTCAAAAATATTTTGAAAAACCTTGGTGAAGTCTATCTTTTGATAGCAATCACCATTGAATGGGATGATACAAAGAGGGCTCAATATTGAAGCTTTTCTAAACTTTTGAACTTTGTGTCAATCTCACTAATTTGTGGGTAAAATAATTTTCTAATATTTTTCACCCATAATGATTGTAATAAGTAATATACATACAAAATTTCAAGATTTTTTAACTTATGTATATTTACTTATGAATTTTAGAAATTAGTTTCTGAAAATTAAAAAATTGCAAATGCAGTTATCAGTCGACTGCCAGGGAGGCCAGTCGACTGATATGGGAAGGAGTCGACTGATATATGATTCAGTCGACTGTCCAAGCTGATTTTGGGTAAACCATGGTGGTTAGGCCCATGTTCAGCTATGTTTTGGTCCCCTAACCACTCCTAACCCTAGGACATGCTTGGGAGAGCATTAAAAAGGGTGAAAATCCATTGGATATGGATTAGGAGAAGTGTTTAGGGAGAGTATCAATTTTAAGGTGGATGAGAGTTCATTGTTGGACTTTGCCTTAATTTTGATTGTTTAATGTTCCTATTGGCTTAGGGACTCTCCAAAGTCATTATTGGCGCAATGGTCAAGGGGGAGGTATCCATCATGGGAAGATGGATGTGTACTTTTCCTCATGGGAGGAAAATTGGGTTGCCTCTCTTTAAGTGATATGGGACTTATCACTAGAAAGATTGTAGGCATGTGTTCCTCCAAGAGAGAGATTGTAAGATCTCATTGGGATATGAGACATTCATACCCTTGGGGATGACCTTTTTGATGTATGTCAAAAAGGGGGAGAAGTTACCAAGTTACCAATTGGGCTTGGAATTCTCATTGGAATGTGAGAATTGCCAATTAGGGATAATTGGTAGACTTGAGGGATAGTTTTGTCAATCATCAAAAAGGGGGAGATTGTTGGTGCAATCGGCCCGGGTTGACTTGAGTTTGTCTCGAGCAGTATTTTGATGATAAACAAAACTTATGACATGAGATTGTCATAGGAAAGTCCAACATGGAGTTGGCATGGAAAATCCAAGCATGGGGCTTGGTGTTGAAAAGTCCAAAGCATTGTGAAGTCGTGCGCTTGGTGCTTGGTGAGAAATGCATTGTGAAGTCGTGCGCTTGGTGCATTTGGGAAGTCTTGAGGACTTGGCAAGTTCACTAGGCTTGGGGTCCTTGAGTCGGTGAAGGATGGCATTGCGAAGCCGTGCACTTGGTGCATCCGAGGGACCACCGGATGGGGATCGAATGGAGTGAGGCCCAAGGGAAGCATACTTCGAGGGCAAAAGACGCGAAGGATGGCGTTGTGAAGTCATGCGCTTGGCGCATCCGAGGGACGTAGGCCGAGGGAAGAGAGCTTCGATGGGTAACTCCATGAGGGATGAGGTGGACTTGGCCAAGTTGCTAAGACTGAGTGTCGGATGCTTAAACAACTTGGTGTTTAAGGTTTTACCCGACATCAGTCGACTGGCATAGGTGCAAGTCGACTGCTCCAAGTCAACTAGGGTTCGACTGGTGTTCGACCGACCATATTCTGGCCAACAGTCGACTATCGATGCCATCAGTCGACTGATGATGGGATCAGTCGACTGATCAGGGTGATTTCAAGCACAGAATGGTTTCCAGTAGAGTGGTCGCGTTGCGCACTCGACTGATGGTGTTACCAGTTGACTGATGGGTATCATCAGTCGACTGATGATGGATCTATTAGAGTTTTACCAACGTGGATCAAGTCATTGTGAGACAATGGCTACATGACCAGTCGACTGATGGTCACGATCAGTCGACTGATGGGCACGAAATCAGCTTGATGCAGGTTATAAATGGAGCTCGAGATGGAGGATTTTGCCAAGACTTTTGTGAAGCTTTTGGAGGGGAATTGCTGCTGCATTCCTGACCTTCAAGACTCATCTAAAGCAAGCAACAAGCAAAGGTTTCAAAGCAAGCATTGTAAAGTTTTCTTTATGTGTATTTCGTATTTGTCTTTGTATTGCTTGTATTTCATATTACTTAGTGTAATTGCTTGTGAGAGGTTTCTCCACCTCCGACGTGTTGTCGAGAAGGAGTGTTGTTAGTTTCGTGCACATAACACGAGCTCGTTGAGCTCACCCCATGGAGTAGGAACCATTTGGTTCCGAACCATGTATATCTTGTGTATTGCGTGTGATTGTATTATTGTTATTATTTCTATTGTTTCTGCTGCATATATTAACTACAATTGTAGACAAGCACACAAGAACGATCGTATTCCACCATACGATGATTGAAGGCTATTCACCCCCCTCTAGCCGACCACCAATGTTCCAACAATTTTATGTTTTATAAACTGTAATTTCATGTTTTAAAATAATTCAAGGCAAAACTAGGCTTTCAAGTGTATAAAAACTTTAGTGTTTTTCAACATTTTTGAGTTTTTGCCAAACTTTCAAAAATTGAATGAATTTTCATGAAAAACTATTTTTCACTAATAAAGGAACTTATTAGAATTATGTTCCCCAAATTTTATGATTTTTCAAATTTCCTAGAATTTTTAATGTATTTCTGAAATCAAGTTCCGAAATCAAAAAATGTTGTTTTTAGGGTGCCAGTCGACTAGCATTCTGACACAGTTGACTGATGTACTGTGCACGAGCATAGTAACCTATTTTTATCAGGTTTTAAGTCAGATTTTGATGATTTTTGTTCCCTAGACTTGATGTCATGCTTGTATAACATATGCTAATATTTTTGATGGTGTCAAAGGGGGAGAAATATATGGGTTTAAGTTAATAATGCTAGAAGGAAAATTAGCATGTGTTAAGGGAGAGTTTGCATGCATTAAGGGGGAGGTTTGATTTCCATGTTTTATTTACATGCTTTCTTGCCTTATATTTTATGTTAATGTTTTACCTAACTTAAATGGATTGCCACACATCAAAAAGGGGGAGATTGTTAGGGCAATCAACCCATGTATGGTGTGGTTTTGATGTGTGTCGCAAAGAGTTTAAATTAGGTTGTTATGGATTTAATATGTGTGTTGAAGTCATGTAGGACTTAGTAATCCACACATGATGAAAGCATTGGTGAGTTCACCATCTCCTGACTCGGTCCTTGAGTTGGTGAAGGATGGCATTGCAGAAGTCATGCACTTGGTGCATCCGAGGGACCGCCAGACGAGGAGAATTGGAGTGAAGCTAAGGAAGCAGACTTCAGGGCGAGACACGAAGGATGACATTGCGAAACCATGCGCTTAGTGCATCCGAGGGACGTGCTCGGACGAAGAGAGCTTCGAGGTGAGGGACTCCGAGGGAGATGAGAGTGAGCGATTGTAACCTGGGATGGGGTAGCTCATAGGTGAACTTGGCCAAATGACTAAGTGTCAGATGCTCAACCAAGGTTGGTTTGAGATTTTACCCGACATCAGTCGACTACCATGATATAGCAGTCCACTACTCTAAGTCAACTGAAGACTCTGAAGGTAGGAAACTTCGCTTCCCACTTCAACTCGATCGCTTGTTCATGGCGATCCCTTCTACATCCCCGGATAAAAAAAAATTTATCCTTGACAAGAGAGATTACCCAAGCAACCATTTCATCGTCGTTCTATTCGATTAGAGTAGTCACGTGAACAAACTTGTTGTTCAAGCAACCAACCTCTATTCTACAAATAGTCGCGGAATAGACGATGTACGGATCACCGGCTTTTGTGTTTATGTTCGAGGTCCAAGTTATATTAGCCACAAAACAGAATATATCATGCATATATAATTGAAAACAATTATAAACATGTTACATAAGAAAATAGACAAGTATTATACCTCTCGATCTTATATCGTATGTCCTTCCTCCTTTTGGACGTCGTGTGGGCGACGATCTACCAAAAGTCGAAGCTCCTAGATCACCAATCTTCCTTCCTTGCTCGCTCCGAACAAGAGGAAGAATAAGAAACAAAGCACTTCTCCTTTCAACCAACCACCAAGCTCCAAGCTTGGTGCTTGCCGTCGGCCAAGAAGGAGAAGAAAAATAAGATAGAAACCGGCCAAGACTCCAAGGGAAGCCCCTAAGTCTTGATTCAACCGGCCAAGGAGAAGGGGATGAAGGAGTTTGGATGTCGGCCAAGGGAGGGAAGGGCTGGTATGGGCATCGGCCACCAAGGAAGAAGAAGAAGATAAGGAAAAGCTTTCCTTATTTGGTGCCGCCAACTCCCTAACCCTAATCTCCAATGCTTGCCGCCCCTTACCCTAATCCTATCTCTAATGGGATTCATCTTGCCACCCACCCCATGCTCTCCTTTTATAGAGTTAGGGATATGCCTTGTTTTAATCTCCACCATTGGTTATAGGGATTTAATCTCAACCGTCGGATCTAGAGTTTTAATCTCAACCGTCGGATCTAAAGATTTAATCTCTACCTTTGGATCTAGAGTTTTGTTTTCAACCATTGGATCTAGACTTCATGACGTTTTAATAGGATACAATAGGGACCATGAGGAGGAGTTGGATCTTGGCCACCCAATGGATCAAGCCCACATAAAGTCTGATCCATTAATGATAATCCAATCCACTAAAGGATTATCATTGATCTACCTCACCAACCCCCATAAGTTAATATGGGTTCCATATATTATATGTACATTTTCTTCCCGTGTTTAAGATCTCGAATGTCCGTCGATTAATTAATTTACTGACCATTAATTAATCAACATCTAATTCCATGAGTAGTACCACTCAACCTTTTCATCATGTCGGACCAAGTCCACCTGCAGGGTTTACATGATGAACCTTATGAGCTCCTCAAGGGGACATCATCATCCTAATATATAGGTCACGATTTCCTCCTATAATCAACGACACACCATATAAATAATATCATTTCCCAACTTACCGAGCCTATCGATTTAATCTATAAATCTCGCCCATTGGTAAATCAAAGAAATAAATACTAAGTATATATGTCCGTTACTATATCGGGATTAAGAGTATGTACAATATAATATCTGAGGTCCGATTTGATTATGTAGTCAGCAATAAATTGAATCACCTCGAAGTTGGTCCTGCTCAATACACACAAAGTGTACTAGTGTGATTCTATAGTCAAGACAAAACCAATACCAAATCACACTACAACCATGCCAATGGTTTGTCCAAAGCCATCTCGGTTGTGAGCCTATACTTATACTTTACAAGGATCTGATAACATGATCTCCCGTGTGACACCACACACCATGTTATATACAATATTGTAATGTATTAGATAATATGCATCACCATAAATATGCAAACAATGATCATGTGATTCTTATTTCAAAATAAAGATGTTCATACAAAAGATAGACTTTTCAGTATACATCCCAATAGACTCGACTGGTGTTCGAGTCTGGTTTCTAGCCTAGCAGTCGACTGTTGCACCACCAGCCGACTGCCAAGGGATGACAATTGACTGATAAAGGTGGTCGCGGGCACAGAGTGTTTGAAAGTTGACTGATCACTTCGATCACTCGACTGATGGCTCCATTAGTCGACTGATGGGGATGATCAGTCGACTGATGTAGGAGCCGTTGGCTGGAAACCAACATGGATGAGGCTGTTGCGAGACAACGACTACAGCAACAGTCGACTGATGACTACATCAGTCGACTGCTCGGTTCCCAATGGGAAGAATGGTCTCTTCCCTATAAGAAGATGCCTTGGATCACTTAGGGAGGTTAATGCTTGGACTCCATTCATACTCCCAAGTGCTCTAAACATTTTCTTCCCTCTTTCTTTCTATTATTTCAATCTTATTGTAAAGAGGGAGATTGTATGAAAAGTGTACCTCCACCTTTCTTAGTGCAAAGGAGAGACTAGTGAAGATTTGGTTGAAGGAGTGATTCGCCATACGAATTGGTCGTGGATTAGCGGCAAGGGTCATGAACCACGATACATAATTGTGTTAGAGATTTCTCTTCTTTTTACTTCTTGTGTTTAGCTTAATAGTTTTGTATTAGCATATTCTGTTGCGCTAACCTTTGATTATAGATGATTAAGTGAATGATTTCCATCATACGCAATAAAGGGCTATTCACCCCCCTCTAGCCGGCCACCGATCCTCCAACAAATCAAAGAGGTCTAAATGTAAGAGCTCAAGTACACTTTTAGTTCTTTCTTGGTTAGTTAGTTGATGTGAGGTCCTAGTTTGTTTACCTTTTCGACAAGCATTGCAAATTTTATCTTCCAAGTTATTAAGGTTGGGTAGACCTCTAACTAAACCACTTTGACTCATTTTGTGTATGAGTCTTGGATGAAAATGGCCGAGTCGTCGTTGCCACAACCAGGCTTATTCTTGCTGTCATTAGACACTTGGTTGAGGAGTTGGGTAAGTTGATTGTGTAAATATTACTATTTCTAGTTTCCTTAAGTATAGTTTTTGAGGTATCACTATTTTTAATTAGGCATTCATTTTGTAAGAAGATGACCTATAGTTTTTTTCACACGATTGGCTAACACTAAGAATCTTAAATTAAAAATGTTCTACTAAAAGTACATTACGAATTATGAAGTTCGAGTTTAGCTCAATATCACGTGATCCGATGATTTTGAGCTTCTTGTTGTTTCTGAATGCTACCGATCCTTGGTTTTTGAATCTGAGCTTTGAAAACTTTAGTCCGTCTTCAGTCAGGTGTCGAGAGCAACCATTGTCCAACATCCATTGATCCTACACATATAGTAGTTGGATCGGATATTGGAATTTTAAGATTTGGTTGCAAATTTTTAATGCTAGGAATCATCTCACCCTTTCTACATGATCAAACAAGTTAACCTTATATGTTTATTGAGATGACTTCAATTTTACTTAATTAAGTTTAGTGATTTGAAGATAATCAACCTTGGGTTAGATTCAGATTTAACCCTTAGATCATTAAGTAAACTTTTCGATAAAATGGATTCCAGGTCGTGGCAAGGCACAGAGGCCTTCTTTGATCAGAACAATGACCACTTCCTTAGACAAAGACAATTTCAAGAAGTTGTTTACTTAAGTCACTTAGAGTCACTTTTTGGTCTAACTAGTTTAGGATGTGGTGAGGTAGCTTTGGCTAGTTCCACTTAGCCAAGTGCACCAAGCTAGATATGCCTTATCTAACTCTACATTGTCATGGGAGAAGTCCAAGTCTTGTGTACTTGGCGTGGAAAGTCCAACATGGGTTGGCAAGGAAAGTCCAAGCATGGGTCTTGGCATGGAAAGTCCAACATGGGTTGGCAAGGGAAAGTCGAAGCTTGAGTCTTAGCAATTGAGAAGTCCAAGAGAGGATATTGGCGGCGTAAAGTCCAAGGGTGGAGTCTTGGCAGCATAAGTCCAATGGTTGGCGGCGTAAATTCCAAGCGGAGTCTTGGCAGGATAAGTCCAATGTGCCTTGGTGGTATAGACCAGCTTAGCATGACAATAGCTGATGGAAGTACCTAAAGGCTAGCGTATGGATGAATAAGTCATGGATGACTTGGAGGGATCTGATAGGCATGAGGCTGACGGAGGTGGTTAGAAGGCTTAGGTCTAGGTTAAGGGTGGTCTAGCAAGTATGGGGGCACCATACTTAGGGTAAAATCTCATGTTTGAGGTGTATCAGTCGACTGATGGGAGTCGACTAGAGTTTGACTACAGGAAATGGCCTAGCAGTCGACTGCCATCATTGGGCAGTCGACTGATCTAGAGATCAGTCAACTTCTGGTTGAGTATTCGGGCACAGAAGGTTCCCAAGTCGACTGATGGGCATGACCAATCAACTGATGGTCTATCCGTTGGAACTTATCCAACGCGGCTCATGCCATTGTGAGACAACGGCTACAGGATTAGTCGACTGATGGTCTTGATCAGTCGACTGCTAGGCGAAATCCATTCGGAGTTGCAGGTTTAAAAGGAGCACGAAGGGAAGGTTTTGGCCAAGGTTTCTTGAGGAGTTTCGGGGTGATTTGCTGCTGCAATTCAGAGTCTCCAAGTGCAACTCAAGTAACCAAACAAGCAAGCATCAAAAAGCTTATTTGTAAAGTTCTCTTTACATAGATTGTTGTATTCATACTTATATTTTCTTGTTTTTATTGAATTACTTTGTGTAATCATTTGTACGAGGTTTCTACACCTCCGATGTGTTGTCGAGAAGGAATTTATTTGTTTAGTGTTGTTGGTTGCATCGCTAGAGCTCATTTGAGCTCAATCCGTGGAGTAGAAACCATATAATTCCGAACCATGTTATATTCGGTGTTGTGCTTGTGTTCTTGTTGTATTTGTTTTATTGTTATTATTTTCGCTACGTATAATAAGTTTTGTAGCAAGCACGATCAAATTCCGTCAAGCGAACAACGACGCACTATTTTAACCCCCCCCCCTCTAGCGGGCGCACAGGTCCTTACAAGTGTTATCAGAGCTAGGAGCTATTCAACGGACTAACACCCGAGAGCAAAAGCGCTAGAGGAGATGGATCTCAATGAAAGATTGGGTGATGATATCAACGTTCCGCCTTCCTTCGACCGTGAAGATTTCGCATATTAGAAAGGTAGAATGATGCATTTTCTAATGTGTGACTTTGACAATTGGATTAGTGTCTTAGCAGGTTTCGACACTCCAAAAGATGAAGAAGGAAGAAAAATCAAGAATAAGAATTGGAGCCAAGACCAACTCCGATATTACAACATCAATAATAAGGTAATGGGTATATTGCTTAATGTAATTCCTAATGATATTTTGATCAAGATAGGAGATTGCAAATATGCCAAGGAGATATGGAACAAATTTACAAAATTCTATGAAGAGCCTCACTCAATCCAAGAAGATAAGGAAGAGGAGGAAGAGAGATCATTTTCACAAGAAAGTGAGGATTCGGAAGTCAAAGAGTGCTCGCCATCCGAGAAGGAAGAAGAAGTGGAAGAATTGGAGGTTGAAAGACCATCAACATCCAAGGAAGAGGTAGAATTGGAAGAAACCTCAACCTCTAGGATTGAGGGGGAGGAAGTTAGACCATTCATTCTGGAGCCGAAACAAAATCAAGAAGTGGCGTCTACCTCCGGGAGAGATAAAGAACCCACTCTGGCCATCACCACCCTAGGTAACTCAAACATTTCGATTAAAATTAAAAATCATGTATTATGTTTTGAGTGTAGGGAGTATGGGCATTACAAAAGAGTGCCCTAAGAAAGTCAAGAAAAGTCAATTGGCACCAAAACCTCAAGAAAACACCAAGGATGTCGGTCCCCCAACACATAAAAGAAAGGAGCATATTATTTGCTTCAAATGTCAACAAAAGGGGCATTATAGGAGTCAATGCCCTAGGGGGAAGAAAAAGAGCCAAGAAGGAGCATCACAAGTAGGGGGAGCTTCTAAAGTAATCCCTAAGGTAAAGTTTAATAATGCACCTTCTAAATTTTATAGTAAAAAGCATGCTAGAGATAATCTTAATACACTTTCTATTCATCATGAAAAGCATGCTAGTAGAAATAATAGGTTGTATTGCTTAGGAGCTAAGCATGTCCATTTTAGTAATAAGAAGAAATTTGGGACTAATGTCTCTAGAAAAATCTTTCCTAGGGAGACCATTAGGAAGATAGAGAACCACCTAGGCATTAATCCTAAATAGACTATACATATGCCTAGAAAGGAGAATGTCTCAAGAGTTAATGAAAAATCAAAAATTGAGATATTAGAAAAGGAAAATCAAGTCTTGAGGTCACGGCTTGAGGAAATGGAAAAGACCCTTAGGAATATACAAAATAAAATTAAGGGGTCAAATGGTCAAAGTCAAGGGCCTAGGAGACAAGAGTCAACCAAGGGCAAAAAAGGTTTGGGTCACAAACCTAAGCCCAAGGAGACCTACCATAGTGTTCCATTCGATTATGGAACTCAAGTTAGGTCTAGGAAAACCAAGGTCAATAGGGAAGTCATCCCTAAGGTTGACCAAGGTAGATGGCTAGTGGCTAGGGTTTCAAGGAAACATAGGGAAGCCACTAAGAAGGTTACAAGGGGAGTCACCCCTAAGGTTGACCTAGGCAAGACCAAATTGACCAAGGCTTCTAAGCCAGGGAGGGTGATTAGGAAGGTATCTAGGGAAGTTATCCCTAGCGAATACCTAGTAAACCCAAGAAGCTCCAATAGGTATTAGGTTCCTAGGAGTGTGATCGATTCATGCTAAATGGGTTAGGTTATGCCAACTTTAAATGGATAGGTAGATAACCTAACCATGGTAAAAGGTGGCACTTTAGATCATTTGCAAGGTTATAGGTATCTTGGAAATAAGTTTAATTTAAATCCTAAAAGATTTTAGGATGTGCCAATATAATTTATGGAACTATGAAAAATTAATCAAATTGACACAACTTAGGTTTAGAAGTCATACTGTGTCATTTTGGGTTTTTGGCACACTTGGGAGATAAATGATAATATGAAAAAATATACTAAATAATAATAAATGGCAATTAATATTAAAACTTAGGTATTATTATACCTTTACATTTTATTTTCCATGCTTGATTTGCCATATAACATGTCATGACATCATATATACTTTTAATTATATAATGTCATGATCATGCTTAGGATTAAGGTTATAATGTCATGTATATTTAGATTATATCATATGTCATGATATCATGATCATTGGTCATGTTTATTTATATCATCAATTATGTCATGATCATTCATGCATTAATAAAATTGATTCAAGGACAATTGGCATGACTTGAAGTCCCATGTATAAGGGAATCAAGTAGTGCTTCTTTAGAAAAATGCATGAAACCCTAGATTAGGATGAACAAAACTCACATCTCACATTACATTGACATGTATATGTATTGATACACCCTAGATACATGTGAGATGCTAAGATATGAGTTAAGTTCAAGGTGCATAGTTTTTGCATCTAGATGAACTCAAACTCATCTTATATTATTTATGAATCATGAGGAAAGCTTATGTACAAGTCATGTGCATCAAGCCCATAGACCATGGTTTAATATAAGGTTTTAAAACAATTTGAAAATCATTTTGAAATATCTTGGTGCAATCGATCTTTTGATAAAAGTCACCAATGATGATGTTGATACAAAGTGAGCTCAAACATTGAAGTTTTTCTTCACTTTTGAACTTTGTATCAATTTCACTATTTTATGGGTAAATTATTTTTTTCACATATTTTTCACCCATTTTATGTGTCATAAGTATTATACGTATAAAGTTTCAGGATTTTTCAAATTACATATAATTATTTATGAATTTCCAAAGTTTATTTCTGATAACTAAAATTCAAAAATTTCAATTATCAATCGATTGCCGCTTGATGAGAGTCGACTGATGTATAGGGCAGTCGACTGATTACTGTCAGAGTCGACTGTCAGAGCTGATTTCGAGTAAACAATGATGTTTAGCCCATGTTTCAGCTATGGTAAGGTTCCCTAACCACTCCTAACCCTATGATATACTTTGGAAAGCATTAGAAAGGGTGAAAATCCATTGGATATGGATTAGGAGAGTTGTTAGGGTATGTATCAATTTTAAAGTGTGGGAAAGTTCAATGTTGAACTTTTAACCTTAATTTTGATGGTTTAGAGTGCTTATAGGCTTAGGGATCTCCCAAGGACATTGTTGGTGCAATGGTCAAGGGGGAACAAGCCTTTAGGGGGAGGTATCCATCATGGGATGATGGATGTTATTTTTCCTCATGAGGGGGAGAAATGGGAATTTGAGATGCCCAATTTGGAAATTGGGAGAGTTTATAAGAGTGCCTCTCTTGAGTGATATGAGACTTATCACTAGGAAGAGTGAAGGCATCCTCGATGTTTTTAGATCAAGGGGGAGATTATAAGATCTCATTGGGATATGAGACATTGACGTCCTTGGAGAGAACCTTTTTGATATATGTTAAAAAGGGGAAGAATATTAGAATTACCAATTTGAGAAAATTGGTAGGGGAATTTGAGTTAGGGGCCTAACTCAAAGGTGTTTGGTTTTTGTCAAACATGAAAAAAAGAGAGATTGTTGGTGCAATCGGCCCAGGTCACGATTGACCAAACTCGAGTTTGACTCGAGTAGTGTTTTGATATTTGACATTGATGTCTGACAATGTGTTGGGGAGATTGTTGGTGCAATCGTCCCAGGTTATGATTTTGATCTTTGATGATGGTTTAACCATTGTCATGGGAGAAGTCCAAGTCTTGTGTACTTGGCATGGAAAGTCCAACATGGGTTCGCAAGGAAAGTCCAAGCATGGGTCTTGGCATGGAAAGTCCAACATGGGTTGGCAAGGGAAAGTCAAAGCTTGAGTCTTGGAAATTGAGAAGTCCAAGGGGTGATATTGGTGACGTAAAGTCCAAGGGTGGAGTCTTAGCAGCATAAGTCTAATAGTTGGCGGCGTAAAGTCCAAGCGGAGTCGCAGCGTAAGTCCAATATGCCTTAGCAGTATAGACCAGCTTAGCATGACAATAGCCGATTGAAGCAGTTGAAGTCTAGCGTATGGATGAACAAGTCATGGATGACTTGGAGGGATCTGATAGGCGTGAGGCTGACGGAGGTGGCTAGAAGGCTTAGGTCTAGGTTAAGGGTGGTCTAGCAAGTATGTGGGCACCATACTTGGGGTAAAACTTCATGTTTGAGGTGTATCAGTCGACTAGAATAATGGTCAGTCGACTGATTGAAGTCGACTAGAGTTCGACTGTAGGAAATAGCTTAGCAGTCGACTACCAGCATTGGGCAGTCGATTGATGGCCTGAGCAATCGACTGATCTAGAGATCAGTCGACTTCTTGTCGGGTATTCGGGCATAGAAGGTTCCAGAGTCGACTGTTAGGGTTTAATAGTCGAGTGATGACTCGATAAGTCAACTGATGGCCATGATCAGTCGACAAATCGTCTATCCGTTGGAACTTATCCAACGTGGCTCATGTCGTTGTGAGACAATGGCTACAGGAGTAGTCGACTGATGGTCTCGATCAGTCAACTGCTAGGCGAAATCTAGCCCGAGTTGCAAGTTTAAAAGGAGCACGAAGGGAAGGTTTTGGCCAAGGTTTCTTAAGGAGTTTTGGGGTGATTTGCTGCTGCAATTCAGGGTCTCCAAGTACAACTCAAACTACCAAACAAGTAAGCATATAAAAGCTCATTTGTAAAGTTTTTTTTACATAGATTGTTGTATTCATACTTGTATTTGCTTGTTTTGTTGTATTACTTTGTGTAATCATTTGTACGAGGTTGCTCCACCTCCGACGTGTTGTCAAGAAGGAGTTTATTTGTTTAGTGGTGTTGGTTGTATCGCTAGAGCTCATTTGAGCTCAATCCGTGGAGTAGAAACCATACGATTCCGAACCACATTATATTTGGTGTTGTGCTTGTGTTCTTGTTGTATTTGTTTTATTGTTATAAATTCCGCTGCATATAACAAGTTTTGTAGTAAGCACGATCAAATTTCATCAAGCAAATAACGATGCGCTATTCACCCCCCCCTCTAGCGGGCGCACAAGTCCTAACATTTCATCTTATAAGCACATAATCTTTTCCATATCTTGCCAATGTGGAACTTTAATTGTATTCCCAATACTCTAACAATCCCTCTCTCGAACGAAAGACCACATTGACACCCCGCCCCCTCAAGCCTATCCATCCTAGAAGGACTTCCTCTGCTTGATGTTTGATCCTCAATCCACTAGGACTTCCTGCCAATTGTGTTAGTAATATATGAGAGATGTCGTAAGGCAATTTCCTTATGTTTGAACCATTTATATGATAAATGAATATTCACTATTTGAGTATACATGTTTTCATGTATTTGATTAGATCTTAAACTCATTTACTGAATGTCCATGATTTGATTCACAGCATGAGAGAATTTATGATTGAATCACAACTAGTGAGTATCTCTACATGTGTAATTGTGATGTATCAGAATTATCCCTAGTCGATGAATTGATGGATTTGGACACCATCAATTCTATTGAGACAAGCACGAGGTATACTCCTTTGTGTATCCAAGCAGCTGATTCTAAATGGCTGGAGAGATTGTGAGGTCCGGAGTTAATCGTGGATGCTAGTTATGGTAACTAGTTCATTGGAGTGACCAGATGTAAAACTTCATATGGTTCTCTACATATATAGATATGTCAATGATGTCCTTACTGCAGCTTAAGTGCGATGTTCCTTTGACTTGCGGTATTCAAGTCATTTTGATCATGAAGACTTATGCTTTGACATTTTAAGCAAGCGTCTCTAAGGAGATGTGGACACGGGATGATTGGGCATAAGTCAAAGTGACCGAAGGTGTTTGAATAGCCTATAAAGGATTCACCACTCCTTGTGAGGAGATGTATACCCATGGCCTCTCATCGGATTGTTACTAAAGTCTTTGGCTAAAATATTACATGTTTAGAGTAAGATACTCTTGGATACATGTGAAGTAACTAGAATCCGTAGGGCGAGGAAATGATACTTGGGCTAGGTGTGACGTAGTCAACCTAGTGGGGACTGACACTATAAACCATGTCCTAAACCATGTGGGTATAAGATGCGTGAAGGGAATGGGGCACGAATCATTATAGCTGCTGAAGGGTTTCAAAAATAGTTCTGGATCAACTGTTGATCTTTCGGTTAATTAGGGATCATGATGTACTACTAAGTGTCACTCATGATCATTCTAGAATTAATGGCTAATTATAGACGACCAACATAAACTGAGAACCTGTTTGGTCACACGCACAACGAGCGTAATCCTAAGGATTTAAAATGAACTTCAGAATGAGATTCTCAGACCGAGAGAAACAAGGTTTTGTTGGACCAAACAAGGATCGAGCATGAAATCGTTTCAGTCGCAATGGAAGCATGGATGGGCCGTGTCTTATGAAGACATGATGGATGAACCAAATTGGTTTTGTTCTAATCCAATGGTGAAGAATAAACCAAAGGGGTTTGGTTTGTTTTAAACGAATGAACCAAAGTTGGTTCAGTTCATTTTAACTTAAAATAGACCAACTCAGTTCGGTTTATTTTAACTTAAGTTATTGGAGTGGGTTAATGGGTTTTGGTTATGAACCAATAACCGTTAGAAGAATGTGTTCTCTATAAAAACAAGGCTTAAGGGTTTTTCGTGGAGAACTTTTGGTTCTTGGAAAAACCTAGCCGCCCAACCCTCTCCCTCACTTCTTCTTGCCGCTGCCCAAGGGTTCCATGCCACCCAACTTTTTGTCGTCGTCCACCCTTGCTGTCGGCATCCAACTGCTGCCAGCCACTCCTCTAGTGACCCTCCGGCGACTCACCTTGGTTCCAGCGACAAAGGGTTGGCCGGCCATCCTCTTTGGCCGGTGCAATATTCTCCACCAAGCTGTCAAGTTTTCTGGACAGCTTGTTTCCTTCATGTTGGAGCATCGTTTGGACGACGTTTGGAGCTCCGACAGTGGCTACCTTGCCGTGGATTTGATCTCCGGTAATCCTCATAGGTGGAGGATGAAGCATTCATCAAACGGTTGACGAATACCTCTCCGGAGAAGCGAGTTTTGGGGACTCATTTTCGAATCCGAATTTTGATTCGGATTGTGATCTTCTCTCAATCACATCGTCTTCGACATGAGGCTAGTGACTCATACGAAGACGAGGCTCGTAGCTTTGTGAAGTCATCCCGACAATACTCGGTGTGGATACGGATAGAGGCGATTCTAGCAAGAGTCGCTCCGGTTGATGTCTTTCCCGCTACATGTGATATGTCAGGTATACGTAGAGTAATTTTCTTTTTATTACAAAATTTAAAACTACAATTATGTCTACACATGTTGTACTATGCATGCGTATGGTGTGTGTGTTGTAATAAATTAGATTTATTGTTTTTTATTTCTTCCGCTACGCACATGTTTACGAAACATGTTCGAACACACTCGTCGTAGTGTCGGAAATCCAACAGTGGTATCACAGCCCAGGTTATGTTTCGACATAATCGTAAAATTGTTTTGTGATAGTCGTAATGGTATTTATGGAAATTTTCTACTTTTGGAAAGTTAGAAGTATTTTCGGAAATTTTTAATTTTGGAAAGTCTAGAAGTATTTATGAAAATCTTCTACTTTTAGAAAGTTAGAAGTATTTATGGAAATTGATATTTTCCATAAATAAAATATTTGATTAGATTTGGAAATTTGTTTTCTAATTTAATCATGATTTGATTTGGGAAATCAAATCTTAAAATATTTAATTTCCATAAGTAGTTTTGATGATTTAAGAAATTTGTTTCCTAAATTTACTTTTCTTAATCAACACTTTCCACAAATAAAATATGTGATTAGATTTGGAAATTTGTTTCCTAATTTAATCATGATTTGATTTGGAGAATCAAATCTTAAACATATTTTATTTCCATAAATAGTTATGACATAAAAGGAAATTTTGTACATGTCATAATTGTCTGCCATGTAATTGCATTAGATGCATATCATTATACCATACGTTTCATGACATGTAGATGTATGTCTTGTATGTCATGCCATGTAGATATTAGTTATTTGCATGCAAAGAGGATGAGACATAAAAACCCTTACTCAATATTAAAGCATACACCTTCCATTAATATGGTTAGAACCAGAGTTTCGTTTCTTGTTTGGGTTGTTGGACTCTCTCCAAGCTCGGCTCAAACCCGAACATGTTCAAACCATGGAATAGTTTAATACTAATATGGTAAGAGCTTCGTTCCGGTTACGTATTATACCGGGCTAATTGGTTGGACTGGCTCAACAACCATAGCCTAAAAACTATTTTCTCAGGAAAGTCCAAGCCAAGAAGCGAGGCTTTAACATGGGTGTCGACTTGTTGGACTCTACTTGTTAATGAGTTAACAACCTGATGTATGTGTCAAATTCAATTAGTTGATAGCACATTGTGATAGTTGCATATATGTGATATGCAATCGGTATATTTGATACCTACCATCATAGCTATGAATGGCTTGTTGGTCTCTCTCCAAGGTTGTTCATATCTATGTTAGATATCAGCCCATTTGGAGATGGACTTACGATCTCCCGAAGTGATTTTGGGGTTTTTGAAATTCGAAAAATGAATGGGATTTATGAATGTATATTGATGCATTTTGAATCATCTTTCTCATATATGCTCATTTTGTATTTCTAGATTAATCGCTTGATCATGATGTCTTTGAATTTGCACTGTATTTTGAATTCAAATAAATTGACTGGGCCAAACTTCTTGGACTAGCTTAGAAACTTGAGAAGTGTTCTTAAGGTGGAAAAGCTTGCATATGTCCTCGAAGAGCCTCTTCCCGCCCGTCCTAGTGATAACGCAACTCTAGACCAATTGTTGGCTTATCAGAAACATGTGAGTGATGCTGAACAAGTGAGTTGCATCATACTAGCCGCGATGGTACCTGAGCTGCGGAAGCAGCATGAGCATATGGATGCTCATACCATAGTCTTTCATCTTTATGAGTTGTTTGATGAGCAAGTAAGATTCGAAAGGTTTGAAGTCTCCAAGCTCCTCTTCACCTCTAAGATTCAAGAAGGTTCATCTGTGGTACTGCTCAACATGTTGAAGACTGTAGAGCCTTTTGTGAAGCATGAGTAGAGGACGGTGCTGTTAGTTGATTCCTCGAAGAAAGGTTCTAAGAGGAAGTCAAAGGAAAAGCAGAAGGGGAAGAAGAAAAAGGCTAAAAAGACAGAACCAGCTCAAAAAGGCACTTGCCATCATTATGGCAAGGAGGGCCATTGGCGAAGAAACTACAAGATTTATCTTGAGTCCGTGAAGAAGAATAAGGCATCAAATGCCCCATCTTCTTCAGATATCTTCGTTATTTATTATCATTCTATTTCTTCAGACACTTGGGTATTGGATACTGGGTGTGGCTCACATATATGTAATGACATTCATGGGCTAAGGAATAGAAGAAGACTCATCAAAGGAGAGTCAAATTTACGTGTTAGGAATGGAGCAAAGGTTGCTGCACTCGTCATCGAAACGTATTTGTTGAGAATCCCTACAGGACTTGTCTTAGAACTGGACAATTGCTTTTATGTTCCTTCGTTGATAAAGAACATCATTTCTATTTCTTATTTAAATAGAAATGGATACCATTTAACTTTTAGTAACAATTGTTGTTACATAACTTTGAATGTCGTTCTTTATGTGACTGGAACTTTAAGAAATGGTATTTATACGTTGGACGTATCTAGTGACATTTTCAATATCGAAACGAGCAACAAGCGTGCTCTAAAGGATAATAAATTAGACTCCTATATGTGGCATTGTTGTCTTGGCCATGCAAGCAAGAAACGCATGTCTGAATTACACCGATGTGGAATTTTGGAATCGTTTGAATTGGATTCATACGATGTCACGCCCGCCCTTTCCCAGGGTCCGGAGGGAAGGCGCATGACGCGATCGTACATACATACATTACAACGGGAGACTACATATACTTCTTACAGCGGAAGACTTTAGACATATTTTTTTCTTTTAAACATAAACATGCATCGTCATTTCATAGATACTTCTTCTTAACATAGAGCATGCATCATTATTTCATAAGTACTTAGTGCTTAGTTCAATCCCATAAACAAAATCATCTTAGGGAAACATGCATAAAGAACATAACAGATCTCCTCCACCATGCCACTACCCCACACACTTTTGCCCCTCCTGCTGCTCCCTTTAGTTTAGCCACCCTTTACCCTTATCTACAGTACAAGGGAACATAAAGTATAAGCACATAGGCTTAGTAAGATCCTGTCCTACCCACAAAAACCATATGTAAGAATAACATGTAAACATACAGGAACATAAGCAGACATAACATAAATATAACATCATGGACATAAGCAGAATATCATGGACATAAGCAGACATATCATGAATATAACATCATAGACATAAGTAGGCATAACATGAATATAACATCATAGACAAAAGCAGGCATAACATAAATATAATATCATGGACATAAGCAGAACATCATGGACATAAGCAGACATAACATGAATATAACATCATAGACATAAGCAGGTGATGTGTGTAAATCATGCTATATTTTCACTACTCCATATGCATGCATTTTATCTCATTTCATGTTCTAGGCATGTATTTTATCACGATTTAGTTAATTTTAGCATATTTTGGACAAAGAGACTGCTTTTGGGTGTTTTTGTGTTAACAGGGCAAAGAAGCAGGCGTATCAAAACAACACGCCCAGTCCAGCCTTCAACACGCCCTGGTTCAGCAGCCGACACGCCCCAGTCAAAGTGTTGACACGGCCAGCGTATCAAGACAACACAGGCGTGTTATTAGCGACACGTCCATGTCAAGAGTTTCAGCGTTCAACATGCCCAGTTCAGCCTTCAACACGCCCCAAGTCAAGTGCAGCACGCCCTGTGGGAAGCCCGCGACACGCCTGTGGCCTCACTTGGCATGGGCGTGTTGTCCTGACTCCGGATTTCCTTTTCGGCGAGATCCATGATCTTCGTCTCAATTAAAGGAAAATCTTTTGCCTTATATAAAAGAGGAGGCCAAGCCTATAAAGGAAGGGATATCCTAACCCTAAAGAGGGACGGCGGGTGGTCAAAGAGGACGACAGAAGAAGTACAAAAGAAGGAGTCGACGATAGAGGAACGCAGATGGCACTAAGTATCGTAATTTCTTTCTCTAGCAATTCCTGCCAGACTATGGAGTAGTGTCTTGTAATCTTAGGATGGGGGAGTAGCCCTTGACGATTTATGATGGATGATGTAATCTATACTACTTGAACTATTGTTTGTTTTGATCTGGTTCTTTTGGATTCTTATTGATAAACCTAAGGAGCTAAGGGGAAGTACCTAACGGTGAACCCGAGTTCTCGAAACCTAGAACCAACTAGGGAATAACTCCTGCCAAGTAGCGGTAGTGTATCTATGAGGGCTTACGGGGGTCTCGTGACAGGTCCCCTTAGCTGATTATGGTCCCGTGTGCAAACCTACCGTGAAGAGGAAATTTGACTCTAGAGGAACTCTTATGGACTTAATGGATCTATCAAATCCAGTTTTTACCAATGTGAGGTAAGACATAGGGAGGTTTGCGGGGGTCTCGTGACAGGTCCCCTTAGCTGATTATGATCCCCTATGCTCGAACACCGTGACAGGTAAATTGAGTTTGATAGGTACAATTAGCGTAGACCTCGAAAGGGGTCGTTGATTTACCTTAGGATAGGTTCCATCAAAACAACTCTAATAGGGGTAGGAAAGAATTAAATCACCTTATAAATCGTCGACGTGGTGAAACCCATATCCTGAGATTCTCCTCAACTCTTGACTTTCAGCTCGTTCTTCTCATTCGTTGTTCTTGACTGCTCAGGTTCTTTGCTTAAACCACAAATCGATTGACTAGATAACTTGGTATCACGATCATTCGGTAATTGTCCCAATCCCTGTGGGATCGATATTTTTATTACTTGATGACAACCGTGCACTTGCGGAAAACAACACATCAAGTTTTTGGCGTCGTTGCCGGGGATTGGCACTCAATATTGAATTGAGCGTGATTTAGTTAATATAGATTTCTGTTTTTGTTCCTATTCTTTGTGTCTATTCTGAATTCTTATTTTGGGAGCCTCTCTTGTTGTTGCATGCACAGACTTAATAAGGAAATTCTCGATATTGATCCTGAGATAGAGAGAACTTTCCTTGCTAGAAGACGATTTCAGCAACCTCAAGAAAACAATCTGACCTCCGACATGGCTGACCAGAACGAGAATAAACCTTTAAGGGATTATGCAGCACCTAGTACAAGGGGATTGAGATCGAGTATTAGAAGACCTCCTATTGAAGCGAACAATTTTGAATTAAAACCGGCTCTACTATCTATGGTCCAACAACATCAATTCGGAGGAGCACCCACTGAAGATCCAAATCTGCACTTGGAAGTATTTTTGGAATTTTGCGAGACTTTAAAACTGAATGGAGCCTCAGCTGATGCTATTAGATTGCGCTTGTTTCCTTTCTCATTGCGGGACAAAGCTAGAGCCTGGCTACACTCTCTTCCAGCAGATTGCATAACTACAGGATCACTGGAGCAAAGATTTTAGACAAGTATTTTCCACCCAAAGAAAGCGCAAGTCTTCGTCATCAAATCACTAATTTTGCACAAAAGGATGGAGAAACATTATTTGAAGCATGGGACAGATTTAATGGATTACTACAGCAATGCCCTCATCATGGGCTGGAGAAGTGGCTAATTGTTCATACTTTCTACAATGGAATCTCGTATGTTACTAAAGTTTCTCTTGATTCTGCTGCAGGAGGAGCTCTTATGAACAAAACATTGGATGAAGCTTTTGAGATCATCGAGAATGTGGCAATGAATTCTCACCAATGGGCTACAGAACGAGGATATCAAACTAAAATGCCAGGTAAGTTAGAGATAAGTACCCTTGATCTACTCAGTGCAAAAGTCGATGCGTTAACTCAAAAGCTCGAACATTTTAATGTATCAGCTGTAAACTCATCTAATGTCACTTGCGAGATCTGTGGTGTAACAGGACATGTAGCGATGAATTACCAAATCCTACATGCACCATCTGCAGGAGCTGGGATTGAGCAAGTAGATGCGCTAAATAATTTTAATCAGAAGCCTAATGGTGGCAACCCTTACTCGAACACGTACAATCCTGGTTGGAGGAATCATCCCAACTTTTCATATAGAGCCAACAAAAATTCTTCCGATGAGTTTTGGAGCACCTTCGGGATTTCAGCCAGGACCCAAGTCGAGCTTAGAAAAGATGATGGAAAATTTTATTACATGTCAGGGGAAGATAAATGATGATTTTCGACAGCATATTGTAAATCAAATCGGCAACATCAAATTAATACCGAGGCAATCAAGCAATTGGGAGGCAAGGTTGATAATTTGACTAATCACACAAGAATGCTGGAAAATCAAATTTCCCAAATTGCCAGCTCAACATCAAGGACGCGCGATTTCCGAAATTGATAAACCCAGCATTGTAATTCCATAAGTTTGAGAAGTGGAAGGATTTTACAAGGAGACAGAGCTCAACAAGCGGCCCCTGTGCTAAAGGCACAAGCGTGTCAGAGTTGGAAGAAGACAACAGCATGCCTGGGTTGAATAGAAAAGGAAGCTGACACACCCTGACCCAGGGCGTGTTGTTCAACACGCCTGAGGGAGAGAATACCCACGACCGCATGTCAGCCGACACACCCGTGTCAGGTCACTCCAGCAGCCAACACGCCCAGCCTGTGCTGAATGACACAGGCGTGTCGAATAAGGAACCAAGAACATATAAGCCCCCTATCCGTTCCTCGAGGTGATTAAGGAAAAATTGGATGAACAATTTGGTAAGTTCCTTGAGGTAATTAGGAAGCTATATATCAATATACCTTTTATAGAAGCTCTTCAACAAATGCCTACATACTCCAAGTTCTTGAAGGATATCTTAACCAATAAAAGAAAAGTCGAGGAGCATGTAACAATTGCTCTTACTGAGGAGTGTAGTGCTTTAATTAAGAATATGGTACCTCCCAAACTAAATGATTCGGGTAGCTTTTTTATCCCTTGCATAATTAATGACTCAAATTTTGATAAGGCTTTTTGTGATTTGGGCGCCAGTGTCAATCTGATACCTCTTTCCATATGCAAGAAATTGAATTTGGGAGAAATGAAACTAACTACTATGGCCTTACAGTTAGCCGATCGCTCCATTAGATATCCTTTGGGAATCTTAGAAGATGTACTAGTGCAGGTGAGAAATTTTATTATTCTTGCAGATTTTGTAGTGCTTGACATGGATGAAGACCCATGCATTCCACTCATTTTGGGGAGACCTTTCTTGGCTACTGCAGGGGCAATGATAGATGTCAAGAACCACAAACTCTCACTTGCATTTGGAAACGACAAAATTGAATTCGACCTTTCAAAAGCTGTTAAACAACCTTTTGTTTTTGATGTTTGTTGTAGGATTGACAGTTTCCAGTCAATAGAACTAGAAGGAGCACCAGAACAAACTCATCTTAATAAGCTCGAAGGGGATTTTGAGGATAAAGAGCTGGAGATTTCCGACCCCAACCTAACACCACAGAGCTGGTTGAGGAGGAAGAGGGGCAGAGCACACTCCTCGAGCCATATCCCCAAAATTGGGGAGTAACTGAGGGGTCAAGCTAACGACCTTAAACAAGCGCTTCTTAGGAGGCAAACCAAGCTATTTTCATTTTTTTTGTTCATTTCATTTTATTTTATTTTATTCTTTATTCTATTTTTTTTTCTGGATTACAAGACACGACATGTTAAACGTGCCACTGTGTGCCAAATTGACACGACCCGCCTATGCCGAACGACACAGGCGTGTTGAGGTTACCCGAAGACAACACAGGTCGAGCGTGCTGATGAGCACGCCCGTGTCGCACCTTTCTCACCTGCGGCACGCCTGGGCTGGACGGAAGCACGCCTATGTTGCGGATAGCCCTCTAAAGCCGGCCCGAGCACGCCCTAATTTTCCACTCGAGAGAGACCGGCGTAGGTGGGCAGAGGAGGATGCTAGTATCGAAGACGATGACCATTGACCACCTTGAACTATTTTGTGAGTTTTGATGCACATCCTTTACTGTTTATTCTGTCTCTACTTAGATTTTTAGTTTGGTTACTACTATTTTGTTTGCATCTTTTCATATATCATAACAGTGCATTTTTATATCATCTAGCGTAATACAAATGAACATTGGTCGGACCATGATATTCCTTTTTGCCTATTTGATAAGAAACCTATTTCACTTCTAACACGGTCTATAGGTCTGAGGTATCCAAAGAAAAGATTTAAATCCTCATATCGGACAAGTACTCGATTTTCCATTGGAGACTTGCCTGCACAACTTGGTTACTGGAGAAACACTTTCACTAGAAGTATGTTTGTTTTAAAAAAAAAAATTGGAATTGTTTTCAAGCACCCCTTTGAGACCAAATAGTTACTGGGGAAACACTTAAAAGGTGCCCCTTTGAGACTAACTAGTTACTGGGGAAATGCTCTCTATAATTCCTTTCCTTCTCTCTTCTTAGAAAGTGCTCCTTTGAGACCTTTTGATGATAGGTAAGGATGATCCATGCATTAAGGCAGGTAAGTGCCTCTATGCCGGAAATAAGAATGCCCTACGATAGAAGGGATGTCAAATCAGGATTGGTGTCCAATGACTTTAGTCCAACTTTTCACCTACACTATATAGGGATCTTTCAATCTTGGCAACTAGGAATGATTTGAAAAGATTAAGATCAGATTGTATACTTCTGGATGGTGTCTAGCATTTCCACAATTAAGCTGTCTTTTGAGTTTCCTTTGCTTGAGGACAAGCAAAAGTTTAGGACTAGGGGATTTTTGATGTGTGTAAATCATGCTATATTTTCACTACTCCATATGCATGCATTTTATCTCATTTCATGTTCTAGGCATGTATTTTATCACAATTTATTTAAGTTTAGCATATTTTGGACAAAGAGACTGTTTTTGGGTGTTTTTGTGTTAACAGGGAAAAGAAGCAGGCGTATCAAAACAACACGCCAAGTCCAGCCTTCAACACGCCCTAGTTCAGAAATGACACGCCTACTCAAAGTGTTGACTACGGCGTCAGATCAAGACAACACATGTTATCGACACATCCGTGTCGAGTTCCAGCTGCTCAACACGCAGATTCTTCAAGACGCCCCAAGTCAAGCGCAGCATGCCCTGTGGGAAGCCCGCGACACGCCTGTGCCCTTACTTGGCACGGGCGTGTTGTCCTGACTCCGAATTTCCTTTTCTGCGAGATCAGCGATCTTCGTCTCAATTAAAGGAAAATCTTTTACCTTATATAAAAGAGGAGGCCAAGGCTATAAAGGAAGGGATATCCTAACCCTAAAGAGGGACAGCGGGTGGTCAAAGAGGACGACAGAAGAAGTACAAAAGAAGGAGTCGACGACAGAGGAACGCAGATGGCACTAAGTATCGTAATTTCTTTCTCTAGCAATTCCTGCCAGACTATGGAATAGTGTCTTGTAATCTTAGGATGGGGGAGTAGCCCTTGACGATTTATGATGGATGATGTAATCTATACTACTTGAACTATTGTTTGTTTTGATCTGGTTCTTTTGGATTCTTATTGATAAACCTAAGGAGCTAAGGGGAAGTACCTAACGGTGAACCCGAGTTCCCGAAACCCAGAACCAACTAGGGAATAACTCCTGCCAAGTAGCGGTAGTGTATCTATAAGGGCTTGCGGGGGTCTCGTGACAGGTCCCCTTAGCTGATTATGGTCCCGTGTGCAAACCTACCGTGAAGAAGAAATTTGACTCTAGAGGAACTCTTATGGACTTATGGATCTATCAAATCCAGTTTTTACCAAGTAACGGAGGTAAGACATAGGGAGGTTTGCGGGGGTCTCGTGACAGGTCCCCTTAGCTGATTATGATCCCCTATGCTCAAACACCGTGACAGGTAAATTGAGTTTGATAGGTACAGTTAGCGTAGACCTTGAAAGGGGTCGTTGATTTACCTTAGGATAGGTTCCATCAAAACAACTCTAATAGGGGTAGGAAAGAATTAAATCACCTTATAAATCGTCGACGTGGTGAAACCCATATCCTGAGATTCTCCTCAACTCTTGACTTTCAGCTCGTTCTTCTCATTCGTTGTTCTTGACTGCTCAGGTTCTTTGCTTAAACCACAAATCGATTGACTAGATAATTTGGTATCACGATCATTCGGTAATTGTCCCAATCCCTGTGGGATCGATATTTTTATTACTTGACGACAACCGTGTGTTGGGTTTCCGGCACCGCGGCGTGTGTGTATTCGATCATGTTTCGTAAACAAGAGCACAGCGGAAGCAATAAAATTAATAAATCTACATTTATTACAACACACACATCACACGCATGCATAGTACAACATGTGTATACATAACCGTAAATTTAAATTTGCAATAAAAGGAAATTTAACTACGTTATACCTTTCGTATGACGTGTAGCGGGAACGGCATCAACCGGAACGATCCTCGCTAGAATCGTCTCTATCCGTATCCACGCCGAGTATCCTCTGGATGACTTCGCTAAGCCACGAGCTTCATCTTCGTACGGGTTACTAGCCTTGTGTTGAAGACGACGTGATTGAGAGATGATCACGATCTGAATCCAAATTCGGATCCAAAAATGAGTCCTCAAAACTCGCTTCTCCGGAGAGGTATTCATCAACCGATTGACGAATCCTTCATCCTCCATCTCAGAGGATTACCGGAGATCGAATCCCCGGTAAGTTAGCCACTGTCGGATCTCTATCCGTCGTCCAAACGACACTCCGACGAGAGGAGATCAAGCTGTCCAGAAAACTGGACAGCTTTGGTGGAGGAGATAGGCGCCGGCCAACCAAGGGAAGATAAAGCTCACCTTGATGCCAAACCTAAAGGAGATCACCGGAGGGTCGCCGGAGGATCACCGGCCGAAGCTTGGATGCCGGCAACAACTTGGATGGCAGCACAAGAGGTTGGGCGGCAATGGAGGTTGGCGCCAACTCTTAGAGGGGATGAGGTGGGCGGCAACTTGAGCTAGGGTTTTTTGATTAGGGATTAATTATCCCTTAAGCCCTCTTTTATAGAGAACTAATTCTCTTAATGGTTATTGGATCATAACCATTAGGCCCATTAACCCGCTCCATTAAGATAAGTTAAAATAAACCAAACCATGATTGTTTATTTTAAGTTAAAACGAACCGAACCAACTTTTGGTTCATTCGTTTAAAATAAACCAAACCCTTTGGTTTATTCTCCTCCATTGGATTAGAACCAAACCATTTTGGTTCATCCATTATGTCTTCATAAGACACGGCCCATCCACACTTCCATTGCGACTGAAACAATTTCATGCTCGCTTCATGTTTGGTCCAACCAAACCTTGTTTCTCTCGGTCTGAGAATCCCATTCTCAAGCTCGTTTTAAATCCTTTGGATTACGCTCGTTGTGCGTGTGACCAAATAGGTTCTCGGTTTATGTTGGTCATCTATAATTAACCATTAATTATAGAACGATCATGAGTGGCACCAAGTAGTACATCATGATCCCCAATTAATCGAAAAGATCAACGGTTCATCCAGAACTATTTCTGAAACCCTTCAGCAGCTCGAATGATTCGTGCCCCCATTCCCTTCACTCATCTTATACCCACTTGGTTCAGGACATGGTCTATAGTGTCAGTCCCCACTAGGCTGACTACGTCACACCTAGCCCAAGTATCATTTCCTCATCCTACGGATTCTAGTTACTGCACATGTATCGAAGAGTACTTTACTCTAAACATGTAATGCTTTGGACAAAGACTTTAGTAACAATCCGACGAGAGGCCATGGGTATACATTTCCTCGCAAGGAGTGGTGAATCCTTTATAGGCTATTCAAACACCTTCGATCACTTCGACTTATACCCAATCATCCCGGGTCCACATCTCCTTAGAGATGTTTGCTTAAGATGTCAAAGCATAAGTCTCCATGATCAAGATGACTTGAATACCGCAAGTCAAAGGAACATCGCACTTAAGCTACAGTAAGAACTTCATTGACATATCTATATATGCAGAGAACCATATGAAGTCTTACGGCTGGTCACTCCAATGAACTAGTTACCATAACTAGCATTCACGATTAACTCCGGACATCACTATGTCTTCAGCTAGTGAGAATCAGCTGCTTGGATACACCAAGGAGTATACCTCGTGCTAGTCTTGACAGAATTGATGGTGTCCAAATCCATCAATTCATCGACTAGGGATAATTCCGATACATCACAATTACACATGTAGAGATACTCACTAGTTGTGATCCAATCACAAATTCTCTCATGCTGTGAATCGTATCGTGGACATTCAGTAAATGAGTTTAAGATCCAATCAAATACATAAAACTTGTATACTCAAATAGTGAATCTTCATTTATCATATAAATGGTTCATACATAAGGCGATTGCCTTAGGACATCTTTCATATATTACTAACAGACTCCCACTTGGCCTAATGCCAATCGCTACGGTATCCAATACCATAAGCTCTAACATGACCCTCAAACTTACTTTGAGGTAATGGCTTAGTCAAAGGATCCGCTAAGTTCCTTTCAGTGGGAATTTTCTCGATTTATATTTCGTTCCTACTGATGATCTCTTTGATAAGATGATAGCGGCGAAGCACATGTTTGGATCATTGATGAGACCACATCAAGTTCAGAGATGAACTTCTTGATCCAAACCGCTTCCTTTGCTGCTTCCAAAGCTACAATGTATTCTGCCTTAGTGGCAGAATCCGCTATAGCGTCAAGCTTGGAACCTTTCCAACTTATTGCGCCTCCATTCTAGGTGAATACATACCCAGACTAAGACATGGAATCATCCTTGTCTGTCTAGATCTGGCATCCGTATACCCACGTATCACCATGTACCCTTCTCCATATATTAGGAACGCATCCTTAGTTCATCTTAAGTACTTAAGGATCATCTTAACAGTCACCCAATGATCCATTCCTGGATCATACTGGTATCTGCTCGTGACACTCAGAGCATACGATACATCGGGCCTCGTACATAACATAGCATACATGATAGATCCTATTGCGGATGCATAGGGAATCTTACTCATGCAAATCCTCTCGTCTTCTGTGCGCGGACACATAGACTTCGAAAGGTGTATCCCATGCCTGATGGGTAGGAAACCTTTCTTGGATTTCGACATGCTAAACCTCTTTAGCACTCGGTCTATATATGTAGACTGCAAAAGACCAAGCAACTGTTTCGATCTATCTCTATAGATCTTAATCCCGAGGATGTAGGTTGCTTCTCCCAGGTCTTTCATGGAGAATGTCTTGGATAACCAAACCTTAACTGACTGTAAGACTGAAACATCATTTCCTATAAGTAATATGTCATCGACATATAATACTAGGAACACGATTGCACTCCCACTAACCTTCTTGTACACACAAGGTTCGTCTGGATTTTGTGAGAAATCAAACTTTTTGATTGTCTCATCAAAACGGATATTCCAGCTCCTGGATGCTTGCTTCAATCCATAAATGGATCGTCGCAATTTGCATACCTTGGTTTTATCAACCAATGTGAAACCCTCAGGCTGTATCATATACACGTCCTCGAGTAGGTTTCCATTAAGGAAAGATGTTTTCACATTCATCTGTCATATCTCATAATCATAATGAGCCGCTATGGCCAGGAGCATCCGAATGGATTTAAGCATAGCTACAGGCGAATAGGTTTCGTCATAATCAACACCTTGCTTTTGACAATATCCTTTCGCCACCAATCTAGCCTTATAGGTAATCACATTACCATCCATGTCGGTTTTCTTCTTGAAAACCCACTTGCACCCTATAGGCTTTATGCCTTCAGGTGGGTCAACCAAGTTCCAAACTTGGTTTTCATACATGGAATTCATTTCCGTCTTCATGGCACCAAGCCACTTATCACTTTCTGAACTTGTCAGCACTTCTTCATAACTGGTAGGCTCCTCATCATCAATGAGTAACACGTCATTCAATTCACTTACGAGAAATCCATATCTCTCGGGAATATTGCGTGTTCTACCAGATCTACGAAGATGTGGTGTTACAATAGTGTTGGGGTTGATCCGTGAGGGGAAACTTCGCTTCCCCTTCACCTCGGTTGCTTGACCATGGTGATCCCTTCAATATCCCCGGATTAAAAATTTAATCCTAGACAAAAGGGATTCCCAAAGCAACCAAGTCATCGTCGTGCTATTCGTTTAGAGAGGTCACTTGAACAAACTAGTTGTTTAAGCGACCATTCTCTATTCTACGAGTAGCCGCGGAATAGACGATGTCCGGATCGCCGGTTTTTATGTTTATGCTCGGGATCCAAATATTATTTAGCCATTCAGAGAAATATATCATGCTCATAAATGAAAAACAAATATAAACATGTAACATATAAAATTAGAGAATCGATATACCTCTCGATCTTCTAATGTATGTCCTTCCTCCTTTCGGACGTCGTGTGGGCGACGCTCTACCAAAAGTCGAAGCTCCTAGATCACACATCTTCCTTCCTTGCTCATCCAAAGCAAGAGGAAGAATAGAAACAAGGCTCATCTCCTTCCTATGGCCAACCAACAAGCAACAAAAGAAATGCTTGCCGCCGGCCAACAAGGAGAAGGAGATAATGGTGGAAACCGACCAAGACATCAAGGGAAACCCCTTAGTCTTGTTTCCACCACCCAAGGAGAGGGAGAAGGGGTCTTTAGATGCTGTCCAAGGGGTGGAGAAGGTGATATGGGCGCCGGCCACCAAACCATGAAGAAGAAAGGAAGAAACTTTCCTTATTTGGTGCCACCCAAACCTCCTAAACCCTAAGCTTCCAAACCCTAATCCAAGCTCACCTTGTGGCCGGCCATGGAAGTGAGGAAAAAGATTAGGATGAGCTCAAGCCAAGGTAAAGAGGAGAACCATAGTGGCCGGCCAACCCTTAGGAAGAAGAACAACATCTCCTATAGTTGCCGACCACCCTTTTATCCCAAAAAACTAGCCACCCAAACCCAAATCCTAACTTACCTTATATCCGGCCATGGAAGAGGGGAAGAAGAATAGGATAAGTTCAAGCTAAGGTAGATAGGAGCAGCATAGTGGCCGGCCAACCCAAGGAAGAAGAAGAACAACCTCCATTAGTTGCCGCCCACCCTTGCTCCAAAACCCTAGCCACCAAACCCAATCCTAAACCAACTAGGATTCCTAGCCACCAAAGGAAGCAAACCCTAATCCCCTCATCCCTTGTGTTCTCCACGCCAACAATCCCTAATCCACCCTTATATAGAGTTTAGGGATAAGTCTTGGTTTAATCTCCACCATTGGTTCAAGGGATTTAACCTCAACCGTCGGATCTAGAGATTTAATCTCAAACGGATCTTGAGATTTAATCTCTACCAATGGATCTTAGAGTTTTGTTTCTATCCTTTGGATCTAAGCATCATGAGGTGTTAATAGGCTACATTAGGGACCATGAGGAGGAGTTGGGTCTTGGCCACCCATGGATCAAGCCCACATAAAGTCCGATCCACTAATGATGATCCAATCCACTAAAGGTCCATCATTGATCTACCTCACCAACCCCCATATGATAATATGGGCTCCATATATTATTTGTACATTTTCTCCCCGTGTTTAAGATCTCGAATGTCCGTCGATTAATTAATTTACTAACCATTAATTAATCAACATCTAACTCCTTGAGTAGTACCACTCAACCTTTTCATCATGCCGGACCAAGTCCACCTGCAGGGTTTACATGATGAACCTTATGAGCTCCTCAAGGGGACATCATCATCCTAATATATAGGACACGGTTTCCTCCTATAATCAACGACACACCATATAAATAATATCATCTCCCAACTTACCGAGACTATCGATTTAATCTATAAATCTCGCCCATTGGTAAATCAAAGAGATGAGTACCAAGTATATGTGCCCGTTATTATATCGGGATTAAGAGCATGTACTAAATAATATCTGAGGTCCGATTCGATTATGTAGTCAGCAATAAATCGAATCACCTCTGTGTCGGTCCTGCTCAATACACACAAAGTGCACGAGTGTGATTCTATGGTCAAGACAAACCAATACCAAATCACACTACAACCATTCTGATGGTTTGTCCAAAGCCATCTCGGTTGTGAGCCTTTACTTATACTTTACAAGGAGCCGATAACATGATCTCCCGTGTGACACCACACACCATGTTATCTACAATGTAAGGTATTAGACAATAGTGCATAACCATAAAAATATGCAAACAATGATCATGTGATTCTTATTTCAAAATAAAGATGTTCATACAAAAAATAGACTTTTAAGTATACATCCCTACAATCTCCCACTTATACTAAAAGACTATCTTTGTCCTCAAAGTGCCATACATCCCCATTCCCTCCATGCCTATCAAAAGCTCTGAAGGCCCTTAGTGAAAGGATCTGCCAGGTTATCCTCCGATGCAATCTTGGCCACAACAACTTCTCCTCGCTTTACGATTTCTCGTATCAGGTGGTACTTGCGCTCTATGTGTTTACTAGCCTTATGGGCTCGTGGTTCCTTCGAGTTTGCAACTGCACCACTATTATCACAATAAATCGTGATAGTTCTGGGCAAACCAGGAATCACATCCAAGTCCATCAAAAAGTTCCTGAGCCATACAACTTCTTTGGCCGCCTCAGAGGCTGCCACATACTCAGCTTCCATGGTGGAGTCTGCCACGCACTTTTGCTTGACACTCCTCCATACAATGGCTCCACCTCCCAAAGTAAACACAAAACCTGAGGTAGACTTACTGTTATCCCTATCAGATTGGAAGTCGGAATCCGTGTAATCCACAGGGAGTAATTGGTCTGCCCGGTAAACCAGCATATAATCCCTAGTCCTTCTCAGGTACTTCAATATATGCTTTACCGCAGTCCAATGTCCCTGTCCTGGATTACTCTGATATCTGCTGACCATGCCCACGACAAAACAGATATCTGGTCTCGTACAGAGCATCGCATGAGGCTTCCTACTGCCGAAGCATAAGGAACCGCCTCCAGCTCCTTTATCACCTCAGATGATCTAGGACACATCTCCTTAGATAAAGTAACTCCATACCTGAAAAGTAGAAAACCCTTCTTGGAGTTCTTCATGCTAAAACGATCCAAAATCATGTCTATGTATGAAGCTTGGGATAAGCACAACAACCTTGATCCCAAGGTTGTGACCCACTTCTCTCAAGTCCTTCAAAACTATTTGGACAACCATACCCTTACGTCTGATAACACTGATATTGTTGCCAACTACCAAAAATGTCATCTACGATAGTACAAGAAATACCACTACGCTTCACACATCTATTGTATACACAAGACTCATCCGGACTTTGAATAAATCCATAAGTCTGGATTTACCTCATCAAAGCGGATGTTCCAAGACCTCAAAGCTTGCTTTAGTCCATCAGCGGACCGATTAAGCTTACATACAATACGCTCTTTGCCTTTAGCAATGAATCCTCCGTCGCTTCATGTAGATGGATTCCTCAAGACTTCCACTAAGGAATGCCGCCTTGATATCCATCTGTCACACCTCATAATCCATATGAGTTGCTATGCATAAGAGCTCCCAGACCTGTCTTGAATCCATAGATTCAATCTCAGTATTCATTGCACTTTGCAAAGATGTTGTATTTATATCTTGGATTGCCTTGTCGTATGTCTAGGGATCAGGTTCATGTTTGCTAGGGACCAAATCAGAAGATTTGTCCAAAAACATGAATCTAAGAGGTTGTCTAACAACCTCCCACTACGTATCTTCAGGTATCCTCTCGTGACACGCGGTGTAGTGACATGTGGTATGTCCTCTTGTACCGATGGTACTAAAGAAGTGACTTCCCTTTTTAACTCCTCCAGAACAATTTTACCTTTGGGCTTGTGGCTTATCACATAGTCTTCCTCTAGAAATCTGGCATTCGTGTTAACGATCACCCTCTGATCTCTAGGACTATAAAACAAGTCAGAATAACTCATCATCGATCTAACCATCTTCATAAGAGTCCTATTCCTTCGCTCTGCTACACCATTCTGCTGGGGTGTGCCAGGTGCAGTCAATTGGGATTGAATCCCAACCTCTGATAAGTAGTTCCTAAACTCTCCCAAGAGGTTGTCACCACCACGATCAGATCGTAGTGTCATCCATATCTTGAATAATCGTCTATAAAAGAGACGAAATATTCAAGATTACCTCTTGCCTAGATAGTCATAGGACCTCACAAATCAGAATGAACCATTTCTAACACATCTTTGGCTCTATACCCCTTGGCCTTGAAAGGCCTCTTGGTCATCTTACCCTCCAAGCAAGATTCGTAGGTTGGGAGATCCTCCACCACTAATGAACCCAAAGGTCCATCAGCTATCAACCTTTGAATTCTGCTTAGGTTAATGTAACCAAGCCTAAGAAGCCAAAGATATGTTTGGTTCATCTTCAAATGTTCTTTTCTCTTATTGGAATTAGAAGATGAGTTATTAACTTCTATTTGCATCGTGGGAGCTTGTGGTTCAAGTTATAAATTTCCTATCTATGTACCTGAATAGATAATGTCCCTATTCCTTTTATAACAAATCTGTCATGAAAAGAAATAGATTATCCATCCAAAAACTATTTAGAAACCTAAATCAATTCTTTCTAAATAAGGGTACATAAAGGAAATTCTTAAGAACCAAAAACCTTTATTTTTCTCAAAATATAAATAAAACATCTCCCACTGCAATAGCTGCCATCTTCATGGCATTGCCTAAGTAAATAGTAATCTCCTTCAACTAGTCATCGGGTTTCGGAACCCTGTAAATTGTTGCGACATGATTAGTGGCTCTGTATCTACTCACCGTGTGCGGTAGATATCACCGCTAATCATGTTTCAATGACTAGTCCAAAAGATATACCTATGTTCTATTTTGGATTGGGACAGTCCTTCTTCCAATGTCCATCCTGCTTGCAAGTGAAGTACTTGCCTTTCGGCTTCTTCACTCTTCCCTGAGATCCTCGCACCATCTTTGCTTCACCTTGTTTCTTCTTCTTCTTGCCTTTCGTCCTAGAAGTAGAAACTCTTTTGAGCAATGATGGCTTGAGGACACTCTTCGAAGATTGCATACTAGCAGATAAGACAATATTTGGATTCATTTCCAATCAACATTATTTGGGTACAGTAAGTTTATTTCTTTTAGTATCACAACAAGTGGACTGAAAGTCATTTTGAAAATCCTAAGAATCACATAGATCATTACTTTAGATTTCAAAAAATTATTGATTCCTCAAACAATAAAATTTTGATATCAACCAACACCTCAAAACACCGAGAATATCGCATGCCATGCAGTGTGGACGTATACGAATTCTACATTTGTAAGAGGAGGTTTTACCCATTAATTTTATTATCTTGTCAACCTTACTTTTTGACAAATAAAATTAATAGTTGGTTCCTCTTTGGCCCTACAAATAAAAGCAAGTTGACTGATGGGAGGATACTTTAATTTGCATCTAAGTGTGCACCATTACACGATACTAAGGGAATTATTTCGATTATGTGCCTTACCGTGGGAAGTACACATGCTCCTAGATAATTTCCTATAACCATTATTTGACCTAGTGATCCGAAAAAACTCATCATCCGCAGGAGGAAGGCACTCAGAGCCAACATGCAAGTTTGTTGCATCACACAAATTGTAATGGAGGCCATGGAATTAATTAAAATATCCTCTCTCCCACTTAGTAAATTAAAATGAGGAATTTTCCTCGACATGCATATCAAACAAAAAGCAATAAATATGAAAATAAATTATTTTCCAACTATTATGGCCTTTGTCTTCAATATGGCTCCTGTCATCGCCATCTCGTCCGCCTCCTCCTACGCCATGTACGAGCCATCCGAGATCCAAGCCGATACTTAATCCTATTTTAATTTACATACATCGATCCTATACTCCACGAGGTAGTGTACATGAAATCTAGATCGAAAGTAAAATAAAATAAAGAGCTGCTAAACAATGCCGTATTTTATTTACAAAAAAATAACTAAATACTAGCCTCACAACCCCGAGGATTCAACAAAATAAACATTTACACACATACAATCACATACACATGCCATAATAGTCGGATCTTATGCCTGCAACCAAAGAGTTAAACTACGCATATCCTACTATTATCCGACACATATAATATATGAAAAAGTGCATAAAAATTAACCGAATCCTAAACACACAAAACTGGAAACCTTGGCTCTGATACCAATTGTTGGGGTTGATCCGTGAGGGGAAACTTCGCTTCCCCTTCACCTCGGTTGCTTGACCATGGTGATCCCTTCAATGTCCCCGGATTAAAAATTTAATCCTAGACAAAAGGGATTCCCAAAGCAACCAAGTCATCGTCGTGCTATTCGTTTAGAGAGGTCACTTGAACAAACTAGTTGTTCAAGCGACCATTCTCTATTCTACGAGTAGCCGCGGAATAGACGATGTCCGGATCGCCGGTTTTTGTGTTTATGCTCGGGATCCAAATATTATTTAGCCATTCACAGAAATATATCATGCTCATAAATGAAAAACAAATATAAACATGTAACATATAAAATTAGAGAATCGATATACCTCTCGATCTTCTAATGTATGTCCTTCCTCCTTTGGACGTCGTGGGCGACGCCTACCAAAAGTCGAAGCTTCTAGATCAACACATCTTCCTTCCTTGCTCATCCAAAGCAAGAGGAAGAATAGAAACAAGGCTCATCTCCTTCCTATGGCCAACCAACAAGCAACAAAGAAATGCTTGCCGTCGGCCAACAAGGAGAAGGAGATAATGGTGAAACCAAACCAAGACATCAAGGGAAACCCCTTAGTCTTGTTTCCACCACCCAAGGAGAGGGAGAAGGGTCTTTAGATGCTGTCCAAGGGTTGGAGAAGGTGATATGGGTGCCGCCACCAAACCATGAAGAAGAAAGGAAGAAACTTTCCTTATTTGGTGCCACCCAAACCTCCTAAACCCTAAGCTTCCAAACCCTAATCCAAGCTCACCTTGTGGCCATGGAAGTGAGGAAAAGATTAGGATGAGCTCAAGCTAAGGTAAAGAGGAGAACCATAGTGGCCGCCAACCCTTAGGAAGAAGAAGAACATCTCCTATAGTTGCCGCCACCCTTTCTCCCAAAAACCTAGCCACCCAAACCCTAATCCTAACTTACCTTATATCCGCCATGGAAGAGGGAAGAAGAATAGGATAAGTTCAAGCTAAGGTAGATAGGAGCATAGTGGCCGCCAACCCAAGGAAGAAGAAGAACAACCTCCATTAGTTGCCGCCCACCCTTGCTCCAAAACCCTAGCCACCAAACCCAATCCTAAACCAACTAGGATTCCTAGCCACCAAAGGAAGCAAACCCTAATCCCCTCATCCCTTGTGTTCTCCACGCCAACAATCCCTAATCCACCCTTATATAGAGTTTAGGGATAAGTCTTGGTTTAATCTCCACCATTGGTTCAAGGGATTTAACCTCAACCGTCAGATCTAGAGATTTAATCTCAACCGTCGGATCTTAGAGATTTAATCTCTACCAATGGATCTTAGAGTTTTGTTTCTATCCATTGGATCTAAGCATCATGAGGTGTTAATAGGCTACATTAGGGACCATGAGGAGGAGTTGGGTCTTGGCCACCCATGGATCAAGCCCACATAAAGTCCGATCCACTAATGATGATCCAATCCACTAAAGGTCCATCATTGATCTACCTCACCAACCCCCATATGATAATATAGGCTCCATATATTATTTGTACATTTTCTCCCCGTGTTTAAGATCTCGAATGTCCGTCGATTAATTAATTTACTAACCATTAATTAATCAACATCTAACTCCTTGAGTAGTACCACTCAACCTTTTCATCATGTCGGACCAAGTCCACCTGCAGGGTTTACATGATGAACCTTATGAGCTCCTCAAGGGGACATCATCATCCTAATATATAGGACACGGTTTCCTCCTATAATCAATGGCACACCATATAAATAATATCATCTCCCAACTTACCGAGTCTATCGATTTAATCTATAAATCTCGCCCATTGGTAAATCAAAGAGATGAGTACCAAGTATATGTGCCCGTTATTATATCGGGATTAAGAGCATGTACTAAATAATATCTGAGGTCCGATTCGATTATGTAGTCAGCAATAAATCGAATCACCTGTGTCGGTCCCCGCTTCAATACACACAAAGTGCACTAGTGTGATTCTATGGTCAAGACAAACCAATACCAAATCACACTACAACCATTCCGATGGTTTGTCCAAAGCCATCTCGGTTGTGAGCCTTTACTTATACTTTACAAGGAGCCGATAACATGATCTCCCGTGTGACACCACACACCATGTTATCTACAATGTAAGGTATTAGACAATATTGCATAACCATAAAAATATGCAAACAATGATCATGTGATTCTTATTTCAAAATAAAGATGTTCATACAAAAAATAGACTTTTAAGTATACATCCCTACAAATAGGTCCAGTCGATTGCTAATCACTATGAGTTGTCGACTGTTGTGCTTCACCAGGTATCTCATCAATGTCTATTTGAGTCTCTCGAGCCTCCTCAAGCTCGACGACACTCCCACTGTTTTCTTGCAAGAGAAACTCTTTCTCTAGAAACACAGCATGCCTTGAAACAAACACCTTTTGTTCCACAGGATGATAGAATTGGTAACCCCTTGTTTCCTTAGGGTATCCAATAAATAGACATTTATCAGACTTAGCATCCAATTTGTCTGATACTGTCCGCTTCATATAAGCAGGACAACCCCATATCTTCAAGTAAGATACATGAGGTTTCTTACTATTCCATATCTCATATGGAGTAGTTGAGACTACCTTGGTAGGCATTCTATTTAACAAGTAAACAGCTGTCTGAAGTGCATAGCCCCAAAAGGACTTGGGAAGAGTCGCATGATTCATCATTGATCTGACCATGTCCAACAAGGTCCGGTTCTGCCTCTCAGATACACCATTATGCTGTGGTGTATATGGCGGAGTCCATTGAGACAATATGCCATTGTCTCTTAGATAATCAAGAAACTCTTGACTTAAGTATTCACTACCTCGATCCGATCAAAGTATTTTAATACTCTTGTCATGTTATTTCTCTACTTCATTTCTAAATTCTTTGAACCTTTCTAAGGCTTCAGACTTGTGTTTCATCAAGAACACATACCCAAACCGTGAGTGATCATCGGTGAAGGTAATGAAGTAGCTATAGCCTCCTAAATCTTGAGTTGACATAGGTCCACATACATCAGTATATATTAGACCTAGTAACTCTCCCACTCGTTCACCTTTTCCAGTAAAAGGTAACTTAGTCATCTTGCCTTTTAAGCATGATTCGCATGTATCGTATGAATCCTATTCAAACGATTCCAGAATTCCACATCGGTGTAATTCGGACATGCGTTTCTTGCTTACATGGCCAAGACGACAATACCACATGTAGGAGTCTAATTGATTATCTTTTCGAGCACGCTTGTTGCTCGCTTCGATATTGAAAATATCACTGGATACGTCCAACGTATAAACACCATTGCTTAAAGTTCCAGTCCCTTAAAAATCTCCATTCAAAGTTATGTAACAACAATTGTTACTAAAAGTCAAATGGTACCCATTTATATTTAAACAAGAAATAGAAATGATGTTCTTTATCAACGAAGGAACATAAAAGCAATTGTCCAGTTCTAAGACAAGTCCTACAGGGAGTTCCAACAAATACGTTCCGATGGCGAGTGCAGCAACCGTTGCTCCATTCCCAACACGTAAATTTGACTCTCCCTTGACGAGTCTTCTTCTATTCCTTAGCCCATGTATGTCATTACATATATGTGAGCCACACCCAGTATCAAATACCCAAGTGTCTGAGGAAATAGAATGACAATCAATAAAGAAGATTTCTGAAGAAGATGGGGCATCCGATGCCTTATCCTTCTTCACGGACTCAAGATAAATCTTGCACTTTCTTCGCAAATGGCCCTACTTGCCATAATGATGGCAAGTGCCCTTTTGAGCCGGGTTCTCGCATTTTTAGCCTTTTTCTTCTTCCCTTACATTTGTTCCTTTGACTCCCTCTTAGAACCTTTCTTCGAGGAATCAACTTATAGCACTGTCCCCTGCTCATGCTTCATAGAAGACTCCACAGTCTTCAGCATGTTGAGCAGTACCACAGATGAACCTTCTTGCATCTCAGAGGTGAAGAGGAGCTTGGAGACTTCGAACCTTTCGAATCTCACTTGCTTATCAAACAACTCATAAAGATGAAGTACTACGATATGAGCATCCATATGCTCATGCTGCTTTCGTAGCTTGGGTTCCATTGCGGCTAGCATGATGCAACTTGTCAGTTCAGAATCAGTCACATGTTTCTGATAGACCAACAATTGGTCCAGAGTTGCATCGTTACTAGGATGGGCGGGAAGAGGCGCTTCGAGGACATACGCAAGCTTTTCACCTTGAGAACAATTCTCAAGTTTCTAAGCCACCCAAGAAGTTCGCATCAATTTATTGAATCCAAAATGGAACGCAAAATTAAAAGACAACATGATCAATTTTAGAAATACAAAACGAGCATATATGTGAAAGATGATTTTTAAAATGCATCAATATACATTTATAAATCCCATTCATTTTTTGAATTTCAAAAACCCCAAAATCACTTCGGGAGATCGTAGGTCCATCTCCGAATGGGCTGATATCCATCATAGATATGAACAACCTTGGAGAGAGTCCAACAAGCCATTCATAACTACGACGGTAGGTATCATCTATACCGATTGCATATCACGTATATGAAACTATCACAATGTGCTATCAACTAATTGAATGTTCACACATACATCGGGTTGTTAACACATTAACAAGTATGCATCATATGCATAGCACCCAACTTCACCTCCCTTTACATCGACCTTGGAGAGAGTCCAACAAGCCGATGCTCCAGGTTAAAGCTAACCCATTAATCGGGAAATAGTTTTAATATGGTTAGAGCGCATTCAACTAATTAGCCAGGCTTGGAGTGAGTCCAACAACCCAAACTAACGATTGACCTCTGACTCTTACCATATTAGAGTTAAACTATTCCAATGATTTGAACATGTTCAGGTTCGAGTCGGGCTTGGAGTGAGTCCAACAACCCAAACAAGAAATAGAACTCTGGTTCTAACCATATTAATGGAAGGTGTAGGCTTTAATATTGAGTTAGGGTTTTATGTCTCATCCTCTTTGCATGCAAATAACTATTATCTACATGGCATGACATACATGGCATACATCTACATGTCACGACACGCATGGCATAATGTTATGCATCTAATGCAATTACATGGCATACAATTATGTCATGTACATAATTTCCTTATTTGTCATAACTATTTATGGAAATAAAATATGTTTAAGATTTGATTCTCCAAATCAAATCATGATTGAATTAGGAAACAAATTTCCAAATCTAATCACATATTTTATTTATGAAAATAATTGATTAAGGAAAATCTATTTAGGAAACCAATTTCCTAAATCATCAAAACTACTTATGGAAATAAAATATTTTAAGAATTGATTCTCCAAATCAAATAATGATTAAATTAGGAAACAAATTTCCAGAATCTAATAAAATATTTTATTTATGGAAAATATCAATTTCCATAAATACTTCCAACTTTCCAAAAGTGGAAGATTTCCATAAACACTTCTAGACTTTTCAAAATTAAAAATTTCTATAAATACTTCTAAATTTCCAAAATTAGAAAATTTCCAGAAATAACATTATGACTATCGCAAAACCATTTTACGATTATGTCGAAACACAACCTGGGCTCTGATACCACTGTTGGATTTCCGGCACCGCGGCGTGTGTGTGTTCGATCATGTTTCGTAAATATGAGCACAGCGGAAGCAATAAAATTAATAAATCTACATTTATTACAACACACACATCACACGCATGCATAGTACAACATGTGTAGACATAACCGTAAATTTAAATTTGCAATAAAAGGAAACTTAACTACGTTATACCTTTCGTATGACGTGTAGCGGGAACGACATCAACCGGAACGATCCTCGCTAGAATCGTCTCTATCCGTATCCACGCCGAGTATCCTCTGGATGACTTCGCTAAGCCACGAGCTTCATCTTCGTACGGGTTACTAGCCTCGTGTTGAAGACGATGTGATCGAGAGATGATCACGATCCGAATCCAAATTCGGATCCAAAAATGAGTCCTCAAAACTCGCTTATCCGGAGAGGTATTCGTCAACCGATTAACGAATCCTTCGTCCTCCACCTTAGAGGATTACCGGAGATCGAATCCCCGGTAAGTTAGCCTCTGTCGGAGCTCTATCCGTCGTCCAAACGACGCTCCGACGAGAGGAGAACAAGCTGTCCAGAAAACTGGACAGCTTTGGTGGAGGAGATAGGCACCGGCCAACCAAGGGAAGATAAAGCTCACCTTGATGCCAAACCTAAAGGAGATCACCGGAGGGTCGCCGGAGGATCACCGGCCGAAGCTTGGACGCCGGCAACAACTTGGACGGCAGCACAAGAGGTTGGGCGGCAATGGAGGTTGGCGCCAACTCTTAGAGGGGATGAGGTGGGCGGCAACTTGATCTAGGGTTTTTGGATTAGGGCTTAATTATCCCTTAAGCCCTCTTTTATAGAGAACTAATTCTCTTAATGGTTATAGGATCATAACCATTAGGCCCGTTAACCCGTTCCATTAAGATAAGTTAAAATAAACCAAACCATGATGGTTTATTTTAAGTTAAAACGAACCGAACCAACTTTTGGTTCATTCGTTTAAAATAAACCAAACCCTTTGGTTTATTCTCCTCCATTGGATTAGAACCAAACCATTTTGGTTCATCCATTATGTCTTCATAAGACACGGCCCATCCACGCTTCCATTGCGATTGAAACGATTTCATGCTCGCTTCATGTTTGGTCCAACCAAACCTTGTTTCTCTCGGTCTGAGAATCCCATTCTCAAGCTCGTTTTAAATCCTTTGGATTACGCTCATTGTGCGTGTGACCAAATAGGTTCTCGGTTTATGTTGGCCGTCTATAATTAACCATTAATTATAGAACGATCATGAGTGGCACCAAGTAGTACATCATGATCCCCAATTAACCGAAAAGATCAACGGTTGATCCAGAACTATTTCTGAAACCATTCAGCAGCTCGAATGATTCGTGCCCCATTCCCTTCACTCGTCTTATACCCACTTGGTTCAGGACATGGTCTATAGTGTCAGTCCCCACTAGGCTGACTACGTCACACCTAGCCCAAGTATCATTTCCTCGTCCTACGGATTCTAGTTACTCCACATGTATCGAAGAGTACCTTACTCTAAACATGTAATGCTTTGGCCAAAGACTTTAGTAATAATCCGACGAGAGGCCATGGGTATACATCTCCTCGCAAGGAGTGGTGAATCCTTTATAGGCTATTCAAACACCTTCGATCACTTCGACTTATACCCAATCATCCCGGGTCCACATCTCCTTAGAGATGTTTGCTTAAGATGTCAAAGCATAGGTCTCCATGATCAAGATGACTTGAATACCGCAAGTCAAAGGAACATCGCACTTAAGCTACAGTAAGAACTTCATTGACATATCTATATATGCAGAGAACCATATGAAGTCTTACGGTTGGTCACTCCAATGAACTAGTTACCATAACTAGCATCCACGATTAACTCCGGACATCACTCTGTCTCTAGCTAGTGAGAATCAGCTGCTTGGATACACCAAGGAGTATACCTCGTGCTAGTCTCGACAGAATTGATGGTGTCCAAATCCATCAATTAATCGACTAGGGATAATTCTGATACATCACAATTACACATGTAGATATACTCACTAGTTGTGATCCAATCACAAATTCTCTCATGCTGTGAATCGTATCGTGGACATTCAGTAAATGAGTTTAAGATCCAATCAAATACATAAAACATGTATACTCAAATAGTAAATCTTCATTTATCATATAAATGGTTCATACATAAGGCTATTGCCTTAGGACATCTCTCATATATTACTAACACCGTGCACTTGCAGAAAACAACACATCAGCAGGCATAACATGAATATAACATCATAGACATAAGCAGACATAACATAAAGGTATATGCAGGATGCTCTTCGAAACATATATTATAGGTATTTGAACATAAATCTCAACATATTGGGCCCGATATTGTACCACATCATCATCATCATACTAGGTCTGTACTATGTCCGTCGACCTAGGGGCAACATAACATAGAGACTCATCCTAAGCCCGTACTTATGACCGTCAGCCTAGGGAATCTGGGAGCCCATCCCCTGGACCTTGTTAGGGTTCTGGTACAAGCCATGCAGAAAGTAAAATACATACATGCTTATAATCATAACATATCATATTTCATTTCATAAACATATCATGTTCCTTATCATGGCATATCATATTTCTTCTTCATCTCATAACATATCATATTGTTTTTCATAACATATTTCTTCTTCATAACATATCATATTTCTTTTCATGCATATCATGTTCCTTCTTTATAAAACATCATACATTCATACAATCACAAGGTAATGAGCATAACATGGTCATATATTTAACATGGTAATGACCAGAAATTTATCATGCATCCCTACTATTGATATAGACATATGGTAGAGGCCTAACCAATCATGCTAAAAAACTTGAGCAAGGACCCTATTAACATCATGTTAACATCACACACATATAGGGCATGGCATAAGGCATAAACATCATGAACAAGTATACATGGAGTGACCTAAACTTCATGGAGCTCTATCAAGTTTTAAACACCAAACAACTTATATATGGTCTAACTAACCACATGTTAATTCTTTAACATATAAAGCATGGCATGGGAGGGCACTTAGGATTTTAAATAAGCCTTGGCCGAAAATTCCAAGACAACCTAAGATCCATTTCTTAAATCAAGCTTAGCTTTCACATGTTACCTATATCTACATTCAAAACATAACATGGTAATTTATAGATCATAGCATGATAGGCCTAAATGGGTCTTGGCCGAATGGTTTAAAGGGACATAAGGCTCAACCACTTAACTCTAGGTTATCCAACAACATATTATCTTTATCTACCATCAAAACATAGCATACACATGGCATAAACTCATCTATAGCATGACATAGAACATGTTATCTTCTTCTAACATCAAACATGGCATGAACTCATTTAAAACCTAGCATAGAGCATGTTATCTGATGTGTGTAAGTCGTGCTACATTTTCACTACTCCATATGCATGCATTTTATCTCATTTCATGTCCTAGGCATGTATTTTGTCATGATTCAGTTAAGTTTAGCATATTTTGGACGAAGAGACTGCTTTTGGGTGTTTTTCGTGTTAACAGGTCGAAGACGCAGGCGTATCAAAACAACACAGGCGAGTTATCAGTGACACGTCCGTGTTAGGAGTTCCAACACTCAACACACCCTGGTTCAGCAACCGGCATGCCCCGTTCAAGCGCTGGCACGGTCGGTGAGAAATGTGCAATACGCCTGTGCCCTCATTTGGCACGGGCATGTTGGCCTGATTCCAGACTTCCTTTTCTGCGAGCAACTCGACGAAGCCGTGATCTTCGTCTCAATTAAAGGAAAATATTTTGCCTTAATTGAAGAGGAGGCCAAGGCTATAAAAGAAAAGATATTCTAACCCTAAAAGGGGAGGCGGCTGGGTAAAGAGGACGATAGAAGAACGTGGAGAACGAAGGAGTCGACGACAGAGGAACACAGATGACACTAAGTATTGTAATTTCTTTCTCTATCAATTCTTGTCTGACTATGGAGTAGTGTCCTATAATCTTAGGATGGGGGAGTAGCCCTTGACGATTTATGATGGATGATGTAATCTATACTACTTGAATTATTATTTGTTTTGGATTCTTATTGATAAACCTAAGGAGCTAAGGGGAAGTACCTAACAGTGAACCCAAGTTCCCGAAACCTAGAACCAACTAGAGATTAACTCCTGTCAAGTAGTGGTAGTGTATCTATGAGGGCTTGCGGGGGTCTCGTGACAGGTCCCCTTAGCTGATTATGGTCCCGTGTGTAAACCTATCGTGAAAAGAAAATTTAGACTCTAAAGGAACTCTTATGGACTTAATGGATCTATCAAATCCAGTTTTTACCAAGTAATGGTGGTAAGACTAGGGAGGTTTGCGGGGGTCTCGTGACAGGTCCCCTTAGCTGATTATGATCCCCTACGCTCAAATACCGTGACAGGTAAATTAAGTTTGATAGGTACAGTTGGCGTAGACCTCGAAAGAGCCCGTTGATTTACCTTAGGATAGGTTCCATCAAAATAACTCTAACAGGGGTAGGAAAGAATTAAATCACCTTATAAATCGTCGACGTGGTAAAACCCATATCTTGAGATTCTTCTCAACTATTGACTTTTAGCTCGTTCTTCTCATTCGTTGTTCTTGACTGCTCAGTTTCTTTGCTTAATCCACAAATTGATTGACTAGATAACTTGGTATCACGATCATTCGGTAATTGTCTCAATCCCTGTGGGATTGATATTTTTATTACTTGATGATAACCGTGCACTTACTAAAAATAACACATCAAGTTTTTGGCGCCGTTGCCGGGGATTGGCTCTCAATATTGAATTGAGCGTGATTTAGTTAATCTAGATTTCTATTTTTGTTCCTATTCTTTGTGTCTATTCTGAATTCTTGGTTTGGGAGCCTCTCTTGTTGTTGCATGCACAGATTTAATAGGAAAATTCTCGATATTGATCCTGAGATAGAGAGAACGTTCCTTGCTAGAAGACGATTTCAGCAACGTCAGGAAGAAAATCTGACCTCCAACATGGCTAATAAGAACGAGAATAAACCTTTAAGGGATTATGTAGCACCTAGTACAAGGGGATTGAGATCGAGTATTAGAAGACCCCCTATTGAAGCGAACAATTTTGAATTGAAACCGGCTCAACTATCCATGGTCCAACAGCATCAATTCGGAGGAGCACCCACTGAAGATCCAAATCTGCACTTGGAAGTATTTTTGGAATTTTGCAAAACTTTAAAACTGAATGGAGCCTCAGCTAATGCTATTAGATTGTGCTTGTTTCCTTTCTCATTGCGGGACAAAGCTAGAGCTTGGCTACACTCTCTTCCAGCAGATTTCATAACTACCTGGGATCAGCTGGAGCAAAGATTTTTAGACAAGTATTTTCCACCCAGTAAAACTGCAAGTCTTCGTCATCAAATCACTAATTTTGCGCAAAATGATGGAGAAACATTATTTGAACCTGGGACAGATTTAAGGGATTACTACAGCAATGCCCTCATCATGGGCTGGAGAAGTGGCTCATTGTTCATACTTTCTACAATGGAATCTCGTATGCTACTAAAGTTTCTCTTGATTCTGCTATAGGAGGAGCTCTTATGAACAAAACGTTAGATGAAGCATTTGAGATCATCGAGAATGTGGCAATGAATTCTCACCAATGGGATACAGAATGAGGATATCCAATTAAAACGCCAGGTAAGTTTGAGGTAAGTACCCTTGATCTACTCAGTGCAAAAGTTGATGCGTTAACTCAAAAGCTTGAACATTTTAATTTATCAGCTGTAAACTCATCTAATGTCACTTGCGAGATTTGTGGTGTAACAGGACATGTAGCGATAAATTGTCAAATCCTACACGCACCATCATCGGTAGCTGGGATTGAGCAAGTAGATGCGCTAAATAATTTTAATCAGAAGCCTAATGGTGGCAACCCTTATTCGAACACGTACAATCCCAGTTGGAGGAATCATCCCAACTTTTCGTATAGAGCCAACCAAAATTCTTCTAGACAGAACAGTTTTGGAGCACCTTCGGGATTTCAGCCAGGACCCAAGTCAAGCTTAGAAAAGATGATGGAGAATTTTATTACGTGCCAGGGGAAGATAAATGATGAATTTCGACAGCATATTGTAGAATCAAATCGGCAACATCAAAATAATACCGAGGCAATCAAGAAATTGGGAAGCAAGGTTGATAATTTGACTAATCACACAAGAATGCTGGAAAATAAAATTTCCCAAATTGCCAGCTCAGCATCAAGGACGCCCGACAGATTTCTTGGAAATTCAGAAGTAAACCCAGTTGAGCATTGTAATTCCAAAAGTTTGAGAAGTGGAAGGATTTTAGAAGGAGACAGAGCTCAACAAGCGGCCCCTGTGCTAAAGGACACGAGCGTGTCAGAGTTGGAAGAAGACAGCAGCACGCCTGGGTTAAATAGCAAAGGAAGCCGACAACACACCTTGACCCAGGGCGTGTTGTTCAACACGCCTGAGGAAGAGAATGCCCACGAGCGCATGTCAGCCGACACACCCGTGTCGGGTCACTCCAGCAGCCAACACGACCAGCCTATGTCGAACGACACAGGCGTGTTGAACAAGGAACCAAGAACGTATAAACCCCCTATCCCGTTCCCTCAGAGGCTGATTAAGGAAAAATTGGATGAACAATTTAGTAAGTTCCTTGAGGATATCTTAACCAACAAAAGAAAAGTCGAGAAGCATGTAACAGTGGCTCTTACTGAGGAGTGCAGCACTTTAATTAAGAACATGGTACCTCCCAAACTAAATGATCCAGGTAGCTTTTCTATCCCTTGCATAATTAATGACTCCAATTTTGATAAGGCTTTTTATAATTTGGGTGCTAGTGTCAATCTGATACCTCTTTCCATATGCAAGAAATTAGATTTGGGAGAAATGAAACTAACTACTATGGCCTTGCAGTTAGCCGATCACTCCATTAGATATCCTTTGGGAATCCTAGAAGATGTACCAGTGCAGGTGGGAAATTTTATTATTCCTGCCGATTTTGTAGTGCTTGACATGGATGAAGACCCATGCATTCCACTCATTTTAGGGAGACCTTTCTGTTAGTAATATATGAGAGATGTCCTAAGGCAATCGCCTTATGTATGAACCATTTATATGATAAATGAAGATTCACTATTTGAGTATACATGTTTTTATGTATTTGATTGGATCTTAAACTCATTTACTGAATGTCCACGATACGATTCACAGCATGAGAGAATTTGTGATTGGATCACAACTAGTGAGTATCTCTACATGTGTAATTGTGATGTATCGGAATTATCCCTAGTCGATGAATTGATGAATCTGGACACCATCAATTCTGTTGAGACTAGCACGAGGTATACTCCTTGGTGTATCCAAGCAGCTGATTCTCACTGGCTGGAGACATAGTGATGTCCGGAGTTAATCGTGGATGCTAGTTATGGTAACTAGTTCATTGGAGTGACCAGCCGTAAGACTTCATATGGTTCTCTGCATATATAGATATGTCAATGAAGTTCTTCTTGTGGCTTAAGTGCGATGTTCCTTTGACTTGCGGTATTCAAGTCATCTTGATCATGGAGACTTATGCTTTGACATCTTAAGCAAACATCTCTAAGGAGATGTGGACCCGGGATGATTGGGTATAAGTCGAAGTGATCGAAGGTGTTTGAATAGCCTATAAAGGATTCACCACTCCTTGCGAGGAGATGTATACCCATGGCCTCTCGTCGGATTGTTACTAAAGTCCTTGGCCAAAGCATTACATGTTTAGAGTAAGGTACTCTTCGATACATGTGGAGTAACTAGAATCCGTAGGACGAGGAAATGATACTTGGGCTAGGTGTGGCGTAGTCGACTAGTGGGGGGACACAATAGACCATGTCCCAACCAAGTGGGTATAAGATGAGTGAAGGGAATGGGGCACGATTCATTCGAAGCATCAAGGATTTCTGAAATAGTTACGGATCAACTGTTGATCTTTTTTCTGTAATTGGGGATCATGATGTACTACTAGGTGCCACTCATGATCGTTCTATAATTAATGGTTAATTATAGACGGCCAACATAAACCGAGAACCTATTTGGTCACACGCACAACGAGTGTAATCTAAAGGATTTAAAACGAGCTTGAGAATGGCATTCTCAGACCGAGAGAAACTATGTTTGGTTGGACCAAACATAAAGCGAGCATGAAATTGTTTCAGTCGCAATGGAAGCGTGGATGGGCTGTGTCTTATGAAGACGTAATGGATGGACCAAAATGGTTTGGTTCTAATCCAATGGATAAGAATAAACCAAAGGGTTTGGTTTATTTTAAACGAATGAACCAAAAGTTGGTTCGGTTCGTTTTAACTTAAAATAAACCATCATGGTTTGGTTTATTTTAACTTATCTTAATGGAGCGGGTTAACGGGCTTTATGGATATGATCCATTAACCATTAAGAGAATTAGTTCTCTATAAAAGTGGGCTTAAGGGATTGTTAAACCCTAATTAATCCAAAATCAAAACCCTAGCCTCCAAGGAGTTGCCGCCCAACCAGGTTGTGCCGCCCAAGCTCCTTGCCGCCCAGCTTGATTGTGCTGCCGTCAAGACCCTTGCCGGCGTCCAAGCTCCAGCCGGTGAACCTCCGGCGACCCTCCGGTGATCCCCTAAAAGGTTCGGCATCAAGGTGAGCTTTTGTCTCCTTGTTTTGGCCGGCGCCTATCTCCTCCACCAAGCTGTCCAGTTTTCTGGACAGCTTCTTCTCCTCTCGTCGGAGCATCGTTTGGACGACGGTTAGTGCTCCGACAGCGGCTAACATACCGGGGATTTGATCTCCGGTAATCCTCTGAGGTGGAGGACGGCGATTCGCCAATCGGTTGTGAATACCTCTCCGGAGAAGCAAGTCTTGAGGACTTGTTTTAGGTCCGAATTTGGATTCGGATCGTGATCATCTCTCGATCACGTCATCTTCAACACGAGGCTAGTAACCCGTACGAAGACGAAGCTCGTGGCTTGGCGAAGTCATCCCGAGGAGCTCGGCGTGGATACGGATAGAGACGATTCTTACGAGGATCGTTCCGGTTGATGCCGTTCCCGCTACACGTCATACGGAAGGTATAACGTAGTTTAATTTCCTTTTATTGCAATTTTAATTTACGGTTATGTCTACACTTGTTGTAATAGCATGCGTGTGTTGTGTGTGTTGTAATAAATAGGAGTATTTATTATTTTTAATTGCTTCCGCTGTGCTCATGTTTACGAAACATGATCGAACACACACACGCCAATGGTGCCGAAACCCAGCGAAGGGTATCGAGCCCAGGTTTTGTTTCGACATAATCGTAAAATTGGTTTTCCGATAGTCATAATGTATTTCTAGAAATTTTCTAAATTTTGGAAATTTAGAAGTATTTATGGAAATTTTTCAATTTTTGAAAGTCTAGAAGTATTTATGGAAATCTTCCACTTTTGGAAAGTTGGAAGTATTTATGGAAATTGATATTTTCCATAAATAAAATATTTGATTAGATTCTGGAAATTTGTTTCCTAATTTAATCATGATTTGATTTGGAAAATCAAATCTTAAAATATTTTATTTCCATAAGTAGTTTTAATGATTTAGGAAATTGGTTTCCTAAATAGATTTTCCTTAATCAAATAATTCCATGAATAAAATATGTGATTAGATTTGGAAATTTGTTTCCTAATTTAATTATGATTTGATTTGGAGAATCAAATCTTAAACATATTTTATTTCCATAAATAGTTATGACATATAAGGAAATATATACATGACATAATTGTATGCCATGTAAATGCATTAGATGCATAACATTATGCCATGCGTGTCGTGACATGTAGATGTATGCCATGTATGCCATGCCATGTAGATAATAGTTATTTGCATGCAAAGAGGATGAGACATAAAAACTCTAACTCAATATTAAAGCCTACACCTTCCATTAATATGGTTAGAACCAGAGTTCTGTTTCTTGTTTGGGTTGTTGGACTCACTCCAAGCCCGGCTCGAACCTGAACATGTTCAAATCATTGGAATAGTTTAACTCTAATATGGTAAGAGTCAGAGGTCAATCGTTAGTTTGGGTTGTTGGACTCACTCCAAGCCTGGCTAATTGGTTGAATGCGCTCTAACCATATTAAAACTATTTCGCGATTAATGGGTCGGCTTTAACTTGGAGCATCGATTTGTTGGACTCACTCCAAGGTCGATGTGAAGGGAGGTGAAGTTGGGTGCTATGCATATGATGCATACTTGTTAATGTGTTAACAACCCAATGTATGTGTAAACATTCAATTAGTTGATAGCACATTGTGATAGTTACATATACATGATATGTAATCGGTATACTTGATACCCACCATCATAGCTGAGAATGGCTTGTTGGACTCACTCCAAGGTTGTTCTTAACTATGATGGATATCAACCCATTCGGAGATGGACCTACAATCTCCCGAAGTGATTTTGGGGTTTTTTGAAATTCGAAAAATGAATGGGATTAATAAATGTATATTGATGCATTTTAAATCATCTTTCTCATATATGCTTGTTTTGTATTTCTAAGTTAATATATTGATCATGATGTGTTTGAATTTGCGTTCCATTTTGGATTCAAATAAATTGACTGGGCCGAACTTCTTGGACTAACTTAGAAACTTGAGAATTGTTCTCAAGGTGAAAAGCTTGTGTATGTCCTCGAAGCGCCTCTTCCCGCCCGTCCTAGTGACGATGCAACTTTGGACCAATTGTTGGCCTATCAGAAACATGTGAGTGATTCTAAACAAATGAGTTGCATCATGCTAGCCGCGATGGAACCCAAGCTACGAAAGCAGCATGAGCATATGGATGCTCATATCGTAGTCCTTCATCTCTGTGAGTTGGTTGATGAGCAAGTGAGATTCGAAAGGTTCAAAGTCTCCAAGCTCCTCTTCACCTCTGAGATGCAAGAAGGTTCATCTGTGGTACTGCTCAACATGCTGAAGATTGTGGAGTCTTCTGAGAAGCATGAGCAGGGGACAGTACTGTTAGTTGATTCCTCGAAGAAAGGTTCTAAGAGGAGGTCAAAAGAACAGCAGAAGGGAAAGAAGAGAAGGGCTAAGAAGGTAGAACTAGCACAAAAGGAAACTTGCCATCATTATGGCAAGGAGAGCCATTTGCGAAGAAAGTGCAAGATTCATCTTGAGTCCGTGAAGAAGGATAAGGCATCGGATGCCCCATCTTCTTCAGAAATCTTCTTTATTGAATGTCGTTCTATTTCCTTAGACACTTGGGTATTGGATACTGGGTGTGGCTCACATATATGTAATGACATACATGGGCTAAGGAATAGAAGAAGACTCGTCAAGGGAAAGTCAAATTTACGTGTTGGGAATGGAGCAAAAGTTGCTGCACTCGCCATCGGAACGTATTTGTTGAAACTCCCTGCAGGACTTGTCTTAGAACTGGACAATTGCTTTTATATTCCTTCGTTGATAAAGAACATCATTTCTATTTCTTGTTTAAATAGAAATGGTTTCCATTTGACGTTTAGTAACAATTGTTGTTACATAACTTGGATGGGGTTCTTTATGGGACTGGAACTTTAAGCAATGGTGTTTATACGTTGGACGTATCCAGTGACATTTGCAATATCGAAGTGAGCAACAAGAGTGCTCGAAAGGATAATCAAATAGACTCCTACATGTGGCATTGTCGTCTTGGCCATGTAAGCAAGAAACGCATGTCCGAATTACACCGATGTGGAATTCTGGAATCGTTTGAATTGGATTCATACGATACATGCGAATCATGCTTAAAAGGCAAGATGACTAAGTTACCTTTTACTGGAAAAGGTGAACGAGTGGGAGAGTTACTAGGTCTAGTACATACTGATGTATGTGGACCTATGTCAACTCAAGCATTAGGAGGCTATAGCTACTTCATTACCTTCACCGATGATCACTCACGGTTTGGGTATGTGTTCTTGATGAAACACAAGTCTGAAGTCTTTGAAAAGTTCAAAGAATTCAGAAATGAAGTAGAGAAGCAACATGACAAAAGTATTAAAATACTTCGATCGGATCGAGGTGGTGAATACTTAAGTCAAGAGTTTCTTGATTATCTAAGAGACCATGGCATATTGTCTCAATGGACTCCGCCCTATACACCACAGCATAATGGTGTATCTGAGAGGCGTAACCGGACCTTGTTGGACATGGTCAGGTCAATGATGAATCATGCAACTCTTCCCAAGTCCTTTTGGGGCTATGCACTTGCATGCTTGTTTACTTGTTAAATGAATGCCTACCAAGGTAGTCTCTACTACTCCATATGAGATATGGGCTAGTAAGAAACCTCATGTATCTTACTTGAAGATATGGGGTTGTCCTCGCTTATATGAAGCTGGATCAGACCGATGCTAAGTCCGATAAATGTCTATTTATTGATACCCTAAGGAAACAAGGGTTACCAATTCTATCATCTGTGGAACAAAAGGTGTTTGTTTCAAGGCATGCTTTGTGTTTCTAGAGAAAGAGTTTCTCTTGCAAGAAAACAAAGTGGGAGTGTTTGAGCTTGAGGAGGCTCGAGAGACTCAAATAGACATTGATGAGATACTCGGTGAGTACAACGGTACAACTCATAGTGATGAGCAATCGGCCGGACCTAATGTAACACCACATCTTCGTAGATCTGGTAGAACACGCAATATTCCTGAGAGATATGGATTTCTCGTAAGTGAATCGAACGACGTGTTACTCATTGATGATGAGGAGCCTACCAGTTATGAAGAAGTGCTGACAAGTTCAGAAAGGGATAAGTGGCTTGGTGCCATGAAGTCGGAAATGGATTCCATGTACGAAAACCAAGTTTGGAACATGGTTGACCCACCTGAAGGCATAAAGCCTATAGGGTGCAAGTGGGTTTTCAAGAAGAAAACCGACATGGATGGTAATGTGATTACCTATAAGGCTAGATTGGTGGCGAAAGGATATCGTAAAAAACAAGGTGTTGATTATGACGAAACCTATTCGCCTGTAGCTATGCTTAAATCCATTCGGATGCTCCTGGCCATAGCGACTCATTATGATTATGAGATATGGCAGATGAATGTGAAAACAGCTTTCCTTAATGGAAACCTGCTCGAGGACGTGTATATGATACAACCTGAGGGTTTCACATCGGTTGATAAAACCAAGGTATGCAAATTGCGACGGTCCATTTATGGATTGAAGCAAGCATCCAGGAGTTGGAATATCCGTTTTGATGAGACGATCAAAAAGTTTGATTTCTCACAAAATCCAGACGAACCTTGTGTGTACAAGAAGGTTAGTGGGAGTGCAGTCGTATTCCTAGTATTGTATGTCGATGACATATTACTTATAAGAAACGATGTGTCAATCTTACAGTCAGTTAAGGTTTGGTTATCCAAGACATTCTCCATGAAAGACCTGGGAGAAGCAACCTATATCCTTGGGATTAAGATCTATAGAGATAGATCGAAACGGTTGCTTGGTCTTTCGCAGTCTACATATATAGACCGAGTGCTAAAGAGGTTTAGCATGTCGGAATCCAAGAAAGGTTATCTGCCCATCAGGCATGGGGTACACCTTTCGAAGTCTATGTGTCCGCGCACAGAAGACGTGAGGATTTGCATGAGTAAGATTCCCTATGCATCCGCAATAGGATCTATCATGTATGCTATGTTATGTACGAGGCCCGATGTATCGTATGCTCTGAGTGTCACGAGCAGATACCAGTCTGATCCAGGAATGGATCATTGGGCGGCTGTTAAGACGATCCTTAAGTACTTGAGAAGAACTAAGGATGTGTTCCTAATATATGGAGAAGGGGACATGGTGATACGCGGGTATACAGATGCCAGCTTCCAGACAGACAAGGATGATTCCAGGTCTCAGTCTGGATACGTGTTCACCTTGAATGGGGGCGCAGTGAGTTGGAAAAGTTCCAAACAAGAGACTGTAGCGGATTCTACCACTGAGGTAGAATATATTGCAGCTTCGGAAGCAGCAAAGGAGGCGGTTTGGATCAAGAAGTTCGTTCATGAACTTGGTGTGATTCCGGCCATTGTTGAAGCAATACCGGTCTACTGCGACAACAATGGAGCAATTGCACAGGCGAAAGAGCCAAGGTCTCATCAACGATCCAAACATGTGCTTCGCCACTATCATCTTATCAGAGAGATCATCAGTAGGAACGAAATACAAATCGAGAAAATTCCCACTGAAAGGAACTTAGCGGATCCTTTGACTAAAGCATTACCTCAAAGTAAGTTTGAGGGTCATGTTGGTGCTTATGGTATTGGATACCGTAGCAATTGGCATTAGGCCAAGTGGGAGTCTGTTAGTAATATATGAGAGATGTCCTAAGGCAATCGCCTTATGTATGAACCATTTATATGATAAATGAAGATTCACTATTTGAGTATACATGTTTTTATGTATTTGATTGGATCTTAAACTCATTTACTGAATGTCCACGATACGATTCACAGCATGAGAGAATTTGTGATTGGATCACAACTAGTGAGTATCTCTACATGTGTAATTGTGATGTATCGGAATTATCCTAGTCGATGAATTGATGAATCGACACCATCAATTCTGTTGAGACTAGCACGAGGTATACTCTTGGTGTATCCAAGCTGATTCTCACCGGGCCGGAGACATAGTGATGTCGGAGTTAATCGTGGATGCTAGTTATGGTAACTAGTTCATTGAGTGACGGTAGTAAGACTTCATATGGTTCTCTGCATATATAGATATGTCAATGAAGTTCTTCTTTGTGGCTTAAGTGCGATGTTCCTTTGACTTGCGGTATTCAAGTCATCTTGATCATGGAGACTTATGCTTTGACATCTTAAGCAAACATCTCTAAGGAGATGTGGACCCGGATGATTGGGTATAAGTCAGTGATCGAAGGTGTTTGAATAGCCTATAAAGGATTCACCACTCCTTGCGAGGAGATGTATACCCATGGCCTCTCGTCGGATTGTTACTAAAGTCTTTGGCCAAAGCATTACATGTTTAGAGTAAGGTACTCTTCGATACATGTGGAGTAACTAGAATCTGTAGGACGAGGAAATGATACTTGGGCTAGGTGTGACGTAGTCAGCCTAGTGGGGACTGACACTATAGACCATGTCCCAACCAAGTGGGTATAAGATGAGTGAAGGGAATGGGGCACGATTCATTCGAAGAGCTCTTGAAGGGTTTCTGAAATAGTTCGATCAATCAGTTGATCTTTTGGTTAGGATCATGATGTACTACTAGGTGCCACTCATGATCGTTCTATAATTAATGGTTAATTATAGACGGCCAACATAAACCGAGAACCTATTTGGTCACACGCACAACGAGTGTAATCCAAAGGATTTAAAAACGAGCTTGAGAATGAGATTCTCAGACCGAGAGAAACTATGTTTGGTTGGACCAAACATAAAGCGAGCATGAAATTGTTTCAGTCGCAATGGAAGCGTGGATGGGCTGCGTCTTATGAAGACGTAATGGATGGACCAAAATGGTTTGGTTCTAATCCAATGGATAAGAATAAACCAAAGGGTTTGGTTTATTTTAAACGAATGAACCAAAAGTTGGTTCGGTTCGTTTTAACTTAAAATAAACCATCATGGTTTGGTTTATTTTAACTTATCTTAATGGAGCGGGTTAACGGGCTTTATGGATATGATCCATTAACCATTAAGAGAATTAGTTCTCTATAAAAGTGGGCTTAAGGGATTGTTAAACCCTAATTAATCCAAAATCAAAACCCTAGCCTCCAAGGAGTTGCCGCCCAACCAGGTTGTGCCGCCCAAGCTCCTTGCCGCCCAGCTTGATTGTGCTGCCGTCAAGACCCTTGCCGGCGTCCAAGCTCCAGCCGGTGAACCTCCGGCGACCCTCCGGTGATCCCCTAAAAGGTTCGGCATCAAGGTGAGCTTTTGTCTCCGTGTTTTGGCCGGCGCCTATCTCCTCCACCAAGCTGTCCAGTTTTCTGGACAGCTTCTTCTCCTCTCGTCAGAGCGTCGTTTGGACGACGGTTAGTGCTCCGACAGCGGCTAACATACCGAGGATTTGATCTCCGGTAATCCTCTGAGGTGGAGGACGAAGGATTCGTCAATCGGTTGACGAATACCTCTCCGGAGAAGCAAGTCTTGAGGACTTGTTTTTAGGTCCGAATTTGGATTCGGATCGTGATCATCTCTCGATCACGTCGTCTTCAACACGAGGCTAGTAACCCGTACGAAGACGAAGCTCGTGGCTTGGCGAAGTCATCCCGAGGAGCTCGGCGTGGATACGGATAGAGACGATTCTTACGAGGATCGTTCCGGTTGATGCCGTTCCCGCTACACGTCATACGGAAGGTATAACGTAGTTTAATTTCCTTTTATTGCAATTTTAATTTACGGTTATGTCTACACTTGTTGTAATAGCATGCGTGTGTTGTGTGTGTTGTAATAAATAGGAGTATTTATTATTTTTAATTGCTTCCGCTGTGCTCATGTTTATGAAACATGATCGAACACACACACGCCGCGGTGCCGGAAACCCAACACTTTCTTGGCTACTGCAGGGGCAATTGTTGGATCGATGTGGTTCGCTAGAGGGGGGGTGAATAGCGAAAAGCCTTTTTCTTTCGAATTCGTTTCAAGACAAATATACGCAGCGGAAATGTAAATGAAACAAAAAGAGACAAGTTTGTTTTTTTACTTGGTTCGTAACCTTCGGCTACTACTCCAAGGCCCTAACAGTCCTAGACCGTGTACGGAGGGCAATTCACTAAAACACTCCTCCTCGTTGGAGGTAGGAGTTTGACGATTACAAAAAATTTTGAAGAAAAATGATAGAGAGACAAACCCTCTCTTCTATTAAAGTAAAATGCAACGATAGAAAAACCTCGAGTAAAAGAGTTGCAATATTGAAAACAATAACAAGGATTATACCAACAACTAAAAAGAAAGACCTTAAGCTAGGGTTGTTGGCAGCACTTCGTTGTCGTAGAGTCATCGGAGAGTCGCAACGTTGCGGAAGCTTTTGAGCACTTAGAATTATTTTAAAAACCTAGGTTAGGACCTCCTTTTATAGCCTTTGAGCCCCTTTTCGAGAGGAACCCTAGCCAATCATATTTGAGCACCACTCCCCTTGAAATTTGGTGATAAACCTTGACTCCTCGAAGCTGATCCTTTGACCAACAGTCGACTGATGGCCATCACCAGTCGATTGCTAGCAGCATCAGTCGAGTGCTAGCCGTAGTCACTCGGTGATGGGCGGCGATCGAGTCCTTGAGTTAGCGGTCGTGATGTTAGCTTAAAGAAAACATTATTTCAACGGTCGTCGATCGTCAGATCTCGACCTAGACCACCTATGAGATGTCTTAGGTCGGATCTACGCTTAAGTCTTTCCCCGTAACGAGGATACGACCTTACTTACACTCGCACACACGAGCTTACCTCGATACTTACGTGTTGCTTTTGCTTCCGACCTTCCACTCAATTCCTTCGGCTCCCTCCAAAGTCACTTGAGTGTCACCCGACCACCGCGGCTTCCTCCGGGTGTCGCTATCCTTCAGCTCCAGCTATAGCAATTTTCTGCACACTCGATTCAGCTCGTGAGATAACAGCATGAGCTTAACTTTGTATCGTTTGCTATAATCAAAACTCAGGTTCGACTTAGGTGCCTACTGCACCAACAGCAATGATAGACGTCAAGAACCACAAACTCTCACTTGCATTTGGAAACGACAAAATTGAATTAGACCTTTCAAAAGCTGTTAAACAACCTTCTATTTTTGATGTTTGTTGTAGGATTGACAGTTTCATGTCAATAGCACTAGAAGGAGCACAAGAACAAACTTATCTTAATAAGCTCGAAGGGGATTTTGAGGATAAAGAGCTGGAGATTTCCGACCCCAACCTAACACCACAGGTAGAACTTAAGCCTCTTCCATCAACACTCAGGTATGAATTTCTTGGCGAAAACTCTACTTATCCTGTGATCATTAATGCTAATCTGAGCAATACAGAGACCGAAAAACTGATTGAGGTATTGAAAACACACAAGAACGTCATTGGATACATGATTGATGACATTAGGGGAATTAGCCCATCGGTTTGCATGCACAGAATTCTACTAGAAGACAATTTTAAAACCTCTATAGAGCATCAAAAAGGTAACCCCATGAAAGAGATAGTCAAGAAAGAGGTCATGAAATTGCTAGATGCAGGAATTATCTATCCAATATCCGATAGCGAATGGGTAAGTCTTGTCCATGTTGTGCCAAAGAAAGGGGGGATAACGGTGATAAGGAATACTACGAATGAGTTAATCCCCACGAGAGTGGTTATGGGATGGAGAATGTGTATTGATTATAGGAAATTGAATAAGGAAACTAGAAAGGACCACTTTCCCATCCCATTTATTGACCAAATGCTTGATCGGTTGGCAAAACACTCGCATTTCTGTTACTTAGATGGATACTCCGGTTTTTATCAAATCCCTATTTATCCTAATGACCAAGAGAAAACAACTTTCACCTGCCCATATGGTACTTTTGCTTTCAGGAGAATGCCTTTTGGACTATGCAATGCACCCGCCACTTTTCAGAGATTTATGACTTCAATTTTTTCTGATATGATTGAGAATATAATGGAAGTATTCATGGATGATTTTTCTGTATATGGTGTAGATTTTGATTTGTGTTTATCTAATTTGGTCAAGGTCTTGCAGAGATGCGAGGAAATGAATTTAATGCTTAATTGGGAGAAGTGTCACTTCATGGTGTGAGAAGGCATAGTACTTGGGCACCTAGTTGCACACCGTGGTATCGAGGTGGACATTGCTAAAACTGAAGTGATCAAGAAGTTGCCTCCTCCAACTGATGTCAAGGGAGTGCGTAGTTTCCTAGGACATGCAGGGTTCTACCGACGGTTCATCAAGGACTTCTCAAAAATTTCGAAGCCATTAACTAATTTGCTTACTAAAGATGTTGTGTTTCACTTTGATAATCCTTGTCTTGATGCATTTTCCAGGTTAAAGGAAGCATTAACAACCGCCCCAATAATGCAACCTCCAGATTGGAGTCTCCCTTTTGAAATTATGTGTGATGCAAGTGATTTTGCTGTGGGTGCAGTGTTGGGACAAAGGAAGGATTGCAAGGTGTATGCAATCTACTACGCAAGTAAAACATTGGAGGAAGCACAAATGAATTATGCTACCACAGAGAAGGAACTCTTGGCTATAGTATTTGCATTCGACAAGTTCAGATCTTATATCATAGGGACTAAGGTGATAGTTTACACAGATCATGCAGCCATAAGATACTTGCTGAGTAAAAAGGAATCTAAGCCAAGACTTATCTGGTGGATACTTCTTCTACAAGAGTTTGATTTGGAAATCCGAGACAAGCAAGGAACGGAGAACGTAGTTGCAGACCATCTATCGAGGCTTCATCAAGAATTAAATGCAGGAAGTGCCGATGATCTTGCTATTAATGATTTCTTCCCGGATGAGCAGCTACTAGCGGTCAGGACAATAAAGGCTCCGTGGTATGCTAATTTTGCCAACTACCTAGCTTGGGGGATAATACCTTCTCACATGAGTTATCATCAGAAGAAGAAGTTTCTTTCGGATGTAAAGCATTATGTGTGGGACAAACCATTCCTGTTCAAGCAAGGGGCAAATGCTATATATCGAAGATGTGTATCCGAAGAAGAGATTGAGGATATATTGTATCACCGCTATTCTTCAAAGATATGGAGGTCACACGCATGCATAAGATCATGCGGCAAAGGTTTTGCAAGCAGGATTTTACTGGCCTTATATTTTTAGAGACTCTCAAAATTATGTGACGACTTGTGACCGCTGTCAAAGGACCGGGAATGTATCAAGGAGACATGAGATGCCTCAAAATTCGATATTGGAAGTCGAATTGTTCGACGTCTGGGGAATTGACTATATGGGACCCTTCCCTACTTCCTATAAAAATACCTATATATTGGTGGAAGTGGACTATGTGTCTAAATGGGTTGAGGCTCTACCATCCCCCTCTTGTGATGCAAAAACAGTCATAAAGCTCTTTAAGAGTATAATATTTCCAAGATTTGGAATACCGAGAGCAGTAATAAGTGATGGAGGCTCACACTTTATCGAAAGACAATTTGAAAGCCTTCTCAAGAAGTATGGAGTAACCCATAAACTAGCCTCACCATATCATCCACAAACGAGCGGGCAAGTAAAAGTTTCAAATAGGGAAATCAAGACTATCTTGGAGAAGACAGTATCAAGATCAAGGAAGTATTGGTCTTTAAGACTTGACGATGCTCTATGGGCCTATCGAACGGCTTACAAGACACCCATTGGAATGACTCCGTTTCGATTAGTTTATGGAAAACCATGTCATCTTCCAGTTGAAATAGAGCACAGAGCATATTGGGTAATTAAATGGCTTAATTTTGACCTAAAGAAAGCCGGAGAGAAAAGAAAACTGCAGCTAAATGAACTTGAACTACGCCTTGATGCTTATGAACATGCAAGGTCTTACAAGGAGAAAACGAAGAGGTGGCATGACAAGAATATCATGCGCATAGAATTCCATCAAGGAGACTTGGTATTACTATTCAACTCAAGATTGAAACTCTTTCCTAGGAAGCTGAAATCCAGATGGTCGGGACCATATCAAGTTGAAAAGGTTTATCCTCATGGAGCTATTGATATATCCAGTGAGTCTACAGGAATTTTTAAAGTAAATGATCAAAGACTTAAGAGATACTTCACAAACAATTCTACTAAGCTGATTGGGGAGGAAGAGGAGCAGAGCACACTCCTCGAGCCATATCCCCAAAACTATGGAGTAACTGAGGGGTCAAGCTAACGACCTTAAACAAGCGCTTCTTGGGAGGCAACCCAAGCTATTTTTTTACATTTTTTTTAGTCATTTTATTTTATTTTATTTTATTTTGAGTTTTACATTTTTTTCAGGTTTACAGGACACGACATGTTAAACGTGCCACTGCGTGCCAAATTGACACGACCTGCCTATGTCGAACGACACAGGCATGTTGAGGTTACCCGAAGACAACACAGGTCGAGCGTGCTGCCGAGCATGCCTGTGTCGCACTTTTCTCACCTGCGACACGCCTGGGCCGAACGAAAGCACGCCTATGCTGCACTTAAACGGGTCAGGTATTTGCGAAAGAGGATGCCCGACACGCCTATGTTGCGGCTAGCCCTCTAAAGCCGGCCCGAGCACGCCCTAATTTTCCACGCGCGTTACAAGCTTGAAGCAGCTGCCGTCGGTCTCTCTCGAGCAGTCGAGAAGCTAACTTGCTGTCTCTCCCTCCCCAACGCCATGAGTAAGCGAGTGAAGACTAAAGGAGGAGTTTCTTCCTCTTCGGCAAAGGACAAGGGAAAGAGAAAAGCTCAGGACTTGGGTAACGATCCTCCTCCGACCTCCTGCCATCCATATGGAATTGTTTTTAGGGATGAGGTTATAAAGTCTAAATTCAGTAAGCTTGAAAAAAGGAAGTTAGTATCTATAAGAACTATAGACTTCTACACGTTGACAACCTTAGGGTTAAGAGATGACATAACTTGGTTGACCAATAGGATAGGTTGGACCGAATTTATCACGCATCATCATCTTACTTACCCTAGTATCACTCTTGAATTCCTTAGCTCCCTGTCTGTTGAAATACTGCAAGGAAAGGATTGTGAGGAAGGAAAAATCAAATTTAGATTAATGAACCATGAGTTTACTCTTTCTTTATGTGATTTTAATACAATATTTGATTTTCCTTGCAGAGGGGAGAGGCAAATCCATAGACTTTTTATTGATCATCAATTTTGGAGAATAATTTCTAATGACCCTCGCCCTTATGATGCATCTAGGTCTAAATCATTTAACATCCCTAATCCTACTTTTCGTTATCTCCTTAGGTTTATGGCTAATACAATCTCTGGAAGATATGATAGTGCAGGGGTGGCTAGGCAGAGTGAGTTACAATTTTTATGGGCTATGCTAAATGAAGTTAATATTGATTCTGGAGCCCATATGGTTAGATATGTAGTTAAGGTTAGTAATAGCCCATCTGGGGTCATAGTCATAGGTGGTATTATCACTAGGATTGTTGTGGCCTTAGGATGTGAATTGGATTACCTTGAATATTGTCCTGCTAGCCCTAGATTGGATTTGGATGCTTGTATAAATATGATGATTGAGGCATGTGACGAGGGGTATCGTTTGGTGTTAAGAAATGGAATTAAAATCCCTCTTCCAAACCCTGAGCAGATGACTGTACGTAATTCATCCAATTGGCTTTTTAGAGATGTCCAGGGACCCTTTCCTACCCCTCGCCCTAAGGTCGAGCATACCTCGCACATAGGTGTGTGGGATCGGTATGCCCAAGCTACAGAGGAGCACCATCGTATGGTGACACAACATTTGGATAGGGCAACTGATTTTTACAGGAGAGTGATGAGTTTTTCATCACGAGTCCGCCTGTGAGGGAAGATGATGATAGATTTTGACAGGAGTCCTGGGAGTTTTACCAGGAGCAGTGACGTAGGTGGGTAGAGGAGGATGCTAGTAGCAAAGACGATGACCATTGACCACCTTGAGCTATTTTGTGAGTTTTGATGCACATCCTTTACTGCTTATGTTGTCTCTACTTAGATTTTTAGTTTGGTTAGTGCTATTTTTTGTTTGCATCTTTTCATATATCATAACATTGCATTTTTATATCATCTAGCATAATATAACTGAACATTGGTCGGATCATGATATTCCTTTTTGCCTATTTGATAAGAACTCTATTTCACTTCTAACACGGTCTATAGGTCTGAGGTATCCAAAAAGGATTTAAATCCCCCATATCGGACGAGTACTCGATTTTCCATTGGAGACTTTCCTATGCAATTTGGTTACTGGAGAAACACTTTCCCTAGAAGTTTTGGTTTGAAAAAAAAAAAAGAGACTGGAATTGTTTTCAAGCACCCCTTTGAGACCAAGTAGTTACTGGGGAAACACCTAAAAGGTGCCCCTTTGAGACTAACTAGTTACTGGGGAAATGCTCTCTATAAATTCCTTCCCTTCTTTCTTCTTAGAAAGTGCTCCTTTGAGACCTTTTGTTGCTAGGTAAGGATGATCCATGCATTAAGGTAGGTAAGTGCCTCTATGCCAGAAATAAGAATGTTCTACGATAGAAGGGATGTCAAATTTGGATTGGTGACCAATGACTTTAGTTCAACTTTTCACGTGCACTATATAGGGATCTTTCAAGCTTGGCAACTAGGAATGATTTGATAAGATTAAGATCAGATTGTATACCTCTGGATGGTGTCTAGCATTTCCACAATTAAGTTGTTTTTTTTGTGTTTTCTTTGCTTGAAGACAAGCAAAAGTTTAGGACTAGGGGATTTTGATGTGTGTAAATCATGATACGTTTTCACTACTCGATATGAATGCATTTTATCTCATTTCATGTCCTAGGAATGTATTTTGTCATGATTCAGTTAAGTTTAGCATATTTTGGACGAAGAGATTTCTTTTGGGTGTTTTTCGTGTTAACAGGGCGAAGAAGCAGGCGTATCAAAACAACATAGGCATGTTATCAGTGACACGTCCGTGTCAGGAGTTTCAGCGCTCAACATGCCTTGGTTCAACAACCGGCGCGCCCCATTCAAGTGCTGGCACAGCCGGTGAGAAATGTGCGACATGCCTGTGCCCTCATTTAGCACGGGCGTGTTGGCCTGATTCCAGACTTCCTTTTCTACGAGCAACTCGACTAAGCCGTGATCTTCGTCTCAATTAAAGGAAAATCTTTTGCCTTAATTGAAGAGGAGGCCAAGGCTATAAAAGAGGAGATATTCTAACCCTAAAAGGGGAGGCGACTAGGTAAAGAGGACGATAAAAGAACGAGGAGAACGAAGGAGTTGACGACAGATGAACACAGATGGCACTAAGTATTGTAATTTCTTTCTCTAGCAATTCTTGTTTGACTATGGAGTAGTGTCCTGTAATCTTAGGATGGGGGAGTAGCCCTTGATGATTTATGATGGATGATGTAATCTATACTACTTGAATTATTGTTTGTTTTGATCTGGTTTTTGGATTCTTATTGATAAACCTAAGGAGTTAAGGGGAAGTACCTAACAGTGAACCCAAGTTCCCGAAACCTAGAACAAACTAGAGATTAACTCCTGTCAAGTAGTGGTAGTGTATCTATGAGGGTTTGCGGGGGTCTCGTGACAGGTCCCCTTAGCTTATTATGGTCCCGTGTACAAACCTATCGTGAAAAGGAAATTTAGACTCTAAAGGAACTCTTATGGACTTAATGGATCTATCAAATCCAGTTTTTACCAAGTAATGGTGGTAAGACTAGGGAGGTTTGCGGGGGTCTCGTGACAGGTCCCCTTAGCTGATTATGATCCCCTACGCTCAAATACCGTGACAGGTAAATTAAGTTTGATAGGTACAGTTGGCGTAGACCTTGAAAGGGGTCGTTGATTTACCTTAGGATAGGTTCCATCAAAACAACTCTAACAGGGGTAGGAAAGAATTAAATCACCTTATAAATCGTCGACGTGGTGAAACCCATATCCTGAGATTCTTCTCAACTATTGAGTTTTAGCTCGTTCTTCTCATTCGTTGTTCTTGACTGCTCAATTTCTTTGCTTAATCCACAAATTGATTGGCTAGATAACTTGGTATCATGATCATTCGGTAATTGTCCCAATCCCTGTGAGATCGATATTTTTATTACTTGACGACAACCGTGCACTTGCGGAAAATAACACATCATTATCTTCATCTAAAATCAAAAGTTATCATGAACTCATTCTAAAACAAGGCATAAAAGAATACATAGGGGTCTTGGCCGAATGGTTCAAAGGGCTTAAAGGCTCAACCACTTAACTCTAGGTTAGCCAACAACATATTATCTTTATCTACCATCAAAACATAACATAAACATAGCATAAACTCATCTATAGCATGGCATAGAACATGTTATCTTCTTCTAACATCAAACATGGCATGAACTCATATAAAACCTAGCATAGAGCATGTTATCTTCATCTAACATCAAAAGTTATCATGAACTCATTCTAAAACAAGGGATAAAAGTATACATAGGGGTCTAAAGGGACTTGGCCGAGAGTCTTAGAGGGAGTTGGGGATCAACCACTTAACCAAAATCATCTAGAAACCTATCATCTTCATATTTACACAAGTTATAGCATGGATCATCATGGAGAGCACAAATATTGGTCTTGGCCGAAGGCTCCTTGGGGTTTTTAAGGTCAAACACTTAACCTAATCCATCTAGCATCTTATCTTCCTCATATTGATCCAAGGTATGGCATGAATCTTCATTGAAAACTCAAATCAAGATCTTGGCCGAATGGTTCAAGAAGAGGTTGACACAATAATATCAATCGAAAAACTACTTGTATGCAGGTGAGGGGATACTTACTTCCTTCGCTTTGCTATTAGTTGAAAGATACCCTAAGGGATGGCAAACCTAGCCTTCTTCTTGCTTGGATAGATCTCGAAAAATGGAAAGGGAGAGGGGTAGGTTTCGGTGAGGAAGAAGAAGAGGAAGAGAAGATGCCAAATTTGATTTCTCATGTCTCCTCATTCCCCTATTTATTCTCTTGAAGTGTCCCTTAGTCTCCCTTACCCATAACTATAATTTCTCATATTCCTCTAATAGCACAACCCTGCTGGGCTTCTGGTTATTGGATGCATCTTTAGGGCTTAGGTATCTACTAGAGGTTTGGGGTTTAATTCCTAGGCCATGCATCCTTTTTGGCTCTATTTCTTTTATTTTTGAAAGAGCCCACATAAAGCTCATTATAATCATGCTAAAAATTCTTGTAAAATTGCTAGGAATTTTACAGGCGTTACAATCCTTCATACCTTTTAAAAGTTTCGTCCTCGAAACTTAGAACAACTTTGGGTACTTCTGTTTCATGTCCCCCTCGCATTCCCAGGTAGCTTCTTTGTACCGTTGATTTTACCACAGGACCTTTACTAAGGGCACCTCTTTATTCCTTAGCCTCTTGACTTCTCGATCTAGTATCTGGATAGGCCAACTTTCATAACTCAGGTCCTCTTGAACTTGCACTGTTTATGGCTCGATCACTTGGTCCGTACTGGAAATGCACTTCTTGAGCATCGAAATGTGGAACACGTTGTGAATAGCCGACATCTCTTGAGGCAGCTCTAGCTCGTAAGCTACCTTGCCAACCCTCTGCAATATCTGATACGGTCAACATAGCACGAACTCAGCTTACCCTTCCTTTTGAATCTCATCACTCCCTTCATAGGGGCCACTTTGAGGAATACCAGATTCCCGACTTCGAATTCTAACGGTCTACGCCGCATATCTGCATAGCTCTTTTGCCGGCTCTGAGCAGTCTCAATTCTTTGGCGGATGTTCTGTATAGATCGGGTGGTGTCGTCAATGAAATCTTTCTGGAGTGCCATTCCCTTCTTTTCACCACCCTCGTACCAACATATAGGAGATCTACGTTTCCTCCCATATAGAGCCTCGTAGGGCGCCATTCCAATAGTAGCTTGGTAGCTATTATTGTAGGCGAATTCTGCCAAGCATAAGTATCGGCACTAGCTCCCTTTGAAATCCAAGGCGCAAGCTCGTAACATATCCTCCAAGATTGATTTATCTTTCATCGTCCCATCCGAGGATGGAAGGCGATCGAATAACAATAGCTTCGTGCCAAGGGCCTTCTGAACACATTCCCAGAAATGGGAAATAAAGCGACCATCTCTGTCAGAAATGATGGTCTTAGGATTCCCATGTAATCTGATAATTTTCCTAGCATATAATTGAGCCAGTTGCTCCGTCGAATAGGTCATCTTGATTGCTAAGAAGTGGGCGAACTTCGTCAATCTGTCCACAATTACCCATGTAGCATCATATCCATTTGTCGTCTTGGGCAATCCTGAGATGAAATCCATAGAAATATCTTCCCATTTCCATTCTGAAATTTGGATTGGCTGCAGTGTTCCTCCAGGTCTCTGGTGTTCTGCTTTAAGCCTCTGGCAGGTCAGGTAGGTACTGACATACTAAGCCACATCTCTTTTCATTCCAAACCACCAGAATTTTCTTTTCAGGTCTTGGTACATCTTGGTGGTTCCAGGATGCATCGCATAAGGAGTTCCATGAGCTTCCTCAAATATCTTCTTCTGTAATTATGGATCATCAGGAATACACAAAGCGGCACCTGAGATAGAGTATCCCACTATCAGAGATACGGAACCCATCATCCTTTCCTTCTAGGACCTCCTGCTTGATCCTCTGAATGCTCGGGTCACGGGTTTGCTTTTCCAATATATCGTCAAACAGCGTCGGTGCTATCATCATGGTCGAGAGCTGTCCGAAAATGATTTCAATCCCGTAACGCATAATTTCCTTTTCTAAGGGCCGAGATAATACAGATAGAGACATCAAGGTAGCGTAGGACTTCCTGCTGAGTGTTTGGTTTCCGGCACCGCGGCGTGTGTGTGTTAGATCACGTTTCGTAAACATGAACACAGCGGAAGCAATAAAAATAATAAATCTACATTTATTACAACACACACAACACACGTATGCATATTACAACAAGTGTAGACATAACCGTAAATTTAAATTTGTAATAAAAGGAAATTTATCTACGTTATACCTTTCGTATGACGTGTAGCGGGAACGGCATCAACCGGAACGATCCTCGCTAGAATCGTCTCTATCCGTATCCACACCGAGTATCCTTAGGATGACTTCACTAAGCCACGAGCTTCGTCTTCGTACGGGTTACTAGCCTCGTGATGAAGACGACGTGATCGAGAGATGATCACGATCCAAATCCAAATTCGGATCCAAAACCGAGTTCTCAAAACTCGCTTCTCCGGAGAAGTATTCGTCAACCGATTGACGAATCCTTCGTCCTCCACCTCAGAGGATTACCGGAGATCGAATCCCCGGTAAGTTATCCACTGTCGGAGCTCTTACCGTCGTCCAAACGACGCTCCGATGAGAGAAGAACAAGCTGTCCAAAAAAACTGGACAGCTTTGGTGGAGGAGATAGGCGCCGGCCAACCAAGGGAAGAAAAGGCTCACCATGATACCAAACCTATAGGAGAACACCGGAGGGTCGCCGGAGGATCACCGGCTGAAGCTTGGTCGCCGGCAAGGAGCTGGACGGCGGCACAACAAGCTGGGCGGCAATGGAGGTTGGGCGGCAATGAAGGTTGGGCGGCAACTCCAAGCTAGGGTTTTGGATTAGGGCTTAATTATCCTTTAAGCCCTCTTTTATAGAGAACTAATTCTCTTAATGGTTATTGGATCATAACCATTAGGCCCGTTAACCCGCTCCATTAAGATAAGTTAAAATAAACCAAACCATGATGGTTTATTTTAAATTAAAATGAACCAAACCAACTTTTGGTTCATTCGTTTAAAATAAACCAAACCCTTTGGTTTATTCTCCTCCATTGGATTAGAACCAAACCATTTTGGTTCATCCATTATTTCTTCATAAGACATGGCCCATCCACGCTTCCATTGCGACTGACACAATTTCATGATCGCTTCATGTTTGGTCCAACCAAACCTTGTTTCTCTCGGTCTGAGAATCCTATTCTCAAGCTTGTTTTAAATCCTTTGGATTACGCTCGTTGTGCGTGTGACCAAATAGGTTCTCGGTTTATGTTGGCCGTCTATAATTAACCATTAATTATAGAACGATCATGAGTGGCACCTAGTAGTACATCATGATCCCCATTAACCAAAAGATCAACGGTTGATCCGTAACTATTTCTCAAACCCTTCAGCATCGAATGATTCGTGCCCCATTCCCTTCACTCATCTTATACCCACTTGGTTCTGTGACATGGTCTATAGTGTCACCTCACTAGGCCGACTACTCACGTCACACCTAGCCCAAGTATCATTTCCTCATCCTACGGATTCTAGTTACTCCACATGTATCGAAGAGTACCTTACTCTAAACATGTAATGCTTTGGCCAAAGACTTTAGTAACAATCCGACGAGAGGCCATGGGTATACATCTCCTCGCAAGGAGTGGTGAATCCTTTATAGGCTATTCAAACACCTTCGATCATTTCGACTTATACCCAATCATCCCGGGTCCACATCTCCTTAGAGATGTTTGCTTAAGATGTCAAAGCATAAGTCTCCATGATCAAGATGACTTGAATACCGCAAGTCAAAGGAACATCGCACTTAAGCCACAGTAAGAACTTCATTGACATATCTATATATGCAGAGGACCATATGAAGTCTTACGGCTGGTCACTCCAATGAACTAGTTACCATAACTAGCATCCACGATTAACTCCGGACATCACAATGTCTCCAAACAAAGGAGAATCACCGCTTGGATACACCAAGGAGTATACTGTTAGTCTCGATGTAATTGATGGTGTCCAAATCCATCAATTCATCGACTAGGATAATTCCGATACATCACAATTACACATGTAGAGATACTCACTAGTTGTGATCCAATCACAAATTCTCTCATGCCGTGAATCGAGGACATTCAGTAAATGAGTTTAAGATCCAATCAAATACATAAAACATGTATACTCAAATAGTGAATCTTCATTTATCATATAAATAGTTCATACATAAGGCGATTGTCTTAGGACATCTCTCATATATTACTAACAGACTCCCACTTGGCCTAATGCCAATCGCTACTGATTCAATACCATAAGCTCTAACATGACCCTCAAACTTACTTTGAGGTAATGCTTTAGTCAAAGGATCCGCTAAGTTCCTTTCAAAGGGGAATTTTCTCGATTTGTATTTCCTACGATGATCTCTCGATAAGATGATAGCGGCGAAGAACATGTTTGGATCATCGATGAGACCACATCAAGTTCATAAATGAACTTTGATCCAAACCGCTTCCTTTGTCGCTTCCAAAGCCGCAACGATTCTCGCTTTAGTGGTAGAATCCGCTATAGTGTCAAGCTTGGAACCTTTCCAACTTATTGCGCCTCCATTCTAGGTGAATACATACCCAGACTGAGACATGGAATCATCCTTGTCTGTCTGGAGCTGGCATCCGTATACCCACATATCACCATGTACCCTTCTCCATATATTAGAACGATCCTTAGTTCTTCTTAAGTACTTAAGGATCATCTTAATACCACCCAATGATCCATTCCTAGATCGAGACCGGTATCCGCCGTGACACTCAGAGCATACGATACATCGGGCCTCGTATATAACATAGCCTACATGATAGATCCTATTGTGGATGCATAGAATCTTACTCATGCAAATCCTCTCGCCTTCTCGGCGACGACATAGACTTCAAAGGTGTTCCCATGCCCGATGGGTAAGAAACCTTCTTGGATTCCGACATGCTAAACCTCTTAGCACTCGGCCTATATATGTAGACCGCGAAAAGACCAAGCAAACTGCTTCGATCTATCTCTATAGATCTTAATCCCGAGGATGTAGGTTGCTTCTCCTGTGTCTTTCATGGAGAATGTCTTGGATAACCAAACCTTCACTGATCGTAAGATTGAAACATTGTTTCCTATAAGTAATATGTCATCGACATACAATACTAGGAACACGATCGCACTCTACTAACCTTCTTGTACACACAAGGTTCGCTCGATTTTGTGAGAAATCAAACTTTTGATTGTCTCATCAAAACGGATATTCCAAATTCCTCTCGGATGCTTGCTTCAATCCATAAATGGACCGAATTTGCATACCTTGGTTTTATCAACCGATGTGAAACCTCAGTCAGATTATCATATACACGCCCTCGAGGTGTTTCCATTAAGGAAAGTCGCTTTCACATCCATCCGCCATATCTCATAATCATAATGAGCCGCTATGGCCAGAGCATCCGAATGGATTTAAGCATAGCTACAAAGTAATAGGTTTCCCATAATCAACACCTTATTTTGACGATATCCTTTTGCCACCAATCTAGCCTTATAGGTAATCACATTACCATCCATATCGGTTTTCTTCTTGAAAACCCACTTGCACCCTATAGGCTTTATTCCTTCAGGTGGGTCAACCAAGTTCCAAACTTGGTTTTCATACATGGAATCCATTTCTGACTTCATGGCACCAAGCCACTTATCCCTTTCTGAACTTGTCAGCACTTCTTCATAACTGGTAGGCTCCTCATCATCAATGAGTAACACGTCGTTCAATTCACTTACGAGAAATCCATATCTCTCGGGAATATTTCGTGTTCTACCAGATCTACGAAGATGTGGTGTTACAATAGGTCCAGTCGATTGCTCATCACTATGAGTTGTCGGCTGTTGTGCTTCACCAGGTATCTCATCAATGTCTATTTGAGTCTCTCGAGCCTCCTCAAGCTCGACGACACTCCCACTGTTTTCTTGCAAGAGAAACTCTTTCTCTAGAAACACTACATGCCTTGAAACAAACACCTTTTGTTCCACAGGATGATAGAATTGGTAACCCCTTGTTTCCGTAGGGTATCCAATAAATAGATATTTATCAGACTTAGCATCCAATTTGTTTGATACAGTCTGCTTCACATAAGCAGGACAACCCCATATCTTCAAGTAAGATACATGAGGTTTCTTACTATTCCATATCTCATATGGAGTAGTTGAGACTACCTTGGTAGGCATTCTGTTTAACAAGTAAACAGCTGTCTGAAGTGCATAGCCCCAAAAGGACTTGGAAAGAGTTGCATGATTCATCATTGACCTGACCATGTCCAACAAGGTCTGGTTACGCCTCTCAGATACACCATTATGCTGTGGTGTATATGGTGGAGTCCATTGAGACAATATACCATTGTCTCTTAGGTAATCAAGAAACTCCTGACTCAAGTATTCACCACCTCAATCCGATCGAAGTATTTTAATACTCTTGTCATGTTGTTTCTCTACTTCATTTTTGAATTCTTTGAACCTTTCAAAGGCTTCAGACTTGTGTTTCATCAAGAACACATACCCAAACAGTGAGTGATCATCGGTGAAGGTAATGAAGTAGCTATAGCCTCCTAAAGCTTGAGTTGACATAGGTCCACATACATCAGTATGTATTAGACCTAGCAACTCTCCCACTCATTCACCTTTTCCTGTAAAAGGTAACTTAGTCATCTTGCCTTTTAAGCATGATTTGCATGTATCATATGAATCCAATTCAAACGATTCCAGAATTCCACATCGGTGTAATTCGGACATGCGTTTCTTGCTTACATGGCCAAGACGACACATATAGGAGTCTAATTGATTATCCTTTCGAGCACGCTTGTTGCTCGCTTCGATATTGAAGACGTCACTGGATACGTCCAACGTATAAACACCATTGCTTAAAGTTCCAGTCCCATAAAGAACTCCATTCAAAGTTATGTAACAACAATTGTTACTAAAAGTCAAATGATACCCATTTCTATTTAAACAAGAAATAGAAATGATATTCTTTGTCAACGAAGGAACACAAAAGCAATTGTCCAGTTCTAAGACAAGTCCTGCAGGGAGTTTCAACAAATACATTCCGTTGGCGAGTGCAGCAATCTTTGCTCCATTCCCAACATGTAAATTTGACTCTCCCTTGACGAGTCTTCTTCTATTCCTTAGCCCATGTATGTCATTACATATATGTGAGCCACACCCAGTATCCAATACCCAAGTGTCTGAGGAAATAGAATGACAATCAATAACGAAGATATGTGAAAAGATGGAGCATCTTATGCCTTATTCTTCTTCACGGACTCAAGATAAATCTTGCAATTTCTTCGCCAATGGCCCTACTTGCCATAATTATGGCAAGTGCCCTTTTGAGCTGGTTCTGCCTTTTTAGCATTTTTCTTCTTCCCCTTCTGTTGTTCCTTTGACTCCCTCTTAGAACCTTTCTTCGAGGAATCAACTAACAACACCGTCCCCTGCTCATGCTTCTCAGAAGGCTCCACAGTCTTCAGCATGTTGAGCAGTACCACAGATGAACCTTCTTGCATCTCAGAGGTGAAGAGGAGCTTGGAGACTTCGAACCTTTCGAATCTCACTTGCTCATCAAACAACTCATAAAGATGAAGGACTACGATATGAGCATCCATATGCTCATGTTGCTTTCGTAGATTTGGGTTCTATCGCGGCTAGCATGATGCAACTTGTCAGTTCAGAATCATTCACATGTTTCTGATAGGCCAACAATTGGTCCAGAGTTGCATTGTCACTAGGACGGGCGGGAAGAGGCGCTTCGAGGACATACGCAAGCTTTTCCACCTTGAGAACAATTCTCAAGTTTCTAAGCTAGTCCAAGAAGTTCGGCCCAGTCAATTTATTCGTATCCAAAATGGAACGCAAATTCAAAGACATCATGATCAATCTTAGAAATACAAAACGAGCATATATGAGAAAATGATTTTAAAATGCATCAATATACATTTATAAATCCCATTCATTTTTTGAATTTCAAAAACCCCAAAATCACTTCGGGAGATCGTAAGTCCATCTCCGAATGGGCTGATATCCATCATAGTTATGAACAACCTTGGAGAGAGTCCAACAAGCCATTCATAACTACGATGGTAGGTATCATCTATACCGATTGCATATCACGTATATGCAACTATCACAATGTGCTATCAACTAATTAAATGTTCACACATACATTGGGTTGTTAACACATTAATAAGTATGCATCATATGCATAGCACCCAACTTCACCTCCCTTTACATCAACCTTGGAGAGAGTTCAACAAGCCGATGCTCCAGGTTAAAGTCAACCCATTAATCGAGAAATAGTTTTAATATGGTTAGAGCGCATTCAACCAATTAGCCTAGCTTGGAGAGAGTCCAACAACCAAAGCTAACGATTGACCTCTGACTCTTACCATATTAGTATTAAATTATTCCATGGTTTGAATATGTTCGGGTTCGAGCCGGGCTTGGAGAGAGTCCAACAACCCAAACAAGAAACGGAACTCTGGTTCTAACCATATTAATGGAAGGTGTAGGCTTTAATATTGTTTAAGGGTTTTATGTCTCATCCTCTTTCCATGCAAATAACTATTATCTACATGGCATGGCATACATGGCATACATCTACATGTCACGCCACGCATGGCATAATGTTATGCATCTAATGCAATTACATGGCATACAATTATGTCATGTATATATTTCCTTATATGTCATAACTATTTATGGAAATAAAATATGTTTAAGATTTGATTCTCCAAATCAAATTATAATTAAATTAGGAAACAAATTTCCAAATCTAATCACATATTTTATTTATGGAATTATTTGATTAAGGAAAATCTATTTAGGAAACCAATTTCCTAAATCATTAAAACTACTTATGGAAATAAAATATTTTAAGATTTGATTTCCCAAATCAAATCAAGATTAAATTAGGAAACAAATTTTCAAAATCTAATCAAATATTTTATTTATGGAAAATATCAATTTCCATAAATACTTCCAACTTTCCAAAAGTGGAAGATTTCCATAAATACTTCTAGACTTTCCAAAATTGAAAAATTTCCATAAATTCTTCTAAATTTCCAAAATTAGAAAATTTCCAGAAATAACATTATGACTATCGCAAAACCATTTTACGATTATGTCGAAACACAACCTGGGCTCTGATACCACTGTTGGATTTCCGGCACCGCGGCGTGTGTGTGTTCGATCACGTTTCGTAAACATGAACACAGCGGAAGCAATAAAAATAATAAATCTACATTTATTACAACACACACAACACACGCATGCATATTACAATAAGTGTAGACATAACCGTAAATTTAAATTTGCAATAAAAGGAAATTTATCTACATTATACCTTTCGTATGACGTGTAGCGGGAACGGCATCAACCGGAACGATCCTCGCTAGAATCGTCTCTATCCGTATCCACGCCAAGTATCCTTAGGATGACTTCGCTAAGCCACGAGCTTCGTCTTCGTACGGGTTACTAGCCTCGTGTTGAAGACGACGTGATCAAAAGATGATCACGATCCGAATCCAAATTCGGATCCAAAACCGAGTTCTCAAAACTCGCTTCTCCGGAGAGGTATTCGTCAACCGATTGACGAATCCTTCGTCCTCCACCTCAGAGGATTATCGGAGATCGAATCCCCGGTAAGTTAGCCGCTATCGGAGCTCTAACCGTCGTCCAAACGATGTTCCGATGAGAGAAGAACAAGTTGTCCAGAAAAACTGGACAGCTTTGGTGGAGGAGATAGGCGTCGGCCAACCAAGGGAAGAAAAGGCTCACCTTGATGCCAAACCTATAGGAGATCACCGGAGGGTCGCCGGAGGATCACCGGCTGAAGCTTGGTCGCCGGCAAGGAGCTGGACGGCGGCACAATAAGCTGGGCGGCAATGGAGGTTGGGCGGCAATGAAGGTTGGGCGGCAACTCCAAACTAGGGTTTTGGATTAGGGCTTAATTATCCCTTAAGCCCTCTTTTATAGAGAACTAATTCTCTTAATGGTTATTGGATCATAACCATTAGGCCCGTTAACCCGCTCCATTAAGATAAGTTAAAATAAACCAAACCATGATGGTTTATTTTAAGTTAAAACGAACAAAACCAACTTTTGGTTCATTCGTTTAAAATAAACCAAACCCTTTGGTTTATTCTCCTCCATTGGATTAGAACTAAACCATTTTGGTTCATCCATTATGTCTTCATAAGACACGGCCCATCCACGCTTCCATTGCGACTGAAACGATTTCATGCTCGCTTCATATTTGGTCCAACCAAACCTTGTTTCTCTCGGTCTGAGAATCCTATTCTCAAGCTCATTTTAAATCCTTTGGATTACGCTCGTTGTGAGTGTGACCAAATAGGTTCTCGGTTTATGTTGGCCGTCTATAATTAACCATTAATTATAGAACGATCATGAGTGGCACCTAGTAGTACATCATGATCCCCAATTAACCGAAAAAATCAACGGTTGATCCAGAACTATTTCTGAAACCCTTCAGCAGCTCGAATGATTCGTGCCCCATTCCCTTCACTCATCTTATACCCACTTGGTTCAGGACATGGTCTATAGTGTCAGTCCCCACTAGGCTGACTACGTCACACCTAGCCTAAGTATCAATTCCTCGTCCTACGGATTCTAGTTACTCCACATGTATCGAAGAGTACCTTACTCTAAACATGTAATGCTTTGGCCAAAGACTTTAGTAACAATCCGACGAGAGGCCATGGGTATACATCTCCTCGCAAGGAGTGGTGAATCCTTTATAGGCTATTCAAACACCTTCGATCATTTCGACTTATACCCAATCATCCTTGGTCCACATCTCCTTAGAGATGTTTGCTTAAGATGTCAAAGCATAAGTCTCCATGATCAAGATGACTTGAATACCGCAAGTCAAAGGAACATTGCACTTAAGCCACAATAAGAACTTCATTGACATATCTATATATGCAGAGGACCATATGAAGTCTTATGGCTGGTCACTCCAATGAACTAGTTACCATAACTAGCATCCACGATTAACTCCGGACATCACAATGTCTCCAGCCAGTGAGAATCAGCTGCTTGGATACACCAAGGAGTATACCTCGTGCTAGTCTTGACAGAATTGATGGTGTCCAAATCCATCAATTCATCGACTAGGGATAATTCCGATACATCACAATTACACATGTAGAGATACTCACTAGTTGTGATTCAATCACAAATTCTCTCATGCTGTGAATCATATCTAGGACATTCAGTAAATGAGTTTAAGATCCAATCAAATACATAAAGCATGTATACTCAAATAGTGAATCTTCATTTATCATATAAATGGTTCATACATAAGGCGATTGCCTTAGGACATCTCTCATATATTACTAACACTGAGTGCATCAGCCCCCTTGTTCGCTTTTCCTGGATGGTAGAAGATCTCGTAGTCATAATCCTTGACGAGCTCGAGTCATCTGCGTTGTCTCATGTTCAGGTCCTTCTGTGTGAAGAAATATTTCAGACTCTGGTGATCTGTATAAATCCTACACTGAGCTCCATATAGATAATGCCTCCATGTTTTTAGAGCAAAGACCACGGCCGCTAGCTTTATATCGTGAGTGGGATAATTCCTTTCATGTTCTTTGAGTTACCTAGGGGCGTAGGCAATGATCTCGTCGTTCTGCATGAGTACAGCTCTGAGTCCCAATTTGGAAGCGCCATCAGACATGTCGGCCTTCATCGTCCAAGAGCAAGGATTGAGCGCCGTCACTTTTCAATTTCAGTGAAACTCTTCTCACAGGCATCCGTCCGTTCATACTTTTTGTTCTTTATGGTAAAGACTGTCATAGGGGCTGCAATTCTAGAGAAGTTCTCTACAAACTTCCTGTAGTAGCTTGCTAGCCCAAGAAAGCTTCTGATCTTGCTAGCATTCTTTGATCAGTTCCAGTTACTCACAGCTTCAATCTTTATTGGGTCCACCATCACTCCGTGCTTGGATATAACGTGACCCAAAAATGAAACTTGATCGAGCCAGAATTCGCATTTGGAGAACTTTGCATACAGCTGCTTTTCTCGAAGAATTTGTAATACCATATTCAGGTGTTCTGCGTGCTCTTCTCGGGTTCTCGAATATATCAGTATATCATCGATGAAAACGATTACAAATTTGTTGAGGAATGCCGAGAATACCCAATTCATCAGATCCATGAACATAGCATGTGTGTTCGTCACTCCGAAGGGCATAACTACGAACTCGTAATGTCCGTATCTTGTTCGGAAGGTCGTCTTGGGTATATCATCTGGTTTCACTTTCACTTGATGATAGTCAGACCTCAGGTCAATCTTAGAGAAGACGGTGGCACCCTTTAGCTAGTCGAATAGGTCGTCAATCTGCGGTAAAGGGTATCGATTCTTGATCGTCACATTATTTAGCGCTCGGTAGTCTATGCACATTCGCATAGACCCATCTTTCTTCTTCACCAACAGCACTGGAGCTCCCCATGGAAAACGACTTGGGCGTATGAGTCCCTTGTCGAGTAACTCCTGTAGTCCTAAGTTCCTTCAATTCACCGGTAAGCCGTCATGCTTTAGAGATCGGGTTAGTACCATGAATCAATTCGATCTCAAATTCAATTTCTTTATCTGGGGCTAATCCTGGTAGTTCATCTGGGAATACCTCTGGGTAGTTGCATATAACTCTGACATCTTCTAGCTTCTGGTCCTCAGCTTGACTTGTATCAACCACATGTGCTAGAAACCCAGTGCATCCACTGTCTAACATCTTGCGCGCTTGTAAAGCTGATAGAAATTTATCGATTCTTCTCCTTGGCTCTCCAATAAATTCGAACATAGGTTCTGCCTCCGGCTGGAAGATCACTTTTCTTTTACAGCACTCGATCGAAGTACCGTACTTGCTTAAGAAATCCATGCCTAGTATGACATCATAATCTTGCATGTCGAGCACTATCAGATCACAGTAGAGTTCTCTGTCTGCGATTCTGATGGGTGTGGCTCGCAGCATATGAGTGGAGGGCATTACTTCTCCCGAGGGTAGGGTGGTTAAGAACTTGCGATCCAAAGCTTGTGGTGGAATGTCTATCTTTTCCGTGAAGGGTGTAGAAACAAACGAATGTGTTGCCCCAGTATCAAATAATGCAATAGCATGCTGACAGAAAATAAATATCTGACCTGTGACAACTGTAGAAGCATTCGCCACATCTTCTTGGGTGAGAGAGAATACCCTGGCATCTGTCATAACTAGCGGGGCTTCCAATCTCCCTTGATTGATCAGGGTTCCCTCGATTGCAGCCTGCATCTGGTGTAGCTGTGGAGGAGCACCTCTGTACTGGGCATACTGCTGAGGAGGTGCCTGAACCTGAATAGGGCAGTCCTTGATTCTATGCCCTTCCCATCCACAGTTGTAGCATCTATTTGTGCCTCAGTAGCATACTCCAGGATGTATCTTCCCGCATGTAGTACACAGAGGGATCTTAGGCTACTTGTTCGCTGGACCACCTTTAGAGTCATCCCATTGCTTTCTCTTACCAGTGTGGTTCCCCTTCCAAATACTCTGGTTTCTCTGACCTCCTGACTGGGCTTGGTTCCTGCCTTCACTCAGTGCCTTCTTTTGCTGGTTAATATTGTTCAGGTAATACTCAGTAATCAAGGCACTACTGAACAGCTCCTTTGCGGTCTGCGTTCTATGAACTCCACCGACCATGTTCAGAGCTATTTCGGGTCGGAGCATCTTCAGCATGAGTCTGACCCTTTCTCTTTCCGTGCTGACAAACTTTGGGCATAGGTGTACGAGTCGGTTGAATCTCTTCATGGCTTCACTGACTGATAGGTCGCCTTGTCGGAACCCAGTGAACTCGTCGTAATGCTTGTTTGTTACCCTCATATGGAAGAATTCTTTGAAAAATTTGTTAGGGCAATCTCTTGCCGTAATATGGTTTTGATGGTGTGGCAAAGGGTTTAAGTTAGTTTGAAATGTTGATGTGATATGTGCGTTGAAGTCGTGCAGGACTTAGTAATTCGCACATGGAGCCGTGGCGAGTTTCACATCTCATGACTCGTGCCTTGAGTCGGTGAAGGATAGCTTTGCGGAAGCCATGCGCTTGGAGCATCCGAGGGACCGCCGGACGAGAAGCTTGGAGTGAAGCCAGAGGAAGTAGACTTCGAGGCAAGAGACGCGAAGGAGCATTGCAGAGCCGTGCGCCTGATGCTGCCGAGGGACGTGGCCGAGAACGAAGAGAACTTCGAAGGCGAGGGACTCCGAGAAATGAGAGTGAGCGATTGTAACCCGGGGAAGGGTAGCTCTTAGGTGAAACTTGGCCATTTGGCCAAGTGTCGGATGGGTTTTTCCGACACCGCCGATCGCTATGTCATGGCAATGATCGCTCCGAATCGAGTGAGTTCGACCGTATACGATCGATCGATTAGGCCAGCAATGATCGCATACGTGGGCGCCGATCACAAGAATCACCGATCGACGGCGGCTGCTGCCGATCGATCAATAGGGTTTCGCCACGAACCGCTCATAGCGGATGACTACGGAGGATCACGATCGATGAGGTCCATCACCGATCGCCAAGAGTTCCGCTGGACTACAACGGGGATCCGACGCGTTCGAGGCGAGGTTGTGACGCAATGACGCTAAGGGCGTGACGGCCAACGGGAAGAAAACATCCCTCTCTATAAAAAGAGAGGGTGTGAGCCTTTGAGAGGCTAATGCTCATACTCCAAACAATCTTCCTAGTGCCCCACAAGCTCTAAACTCTTCTTACCTGTTCTTACTCCATTCTATTTGTAAGAAGAGTGTGCTTGATTTGTAAAGGTTACCTCCACCTAGCTTGGTGCAAAGGAGAGACCATTTAGTGGATTGGTTTAACGGAGTGATTCACCGAGGACGAATCAGGGACCGTGGATTAGCGGCGTAGCCGTGAACCACGTTACTTTCTTTGTTAGCGTTTGTATTTTCATTTATTGCTTGTCTTAGTTTATTGCTTCCGCTTGCGCTAACATTTTTGTAGATGAGAAATTTACAACGTCCAACGTACGAGAGCTATTCACCCCCCTCTAGTCGGCCATACCGATCCCCTACAAGTGGTATCAGAGCCAAGGAAAGCTTGTCGAGGACTAACCGCCACAACAAGCAACTTTCAAAATGGTCGGCTCCAACATCCATCCTCCAAAGTTTGAAGGAGAATTCGCTTGGTGGAAGAAGCGAATGGAGGTATTTTTCGAAACGGATTTTGATATAATGATTACAATGGAATCCGGTTTCGTTTTGCCTAGGGATGAAGAGGGGAAGCCAATAGAGAAATCTAGGTGGACCAAGAGGCAAAGAGAGGAGCACCTTGCAAACTCCAAAGCCAAGCACCATCTCTATAATGTGCTCCCTCAACAAGAGATCAACCGGATCGGAGAATGTGCTAGCGCCAAAGAGATGTGGGAGAAGCTTATAGAACTCCATGAAGGCACATCCGAGGCCAAGCTAGCAAGGAGAGACCTCCTCCGCTCCCAACTATCCAATATAAAACTAGAAAAGGGAGAAAAGGTAACCTCACTACACTCTAGGTTTAAAGAAATTTTAATTGGGCTAACAAGTGTAGGTGAGAAGCTATCAAACCGGGATATGGTAATGAAGGTCATAGATGCCTTTCCCCGGTCCTCAAAATGGAGCTCCATGGTGGACTCATTTTATATCTCCAAGAACCTAGAAGTGAGCACCTTGGAGGAATTCTTTTCAACCATGGAGCTTCACGAAACTAGGCTTGAAGGAATACAAGAGGAGCCTAGAGTTCAACCCTCAAGAGGAGTAGCCTTGATGGCAAACAAGGGGAAGAAGAAGATAGAAATCCCCTCCTCCTCCGATGACGAAGCATCTTCCTCCTCCTCCATGGATAGCACCGAAGAAGCCTATATGGTAAGGAGGGTAAGACGTGCATTTAAGAATTTTAGATTTGATAAATCTAATGATAGGAATAGAAGACCAAGGGGGAAGGTCATATGCTATAATTGCCAAGGAGAGGGACACATAAGGGACAATTGTCCCCTCCTAAACAAGAGCAAGGAAGAAAGGAAAAAGAAAGAAGAAAAGAAGGAAGAGGAGAAGAAGACAAAGGAGAAGGGAAAGGCTAAGGCTCTCAAGGCAAGGACTTGGGATGATCCATCCTCATCCTCCTCCTCATCATCGGATGAGGAGAATGCCTTTGTCACCAATTTGGCCTTGATGGCTTTTGATGACTTGGATTGCTCTTCATCCGAAAATGAAGGATCAAGCTCAAATGGGGAGAGCTCAAATGAAGGGGGAGCTTCCACATCCTCATCATCCGAAGAAGAAGAGGACATGGAAACTATGGTAACCAATCTCTCACCTAGTAAAATAGTTTCTATGATTTCTAGTTTAACTAGAGATTTATTTAGAGCTAAGAAGAAAAACAAAAGCATGCTAGATCAAATTAAGGACCTAGAAAATAAACTAGAAAATGCATGTTTAAATGATAGTATTTCTTCTAGCTCAAATGAAGCATGCTCACATGATTATATGCCTTTGAATGTTAATGATGCATGCATAGAGGAAAATAGGGCATTAAGGGAAAAGGTAGATTATTTAACCAAAGCCCTAGAGAAATTCACAATTGGCTCCAACACCTTAAATATGATCTTAGGGAGCCAAAGGGCAAGCTTCAATAAGAAGGGCCTAGGCTACAAGGAAAAGAAAAATGAAAAGGCCTATAAATGCCTAATAGCTAGGGGACAAGATAAAAAGAAAGCAATAGCTAGAAAATGGATCCCCAAGGAGTATTTAGTGAACCCAATAGGAAAGAATTTATTTTGGGTTCCAAAATCCATCCTTAAGGGTTAGAATAACCCTAGGGTAGTCAACCATATGAACTTGACCTATATCATATTTTGGTTGACTTAGGATGACGGGACAACATTTTTTAGATAGTGTTGGGTGATGATAACGTGCCCATAAATAGGTAATAATGCCTAAATCATGATGATTGATGTAATTCCTATGTATGTTTTAAATCATGATTTATGATTTTGATATTTGGCATGTTATCATGAGAAATAGAGTTAAATCATGCTTTAGGTGATAATTTGTTTATTATCATCGTATAATACCTAATGCATGACTATTATTTGATGGATACATGAGTTTCATGATCATAATGTAGAATTGATTCATATATGTCATTATGATCATGTTAATTGTTAGGATGATACTTAACCATGATAGAATTGCATGAATATATTGGTTAAGTATATACAAATACCCCCTAGGATACATCTCACACTCACTATAGGCTAACTTGATTGCAAACCTAGCATGGGTGAGATATTAGGATGATACAAATGTCCACTAATGCCTATGGCATTTAGATGGTCATTTAAAGTATCAAAATAGCAATAATAGACCAATCATGGGGAAGGCTTATGTTTAATTCATAGACATATTGCCCAAAGATCATGGTTGGATATTTCATATGTTATCAAAACAATTTCTTACCTTAAAATACATGTATTCATGTTTTGAAACAATTGGATGCAAAACTAGGTAGCTAACTTGATACTAGAATGATCAAAAACCTAGTGGTTTTTAGAGCTTTTGGATTTTTGGCAAAAATAAGAAAATATAATGAGTTTTCATGAAAAACTATTTTTCCTTGATAGATATACTTAATAGAAATATGTTCCCCAAATTTCATGATTTTTCAATTTTCGAATTTATAATGCATTTAAATTGGCCCGTAAAATCAAAAATTGGATTCTTTGTGCTCATTGCCATATCGATATAGCAATGATCTGGTCAGAATCAGAATATTGAAGGCCGAATTCAGTTTGTAAACCTACAACAAGTGGTAGACATATACTTGATGCCATCAACAAGTGGTACCCAATTTTAAATCAACTTGTCATATTTTCCCTCCATTATACTTGATGCCATGAGCTTATAACTTAGTGTTAATCTTTTTTATAGTGTCAAAGGGGGAGAAATAAGTATGTTTAAGTTAATCACTTTAGGGGGAGAAATATATTTTAGGGGGAGAAATATATGATAGGGGGAGAAAATTTGCATAGAGAGTTTTATGGATTAAGGGGGAATTGCATGTTGTTATATCATGTTTATCTTTACATGCTTTCTTACCTTAGAATTTATATCAAATGTTTTTACCTAACTTAAACGGATTGCCACACATCAAAAAGGGGGAGATTGTTAGGGCAATCTCTTGTCGTAATATGGTTTTGATGGTGTGGCAAAGGGTTTAAGTTAGTTTGATATGTTGATGTGATATGTGCGTTGAAGTCGTGCAGGACTTAGTAATTCGCACATGGAGCCGTGACGAGTTTCACATCTCATGACTCGTGCCTTGAGTCGGTGAAGGATAGCTTTGCGGAAGCCGTGCGCTTGGAGCATCCGAGGGACCGCCGGACGAGAAGCTTGGAGTGAAGCCAGAGGAAGTAGACTTCGAGGCAAGAGACGCGAAGGAGCATTGCAGAGTCGTGCGCCTGATGCTGCCGAGGGACGTGGCCGAGAAATGAGAGTGAGCGATTGTAACCCGGGGAAGGGTAGCTCTTAGGTGAAACTTGGCCATTTGGCCAAGTGTCGGATGGGTTTTCCCGACACCAGTCGACTGTCATGTCATGGCGATCGCTTCCGAAGTCGAGTGAGTTCGACCGTATATACGATCGACCGGATTAGGCAGCCGATCGCCATACGGAAGTCGATCGCTAAGACATCACCGAGGCGCGCGCAGCCGATCGATCAATAGGGTTTCGCCATATTGCTCGTGAGCCGATCGGGCACGATGGATACGGAGCATCATCGATGAGGTCCATCACCGACCGCCAAGAGTTCCGCTGACTACAAAGGTCGGATCCGACGTGTTCAAGGCCGCTAGAGGACGGCAATGATCGCTAAGGGCGGCAATGATCGTGGCGCTAACGGAAGAAAACAGCCCTCTCTATAAAAAGAGAGGGTGTGAGCCTTTGAGAGGCTAATGCTCATACTCCAAACAATCTTCCTAGTGCCCCACAAGCTCTAAACTCTTCTTACCTGTTCTTACTCCATTCTATTTGTAAGAAGAGTGTGCTTGATTTGTAAAGGTTACCTCCACCTAGCTTGGTGCAAAGGAGAGACCATTTAGTGGATTGGTTTAACGGAGTGATTCACCGAGGACGAATCAGGGACCGTGGATTAGCGGCGTAGCCATGAACCACGTTACTTTCTTTGTTAGCGTTTGTATTTTCATTTATTGCTTGTCTTAGTTTATTGCTTCCGCTTGCGCTAACGTTTTTGTAGACGAGCAATTTACAACGTCCAACGTACGAGGGCTATTCACCCCCCTCTAGCCGGCCATACCGATCCCCTACAAAATTCATACTCGAAGTCCGTCCATCTCATCTAATTTACTTGCCTCTTTGCTTTAACCCGTTCCCACCACATCCGAGCATCTCCCGAAAGGCAGAATGATGCATACTTAATCTTCTTGCATTCGGGCCAGTCCAGTAGCTCCACGATGCTTTCCACCGTCTTGAACCAGGCCTGGGCGTCCCATGGTTCACCAATACCAGAGAAATTTTCCGGCCACCGCCACCGCTGGATCGTAAGCTTCGTCGAACCATCGCCAGTGTTCGGGGTTTCCTCTCTGATTCATTAAGGAATTTATCAATTGTTGTTGCTCTGTGACTTGACACTGGAGTTCAGTAACCACATGCATAAGGTCATGTGGGGGTGCTATCTCATCGGCCCTACTACTGCGTCTCCCAACCATGTTTATCTTCACATATTAGAGTAAGGCTAGTATAAGGTTATCGTATATTTATCTATGCATAGTTAAACTAAAAGCTAGCATAAGGTTATCATACATATTTTCATGCATATTTAAGTTAGAGACATTTGTTATCATACATGAAAGAAATAAAGTAGGCATAGAAATTTTTACTTGGAGCGGCAGGATTTGGAGCTTGATGTGTGTGTAGTGGAAAGGCAGATCTGCTCTGATACCAACCTGTCACGCCCGCCCTTTCCCAAGGTTCGGAGGGAAGGCGGGTGACGCGATCGTACATACATACATTACAGCGGAAGACTACATATACTTCTTACAGCGGAAGACTTTAGACATATTTTTTTTTCTTTTAAACATAAACATGCATCATCATTTCATAGATACTTCTTCTTAACATAGAGCATGCATCATTATTTCATAAGTACTTAGTGGTTAGTTCAATCCCATAAAAAAAATCATCTTAGGGAAAACATGCATAAAGAACATAACAGATCTCCTCCACCATGCCACTACCACACACACTTTTGCCCCTCCTGCTGCTCCCTTTAGTTTAGCCACCCTTTACCCTTATCTGCAGTACAAGGGAACATAAACTATAAGCATATAGGCTTAGTAAGATCCTGTCCTACTCACAAAAACCATACGTAAGCATAACATGTAAACATACAGGAACATAAGCAAGCATAACATAAATATAACATCATGGACATAAGCAGAACATCATGGACATAAGCAGACATATTATGAATATAACATCATAGACATAAGCAGGCATAACATGAATATAACATCATAGACATAAGCAGGCATAACATAAATATAATATCATGGATATAAGCAGACATAACATGAATATAACATCATAGACATAAGCAAGCATAACATGAATATAACATCATAGACATAAGCAGGCATAACATAAAGGTATATGCAGGATGCTCTTCGAAACATATATTATAGGTATTTGAACATAAATCTCAACATATTGGGCCCGACATTGTACCACATCATCATCATCATACTAGGTCCGTACTATGTCCGTCGACCTAGGGGCAACATAACATAGAGGCCCATCCTAAGCCCGTACTTATGACCGTCGACCTAGGGCATATGGGAGCCTATCCCCTAGACCTTGTTAGGGTCCTGGTACAAGCCATGCAGAAAGTAAAATACATACATGCTTATTATCATAACATATCATATTTCATTTCATAAACATATCATGTTCCTTATCATGGCATATCATATTTCTTCTTCATCTTATAACATATCATATTGCTTTTCATGACATATTTCTTCTTCATAACATATCATATTTCTTTTCATGCATATCATGTTCCTTCTTTATAAAACATCATACATTCATACAATCACAAGGTAATGAGCATAACATGGTCATACATTTAACATGGTAATGAGCAGAAATTTATCATGCATCCCTACTATTGATATAGACATATGGTAGTGACCTAACCAATCATGCTAAACAACTTGAGCAAGGACCCTATTAACATCATGTTAACATCACACACATATAGGGCATGGCATAAGGCATAAACATCATGAACAAGTATACATGGAGTGACCTAAACTTCATGGAGCTCTATCAAGTTTTAAACACCAAACAACTTATATATGGTCTAACTAACCACATGTTAATTCTTTAACATATAAAGCATGGCATGGGAGGGCACTTAGGATTTTAAATAAGCCTTGGCCGAAAATTCCAAGACAACCTAAGATCCATTTCTTAAATCAAGCTTAGCTTTCACATGTTACCTATATCTACATTCAAAACATAACATGGTAATTTATAGATCATAGCATGATAGGCCTAAATGGGTCTTGGCCGAATGGTTTAAAGGGACATAAGGCTCAACCACTTAACTCTAGGTTATCCAACAACATATTATCTTTATCTACCATCAAAACATAGCATAAACATGGCATAAGCTCATCTATAGCATGACATAGAACATGTTATCTTCTTCTAACATCAAACATGGCATGAACTCATTTAAAACCTAGCATAGAGCATGTTATCTTCATCTAACATCAAAAGTTATCATGAACTCATTCTAAAACAAGGCATAAAAGAATACATAGGGGTCTTGGCCGAATGGTTCAAAGGGCTTAAAGGCTCAACCACTTAACTCTAGGTTATCCAACAACATATTATCTTTATCTACCATCAAAACATAGCATAAACTCATCTATAGCATGGCATAGAACATCTTATCTTCTTCTAACATCAAACATGGCATGAACTCATTTAAAACCTAACATAGAGCATGTTATCTTCATCTAACATCAAAAGTTATCATGAACTCATTCTAAAACAAGGCATAAAAGAATACATAGGGGTTTAAAGGGACTTGGCCGAGAGTCTTAGAGGGAGTTGGGGATCAACCACTTAACCAAACTCATCTAGAAACCTATCATCTTCATATTTACACAAGTTATAGCATGGATCATCATGGAGAGCACAAATATTGGTCTTGGCCGAAGGCTCCTTGGGGTTTTTAAGGTCAAACACTTAACCTAATCCATCTAGCATCTTATCTTCCTCATATTCATCCAAGGTATGGCATGAATCTTCATTGAAAACTCAAATCAAGATCTTGGCCGAATGGTTCAAGAAGAGGTTGACACAATAACATCAATCGAAAAACTACTTGTATGCAGGTGAGGGGATACTTACTTCCTTCGCTTTGCTATTAGTTGGAAGATACCCTAAGGGATGCCAAACCTAGCCTTCTTCTTGCTTTGATAGATCTCAGAATATGGAAATGGAGAGGGGTAGGTTTCGGTGAGGAAGAAGAAGAGGAAGAGAAGATGCCAAATTTGATTTCTCATGTCTCCTCATTCCCCTATTTATTCTCTTGAAGTGTCCCTTAGTCTCCCTTACCCCTAACTATAATTTCCCATATTCCTCTAATAGCACAACCCTTCTAGGCTTCTGGTTATTGGATGCATCTTTAGGGCTTAGGTATCTACTAGAGGTTTAGGGTTCAATTCCTAGGCCATGCATCCTTTTTGGCTCTATTTCTTTTATTTTTGAAAGAGCCCACATAAAGCCCATTATAATCATGCTAAAAATTCTTGTAAAATTGCTAGGAATTTTACGGGTGTTACATACAATACATGCGAATCATGCTTAAAAGGCAAGATGACTAAGTTACCTTTTATTAGAAAAGTTTAGCGGGTGGAAGAGTTGCTAGGTCTAATACATACTGATGTATGTGGACCTATGTCAACTCAAGCTTTAGGAGGCTATAGCTACTTCATTACCTTCACTGATGATCACTCACGGTTTGGGTATGTGTTCTTTGTTGGTGCAAGGGCACCAAAAGATCGAACCTATGTTTTGATTATGGAAAAAGACGCAAAGTTAAGATTACATCGTTATCTCACAAGCTTAATCGAGTGTGTAGAAAAGTGCAAAAGCTGAAGCTGAAGGCTAGCGACACCCAGAGGAAGCCGTTGTGGTTGCGCGACACTTGAATGACTTCGGAGGGAGTCGAAGGAATCGAGTGAAAGGCCAGAAGCAAGAGCTAAAAAGTAAGTATCGAGGTAAGCTCGTGTGTGTGAGCGTAAGTGAGGTCGTATCCTCCTTACGGGGATGGTCTTAAGCATAGATCCAACCAAAGACATCCCATGGATGGTCTAGGTCGAGATTGGACAGTCGACGACCGTCGAAATAATGTTTTTGTTAAGCTAACTTTTGATTTCAGCTAGCATCAGTTGATTGCCAGCTTGGAGCACTCGATTGTCATTGATTAGTCGACTGTCTGCGGTCAGCACTCGACTGATGCTACACTCAGTTGATTGATGATGGCAATCAATCCAGTGATGGACAAGGATCAGCTTCGAGGAGTCAAGCCTTATCACCTCATTTCAAGGGGATTGGTGCTCAAATCTGATTTGTTGAAGATCCTCTCAAAAAGGGACTCAAAGGCTATAAAAGGAGGGCCTCTCCTAGGGTTTTCTCATCAATTCTAAGTTCTCTAAAGCCTCCGCAAACGCTGCAACTCTCCGACAACGAAGTGCTACTACTCCGATGATCTACGCTTAAGTTTTCATTTCTTATTCATCGGCATAAGTTTAATTCAGTTTATCTCTTTTCATATTATTGTCTCGGAGCTTTTTATCGTAACGAGGAGAGGGGGAGTGTCCCTCTACCTCAAGCTTTTGTGTTTTCTTGTATTCGATTAACTCCTACCTCCAACGAGGAGGATTTCGTTAGTGCTTTGCCCTCCGTGCGTGGTCAAGGACCACCAGGGCCTTGGAGTAGTAGACGAAGGCTACGAACCAAGTAAAAAATCTTCTTGTCTCATTTATTTCTCATTTATCTTCTTCTACGTTTAATTGTCTACTCGAACGAATTTGTACGAAAAGTTTCTATCGCTATTCACCCCCCCTCTAGCGATCCGCTCGATCCAACAATTGGTATCAAAGCCAGGGGCGCTAAGATTTGGTGAAACTACCAATCTAGCCTTTTTACAGATTTATTTTTGAATTTTATGCATTTTTTTTCGTCATTTAAACTTTCTCCCGCACTACTAATCCAAGACGAAGTCTTGGTACTCTTCTTTTGGTTTTGTTTTGCAAGTAATCGCTTTTGGAGTAGCCGACGGTAAAACAGGTATAACTTTTTGTACAAGTTGACCCACGAAATGAGCTACCTACCAAAATGAAGCTCTCTGAGAGATCTACACTTCTTATAAGGGTTTGCCCTCGTAACAAGCTGTCTTCATCCCCAAAAACCAATGTTTATTACCCTTTCAGGGACATCGAAGGTTGTAAGTGCTCATCTTTTATTTTAGTTGGTTATTTATCGTTTATTCCTTTTTTTTCTTTTCATTTCCTACATTTCTAATCCGAGGCGAAGTCTTGGAACCTTTTTGGTGTTTTTTTTATTATTTTGTGTGCAAGGTTTTCCTTCCAAATGGCCCACATTGAGGGGTACAACACCACCCGACCTCCATTCTTTAACGGAGATGATTTCCGTTATTGGAAAGGTCAGATGGAGTTTTTTCTAGAAACACAAGTCGAGACTTGGATAATCATCCAAACCGACTTTGCTCTGCCCACCAATGATCAAGGCAAGCCCTTGGACTTCAATAAGTGGACCAATGCAACCAAGAGGCAAATCGAAGCCGATGCAAAGGCGACCCAAATGTTGCAGTGTGGTCTGTCCAAAGAGGAGCTCAACCGCATCAGACCCTTCATCAGCGCAAAGGACCTATGGAACAAATTAATCGAGCTACACGAAGGAACATCCGATGCTAAGGTATGTAAACGTGACCTTCTTTTCAATAAGTTGTATAACCTTAAGATGCAGGAACACGAGATGGCGATGCAACTACATGCCCGCGTCCAGGACATTGTCAACGACTTGCACACCATCGGACACAAGGTCGAAAACCGTGACCTCCTAAGGTACGTTCTTAATTCATTTCCTAGGACTACCTTGTGGGCATCCATGGTCGATGCCTACAAGGTCTCTAAGGACCTTTCGAAGCTTAGGTTAGATGAATTATTTTTTGAGTTTGAACTTCACGAGCAGACTAACGTGGTGCGGGCCGAGAGACATATTGCTCTACTTGCAGGACAAAGAAGAAAGTCATCTACCAGGCAAGAAGATGGACTCGAACCCGAAGACGAATCAGAGTTCGAATCCGAAGAGGTGGAAGCAATAGTGAACGTAGTGCGGAAGATCGTTCGGAGGGAAAGGAGGCTACTAAAGAACCAAAAGAGGGTACAATTCAAATCGAATCAAAAGAAGGCTTTTCATGCAACATGGGACAACGAAGAAGGCATCGGCATAGCGTGTATGGAAAGACCCGAAGAGTCCGAGTCAGAGTTCGAATCCAACTACAACACCGACTCCGAACTCGAGGACTACTTCGAGAAGCAACTCAAAGCCAGACCGAAAGGGAAAATTAAGGTTAGCCAATCACTAATTCATATGCTTTACAATACAATTAAATTACTAACTAGAAAATTAGCTAAATCTGAGTCTATGGTCGAGTCCTTGGTTGAGGAGGTTGAAACCCTCAAACAAGAGACACCCCTAAACTCTTCGACTAGTCGAGTTCAAGAGGAGGACTCAACTCGAGTTGAAATACTCAAAGAAGAGAACTCTCTCTTGAAAGAATGAGTCCAAGAGCTCAAAGCTCGATTGAACAAGTTCTCGACGGGGTCCAAGAATCTTAACCAACTTCTTGGAACTCAATGAGCCGTGTACAACAGAGTCGGACTCGGATATAGCTCAAAGACTACGAATAGATCTAACATGTCTATCGTAAACCGTAGTCATCATCAAGTGCAAGCGTGGGTCCTGAAAACTTTATTAAACTCACATATAAGGACCAATAGGTTTTGGATTCCACAGGATCAAGTTCATTACTTGACCAGACCATATTGGTTCAATGATCCAGGGGGAGCTAATACCAAAATAGTATATCCGGTAACCTAATTTTTTTTAATGGTTAGATAGGACTATAACTCGTCAATGTTTGATAACATAGTACCAGGATGTAGCGAGATGATAGTATGCTAGGAAAATGGAGTCTCGTGTATTCATGCTAGATAAGGCGTATCTAGTTTGGTTCACTGAATCGAGTGGAACTAGCTGAAGCTACCTCACCGTATCCTAGACTAGTTAGACTAGGAAGTGGTCTTAGGTGAGTCAAGTTACCATTTTTTCGAAATTGGCTTTGTCTAAGGAAGTTGTCATTTTTTCGATCAAAGAAGGCCTTTGTGCCTCGCCACGACCTGGAAGCAAAGATCTTGAAAAGGTGACTTGATGAGCTTAGGATCAAATCCGAATCTAATTCAAGGTTGACCAATTTCAAATCATTAAATTTAATCAAGATAAAATTGGAATCATCTCACACAATATATAAGGTGAACCAATTCTAAGACACTTAGAATGGGTGAAATGAATAAGGAACAATTTCAATTTACATAATCTTTTCAAAAATGTTATCTATTTTTCAAACTATCGAGCTTAAACGTTTACTTATACTCGGACAAAACTCTAAATATACAACCTTCTAGGTCAATTTTTAGCGTCCCCTAACTCTTCTATACCTTATATACTTGATTAAGGGGGAGAGCAAACTAACCCTAAGGGTTATATATTTTCAAAAGTTATTAGCGTATAAGTATTTTGAAACTCAAAGCTAATTTTATAAGTATTTTTGAAAATCAAATTAGTCTCCAGACTTATATTGTTGGTACAAAGGGTTATACCTCGAACCAAAGTAAATTGAGACACATGCTTGGACTCTTGTTAGATAATCTTTATGCATGCTACTTTTTTTGTTAAAAACACCTACGTTTTATATACAACCCCAAATTTTTTTTTATTTATGGCAAAAGGGGGAGAAGAGCACAAGTTAAGGGGGAGAACAAAAATTTAAAATTTTTGTTTTAATTTTTGTTTTAAGATTAACCTCACCTAAGATTAACTTTGTTTACATTTACTCATTTTCCACATTATATTTTTCCTTAACTTTGCGTAAGTTTGCCATAGATCAAAAAGGAGGAGATTGTTGGTGCAGTGGCACCAAATGATCGAACTTGTGTTTTGATTATGGCAAAAGATGCAAAGTTAAGATTACATCGTTATCTCACAAGCTTAATCGAGTGTGCAGAAAAGAGAAAAGGCTGAAGCTAAAGACTAGCGACACCCAAAGGAAGCCGCGGTGGTCGGGCGACACTCGAGTGACTTCGAAGGGAGCTGAAGGAATCGAGTGAAAGGCCGAAAGCAAGAGCTAAAAAGTTAGTATCGAGGTAAGCTCGTGTGTGTGAGTGTAAGTGAGGTCGTATCCTCCTTACGGGGATGGTCTTAAGCGTAGATCCGACCAAAGACATCCCATGGATGGTCTAGGTCGAGATCGGGCGGTCGGCGACCATTGAAATAATGTTTTTGTTAAGCTAACTTTTGATTTCAGTTAGCATCAGTCGACTGCCAGCTTGGAGCACTCGACTGTCGTCCATTAGTCGACTATCCACCATCAGCATCGACTGATGCTACCATCAATCGACTGATGATGGCTATCAGTCGATTGATGGTCAAGGATCAGCTTCAAGGAGTCAAGCCTTATCACCTCATTTCAAGGGGATTGGTGCTCAAATCTGATTGGTTAAAGATCCTCTCGAGAAGGGACTCAAAGGCTATAAAAGGAGGGCCTCTCCTAGGGTTTTCTCATCAATTCTAAGTTCTCTAAAGCCTCCACAAACGCTGCAACTCTCTGGCAACAAAGTGCTACTACTCCGATGATCTATGCTTATGTTTTCATTTCTTATTCGTCGGTATAAGTTTAATTTAGTTTATCTCTTTTCATATTATTATCTCAGAGCTTTTTATCGTAACAAGGAGAGGGGGAGTGTCCCTCTACGTCAAGCTTTTGTGTTTTCTTGTATTCGATTAACTCCTACCTCCAACGAGGAGGAGTTCGTTAGTGCTTTGCCCTCCGTGCGTGGTCAAGGACCACTAGGGCCTTGGAGTAGTAGCCGAAGGCTATGAACCAAGTAAAAAAATCTTCTTGTCTCATTTATTTCTCATTTATCTTTCGCTGCATTTAATTATCTACTCGAACGAATTCGTACGAAAAGTTTCTATCGCTATTCACCCCCCCCCTCTAGCGATCCGCTCGATCCAACATTCTTGATGAAGCACAAGTCTGAAGCCTTTGAAAGGTTCAAAGAATTTAGAAATGAAGTAGAAAAATAACATGACAAGAGTATTAAAATACTTCGATCAGATCGAGGTGGTGAATACTTAAGTCAAGAGTTTCTTGATTATCTAAGAGACAATGGTATATTGTCTCAATGGACTCCGCCCTATAGACCGCAGCATAATGGTGTATCTGAGAGGCGTAATTGGACCTTGTTAGACATGGTCAGGTCAATGATGATTCATGCAAATCTTCCCAAGTCCTTTTGGGGCTATGCACTTCAAACAACTGTTTACTTGCTAAACAGAATGCCAACCAAGGTAGTCTCCGCTACTCCATATGTGATATGGAATAGTAAGAAACCTCATGTATCTTACTTGAAGATATGGGGTTGTCCTGCTTATGTAAAGCGGACTATATTAGAAAAATTGGATGCTAAGTCTGATAAATATCTATTTATTGGATATCCTAAGGAAATGAGAGATTACCAATTCTATCATCCTATGGAACAAAAGGTGTTTGTTTCAAGGCATGCTGTGTTTTTAGAGAAAGTGTTTCTCTTGCAAGAAAATAGTGAGAGTGTCATTGAGCTTGAGGAGGCTCGAGAGACTCAAATAGACATGGATGAGACACCTGGTGAAGCACCACAGCCAATAACTCATAGTGATGAGCCATCAGCTGGACCTATTGAGACACCACATCTTCGTAGATCTGATAGAACACACAATATTCCTGAGAGATATGGATTTCTCATAAGTGAATTGAACGACATGTCACTCATTAATGATGAGGAGCCTACCAGTTATGAAGAAGTTCTAAAAAGTTCAGAAAGGGATAAGTGGCTTGACACCATGTAGTTGGAAATGGATTCTATGTATGAAAACCAAGTTTGGAACTTGGCTGACCCACCTGAAGGCATAAAGCCTATAGGGTGCAAGTGGGTTTTCAAGAAGAAAATCGACATGGATGGTAATGTGATTATCTATAAGGCTAGATTAGTGGCGAAAGGATATCGTCAAAAGCAAGGTGTTGATTATGACAAAACCTATTCGCCTGTTGTTATGCTTAAATCCATTCGGATGCTCCTTGCCATAGCGGCTCATTATGATTATGAGATATGATAGATGGATGTGAAAACAGCTTTCCTTAATGGAAACCTACTCGAGGATGTGTATATGATACAACCTGAGGGATTCACATCGATTGATAAAACCAAGGTATGCAAATTGTGACGGTCCATATATGGACTAAAGCAAGCATCCAAGAGTTGGAATATCCATTTTGATGAGACAATCAAAAAGTTTGATTTCTCACAAAATTCGGACGAACCTTGTGTGTACAAGAAGGTTAGTGGGAGTGCAGTCGTGTTCCTAGTATTGTATGTCGATGACATATTACTTATAGGAAATAATATTTATGTCTTACAGTCAGTTAAAATTCAGTTGTCCAAGACGTTCTCCATGAAAGACCTGGGAGAAGCAACCTACATCCTCAGGATTAAGATCTATAGAGATAGATCGAAACGGTTGCTTGGTTTTTCACAGTCTACATTTATAGACCAAGTGCTAAAGAGGTTTAGTATGTCAGAATCCAAGAAAGGTTTCCTACCCATCAGGCATGAGATACACCTTTCTAAGTCTATGTGTCCGCGCACAGAAGATGAGAGGATTTGCATGAGTAAGATTCCCTATGCATCCGCAATAGGTTCTATCATGTATGTTATGTCATGTACGAGGTCCGATGTATCGTATGCTCTGAGTGTCACGAGTAGATACCAGTCTGATCCAGGAATGGATCATTGGACAGCTGTTAAGACAATCCTTAAGTACTTAAGAAGAACAAATGATGTGTTTCTAATATATAGAGAAGGGGACATGGTGATACGCGGGTATACGAATGCTAGCTTCTAGATAGACAAGGATGATTCCAGATCTCAGTCTAGGTACATGTTCACCTTGAATGGGGGCGCAGTGAGTTAGAAAAGTTCCAAACAAGACACTGTAGTAGATTCTACCACTGAGGCAGAATACATTGCAGCTTCGGAAGTAGCAAAGGAAGTGGTTTGGATCAAGAAGTTCATTTATGAACTTGGTGTGGTTCCAGCCATTGTTGAAGTAATACCGATTTACTACGAAAACAATGGAGAAATTGCACAGGCAAAAGAGCCAAGGTCTCATCAATGATCCAAACATGTGCTTCACTGCTTTCATTTGATCAGAGAGATCATAAGTAGGAAGGAAATACAAATCGAGAAGATTCCCACTGAAAGGAACTTAGCGGATCCTTTAACTAAGGCATTACCTCAAAGAAAGTTTGAGGGTCATGTTAGAGCTTATGGTATTGGATACCATAGCGATTGGCATTATGCCAAGTGGGAGTTTGTTAGTAATATATGAGAGATGTCCTAAGGCAATCGCCTTATGTTTGAACCATTTATATGATAAATGAAGATTTACTATTTGAGTATACATATTTTCATGTATTTGATTAGATCTTAAACTCATTTACTGAATGTCCACGATACGATTCACAGCGTGAGAGAATTTGTGATTGGATCACAACTAGTGAGTATCTCTACATGTGTAATTGTGATATATCAGAATTATACCTAGTCGATGAATTGATGGATTTGGACACCATCAATTCTGTCGAGACTAGCACGAGGTATACTCCTTGGTGTATCCAAGCAGTTGATTCTCACTAGCTGGAGACATTGTTATGTCTGGAGATAATTGTGGATGCTAGTTATGGTAACTAGTTCATTGGAGTAACCAGTTGTAAAACTTCATATGGTTCTCTGCATATATAGATATGTCAATGAAGTTCTAACTGCAGCTTAAGTGCGATGTTCCTTTGACTTGCGGTATTTAAGTCATCTTGGTCATGAAGACTTATGCTTTGACATCTTAAGCAAGCGTCTCTGAGAAGATGTGGACCAGGGATGATTGGGCATAAGTCAAAGTGACCAAAGGTGTTTGAATAGCCTATAAAGGATCCACCACTCCTTGCGAGGAGATGTATACCCATGTCCTCTTGTCGAATTGTTACTAATGTCTTTGGCCAAAGCATTACACGTTTAGAGTAAGGTACTCTTGGATACATGTGAAGTAACTAGAATTCGTAGGACAAGGAAATGATACTTGGACTAGGTGTGACGTAGTCAACCTAGTGGGGACTGACACTATAGACCATGTCTTGAACAAAGTGGGTATAAGATGCGTGAAGGGAACAGGGCACGAATCATTATAGCTGCTGAAGGGTTTCAGAAATAGTTTTGGATCAACCATTGATCTTTCGGTTAATTAGGGATCATGATGTACTACTAGGTGCCGCTCATGATCGTTCTATAATTAATGGTTAATTATAGACGGCCAACATAAACCGAGAACCTATTTGGTCAAACGCACAACGAGCATAATTCGAAGGATTTAAAACAAGCTTGAGAATGAGATTCTCAGACCGAGAGAAATTAGGTTTGGTTGGACGAAACAAGGATCGAACAAGAAATTGTTTCAGTCGCAATGGAAGCATGGATTGTAGGGGATCGATCGACCGGCTAGAGGGGGTGAATAGCCCTCTTTCATTGGATAACGGAATTTGCTCATCTACAAACAAGATTAGCGCAATGAAAACAACAAAACAAGCAAATCAAGCAAAGAAAGACGAAGCAAAGGAAACGAATAATGCTAACAAAAAGTCGTAACGTGGTTCACGACTACGCCGCTAATCCACGATCCCGATTCGTCCAAGGTGAATCACTCCTTTGCCAAATCCACTAAATCTCTCCTTTGCACCAAGCTAGGTGGAGGTAACCTCTTTACAATCCCTCTTCTTACAATTGAATGAGAATTAGCACAAGAAGAAGAGTGGAAAAACCCTTAGAGCACTTTGGAAGATGTTATGAGTTAAAGCATTAGGTTCCCAAAGCCCCACACCATTCCTCTTTATAGAGGAAGAGGGTTTCTTCTCGTTGACACAGGAGCAGTCGACTGATGTCCCTATCAGTCGATTGGTTCTGTAGTCGTTGCCCAATAACGAATGCTTTCCACGTTGGATTTCATCCAACGACATTGGCATCAATCTACTGATATTTCCATCAGTCGACTGATGCTCGATCAGTTGAGTGCTCCGCGAGCTCGACTCCATTCTGTGCCCGAAACACTTGCGACCAGTCGACTGATGCCTTCATCAGTCGACTGGTGGTCTCGCAGTCGACTTCCATTCCATGACAGTCGACTGTTGGCACTTGAACTAGACTCAAACACTAGTCGAGTCACCGTCGACTTAGAGTAGTCGACTACCATAACATGGTAGTCCACTAATGTCAGGAAATCTCATCCGACACTTAGCCAAATGGCCAAGTTTCACCTAAGAACGCTACCCCTTTCCCAGGTTACATTCGCTCACTCTCATCCCTCGGAGTGCCTCGCCTTCGAAGTTATCTTCATCCGGCCACGTCCCTCGGATGTGCCAAGCGCACGGCTCTGCAATGCCATCCTTCGCGTCTCGCCCTGAAGTCTACTTCCTCCAGCTTCACTCCATGCTCCTCGTCCGGCGGTCCCTCGGATGCTCCAAGCGCACGGCTTCCGCAAAGCCATCCTTCACCGACTCAAGGACCGAGTCATGAGAGGTGAAACTCGGCAAGGCTCTATGTGCGAATTACTAAGCCTTGTAAGACTCCAACGCACATATCAAATTATAAATACAATCTAACTTAAACCCTTTGCCACACACATCAAAACCTTATCATGGCAAGAGATTGCCCTAACAATCTCCCCCTTTTTGATGTGTGGCAATCCGTTTAAGTTAGGTAAAAACATTTGATAAACTATTAAGGAAAGAAAGCATGTAAATAACATGATTAGCAACTCTCCCCCTTAATAAATGAAACTCCCCCTAAATATATTCCCCCTTACTTAAACAAATATATTTCTCCCCGTTTGACACCATCAAAAATAATTTAACAAGGTTTATACATCATTGCATCAAGTCTAGAGAGAAACAAAAACCAAAACATGCCTTAAAAGTGGATAAAATCATGTTCGGACTATGATCGACCGATCACATGGATTTGTGATTTTTGATTTTCCGGGGTGAATTTCAGAAATGCATAAAATTTTTTATAAATTTAGAAAAATCATGAAATTTGGGGAATACATTTCTTGTAAGTATATTTATCAATGAAAAATAGTTTTCCATGAAAAATCATTATATTTTCAAGTATTTGCCAAAAATCCAAAAGCTTTAAAAACAACTAAGTTTTTGATCATGTTTGTATCCATTTTAACACCTAGTTTTGCTTTGGATTGTTTTAAAACATGAATACACAGATTTAAAAGTAAGAAATTGTTTTGAAAACATATGAAATATCTAACCATGATCTTTGGGCAATATGTCTATGAATTAAACATAAGCCTTCCATATAATTGGTCTATTATTGCTATTTTGATACCTTAAATGACCATCTAAATGTCATAGGCATTAGTGGACATTTGTATCATCCTAACATCTCACTCATGCAAAGTTTTCAATCAAGGTAGCCTATGGTGAGTGTGAGATGTATCCTAAAGGTATTTTTATATACTTAACCATTATTTTCATGCAATTCTATCAAGGTTAAGTATCATCCTACCAATCCACATGATCATAAAGATGTATATGAATTAATTTTACATTATGACCATGAAACAAATGTATTCATCAAATTGTGATCATGCATTAGGTATTACATCATGATATAACGCAAATATCACCTAAAGCATGATTTATCTACTTATAGGTGGATTATCATCACCTAACACTATTTCAAAAATGTTGTCCCGCCATCCTAAGTCAATCATAAATATGATATAGGTGAATTCCATATGGTTGACTATCCTAGGGTTTTCCTAACCCTTAAGTATGGATTTTGGAACCCAAAATAAGTTCTTTCCTATGGGGTTCACTAAAAATTCTTTAGGGATCCATTTTCTAGATATTACCTTCTTTTTGTCTTGACCCCTAGCAATTAGACACTTATAGGCCTTTTCATTTTTATTTTCCTTATATCCTAGGCCTTTCTTATTGAAGCTTGCTCTTTGGCTCCCAATTATCATGTTAAGAGTATTGGAGCCTATTGTAAATTTTTCTAGGGCCTTGGTCAAATAGTCTACCTTTTCCCTTAGAGCCCTATTTTCTTCTATGCATGCATCATTAACATCCAAAGGCATATAGTTATCATGTGAGCATGCATCATCATTATCATCATTAAAACATGCTTTTTCTAATATTTGTTCTAAATCCTTAATTTGCTCAATCATGCATTTATTCCTTTTCTTTGCCCTAAATAAATCCTTAGTGAGGCTAGAAATCATGGACATTATTTGCTTAGGGGGTAGATTCGTTACCTCACTTACCAAATCCTCTTCCGATGATGAGGATGTAGAGGAGGCTCCCCCTTCACTTGAGCTCTCTCCACTTGAGCTTGCTTCTTCACCATCGGAGGAGGAGCAATCTAGGTCGTCAAAAGCCATTAGGGCAAGATTGGAGTAGACATGTTCTTCCTCTTCGGATAATGATGAGGAAGAAGGATCATCCCATGTCTTTGCTTTGAATTCCTTGGCTTTCCCTTTTTCTTTGGCCTTCTTTTCTTCTTCCTTTTTCTTCTTGCTCCCCTTCTTCTTCTTTTCTTCCTTCTTTCTCTTCTCCTCCTTGCTTTTGTTCAAGAGGGGACAATTGTCCCTTATATGTCCCTCTCATTGACAATTATAGCAAATCACCTTCCCCCTTGGTCTTCTTCTCCTATCATTAGATTTATTAAATTGAAAACCGTTTAATGCACGCCTTACCCTCCTTACCATATAGGCTTCTTCCGTGCTATCCATGGAGGAGGAGGAGGAGGCTTCATCGGAGGAGGAGGAGATCTCCATCTTCTTCTTCCCCTTGTTGGCAAAAAGTGCTACTCCTCTTGAAGGTTGAATTTTAGGCTCTTCAACTATTCCTTCAAGCCTTGTTTCGTGGAGCTCCATTGTTGAGAAGAACTCCTCTAAGGTACTCACTTCTAGGTTTATGGACATGTAGAAGGAGTCCACCATTGAGCTCCATTTTGATGACCGGGGAAAGGCATTAATTGCTTTCATGAGCATGTCCCGGTTCAAGAGTCTTTCTCCTACACTTATTAGTCCAATCAAAATTTCTTTTAACCTAGAATGCAATGAGGTTACCTTTTCTCCCTTTTCTAATTTTATGTTGGATAGTTGGGAGCGGAGGAGGTCTCTCCTTGTAAGTTTGGCCTCCGAGGTACCTTCATGAAGCTCTACTTGCTTCTCCCACATCTCCTTTGCACTAGAGCATTCCCCTATCCTATTCACCTCTTGTTGGGGGAGTACATTGTAGAGGTGGTGCTTGGCCTTTGAATTCGCCAAGTACTCCTCTCTTTGTCTTTTACTCCATCTTGATTTCTCCAATAGCTCCCCTTCTTCATTCCTAGGCATCTCGAAACCGTTTTCCATAATTAATAAAATTTCAAAGTCGGTTTCGAAGAATACCTCCATTCTCTTTTTCCACCAAGAGAATTCTCCTTCAAACTTTTGAGGGTGAATATTTGAGTCGGCCATTCTTGAATGTGCTTGTTGTGGCGGTTAGTTCTCGACAAGCTTTCCTTGGCTCTGATACCACTTGTAGGGGATCGATTGGCCGACTTGAGGGGGGTGAATAACCCTCTTTCGTTGGATAATGGAATTTGCTCATCTACAAACAAGATTAGCGCAATGGAACAACAAGACAAGCAAATCAAGCAAAGAAAGACAAAGCAAAGGAAACAAACAATGCTAACACAAAGTCGTAACGTGGTTCACGGCTACACCGCTAATCCACGAACTCGATTCGTCCAAGGTGAATCACTCCTTTGCCAAATCCACTAAATCTCTCATTTGCACCAAGCTAGGTGGAGGTAACCTCTTTACAATCCCTCTTCTTACAATTGAATGAGAATTAGCACAAGAAGAAGAGTGGAAAAACCCTTAGAGCACTTTGGGAGATGTTATGAGTTGAATCATTAGGTTCCCAAAGCCCCACACCATTCCTCTTTATAGAGGAAGAGGGTTTCTTCCCGTTGACATAGGAGCAGTCGACTGATGTCCCTATCAGTCGACTAGTCCTATAGCCGTTGCCCAATAATGACTGCTTTCCAAGTTGGATTTCATCCAACGACATTGGCATCAGTCGACTGATATTTCCATCAGTCGACTGATGCTCGATCAGTAGAGTGCTCCATGAGCTCGACTCCATTCTGTGCCCGAAACACTTGCGACCAGTCGACTTATGCCTTCATCATCGGTCGTGGTCTCAATGATCATTGTCATTCCATGGCGGTCAGTAACTTGAACCAGACTCGAACACTAGTCGAGTCACCGTTGACTTAGAGTAGTCGACTACCATAACATGGTAGTCAACTGATGTCGGGAAATCCCATCCGACACTTAGCCAAATGGCCAAGTTTCACCTAAGAGCGCTACCCCTTTCCTGGGTTACATTCGCTCACTCTCATCTCTCAGAGTCCCTCGCCTTCGAAGTTATCTTCGTCCAGCCACGTCCCTTGGATGCACCAAGCGCACGGCTCTGCAACGCCATCCTTCACGTCTCGCCCTGAAGTCTACTTCCTCCGGCTTCACTCCAAGCTCCTCGTCCGGCGGTCCCTCGGATGCTCCAAGTGCACGGCTTCCACAAAGCCATCCTTCACCGACTCAAGGACCGAGTCATGAGAGGTGAAACTCGCCAAGGCTCTATGTGCAAATTACTAAGCTCTGCAGGACTCCAACGCACATATCAAATCATAATAGCAATCTAACTTAAACCCTTTACCACACACATCAAAACCTTATCATGGCAAGAGATTGCACTAACATGGATGGGTCGTTTCTTACGAAGACATGATGGATGAACCAAATTGGTTTGGTTCTAATCCAATGGTGAAGAATAAACCAAAGGGGTTTGGTATGTTTTAAACGAATGAACCAAAGTTGGTTCGGTTCGTTTTAACTTAAAATAGACCAACTCGGTTCAGTTTATTTTAACTTAAGTTATTGGAGCGGGTTAATGGGTTTTGGTTTTGAACCAATAACCGTTAGGAGAATGTGTTCTCTATAAAAACAAGGCTTAAGGGTTTTTCGTGGAGAACTTTTGGTTGCTGGAAAAACCTAGCTGCCCAACCCTCTCCCTCTCTTCTCCTTGCCGCCACCCAAGGGTTCCATGCTGCCCAGCTTTTTGCCGTCGTCCACCCTTGCTGTCGGCCTCTAGCTACTACCGGCCACTCATCCGGCGACCCTCCGGTGACTCACCTTGGTTCCGGTGACCAAGGGTTGGTCGACCATCCTCTTTGGCCGACGCAACATCCTCCACCAAGCTGTCCAATTGTTTCCTTTGTGTTGGAGCATCGTTTGGACGACATTTGGAGCTCCAACAGCGGCTACCTTGCCGGGGATTCGATCTCCGGTAATCCTCATAGGTGAAGGATGAAGGATTCGTCAAACGGTTGACGAATACCTTTCCGGAGAAGCTAGTTTTGGGGACTCATTTTCGAATCCGAATTTTTATTTAGATTGTGATCTTCTCTTGATCACATCGTCTTCGACACGAGGCTAGTGACTTATACGAAGACGAGGCTCATGGATTTGTGAAGTCATCCCGATGATACTCGGCGTGGATACGGATAGAGGCGATTCTAGCGAAAGTCGCTCCGGTTGATATCTTTCCCGCTACACGTGATATGTCAGGTATACGTAGAGTAATTTCCTTTTTATTGTAAAATTTGAAACTATGATTATGTCTACACATGTTATACTATGCATGTGTGTGGTGTGTGTGTTATAATAAATTAGATTTATTTCTTTTTATTTCTTCCTTTGTGCACATATTTACAAAACATGTTCGAACACATACTCGCCGCGGTGCCGAAAACCCAACAAATTGTCTAGTCCTTCTGAGCAATTTGGACTTCTTGCCAACTATCTAATCTTTCTTACCTAGTTGAACTTCCTGCCAGTTGTCCAGCTCTTTTGGTTCAACTGGACATCGTGCCAGTTTTTCGGTCATCCCTGATATAATTGAGAGGTTTCCTAAGGCAATTGCCTTAAAAATTATTAATAAAATTCACTATTTGAGTATACATTATCTATGTATTTGATTGGATCTTAAACTCATGTATTGAGGTCCATAATATGATGCATAACATGACAAAAATTGTGATTGGATCACAATAAGTGGGTATCTCATCATGTGTAAATATGCAAGTATTGAAACTATCCCTAGTCGATGAATTGATGAGATTGGACATCATCAATTCTGTGAGACTAGCACATGCTATGCTCCTTGGTTTATCCAAGCATTCGGTACTCACTGAATGGAAGCGTAGGGATGCTGAGAGTCAACATGTGGATGCTAGTTATGTTAACTAGTTTATTGGAGTGACCTCTATGAGACTTCATATTGTTGTATATGTTGTTGAAGATCTCATTGCAGCTTGAGTGCGAGCTTCCTTAGACTTGAGGTATTCAAGTCACTTTGATCATGGCAGCTTGTACTTTGACTTCTTCGTAGCCATCTACATAGTAGGTGTAACTCCGGGATGATTGGGTATAAGACAAAGTGATCGAAGGTGTTTGAATAGCTCACAGAGGATTAACCACTCCTGATAAAGGAGATGTATACCCTAGGCCTCTTGTCAGAATTGTTACTCAGAAATTTTTGGCCAGAGATAGCATGTTAAGAAGATGGTATTCTTGGAAACTTGTAGGAGTAACTTGAATCCACATGATAAGGAAATTAACTTGGGCTAGGTGTGACGTAGTCAACCTAGTGGGGACGAACACAAAGACCATATCCTGAGCCAAGTAGGTATAGGATGAGTAAAAGGAACAAGGCACGAACAACTGAAGTTGCTAAAGGGTTCAAAAAATGTTCTGAAGATGATTTAGACTTTCTAGTCGATTGGGGGTCATGATGTACTGCTAGGTGTCACTCATAATTTATTCATAATTAATAGGTTAATTATCAATGGCCAACATAACCAAGAACCTATTGGGTCACACACACTACGAGTGATCTCGAGATGTAAAACAATTCTCAGAATGAGATTCTCATTGAGAGAGGATATGTCTAGTTCGACCAGACCAAGGGGGTGCGAAACAGAGGCTATGGAACCTCCTATGGATTTGTTGGGCTTGACACGACCATATCACACCTAAACGAAGTCAAACTGACCATACAAAGCCTCACACAGTCGTGCCTTACTTGGCACAGGTTGTGCTTAGCTCTGGCCAAAAAAATGGCTGAAATGGGTTGTGCCCAAAAAGACACATGAGCAGGTCGTGTGTCCTGGCACGGCCAGGCCGTGTGTCCTGGCATGGCTAGGCTGTGTGTCCTGGCAAGGCCGACCGTTTAAATCGACATGGTCGTGTCGCATTTCCGTCGATTTTGGAGATTTCTCTTTATAGAAATTTCCTAGGTTGTTCTTACCTTAATTATGGGATAATTATGGTAAGATATGTTTTGTTTAAGCCTCCTAAGATGACCTAATCAAGAGATCTATAAATAGATCCCTTGATAATCTTTGGCTAAGAGTTGTTTTAGGTTTTCCCCTTGGTAGCCGTCTTTCCTCTCTCCTCTTCTCTTTTCTCCGTCGGCTGGCTAGCACCAATCAGAGATAAAGGCTTGCTGCTCTGGGAGTTATCTCAGGTGATCCCAACGTGGATACTGATAGATGCAGGGCCCATTGGTCATGCTTGTGTTTTTGACGGATTCAAAAGAATCTCGAAGGTATAACTTCTCCTTCTCCTTCTCCTTGTGTGTTTTCATGTAATTATGTCAAAGCAAGTTTTCCTAGCCCCCATGTGATGTCTGGGATGAAATAAAAATTATTTTATTCGCTTTATTTCGCTGTGCATCATCCTGGAATCTCCAACAAGTGGTATCATAGCCACCTTGTTCGTTTGACATAGATTGCATGTTGTAGGAAAATATTTAAAGCATGTATAATATTTTAATATACCTGTGCCATGTTTATCAATATGATAGATTAGAGTATGCTTGATTTTACATATAGGATATGTTTGTAACCTAAAAGGAAATACCGAGGATGCACCTAGAAACATTGAAGGTGTTGGCCGCATCGTTAGAGCCTAAGCATAGACTCACGTTCACATCGGGAAATTTATTTCCTAATGTGACTTTGGTTTTCCATATTTAGGTTTATTTTATTTTATAGATGAGACCCATAATAATCTGAAATCCCTCGTGCAAATACTAGGGCTAACACTTCCATTAATATGGTTGAACCAAAGTTCTTTTCGTATTTGGGTTGTTGGACTCTCTCCAAGCCTAGTATGACATCGAGCATGTTCAATTCATATGAGATTCGATGTTTATTTTAAATGGTAAGGACCATAGGTCAATTTCAAGTTTGGGTTGTTGGACTCTCTCCAAGCCTGACTTGTAAATTAGATGTGTTCAAATCATTTAAATTCTGTCTCACGATTAATGGGCTGACCCTAACTGAAAGCATTGATTTGTTGGACTCTCTCCACGGTCAATGTGGACAGAGGTGCAATTAGGTGATATACATTGGATGTATATATGTTAATGAGTTCACAACCTAATGTATATGTGAACATTCAATTAGTTGATAGCATAAATTGAAAGTTATATATTTGATATATAATGGGTACTGTTGATACCTAACATTATGACTATGAATGACTTGTTAAACTCTCTCCAAGGTTCTTCTTAGTCATAATGGATATCAACCCACTAGGAGATCACCTACCATCTCTCGAATTCAAAGTGAGGGCTATTGAATTTGATAAAAATAGTGGGAGTTTCTTGTTAATGTAAATTTTTTACATTGCTATAAATTCATCTTTCTTATACACCTCTTTTTGTATGTCTAAGTACTAATTAGAATAACATGCCAACCTTCATTAATTTATGTTCAATTTTAGACAACAACAAATTGACTAGGCCAAACTTCTTGGACTAGTTTCGCAACCTGAGAATTGTTCTCAAGGCTGAAAAGATAGCTTATGTCCTTTAAGAGGTTCTTCCCAAACCTCCTACAGACAATGTATCTGGTGACCAAAAGTTGGCTTACCAGAAATATGTTGCTGACTCTGAGATGGTGAGTTGCATTGTGCTAGCGTAGATGTCTCTTGAGTTATAGAAGCAACATGAGCATATGGATGCTAATACAATTATCTTTCATCTTCGAGAGTTGTTCGATGAGCAGGAACGATCTAAAAGGATCGAGGTCACCCAACTCCTCTTTCGCTCGAAGATGCAGGAGGGTTCATTTGCAGTCCAGTTTGCACTAAGAATGAATAGCTATATTGAGTGTTTGGGATCATTAGGATTTTTCATGGACCATGAATTAAGTATTGACTTAATTCTTCACAATCTAACTGGTAGCTATTCACAATTTTTGATGAACTATCAGATGAATAATATTGAGTTCATGATTCCTGAATTGATCAATATACTCAAAACAGTTGAGTCATCTATTGCTAAAGAACAGAATGCGGTGATGTTAGTTGACTCCTCAAAGAAAGGTTCTAAGAGGAAAACAAAAACAAAAGATAAAGGGAAGAAAAATGCAAAGAAGGAAGAAATAACTCGCAAGGGCACCTGCAATCATTGTGGCAAGGATGGGCATTGGAAGAGAAAGTGCAAGTAGTATCTGGAGTCACTAAAGTAGAAAAAAGCATCTGGTGCCCAATCTACTTCAGGTATATTTATTATTGAATGTCATACTATTTCTTCTAGCACTTTAGTATTGGATACCGGGTGTGGCTCACATATATGTAATGACATATAAGGGCTTAGGAACAGAAGAAGACTGGTTAAGGGAGAAGTAGATCTAAGGGTTAGCAATGGAGCAAAAGTTGTTGCAATAGCCAAGGGTACTTATATGTTACAACTTTCTACAGGACTAGTTTTAGAGTTGGATGATTGTTTTTATATTCTTGCATTAATAAAGAACATTGTTTCTATTTCATGTTTGAATAAGAAAGCATATCATTTGACATTTAGTAATAATTATTGTTACATTACGTTAAATGGTGTTCTTTATGCTACTAGGATATTAAATAATGGAATCTACACGTTAGATACATCCAACGAGATATTCAATATCGAATCAAATAGCAAACACGCTAAGTTAGATACTCAATTAACCTCACAATTATGGTATTGTCATCTTGGCCATATAAGCAATTAACGCATGTCCAAACTGCATAGGCTTGGAATTTTGGAGTCTTAGGAATCAGATACATTAGACACATGTGTTTCATGCTTAAAAGGAAAGATGTCTAAACTACCTTTCAGAGGAATGTGTGAACGAGCAGTTGAGGTATTGCGCCTTATACATACAGATGTATGCGGACCAATGTCAACTCATGCCATAGGAGGTTATAGCTACTTCATTACCTTTATTGATGATTATTCATGATATGGGTATTTGTATCTATTAAGATACAAATCTGAAGTTTTTGAAAGGTTTAAAAATTTTAGAAATGAAGTAGAGAAACAACTTGGAAAAAGTATTAAAGTACTTCGATCGGATCGAGGTGTTGAATACTTAAGCCAAGAGTTTCAAGACTATCTAAGGGACAATGGCATCTTGCCCCAAAGGACTCCACCTTACATGCCACAACATAATGGTGTGGCTGAAAGGTGAAACCGAACCTTGTTGGACATGGTTAGGTCAATGATGCAACATGCAAGTCTTCCAAAAACTTTTTGGAGTCACACACTCGAGATCGATGTTTACTTGTTAAATAGAGTCCTGACTAAGGCAATCTCTACTACTCCATATGAGATGTGGAATAGTAGAAAACCTCATTTATCTTATTTGAAGATATGGGGTTATTCTTCTTATGTTAAGAGGAGTGTATCAGACAAGCTAGAGGCAAAGTCTGATAAGTGCCTATTTATTGGTTACCCTAAGGAAACGAGGGGTTACCAATTCTATCATCCCTTGGAACAAAAAGTGTTTGTTTCAAGGCATGTTATATTCCTAGAGAAGGAGTTTCTCTTATAGGAAAACAGTGAGAGTGAGGTTGAACTAAGGGTAGTTCGAGAGGCTTCTATAGACACAGAAAAGATGTCTAGTCAAGAACCACAGCTGATTACTCATTCGGATGAGATAATAGCTGAACCTAATAATACACCACCTTCTCGTAGATCTAGTAGGACACGTACGATTTCTGAGAGATATGGATTTCTCATAAGTAAATATAATGACCTGTTGCTCATAGATGATGAGGAACCTACTAGTTACGATGAGGCAATGAATAGTTCAGACAGGGATAGATGGCTAATAGCCATGAAATCAAAAATGGATTCAATGTATGAAAACCAGGTTTGAAACTTGGTAGACCCACCCGAAGGCATAACGCCTATGGGTGCAAGTGGGTTTTCAAGAAGAAAACCAACATGGATGGTAATATTATTACCTATAAAGCTAGATTTGTGGCAAAAGGCTATCGTTAAAGACAAGGTGTTGACTATGACAAAATCTTTTCACCAATAACTATGCTTAAATCCATTCGGATACTCCTAGCCATGGCGGCTCATTTTGATTATGAGATATGGCAGATGGATGTGAAAACATCTTTCTTTAACGGAAACCTATCTGAGGATGTATATATGATACAACCTAAGGGTTTCACATCCATTGACAAGAACAAAGTATGCAAGCTTCGACATTCCATTTATGGATTAAAGCAATCATCCAGGAGTTAGAATATCCATTTTGATGAGACAATCAAACAGTTTGATTTCTCATAAAATCCTGAGGAGCCCTGTGTGTATATGAAGGTAAGTGGGAGTGTGGTCATGTTCCTAGTATTGTATGTCGATGACATATTAATTATAGGAAACGATATTGCTGTTTTGCAAACAGTCAAGGTCTGGTTGTCCAAAATGTTCTCCATTAAAGACATGGGAGAAGCAACCTATATTTTGGGGATTAAGATCTATAGAGATAGATTGAATCGGTTTCTTGGTCTTTCGTAGTCTACATACATAGACAAAGTGCTAAAATAGTTTAGCATGGAAGATTTTAAGAAAGGTTTCATTCCCATGAGATATGGGATTCACCTTTTGAAGTCTATGTGCCCATACACTAAAGACGAGAGGATTCGCCTCTATAGGATCGATCATGTATGTTATGTACGAGGTCCGATGTATCATATGCTTTGAGCATTATGAGTAGATACTAGTCAAATCCTGGTATGGACCATTGGGTGGCTGTCAAAAAAATCCTTAAGTACTTGAGAAGGACTAAGGATTTGTTCTTGGTATATGAAGGAGGAGATATGGTAGTAAGCGAGTATACTGATGCCAGCTTCCAGACATATAATGATGATTCCAAATCTCAGTATGGATACATATTCATCTTGAATGGAGGAGCGGTGAGTTGGAAGAGTTCCAAGCAAGATACCATTGTTGATTCTACTACGGAGGCAGAGTACATTATAGCTTCTGAAGCAACAAAGGAGGTGGTTTGGATCAAGAAGTTTATTACTGAACTTGGAGTAGTTACGAGCATTATTAAAGCATTATCAGTTTACTGTGACAACAATGGCGCCATTGCACAGGCGAAGGAATCACGGTCTCATCAATGATCCAAGCACATACTATGTCGTTACCATCTGATCAGAGAGATCATTGGTAGAAGAGATGTACAAATAGAGAAAGTTTCCACTGATAGGAATCTAGAAGATCCCTTGATAAAGTCTCTTCCCCAAGAAAAGTTCGAGAGGCATATAAAAGCCTATGGTATTAGATATCAAGGTTATTGGCTATAGGCCAAGTGGGAGTTTGATGTAATCGAGAGGTGTCCTAAGCCAATTGCCTTAGAGTTATTAATAAAATTCACTATTAAAGTATACATTATCTATCTACTTGATTGGATCTTAAACTCATGTACTGAAGTCCACAATATAATGCATAACATGAGAGAAATTGTGATTGGAACACAATTAGTGTGTATCTCATCATGTGTAAATATGCAAGTATTGAAACTATCCCTAGTCGATGAATTGATGAAATTGAACATCATCAATTCTATGAGACTAGCACATGTTATGCTCTTTGGTTCATCTAAGCATTCGGTACTTACTGAATGGAAGCATAGGGATACTAAGAGTGAACATGTGGATGCTAGTTATGGTAACTAGTTCATTAGAGTGACCTGCTATGAGACTTCATATGGTTCTATATGATGTTGAAGATCTCATTGCAGCTTGAGTGCGAGCTTCCTTAGACTTGAGGTATTCAAGTTACCTTGATCATGGTGCCTTGTACTTTCACTTCTTCGCAGCCATCTACATAGTAGGTGTAACTCCGGGATGATTGAGTATAAGCTAAAGTGATTGAAGGTATTTGAATATCCCACAGAGGATTCACAACTCCTGATAAAGGAGATGTATACCCTAGGCCTCTTGTCAGGATTGTTACTCAGAAGCCTCTGGCTAGAGCAAGCATGTTAAGAAGATGGTCTTCTTGGGAACATGTAGGAGTAACTTAAATCCACAGGACATGAAAATTAACTTGGGTTAGGTGTGACGTAATCAACCTATTGGGGACGAACACAAAAACAATGTCCTGAACCAAGTGGGTATAAAATGAGTGAAAGTAACAAGGCACGAACAATTGAAGCTGCTTAAGGGTTTAGAAAATGTTCTGAAGAGGATTTAGATTTTCTGGTCAAGTGGGGGTCATGATGTACTGCTAGGTGCCACTCATGATCTATTCATAATTAAGAGGGTTAATTATGAATGACCAACATAACCGGGAACCTATTAGGTCACACGCACTACGGGTGATCTGGAGATGTAAAATAAGTCTGAGAATGATATTCTTTTTGAGAGAGGATATGTCTGGTTGGACCAAACCAAGGGGGTGTGAAACGGAAGCTATGGAATCTCCTATAGCTTTGTTAGACTTGGCACAACCGTATCGCACCTAAACGAAGTCAAACAGACCATACAGAGCCTCACACGGTTGTGCCTAATTTGGCACGGGCCGTGCCTAGCTCTGGCAAAAAAAATAGCTGAAACTGGGTTGTGCCCAGAAGGACACACGACCAGGTCATGTGTCCTAGAATGACCGTGCCTTTTGGCACGGCCAACCATATGAATCCACACGCCCGTGTCGCGGTTCTGCCGATTTTGGAGATTTCTCTTTATAGAAATTTCCTGGGTTGTTCTTACCTTAATTATGAGATAATTATTGTAAGATATGTTTCTTTTAAACCTCATAATATGACCTAATCAAGAGATCTATAAATAGATCCCTTGATAATCTTTGGCTAAGAGTTGTTTTAGATTTTCCCCTTTATAGTCGTCTTTCCTCTCTCCTCTTCTCTTGTCTCCATCAGTTGGCTAGCACCAATCAAAGACAAAGGTTTCCTTCTCTAGGAGTTGGCTCAGGTGATCGCAACGTGGATACTGATAGAGGCAAGGTCTGTTGGTCTTGCTTGTGGTTTCGACGGATTCAAAAGAATCTCGAAGTTATAACTTCTACTTCTCCTTGTGTGTTTTCATGTGATTATGCCAAAGCAAGTTTTCCTAGCCCCAAGGGGATGTCTAGGATGGAATAAAAATTGTTTTATTCACTTTATTCAACATCTCATGATCCTAGAATCTCCAACAATCTCGACCCAACAAACTTCCTACCTGGTGTATGGTTCTCTTGATCTGGACATGGGAGCTCCATTTCCTTGATTCGAAGTTCATGGCTTCACATGGACCATGCATCTACTAATTGTTAGTGCCTATAAGATTCACATATCTCCATAATGGTATGATATTGTCCACTTTGGGCATAAGCCCTCATATTTTTGTAGGTGATCGATCGGCCTGCTAGAGGGGGGTGAATAGCCCTTTATCGTTGGATGGTGGAATTTGCTCGTCTACACAATTGTTAGTGCAAGCGGAATACTAATAAATACAAGCAAATAAATAATGAAGAATACAAACAATGCTAACACCAAAATATAACGTGGTTCATGGCTACACCGCTAATCCATGGTCCGATTCATCCCCAGTGAATCACTCCGCAACTAAATCACTATCGGTCTCTCCTTTGCACTAAGCTAGGTGGAGGTAACCCTTACAACTCAAAGACACTCCTTCTTTTACAATAGATGTGAAAGAAATCTAAGAGAAGGAGTTTGAATCTTGTAGAGCACTTGGATGGTCACTTAGAGCATAAGCATTAGCCATCCAAAAGCCCACACCCTCTCTTTTTATAGAGAGGACTGATTTCTTCTCGTTGGCCGCCACCAGTCGACTGCTGCCCTTGTCAGTCGACTGTCGCCACTCTAACGGCCTCCGAACACGTCAGATCCCGACCATTGTAGTCCAACGGAACCCTTGGCAGTCGACTGATGTATCCATCAGTCGACTGATGCCTCGTAGTCGACTGCCCAGTCGGCTATGAGAGGTTTTGTGGCCCAAACCCTCTTGACGATCATTATCGCATGACATCGGTCTTAATGTCGCCGATCATTGCCAACATATGGCAGTTGACTGCTGGCCCAAAAACCATTCAATCGGATACCAGTCGAACCGTGTTCGACTCAGAGCAGTCGACTGCCATTTCATGGCAGTCGACTGATGTCGGGAAAACTCATCCGACACTTAGCCATTCGGCCAAGTTCACCTAATGAGCTACTTACAATTCACTCATTCTCTCATCTCACTCGAAGTCCCTCGCTGAAGCTCTCTTCATTCGCGACCACGTCCCTCGGCAGCATCAGGCACATGACTTTGCAATGCTCCTTCGCGTCTCTTGCCTTCGAAGTCTACTTCCTTGGCTTCGCTTCAAGTCATCTCGTCCGGCGGTCCCTTGGCAACATCAAGCGCACGACTCTGCAATGCTCCTTCTCCGGCTCATTCGCGACCACGTCCCTCGGCAGCATCTGCGAATTACTAAGTCCTGTAAGTCTCCAACACACATATCAAATCATAATAACAACCTAACTTAAACCCTTTGCCACACACATCAAAATCATATCACGGCAAGAGATTTCCCTAACAATCTTCCCCTTTTTGATGTGTGGCAATCCGTTTAAGTTAGGTAAAAACATTTGATAAAATATTAAGAAAGGAAAGCATGTAAATAACATGATTATCAACTCTCCCCCTTAATACATGAAACTCCCCCTAAATATATTCCCCCTTACTTAAACATATAGTTTTCTCCCCCTTTGACACCATCAAAAAGATTAATAAAGTTTATACAGTATGACATCAAGTCTAGAGAAAAACATAATCAAAAACATGCCTTAAAACCGTGTATCAAAAATTGTTAGGCTATTTTTCAGGTGAGCAGTCGACTGCTATCAGTATGGCAGTCGACTGGCACAATAAATGCCAAAATTCTGATTTTCTGGATGAATTTCAAAAATGCACTATAAATTCCATAAAATTCAAAAAATAGTGAAATTTGGGGAACACATTTCTTTTAAGTATATTTATCAATGAAAAATAGTTTTCCATGAAAAATCATTGTATTTTCACGTATTTGCCAAAAATCCAAAAGCTTTAAAAACCACTAGATTTTTGATCATGTTAGTATCCATTTTAACACCTAATCTTGCTTTGAATTATTTCAAAACATGAATACACAGATTTTAAAGTAAGAAATTGTTTTGAAGACATATGAAATATCCAACCATGATCTTTAGGCAATATGTCTATGAATTAAACATAAGTCTTCCCCATGATTGGTCTATTATTGCTATTTTGATACTTTAAATGACCATCTAAATGCCATAGGCATTAGTGGACATTTGTATCATCCTAACATCTCACTCATACTAAGTTTTCAATCAAGGTAGCCTATGGTGAGTGTGAGATGTATCCTAAAGGTATTTGTATATACTTAACCATTATTTGTATGCAATTCTATCAAGGTTAAGTATCATCCTATCATTCCACATGATCATAAAGATGTATATGAATTAATTTCACATTATGATCATGAAACACATGTATTCATCAAATTGTTATCATGCATTAGGTATTACATCATGATAATAAAGAAAATATCACCTAAAGCATGATTTATTTACTTATAGGTGCATTATCATCACCTAACACTATTTCAAAAATGTTGTCCCGCCATCCTAAGTCAACCAAAAATATGATATAAGTGAATTCCATATGGTTGACTACCCTAGGGTTTTTCTAACCCTTTAGGATGGATTTTGGAACCCAAAATAAGATCTTTCCTATGGGGTTCACTAAAAATTCTTTAGGGATCCATTTTCTAGCTATTACTTTCTTTTTATCTTGACCCCTAGCTATTAGACATTTATAGGCTTTTTCATTTTTCTTTTCCTTATAACCTAGGCCTTTCTTGTTGAAGCTTGCCCTTTGGCTCCCAATTATCATGTTAAGGGTATTGGAGCCTATTGTGAACTTTTCTAGGGCTTTGGTCAAATAATCTACCTTTTCCCTTAGAGCCCTATTTTCATCCATACATGCATCATTAACATTGAAAGGCATATATTCATGTGAGCATGCATCATCATGACTAGAAGAAATATTTTCATTAATATTTAAGCATGCTTTTTCTAATTTTTCTTCTAAGTCCTTAATTTGATCTAGCATTCTCTTGTTCTTTTTCTTGGCTCTAAATAAATCCTTAGTAAGACTAGAAATCATAGAAACTATTTTACTAGGTGAAAGGTTAGTTACCATAGTTTCCATGTCCTCTTCTTCGGATGAGGAGGATGATGAAGCTCCCCCTTCACTAGAGCTCTCCTCACTTGATCTTACTTCTTCATTTTCGGAGGAGGAGCAATCTAAGTCATCAAAGGCCATCAATGCTAAGTTAGTGACAAAGGCATTCTCCTCTTCCGATGATGATGAAGATGAGGAGGAGGGGTCATCCCATGTCCTTGCTTTTAGGGCCTTGGCCTTCCCTTTTTCTTTTGCCTTCTTTTCTTCTTCCTTTTTCTTCTTGCTCTCCTTCATCTTCTTTTCTTCTTTCTTTCTCTTCTCCTCCTTGCTTTTGTTCAAGAGGGGACAATTGTCCCTTATATGTCCCTCTCCTTGGCAATTATAGCAAATCACCTTCCCCCTTGGTCTTCTCCTCCTATCATTAGATTTATTAAATTGAAACCCTTTTAAAGTACGCCTTACCCTCCTTACCATATAGACTTCTTCCATGCTATCCATGGAGGAAGAGGAGGACGCTTCATCGGAGGAGGAGGGGATCTCCATCTTCTTCTTCCCCTTATGTGCCATCAAGGCTACTCCTCTTGAAGGTTGAAACTTTGGCTCTTCTTCTATTCCTTCAAGCCTCATTTCGTGGAGCTCTATTGTTGAGAAGAACTCCTCCAAGGTGCTCACTTCTAAGTTCTTGGAGATGTAAAATGAGTCCACCATAGAGCTCCATCTTGAGGACCGGGGAAAGGCATCTATTGTTGGGAATTGCTTCGGAGGCTCATCGGCTCCCATGTCCCCGGATTAAAATTTTCACTAATGAAAACTAATCCGGATGGGATGAGTTTCCTAAGCACAACCAATTCGTCGTCGTGCTAACGACTTGAGCGATTGCTTGAGCAAACTAGTTGTTCAAGCAACACAACTCTTCTAGCCGATTAGCCACGGAAGAGACGACGGACGGATCGTCGGTTTTTGTGTTTGTCTTCGGGGTCCATGATTATACAAATACATATAAATGTAAACTAGTATAATCAACACATACTAACATAAAGAACATAAGCTAGCATATCAATAAGAACATGTAAAGATCAATAATAAAAGTTGTAAAACTTTTATACCTCTCGATCTTCTATCGTATGTCCTATCCTCCTCGTGGACGTCGTGTGGGCGAAGATCCTCCACGAGTTGAAGCTTCGTAGATCACGTTCTTCCCTTCCTTGCTCGCTCCGAACAAAGAGAAGAACCAAACAAAAACTCCTTCTCCTATCTAGAACCGGCCACCAAGCCAAGGAACTTGATATAACCGCCGGCCAAGGAGTAGCTTCTTGAGCACCGGCCAACCTTGAAGAATAGTTGCCGCCGGCCACCAAGGAGAAAAGAAGAGGGCGCCGGCCAAGAGCTCCAAGGATAAAACCTAGCCCTTGTTTCCACCGGCCAAGGAGAAAAGGAAGAAGGGAAGAGCGCCGGCCAAGGTTGAAAGGAAGAAGAGGGATAGCCGCCGGCCACACCTTAGGAAGAAGAAGGGATCTTCTCCTCTTGTTGCCGCCTACTCCTAAATCCAAACCCTAGCCTCCCAACCAAAAGCTTCCTTAGGGTTTCTTGCCGCCCAAGCTTAGGTAGGCAAAACCCTAATCTCTCAAGGAAAACTAACAACCTTTTCATTAAGTTGTTGCCGCCCACCTTAGAGCCTTATTTATAGAGTTAGGCTTAGGCCTCCTTTCAATCTCCACCGTCGGATCTAGGGTTTTCATCCGAACCATCGGATCTAGGGTTTCATCCCAACCGTCAGATCTAGGGTTTCATCCCAACCGTCGGATCTAGGGTTTCATCCCAACCGTCGGATCTAGGGTTTCATCCCAACCGTCGGTTCTAGGGATTTAATCTCAACCGTCGGTTCTAGAGATTTAATCTCCACTGTCGGATCTAGAGATTTAATCTCAACCGTCGGTTCTAGGGATTTAATCTCAACCGTCAGTTCTAGAGATTTAATCTCCACCGTCGGATCTAGAGATTTAATCTTAACCGTCGGTTCTAGAGTTTTGTTTTACATCCTTGGATCTAGAGCTTCATGAGGATTATATTAGGCTACGATAGGGACCATGAGGAGGAGTTGGATCTTAGCCACCCGATGGATCGGAACCACACAAACTTGATCCATCAATGATGTTCCATACCACTAGAGGATCATTATTGAATTACCTCACCAACCCCCATAAATTAATATGGGCTCCATATATTATTTGTACATCCATCTCCCCGTGTTTAAGATATCGAATGTCTGTCAATTGATTGATTTATTGACCATTAATCAATTAACATCTAACTCCTCGAGTAGTACCACTCAACCTTATCATCATGTTGACTAAGTCAACCTGCAGGGTTTACATGATGAATCTTATGAGCTCCTCAAGGGGACATCATAGAATAACTCTGCTACACCATTCTGCTGGGGTGTGCCAGGTACAGATAATTGGGATTGAATCCCAACCTATGATAAGTAGTTCCTAAACTCTCCCAAGAGGTACTTACCACCACGATTAGATCGTGGTGTCATCTATATCTTGAATAATCATCTATGAAAGTGATGAAATATTTGAGACTACCTCTTGCCTATATAGTCATAGGACCACACAAATCAGAATGAACCATTCCTAACACATCTTTGGCTCTATACCCCTTGGCCTAAAGAGGCCTCTCGATCATTTTACCTTCCAAGCAAGATTCGCAGGTTGGGAGATCCTCCACCACTAATGAACCCAAAGGTCCATTATCTATCAACCTTTGAATTCTACTCAGGTTAATATGACCAAGCCTTAGATGCCAAAGATATGTTTGGTTCATCTTCGAAGGTTCTTTTCTCTTATTAGAATTAGAAGATGAGTTATAAACTTCAATTTGCATCGTGGGAGGTTTTTGGTTCAAGTGTTTATAAATTTCCTATCAATGTACCTGAACAGATATTTTCCCTATTCCTTTTATAACAACTCTGTCATTAAAAGAAATAGAATATCCATCCATAAACAATTTAGAAACCGAAATTAAATTCTTTCTAAATAAAGATACATAAACGAAATTTTCCAGAATCAAAATTTTATTTTTCTTAAGAGATAAATAAAACTTCTCCCATTGCAATAGCCGCCACTTTCATGGCATTGCCCAAGTAAATGGTAATCTCCCTTTTAGCTAGTCGTCGGGTTTCCTGGAACCCCTGCAAAGTGTTGCAGACATGATTAGTGGCTCCCGTATCTACACACCAGGTGTCGGTAGATAATACCGCTAACCATGTTTCAATGACTAGACCAAAGGATATACCTTTGTTCTTGCTTCGGATTGGGACAATCCTTCTTCTAATGTCCATCTTGCTTACAAGTGAAGTACTTGCCTTTCGGCTTCTTCAATCCTCCCTGAGATCCTCCCACCACCTTTGCTCCACCTTGTCTCTCCTTCTTCTTGCCTTTCGGCTTAGAAGTAGAAACCTTTTTGAGCAACCATGGCTTGAGGACACTCTTTGAAGAGTGCAAACTTGTACTCCTTAGCAGTTAAGACAATATGTAGATTCTTTTCCGATCAACATTATTTGGGTACAGTAAGCTTATTTCCTTTAGTATTATAGTAAGTGGACTGAAAGTCATTTTTGAAAATCCTAAGAATCACAATGATCAAAACATTAGATTTCAAATATTATTGATTCCTCAAAACAATAAAATTCCGAAATCAACCAACACCTCAAAACACCGAGAATATCGCATGCCAAGCTAGTGTGGACGTATACGAATTCTACATTTGCAAGAGGAGGTTTTACCCATTAATTTTATTATCTTGTCAACCTTACTTTTTGACAAATAAAATTAATAGTTGGTTCCTCTTTGGTCCTACAAATAAAAGCAGTGACTCCGATAGGGAGGATACTTCTTATTTGCATCTAAGTGTACACCATTACACGATACTAAGGGAATTATTTCGGATTATGTGCCTTACCGCTGTGGAAGTACATACGCTCCTAGATAATTTCCTATAACCATTATTTGACCTAGTGATCCGCAAACAAACCCATCCGCAGGGAAGAAGGCACTCAAAGCCGACACGCAAGTTTGTTGCATCACACGTCAAATTGTAATGGAGGTCGTGAGAATTAATTAAAATGTCCCTCTCCCACTTAGTAAATTGAAAATGAGGAATTTTCAAGCACACACAACATGCATATAAAACAAATCAGCAATAAATATGGAAAAAAATATAATTTTTTCAACTATTATGGCTTTGTTCTCCAATATACGTCCAGTCGTGTCGCCACCTCATCCGCTCCACCTTTTCCCGTGCACAAGTCACCAAAGAGATCCGAGCCAAGATATATTATTTTAATTTACATCCATCGATCCTATACTCCACAAAGGAGTGTACAAACTATCTAGATCGAAAGTAAACTAAAATGATCGGCTAAACAATGTCGTATTTAATTACAAAAATTAAATACTAATCTAGCCTCGTCAAGCCCGAGGATTCATATAATATACAATCACACACAAATAATCACATACACACATATAGCCATAATAGTCGGATCTTATGCCTGCAACCAAAAAAGTTAGCCTACGCACATCCTACTATTATCTGACATACTCAATATATGATATGTGCATGAAAGTAACCGAATCCAAAACACACAAAATCGGAAACCGTGGCTTAAATACCATTTTGTTGGGAATTGCTTCGGAGGCTCATCGGCTCCCATGTCCCCGGATTAAAATTTTCACTAATGAAAACTAATCCAGATGGGATGAGTTTCCTAAGCACAACCAATTCGTCGTCGTGCTAATGACTTGAGCGATCGCTTGAACAAACTAGTTGTTCAAGCAACACAACTCTTCTAGCCGATTAGCCGCGGAAGGGACGACGGACAGATCGCCAGTTTTTGTATTTGTCTTCAGGGTCCATGATTATACAAATACATACAAATGTAAACTAGTATAATCAACACATACTAACATAAAGAACATAAGCAAGCATATCAATAAGAACATGCAAAGATCAATAATAAAAGTTGTAAAACTTTTATACCTCTCGATCTTCTATCGTATGTCCTATCCTCCTCATGGACGTCGTGTGGGGGAAGATCCTCCATGAGTTGAAGCTTCCTAGATCACGTTCTTCCCTTCCTTGCTCGCTCCGAACAAAGAGAAGAACCAAACGAAAACTCCTTCTCCTATCTAGAACCGGCCACCAAGCCAAGGAACTTGATATAACCGCCAGCCAAGGAGTAGCTTCTTGAGCTCCGACCAACCTTGAAGAATAGTTGCCGCCGGACACCAAGGAGAAAAGAAGAGGACGCCGGCCAAGACCTCCAAGGATAAAACCTAGCCCTTGTTTCCACCGGCCAAGGAGAAAAGGAAGAAGGGAAGAGCGCCGGCCAAGGTTGAAAGGAAGAAGAGGGATAGGCGCCGGCCACACCTTAGGAAGAAGAAGGGATCTTCTCCTCTTGTTGCCGCCTACTCCTAAATCCAAACCCTCGCCGCCCAACCAAAAGCTTCCTTAGGGTTTCTTGCCGCCCAAGCTTAGGTAGGCAAAACCCTAATCTCTCAAGGAAAACTAACAACCTTTTCATTAAGTTGTTGCCGCCCACCTTAGAGCCTTATTTATAGAGTTAGGCTTAGGCTTCCTTTCAATCTCCACCATCGGATCTAGGGTTTTCATCCCAACCATCGGATCTAGGGTTTCATCCCAACCGTCGGATCTAGGGTTTCATCCCAACCATCGGATCTAGGGTTTCATCCCAACCGTCGGATCTAGGGTTTCATCCCAACCGTCGGATCTAGGGTTTCATCCCAATCGTCGGTTCTAGGGATTTAATCTCAACCGTCGGTTCTAGAGATTTAATCTCCACCATCGGATCTAGAGATTTAATCTCAACCGTCGGTTCTAGGGATTTAATCTCAACCGTCGGTTCTAGAGATTTAATCTCCACCGTCGGATCTAGAGATTTAATCTTAACCGTCGGTCCTAGAGTTTTGTTTTACATCCTTGGATCTAGAGCTTCATGAGGATTATATTAGGCTACGATAGGGACCATGAGGAGTTGGATCTTGGCCACCCGATGGATCGGAACCACACAAACTTGATCCATCAATGATGTTCCATTCCACTAGAGGATCATCAATGAATTACCTCACCAACCCCCATAAATTAATATGGGCTCCATATATTATTTGTACATCCATCTCCCCGTGTTTAAGATATCGAATGTCCATCAATTGATTGATTTATTGACCATTAATCAATTAACATCTAACTCCTCGAGTAGTACCACTCAACCTTATCATCATGTTGACTAAGTCAACCTGCAGGGTTTACATGATGAACCTTATGAGCTCCTCAAGGGGACATCATCAACCTAATATATAGGACACGGTTTCCTCCTATAATCAACGACACACCATGTAAATAATATCATTTCCCAACTTACCGGGCATATTGATTTAATCCATAGAAATCTCACCCTCTGGTAAATCAAAGAAATAAATACTAAGTACATGTGTCCGTTATTATATCGGGATTAAGAGCATGTACAACATAATATCCAAGGTCCGATTCAATTATCTAGTCAGCAATAAATTGAATCACCTCTATGTCGGTCCTGCTCAATACACCTAAGTGTACTAGTGTAACTCTATGTTCAAGACAAAACAATACCAAGCTACACTACAACCATGCCAATGGTTTGTCCAAAACCATCTTGGTTGTGAGCCTCTACTTATATTCTACAAGGAACTGATAACATGATCTTCTGTGCCACACCAAGCACCATGTTATCTACAATGTAAAATATTAGACAATATGCACACATATAATAAATATAAAGTGCAATCAATGATCATGTGATTCTTATTTCAAAATAAAATGTTCATACAAAAAGAGCTAGGCTTTCAGTATACTTTCCAACATTTATGGCCTTCATTATCATATCCCGGTTGGAGAGCTTTTCACCTACACTTGTCAAGCCGGTTAGAATTTTCTTAAATCTAGAGTGTAGGGATTTTACCTTCTCTCCCTTTTCGAGTTTGATGTTGGATAATTGGGAGCGAAGGACATCTCTCCTTGCTAGTTTCGCCTCGGATGTGCCTTCATGAATTTCTATTAGTTTCTCCCACATTTCCTTGGCGCTAACACACTCTCCTATTCGGTTGACTTCTTGTTGGGGGAGGACATTGTAGAGTGATGTTTGGCTTTTGAATTTGCCAAATACTCTTCCCTTTGCCTCTTGCTCCATCTTGATTTTTCCAATAGCTCCCCTTCTTCATTTCTAGGCATTTCGAAACCGTTTTCCATAATCAAAAGAATTTCATAATCGGTCTCAAAAAATACCTCCATTCTCTTTTTCCACATAGAGAATTCCCCCTCGAACTTTGGCGGATGAATATTTGAGCCGGCCATTCTTGAATGTGCTTGTTGTGGCGGTTAGTCTTTGACAAGCTTTCCTTGGCTCTGATACCACTTGTAGGTGATCGATCGGCTGGCTAGAGGGGGGTGAATAGCCCTTTATCGTTGGATGGTGGAATTTTCTCATCTACACAATTGTTAGCGCAAGAGGAATACTAATAAAGACAAGCAAATAAATAATGAAGAATACAAACAATGCTAACACCGAAATATAACGTGGTTCACGGCTACGCCGCTAATCCATGGTCCGATTCATCCCTGGTGAATCACTCCGCAACCAAATCACTATCGGTCTCTCCTTTGCACTAAGCTAGGTGGAGGTAACCCTTACAACTCAAAGACACTCCTTTTACAATAGATGTGAAAGAAAGCTAAGAAAAGGAGTTTGAATCTTGTAGAGCACTTGGATGGTCACTTAGAGCATAAGCATTAGCCATCCAAAAGCCCACACCCTCTCTTTTTATAGAGAGGGTTGATTTCTTCCCGTTGGCCGCCACCAGTCGATTGATGCCCTTGGCAGTCGACTGCCGCCACTCCAATGACCTCCGAACACATCGAATATTGACCATTGTAGTCCAATGGAACCCTTGGCAGTCGACTGATGTATCCATCACGATCGATGCCATCGAGTTGATCGCCCACGACTACGAGAGGTTCTGCGGGCCCAAACCCTCTTGACGATCGCTACCATCATCGATCGATGATAGTCTGAAGTCATCGCCAACATATGGCAATGATCGCTGGCCCAAAAACCATTCAAGCGGATACTAGTCGAACTGCGTTCGACTCAGAGCAGTCGACTGTCATTTCATGGCAGTCGACTGATGTCGGGAAAACTCATCCGACACTTAGCCATTCGGCCAAGTTCACCTAATGAGCTACTTACAATTCACTCATTTTCTCATCTCACTCGAAGTCCCTCGCCGAAGCTCTCTTCGTTCGTGGCCACGTCCCTCGGCAGCATCAGGCGCATGGCTCTGCAATGCTCCTTCGCGTCTCTTGCCTTCGAAGTCTGCTTCCTTGGCTTCGCTTCAAGTCATCTCGTCCGGTGGTCCCTTGGCAGCATCAAGTGCACGGCTCTGCAATGCTCCTTCTCTGACTCAAGCACGAGGTTATGAGTGGTGATCCTGCCAAGGCTCCATGTGTGAATTACTAAGTTCTGCAAGACTCCAACACACATATCAAATCATAATAATAACCTAACTTAAACCCTTTGTCACACACATCAAAACCATATCACGGTAAGAGATTGCCCTAACAATTTTTATTTTTGGGATTTACCCAAAAGGCCTCATACCAATGGAGATATATTTTCATCTTATAAGCACATGATCTTATCCATGTCTTACCAATGTGGGACTTTGATTGTATTCCTAATACTCCAATTTCAAGAGGATATTCCTCATCAGATTGCTCTCCAAAGGGGGGAGCTACATACTCATTTTTTTCCCCTTTGAACGCATTGGGATATGAGGAGAATCCTTTTTGGACTGAGAGACTCTAATCACATCTTCTTCAGACTCTTCCCTAGATGTACTATCTTCCTTTACTTTTCTAAGTACAGCTCGTTATGACATTTGATCCAACATAGTCGCTATTACTTGCATGAGGTCTTCCTTTCACATGGTCCTTTGATGTTTGTTAGATATATATGAGAGGTGTCCTAAGGCAATCACCTTATGGTTGTACCATTTATTAGATAAATAAAGATTCACTATTTGAGTATATATGTTTTCATGTATTTGATTGGATCTTAAACTCATTTACTGAAGTCCGCAATATGATTCATAGCATGAGAGAATTTGTGATTGGATCACAACTAGTGAGTATCTCTATATGTGTAATTGTGATGTATTGGAATTATTGCTAGTTGATGAATCGATGTATTCAGACACCATCAATTTTGTTGAGACTAGCATGAGTTATACTCTTTTGTTTATCCAAGCTATTGTTTCTCACTGGCTGGAGACATTGGAATGTCCGGAGTTAACCGTGGATACTAGTTATGGAAACTAGTTCATTGGAGTGACTAGCTGTAAGACTTCATATGGTTCTCTACATATATGGATATGTCAATGAAGTTCTTACTACAGCTTAAGTGTGATGTTCCTTCGACTTGTGGTATTCAAGTCATCTTGGTCATGAAGACTTATGCTTTGACATCTTAAGTAAGCATCTCAGAAGAGATGTGGACCCGGGATGATTGGGTACAAGTCGAAGTGGCCAAAGGTGTTTGAATAGCCTACAGAGGATTCATTACTCCTTGCGAGGAGATATATACCCTATGGCCTCTCGTCGGATTGTTACTAAAGCCTTTGGCCAAAGTATTACATGTTTAGAGTATGTGTAGGGATTTTTTATGCAAAATAGCATATGCGCAACGGAAAAATAGGATCCCTTCCAAGTGATCCTTGCGAAAGAAAACCTCGTACAAAAAATAAATTTCTCAAAACCTATCTTATAGGAGAATATTACCTTTGTTGCGTGCCCTTTTTAATCTCGCTTCTCCTTGGGTTTGTTGGATCTTTTAGCACGTTCAAATGTCCGTGCCTCTATATGTATCCACACGAGCAAGCTCTTGTCTAACAAAAGAAACTAGAAGAGCTCTCCTTTACTTCTTGCTAGAGAAGTCCCTAAAGGAGAGGAAGGTAGGGAAAAAGAGAAAGGAAGAAGAAGACTACTCTTCTTGCTAGCCTACACTCACAAAAGCCACACAACCAAAGCCTCTCACCACCAAGCTCTCTCCAAGCCTCAAGCTTCACCAAGTTTGGCCGGCAACCCCATGGAGTGTTTTATAAGATTGGAAAAACCTTTCACCTCCTATCACATTCAATGCAATCAATTGCATTGAAAAATAATTCTCCTTGTTTGGCCGGCCACATGTGGAGAAATTCCAAAGGTCAAAACCCTTTGTCTCCTTCCACCTCATCAAGCTTAGGTGGCATGCTTATGTGGCATGCTTAGGTGGCATGCTTATGTGGCATTCATGCATGTTGAATTAATCTTATTAATTCAATAAGCTTATGTTATCATATTGAATTAATCTCATTAAATCAATAAGGTAACATATTGAATTAATCTTATTAAATCAATTAAGCTTAGGCTATCATAATAACATATTTATTTAATCTTATTAAATTAATAAGCTTAGCATATTGAATTAATCTCATTAAATCAATAAGCTAAAATTCTCATTAAGCTTAAAGTCCAAAAACCATTTTGTACTTAAGCTCATTCCCAAATTATTCTAGTCAAACTAGAATGCACTAATTCTTCTAATCATCATGCTCTTTGTGTGTGACCCTATAGGCTCTCATAACGTTGGCAGTGGATCTAAATTCTTTTAGATACACAAGCAATGAGCGGCATCTAGCAATACATCATTGCTACCCAAGTTACGAAATAAGTCAAGATCCGACTAACCTTTCCGTGACTACTATAATGTATGACCGTGTCCTTCTATCCTTGATATCAGATTGACCAATGAGGCATAGACTGTGTCATCCTCGATCAATCTATATGTTTCTTGATCCCTGAGTAAACTAACTCAAACAAATGAGCTCAATATCTCATATTGACTCATTCGAGCATGGTCATGCGTTTTAGTAGTTCTACTCAATCAAGGGGCCCACAGATATCACTCCCGTCATATGGGAGGTATAGATCTCATCTACATCACTCACATCCCTCCACATAATTTGTTATATACCCAGTAATCGCCTTTATGGTCCACCCTGTTACGGGTGACGTTTGACGATACCAAAGTACATAACTCCTTATATAGGGAACCGTAGTGACTTCAGGTTTGAGGACTATTCATACCAATAGTCACATGAGAAAGTTTATGACACTCATATGACGATCCATGAAACTTTCTCATGGTGGGTCAGTTCAGTATATATTCTCTAATATATACCCATGTGTCAACTTGATATCATATATCCATGACTTGTGAGATCAAGTCATCAATTGACCTACATGCTAGTCTTTATGTATTAATATTGCCCTTGCATATTAATACTTGACTAGGAATATTTAGGAAAGTGTTTTCTACAGTCTCTCATAATTAATTCTGCCAATTGATGTGTTGTAGATAAGAACCTACTTTTCTAGGGCATTATTATATTTAAGTTAGTTGGCACAAGCAAGACGTAAATATAATAACCAATCCTTTGCCTTTATAGAATATGATACAAAATGTTCCCTATTCAACCATCATATGATTGGTTCTAGGGCTATAACTAACAGTATGGTACTCTTGGATACATGTGTAGTGTTGGTACAGGGGCACTAGATAATCGAACCTATGTTTTGATTATGGCAAAGATCCAAAGTTAAGGTCATATTGTTATCTCATGAGCTGAATTAAGTGTGCAGGGAATGGTTAAGCTAAGCTGAAGGTCAGCGACACCCGGAGAATCCTGAGTCAGGAAACCGTGGTGGTCGAGCGACACCAGGGAAACTTCGTGGGAGTTGAAGAACCTAGGTGGAAGACCAGTAGCAAAGTGGTAGGTCATAATGGACCAGAGGTAAGCTCGTGTGAGTGAGAGACGGTAAGGTTGTGTCCTCTGTACGGGGACGACCGTAGGCAGCGATCCAACTAAGACTTCTTGTGGAAGGTCTAGGTCGAGATCGGACGGTAAAGAACCGTAATATTTACCATTTTCCGTGCTAATCTCTTATTGCAGGGAAGTGGCCAGTCGGGGCCGATCAGATCTTGGCTGGCCGATCGATGCACATCACCGATCGATGGAAGGCATCCGTCGATGATGATGGCATTTAATTAGCCTTTTGCACTAGGTCAAAATGGATAATGTTTGACGTGACCACTTCGCGATAAAATATGGTACCACCTCATGATTAGTTCCAAAAGATAAGGAGACTTATTCTAAGGAAAAACTCTATAAAAGGAGGGGAGGACTCCAACCCAAACATCTATCAAGATTATTCTTAAGTGCTCCTCCAATTCCAAAGCTCCAACATTGTCATAATGCTGACGCGATGCCAAGCTTTCATCTTATTTGTCGGTAGCAGCAGCAAGTATTTTATATTTACTGTATTCGATAGTGGTTTTAATCATAACGAGGTGAGGTAGGCTTGTTGCCTCATCCTCGTACTTTCAGTTTTGTGATCGTTTCTCCTACCTCCAACGAGGAGGAGACTTTATAGTGGATTGCCCCTTCGTACGCCGTCAAGGATCACGGGGTCTTGGATTAGCAGTCGGTGGGCTGTGAACCAAGTAAAAATAAACTTGTCTTATTTATTTTTTCGTTGTGCTTGCTCGTAATCGATTGAACGAAAAGAAAAGTTCTACGCTCGCTATTCACCCCCCCCCTCTAGCGACGCTTTCGATCCAACAATTGGTATCAGAGCGGGGGCGCTAAGATTTGGTGAAACCACCAATTTAACACTTTTTGGCTTTCTTTTTGTATTTTTTGATTCGTGTTTTTTATGACTTTTTTTCTCCCACACTACTAATCCAAGACGATGACTTGGTACTTTTCTTTTGGTTGTGTGTTTGCAAGTATTCTCTTTTAGAGTAGCCGATGGTAAAACGACCATAACTTTCCGCACAAGTGGACTCACGAAACGATCTACCTATCAAATCGAAGCTCTCTGAGAGATCTACATTTTAGCATGAGTTTACCCTCAAACAAGCTCTCTTCATCCCCAAAAACCAACGTTTAGTACCCTTTAGGGGATATCAAAGGTCGTAAGTTTCTAGTTTTTGTTTAGTTTCTTTTTTTTATTATTATTTATTTCTGTTTATTTCTTATTATTTCTCGCATTACTAATCCAAGACCAAGTCTTGGAATTCCTTTTGTTTTTTATTCGTGTTTTGCAAGATATTTAATGGCTCACATTGAGGGGTATTGCACCACCCAACCTCCGTTCTTTAACGGAAATGATTTCCATTATTGGAAAGGTCGGATGGAGTGTTTCTTGAAAACACAAGTAGAGACTTGGATAATAATCCAAACCGGCTTTGCTCTACCCACCAATGATCAAGGGGAGCCCTTGGATTTCGACAAGTGGACTAATGCAACCAAGAGGCAAATCGAAGCCGATGCAAGAGCAACCCAAATATTGCAATGCGGCTTGTCCAAGGAGGAGCTCAACCGACTTGGAACATTCATTAACGCCAAAGACCTCTGGAACAAGTTAATTGATCTACACAAAGGGGCGTCTGATGCTAAGGTATGTAAAAGAGATTTACTTTTAAATAAACTATATAATCTAAAGATGCAGGATCATGAGACCGCTTCACAACTCCATGCGCAGATCCAAGACATCTTGAACGACCTACATGCCATCGGACAAAAGGTAGACAATCAGGATATAATAAGGTATGCTCTTAATGCTTTCCTAGGATCACCTTGTGGGCATCCATGGTTGATGTCTACAAGGTATCTAAAGATTTATCTAAGATTAGGTTAGATGAATTGTTTTTGGAATTTGAGTTACATGAACAAACTAATGCGGTCTCGATCGAGAGAGGTGTTGCTCTACTTGCAGGACAAAGAAGAAAGGAGAAGAGCAAGCCACCTCCCGAGCAAGAAGATGGATCCGAACCCGAGGATGAACCCGAATCTGAATCCGAAGAGGAGGTCGCAATAGTCAACATGGTGCGGAGAATAGTTCGACAAGAGAGAAGGCAATTGAAGAACAAGAATGAAGAGCAATTCAAGTCAAGGAGGCGACCAAAGCAAAAGGGAGCAAGGAAAGCCTTCCATGCAACTTGGGACAATGGAGAAGAAGGCGTTGACATAGCTTACATTGTAAGACCTGAGGAGTCTGAGTCAGAATCTGAAATCGAGTCCAACTAAAACTCTAACTCCGACCCCGAAGACTACTTCGAGAGGAAACTCAAAGCTGGACCAAAAGGGAAAGTCAAGGTTAGCCGCTCTTTAATTAGTACACTTTACCTTACAATCAAAATGCTTACTAGGAAATTAACTAAGTCCGAGTCTAGGGTTAAGTTGTTACTTGAGGAGGTTGAAACCCTCAAGCAAGAGGCTACTCTAACCTCTTCAACTAGTCAAGTTCAAGAGGGAAACTCAACCAAAGTTGAAAAACTTGAGGAGGAGAATTCTCTCTTGAAAGACCGAGTTCAAGAGGTCGAGACTAGGTTGGAAAGGTTCACATTGGGATCTAAGAACCTTAACCGGCTACTTGGAACCCAAAGAGCCGTGTACAATAAAGCCGGACTCGGATTTAGGTCAACGACTACGAATAGATCTTACATGTCTATTGTGAATCGTAGTCATCAAAGAGTCCAAGCATGAGTCCCAAAGGTTTTATTGAACTCACATATAAGGACTAATAAGTATTGGATTCCCCAGGATCAAGTTCATTATTTGAATAGACCATATTGGTTCAATTGTCCAGGGGAAGCTAACACTAAAATAGTGTACCCGCTTCCTTAGCAAAACTATTGCATGATTAGTTATTTTATTTTAATTTTTAGAACGGCTAGATAGGGAAAATAGTTAGTCAACTCTTGACAACATAGTATCAGGACACAGTGAGATGATAGTACGTTAGGGAAAAAAGTCTCGTGTATTCGAGCTAGATAAGGCGTATCTAGCTTGGTGCACTTTACCGAGTGGAACTAGCTGAAGCTACCTCGCCGTATCCTAAACTAGTTAGACCAAGAAGTAACCCTAAGTGACTTAAGTGATATTTTCTTGAATTTGTCTTTGTCTAAGGAAGTGGTCTTTGTTCCGATCAAAGAAGGCCCCTATGCCTCACCACGACCTGGAAGCCAATTTCTCGAAAAGTTACTTAACGATCTAAAGGTTAAATCCGAATCTAACACAAGGTTGACTATCTTTAATCAATTTCAAATCATCTCACAAAACATATAAGGTAAAAAAATTCTGAGACACATAGAATGGGTGAGATGTTAAGGATAATTGAAATATAACCTTTTCAAAATGCTACTTATTTTCTCAACTATTGTACTTAACGACTATTTACAACTCTCTAGGCCAAAGTTTAGCGCCCCCTACTTCTCTTATACTTCATATATTTGGCTAAGGGGGAGAGCAAACTAACCCTAAGGGTTATATTGCAAACCTTTAGATTATTGGTGCAGACGGACACACCTCGAACCAATCTATCTAACTACTGCTAGATGCATGCTTAGACACATAGTGGACTAAGGGGGAGATTGTTGGTGCAGGAGCACTAGATAATCGAACCTATGTTTTGATTATGGCAAAGATCCAAAGTTAAGCTCATATTGTTATTTTATGAGCTGAATTAAGTGTGCAGAAAATGGTTAAGCTATGCTGAAGGTCAGCGACACTCAAAGAATCCCGAGTCAGAAAACCATGGTGGTCGGGCGACACCGGGGGTGTTGGAATGTATACTGAAAGCCTAGCTCTTTTTGTATGAACATTTTATTTTGAAATAAGAATCACATGATCATTGTTTGCACTTTATATATTTATTATATGTGTGCATATTGTCTAATATTTTACATTGTAGATAACATGGTGCTTGGTGTGGCACAGAAGATCATGTTATCAGTTCCTTGTAAAATATAAGTAGAGGCTCACAACCAAGATGGTTTTGGACAAACAATTGGCATGGTTGTAGTGTAGCTTGGTATTGTTTTGTCTTGAACATAGAGTTACACTGGTACACTTAGGTGTATTGAGCAGGACCGACATAGAGGTGATTCAATTTAGTACTGACTACATAATTGAATCGGACCTCGGATATTATGTTGTACATGCTCTTAATCCCGATATAATAATGGGCACATGTACTTAGTATTTATTTCTTTGATTTACCAGTGGGTGAGATTTAGATGGATTAAATCAATATGTCCGGTAAGTTGGGAAATAATATTATTTACATGGTGTGTCGTTGATTATAGGAGGAAATTGGGTCCTATATATTAGGTTGATGATGTCCCCTTGAGGAGCTCATAAAGTTCATCATGTAAACCCAGCTGGTTGACTTAGTCAACGTGATGATAAGGTTGAGTGGTACTACTCGAGGAATCAGATGTTAATTAATTGATTGTCAGTAAATCAATTAATTGACGGACATTCGATATCTTAAACATGGGGAGATTAATGTACGAATAATATATGGAGCCCATATTAATTTATGGGGGTTGGTGAGGTAGTTCAATGATGATCCTCTAGTGGAATGGAACATCATTGATGGATCAAGTTAGTGTGGTTCCGATCCATCGGGTGGCCAAGACCCAACTCCTCCTTATGGTCCCTATCGTAGCCTAATATAATCCTTGTGAAGTCTAGATCCAAGAATATAAAACAAAACCTAGAACCAATGGTTGGGATTAAATCCCTAAGATCCGATGGTTAGGATGAAACCCTAGAACCAACGGTTGGGATTAAATCCCTAAGATCCGATGGTTAGGATGAAACCCTAGAATCGACGGTTAGGATTAAATCCCTAGATCCGACGGTTGGGATAAAACCCTAGATCCGACGGTTGGGATGAAACCCTAGATCCGACGGTTGGGATGAAATCCTAGATCCGACGGTTGGGATGAAACCCTAGATCCGACGGTTGGGATAAAACCCTAGATCCGACGGTTGGGATGAAATCCTAGATCCGACGGTTGGGATGAAATCCTAGATCCAACGGTTGAGATGAAACCCTAGATCCGACGGTTGGGATAAAACCCTAGATCCGACGGTGGAGGTTAAATCCCTAGATCCGACGGTGGAGATTAAAGGAGTCCTAAGCCTAACTCTATAAAAGGAAAGCTTAGGGTTGGGCGGCAATGATCAATTGATTGAGGAATTAGGGTTTTGGCTCATCCAAAAGTGGGCGGCTAGGGTTTTTGGGTGGCTAGGGTTTTGGAGCAAAACAAGTGGGCGGCTACTCTTCCTTCTAGTTGATTGCCGGCGCCCATCCTCCTCCATCAACACTTGGCCGGCGCCCATCCTAGAGGCCTCTCCCTTCTTCCTTGGGATAGGTGGCCGGAATTCATCTTCCTCCCTTCATCCTAGAGTGGCCGGCGACAACACTTCTTGAAGTTGGCCGACGCATCATCCAATTGTTCCTTGGCTGGCGGTTGCACCAAATTCCCTAATTTGGTGGCCGGTTCTAGATAGGAAGGTATTTGTTGTTTCTTCTCTTTGTTTGCAGCGGACAAGGTAGAGAAGAAAGCGATCTAGAAGGCTTCTACTCGTGGAGGATCTTCGTCCACACGTCGTCCACGAGAAGGATAGCACATATGGTAGAAGATCGTGAGGTATAAAGTTATTTTAACTTTATTTACAGATCTGAGCTTGTTCTTTTATGTTTTGATTATGCATGTGTAAATTAGTAAATATATTGTATAATCATGGACCCCGAAGACAAACACAAAATCCGGCGATCCGTCCGTCGTCTCTTTCGCGGCTAACCGACTAGAAGAGTTGTGTTGCTTGAACAACTAGTTTGTTCAAGCGACCACTCAAGTTGTTAGCACGACGACGAAATAGTTGTGCTAAGGAAGCTCATCCCATCTGGATTAATTCTTTCATTAGTGAAAATTTTAATCCGGGGACATGGGAGCCAATGAGCCTCCGAAGCAACTCCCTTCAAGTGGTATCAGAGCCAGGTTTCCGGTTTTGTGTGTTTAGGATTCGATTAATTTTTTTTTATGTATTTTTCATATATTATATGTGCCGGATAATAGTAGGATATGCGTAGTTTAACTCTTTGGTTGCAGGCGTAAGATCCAACTATTATGGTCATGTGTGTGTATGTGAATGGATGTGTGTAAAAATTTATTATTTGAATCCTCGGGGTTGACGAGGCTAGATTAGTATTTAATTTTTGTAATTAAATACGCCATTATTTAGCCGCTCATTTTAGTTTACTTTCGATCTAGATTATTTGTACACTCCTTCGTGGAGTATAGGATCGATGGATGTAAATTAAAATAGTTTTATCTCAGCTCGGATCTCTTTGGTGACTTGCGCATGGGAAAAGATGGAGCGGATGAGGTGGCGACACGACGGGATTCATATTGGAGGACAATGCCATAATAGTTGGAAAAATTCTATTTTTTCCATATTTATTGCTTATTTTTTTTATATGCATGTTGTGTATGATTTAAAATTCCTCATTTGCAATTTACTAAGTGGGAGAGGGACATTTTAATTAATTCCTGCGGCCTCTATTACAATTTGACGTGTGATGCAACAAACTTATGTGTCGGCTCTGAGTGCCTTCCTCCCTGAGGACGGGTTTGTTTGCGGATCACTAGGTCAAATAATGGTTATAGAAAATTATCTAGGAGCATGTGTACTTCCACAGAGGTAAGGCACATAATCCAAAATAATTCCCTTAGTATCGTGTAATGGTGCACACTTAGATGCAAATAAAAGTATCCTCCCCATAGGAGTCACTGCTTTTATTTGTAGGGCCAAAGAGGAACCAACTATTAATTTTATTTGTCAAAAAGTAAGGTTGACAAGATAATAAAATTAATGGGTAAAACCTCCTCTTACAAATGTAGAATTCGTATACGTCCACACAGAGTGGCATACGAAATTCTCGGTGTTTTGAGGTGTTGGTTGATTTCGGAATTTTATTGTTTTGAGGAATCAATAATATTTGAAATCTAATATTTTGATCATTGTGATTTTTAGGATTTTCAAATGGCTTTCAACCCACTTGCTGTGATTTTAAAAGAAAACAAACTTACTGGTCCAAACTACATTGATTGGAAAAGAAACCTGGATATTGTCTTAACTGCGGAGGAGTACAAATTTGTACTCTTCGAGGTCTGTCCTCCTAAGCCCACCGATGACTCTGATGAAAAGGAGAAAGAACGTTATAAGAAATGGGTCAAGGCAGATGAGATGGCGCGGTGTTACATTTTGGCATCTATGTCAAATGTGCTGCAACATCAGCATCAGGCCATAGCCACAGCTTATGACATGATGTTCAATCTCAAGGAACTTTTCGGACATCAGAGTAGGGCGGCTAGGCAGGAGGCAATGAGAAACTTGATGACGACCTCCATGATCGAGGGAACACCCGTTAGGGATCATGTTCTCAAGATGATGGCTCATCTTAATGAGATGGAAGTCCTAGGAGCTGAGATCGATGGGGAAACCTAGGTCGATATCATTCTCCAGTCTCTTCCTAGGAGTTTTGAGCAGTTCTGCCTCAACTACAACATGAACAAAAGGTTGTATTCGTTGGTGAAGCTTCTGACAGAACTCCAGGCGACAGAGGGGCTTTTTCGTCAGAGTGCTCAAGCCATGGTCGCTCAGAAGGTTTCTTCCTCTAAACCGAAAGGTAAGAAGAAGAAGAAGCAAGGTGGAGCGAAGAAGGTGGAAGTGGGACCTCAGGCAGGAGTGAAGAAGCCGAAAGGCAAGTGCTTCACTTGCAAGCAGACTGGACATTGGAAGGCGGACTGTCCCCGCCGAAAGAACAAAGGTATATCTTCTTGTTTAGTTGTTGAAACATGTTTAGCGGTGTTATCTACCAGTGCCTGGTGTGTAGATATAGGAGCCACTGATCATGTCTGCAATACTTTGCAGGGGTTCCAGGAAACCCGACGACTAGCTGAGGGAGAGATTACCGTCTTCATGGGCAATGCTTCAAAGGTGGCGGCTATTGCAGTGGGAGACGTTTATTTATCTTTTGATAGGAATAAAGTTTTGGTTTTGAGAAATTGTCTTTATGTACCTACTTTTAGAAAGAATTTAATTTCAATTTCTAAATTGTTTTTGGATGGGTATTCTGTTTCTTTTAATGACAAAGTGGTTATAAAAAGGAACAGGGAGATTATCTGTTCTGGTACATTGGTTGGCAATTTATATACTCTTGAACCAAAAACTCCCACGATGCATATAGAAATCAATAACTCATCTTCTAAGTCTAATAAGAGAAAAGAACCATCGCAAATGAACCAAACATATCTTTGGCATCTAAGGCTTGGTCATATTAACCTAAGCAGAATTCAAAGGTTGATAGCTGATGGACCTTTGGGTTCATTAGTGGTGGAGGATCTCCCAACCTGCGAATCTTGCTTGGAAGGTAAAATGACCAAGAGGCCTTTTAAGGCCAAGGGGTATAGAGCCAAAGATGTGCTAGAATTGGTTCATTCTGATTTGTGCGGTCCTATGTCTATCCAGGAAAGAGGTGGCTTTGAATACTTCGTCTCTTTTATAGACGATTATTCAAGGTATGGATACATTTACTTGATGCGCCGCAAGTCTGAATGCTTTGACAGGTTCAAAGAATTCAAGGCTGATGTGGAGAACCGTCAAGGTAAAAGTATCAAGATATTACGATCTGATCATGGTGGCAAGTACCTCTTGGGAGAGTTTAGGAATTACTTATCAGAGGTTGGGATTCAATCCCAATTGTCTACACCTGGCACACCCCAGCAGAATGGTGTAGCGGAGCGAAGGAATAGGACTCTTATAGAGATGGTCAGATCGATGATGAGTTATTCTGAGTTACCTATTTCATTCTGGGGGTATGCACTGGATACGGCAATGTACACTCTGAACTTGGTTCCATCTAAATCAGTACCTTCTACCCCTGTAGAATTGTGGACTGGGCGAAAGCCTAGTCTGAGACATATTCAGATATGGGGGAGTCCAGCACATGTGCTGAAAGCTGATGCTGGTAAGTTGGAACCTCGTACAGAAGTGTGCATGTTTGTTGGCTACCCTAAGGGAACGAAAGCTGGTTTGTTTTATAATCCTAGAGATCAGAGGGTGATCGTTAGCACGAACGCCAGATTTCTAGAGGAGGATTATGTAATGAACCACAAGCCCAAGAGTAGGATTGTTCTTGAGAAGTTGACAGGGGAAGTCCCGACTTCAGTACCACCGGTACAAGAGGAGACACCACAAGTCACTGCACCGCATGTCACAGAGCATACACAGGAGGCACCTCGTCGTAGTGGGAGGGTTGTTAGACAACCCGATAGATTCATGTTTTTGGGGGAGTCTTCGGACTTAGTCCCTGGTGAACATGAACCTGATCCCTGGACATATGACGAGGCAATCCAAGACAGAGATGCGGTATCTTGGCAAAGAGCGATGAATTCAGAGATAGAATCTATGGATTCTAATCAGGTCTGGGAGCTAGTAGAGCCACCCGATGGTGTAAAAACCATTGGATGCAAGTGGATCTACAAGAGAAAGAGAGGAGTAGACGGGAAGGTTGAGACCTTCAAAGCTAGGCTTGTTGCGAAAGGGTATACTCAGAAAGAGGGTATCGATTATGAGGAGACCTTTTCGCCGGTAGCTATGCTTAAGTCTATCCGGATTCTCTTATCTATAGCAGCTCATATGGATTATGAGATTTGGCAGATGGATGTCAAGACAGCTTTCTTTAACGGAAGTCTTGAGGAGAACATCTATATGCGGCAACCAGAGGGATTCATTGCTAAAGGCAAAGAGCATCTTGTATGTAAGCTTAATCGGTCCATTTATGGATTGAAGCAAGCTTCTAGATCTTGGAACATCCGCTTTGATGAGGTAATCCAGTCATATGGATTTATTCAAAGTCCGGATGAGCCTTGTGTATACAAGAGATGTGACGGAAACGTAGTGGTGTTTCTTGTACTATACGTAGATGACATTTTGTTAGTTGGCAACAATATCAAAGTGTTATCAGATGTAAGGGTATGGTTGTCCAAACAGTTTGATATGAAGGACTTGGGAGAAGTGGGACACATCCTTGGGATCAAAGTTATAAGGGATCGCAAGAAAAGGATGTTGTGCTTGTCTCAAGCTTCATACATTGACACTATCCTTGCTTGTTTTAGCATGCAGAACTCCAAGAAAGGTTTTCTACCTTTTAGGCATGGAGTTCCTTTATCTAAAGAGATGTGTCCCAAAACATCAAAGGAGATAGAGGACATGAAGGCGGTTCCTTATGCTTCGGCAGTAGGAAGCCTTATGTATGCTATGCTATGTACGAGACCAGATATCCGCTGCTGGGCATGGTTAGCAAATATCGAGTAATCCTCGACAGGACATTGGGATCGCTAAGCATATATTGAAGTACCTGAGAAGGACTAGGGATTATATGTTGGTTTACCGGGCAGATCAATTAGTCCCTGTGGGTTACACGGATTCGGATTTCCAATCAGATAGGGACAAGAGTAAGTCTACCTCGGGGTTTGTGTTTACTTTTGGAGGTGGAGCCATAGTATGGAGGAGTGTCAAGCAGAAATGCGTGGCGGACTCTACCATGGAAGCTGAGTATGTGGCAGCCTCTGAGGCAGCCAAGGAAGCTGTATGGCTCAGGAACTTCTTGATGGACTTGGATGTGATTCCTGGTTTGCCCAGAACTATCACAATTTATTGTGATAACAGTGGTGCAGTTGCAAACTCGAAGGAACCACGAGCCCATAAGGCGAGTAAACACATAGAGCGCAAGTACCACCTTATACGAGAGATCGTAAAGCGAGGAGAAGTTGCTGTCGCCAAGATTGCATCAGAGGATAACCTGGCGGATCCATTCACTAAGGCCCTTCCAGCGAAAGCGTTTGATAGGCATGTGGAGGACATGGGGATCAGATGTATGGCAGAGTGATGACGGCATAGTCTTTTAGTATAAGTGGGAGATTGTTGGAATGTATATTGAAAGCCTAGCTCTTTTTGTATGAACATTTTATTTTGAAATAAGAATCACATGATCATTGTTTGCACTTTATATATTTATTATATGTGTGCATATTGTCTAATATTTTACATTGTAGATAACATGGTGCTTGGTGTGGCACAGAAGATCATGTTATCAGTTCCTTGTAAAATATAAGTAGAGGCTCACAACCAAGATGGTTTTGGACAAACCATTGGCATGGTTGTAGTGTAGCTTGGTATTATTTTGTCTTGAACATAGAGTTACACTGGTACACTTAGGTGTATTGAGCAGGACCGACATAGAGGTGATTCAATTTAGTACTGACTACATAATTGAATCGGACCTCGAATATTATGTTGTACATGCTCTTAATCCCGATATAATAACGGGCACATGTACTTAGTATTTATTTCTTTGATTTACCAGTGGGTGAGATTTAGATGGATTAAATCAATATGCCCGGTAAGTTGGGAAATAATATTATTTACATGGTGTGTCATTGATTATAGGAGGAAACTGTGTCCTATATATTAGGTTGATGATGTCCCCTTGAGGAGCTCATAAAGTTCATCATGTAAACCCAGCTGGTTGACTTAGTCAACGTGATGATAAGGTTGAGTGGTACTACTCGAGGAATCAGATGTTAATTAATTGATGGTCAGTAAATTAATTAATTGACGGACATTCGATATCTTAAACACGGGGAGATTAATGTACGAATAATATATGGAGCCCATATTAATTTATGGGGGTTGGTGAGGTAGTTCAATGATGATCTTCTAGTGGAATGGAACATCATTAATGGATCAAGTTGGTGTGGTTCCGATCCATCGGGTGGCCAAGACCCAACTCCTCCTTATGGTCCCTATCGTAGCCTAATATAATCCTTGTGAAGTCTAGATCCAAGAATATAAAACAAAACCTAGAACCAACGGTTGGGATTAAATCCCTATGATCCGATGGTTAGGATGAAACCCTAGAACCAACGGTTGGGATTAAATCCCTAAGATCCGATGGTTAGGATGAAACCCTAGAATCGACGATTAGGATTAAATCCCTAGATCCGACGGTTGGGATAAAACCCTAGATCCGACGGTTGGGATGAAACCCTAGATCTGACGGTTGGGATGAAACCCTAGATCCGACGGTTGGGATGAAACCCTAGATCCGACGGTTAGGATAAAACCCTAGATCCGACGGTTGGGATGAAATCCTAGATCCGACGGTTGGGATGAAATCCTAGATCCGACGGTTGAGATGAAACCCTAGATCCGAAGGTTGGGATAAAACCCTAGATCCGACGGTGGAGGTTAAATCCCTAGATCCGACGGTGGAGATTAAAGGAGTCCTAAGCCTAACTCTATAAAAGGAAAGCTTAGGGTTGGGCGGCAATGATCAATTGATTGAGGAATTAGGGTTTTGGCTCATCTAAAAGTGGGCGGCTAGGGTTTTTGGGTGGCTAGGGTTTTGGAGCAAAACAAGTGGGCGGCAACTCTTCCTTCTAGTTGATTGTCGGCGCCCATCCTCCTCCATCAACACTTGGCCGACGCCCATCCTAGAGGCCTCTCCCTTCTTCCTTGGTCGGCGGTTCTCCTTCCATAGGTGGCCGACATTCATCTTCCTCCCTTCATCCTAGAGTGGCCGGCGGCAACACTTCTTGAAGTTGGCCGGCGCATCATCTAGTTGTTCCTTGGCCGGCGGTTGCACCAAATTCCCTAATTTGGTGGCCAATTCTAGATAGGAAGGTATTTGTTGTTTCTTCTCTTTGTTCGCAGCGGACAAGGTGGAGAAGAAAGCGATCTAGAAGGCTTCTACTCGTGGAGGATCTTCGTCCACACGTCGTCCACGAGAAGGATAGGACATACGGTAGAAGATCGTGAGGTATAAAGTTATTTTAACTTTATTTACAGATCCGAGCTTGTTCTTTTATGTTTTGATTATGCATGTGTAAATTAGTAAATATATTGTATAATCATGGACCCCGAAGACAAACACAAAAACCGGTGATCCGTCCGTCGTCTCTTCCGCGGCTAACCAACTAGAAGAGTTGTGTTGCTTGAACAACTAGTTTGTTCAAGCGACCACTCAAGTTGTTAGCACGACGACGAAATGGTTGTGCTAAGGAAGCTCATCCCATCCGGATTAATTCTTTCATTAGTGAAAATTTTAATCCGGGGACATGAGAGCCAATGAGCCTCCGAAGCAACTCCCTTCAGGGGGAACTTCGTGGGAGTTGAAGAACCTAGGTGGAAGATCGGATGCAAAGTGGTAGGATATAAAGGACCAAAGGTAAGCTCGTGTGAGTGAGAGATGGTAAGGTCGTGTCCTCTATACGGGGACGACCGTAGGCGGCGATCTGACTAAGACTTCCTATGGAAGGTCTAGGTCGAGATCGGATGGTAAAGAATCATCATATTTATCATTTTCCATGCTAACCTCTTATTGCAGGGAAGTGGCCAGGTTGACAGTCGACTGCTGGTCATTAGGCAGTCGACTGATGGAAGGCATCAATCGACTGATGGTGAAGAATCAACCTTTTGCACTAGGTCAAAATAGATAATGTTTGACGCAACCACTTCGTGATAAAATATGGTACCACCTCGTGATTAGTTCTAAAAGATGAGGAGACTTATTCTAAGGCAAAACTCTATAATAGGAGGGGAGGACTCCAACCCAAACATCTATCAAGATTATTCTTAAGTGCTCCTATAACGCCAAAGCTCCAACATCGTCATAACGCCAATGCGACGCCAAGATTTCATTTTCTTCTTTAGTAGTAGCAGCAAGTATTTTTTATTTACTATATTCGATCATGGTTTTAATCATAATGAGGTGAGGTAGGCTTGTTGCCTCATCCTCGTACTTTCGGTTTTGTGATCGTTGTCTCCTACCTCCAACGAGGAGGAGACTTTATAGTGCATTGCCCCTTCGTATGCGGTCAAGGATCGCGGGACCTTGGATTAGAAGTCGATGGGCTATGAACCAAATAAAAATAAACTTGTCTTATTTATTTTTCCATTGTGCTTGCTCGTATATCGATCAAACGAAAAGAAAAGTTCTACGCTCGCTATTCACCCCCCCCCCCTCTAGCGACGCTTTTGATCCAACATGCAGTAACTAGAATCCGGAGGACGAGGAAGTAATACTTGGGCTAGGTGTTACATGGTCAGCCTAGTGAAGACTGACACAATAGACTATGTCCTGAACTAAGTGGATATAAGATGAGTGAAGGGAACGAGGCACCACTCACTGTAGCTGTTGAAAGGTTTCCGAAGTTGTTCTGGGGTCAACCGTTGATTTCTCGATTAATTGGGGATCATGCTATACTACTAGGTGCGACTCATGATCGTTCTATAATTAATAGTTAATTATAGATGACCAACATAAATCGGGAACCTATTTGGTCACACGGACTACGACTGTTATCCGAATAATTTAAAATGAGCTTGAGAATTGGATTCTTAGATCGAGAGAGTCTTTGTTTGGTTGAACAAAACAAAGAGCGAGTGTGAAATTGTTTCGGTCACATCGGAAGCATGGATGGGATGAGCCTTATGAAGACATGATGGATGAACCAAATCAGTTTGATTCTAATCCAATGGTGGAAAATAAACAAAAGTGGTTTTGTTTGTTTTACACGAATGAACCAAAATTGATTAGGTTCATTTTAACTTAAAATAGACCAACGCGGTTTTGTTTATTTTAACTTAAGTTAATGGAGCAGGTTAACGGGTTTAGGTTGTGAACCAATAACCCTTTGAGAAAAGGTTTTTTGAGAAAAGGCTTTTGAGAAAAGGTCTTGAGAAAAAGTCTCTTAATGGTTAAGAGATACGTTCTCTATAAAAAATGGAGTTGAGAGATAACCTGTTGTTGGATGGATCGACTTAGGTTTTTAAAACCCTAGTCATTTCTCTTCTCTCCTTGATCCTTGCCGCCCAACCCTTTGGTGTCGCCACCTCCTCCTTGCTGTCGTCCAACCACTGCCTGTTGGTAGTCCCCCAGCCATCCTCAGCCGCCGGCCAACTTACTTTGGCCGCCGGTGACCAAGGAGCAGTCGACCACTTGTTTGGCCGGCCAACTCCTCCACCAAGCTGCCCTCTTGGACAACTTGTGTCCTTTATGACGAGAGTGTCATTTGGCTAGCATTTGGAATTCCGATAGTGACCTCCTTGCCGAGGATCGGATCACCGACAATCCTCTTTGGTGGAGGATCGAAGTTTCGTCAATTGCTTGACGAAAACCGCTTTCGAGAAGCGAATTTACGAAACTCATTTTTTGATTCGAATTGCGATCATCTCTCGAATCAGAATGTCTTCGATACGAGACTAGTATCTCATGTAAAGACGTGGCTCGTAGCTTGTTGAAGCTATCCCGACGATACTCAGCGTGGATATGGATAGAGGCGAAACTTACGAGGGTCGCTAAAGTTGATGCTATTTTCGCTTCACATGATCCGTTAGGTAAACCTAGTATAAGTTTCCTTTTATTGTAAAATTTGAAATGACGATTATGTCTACACTTGTTGTATCCTTGCATGCATGTGGTGTATGTATTGTAATAAATTAGTTTATTACTTGTTTTTGTTTCCAATGTGTGCATGTTTATGAAACGTATTCGAACACACACCCACGTCGGTGTCGGGGATGTCCAACAATGGTATCAGAGCCCCACTGTGTTTCGACATAATCGTAAAATTATTTTGCGATAGTCATAATTGTATTTTTGGAAATTTTATACTTTTGAAAAGTTTAGAAAAATTATGGAAATTTTAATTTGTAAAGAAATTCAAATTGGAAAATTTCTAATGTGATTAGGATATTACAATTTAAAAAATTTGTTTCCTAAATTGAATTTAAATTTCCTTAATTAATATTTTCCTTAAATAAAATATGTGATTAGATTTGGAAATTTGTTTCCTAATTTATTCAAGATTTTATTTGAGAAATCAAATATCAAACATATTTTATTTCCAAAATTAGTTATGACAAATAAGGAAACTATTAGTACATGTCATAATTGTATGTCATATAATTGTATTAGATGCATATCATTATGTCATACATGTCGTAACATGTAGATGTATGTCATGTGTGTCATGTCATGTAGATAATAGTTATTTGCATGCAAAGAGGATGAGATCTTAAAACCCTTACAAAATATTAATGTCTACACCTTCAATTAATATGGTTAGAACCAGAGTTCCATTTCTTGTTTGGGTTGTTGGACACTCTCCAAGCCTGGCTTGAACCTAAACATGTTCAAACCATTGAAATAGTTTATTACTAATATGGTAAGAGTCAAAGGTCAATTGTTAGTTTGGGTTGTTGAACTCTCTCCAAGCCTGGCTAATTGGTTGAATGCACTCTAACCATATTAAAAGGTGAAGTTGGGTGTTATGCATATGATGCATACTTGTTAATGTGTTAACAACCCAATGTATGTGTGAACATTCAATTAGTTGATAGCACATTATGATAGTTGCATATATGTGATATACAATTGGTATACTTGATACCTACCATCGTAGCTAAGAATGGCTTATTGGACTCTCTCCAAGGTTGTTCTTATCTATATTGGATATCAACTCATTCGTAGATGGACCTCCGATCTCCCGAATTGATTTTGAGGGTTTTGGTTTTCGAATTTGAAAATTTTATAGGATTTATAAATGTATGTTGATGCATTTTAAATCATCTTTCTCATATATGCTTGTTGGTCTATCAAAAATATGTGAGTGATTCTGAACTAGTGAGTTGCATCATGCTAGCCCTGATGGTACCCGAGCTGCAAAAGCAACATGAGCATTTGGATGCTCATACCATAGTCTTTCATCTCTATGAATTGTTTAATGAGCAAGTGAGATCTGAAAGGTTCAAAGTCTCCAAGCTCCTCTTCACCTTTGAGAAGCAAGAAGGTTTATCTGTGGTACTGCACAACATGCTGAAGACTGTGGAGCCTTCTGTGAAGCATGGGTAGGAGACGATGCTATTAGCTGATTCCTCGAAGAATGGTTCTAAGAGGAAGTCAAAGGAACAGCAGAAGGGGAAGAAGAAAAAGGCTAAAAATGCAGAACCAACTCAAAAGGGCACTTGCCATCATTGTGGCAAGGAGGGTCATTGGTGAAGAAACTGCAAGATTTATCTTGAGTCCATGAAGAAGAATAAGGCATCTGATGCCTAATCTTCTTCAGATATCTTCGTTATTGATTGTCATTCTATTTCTTTAGACACTTGGGTATTAGATACCGAGTGTGGCTCACATATATGTAATGACATACATGAGCTAAGGAATAGAAGAAGACTCATCAAGGGAGAGTCAAATTTATGTGTTAGGAATGGAGCAAAGGTTGCTGCACTCGCCATCGAAACGTATCTGTTGAAGCTCCCTACAAGACTTGTCTTAGAACTGGACAATTGCTATTTCGTTCCTTCTTTGATAAAGAACATCATTTCTATTTCTTGTTTAAATAGAAATGGGTGCCATTTGAATTTTAGAAACAATTATTGTTACATAACTTTGAATGGAGTTATTTATGGGACTGAAACTTTATGCAATGGTATTTATACGTTGGATGTATCTAGTGACATTTTCAATATTGAAGCGAGCAAAAAATATGCTCGGAAAGATAATCAATTAGACTCCTATATGTGAAATTGTTGTCTTTGCTATGTAAGCAAGAAACGCATGTCCGAATTACACCGATGTAGAATTCTGGAATCATTTGAATTTGGTTCATTTGATACATGTGAATCATGCTTAAAAGGCAAGATGACTAAGTTACCTTTTACTAGAAAAGGTGAACTGGTGGGAGAGTTTCTTGGACTAATACATAGTGATGTATGCGGACCTATGTTAACTCATTCTCTAGGAGGCTATAGCTACTTCATTACCTTATCGATCATCACTCACGATTTGGGTATGTGTTCTTGATGAAACACAAATCTGAAGCCTTTGAAAAGTTCAAAGGATTCAGAAATATAGTAGAGAAAAAACTTGGCAAAAGTATTAAAAAACTTCGATCTGATCGAGGTGGTGAATACTTGAGTCAAGAGTTTCTGAATTATCTAAGGGACAATGGTATATTGTCTCAATGGACTCTGTCGTATACACCGAAACATAATGGTGTATCTGAGAGACGAAATTGAACCTTGTTGGACATGGTTAGGTCAATGATGAATCACGCGAATCTTCCCATGTCCTTTTGGGGCTTTGCACTTCAGACAACTGTTTACTTGCTAAACAGAGTCCCAACTAAGGTAGTCTCTACTACTCCTTATGAGATATGGAATTGTAAGAAACCTCATTTGTCTTACTTGAAGATATGGGGTTATCCTGCTTATGTGAAGCAGACTGTATCAGACAAATTGGATGTTATGTCTGATAAATGTCTATTTATTGGATACCCTAAGGAAACGAGAGGTTATCAATTCTATCATCCTGTGGAACAAAAGATGTTTGTTTCAAGGCATGTTGTGTTTCTAGAGAAAGAGTTTCTCTTGCAAGAAAACAGTGGGAGTGGCATTGAACTTGAGAAGGTTCAAGAGACTCCAATAGACATTGATTAGATACCTGGTCAAGCACCTCAACCGATAACTCATAGTGATGAGTGATGCACGCGAATGCAACCTCAAATATCATGATAGAGACCGTCGAGGACTCGAAGCGCGTGCTCGTGCTCAACGCCCATAAGTGCACGGGTGTCGTCAAGTAATAATATAGATTATCAATCCCATAGGGACTGAGATCCGAGAACCGATCTATTTAGTAGACGTTATTGTTTGGACTTTAGTTCTAATGGTTGCGATTTAGAAGGTTGTCGGCGGTCCTAACTCTAGTACAGTGTCACATAGAGGAAGAGAAGTGTCGCTACGTGGCTTTTAGAGAATTCTAGGATTTCTGTTTCACTTGTGTGTCGCAGAACACGCTACCAATTGAGTATTATCTAGACTTCTAACTACGACCTTGTGGAAAGGACATCATACACTCCCCCGATGAGCTTTCGCATCTATTGAAAGCTACCTCTGCCATCCCAAGTCGACCCCTGGCTTTAGGATGGGGTAGGCGGTATGAGTATGTCGAATCAATCCCTGCGGTGAGACGGAATGTATCTCGTTCCGACTCTATCGCATCCTTCTATCTACGGTTATGGGAGATGAGGCAAACCCCTTAGGTTCCTCCTTAATTCTCCTAAATCTTTGATATGAGGGTTGTCACCCCTCATATTGGATTCACACAGTAGAGAGAAAACCAAAACATGTACTATTGATCTAAACAAATTCCAATTGCAAATATAAACTAAAGAATCAGAAATATATTTGAAATAACATATTGTACGCACACAAACTACTCCCTAATCCTAGAATCGATTAATCTACTCCATGAATATAAGAGAAGAAACACAAAGCATGATCATGTTCAGATATACAATAGAAATTATCCACAGAAAGTAAATTACAATGCAACGGTGCTCTTCTCCTTGGCGTTGAGGTGCAGAATTTGATCCTCGAGCGACTTGCTTCCTCCCAGTTGCGAGTTCCCCAAGCTTTTTAGGGCGTCGGAGTGTCATCCCGGCCATTGTACCTCCCCCTATGGTTTGGGCGTGGCTTTCTTTATATAAACATGAGGTCGTCTCTTCACAAAATCTGAAAAAAAAAACATAATTGCATCAAAATGCTTAGCCGCCACATGGTCGTGTGTTTCCACATGGTCAGGCCATGTGTGGCCCTGTGTGGCTAATCTCGAGCGTCGGACATGGTCGTGTGTAGCCACATGCCCTGGCCATGTGCCTTACTGTATCCAACTGCCAAATGCTCTTTTTCACTCTGAAAGTATGTCGTTTTCCCCATGAAATACTATCCTGCACACAAAAGTATAGAGAGAAGATCTCTGAACTAGAAAATAGGAAATGAATGCAAAATAAAGTAAAATATGCATGAAATAAACATAAAATGAAATGAGATGTGGGCGAAAACTACTCCTAAAACCCTATATGTTTTAGATCTTTGCTTGTCCTCAAGCAAACCTTAGTGCCATGAGATTTTAAAAAGGTGTTGTTCCATACTTAGCATATTAACTAGGTTTTTCAAGTGGTATTTTCAATCAAAGCAAATTAGACATGTTCTAGAAGTTTACTAAGTTAGCTCCTCATACTCATGCTAAGCGAATCTTCTTAGGGGATACCTGTTCCATGGTAAGTTAAGTCGTCATCCTATAGCTTTTCTAAGGTCTCCGACTCTTAGGCACTTACCTTCCCAAAGCAAGGATCGTTCCCTAGATCTAACACAAAGTCTCAAAGGCATGCTCGGTATTGAGAGAAATTGGTAGGTATTTTCCTAGTAACCTAGCTCAGTCTCAAAGGGGCACCTAACCATTTCCACCCACGACAACTGTTTTTATCCCTCATAATCTTTTTCAATCAATTTTTTTCTCGTACTCTCTCTTTCTTTCCTCTCTCTTTTTTCCCCTCTTTTCTTATTCCATTTTTTTCTCTCTTGGGATTTTGATTTTTTCGAATGGCCTTCCACAATCCGAGCATCTCCAATAACTAAAATGCTAAATCGAGAGTCACCTATGGAGTCCAAAGTACTAGACTACTGAGATGAATCATAACTAAGTACGTACTAGGTTTTCCCTTTCAGAATGTTCGTCATGTGTAGGTGTAAAAATAAAAGCTAACCAGTGTAAGTCTAAAACATTCATTAGAGCAAATAAAATAAAATACCACAAGGTAAATGAAGCTAAGCTACCCATGGAAATAACTCATGAAGAAAACCTTAAAAATACTACTAAGGCAGCTTATAGACAGCAAAAACTAAGTGCTGAAAGAAACTAAACAACCTATGCATGAACAAATGAATGCTAACTAAAATGCAAATATCAGGAAAGAAACTATTGTTAGAAACAAAATAAATCGAAACTTGGGGCCCCCAAGACTTAAGCGAAACATACCTCTAGTATGGTGGGCGAGGTGGAAAGTCTAGTAGTCTCAGCATCTCGGGGTCCTAGGAGAATTTGGTGTTGATCCACTGATGTCATTTGTACATGTGGTCGATCTGAGAGCTAGTGAATGCAGCGACTACTCGGTGCTCTTCCTCCTGGGCCCCCTATGCCTGCGGAGCACGCATATGTCGCCGCATCTCCTAGAGGTAGGTGGCCTCCTCCTGAAAGTAGATACGAGCCTCGTCATAGAACTCTTCAGCCCGCTGGAAGTGCTTCCGGAAGCCCTGAAACTCTGCCTGTGTGTAGGCGCTCTGCTCCTCCCATCGCTGCCTCTGCGTCTGCTGCTCGACATATATGCTATCGAGGCACGATCGGAACTCCAAAATATCATTAGCAGATGTACCTGCATCCTCCTCAAAAGTAGAAAAAGGTTGTGGTGCAGGTGCAGACTCATGTCGACGTGGACTAGGTGGGCTCCTATACATGTGTGGACTGGAGGGAGAGTGATGTATAGGGGGAGAGATGGGTGCCGAAGTGGATGGTACCTCGTATGGTGGGGACTCCACTATTTGGTCTAAACACCAGTTGGCGCGTGTGGTGATGGTGGTACGATCATGGCCGAGGAGCCTAGGGGATGATAGGTTTTTCCTTACAAAGCACAAGGAGTGTCCCTCTCCTACTATCATCTTCATGGCCATACACACTCCTAAGTCGATCCTAGGGCTCCCCTCTATGCTATCCAACGTGGTGTAGTCATACCCCATCCTATGACAAATGTATGTAAGTAGGCCCCCCACAATAATCTCTCCTCTAGCTGCTTTACCTATTTTCACTAAGTGTCTAATGAAATGGGACCCTACATCAATGCTACTCGTCTCTTGTAGCATGTTCTATAAGCAAAGTGGCTCACTTGCTCTCACTACACCATCACTCTCCCCACGACCAAAAATAGTACTTGTCATAATTCGGTGTAGGTATCGGAAAATGGGATTTTGGAGGTGCGATGCTTTGGCCCTAGAAGGATCATAAGCGTGCTCTCCTATCAATTCGGTCCAAAAGATCTGAGAGTTAAACCCAATAGGGGCTCTTTTCTCTCCCCCACTAAGCAAGCCAAAGCATGTGTTCCATTGGTGTAATGTCCACTCTTGCTCAAGGTTAAATAATCTAAAGGTAATCCTACCCTCTTCGCTCTCTCTCCCTGTTAAGATTTCTTCTTCTAAAGAGCTCAAAAATTCTAAAACTATCCTAGGGTAAGTTGGGTGTCTTACCCCCATTATCTCTTCCCACCCCATTTTTACAAATAGGGCTTGAATATCACCAAACAAACCTAGGGACTCTAAGAGATCTTCATCAAGATACCTAGTAGTGGTGATTCTTCTAGTAGAAAGCATATTAAACCTTTCCCTATGCTCGTTATTGAGAAAGAGAAGGGTTGGAAAAGCGTTACCTTTCTTCGGAGCTTGAGGGGTGTCCATTCTCCTTGTTCTTCACTCTGAGATAGTAGATAGGAGTGCTACTTGCCTTGTCCTCATCATCCTTGCTTCTATTGGGCTTTTTTGAGGGTTAGAGAGGGTCCTAGGTGGTGGGGAAGATGATTCCACATGGCTATGGCAAGAGAAATCAAAGCACACGGCGTGTTTGGGGTGAAAACGCACGGCATGGCCTCTTAAACCTTACGCGCCACAACTGTGTGAAAACACACGGCCAGGCCGTGTGCACCGCTGGGGGTCGGGGGAATGGCCGTGTGAAAATACATAGTCAGGCCGTGTGTCCCCCGTTTCCTTCTCACGGTGCACAACGGTCCGAATTCTCCTTACTCGCTCAGTCATGTAGGTTCAAAGTGATTTTATTTTTACCTAGCAGGTTCTTTCTAGTCCAAATTCATGTGAAAAAATGCTAAACGAATCGAAATCAAAGTTCAAATTAACCAAATGAATGCAATAAAATAAAAAGAACACCTAAAAACTAAACTTGGGCTACCTCCCAAGAACCTCTTTTTTTAAGATCTTTTAGCTCGACCACACTCCATTACCTCAACTTGGCTCTGGAGGCTCTGTGAACCTCCATTCATCCGTCTCTGTGTTGTCATCCGGTGGGCTAAGCTTTACCCTACTAAAAGTGTAGCCATCTAAGAAGGGAGCTCTACACTCTGGTAGGTGGAAGAGAATGATCTCCCTGTCTACTTCCAAGGAGATCTTGTGCTCCTTTACGTCTATACATGCTCCCGCAGTCGCCAGAAAGGGTCTTCCCAAGATGATGGGATTCTGGGGGTTTGGTTCTATGTCAAGTATAATAAAATCTGTATGTATCACGAAGTTCTTGATGACCATAGGCACATGTGCTAGCATGCTGATGGGTTCCTTAACTGAGTCGTCCCTCATATGAATACAAAGGTTCACTGGTTGGATCCCATTCAGTCCCATCTTCAGATAGAGTAAATAGGGCTTCACGCTGACTGATGACCCTAAATCGCACAGCACTTCATCAAAGCTCTCCCCATAAATCGAGCAGAGTATAACAAATTCACCAGGGTCCTAGAGCTGGGGTGGAATCTTATCTTCAATTTTAGCTTAGTTGGGTAGGGTGGAAATCATGGTTGCCCACCCCTTGGCAAATCTATTTCTCTGTGCTACTCTCTCACTGTACACTCCCTCTTCCTTGACCTAACTCGGCTCGGGTAATGGTGGGGAGCTATCCGTGGTTTGCGACACAGTTTGGGCTATCTGGGCCACTTGTGTTTCCAACATCCTCGTGTGACTTGCAAGACCATCAACAGTGGCCTTCAAATCCTTAAGTGACTCTTCTATTTTCTGATGTTGGCATCGAAATTCTTCTAATGTATGATGTGGTTTTGATGTGTGTGGTAAAGGGTTTAAGTTAGATTGTTATGTTGATTTGATATGTGTGTTGAAGTCATACAAAACTTAGTAATTCACACATGTGTTAGCATGACGAAAGCATTGGTGGGTTCACCATCTCATGGCTCGGGTCTTTGAGTCGGTGAAGGATGGCATTGTGAAAGTCGTGTGCTTGGTGCATCCGAGGGACCGCCGAATGAGGAGCATTGGAGTGAAGCCAAAGGAAGCAGACTTCAGGGCGAGATGCGAAGGATGGCATTGCGAAGCCATGCGCTTGGTGAATTAGAGGGATATGGCCGGACGACGAGAGCTTCAAGGCGAGGGACTCCAAGGGAGATGAGAGTGAGTGATTGTAACCTGGGACGGGGTAGCTCATAGGTGAACTTGGTTGAATGGCTAAGTCAAGTGTTCGATGCTCAACCGAGTAGGTTGAGGTTTTACCCAACAAGTCGGATGCTCAAACTAGGGTTTGAGATTTTACCCGATTTATGGATAAGTCAGATGCTTAAATATTAGTTTGAGATTTCTACTCGATGAATGGGAGTGTCGAATGCTCAACCGAGTGAGTTGAGGTTTTACCCCACCGTCGGATGCTTAAACAAATGTTTGTTTGAGGTTTTACCCGACACCAGTTGACTGATATAGATATCAATCGACTGCTCTGGGTCGATGGTACTCAACTGGTGCTCGACCAATATTCGACTGATGATCTTCTTGCCCATCAGTCGACTGACTGCACCATCCATCGACTACCAAGGGATGACAGTCGACTGATCAAGGTGGTCGCGGGCACAGAAGGTTTGAAAGTCGATTGATCGCCTGGATCACTCGACTCATGGGCATGATCAGTCGACTGATGTGGGAGCCATTGGTTGGACGCCAATGTGGATGAAGCCGTTGCGAGGCAACGACTACAGCATAAGTCGACTGATTGCTGCATCAGTCGACTGCTCGCTGCCCAATGGGAAGAATGACCTCTTCCCTATAAGAAGAGGCCTTGGGTGCTCTTGGGAGGCTAATGCTTAACTCCTAAACTTCTCCCAAGTGCCCAACATGTTTTTACTCCTCTTCCTTATGTTTATTTCAATCTTATTGTAAGAGGGAGTGATTTGTGTAAAAAGGTTTACCTCCACCTTGAAGGAGAGACTAGTGGATTGTTGAGGGAGAGATTCGCCTTACGAATCGTCCATGGACTAGTGGCAAGGGTCATGAACCACGTTACACAATTGCATTAGCATTTCCATTCTCTTAACTTCTTGTATTTGTTTTAATTGTCTTAATTAGCATATATTTCGATGCGCTAATCTTTATCGTAGACAATTAAGAGCGAGCAATTTCCATCGTACACATCAAGGGCTATTCACCCCCCTCTAGCCGGCCACCGATCCTCCAACAATTGGTATCAAAGCGAGGAGCTTGTCGCGGACTCATCGCCAACACAAGCACGACAAGATGGTCGGTTCCAACAATCATCCACCCAAGTTCAAGGGTGACTTCAAATGGTGGAAGAAAAGAATGAAGGTATTTTTCGAGACCGACTTCGATATCATGCTAATCATGGAAAGCAGTTTTGAAGTACCTAGGGACGAAGAAGGAAAGTCGATAGAAAGATCGAGATTGACAAAGTAGCAAAGAGAGGAGCACTTGGTGAATTCAAAGGCCAAGCACCATCTATACAACGTGCTCATTCAACAAGAAATTAATAGAATTGGAGAATGCTCTAGCACCAAGGAAATGTGGGAAAAGCTTGTAGAGCTTCATGAAGGCACTTTCGAGGCAAAGCTAGCAAGAAGGGATCTCCTCCGATCTCAATTAAGCAATATCAAATTAGATAAGGGAGAAAAGGTATTATCACTACACTCTAGATTTAAAGAGATAATAAATGGTTTATCAAGTGTAGGTGAAAAACTCTCCAACCGGGACATGATAATGAAAGTCATAGATGCCTTCCCCCGGTCATCCAAATGGAGTTCCATGGTGGACTCATTCTGTATCTCTAAGAATCTAGAGGTAAGTACTCTAGAAGAATTTTTCTCCACTATGGAATTGCATGAGACTAGGCTTGAAGGAATAGTAGAAGATCAAATCAAGCCATCAAGGGGATTAGCACTCATAGCTGACAAAGGGAAGAAGAAGAAAGAGACTCCACCTTCATCATCCGATGAAGAATACTCCTCCTCCATGAATAGTAATGAAGAGGCCTACATGGTAAGAAAGGTGAGACGTGGATTGAAAAGTTTTAGATTTAATAAGTCTCATGATAGGAGAAGGCCAAGGAGGAAGATTATTTGCTATAATTGCCAAGGAGAGGGACACATGAGGGATGAGTGTCCCTTGTTAAAAGCAAAGGAAGAAAAAAAGAAGGAAAAGAAGAAAGGAAGCAAGAAGAAGGAGGAAAAGAAGTCAAAAGACAAGGGGAAGGCCAAAGTGAACCTCAAAGAGGTGAAGTGGGATGATCCATCATCATCATCGAAAGAAGAAGAAGCCTTCACAAGCCTTGCACTAATGTGGATTGATGATGTAGAGTCCACATCCTCCGAAAGAGAAAATGCAAGCACTAGTGAGGAGGAGAGCTCGAGTGAAGGGGGAGCGTCTTCATCATCATCATCCGAAGGGGATTGGGTAAGTAAGATAACTAAACTACCCTCCCATGATGTAGTTTCAATGATTAATAGCTTGACTAAGGACTTATTTAGGGCTAAAATGAAAAACAAATGCATGCTTGATCAAATTCAAAAACTATAAGAAAAACTAGCAAATGCATACTCACATGATGATTGTATTTCTTCTAATGTTAATGATGCATGTATTGAAGAAAATAAGGTCTTAAGGGAAAAGGTAGATCATTTAACTAAGGCCCTAGAGAAATTAACAATAGGCTCCAACACCTTGAATATGATCATTGGGAGCCAAAGGGCTAGTTTCAACAAGAAAGGCCTAGGATACAAGGGATCAAAGAATGAAAAAGCTTACCATTGTTTGATTGCTAGAGGACAAGCCAAAACTACAATGGTAGCTAGGAAATGGATCCCAAAGGAATACTTGGTGAACCCTATTGGAAAGAATCTATATTGGGTTCCCAAGTCTATTCTTAAAGGTTAGAGACACCTAGGATATTCAACCATAAATGGATTTATTTCATATCATGATAAATGGTTGACTTATAAGGATATGGGTAATAGTTTTTGATTTATTATGAGCATGGTAGATGTTTTGACTATAATGGTTAAATCATGATTTGTACTTGATTTTATACTTGATGAATGATCATGATTTATGAATTAATTATTATACTTGTATTATGATCATAATGTGTGACTCATGATAATGCTTGTGTTATGATCATGTTTGAGTAATACTTAACCTTGGTAGAATTGCATGAAATTTTTGGTTAAGTATAAATACCTCTAGGCACATCTCACACTCATCATAAGGCTAACTTTATTGAAAACATAGCAAAGGGTGATATGTTAGGTTGATACAAATGACTCACTTATGATTATAACATTTTGATGGGTCATTAGGTGTATCATAATAGAGCAATCATAGACCAACTATAGAGAAAGCAAATGTTTAATCAATGGACATATTGCCAATAGATCATAGTTGGATATTTTAAATGTTTTAAAACTATTTCATGTTTTACAAACTGAGAGTTCATGTTTTAAATTATTTCAAGGCAAAACTAGGCTTTCAAGTTGATAAAAACTTTAGTGATTTTCAACACCTTTGAGTTTTTGCCAAACATTCAAAATTGGAATGAATTTTCACGAAAAATCATTTTTCATTGATAAATGGACTTATCATAAATATTTTCTCCAAATTTCATGATTTTTTAAATTTTCTAGATTTTTAATGCATTTTTGAATTTTGGTTCGAAAATAAAAAAAGCTGAAAATCAGGGGCCAGTCGACTGATGGACTGTGCACGAGCATAGTAACCTGCTTTGTGCATTTTTTAGAATTTTTTAGTATTTTTCTCTCCTTAGACATGATGTCATGCTTGTATAACATATGTTAAATGTTTTTGATGATGTCAAAGGGGGAGAAATGTTAAGTTTAAGTTAATCATGTTAGAAGGGAAATTAGTATATATTAAGGGGGAGTTGCATGTATTGAGGGGGAGTGGTTAGATACTCATATTTGATTTACATGCTTTCTTGCCTTATGTATTTGTTAATGTTTTACCTAACATAAACGGATTGCCACACATCAAAAATGGGGAGATTGTTAGGGCGATCAATCCATGTATGATGTGGTTTTGATGTGTGTGGAAAAGGGTTTAAGTTAGGTTGTTATATTGATTTGATATGTGTGTTGAAGTCGTGCAGGACTTAGTAATTCACACATGTGTTGGCTTGACAAAAGCATTGGTGAGTTCACCATCTCATGGCTCAGGTCTTTGAGTCGGTGAAGGATGGCATTGCGGAAGTCGTGCACTTTGTGTATTCGAGGGACCGCCGGACGAGGAGTATTGGTGTGAAGTCAAAGGAAGCAGACTTCAGGACGAGACGCGAATGATGGAATTGTGAAGCCGTGTGCTTGGTGCATCCGAGGGACGTGGCCGGACAAAGAGAGCTTCAAGGCGAGGGACTCCAAGAGAGATGAGAGTGAGCGATTGTAAATCGGGACGGGGTAGCTCATAGGTGAACTTGGTCGAATGGCTAAGTTAAGTGTTGGATGCTCAACCAAGTAGGTTGAGGTTTTACCCGACAAAGTCGGACGCTCAAACTAGGGTTTGAGGTTTTACCCGATGTGTGGTTAAGTCGGACTCTCAAACATTAGTTTGAGGTTTCTACCCGATGAATGGGAGTGTCGTATGCTCAACCGAGTGGGTTGAGATTTTACCCGACCGTCGGATGCTCAAACAAATGTTTGTTTGAGATTTTACCCGACACCAGTCGACTGATATAGATATCAGTCGATTGCTCTGGGTCGATGGCACTCGATCAGTGCTCGACCGGTGTTTGACTGATGATCTTCTTGCTCATCACCGATCGCTAGGTTTAGCAATAATCGACTCCACCATCGACCTCGATTGATAAAGGTGGTTGCGGGCACAGAAGGTTTGAAAGTCAACTGATCGCCTGGATCACTCGACTAATAGATCTATCAGTCGACTAATGAGCATGATTAGTCGACTAATGTGGGAGTCGTTGGCTAGACCCTAACATGGATGAAGTCGTTGTGAGGAAACGGCTACAACATTAGTCGACTGATTGCTGCATCAGTCGACTACTCGCTGCCCAACGGGAAGAATGACCTCTTCCCTATAAGAAAAAGCCTTGGGTGCTCTTGGAAGGCTAATGCTTAACTCCTAAACTTCTCCCAAGTGTCCAACACATTTTTACTCCTCTTCCTTGTGTTTATTTCAATCTTATTGTAAGAGGGAGTGATTTGTGTAAAAAAGTTTACCTCCAGCTTGAAGGAGAGACTAGTGGATTTTTGAGGGAGTGATTCGCCTTACGAATCGTCTGTGGACTAGCGGCAAGGGTCGTGAACCATGTTACACAATTGCGTTAGCGTTTGCATTCTCTTAACTTCTTGTATTTGTTTTACTTGTCTTAATTAGCATATATTCTACTGCGCTAATCTTTATCGTAGACAATTAAGAGCGAGCAATTTCCATCGTACACATCGAGGGATATTCACCCCCCTCTAGCCAGCCACCGATCCTCCAATAGTTGGGCCATTGATTATAATCCCCAACCGCATCGACATGCTCAATCTGCTCTTCTAAGCCACCCTGCCCTCCATAGTAGTCCTCCCGATACGCTGCTACTCCCTCTCCAAAGTCATTGGTCGCACATGCAGAAATAGGATTTAAAGAGTCAAACCATTTACTAAGCGCGTCCATCCTCACTGCTAGGTGGTCCACGTATTTGATAGCATATCATCCCGTTGTAGGAGCTGGGTGACTACGTTAAGAAGCCCTTTGATGGTGGTTCTGGCCACCTCTTCTATCAGCTCCTCCACTTCCTCAATAGTCTTGTTCATTAGCGCTCCTCCTGCAGTAGAATCGAGAGACATCTTTATGGCGTACATGATCCCATTATAGAAGATGTGGATCACCAACCACCTTTCCAGTCCATGGTGGGGGTATTGGTAGAGTAGCCCCTTGTAGCAATCCCAGGTTTCAAATAGGGACTCTCCTTCCTTCTGACGGAAGCTCATGATTAGATGGCGCATGTGAGCTATCTTGCTTGGCGGGAAGTACTTGTTCAAAAATTGTTGCTCACACTGCTCCCATGTAGTAATGCTTCCCGATTGCAGGGAGTGAAGTCATGCCTTAGTCTTATCCTGCAATGAGAAAGGGAATAGGCTTAGGCAGATCGCGTCGGTAGGGACTCCATTGATCTTCATTGTCGAGCAGATTTTCAAAAATGTCTCCAGGTGCCGATTCGGGTCTTCAGTCATAGCTCCCCCGAATTGACTCTGCTGGACCATGTGTATGAGTGTCAGCTTCAGCTTAAAATTGTTTGTCGAAATGGATGGTCCAGCTATACTCGGCCTAAATCCTCTAGCACTAGGGGCTGCATAATGCCACAAAGGTCGACTACCTACGTTCACCACGGATACAACTTGGTCCTCCATCCTCTTCTATTCAACTCTCCTACGATGTTAGGTTCGTTCGATTTTTAGATCGATTGAAATCAAGCCTTCCGATCTTAGGCATCTAAGCATACGAAGAACCGAGCCACAAAATTAGGAGTATTCCCTAATGCTCAGAAACGGGAAATAAACTAATCTAGCTGACTAGATCAAATGAAGAAGAGCTAATTATAAAAGATAACATAAAATTACTGCTAAAATAAAAACTAAATCTAGATATGGAAAATCTAAAATTGAAGTAAATACAGTAAAATAAAAATAAAAATAAAGTAAAGCAAGTAAATAAATCTAACCTAAGTTCAATCCAATTATCTACTCCTTGATTTGATATCGAATCAATCAGTCTCCGACAATGGCACTAAAAACTTGATGCACATGAACATGACCTCAAATCTCGTGAAGGAGACCGTCGAGGACTCGAAGCGTGCGCTCGCACTCAACTCCGGCAAGTGCACGGGCGTCGTCAAGTAATAATAGGGATTATCGATCCCACAGGGACTAAGATTCAAGTATCAATCTATTCAGTGGACGTTATTGTTCGGACTTTAGCTCTAATGGTTGCGATTTAGAGGGTTGTCGACGGTCCTAACTCTAGTACAATGTCACACAGAGGAAGAGAAGGGTCGCTACGAGGCTTTTAGGGAATTTTAGGATTTCGATTTCGCTTGTGTGTCGCAGAACACACTACCAATTGAGTATTATCTAGACTTCTAACTATGGCCTTATGGAAGGGACATCATACACTCCCCCGATGAGCTTTCGCATCTATCAGAAGCTACCTTTTCCATCCCAGTTTGACCCCTGGCATTAGGATGGAGTAGGCGGTATGAGGATGCGGAATCAATCCCTGCGGTGAGACGGAACATATCTAGTTCCGACTCTATCGCATCCTTCTATCTACGGTTACGGGAGATGAGGTCAACCCCTTAGGTTCCTCCTTAATTCTCCTAAATCTTTGATATGAGGGTTGTCACCCCTCGTATCGGCTTCGCACAGTAGGGAGAAAACCAAAATACATACTATTGATCTAAACAAATACCAATTGCAAATATAAACTAAAGAATCAGAAATATATTTGGAATAACATGTTCTACGCACACAAACTACTCCCTAATCCTAGAATCGGTAAATCTACTCCATGAATATAAGAGAAGAAACACAAATCATGATCATGTTCAGATATACAATGGAAATTATGTGCAGAAAGTAAATTACAATGCATTGGTGCTCTTCTCCTTTGCATTGAGGTGTAGAATTTTGTCCTCGAGCGGCTTCCTTCCTCCCCGTTGCAAGTTCCCGAAGCTTTTTAGGTCGTTAGAGTGTCATCTCGGCCGTCGTGCCTCCCCCTAGGGTTTGGGCATGGCTTTCTTTATATAGACATGAGGTCGGCTCTTCACGAAATCTTGAAAAAGACCTAATCGCATCAAAACACTTGGTCGCCACACGACTGTGTGTGGCCCTGTGGTGGCTAATCTCGATCTTCAGACACGGCCGTGTGTAGCCACAGGCCCTGGTCATGTGCCCAACTGCATCCAGCTGTTAAATGCTCTTTTTCGCTCCGAAAGTGTGCCAATTTCCCCATGAAATGTTATCCTGCACACAAAAGTACAAAGAGCATATATACGAACTAGAAAATAGGAAATGCATGCAAAATAAAGTAAAATATGCGTGAAACAAACATAAAATGAAATAAGATGTGAGCAAAAACTACTCTTAAAACTCTGTATGTTTTGCTCACATCAATGAGCCATCGGCTGAACCTATTGTAATACCACATCTTCGTAGATCTGGTAGAACACGCAACATTCCAAAGAGATATGGATTTCTCGTAAGTGAATCGAACGACGTGTTACTCATTGATGATGAGGATCCTACCAATTATGAAGATGTTCTAAAAAGTTCAGAAAGGGATAAATGGCTTGAAGCCATGAAGTCGGAAATGGATTCCATGTATGAAAATCAAGTTTGGAATTTGGTGGACCCACTTGAAGGCATTAAGCCTATAGGGTGCGAGTGGGTTTTCAAGAAGAAGACCGACATGGATGGTAATGTGATTACCTTTAAGGCTAGATTAATGTCGAAAGGCTATCGTCAAAAATAAGGTGTTGATTATGACGAGACCTATTCACCAGTAGTTATGCTTAAATCCATTCGGATGCTCTTGGTCATAGCGGCTCATTATGACTATGAGATATGGCAGATGGATGTGAAAATGACTTTCCTTAATGGAATCCTACTCGATGACGTGTATATGATACAGCTCGAGGGTTTCACACTAGTTGATAAAATCAAGGTATGCAAGCTTCGACGATCTATATATGGACTGAAGCAAGCATCCAAGAGATGGAATATCCGTTTTGAAGAGACAATCAAAATGTTTGATTTCTCATAAAATCCAGACGAATCCTGTGTATACAAGAAGGTTAGTGGGAGTGCAGTCGTGTTCGTAGTATTGTATGTCGATGACATATTACTTATAGGAAATGATATATCTGTCTTACAGTAAGTTAAAATTTGGTTACCCAAAATATTCTCCATGAAAGACCTGGGAGAAGCAACCTACATCCTCGGGATTAAGATCTATAGTGATAGATTGAAACAGTTGCATGGTCTTTCACAGTCTACATATTAGACTGAGTGCTAAAGAGGTTTAGCATGTCGAAATCCAAGAAAGGTTTCCTTCCCATCAGGCATGGGATACAGCTTTCGAAGTCTATGTCCGCGCACAGAAGACGAGAGGATTTGCATGAGTAAGATCCCCTATGCATCTACGATAGGATCTATCATGTATGTTATGTTATGTACAAGACCCGATGTATCGTATGCTCTGAGTGTCACGAGAAGATACCAGTTTAATCCAGGAATGGATCATTGGGTGACTGTTAAGACAATCCTTAAGTACTTAAGAAGACTAACGATGTGTTTCTAATATATGGAGAGGGTGATATGGTAATACACGGGTATACGGATTCCAGCTTCTAGATAGACAAGGATGATTTCAGGTCTCAGTCTTGGTATATATTCAATTTAAATGGAGGCGCAATAAGCTAGAAAAGTTACAAGCAAGACACTGTAGCAGATTCTACCACTGAAGCAGAATACATTGCAGCTTCAAAAGCAGCAAAAGAAGCGGTTTGGATCAATAAGTTCGTCTCTGAACATGGTGTGGTTCCAACCATTGTTGAAGCAATACCAATCTACTGCGATAACAATGGAGCGATTGCATAGGCAAAAGAACCAAGATCTCATCAACAATCCAAACATGTGCTTCGCCACTATCATTTGATCAGAGAGATCATAAGTAGGAAGAAAATACAAATCAAGAAGATTCTCACTGAAAGGAACTTAGCAGATCCTTTAACTAAGGCCTTGCCTCAAAGAAAGTTTGAGGGTCATGTTAGAGCTTATGGTCTTAGATACCGTGGCGATTGGCATTAGGTCAAGTGGGAGTTTGTTGGCTATATATGAGAGGTGTCCAAAGGCAATCGCCTTATGGTTGTACCATTTATTGGATAAATGAAGACTCACTATTTGAGTATATATGTTTTCATATATTTGATTGGATCTTAAACTTATTTACTAAAGTTTGCAATATGATTCACAGCATGAGAGAATTTTTGATTGAATCACAACTAGTGAGTAACTCTACATGTGTAATTGTGATGTATTAGAATTATCCCTAGTCGATGAATCAATATATTCAGATACCATCAATTTTGTTGAGACTAGCATGAGTTATACTCTTTGGTTTATCCAAGCAGCTGTTTCTCACTGGTTGGAGACATTGGGATGTTCAGAGTTAACCATGGATGCTAGTTATGGCAACTAGTTCATTGGAGTGACTAGTTGTAAGACTTCATATGGTTCTCTGTATATATGGATATATCAATAAAGTTCTTATTGCAGCTTAAGTACGATGTTCCTTCGACTTGCGGTATTCAAGTCATCTTGGTCATGAAGACTTATTCTTTGACATCTTAAGCAAGCATCTCCGAGGAGATGTGGACAAAGGATGATTGGGTATAAGTCAAAGTAGTCGAAGGGGTTTAAATAGCCTATAGAGGATTCACCACTCCTTACGAGGAGATGTATACCCTATGGCCTCTCATCGTAAAGTCTTTGGCTAAAACATTACATGTTTAGAGTACTCTTGGATATATTTACAGTAACTAGAATCCAGAGAACGAGGAAGTAATACTTGGGCTAGGTGTGACATGGTCAGCCTAGTGGGGACTGACATAATGGACTATGTCCTGAACCAAGTGGGCATAAGATGAGTGAAGGGAATGGGGCACAACTCATTGTAGTTGTTGAAATGTTTTAGAAGTTGTTCTTGGGTCAACCATTGATTTTTTAATTAATTTGGGATCATGATGTACTACTAGGTGTCACTCATGATTATTCTATATTTAATGGTTAATTATATACGACCAACATAAATCAAAAATCTATTTGGTCACACACACTATGAGTGTTATCCGAAGGATTTAAAACGAGCTTGAGAATAGGATTCTCAGATCGAGAGAGTCATTGTTTGGTTGGACCAAACAAAGAGTGAGTATGAAATTGTTTCAATTGCATCGGAAGCATGGATGGGTCGAGTCTTATGAAGACATGATGGATGAACCAAATCAGTTTGGTTCTAATCCAATGGTGAAAAATAAACCAAAGCGGTTTAGTTTATTTTAAACTAATGAACTAAAATTTGTTCTGTTCATTTTAACTTAAAAATGACCAATGCAGTTTGGTTTATTTTAACTTAAGTTAATGGAGTGGGTTAACGAATTTTGGTTGTGAACCAATAATCCATTGAGAAAAGGTTTTTTGAGAAAAGGTCTTGAGAAAAAGCCTCTTAATGGTTAAGAGATACGTTCTCTATAAATAACGGGGTTGGGAGATAACTCGTTGTTGGTTGGATCGATTTAGGTTTTTGAAACCCTAGCTATTTCTCTCCTCTCCTTGCTCCTTGGTGCCCAACCCTTTGGTTCCGCCAAACCCTTTGGTGCCGCCACCTCCTCCTTGCTGTCGGCCAACCACCAACCGTCGGCAGTCCTCCGACCATCCTCAGTCGCCGGCCAACCTCCCTTGGCCGCCGGTGACCAACGAGCAATCAAGCACTTGTTTGGCCAGCCATCTTCTCCACCAAGCTGCCCTCTTGGACAACTTGTGTCCTTTGTGACAAGAACATCATTTGGCCGACGTTTGGAACTCCGACAGTGACCTCCTTGCCAAGGATCAGATCTCCGACAATCCACTTTGGTGGAGGATCGAAGTTTCGTCAATTGGTTGACAAAAACCTCTTTCGAGAAACGAGTTTACAAAACTCATTTTTGGATTCGAATTGTGATCGTCTCTCGGATCACAACGTCTATGATACGAGACTAGTATCTCGTGTGTGTTGGATCGAAAGCGTCGCTAGAGGGGGGTGAACAGCGAGCGTAGAACTTTTCTTTTCGTTCGATATACGAGCAAGTACAGCGGAAAAATAAATAAGACAAGTTTATTTTTACTTTTTCCACAGCCCACCGGCTACTAATCCAAGGCTCCGCGATCCTTGACCACGTACGAAGAGGCAATCCACTATAAAGTATCCTCCTCGTTGGAGGTAGGAGACAACGATCACAAAAATGAAAGTACGAGGATGAGGCAACAAGCCTACCTCACCTTGTTATGATTAAAACCATGATCAAATACAGTAAATAAAAAATACTTGCTACTGTTGCCGACGAAGAAGATGAAAGCTTGGCGTCGCATCGGCATTATGACGGTGTTGGAGCTTTAGCGTTGTAGGAGCACTTAAGAATAATCTTGATTCGTGTTTGGGTTGGAGTCCTCCCCTCCTTTTATAGAGTTTTACCTTGGAATAAGTCTCCTCATCTTTTGGAACTGATCATGAGGTGATACCATATTTTATCGCGAAGTAGCCGCGTTAAACATAATCTGTTTTGACCTAGCACAAAAGGTTGATTCGTCGCCATCAATCGACTGATGCCTTCCATCAGTCGACTGATGTGCATCAGTCAACTGCCAGCCTGGCCACTTCCCTGCAATAAGAGGTTAGAATGGAAAATGGTAAATATGATGGTTCTTTACCATCCAATCTTGACCTAGACCTTCCACAGGAAGTCTTAGTCGAATCGCCACCTATGGTCATCCCCATACAGAGGACACGACCTTACCATCTCTCACTCACACGAGCTTACCTCTGGTCTTTTATGACCTGTCTCTTTGCTTCCGGTCTTCCACCTAGGTTCTTCGACTGCCACGAAGTTCCTTCGGTGTCGTCCGACTACCACGATTTCCTGACTCAGAATTCTCTGGGTGTCGCTGATCTTTGGCTTAGCTTAACCATTTCCTGCACACTTAATTCAGCTCATGAGATAACAATATGACCTTAACTTTGAATCTTTGCCATAATCAACATATAGGTTTGATTATATAGTCCCCCTGCACCAACAGTTCGAAGATGGGGCTCGTAGCTTGTTGAAGTCATCCCGACGATACTCAGTGTGGATACGGATAGAGGCGAAACTTACGAGGATCGCTAAGGTTGATGTAATTTCCGCTTCACATAATCCATCAGATATACCTAGTATAAGTTTCCTTTTATTGTAAAATTTAAAATGACGATTATGCCTACACTTGTTGTATCCTTGCATGCATGTGGTATGTGTTGTAATAAATCAGTTTATTACTTATTTTTGCTTTAGTTGTATGCATATTTACGAAATGTGTTTGAACACACACCCATGTCAGTGCTAGGGAAACCCAAAAATGTCTTATGCAAGTACCACCCCGAGATGTATTTGATACAGACTTCTCCTCCTTTATCGGCTCCTTCATTGTCCTCCTAGTATTCATCATCGTAGCTTTTTGTTTAGGTTCCCACATGCAACACAAATTTGATGGTGTCCTCTTCTTCGGCTCACTCAGATCTTGTTGGATTTTCCGAGCCATAAAAACCGCTTTTTGCGTTGCGAAAACCTCAGAAGCCCCGGCCACGGATCCGTGCAAAGTATAAAAAATAAAACTAACATGTATGTGTTTAATACCTTTAGATCTACTCTAGATCTACATGATAAGAAGTTACCCTCGATGCGATGCCCTTCGCAAATCCCGCTCGTCCAAATAGCTTGTCGGAACTCTAGAGTGTCAAGTGTACACTCCTCTATTGGTATCCACACAAGCAATAGGTGGAGAAAACACACCCTTGAGTGTGCTAGCACCCTATGGATGGTTCGGCCAAGGAGGAGAGGGAGCTTGAGAGGATGATCCAAGGAGGAAGATGAAGTTGTAGTAACTCACAAAATGAACTCCCATCTAATGGAATGGTGGTCGGCCACTTCAAGGCTTGGGAGTTACATGCATGCATGTAACTCCAAGAGCCAATGGCTCTTAGTCTCCCTCATGAGGTGGCACCACATGATAAGTCAATGATGATATGGGCCAGCCATGCCAAGTCATCATCATGACATGGTATTTGGTCAAGTCAAACTTGACCTTTCATCTTCCCTCTCAAGTCAAGTCAAACTTGACCTCTTATCTCCCATGGTTGATCAAATCCAACCATTTGATTCAAGTCAATTTTAATTTAATGAATCTCTATTCATTAATTTAAATTGATTTGATGAATCAAATCTAAATTAGACTCATTCAACACTTGAATCAAATTGAGTCCAACTCAATTAGTCTAATTAGGATTACTCTTAATCTAATTTGGTTCATCCCATGAACCTAATCCTCATGGTTCATCATATGAAACTAATCTCCATCTAATTGCCCTTTGTGTGTGACCCTATAGATTCTTGTAATGTTGGCAATGTCCCTAAACCGATTTAGGAACATAAACAATGAGTGGTATCTAGCAACACATCATTGCTACCCAAGTTACAAGAATGTTGAGCTCCAACATCACCTTTGTGACTACTAATTGTAACTCTCACAATATGTGACAATGTCCATCTATCCTTGACATCTAGATAAACCAATTGAGGCATAGACCGTGTCATCCTTGGTACAATCTATATCTTGAACTCTAAGTAGACTCACTCTAATCAAATTAGCTCAATATCTTATATTGACTCATTTGGGCATGGCCATGCACTTCGTGGTCTCACTCTATCAAGAATAACGATGTCACTCCCGTCATATAGGAGGGATAGATCTCATCTACATCACTCACATTCCTCCGCATAATTTGTTACATACCCAGTAATCGCCTTTATAGTCCACCCATTTACGGGTGACGTTTGACGAAGCCAAAGTATGCAACTTCTTATGTAGGGAACCATGGTGACTTCAGGTCTAAGAACTAATAGTCATACTAATAGCCACATGAGAAAGTATATGACACTCATATAATGATCCATGATACTTTCTCATGGCGGGTTATTTAGTATACATTCTCTAATGCATATCCATGTGTCAACTTGATATCTCATATCCATGACTTGTGAGATCAAGTCATCGTGTTGACCTACATGCTAGTCTCTACGCATTAACATTATCCCTGAATGTTAATACTCGACTAGGAATGATTAAGAGTAGTGTTCTCTATATCATCTCATTATCGATTCAACCAATCGATTGATATAGATAAGAACCTACTACTCAAGGACATTATTATATTTAGTTATTTGGCACCAATACAAGTAAATATAATAACCATGCCTTTATAAATAAGAATATGATACAATAAAGTTCATACAACAATCATCACATGATTGGCTCTATGGCTTTCACTAACAATCTCCCACTAGCACTAGTGCCAATCACCGTAGTATCTAATACCCAATGACCTAGTGTGACCATCATGCTTTTTCTGTGCCAAAGCCTTGGTCAAGGGATCTGTGATGTTAGCCTCTGTGGGTACTCTGCAAATCTTCACATCTCCTCTATCGATAATCTCTCGAATGAGATGGAAGCGTCGTAGTATGTGTTTGGTCCGCTGGTGTGAGCGAGGTTCCTTAGTCTGTGCAATTGCTCCATTGTTGTCACGATAGAGATCTATAGGATCTGCAATGTTATGAACCACCCCAAGCTCAGTAATGAACTTGCGGATCCAAACTGCCTCCTTTGCTGCCTCAGATGCAGCGATATACTCGCCTTCTATTGTAGAATCAGCAACTATGTCCTGCTTCGAACTCTTCCAGCTCACAGCGCCACCATTCAAGCAAAACACGAACCCTGACTGCGATCTATAATCATCCTGGTTAGTTTGAAAGCTGGCATCACTGTAACCCTTTACAGCTAGCTCCTCATTGCCTCTAAATATCAAGAAATATTCTTTAGTCCTTCTCAAGTACTTAAGAATATTCTTGACTGCTATCCAGTGACACTCACCTGGATCTGACTAGTACCTACTCGTCATGTTCAAAGCATATCAGACATCAGGATGAGTACACAGCATGGCATACATGATAGATCCTATAGCAGATGTGTAAGGGATCTTATCCATGTAGTCTCTCTCCTCTCTAGAAGAGGGACTTTGAGACTTTGAAAGACTCATACCATGTGACATCGGCAGAAGTCCCTTCTTAGAATTCTGCATGGCAAACCGTAGTAATACCATGTCAATGTATGTACTCTGACTTAGGTCAAGCAATCTCTTAGATCTATCTCTATAGATCTTGATGCCTAGAATACAGGATGCTTCATCTAAGTCCTTCATTGAGAAGCACGTCCCTAGCCAAGTCTTCACAGACTGTAGCAAAGGGATGTCATTCCCAATGAGTAGTATGTCATCCACATACAATACAAGGAAGACAACTGTGTTCCCATTAATCCTCTTGTAGACACAGGGTTCATCTTCATTCTTGATGAAACCAAACTGTTTGATCGCATCATCGAATCAAAAATTCTAGCTCCGAGAGGCTTGCTTTAGCCCATAAATGGACCTTTGCAGCTTGCATACTTTTTCAGTATGCTGTGGATCTTCAAAACCCTCAGGTTATGTCATGTACACATCCTCAAGTAAGTTTCCATTCAGAAACACGGTTTTGACATCCATCTGCCAGATCTCATAATCGTGGTATGCTGCAATAGCAAGCAAGATCCGAATGGACTTAAACATCGCCACTAGAGAAAAGGTTTCATCATAGTCAATACTATGAATTTGCTTGAAACCTTTAGCCACTAATCGACCCTTATAGGTATGCGTAAGTCCATCCATGTCAGTCTTTCTCCTAAAGACCCACTTACACCCAATGGGTTTGACCCCTTCAGGTGGATCAACCACAGTCCATACTTGGTTGGTGAACATGGATTCCATTTCGGATCTCATGGCCTTTAGCCATTTCTCAGAATCTGGGCTCATCACAGCTTCCTGATAGAAGATAGGCTCATTCTCAATGAGCATAACGTCATCATGGTCAGACAAGAGAAATGAGTATCTCTTAGACTAACGACGTACCCTATCAGACCTGCGAAGAGGTAGGTCTACATGAATAGGTGGTTGTTGTTGGATCGAGAAGCGTCGCTAGAGGGGGGGGGTGAATAGCGAGCGTAAATTTTTTCGTCGTTTCGTTCGAGTAGACAATTAAATGCATCGGAAAATAAAGAGACACATTTATTTTACTTGGTTCACAACCCAGCGGTTGCTACTCAAAGGCCCTATTGGTCCTAGACCGCGTACGGAGGGCAAAGCACTAAAACGTCTCCTCCTCGTTGAAGGTAGGAGACAACGATCACAAAACCGAATGTACAAGGATGAGGCAACAAGCCTACCTCACCTCATTACGAATAAAAACAATGAATACAATATCAAAATATATTACTAGATGTTGCTGCCGATGAAGAAGATCTGAACTTATTGTCGCGTCGGCGTTATGACAGTGTTGGAGCGTTAGCATTGTAGGAGCACTTGATGAATAAACTTGATGATGTTTGGAGTTGGAATCCTCCCCTCCTTTTATAGATTTTTGCCTCTGAATTTGTCTCCTCTTTTTTCGAAACATATCACGAAGTTGTATAAATTTTATCACGAAGTGGTCGCGTCAAACGTTATCCGTTTTGACCTAGTGCAAAGGCTGATTCGTCACCATCAGTCGACTGATGCCTCCCATTAGTCGACTGATGTGCATCAGTCGACTGCTCAATGTCTAGCAGTCGACTGCCAGCCTGGCCACTTCCCTGCAGTAAGATGTTAGCTCAGAAAATGATAAATGTGACGGTTTCTAACTGTTCGATCTCGACCTAGACCTTCCATGGGAAATCTTAGTCGGATCGCCGCCTACAATCATCCCCGTAAAGAGGACACGACCTTACAATCTCTCACTCACACGAGCTTTCCTCGATACTTAACTTGTAGCTCTCGCTTTTGGCCTTCCACTCGATTCCTTCGGCTCCCTCCGAAGTCACTCGAGTGTCACCCGACCACCGCGGCTTCCTCCGGGTGTCGCTAGCCTTCAGCTCCAGCTTTAGTACTTTGCTGCACACTCGATTTAGCTCGTGAGATAACGATGTAAACTTAACTTTGTGTCTATGCCATAATCAAAACACAGGTTCAATTATCTAGTGCCCCTGCACCAACAGTTGTTCCATAACTCTTTGTGCAACAATCTCATCACCCACAATACTTTGTGGTTCCTATTCAACCTCCATCAAGGCCTCAGTGCTATGGTCCTTATCTTGAATTTCTTCAAGATCGAACGTACTCCCACTAGTTTTTCTAGAAACAAAATCCCTTTCTAGAAAAACCCGGTCTTTACTGAAACACTTTGTCTTGATTTGGGAATGTAAATAATATCCCTTTGTATCCTTGGGATATCCAACAAAATAGCACCTATCGGATTTGGGTCCCAGTTTGTCTGAGACTTGACATCGAACGTAAGCCTCATAACCCCAAATCCTCATGAAAGACATCTTGGGATTTCTCCCTGTCCATATCGTATATGGTGTCCTTATCACAGCCTTGGATGGTACACGGTTAAGTGTAAAGGCTGCTGTGCCTAGAGCATATCCCCAAAAGGATATAGGAAGATCTGTGTGACTCATCATAGATTGTACCATATCTAATAGGGTACGATTCCTCCTTTCGGATACACCATTCCACTGTGGTGTTCCAGGAGGAGTGAGTTGAGATAGAATCCCACACTCAGCTAGATAGTCATGAAACTCATGGCTAAGGTATTCACCATCTTGATCTAATCGAAGTATCTTAATACTCTTGCCAAGCTAGTTTTATACTTCATTCTTGAATTCTTTGAACTTTTCAAAAGATTCTGATTTATGTGTCATAAGATACACATAACCATATCTACTGAAGTCATCAGTAAATGTAATGAAGTACCTGTAACCACCTTTAACAGCAACATTGAAAGGGCCACATACATCACTATGTATAAGTCCTAACAAGTCTATTGCTCTTTCGTTGTGTCCACTAAAGGGAGTCTTGGTCATCTTGCCTAAAAGGCAAGACTTGCATGTCTCATATGATTCAAAATCAAATGAGTCTAGCAGCCCATCCTTATGGAGCTGAGATAAGTGACTCTCATTTATGTGACCTAAGCGACAATGTCAGAGATAGGTTTGGTTCAAATCATTTGACTTGAACCTTTTGGTACTTATGTTATAGATAGGGCTCTCTAAGTCTAGAAAGTAGAGTCCGTTCATTAGAGGTGCACTACAATAGAACATATCATTTAAATAAACTGAACAACATTTGTTCTTTATTATAAATGTAAATCCTTTCTTGTCCAAACAAGAAATCGAAATGATGTTCTTAGTTAAGGCAGACACATAACAACATTCATCTAATTCTAGTACAAGCCCAGAGGGCAGAGATAGATCATAAGTTTCTACAACAACAGCAGCAACCCTTGCTCCATTGCCTACTTGTAGGTCCACCTCGCCCTGTGTCAATGTCCTGTTATTTTTCAGCGCCTGCACATTAGTACAAATGTGAGATGCACATCCGGTATCTAATACCCATGATGAAGAAATAGATAGATTGACTTCTATAACATTTATACCTGAAGTAGAAGTCTTACTTCTCTTCTTCTTAAGATCTTCCAGGTATGCCTTACAGTTATGCTTCCAGTGTCCAGCTTCCTTGCAATGGAAGCAAGCCCCTTCCTTGGCCACCCCTCCTTTGGGTTTTAGTTCCTTGCCTTTGCCCTTGGCTTGGGACTTTCCCTTACCTTTAGGCTTGCCCTTGTCTTTCTTCTTTTGCACCATCAAAATGGCGTCAGATTTTCCTTTCTTAAGGTTGAGCTCAGCAGTTCTCAACATGCTGAGCATCTCAAGCAATGACTTATCAATTTCATTCATATTGTAATTCATGACAAATTGATTGTAGCTTTGCGGCAAAGACTGCAAGATCAAGTCAGTGGTCAGCTCTTGGCCAAGGGGGAATCCCAATCTCTGTAGGTTTTCTACATACTCAATCATCTTGAGTACATATGGACCTACGGGAGTCCCATCTTGCATTTTGGAACCAAACAATGCCTTAGAGACTTCATATCTCTCGTGCCTTGCTTATCCTTGATATAGTTGACGAAGATGTTCAACCATATCATAAGCATTCATGAACTCGTGTTGCTTCTGAAACTAAGAGTTCATGGTCGCGAGCATTAGACATGACACATCTAATGCATCATCTTGATGCTTCTTGTAAGCATCTTTGTCAGCTCGCGAGGCAGTGGCAGAAGGTGCCTCCGGAATGGGCTGCTCCAGGACGTACAGTTTCCTTTCTTGGGTGAGAACAATTCTCAGGTTCTTGTACCAGTCCAGGAAATTTGCTCCATTGAGCTTGTCCTTCTCAAGGACAGAACGCAGAGAGAGAGTGTTCGTGTTTGTCGACATAGTAATCTACAACATACAATGTAGAGAATTAATATCATATTCCTTTTATCATTTAATTAGGCCTTTAATCAAATGATGCTCCCATTGAATTATAGGAATTTTGTAGAATCGAGTTATGGATGTGGTCAAACCACATTACTAGATTCATACAAACTAACTATAATTCCTGCGGGACAAGATCCACATCATACTAAGCCTTGAGTTAGTTTTGGCTAAATCGCCCAAGACTTAGTAGAATCGGTGGGTAACACATTACCGATTACATCTCTATGCAACTCTTGTTATAGGATCAAGACCCACATTTACAAAAGACCTTGAGTTAGCTTTGGCTAAATCGCCCAAGATTTAGTGTAAATGCGATCTTATCCTATCTTTCCAACGGTTGGAATATGCCTATAGTTCTACTCGATCCAATTGAGTTAACTAGTTTTACTCAATCTAATTGAGCTTACTCTAACCAAAGTCGTGATAGGCGGGGCCAAGATTGTCTTTCCGCACCCTACCAAGATAATATGCATTGCTCTGCTTTGGCAGATTCAACAACTACAAATGATCGAGATAGTGATGGGTATCAAGGACCTGGTAGGCATTTATGAGTTGATTCGATTAAGATCTAATCTAATCGTAATGTGTATCATATACACATTAAGGCCTTTATTATCCTATATTAGCATGCATCACATACATACAAGCAAAATCAAATATAATGAGTAGATCAAACGGTCAACCTAGGGCTAGCGGCTTCTCCAAGTGCTTCCTTTGACCGCCATGTGTTGTCGGCACCCTTCTCGTAACTTCGTCTACAAGTGGACTTTCCACCGCTCCATTTTGTACATTACAAATATGAAACTCAAGTTACATTCGAGTCTAAAACTATTTACAACTAGAATATTAAAAGAAGAGGCACAACGCGCAGGTCGCATACCCTATACAACAAGTACAATCACAAAAATGGCACGCAGGCCGTATTATGAATTACAACACATTATTATCCAATCATATTGGGGTTCTTGGGCCATGACCATCACAGAATTATACATAATACTAAATTATGTATTTTACAAAAAATTTCTATAATTTTTCCATTTTTTTTAAATTTTATGAGTCACCTCTCCGTAACGGTCCCGCTAAGAGGTTTCCGGGCGCGATCGCGGGACCAGGCCCCTTTCGGGGATGTTGGGTTACCGACACCGCGGCGAGTGTGTGTTCGAATATGTTTCACAAACATGTGCACAGCGAAAGGAATAAAAATAATAAATCTACATTTATTACAACACACACATCACACGCATGCATAGTACAACATGTGTAGACATAACCGTAAATTTAAATTTTGCAATAAAAGGAAATTTAACTACGTATACCTTTCGTATGACGTTTAGCGGGAACGACATCAACCGGAATGATCCTTGCTAGAATCGTCTCTATCCGTATCCACGCCGAGTATCTTCGGGATGACTTCACAAAGTCACGAGCTTCGTCTTCGTACGGGTTACTAGCCTCGTGTTGAAGACGACGTGATCGAGAGAGGATCACGATCCGAATCCAAATTCGGATCCAAAGACGAGCCCTCCAAACTCGCTTCTCCGGAGAGGTATTCGTCAACCGTTTGACGAATCCTTCGTCCTCCACCTATGAGGATTACCGGAGATCAAATCCCCGGTAAGTAAGGCGCTGTCGGAGCTCCTAAAGTCATCCAAACGACGCTCCGACGAGAAGAAAACAAGTTGTCCAGAAAATAGGACAGCTTTGGTGGAGGAGTAAGGGCCGGCCAAAAGAAAGGTGGAAGCTCACCTTCTTACCGAACCCAAGGAAGATCACCGGAGCACCAAGGCTGCGGCCGTGAGCGAGGAAGAAGGCTTTTTCTGGATGCCGGTTGGAAGAGGTGGGCGGCGGCAATGGAGTTGGCGCCGATTAGATGGTGAGGGTGGGCGGCCAAAACCAAGTTAGGGTTTTGGATTAGGGTTTAAGCCCTCTTTTATAGAGAACTAATTCTCTTAATGGTTATTGGATCATAACCATAAGGCCCGTTAACCCGCTCCATTAATATAAGTTAAAATAAACCAAACCATGATGGTTTATTTTAAGTTAAAACGAACCGAACCAACTTTTGGTTTATTCGTTTCAAATAAAACAAACCCTTTGGTTTATTCTCCTGCATTGGATTAGAACCAAACCATTTTGATTCATCCATTATGTCTTCATAAGACACGACCCATCCACGCTTCCATTGCGACTGAAACGATTTCATGCTCGCTTCTTATTTGGTCCAACCAAACTTAGTTTCTCTCAGTCTGAGAATCCCATTCTCAAGCTCGTTTTAAATCCTTCGGATTACGCTCGTTGTGCGTGAGACCAAATAGGTTCTCGGTTTATGTTGGCCGTCTATAATTAACCATTAATTATAGAATGATCATGAGTGGCACCTAGTAGTACATCATGATCCCCAATTAACCGAAAAGATCAACGGTTGATCCAGAACTATTTCTGAAACCCTTCAGCAGCTCGAATGAATCGTGCCCCATTCCCTTCACTCATCTTATACCCACTTGGTTCAGGACATGGTCTATAGTGTCAGTCCCCACTAGGCTAACTACGTCACACCTAGCCCAAGTATCATTTCCTCATCCTACGGATTCTAGTTACTGCACATGTATCAAAGAGTACCTTACTCTAAACATGTAATACTTTGGCCAAAGACTTTAGTAACAATCCGACGAGAGGCCATCTGTATACATCTCCTTGCAAGGAGTGGTGAATCCTTTATAGGCTATTCAAACACCTTCGATCACTTCGACTTATACCCAATCATCCCGGGTCCACATCTCCTTAGAGATGCTTGTTGGTGCAGTGGCACCAAAGTCGAACCGGTATTTTGATTATGGCAAAAGGCTCAATAGTTAAGGGTATATTTGTTATCTTACGAGCTCAATTAAGTGTGCAGAAATGCTAAAGTTGAGCGGAAGGTCTGCGACACCCGGTGGGAACCGAGGTGGTCGGGCAACGCCAGAGGGACTTCGGAGGAAGCCGAGGTACTCGGGTGAAGACCGGAAGCGAGGCTACAAGGTAAGCTCGTGTGAAAGCGAAGCAAGGTCGTTAAGTGTAGATCCGACCCAATACCTCCAATGGAAGGTCTAGGTCGAGATCAGATGGTTAGAACCATCGTACTTTATATTTTAAGCTAACTTGTACTGCAGTCCAAAACCCTTTGACTACAGTCAACTGCTAGTCAAGTTCCAGCCTCGAGAAGAGCTCGAATTTCAAGGGGGTGAATTTGGACTTCACTCGTGTTTTGGTACAAAGGGTGATGTGGCATCAAGGTGGACATCCAAACCATCACCAAGCTTCCTTGTGGTGGACGCCCAAAATAAGGTGAGTTGGCACAAGATGGTTGGCTCCCATGATGTGGCACAAGTTGAATGGCTCCAACAAGTTGGCGCACAAGGAGGTTGGAGGTGGCACAAGGTGGTTGGATGAAACACCTCATCCTTGAGTTGGCGCACAAGAAGGTTGGAGGTGGCACAAGGTGGTTGGATGAAACACCTCATCCTCAAGTTGGCGCCCAAGGAGGTTGTAGGTGGCACAAGGTGGTTGGATGAAACACCTCATCCTTGAGTTGGCGCACAAGAAGGTTGGAGGTGGCACAAGGTGGTTGGATGAAACACCTCATCCTTGAGTTGGGATAAGAACCTCACCTTGGACACTACCTATGTCTAAATTCATAGATCAATATCCATAAATAGACATGTTCACTCCAAGCAAAAACAAGAATTCAAGAGCTCTCAACACGCCGTCGTAACGCCGCTACTACTACTCACATTTGCTACGACGAAGTGCCGCCGACAACGAAAGCTACATCTTCTACTTATAAGAGTTGTCGGTATATTTATTTAAGTTCTACTTCTTTAAATTGTCTTTGTGCTTTAATCGTAACAAGGAAGGGAGTGTCCTTTGCCTTGATTTCTTTTTATGTCGTTGCTCCTACCTCGCGAGGAGGAGTGGTTTTAGTGAATTGCCCTCCGTGCGTGATCAAGGATCACTAGGGCCGTGGATTAACAATCGAAGATTGTGAACCACGTAAAAATATCTTGTCTACTTTATATTTCATGTGCATTCTCTACTTGCTTTTTACTTATTGCAAAAGTTTTTAACGACAGTATCGCTATTCACCCCCTCTAGCGACACTTTCGATCCAACAATTGGTATCGAGTAGGCGCTAAGATTCGGTGAAACCACCAATCTAGCTTTGTTTTTCTTTTTACAGATTTTTATTTATTTATTTCTGTTTTAGTATAATTATTTCACTTGCTTATCTTCTCCTACATATAGAATTGCATTAGAGGCTTTAGGATCGGATAAGGTTGTCCTTGGGTTAGATCCGAGTAAGGTTGTCCTCGGAACTTCAGCGACATTCGCATTTGATTGTTTATTTCTTTTTGCAAGTTACATTTTATATATCTTTTTACTTCCCTTTACTAATCCAAGATGAAAGTCTTGGAATATTCTTCGTGTGTGTTTTGCAAGATTCTTTTCGTCGTTCTACTTCTTGTTTTTAAATGGTCCATCTCGAAGGGTTTATCACCGCCCGACCCCCGTTTTACAACGGTAATGACTTTCGTTATTGGAAGGGTCGGATGGAATGCTTTCTTAAAACCCAAATCGAGATGTGGATCGTAATCCAAACCGGTTTCACACTTCCTATTAATGAAGATGGTGAATCTTTGGGTTCACGATCAATGGTCAAATTCCATGAAAAACAAGTAGAAGCGATGCCAAGGCAACTCAAATCTTGCAATGTGGGTTGTCAAGGAAGAGCTCAGCGCGTCGGCCCCTTCATTAGTGCAAAGGACTTATGGACCAAGCTAGTGGAACTACGAAGGCACCGGCGACACGAAGGTATGTAAAGAGATTTACTTTTAAATAAATTGTATAACTTGAAAATGCAGGAAAGCGAGACCGCAACTCAACTACATGCTCGTATCCAAGACATTCAACCAACTCCATGCCATCGGACAAAGGTCGAGAATCGCGACCTTATCAGTATTCTCTTAACTCGTTTCCTAGGACCACCTTGTGGGCATCCATGGTCGATGCCTACAAGGTCTCCAAGAACCTTTCTAAAATTAGGTTAGGCGAATTGTTTTGAACTTGAATTACATGAGCAAACTAACGTGGTCCGGGCCGAGAAGAGTATTGCGTTAGTTGCGAGTTCCAAGAAGAAGAAGCCCGCAAGCAAGCCACCCCGAAGGAAGAAGGCGAGTCGAATCGGAAGTAGACTCGAAATAGAATCCGAACTAGTCAATCTAGTTAGGAAGATGATCAAGAGGCGAAAGCGACCAACAACTCAAGGTAAGCCTAAACCTAATTCAAATACTTCTAATTTTAGATGCTATGAGTGCAGCAGTTGGTCACATCAAGTCAGTGCCCAAAGCTAAAGAATAGCATCAAAGACCAAGAAAGCGCTAAGCGCTACTTGGGAGGAGTTATCGGAGGAAGAAGGCGATATCAAGCTCTAATGGCCAAGCCGGACCGAGCGCGACTCGAAACCGAAGAAAATTCGAGTCCGAATCCGCGATGAGCTTCATTCAAGACAAGCCACTGATCCGATCCGCTCAAAAGAATCATTAAGGGTAAGTCGTTACTTAATACTTTGTATGGTGCAATTAAATTTTTAAATAAGAAACTAGCTAAGTCCGAGTCCAAGGTCGAGACTCTAATTGAGGAGGTTAACCTTCTCAAACATGAGGTCTCCCTAACCTCTTCGACTACTCAGATTCAAGAGGAGGACTCAACCTGCTGAAAAGCTTGAAGTTGAGAACTCGCTTGAAAACACAAGTCAAGACCTTAGGAACACGCTGAAAGGTTCACTTTGGGATCCAAGGGACTTGACCTCTTACTTGATCACAAAGGGCCGTGGTACAACAAGGCCTGACTCGGGTTTAACTCAAATACAACCAATAAGTCATATATGTCTATAGTAAACCAACATAAGAAAAATGTCCAAGCATGGGTCCCTAAGACCACTTTGATTTCAACTTTAGGATCTAACATGTATTGGGTTCCTATGACCAAATTCACTATGTGAATAGACCCACTGATTCAATGGTCCAGGGGAGCCAATACAAAATGTATTTTTGTTAAGTCTTAGAAATTGCATGCTTAGTTTTTCCTTTATTTTTAGAATGGTTAGATAGGACTCATAACCAACTAAAATCCTGCGAAAAGATTGAGCCTCGGGGAGCCTCTTTTCAAAAATAAACCAACTAAAATCCTATGAAAAGATTGAGCCTCGGGGAGCCTCTTTTCAAAAATAACTAGTTAGACCAAGACGTAGTCTCAAGTAAGTCGAGTTATCAATTTCTTGAAATTAGCTTTGTCTAAGGAAGTGGTCGTTGTTCCGATCAAAGAAGGCCTCTGTGCCTCGCCACGACCTGGAAGCTAATCTCTTGAAAAGATTACTTGATGAGCTTAGACTAAATCCGAATCTAACCTAATGTTGGTTAATTTAAATTCATTAAAATTAATCAAGTAAAATTGAAAGTCATCTCACAATAACACATAGGAATAACATGTTTTGATCATGTTTTGTCGAAGAAACCATTAATATAGTTTTCGACGAAGGACACGAACCCGTTCAATCCTTAACAAAACCAACTAGCAAATCAACTTATAGCGAACCCGACTCTGATCTTGAACTTGAATCTCGTCCTAACCCAAGTCATCCTATCGACCAAGTGATAGATGACTCTAACCCAAGTCAAACTAGAACTCACCCAAGTCATCCTATCGACCAAGTGATAGATGACCCTAACCCGAGTCACACTAAGACTCAAACAAATCATCCTATCAATCAAGTTATAGGTGATCCAAATTTAGGGGTTCGAACTAGAGCTTCATATCGAAACCTTAGTCAAATCTCGTTAATTTCCAAAATCGAACCCAAAACTATTGAACAAGCACTTCTTGATCCCGACTGGATTATTGCTATGCAAGAAGAGCTAGCTCAATTCACTAGAAATGAAGTCTGGGAATTAGTACCACCACCTAAAGAAAAATCAATTATTGGAACAAGGTGGGTATTTCGAAATAAACTTGATGATAAAGGTGAAGTAGTTAGAAATAAAGCTAGGTTAGTCGCAAAAGGGTTTAGTCAAGTCGAAGGTTTAGATTACGATGAGACCTACGCCTCGTAGCCGACTAGAGTCCATCCGAATGTTGTTAGCATATGCCGCACATCGAGGTTTTAAATTGTTTCAAATGGATGTCAAGTCAGCATTTTTGAATGGATACATTAAGGAAGAAGTTTACGCTACCAACCTCGGATTCGAAAATCTAGATAAACTGACCATGTCCTTAGACTTAAGAAAGCCCTATATGGACTCAAACAAGCCCCAAGAGCTTGTATGCGAAAGGCTTTCGATCTATCTTAAGTCCAAAGGATTCAACCAAGGTTTAGTCGACCCAACCTTATTCGTTAAAACCGTAGGAAAAGAAATCTTTATAGCCCAAATCTATGTAGATGATATAATTTTTGGAACTACCAACTCGATCCTGCTAAACTAATTCATCTCACTTATGGAAAGTGAATTTGAAATGAATTTAGTGGGAGAGTTAAGTTTCTTCTTAGGTTTACAAATTAAACAAACTAAAGATGGAATATATTTACATCAACAAAAATATACTAAGGACTTAATAAATCGATTTGGAATGCAAGATGCTAAAATAATCAATACACCTATGGCAACTAATGTTAATATAAACGAAGATGTAGAAGGAAAACCCGCTTGACCTAAAATACTATAGGAGCGCTATAGGAAGTCTGCTATACTTAACCGCGAGCCGTCCCGTCATTTTATTCGCGGTAAGTATGTGCGCAAGGTTACAAACCTGTGACAAGGAGTCTCACCTAACCCTAGTCAAGCGTATCCTTAGATATCTAAAGGGCACACTAAACGTAGGTATTTGGTACCCTAGATCTACCGAGTTTAATCTAATCGGCTACTCCGACTCGACTATGCCGGTAGTAAACTCGATAGAAAGAGCACGAGTGGTTGTTGTCAAATCCTCGGCGAGTCTAGTAAGTCAGTGCAAGAGGAAGCAAAGACATTGCGTTGCCTTATCTACCACCGGCCGAATACGTTGCGATGGGTGAGTGTGTCTCTCACTCTGTGGATGAAGCACACTCTCCAAGACTTTAGCTTAATCTTTAACAACATTAAAACCTACATAGATAACATTAGTTCAATTAACTTAACTAAAAATCCAATATGTCATTCTAGGACAAAACATATAGAAGTTAAACACCACTTCATTAGGGAACATGTAACTAATGGAACTATACAACTAGAGTATGTTGAGTCCAAATCAAACCTAGCGGACATCTTCACCAAACCACTACCCGAAGCCGAATTTAGTTTATTAAGATGAAAGTTAGGTATGTGCGTAATAGAGTAGGATTTAAATTTTTCTATATATGTACTCTACTTTTGCTTCTTTTTATGAAATTAGCCTAAGTCTTACCTTAGAAATCATATACCTATAGATTTAAGGAGACAAAACATCTCACAACACATAGGACTAATGTGTTTGTGTACTTAGCCACGAGACGGGCGTGAGATGTTAGGACCTTACTCTGGTTCGATGTAGATTCAGTGCATCGAAATGAACCATGGAGTATAATTATTTAAAATTAATCAACTCCTTCAAGACTTATTGATCATTCTATATCAATCAAGTCCAACCGGAGTTGTACATTTTAGATGAACATATTTTCAAGCTTATTATTATTTTAAAAAAATATATATTTATATTGGGAACTTGCTTGGACTTACAAACCCTAAAATATATTTACAAACTTTTTGAGTTAAGGAAAAAGGGGGAGAAAGTCACAAAAGTAAGGAAGAAAGTAAACAAAATTATTACCTTTTATATTAAGTAATTCCGTTTACTTAAGCAACTATTAAGGGGGAGTAAAAATTATTTTTCAAGAACTCACCTTCGGTCAAGGGGGAGGTTACCTCAAAGGGGAGAACTTGAAACAATAATATTTCTCATTCATACTTAATCATTATGCTAGCTCATTCATATTTAATCATTATGCTAGCTCATTCATATTTAATCTTTATGCTAGCTCATTCATGCTTAATCATTATGCTAGCTCATTCATATTTAATCTTTATGATAGCTCATTCATGCTTAATCATTATGCTAGCTTACTGTTATGCTTAATTTTTCCTTAACTTTTGTGTCGGTTTGCCATGAATCAAAAAGGGGGAGATTGTTGGTGCAGTTGGCACCAAAGTCGAACCGGTATTTTGATTATGGCAAAAGGCTCAATAGTTAAGGGTATATTTGTTATCTTACGAGCTCAATTAAGTGTGCAGAAATGCTAAAGTTGAGCGGAAGGTCTGCGACACCCGGTGGGAACCGAGGTGGTCGGGCAACGCCAGAGGGACTTCGGAGGAAGCCGAGGTACTCGGGTGAAGACCGGAAGCGAGGCTACAAGGTAAGCTCGTGTTAAAGCGAAGCAAGGTCGTTAATATTAGATCCGACCCAATAGCTCCAATGGAAGGTCTAGGTCTAGATCAGATGGTTATAACAATCGTACTTTATATTTTAAGCTAATGCTGGGTCCAAAACCCTTTGACTACGCCAACTGCTAGTCAAGTTCCAAATCGAGAAGAGCTCGAATTTCAAGGGGTGAATTTGGACTTGACTCGTGTTTTGGTACAAAGGGTGATGTGGCATCAAGGTGGACATCCAAACCATCACCAAGCTTCCTTGTGGTGGACGCCCAAAATAAGGTGAGTTGGCACAAGATGGTTGGCTCCCATGATGTGGCACAAGTTGAATGGCTCCAACAAGTTGGCGCACTAGGAGGTTGGAGGTGGCACAAGGTGGTTGGATGAAACACCTCATCCTTGAGTTGGCGCACAAGAAGGTTGGAGGTGGCACAAGGTGGTTGGATGAAACACCTCATCCTCAAGTTGGCGCCCAAGGAGGTTGGAGGTGGCACAAGGTGGTTGGATGAAACACCTCATCCTTGAGTTGGCGCACAAGAAGGTTGGAGGTGGCACAAGGTGGTTGGATGAAACACCTCATCCTTGAGTTGGGATAAGAACCTCACCTTGGACACTACCTATGTCTAAATTCATAGATCAATATCCATAAATAGACATGTTCACTCCAAGCAAAAACAAGAATTGAAGAGCTCTCAACACGCCGTCGTAACGCCGCTACTACTACTCACATTTGCTACGACGAAGTGCCGCCGACAACGAAAGCTACATCTTCTACTTATAAGAGTTGTCGGTATATTTATTTAAGTTCTACTTCTTTAAATTGTCTTTGTGCTTTAATCGTAACAAGGAAAGGGGGAGTGTCCCTTTGCCTTGATTTCTTTTTGTAATCGTTGCTCCTACCTCCAACGAGGAGGAGTGGTTTTAGTGAATTGCCCTCCGTACGTGATCAAGGATCACTAGGGCCGTGGATTAGCAATCGAAAGATTGTGAACCACGTAAAAATATCTTGTCTACTTTATATTTCCGCTGTGCATTCTCTACTTGCTTTTTACTTATTGCAAAAGTTTTTAACGACACCGTATCGCTATTCACCCCCCCCCCTCTAGCGACACTTTCGATCCAACAATGCTTGCTTAAGATGTCAAAGTATAAGTCTCCATGATCAAGATGACTTGAATACCGCAAGTCAAAGGAACATCGCACTTAAGCTACAGTAAGAACTTCATTGACATATCTATATATGCAAAGAACCATATGAAGTCTTATGGCTGGTCACTCCAATGAACTAGTTACCATAACTAGCATCCACGATTAACTCCGGGCATCACAATATCTCCAGCCAGTGAGAATCAGCTGCTTGGATACACCAAGGAGTATACCTCGTGCTAGTCTCGACAGAATTGATGGTGTCCAAATCCATCAATTCATCGACTAGGGATAATTCTGATACATCACAATTACACATGTAGAGATACTCACTAGTTGTGAGCCAATCACAAATTCTCTCATTTTGTGAATCGTATCGTGGACATTCAGTAAATGAGTTTAAGATCCAATCAAATACATGAAACATGTATACTCAAATAGTGAATCTTCATTTATCATATAAATGGTTCATACATAAGGCGATTGCCTTAGGACATCTCTCATATATTACTAACAGACTCCCACTTGGCCTAATGTCAATCGCTACGGTATCCAATACCATAAGCACTAACATGACCCTCAAACTTACTTTGAGGTAATGCTTTAGTCAAAGGATCTGCTAAGTTCCTTTCAGTGAGAATTTTCTCGATTTGTATTTCCTTCCTACTAATGTTCTCTCTGATCAGATGAAAGCGGCGAAGCACATGTTTGGATCATTGATGAGACCACATCAAGTTCAAAAATGAATTTCTTGATCCAAACCACTTCCTTTGCTTCTTCCAAAGCTGCAATGTATTCTGCCTTAGTGGCAGAATCCGCTATAGTGTCAAGCTTGGAACCTTTCCAACTTATTGCGCCTCCATTCCAGGTGAATACATACCCAGACTGAGACATGAAATCATCCTTGTCTGTCTGGAGCTGGCATCTGTATACCCGCGTATCACCATGTACCCTTCTCCATATATTAGGAACGTATTCTTAGTTCTTCTTAAGTTCTTAAGGATCGTCTTAACAGTCACCCAATGATCCATTCCTGGATCAGACTGGTATCTGCTCGTGACACTCAGAGCATAGGATACATCGGGCCTCGTACATAACATAGCATACATGATAGATCATATTGCGGATGCATAGGGAATCTTACTCATGCAAATCCTCTCGTCTTCTGTGCGCGGACACATAGACTTCGAAAGGTGTATCCCATGCCTGATGGGTAGGAAACCTTTCTTGGATTCCGACATGCTAAACCCCTTTAGCACTCGGTCTATATATGTAGACTGCGAAAGACCAAGCAACCGTTTCGATCTATCTCTATAGATCTTAATCCTGAGGATGTAGGTTGCTTCTCCCAGGTCTTTCATGGAGAATATCTTGGATAACCAAATCTTAACTGACTGTAAGACTGAAATATCGTCTCCTATGAGTAATATGTCATCGACATACAATACTAGGAACACGAATGCACTCCCACTAACCTTCTTGTACACACAAGGTTCGTCTGGATTTTATGAGAAATCAAACTTTTTGATTGTCTCATCAAAATGGATATTCCAGCTCCTGGATGCTTGCTTCAATCCATATATGGACCGTCGCAATTTGCATACCTTGGTTTTATCAACCGATGTGAAACCCTCAGGTTGTATCATATACACGTCCTCGAGCATATTTCCATTAAGGAAAGCTATTTTCACATCCATCTGTCATATCTTATAATCATAATGAGCCGCTATGGCCAGGAGCATCCGAATGGAATTAAGCATAGCTACAGGCGAATAGGTTTCATCATAATCAACACCTTGTTTTTTTTTTTACGATATCCTTTCGCCACTAATCTAGCCTTATAGGTAATCACATTACCATCCATGTCGGTTTTCTTCTTGAAAACCCACTTGCACCCTATAGCCTTAATGCCTTCAGGTGGGTCAACCAAGTTCCAAACTTGGTTTTCTTACATGGAATCCATTTCCGACTTCATGGCTTCAAGCCACTTATCCCTTTCTGAACTTGTCAACACTTCTTCATAACTGGTAGGCTCCTCATCATCAATGAGTAACACGTCATTCGATTCACTTACGAGAAATCCATATCTCTCAGGAATATTGCGTGTTCTACCAAATCTACGAAGATGTGGTGTTTCAATAGGTCCAGCCGATTGCTCATCACTATGAGTTGTCGGTTGTAGTGCTTCACCAGGTATCTCATCAATGTCTATTTGAGTCTCTCGAGCCTCCTCAAGCTCGACGACACTTCCACTGTTTTCTTGCAAGAGAAACTCTTTCTCTAGAAACACAGCATGCCTTGAAACAAACACCTTTTGTTCCACAGGATGATAGAATTGGTAACCCCTTGTTTCTTTAGGGTATCCAATAAATAGATATTTATCAGACTTAGCATCCAATTTGTCTGATATAGTCCGCTTCACATAAGCAGGACAACCCCATATCTTCAAGTAAGATACATGAGGTTTCTTACTATTCCATATCTCATATAGAGTAGTAGAGACTACCTTGGTTGGCATTCTGTTTAACAAGTAAACAGCTGTCTGAAGTGCATAGCCCCAAAAGGACTTGGGAAGATTCGCATGATTCATCATTGACCTGACCATGTCCAACAAGGTCCGATTACGCCTCTCAGATACACCATTATGCTGTGGTGTATATGGCGGAGTCCATTGAGACAATATGCCATTGTCTCTTAGATAATCAAGAAACTCTTGACTTAAGTATTCACCACCTCGATCTGATCGAAGTATTTTAATATTCTTGTCATGTTATTTCTCTACTTCATTTCTGAATTCTTTGAACCTTTCAAAGGCTTCAGACTTGTGTTTCATCAAGAACACATACCCAAACCGTGAGTGATCATCGGTGAAGGTAATGAAATAGCTATAGCCTCCTAAAGCTTAAGTTGACATAGGTCCACATACATCAGTATGTATTAGACCTAGTAACTCTCCCACTCGTTCACCTTTTCCAGTAAAAGGTAACTTAGTCATCTTGCCTTTTAAGCATGATTCGCATGTATCGTATGAATCCAATTCAAACGATTCCAGAATTCCACATCGGTGTAATTCGGACATGCGTTTCTTGCTTACATGGCCAAGACGACAATGCCATATATAGGAGTCTAATTGATTACCCTTTCGAGCATGCGTGTTGCTCGCTTCGATATTGAAAATGTCACTGGATACGTCTAACGTATAAATGTCATTACTCAAAGTTTCACTTCCATAAAGTACGCCATTCAAAGTTATATAACAACAATTGTTACTAAACGTCAAATGGAAACCATTTCTATTTAAACAGGAAATAGAAACAATGTTCTTTATTAGAGAAGGAACATAATAGCAATTGTCCAGTTCCAAGACTAGTCCACTAGGGAGCTTCAGCAAATAAGTTCCAATGGCAACCGCAACAACCTTTGCTCCATTGCCAACTCACAAATTTGACTCCCCTCTAACGAGTCTTCTTCTATTCCTTAGCCCCTGTATGTCATTACATATATGTGAGTCACACCCAGTATCCAATACCCAAGTGTCTAAGGAAATAGAATGACAATCAATAACGAAGATACCTGAAGAGGATGGGGCATCGGATGCCTTCTTCTTCTTCATGGACTCAAGATAAATCTTGCAGTTTCTTCGCCAGTGGCCTTCCTTGCCACAATGATGGCAAGTGCCCTTTTGTGCTGGTTCTGCCTTCTTTGCCTTCTTGTTCTTCCCTTTCTTCTGTTCTTTTGCCTTCCTCTTAGAACCTTTCTTTGAGGAATCAACTAACAGAACCGCCTTCTCCTCATGCTTCACAGAAGGCTCCACAGTCTTTAGCATATTGAGGAGCTCAGGAATAGTGGATTTCAATTTGTTCATCCGATAGTTCATCACAAATTGTGAGAAACTCTTGGGCAAACAATGCAGAATTAAGTCAATACTTAATTCATGATCCATCACAAACCCGAGGGTGGCTAGCCGCTCGATGTACCCGTTCATCTTTAGCACAAACTGTACTACAGACGAACCTTCTTGCATCTTCGTGGTGAAGAGGAGACTAGAGACCTCGAACCTTTCGGATCTCGCTTGCTCATCGAACAACTCATGAAGATGGAAGACCATAGTATTAGCATCCATATGCTCATGCTGCTTTTGCAGCTCAGGTACCATCGCCGCTAGCATGATGCAACTCGCCGAATACATTTGATGCAGGTTGCATCGTCCTTAGGACGGTTGGGAAGAGGCTCTTCAAGGACATATGCTAGCTTTTCTGCCTTGAGAACAATTCTCAGGTTTCTAAGCCAGTCTAGGAAGTTAGGCCCAGTCAGTTTGTTTGAATCCAAAATAGTGCGCAAATTCAAAGACGTCATGATCAATTTATTGACCTAGAAATACAAAACGAGCATATATGAGAAAATGATTTTAAAATGCATCAATATACATTTATAAATCCCATTCATTTTTCGAATTTCAAAAACCCCAAAATCACTTCGGGAGATCGTAGGTCCATCTCCGAATGGGCTGATATCCATCATAGATATGAACAACCTTGGAGAGAGTCCAACAAGCCATTCATAACTATGACGGTAGGTATCAACTATACCGATTGCATATCACGTATATGCAACTATCACAATGTGCTATCAACTAATTGAATGTTCACACATACATCGGGTTGCTAACACATTAACAAGTATGCATCATATGCATAGCACCCAACTTCACCTCCCTTTACATCGACCTTGGAGAGAGTCCAACAAGCCGATGCTCCAGGTTAAAGCCAACCCATTAATCGAGAAATAGTTTTAATATGGTTAGAGCGTATTCAACCAATTAGCCCGGCTTGGAGAGAGTCCAACAACCAAAGCTAACGATTGACCTCTAACTCTTACCATATTAGTATTAAACTATTCCATGGTTTGAACATGTTCGGGTTCAAGCCGGGCTTGGAGAGAGTCCAACAACCCAAACAAGAAACGGAACTCTGGTTCTAACCATATTAATGGAAGGTGTAGGCTTTAATATTGAGTAAGGGTTTTTATGTCTCATCATCTTTGCATGCAAATAACTATTATCTACATGGCATGGCATACATGGCATATATCTACATGTCACGACACGCATGGCATAATGATATGCATCTAATGCAATTACATGGCATACAATTATGTCATGTATAATATTTCCTTATATGTCATAACTATTTATGGAAATAAAATATGATTAAGATTTGATTCTCCAAATCAAATCATGATTAAATTAGGAAACAAATTTCCAAATCTAATCACATATTTTATTTGTGGAAATAGTTGATTAAGGAAAGTCAATTTAGGAAACCAATTTTCTAAATCATCAAAACTACTTATGCAAATAAAATATTTTTAAGATTTGATTTCCCAAATCAAATCATGATTAAATTAGGAAATAAATTTCCAAAATCTAATCAAATATTTTATTTATGGAAAATATCAATTTCCATAAATACTTCCAACTTTCCAAAAGTGGAAGATTTCCATAAATACTTCTAGACTTTCCGAAATTGAAAAATTTCCATAAATACTTCTAACTTTTCAAAAGTAGAAAATTTCCAGAAATATCATTATGACTATCGCAAAACAATTTTACGATTATGTCGAAACACAACCTGGGCTCTGATACCACTGTTGGGTTTCCGGCACCGCGGCGAGTGTGTGTTCGAACATGTTTCACAAACATGTGCACAGTGGAAGGAATAAAAATAATAAATCTACATTTATTACAACACACACATCACACGCATGCATAGTACAACATGTGTAGACATAACCATAAATTTAAATTTTGCAATAAAAGGAAATTTAACTACGTATACCTTTCGTATCACGCGTAGCGGGAACGGCATCAACCGGAACGATCCTTGCTAGAATCGTCTCTATCCGTATCCACGCCGAGTATCTTCCAAATGACTTCACAAAGTAACGAGCTTCGTCTTCATACGGGTTACTAGCCTCGTGTTGAAGACGACGTGATCGAGAGAGGATCACGATCCGAATCCAAATTCGGATCCAAAGACGAGTCCTCAAAACTCGCTTCTCCGGAGAGGTATTCGTCAACCGTTTGACGAATCCTTCGTCCTCCACCTATGAGGATTACCGGAGATCGAATCCTCGGTAAGTAAGGCGCTGTCGGAGCTCCTAAAGTCGTCCAAACGACGCTCCGACGAGAAGAAAACAAGCTGTCCAGAAAACTGGTCAACTTTGGTGGAGGAGTAAGGGCCGGCCAAAAGAAAGGTGGAAGCTCACCTTCTTACCGAACCTAAGGAAGATCACTGGAGCACCAACCGGCAGCAGCTCGACGCCGCCGAGGGGGAAGGAAGGCTCCTTCTGGATGCCGGTTGGAAGAGGTGGGCGGCGGCAATGGAGTTGGCGCCGATTAGATGGTGAGGGTGGGCGGCCAAAACTAGGTTAGGGTTTTGGATTAGGGTTTAAGCCCTTTTTTATAGAGAACTAATTCTCTTAATAGTTATTGGATCATAACCATAAGGCCCATTAACCCGCTCCATTAATATAAGTTAAAATAAACCAAACCATGATAGTTTATTTTACGTTAAAACGAACCGAACCAACTTTTGGTTCATTCGTTTAACATAAACCAAACTCTTTGGTTTATTCTCCTCCATTGGATTAGAACCAAACCATTTTGGTTCATCCATTATGTCTTCATAAGACACGGCCCATCCATGCTTCCATTGCGACTGAAACGATTTCATGCTCGCTTCTTGTTTGGTCCAACCAAACTTAGTTTCTCTCGGTCTGAGAATCCCATTCTCAAGATCGTTTTAAATCCTTCGGATTACACTCGTTGTGCGTGTGACAAAATAGGTTCTCGGTTTATGTTGGCCGTCTATAATTAACCATTAATTATAGAATGATCATGAGTGGCACTTAGTAGTACATCATGATCCCCAATTAACCGAAAAGATCAACGGTTGATCCAGAACTATTTCTGAAACCCTTCAGCAGCTTGAATGAATCGTGCCCCATTCCCTTCACTCATCTTATACCCACTTGGTTCAGGACATGGTCTATAGTGTCAGTCCCCACTAGGCTGACTACGTCACACCTAGCCCAAGTATCATTTCTTCGTCCTACGGATTCTAGTTACTGCACATGTATCGAAGAGTACCTTACTCTAAACATGTAATGCTTTGGCCAAAGACTTTAGTAACAATCCGACGAGAGGACATGGGTATACATCTCCTCGCAAGGAGTGATGAATCTTTTATAGGCTATTCAAACACCTTCGATCACTTCGACTTATACCCAATCATCCCGAGTCCACATCTCCTTAGAGATGCTTGCTTAAGATGTCAAAGCATAAGTCTCCATGATCAAGATGACTTGAATACCGCAAGTCAAAGGAACATCACACTTAAGCTACAGTAAGAACTTCATTGACATATCTATATATGCAGAGAACCATATGAAGTCTTACGGCTGGTCACTCCAATGAACTAGTTACCATAACTAGCATCCACGATTTACTCCGGACATCACAATGTCTCCAGCCAGTGAGAATCAGCTGCTTGGATACACTAAGGAGTATACCTCGTGCTAGTCTCGACAGAATTGATGGTGTCCAAATCCATCAATTCATCGACTAGGGATAATTCCGATACAGCACAATTACACATGTAGAGATACTCACTAGTTGTGATCCAATCACAAATTCTCTCATGTTGTGAATCGTATCGTGGACATTCAGTAAATGAGTTTAAGATCCAATCAAATACATGAAACATGTATACTCAAATAGTGAATCTTCATTTATCATATAAATGGTTCATACATAAGGCGATTGCCTTAGGACATCTCTCATATATTACTAACAGGGGATAGGGGCAGCGCCCCTACTCGAAAAATAAACTTTGCGAGTGTCCCTACTATGATCTTACAACGACTTAATTCACTGTCCCAAAAACCTAAAGCGAGAACTCGTCTTTTCGGAGAGTTTTTCTCGATGGTTGAAGCCTACAAGTGCCCCAACACTCATTGCTTCGACTCTTCGAGAAAAATACCCAAAAATTCGATAAAAATAGGAAATTTATAGAAACATAAAAATCTGTAATTTATATATCTAATACAAAAACTACAAAAATGAAACACATACATGCTTCGCACGTGGCTCTGATACCACTATTGGGTTTTCCGAGCCGTAAAAATCGCTTTTTGCGTTGCGGAAACCTCGGAAGCCCCGGCCACGGATCCGTGCAAAGTATAAAAAATAAAACTAACATGTATGTGTTTAATACCTTTAGATCTACTCTAGATCTACATGATAAGAAGTTACCCTCGATGCGACGCCCTTCGCAAATCCCGCTCGTCCAAATAGCTTGCCGGAACTCTAGAGTGTCAAGTGTACACTCCTCTATTGGTATCCACACAAGCAATAGGTGGAGAAAACACACCCTTGAGTGTGCTAGCACCCTATGGATTGTTCGGCCAAGGAGGAGAGGGAGCTTGAGAGGATGATCCAAGGAGGAAGATGAAGTTGTAGTAACTCACAAAATGAATTCCCATCTAATGGAATGGTGGCCGGCCACTTCAAGGCTTGGGAGTTACATGCATGCATGTAACTCCAAGAGTCAATGGCTCTTGGTCTCCCTCATGAGGTGGTACCACATGATAAGTCAATGATGATGTGGGTCGGTCATGCCAAGTCATCATCATGACATGGCATTTGGTCAAGTTAAATTTGACCTTTCATCTTCCCTCTCAAGTCAAGTCAAACTTGACCTCTTATCTCCCATGGTTGATCAAATCGAACCATTTGATTCAAGTCAATTTTAATTTAATGAATCTCTATTCATTAATTTAAATTGATTTGATGAATCAAATCTAAATTTGACTCATTCAACACTTGAATCAAATTGAGTCCAACTCAATTAGTCTAATTAGGATTACTCTTAATCCAATTTGGTTCATCCCATGAACCTAATCCTCATGGTTCATTATATGAACCTAATCTCCATCTAATTGCCCTTTGTGTGTGACCCTATAGATTCTTGTAACGTTGGCAATGTCCCTAAACCGATTTAGGAATATAAGCAATGAGCGGTATCTAGCAACACATCATTGCTACCCAAGTTACAAGAATGTTGAGCTCCAACATCACATTTGTGACTACTAATTGTGACTCTCACAATATGTGACAATGTTCCTCTATTCTTGACATCTAGATTGACCAATTGAGGCATAGACCGTGTCATCCTCGGTACAATCTATATCTTAAACTCCAAGTAGACTCACTCTAATAAAATCAGCTCAATATCTTATATTGACTCATTTGGGCGTGGTCATGCACTTCGTGGTCTCACTCTATCAAGAATAACGATGTCACTCCCGTCATATAGGAGGGATAGATCTCATCTACATCACTCACATCCCTCCGTATAATTTGTTACATACTCAATAATCGCCTTTATAGTCCACCCATTTACGGGTGACGTTTGACGAAGCCAAAGTATGCAGCTCCTTATGTAGGGAACCATGGTGACTTCAGGTCTAAGGACTAATAATCATACTAATAGCCACATGAGAAAATATATGACACTCATATAACGATCCATAATACTTTCTCATGGCAGGTCATTTAGTATACATTCTCCAATGCATACCCATGTGTCAACTTGATATCTCATATCCATGACTTGTGAGATCAAGTCATCGTGTTGATCTACATGCTAGTCTCTACGCATTAACATTGTCCCTGAATGTTAATACTCGACTAGGAATGATTAAGAGTAGTGTTCTCTATATTATCTCATTATCGATTCAACCAATCGATTGATATAGATAAGAACCTACTACTCGAGGACGTTATTATATTTAGTTATTTGGCACCAATACAAGTAAATATAATAACCATGCCTTTATAAATAGGAATATGATACTATAAAGTTCATACAACAATCATCACATGATTGACTCTAGGGCTTTTACTAACAGATCTCTATCTCCCTTCTTAAGAATCCATATCAATCACCTTGAATCCTTAAGCCGGAAACTAGATCTGTCACTTAAAGAGAATGTTTGAGGTGAGTTGGCCTTACCGGCACAATCCCTCTAACGCTCAAGTCAGAATTACAAGAATAAAGTAGTGGAATGAAGAAGAAAAAAATGAGAAGATATCTTTATGTACATAATAGAAAAGAAAAAAATCATCCCCTTTCCATTCATCACCGCCCCCTTTTATAAAAGATTTTCTTGCCTTATTGCTAAATAAATTTACTTTAATGCTCCTACTAGACCGTTGAGGCGTAACTGCTTTTCTAGCTCCTTTTCAAAATAATTCCTTCCATTCCTTCTACGTGTCCCTTGTTTTCATTATCAATTACCTAAAAAAAAATAAACCATACACAAACGTCTAATAAACAATGATAAAAATACATTTTATTAAAAAAAAACCCTTGACATTGTTTTTAATCGTATCTCAGTTCATCCATGTCATTTATACCCTTATTAAATTTGAGATATCTTCCTAAAACTAAGAAAATAGCAAAGTACTCGGAAAATACATATGTTGGTTGAAAAATACACATGTTGCTCAGGAAATATCTATGTCGTTCGGAAAATGCATGAACAACTTGGAAAATACATAAACTACTCTGACATCACAAAATGAACCCTGGATCAACTACTCTGCACTTCCATACTATGCTTAGGAAATGCATAGACAACTCGGAAAATACATAAATATTTCAGACTTCACAAAACTGAACTCTGACTCAACTACCCTGCACCTCCCTATTGAGCTCAGAAAATATATAGGTCGCTCGAGAAATACATAGACAACTCAGGAAATACATAAACTGCTCGACAATTGTACATACTACTCAATATTAGCACTTCATAGTAGAACTCTGGATCAACTACACTGACCATTCATACTGAGCTCGGAAACTATACTGGTCAATTGAAAATTACATAGACTACTCGATAACTACACATACTACTTAATATCAACACTTCACCTATCAAAGTTTTGGACCAACTGCACTGATCATTCCTAATCAACTCGGGATATACATTAGCAATCGGAAAATACATAAACTGTTCAAAAATTACACATACTAAATATTAACACTTTACATAACAAAGTTTTGGACCAACTGCACTGAATATCCTTGCTGAGCATGAAAAATACATTAGTTAATTGGAAAATACATAGATTACTTTGCACAACATTAAGTGCTTTAGACTCTACAAACACACTTAATGGTCTGTTAATATAAAAAAACTACTCTAAAAACATACTAAATATTCTGTCCTAGCTAAATAAAATCCTGACTCGGAGAAAATGTCATGCAGTCCCTCCTAGCAAACCTTTTTGCGAGCATTTCTGTGGTCAAACCATTCTATGCCCAGCTCCAATTAGCACAGTCTTTATATAATCCTGACATGATACAGTCTTCCGATTTAGCAATTGTTACTGAATTTAAACTAGTCTCGGAGCTCAAGCAGGCTTACTACAAGAACCAACTGGTCATCCCGCTTCTTGCTTGTGACCATTAACAGGGCCATTGCTGCTCAAATCGAAGAGAAGCGCAATCTAATCAGGATCTATCGTATCACAATAGACAAGTTGAATGCTGACCTCAAGCTCAAGGATTCTGAGAGATTCTCATTACAGGCCGAGTTCCTTGAGGAAGAGAAAAATAATCAAGCTTTGGACTTGATGCTCCATCCTGGTTGCTCAATTTCAGCCTTGGATGATCTGCATACCTCTGGCTTAAACCCCACCCATTTCCTCGCTGTTCTTCGGTGCACCTTTAGATCCATAAGAACTTTTGTCAAACTGATGGAGAATGAAATGGAGTCAGCTGGTTGGGATCATAATGCTGCTGCAACCACAATCCAGCTTGATGTGTTTTGGTGGAAGAAACCCAATCATAGGATATTTGCGTATGAGCCATATGTGTGCCATAACATTTTCTCCAATTTCCAATGCAAAAATTTCAATCTTGATGCCTTGGAATACAGGCAAAAGTGGAGTTGGCAGGAGTTCTTCCAAGAATTCAGCCAGCTGAGGTATGTTGAACAAATCAAGAACTCAGTCAGCACTCTACAGATAACATTCACATCAAGCATCTTTTATGATTAATCTTTCAATTTAATGAAAGATGAAAAATTATGAAAAATTTCATTTTATACAGTGATCTTTATGTAAGAAAAGATACAAATTCAATGAAATATTTCATACTCATTAAAAATTAATTTCAAAATTTTATATAATAAATATTAATGTAATTATTAGAGCTTACACCTGCGGATCCATGTTCATATGCCATCAGGTGAAAGACATGGAAAGCCCTCGCTACTATGTAAAAATATAGCAGTAGTTTTTAGTTGCGCTTAATTATGTTATGACACATTGTTATTTTGATATATGCACGGAGTATTTAACGGTTCTGTTTTGTAATGGGTAGTTAAATTCGGAGGGTCAAAAGGTTTTCCATAGCTACTATCTTCATTAAGAGTAAAATAACAAGAAATAAAAGGTTTTGCTTCATTATTCTAAAGAATATAAATTTTAGTTAATAAATTAAACAAGAAGTCAAATCTCAAGTTTGCCTGCTTTACCTTTTTTTATTTAAATAATTCAAATGAATTACAGTGAAACTGTCCCCTTCTAGAGGGAAAAAAAAAAGAGAGAGAAAAAAAAAGAGAGATAAAAAAAAGAAAAAGTTGCACGACTGCTGCCATCGAGTGTTCCACAATCACAAGCATATTCAGGCTCATGGGCAATTAAAGATCTAGCCATTGCTCCCCATCGACGTATCCCCTGTCAAGAAACGACTTCGCTTCCGCGTAGCTGAGTGATCTCGCCCAACCCACTCTCTCTCCTAACTCAGCACCTTCTCCCTTGCAGTTGAATTGCCCGAAGTACACTGTCCTGCCATAGTTAATCAAACGACAGCGATTACACTACTCGTCATCAAGTCTCCACTGGTATATTACTCATATTAAATGTCAGTTACCCATTTAAGTTGAAACAAAAAAAATAGTACTTATTACAGGATTCAGATAAATCAATCCATGCATACCTTCTCCGTGATGCGTCTCCCCAGTCGCTCCACGCTTCAAGCAGAACGATGCCCTCCAATTGGCAATTTGAGTACACCACCGTTGCGTATCTCCCCCATGCTCTTCCCAGATAAACCTTCCCTGTCCCGCTCAGCTTGCAATCAACGAAGGAGAAGCCGTAATTATCGGACGGGGAGTTCCTCTGCGATGCCGCCACTGCTCCATAGCTTTCTGCAATCGAGTGAAGGCTGCAACTCTGCTCCAAAACAACTTTTGAGATATCCTCTGCTTAATCCCTCACCATGGAGGTCTACTTTGTTTCTTTACCTGATACAAGGATCTGGCACTGCCAAAGATGATGTCGATGGAGCCTTGGATGAAACACTGGAAGAAATAATGCCGGCCGAGGTGGTCGAAGAGGGTGTCCTGAGATCCCAATATCCTGCAACGATATAACATGGCTCTGTCTCCTGTCAGTCTCAGTGCCACTGCTTGCCCTCCTTCTTCCCCTGGCTTCGCCGCTGGAGCTGTGTTCTGTTATCCCATCGCGTTCGAGCAATCAATTGATAACGCAAGGCTGAACGAATTATGTGTGATTTTAATCATTTTATTACCTGAAAAGTAATTCCATTTGCACAGAAGAATTCCGATTCTATGGCGACTGAAGCAGAGTCGTAGGTTCCAACAGCTTGGCCGTTGGAATATCGATCCGCTGCTCTTAAATGATACGTGATCACTGTTTCTGAGCTGCCCTTCCCAATGAATGAAATGAAAGGCTTTGTCTCTGTAACTACTACCTTCTCCCTGTGAAATTATCAACATATTTATTCTTGAAATGTCGAGAAAGTTAATCAGATTACCTAGATATTGAATCACCTGTAAACGCCCGGACTTATGAGAATCCTAACTCTGTTATTGTTACCGTCTGGGACCATGTCGACTGCCCCTTGCACGGTCGTTGAATCGCCTGCGCCGTCCTTGGAGACCAAAATGACTCTGCCGGCGACCCGATATTTGGCGTCCGAATAGTACTTTGAGTGGTTTCTCAGGTTCAAATCGGCCCATGAAATATATCTCCGCCTACCGGGAAAGACCCGCGGCGATGGCGACCCCTGACAAACGGTTGCATGTCCGAGAAGAAGAACCAGGCAACAAGATGCCGTGAAGAGATTGGGAGACGAGAGCGACATGAATTGATCAATTAAAGTAGTTGATCACAATCAAGCATGCAGCAACTTAGACCAATATTTATGCATATGCTATGACATGTTGCAAGATATTTCAACCTCTCATTCTCTTGTTGCACTTGCACCTTCCTCCATCAACACCTAACTTGAAGAACGTTAGTCGTTTGTACTCCTTTCTGGCCCTCGCATTGCTTTAGCAAAAAATTAAGTGTTAGATGAGAAAACGAGGCACCAGCAGAGTTAGGTTCATATCCAACGTAATTGTGAAAAATGTGTACATATCAAACTCTGTTGACTTATTAAAGCAAGTTCTACCATTTAGATGGGAGATTTTTATCAGGTGTTGCATACCTACTAAATCTTTTTGATTTTCATTACGTTGACTTTTGACGTAACTGTGAAAGATTAGACGCTTTTTGAAGATTATACACTTTTCAACATTGGCCATTCTTGTACTTTGGTGACTAAAATGATCGAGATCGTTCTTCTAAACCCTTATTTCGTGGATCCATTGAATATATATATTTATCATCGTCTGTGGGAATTTTATTTCGTTGATGTATGCTCCTCTATGTGCTTGTTGTAGTAGATAGCTAAGTGAATGAGCAATAATTTACTTTCTACCCTCTCCTTTTCCTTTTCCCCTACTCCATTACTAAAGTAAACACTACTTTCCCTTCCCTTCTCAATTCTCTCTTTCATTCACCCTCTCCCCCCATTCTTCCATGCATTTAGAGAAAATAATTTTGGAATCGTACTGTCAATGCTCCTTGAAAAGATCATATTAACACTATTTATTAGAATAGTTCAACTTAAGCCACACAATTATAATATAAAGTGATACATCTAGAATGTGGAATAATCATCACTGATATTGTCTCTTTTGATCCCTTTCATCGAGTCTATCGGAAAGGATGAATTTTCACGGCCACAACAATAAATCCTATCAAGATTAACACATGTTAGATGACGTCGTCGGTATTCCGACGACGATTGTCCGATACTTGAGTCAGATAAAATATAGAAGAATGAAAAATATATTAAGTGAAGTAAAATTGATGGAGAAGAAGAAGAAGAGTCTATTCTTTTACCTCAATCTATTCTTATATAAAAGTTTTGGGGAGATGGTTGGTGCAAACAACTTCAGGTCAAGATTGACCAAGCTCGAGTGAGACTCGAGTAAAGTTTTTATATTTGACAATATGTTTGACAATATAACTGGATGGAATGGGACATCCGTAATAATATAGAGTTTTTGATTGAGAAGTTCAATAGGTCAAAGTTGACCAGAGACTTGATAAGTAAAGTCCGACTGAGAGTTGGCAATAAGGGAAGTCCTGACAGGTCGAGGAGATCTTGCTTGGTAAGTAAAGTTCCGATAGATCGAGGAGATCATGCTCGATAAAGGAAGTTTTGACAGGTCAAGGAGACTGTGTTTGACAAGTGAAGTCCCGACAGATCGAGGAGATCGCACTTGGCAAGGAAAAGTCTCGGTAAGTCGAGGAGAGCGCACTTGACAAGTGAAGTCCCGGCAAATCAAGGAGATCGTACTTGGCAAGGAAAAGCCTAAGTATGAAAACTTGATAAGAAAAAATTCAAGTATGGAGACTTAGCAAGGAAAGTCTAAGTATAAATATTTGACAAGGAAAAGTCGAAGTATGGAGACTTAGCAAGATTAGTCCAAGTATGGAGACTTGACAAGGGAAAGTCCAAGTATGAAAATTTAGTAAAGGAAATCCCGGAGCATGACTCTTGGTAGAGAAGTCCCGGAGGTGCGATCCCTTGACAAAGGAAGACCCGATAGCATGACAAAGTCGATAGAAACACTAGAAGAATAGCACAAAAGGTGAGGAATTGTGGAGGACTCAGATGCATACTATAAGTGCGAGGCTGATGGAAGAAGTTTGAAGGTTTGTGTCTAAGCTAAGGGTAAGTATCATATATGAGAGGATCATACTTGATAGGTTAAACCTCAATTTTGAGTACTACAAAAAAAGCATGATTTAGCGATAAATTTTAGCAACGAAAATAAATCGTTACAAAATTGGAATGAATTTGCAACGAAAAAAAAATGTTGGCAATTAGCAATGAAATTTGCAACAAAAATATTATGCCACAAAAAAGCAACAAACTTATATTTGTCACAAAATTTGTAGAAAAACAAAATTTTTGGCAATAATTGTCTCTAACTTTGTGATGAATTTATGTTTCGTTGCAAAATTCGAACGAAAAAATAATTTCGTGGCAAAATTTTCGACGAATTTCATTTTTCGACATAGATTTTGCGATGAAACAATAATTTATCACAAATTGTTGTGATGAATTCCATTTTCATTGCAAAACTTTGTGTCAAAACCTAATTTTGTCGAAACTTTGCGACGAATTCCTTTTTCGTCACAAAATTTTGACAAAATTTATGACAAATTAATTTCGTCACTATATTTCAATAATTAAAAAAGAAACACAGCCACTTTCGTTATTAACACAGAAGATAATTCTGCAATGAATTTTGTATTCGTTACAGAATTTGGGATGAAAGTTAAGATTCATTGCAAATTTTGTGATCAATATGAAATTTATCACAGATTTCATGACAAATATAAAATTTATCGCAGATTTTATGATGAATATGAAATTTGTTGCGAAATCTGTGATGAATTTTAATATTTGTCACAAATTTATGATGAATTCTGTTAGGACCTATGCGTCCGCTAGAGGGGGGTGAATAGTGTTGTCGTCGGTTCGATGGAATTGATCACGTGCCTATCTACAACACGTTAGTATACAGTGAAATATACAAAAATAACATAGACAAACACACAATACGCACAAATACAATAACAACACGAAGATATAACGTGGTTCAGAACCTCAATTAGGTACCTACTCCACAGATTGTGCTCGAATGAGCCCTAGCGATGCAAACACACACCACTAATCAAACCCTTCTTCTCGGTGATACATTGGAGGTGGAGAAAATCTCTTACAAGCGATTACAAAAGCAATACAAATAAATACAAGCAAAATATAACTGAAATGTAAAGAACACTTTACAAATTAGGGATTTAAATACTTTGCTTGTTGGTTGCTTGAACGAGCGTGAAGGACCCTGAAATGCACTTGCACTTCACCTCCAAATCGCCTCGAGAAACCACTCCAAGAACCAATTATCGAAATCTCCCACGAGTTGCTCCTTTTAACCTGCAATGAGCTGATTTCGCACCTGACAGTCGACTGCCATAAGGCCCCAATCGACTGCCCATGTAGCCATTGTCTCAAAATGGTTCGATCAACGCTGGAAAAATTGAACAGACCGCTCAGTAGTGGACTGCCAACATTGGCAATCGACTGTCGACGCCGGTAGCCGATTGCCTAGTCGGCTACCGAGCATTCTATGCTCCAACGCCAACCAGCAGTCGACTGCCATCAGTCGACTGCTCCAATGAGCAATCGACTGCAGGTTGGGCAGTCTCAGTCGCACACTAGTCGAACCCTGTCGACTTGGATCAGTTGAACCGGCACCTATACCAGTCGCTTTGTTTGAGCATTCGACCGTCGGATAAAACCTCAAACACCATGTTTGTGCATCCGACACTTCGTCTTAGCCACTTGGCCAAGTCCACCTCATCCTCTCATGGAGTTCCTCACCGAAGCTCTCTTCCCTCGGCCTACGTCCCTCGGATGCACCAAGTGCATGGCTTCGCAATGTCATCCTTCGCATCTTGCCCTCGAAGTCTACTTCCCTTTGGCCTCACTCCATTCACTCCCCGTCGGGCGGTCCCTCGGATGCACCAAGCGCACGACTTCTGCAATGTCATCCTTCACCGACTCAAGGACCCTGAGCCTACAAGACTAGTGACCTTGCCAAGTCCTCAAGATTTCTCATTGCTAAGGCTACACACTTGGACTTACCAACACCAAACTCTATGCTTGAATTTTCCATGCCAAGGCTACACACTTGGACTTTACCAACACCAAGCCCTATGCTTGGATTTTCCCAACACCAAGCCCCATGTTTGGACTTTTCATGCCAAGCCCCATGCTTGGACTTTCACCGCCAAGGCTACACACTTGGACTTACGTGGCAAACCCATGTTGGACTTTCAATGCCAAGCCCTATGCTTGGACTTCCCATGACACTCACATGTCATACGTTTTGTCTAACATCAAAATACTGTTCGAGTCAAACTCGAGTCCGGTCAATCGTGACCTAGGTCGATTGCACCAACAATCTGTAGGGGATCCTTGGAAGCTAGAGGGGGGGGGTGAATAGCTTGTATTCATTTCGAGATGGATTTCGATTACGTTTGTCTCTACAAATTTCGTTAGCGCACAGCGGAATAATAATAATAGCAATAACAAAACAAGACAATCACACAAACACAAATATTTAATGTAGTTCGGAACCAAACGGTTCCTACTCCACGGATCAAGCTCTAAAGAGCTCTAGCGATGCCAAACACACACCACTATGCAATAACTCCTTCTCGACACAAGTCGGAGGCAGAGAAACCTTGTACAAATGTATATAATAGTAATACAATGAAAATACAAGCAAATACAATGGAATTCAAGTAAAAAAAAACTTTACAAAAAACTTTGGATTGCTTGATCTTGGTTGCTTGATTTGCCTTGGAGACCCTGATTTGCAGCAACAAATCGCCCCAAAGTAGCTCAAGAACCATAGCGTTTTTCTCCTACACGAGCTCCCTTTAAAGCTTCAACCTATGCTGGAAATTGTCGATCAGTCGACTGCTCGGGACCATCAGTCGACTGATGTCACTATTGTCGTGAGACAACGGCTAGATCCACGCTGGAAAAATCCAACGGATCCATCATCAGTCGACTGATCATGACCATCAGTCGATTGTTTGAGCCTCCACTCGACTGCCACCCCAGCAGTCAAGTCAGACTCCATTCCGTGCCCATAAAACTGAGCATCAGTGGACTGATCACAAGATCAGTCGACTGCTCGGCCAATCAGTCGACTGCCCTCCTCTGGCAGTCGACTGCTAGGCCAATTTCCATAGTCAAACCCTAGTTGACTCACGCCAGTCGACTGTCACATGGAGTAGACTGGCACACCTTAAACATGAGGTTTTAACCCAAGTATGGTGCCCCCATACTTGCTAGACCACCCTTAGACTAGACCTAAGCCTTCTAGCCACCTCCGTCAGCCTCACGCCTTGGATCCCTCTAAGTCATCCATGACTTGTTCATCCATTGTTCTAGACTTCAGGTGCTTCCATCGTATATGTCATGCTAACGGTGTCTACACCACGAAGGCACATTGGACTTACACCACCAAGACTCCGCTTGGACTTTACGCCACCAAGCATTGGACTTATGCTGCCAAGACTTCCGCTTGGACTTTACGCCGCCAATATCAAACCTCTTGGACTTCTCAAATGCCAAGACTCAAGATTGGACTTTCCCTTGCCAACCCATGTTGGACTTTCTATGCCAAGACCTATGCTTGGACTTTTCCTTGCCAACCCATGTTGGACTTTACATGCCAAGTACTCAAGACTTGGACTTTTCAAATGCCAAGTGTCCCACTTGGACTTTCCATTGCCAAGTATCCATGACTTGGACTTTCCCATGACAATCACAATGTCATATGTTTTTGTCTAACATCAAAACATCTCTCGAGTCAAGCTCGAGTCATGGGCCGATTGCACTAACAATCTCCGCCTTTTTGATGTTTGACAAAAACCAAACAAACCATTAAATTAGACCATCTAACTCAAACCAATCATCCCCATCAATTTTCCCAATTGATGTCATTCTCCCAATAAGTTCTCACCTTTTTTGACTAACATCAAAAAGGTTCTTTCCAAGGAGGTCAATGTCTCATGTCCCAATGAGATCTTACAATCTCCCCCTTGGTCCAAAAATATCTTGGATGCCTACCATCTTCCTAGTGATAAGTGTTGGGATGTATACTGAAATGTCTATCTTTTGTATGAACATCTTTATTTTTGAAATAAGAATCATATGATCATTGTTTGCATATTTATGGATATGCATATTGTCTAATACATTACATTGTAGATAACATGGTGTATGGTGTCACACGAGAGATCATGTTATCGGCTCCTTGTAAAGTATAAGTATAGGCTCACAACCGAGATGACTTTGGATAAACCATTGGTATGGTTGTAATGTGATTTGTTATTGGTTTGTTTTGACCATAGAATCACACTAGTACACTTTGTGTGTATTGAGCAGGACCGATTTAGAGGTGATTCGATTTATTGCTGACTACATAATCGAATCGAACCTCAGATATTATTTTGTACATGCTCTTAATCCCGATATAATAATGGACACATATACTTAGTATTCATTTCTTTGATTTACCAATGGGCGAGATTTATAGATTAAATCGATAGGCTCGGTAAGTTGGGAAATGATATTATTTATATGGTGTGTCGTTGATTATAGGAGAAAATCATGTCCTATATATTAGGATGATGATGTCCCCTTGAGGAGCTCATAAGGTTCATCATGTAAATCCTGCAGGTGGACTTGGTCCGGCATGATGATAAGGTTGAGTGGTACTACTCATGGAGTTAGATGTTGATTAATTAAAGGCCAGTAAATTAATTAATCGACGGACATTCGAGATCTTAAACACGGAGAAAAAATGTACAAATAATATATGGAGCCCATATTAATTTATGGGGGTTGGTGAGGTAGATCAATGATGATCCTCTAGTGGAATGGATTATCATTAATGGATTGGACTTTATGTGGGTTTGATCCATTGGGTGACAAAGATCCAACTCCTCCTCATGGTCCCTATTGTAGCCTATTAATACATCATGAAGCTTAGATCCAAAGGATGAAAACAAAACTCTAAATCCAACGGTAGAGATTAAATCTCTAGATCCGACGGTTGAGATTAAATCTCTAGATCCGACAGTTGAGATTAAATCTCTAGATTCGACGGTTGAGATTAAATCTCTAGAACCAATGGTGGAGATTAAAAGGAGGCTTGATCCCAACTCTATAAATATAGGATTATGGCTTGGGCGGCAACTTGATGGATGAGGATTAGGGTTTGCTTCCCTTGGGCGGCAAGCAATCCTAATTAGGTTAAGATTGTGTTTTGGGCGGCTAGGGTTTTGGGGTTGGGGTGGGCAGAAACACGAGGAGGAGGACCTTTCTTCTTCTTCCTAAGGTGTTGTCGGCAACCTATCCCGTTGGGTTTATGGCACCGCGGCGAGTATGTGTTCGAACATGTTTCGTAAACATGTGCACAGCGGAAGGAATAAAATAATAAATCTAATTTATTATAACACACACATCACATGCATGCATAGTACAACATGTGTAGATATAACCATAAATTCAAATTTTGCAATAAAAGGAAATTTATACTACGTATACCTGACGTATCACGTGTAGCGGGAAAGACATCAACCGGAACGATTCTTGCTAGAATCGTCTCTATCCGTATCCACGCCGAGTATCTTCGGGATCACTTCACTAAGTCACGAGCCTCGTCTTCATATGGGTTACTAGCCTCGTGTTGAAGACGATGTGATCGAGAGAAGATCACGATCCGAATCAAAATTCGGATCCAAAACGAGTCCTCAAAAACTCGCTTCTCCGGAGAGGTATTCGTCAACCGTTTGACGAATCCTTCGTCCTCCACCTATAAGGATTACCGGAGATTGAATCCCCAGTAAGGAAGGCGCTGTCGGAGCCCCAAACATCGTCCAAATGATGCTCCGACAAGAAGGAAACAAACTGTCTAGAAAACTGGACAGCTTTGGTGGAGACCTTGCGCCGGCCAAATAAGGAAAGCAATGTACTCACCTTGCCGCCAGAGCCAAGGATGATCATCGGAGCTCCTCCGGCAGCAACTCGACGTTGGCAAGTGGAGAAGACGGCAGCAGCTGGTCGCCAGTTGGAGGAGTTGGGCGGCGGCAAGGAGTTGGCGCCGACTAGATGGAGAGGAGGGAGAGGTTGGGCGGCCACAATTAGATTAGGGCTTTTGATTAGGGTTATGCAAAAACCCTTAAGCCCTATTTTATAGAGAACAAATTCTCTTAATGGTTATTGGATCATAACCAAAGGCCCGTTAACCCGCTCCATTAATTTAAGTTAAAATAAACCAAACCATGATGGTTTATTTTAAGTTAAAATGAACCGAATCAACTTTGGTTCATTCGTTTAAAACAAACCAAACCCCTTTGGTTTATTCTCCTCCGTTGGATTAGAACCAAACCATTTTGGTTCATCCATCATGTCTTCATAAGACACGGCCCATCCACGCTTCCATTGCGACTGAAACGATTTCATGCTCGCTTCTTGTTTGGTCCAACCAAACCTAGTTTCTCTCGGTCTGAGAATCTCATTCTCAAGCTCATTTTAAATCCTTCGGATTACGCTCATTGTGCGTGTGACCAAATAGGTTCTCAGTTTATGTTGGTCGTCTATAATTAACCATTAATTATAGAACGATCATGAGTGACACCTAGTAGTACATCATGATTCCCAATTAACCGAAAAGATCAACGGTTGATCCAGAACTATTTCTGAAACCCTTCAGCAGCTCGAATGAATCGTGCCCCATTCCCTTCACTTATCTTATACCCACTTGGTTCAGGACATGGTCTATAGTATCAGTCCCCACTAGGCTGACTACGTCACACCTAGCCCAAGTATCATTTCCTCGTCCTACAGATTCTAGTTACTGCACATGTATCGAAGAGTACCTTACTCTAAACATGTAATGCTTTGGCCAAAGACTTTAGTAACAATCCGACAAGAGGCCATGGGTATACATCTCCTCACAAGGAGTGGTGAATCCTTTATAGGCTATTCAAACACCTTCGATCACTTCGACTTATACCCAATCATTCCGGGTCCACATCTCCTCAGAGATGCTTGCTTAAGGTGTCAAAGCATAAGTCTTCATGATCAAGATGACTTGAATACCGCAAGTCAAAGGAACATCGCACTTAAGCTGCAGTAAGAACTTCATTGACATATCTATATATGTAGAGAACCATATGAAGTCTTACGGTTGGTCACTCCAATGAACTAGTTACTATAACTAGCATCCATGATTAACTCCGGACATCACAATGTCTCCAACCAGTGAGAATCAACTGCTTGGATACACCAAGGAGTATACCTCGTGCTAGTCTCGACAGAATCAATGGTGTCCAAATCCATCAATTCATCGACTAGAGATAATTCCGATACATCACAATTACACATGTAGAGATACTCACTAGTTGTCATCCAATCACAAATTCTCTCATGCTGTGAATCGTATCATGGGCATTCAGTAAATGAGTTTAAGATCTAATCAAATACATGAAAATATGTATACTCAAATAGTGAATCTTCATTTATCATATAAATGGTTCAGACATAAGGCAATTGCCTTAGGACATCTCTCGTATATCACTAACAAACTCCCACTTGGCCTAATGTCAATCGCTACGGTATCCAATACCATAAGCTCTAACATGACCCTCAAACTTACTTTGAGGTAATGCCTTAGTTAAAGGATCCGCTAAGTTCCTTTCAGTGGGGTTTTTCTCGATTTGTATTTCCTTCCTACTGATGATCTCTCTGATAAGATGATAGCGGCGAAACACATGTTTGGATCATTGATGAGACCTTGGCTCTTTCGCCTGTGCAATTGCTCCATTGTTGTCGCTGTAACGCCCGTACAATTTCTAGCAATTTTACGAGAATATTGGCTTTGTGATGATAGGCTTTATGTGGGCCTTTTTGGAAAAATAAAAGAAAATAAGCCAAAAAAAAAAAAAAGGAGATGCAAAGCCTAGGAATTGAACCCCAAACCTCTAGAGATAGTCAAACCCTATAGATGCACCCACTAACCATAAGCCCAGTAGAATTATATCATTAGAGGAAGAGGGAAATTTATAGATAAGTGGAAGAAGGGTAAGTGAAGAGGCATGACAAAGAAAAGAGAAACTTCTCTTCCTCCCTTTATAAAGAAGGAGGAAGTTTCCATTTGGCCATTTTCTTCCTCTCCTCTTCATCCTCACCGAAACCAACCTCCTTCTTCATCCTTTGGCCGAGACCCCCCTTCAAACTAGGAGAAAGCTAGGTGACTTCCATTAGGTCATCTCTCAAGCAAAGCGAAGGATGTAAGATTTCCCTCACCTGCAGTGTATTAGTTTCGTAGGTTAAATTTCATGAAAGAAAGATGAAGTTGTAGCTCTTGTAGGTTTCTGCCAATCAAGTTTTCTTGGGCTAAGATTCATGAAAATGATTCTAGGGAACTTCTATAGGTTGTATGCTCACTAAAGGAACTTTTAGGGGACAAAGATTCTAACTTGGTGGCCTTATAGGTTTCGGCCACTAAGGCTTTTTAGGGTTAGGGTTTTTATGACAACTCCCTCTTATGAGGTTAGGCCATGATAATGCCTTATGAATGAATTCTAGGGGACAAAACCTAAGTTTGAACCCATTCCATGTTTCGGCCAACCCATATGATTAGGGTTAGGGTTGCATGAAAATGTTCCTAATGACACTAGGTTAAGTATTAATGCTTTATGAATGAACTCTAGGGGACAAAACCTAAGTTTGAACCCATTCCATGTTTCGGCCAACCCATATGATTAGGGTTAGGGTTGCATGAAAATGTTCCTAATGACACTAGGTTAAGTAATAATGCTTTATGAATGAACTTTAGAGGACAAAACCTAAGCTTGAACCCCCACATGTTTCGGCCAATCAAGACTCTTAGAGTGAGGGTTTCATGAAAATACCCTCTTATAAAGTTAGGTTATGATATAGGCCTACATGAATAGATTTAGGGGACAAAAGTCCAAGGATCTAACCTTACAAGATTCGGCCAACCAATGGAAGTAGGGTTAGGGTTGCATGAAAATATCTCTAATGATACTATGATCAGTTATAAGGCTTCATGAATGAACTTTAGGGACAAAACCCAAGCTTGAACCCCTTACAAGATCGCCAACCCATGGTTTTAGGGTTAGGGTTTCATGAAAACACCCCCCCCCCCCCCATGTAGTTGTGCTAAGGGTATGGTTTTTTTGTTTATATGTCATGAACTATGCTTGTGTGATGAATATGTTTATGATTCAATGCAATATGAAATAAGCTTATGTGATAAACATGTTTATGATATAGTATGCCATGAAACATACCTAGATGTGGAACATGTTTTGTGATTTAATATGCCATGAATATGCCTAGGAAATATGCTTCATGTCTATGATGTAAGGTACCATGAAATATACCTAGAGGTGGAACATGTTTTGTGAATTAATATGCCATGAATATGCATAGGAAATATGCTTCATGTTTATGATATAATGTGCCATGAAATATGCTTGGGTGATGAACATGTTTATGCTTAGGACCCCTTTAGGGTACTCTTATGTTATGAATGCATGTGTCCTTATGAAATGACTGAGATGGAGATGCTTCCCTTTCAAGTAGGGATCAAGAGCTCTCCTTATGACAAGATAAGATGGAGATGCTTCCCTTTCAAGTAGGGATCAAGAGCTCTCCCCATGATAAGATAAGATGGAGATGCTTCCCTTTCAAGTAGGGATCAAGAGCTCTCTTCATGACAAGATGAGATTAAGATGCTTCCCTTTTTATGTTGGGGATCAAGAGCATTCTTTATATTAAGACAAGAAAAGAAAAAGAATTAAGTATTTTACTTTGCAAGAGGTTAAGTACCCGACCCGTCAGGTGGTCGTTAATCAAATCCATAGGGACATAAGAAGACGTAAGAGGTCTTGCCCTGGTAAGACGTAAGAGGTCTTGCTCTAATAGGACTGGTGGCTCGCTACCCCAGCCTATTAGGGAACGCGCATTGAAGTATCTATAAGTATATGTTTTGAAAAGAAAAAGACTTTTATGATTATTGTGTATGCTCATGTTAAATACCCTGAATGCTTGCGAACTATGTTCTTTATGCATGCTAGATGTTATGACGTTATGATGATATTGAAGTATCTATAAGTATATGTTTTGAAAAGAAAAGACTTTTATGATTATTGTGTATGCTCATGTTAAATACCCTGAATGCTTACGAACTATGTTCTTTATGCATGCTAGATGTTATGACGTTATGATGATATTGAAGTATCTATAAGTATATGTTTTGAAAAGAAAAGACTTTTATGATTATTGTGTATGCTCATGTTAAATACCCTGAATGCTTGCGAACTATGTTCTTTATGTATGCTAGTTGTTATGAAGTTATGATGTTTAGAGTTAAGTTAAGAATGTTGCGACTATGTACTTCATGCTAGTTTAGGATTTATGATGTGGTGAATGTTATGGTTAAGTTTATGAATACTTGCGAGTATGTTCCTTCTGCAGGTTTAGGATTTAGGCTATTACAAATGTTTATGTTCAAGTTAAACAAATGCTTATGATTATGTCCTTTATGCATGTTTGGATTCCCTGATGAATGGTCATGGTTAAGTTGAAGAATGTTTGTGCCTATGTAATTTATGTAGGTTTAAGACGTAGGATGTTACGGATGCTTAGGTTAGGAATGCTTATTGTGAAGTTTTAAAACGCTTATGAATATGTCTTCCATGCATGCTTAGTTTTATGTAGTTATAATGCTTATGTTCAAATTATGCCCTACTTAGATTAATTATGCTTAACTGGCTTATGAACAATTCTATGCCATGCTTAGTTTTTATTCAATGGATATGTTGTTGATTAGTGTTGCCATGAAATACTTAGGTCCTTTATGCTAGTATGCTCATGTTCTAATTGCTTGATGAAGTTTGTGGCTTTTGTGAGTAGGCAAGGATCTTACTAAGCTATATGCTTATAGTTCATGTTGTCCATATACTGCAGATAAAGGAAGTCTGCGCTAGAGGAAGTAGCAGGAGGGGCCAAGTGTGTGTGATAGTGGCATGGTGGAAGAAGACCCTATACTATCTGCTTGTATTTATATGCTCTAAGAACAACTTAAGACATTGCTTCCGCTTATAAGACTTGTGTTTAATGAGTATCATCTACTTAAGAAGGTTGGAAATGTTAGAACTCATGAACGAATCTTTATGTATGCATGTTATGAAAGATATGTTAACATGCTAATGATGAATATGATATGTGATGCATGTGCAAAAGAAGGTTTAAGTTATGATGACCTGTTAAAGTACGTAGGTTGTGAGAGGATCCATATGTAGTATGTTTAAAAAAAAAAACAAAGGGAGTAACCGTAGCGCCGCCCTGAGAGCAGATAAGGGCAGGCTTTACAGTCGTAGTAGACCGGTATTGCTTCAACAATGGCTGGAATCACACCAAGTTCATAAATGAACTTCTTGATCCAAACCGCTTCCTTTGCTGTTTCCGAAGCTGCAATGTATTCTGCCTCAGTGGTATAATCCGCTACAGTGTCTTGTTTGGAACTTTTCCAACTCACTGCGCCCCCATTCAAGGTGAACACGTATCCAGACTGAGACCTGGAATCATCCTTGTCTGTCTGGAAGCTGTCATCCGTATACCCGCGTATCACCATGTCCCCTTCTCCATATATTAGAAACACATCCTTAGTTCTTCTTAAGTACTTAAGGATTGTCTTAACAACCACCCAATGATCCATTCCTGGATCAGACTGGTATCTACTCGTGACACTCAGGGCATACGATACATCGGGTCTCGTACATAACATAGCATACATGATAGATCCTATTGAGGATGCATAGGGAATCTTACTCATGCAAATCCTCTCGTCTTCTGCGCGCGGACACATAGACTTCGAAAGGTGTACCCCATGCCTGATGGGTAGGAAACCTTTCTTGGATTCCGACATGCTAAACCTCTTTAGTACTCGGTCTATATATGTAGACTACGAAAGACCAAGCAACCGTTTCGATCTATCTCTATAGATCTTAATCCCGAGGATGTAGGTTGCTTCTCCCAGGTCTTTCATGGAGAATGTCTTGGATAACCAAATCTTAACTGACTGTAAGACTGAAACATCATCTCCTATAAGTAATATGTCATCGACATACAATACTAGGAACACGACTGCACTCCCACTAACCTTCTTGTACACACAAGATTCGTCTGGATTTTGTGAGAAATCAAACTTTTTTATTGTCTCATCAAAAAGGATATTCCAGCTCCTGAATGCTTGCTTCAATCCATATATGGACCGTCACAATTTACATACCTTGGTTTTATCAACCGATGTGAAACCCTCAGGTTGTATCATATACACGTCCTCGAGCAGGTTTCCGTTAAGGAAAGCTATTTTCACATCCATCTGTCATATCTCATAATCATAATGAGCTGCTATGGCCAGGAGCATTCGAATGGATTTAAGCATAGCTACAGGCGAATAGGTTTCATCATAATCAACACCTTGCTTTTGATGATATCCTTTCGCCACTAATCTAGCCTCATAGGTAATCACATTACCATCCATGTCAGTTTTCTTCTTGAAAACCCACTTGCACCCTATAGGCTTGATGCCTTCTAGTGGGTCAACCAAGTTCCAAACTTGGTTTTCATACATGGAATCCATTTCCGACTTCATGGCTTCAAGCCACTTATCCCTTTCAGAACTTGTCAGCACTTCTTCATAACTGGTAGGCTCCTCATCATCAATGAGTAACACGTCGTTCGATTCACTTACGAGAAATCCATATCTCTCAGAAATGTTGCGTGTTCTACCAGATCTACGAAGATGTGGTGTTACAATAGGTCCAGCCGATTGCTCATCACTATGAGTTATCGATTGTTGTGCTTCACCAGGTATCTCATCAATGTCTATTTGAGTTTCTCGAGCCTCCTCAAGATCGACGACACTCCCACTGTTTTCTTGCAAGAGAAACTCTTTCTCTAGAAACACAGCATGCCTTGAAAGAAACACCTTTTGTTCCACAGGATGATAGAATTGGTAACTCTTTGTTTCCTTAGGGTATCCAATAAATAGACATTTATTAGACTTAGCATCCAATTTATCTGATACAGTCCGCTTCACATAAGCAGGACAACCCCATATCTTCAAGTAAGATACATGAGGTTTCTTACTATTCCATATCTCATATGGAGTAGTAGAGACTACCTTGGTTGACATTCTGTTTAACAAGTAAACAGCTGTCTGAAGTGCATAGCCCTAAAAGGACTTGGGAAGATTCGTATGATTCATCATTGACCTGACCATGTCCAACAAGGTCCGGTTACGCCTCTCAGATACACCATTATGCTGTGGTGTATATGGAAGAGTCCATTGAAATAATATACCATTGTCTCTTAGATAATCAAGAAACTCTTGACTTAAGTATTCACCACCTCGATCCGATCGAAGTATTTTAATATTCTTGTCATATTGTTTCTCTACTTCATTTCTGAATTCTTTGAACCTTTCAAAGGCTTCAGACTTGTGTTTCATCAAGAACACATACCCAAACCGTGAGTGATCATTGGTGAAGGTAATGAAGTAGCTATAGCCTCCTAAAGCTTGAGTTGACATAGGTCCACATACATCAGTATGTATTAGACCTAGTAACTCTCCCACTCGTTCACCTTTTCCTATAAAAGGTAACTTAGTCATCTTACCTTTTAAGCATGATTTGCATGTATCATATGAATCCAATTCAAACGATTCTAGAATTCCACATCGATGTAATCCGGACATGCGTTTCTTGCTTACATGGCCAAGACGACAATGCCACATGTAGGAGTCTAATTGATTATCCTTTCGAGCACGCTTGTTGCTCGCTTAGATATTGAAAACATCACTGGATACGTCCAACGTATAAATACCATTGCTTAAAGTTCCAGTCCCATAAAGAACTCCATTCAAAGTTATGTAACAACAATTGTTACTAAAAGTCAAATGGTACCCATTTCTATTTAAATAAGAAATAAAAATGATGTTCTTTATCAACGAAGGAACATAAAATCAATTGTCCAGTTCTAAGACAAGTCCTGCAGGGAGTTTCAACATGTACGTTCCGATGGCGAGTGTAGCAACCTTTGTTCCATTCCCAACACATAAATTTGACTCTCCCTTGACGAGTCTTCTTCTATTCCTTAGCCCATGTATGTCATTACATATATGTGAGCCACACCCAGTATACAATACCCAAGTGTCTGAGGAAATAGAATGACAATCAATAACGAAGATATATGAAAAAGATGGAGCATCCTATGCCTTATTCTTCTTCATGGACTCAAGATAAATCTTGCAATTTCTTCGCCAATGGCCCTACTTGCCATAATGATGGCAAGTGCCCTTTTGAGCTGATTTTTCCTTTTTAGCCTTTTTAGCCTTTTTCTTCTTCCCCTTCTGTTGTTCCTTTGACTCCCTCTTAGAACCTTTCTTCGAGGAATCAACTAACAACACCGTCCTCTGCTCATGCTTCTCAGAAGGCTCCATAGTCTTCAGCGTGTTGAGCAGTACCACAGATGAACCTTCTTGCATCTTAGAGGTGAAGAAGAGCTTGGAGACTTCGAACCTTTCGAATTTCACTTGCTTATCAAACAACTCATAAAGATGAAGGACTACGATATGAGAATCCATATGCTCATGTTGCTTTCGTAGCTTGGGTTCCATCACAGCTAGCATGATGTAACTTGTCAGTTTAGAATCAGTCACATATTTCTGATAGACCAACAATTGGTCCGGAGTTGCATCGTCACTAGGATGGGCGGGAAGAGGCACTTCGAGGACATACACAAGCTTTTCACCTTGAGAACAATTCTCAAGTTTCTAAGCCAGTCCAAGAAGTTCGACCCAGTCAATTTATTCGAATCCAAAATGGAATGAAAATTCAAAGACATCATGATCAATTTTAGAAATACAAAACGAGCATATATGAGAAAGATGATTTAAAATGCATCAATATACATTCATAAATCCCATTCATTTTTCGAATTTCAAAAACTCCAAAATCACTTCGAGAGATCGTAGGTCCATCTCCGAATGGGCTGATATCCATCATAGATATGAACAACCTTGGAGAGAGTCCAACAAGCCATTCATAACTACGATGGTAGGTATCAACTATACCGATTGCATATCACATATATGCAACTATCACAATGTGCTATCAACTAATTGAATGTTCACACATACATCGGGTCGTTAACACATTCACAAGTATGCATCATATGCATAGCACCCAACTTCACCTCCCTTTACATCGACCTTGGAGAGAGTCCAACAAGCCGATGCTCCAGGTTAAAGCCAACCCATTAATCGAGAAATAGTTTTAATATGGTTAGAGTGCATTCAACCAATTAGCCCGGCTTGGAGAGAGTCCAAAAACCAAAGCTAACGATTGACCTCTGACTCTTACCATATTAGTATTAAACTATTCCATGGTTTAAACATGTTCGGGTTCGAGCCGGGCTTGGACAGAGTCCAACAACCCGAACAAGAAACTGAACTCTGGTTCTAACCATATTAATGGAAGGTGTAGGCTTTAATATTGAGTTAGGGTTTTTATGTCTAATCCTCTTTGCATGAAAATAACTATTATCTACATGACATGACATACATCTACATGTCACGACACGCATAGCATAATGATATGCATCTAATGCAATTACATGGCATATAATTATGTCATGTACAATATTTCCTTATATGTCATAACTATTTATGGAAATAAAATATGTTTAAGATTTGATTCTCCAAATCAAATCAAGATTAAATTAGGAAATAAATTTTCAAATCTAATCACATATTTTATTTGTGGAAATAGTTGATTAAGGAAAGTCAATTTAGGAAACCAATTTCCTAAATCATCAAAACTACTTATGGAAATAAAATATTTTTAAGATTTGATTTCCCAAATCAAATCATGATTAAATTAGGAAATAAATTTCCAAAATCTAATCAAATATTTTATTTATGGAAAATATCAATTTCCATAAATACTTCCAACTTTCCAAAAGTGGAAGATTTCCATAAATACTTCTAGACTCTCCAAAATTGAAAAATTTCCATAAATACTTCTAACTTTCCAAAAGTAGAAAATTTTCAGAAATATAATTATGACTATCACAAAACAATTTCACGATTATGTCGAAACACAACCTGGGCTCTGATACCATTGTTGGGTTTCCGGCACCGCGGCGAGTGTGTGTTCGAACATGTTTCGTAAACATGTGCACAGCGGAAGGAATAAAATAATAAATCTAATTTATTACAACACACACATCACATGCATTCATAGTACAACATGTGTAGACATAACCGTAAATTTAAATTTTACAATAAAAGGAAATTTATACTATGTATACCTGACGTATCACGTGTAGCGGGAAAGGCATCAACCGGAACGATTCTTGCTAGAATCGTCTCTATCCGTATCCACGTCGAGTATCTTTGGGATGATTTCACTAAGTCATGAGCCTCGTCTTCGTACGGGTTACTAGCCTCCTGTTGAAGACGATGTGATCGAGAGAAGATCACGATCCGAATCAAAATTCGGATCCAAAACGAGTCCTCAAAAACTCGCTTCTCCGGAGAGGTATTCGTCAACCGTTTGACGAATCCTTCGTCCTTCACCTATGAAGATTACCGGAGATCGAATCCCCGGTAAGGAAGGCGCTGTCGGAGCTCCAAACGTCGTCCAAACGACGCTCCGACAAGAAGAAAACAAGCTGTCCAGAAAACTGGACAGCTTTGGTGGAGACCTTGCGCCGGCCAAATAAGGAAAGCAATGTGCTCACCTTGTCGCCGGAGCCAAGGATGATCACCGGAGCTCCTCCGGCAGCAGCTCGACGCTGGCAAGTGGAGAAGACGGCAGCAGCTGGTCGCCGGTTGGAGGAGTTGGGCGGCGGCAAGGAGTTGGCGCCGACTAGATGGAGAGAAGGTAGAGGTTGGGTGGCCACAATTAGATTAGGGCTTTTTATTAGGGTTTAACAAAAACCCTTAAGCCCTATTTTATAGAGAACAAATTCTCTTAATGGTTATTGGATCATAACCAAAGGCCCGTTAACCCGCTTCATTAATTTAAGTTAAAATAAACCAAATCATGATGGTTTATTTAAAGTTAAAACGAACCGAACCAACTTTGATTCATTCGTTTAAAACAAATCAAACCCCTTTGGTTTATTCTCCTCCGTTGGATTAGAACCAAACCATTTTGGTTCATCCATCATGTCTTCATAAGACACGGCCCATCCACGCTTCTATTGCGACTGAAACGATTTCATGCTCGCTTCTTGTTTGGTCCAACCAAACCTAGTTTCTCTCGGTCTGAGAATCTCATTCTCAAGCTCATTTTAAATCCTTCGGATTATGCTCGTTGTTCGTGTGACCAAATAGGTTCTCGATTTATGTTGGCCATCTATAATTAACCATTAATTATAGAAAAATCATGAGTGACACCTAGTAGTACATCATGATCCCTAATTAACCGAAAAGATCAACGGTTGATCCAGAACTATTTTTGAAACCCGTCAGCAGCTCGAATGAATCGTGCCCCATTCCCTTCACTCATCTTATACCCACTTGGTTCAAGACATGGTCTATAGTATCAGTCCCCACTAGGCTAACTACATCACACCTAGCCCAAGTATCATTTTCTCGTCCTACGGATTCTAGTTACTACACATGTATCGAAGAATACCTTACTCTAAACATGTAATGCTTTGGCCAAAGACTTTAGTAACAATCTGATGAGAGGCCATGGGTATACATCTCCTCACATGGAGTGGTGAATCCTTTATAGGCTATTCAAACACCTTTGATCACTTCGACTTATATCCAATCATCCCGGGTCCACATCTCCTCAGAGATGCTTGCTTAAGATGTCAAAGCATAAGTCTTCATGATCAAGATGACTTGAATACCACAAGTCAAAGGAACTTCGCACTTAAGCTACAGTAAGAACTTCATTGACATATCTATATATGTAGAGAACCATATGAAGTCTTACGGCTGGTCACTCCAATGAACTAGTTACCATAACTAGCATCCACGATTAACTCCGGACATTACAATGTCTCCAGCCAGTGAGAATCAGCTTCTTGGATACACCAAGGAGTATACCTCGTGCTAGTCTTGACAGAATCAATGATGTCCAAATCCATCAATTCATCGACTAGGGATAATTCCGATACATCACAATTACACATGTAGAGATACTCACTAGTTGTGATCCAATCACAAATTCTCTCATATTGTGAATCGTATCGTGGGCATTCAGTAAATGAGTTTAAGATCTAATCAAATACATGAAAACATGTATACTCAAATAGTGAATCTTCATTTATCATATAAATGGTTCAGACATAAGGCGATTGCCTTAGGACTTCTCTCATATATCACTAACATATCCTTCTTCCCTCTACTTTGGCCGGTGCTCAACCTATCCTTCTTCCCCTCTTCTTTGGGCGGCAATTAGGAGAGCTAGGGTTAGGGTTTTGGGCGGCCACAAGGTGAAGGGTTAGTTTTCTTTCTCTTCTCCAAGTGTTGGTTGGCGCCCATGCTCTCATTGTTTCTCCTTTGGCTGGTTCCTATACTCCATATTTTCTTCCTTGGCCGGCGGCAACATTGAGTCTATTGGCTTGGTGGTCGGTTCTAGATAGGAAGAAGAGTTTTGTTTTATGATCTTCCTTTGTTCGGAGTGAACAAGGAAAGGAAGATTGGTGATCTAGGAGGCTTTGACTTTTGGAAGATCGTCGCCCACATGACGTCCAAAAGGAGGAAGGACATACAATAGAAGATCAAGAGGTATAATCTTATTTATTTTGATTAGTGTTCTTTTGTATTATGTTTATAATTGTTTTTCAATTATATGCATGTTGTATGTAGTTGTTTATTTTATGTATGTGACTAATATAACTTGGACCCCGAATATAAACACAAAAGCCGGCGATCCGTACATCGTCTATTCCGTGGCTATTCGTAGAATAGAGGTTGGTTGCTTGAACAACAAGTTTGTTCAAGTGACTACTCTAATCGAATAGCACGATGATGAAATGGTTGCTTGAGTGATCCCTTTTGTCTAGGATTAATTTTTTTTTAATCCAGAGAGGTCGATGGGATCGCCATGAACAAGTGACCGAGTTGAAGTGGGAAGTGAAGTTTCTCCACCTTCATATGGAATAAGAGCTTCGGTTCCGGGCAAAAACCCTACAAGTGGTATCAGAGCCACGGTTTTTGGTTTTGTGTGTTTAGGATTTGGTTACTTTTATGCAGTTTTCATATATTATATGTGTCGGATAATAGTAGGATATGCATAGGTTAACTCTTTGGTTGCAGACATAGGATCCAACTATTATGGCCATATGTGTGTATGTGATTGTATGTGTGTAAATGTATATTTTGTTGAATGCTCGGGGTTGACGAGGCTAGTATTTAATTTTTTGAAAATTAGATACGACATTGTTTAGCCACTCTTTTTATTTTAGTTTACTTTCGATCTAGATTTCATGTACACTCCCTTGTGGAGTATATGATCGATGGATGTAAATTAAAATAGTTTTTAGTCTCGGCTCGGATCTCCGGATGGCTCGTACATGGCGTAGGAGGAGCGGACAAGAAGGTGATACGACGAGAGACATAGTGAAGACAAAAGTCATAATAATTGAAAATATTTTATTTTTCATATTTATTGCTTATTGTTTGATATGCATGTCGTAGGCTAGAAAATTCCTCAATTTCAAATTACTAAGTGGGAGAGGGATATTTTTATAAATTCCCACGGGCTCCATTACGATTTGACATATGATGCATGCAAACTTGCGCGTCGACTCTGAGTGCCTTCCTCCCCATCGGATGAGTTTGTTTATGGATCACAGGGTCAGATATGGTTATAGAAAATTATTAAGGAGTGTGTGTACTTCCTCATCGGAAGGCACATAACCCGAGATATTTTTCTTGATATTGAGTAATGGTGAACACTTAGATGCAAATAGGAGTATCCTCCCCATCGGAGTCACTGCTTTTATGTGTAGGGCCGAAGAGAAACCAACTATTAATTTTATTTGTCAAAAAGTTAGGTTGACAAGATAGTAAAATTAATGGGTAAAACCTCCTCATACAAATGTAGAATTCGTATACGTCCACACGATCGTGGTATACGATATTCTCGGTGTTTTGAGGTGTTGGTTGATTTTAAAATTTTATTGTTTGAGGAATCAATAATATTTTGAAATCTAAAGTAATGATCTATGTGATTCTTAGGATTTTCAAAAATGACTTTCAGTCCACTTGCTGTGATACTAAAGGAAAATAAGTTTACTGTACCCAAATTATGTTGATTGGAAAAGAATCTAGATATTGTCTTGACTGCTGAGAAGTACAAGTATGTACTCTTCGAAGAGTATCCTCCTAAGCCTGCGAATAAGCTGGAAGTCCTTGGAGTTGAGATCAATGGGGAAACCCAGGTTGATATCATTCTCCAGGCGACAGAAAGGTTTGCTCAGACTCAGGTCATGGTTGCTCAAAAGGTTTCTACTTCTAAGCCGAAAGGCTAGAAGAAGAAGAAATAAGGTGGAGCAAAGGTGGTGGGAGGAACTCAGGGACAAGTGAAGAAGCCGAAAGGCAAGTGCTTCACTTGCAAGTAGGATGGACATTGGAAGAAGGACTGTCCCAATCGGAAACAGAACAAAGGTATATCCTTTGGTCTAGTCGTTGAAACATGGTTAGCAGTGTTATCTACCGACACCTGGTGTGTAGATACGGGAGCCTCTGATCATGTCTACAATACTTTGCAGGGGTTCCAGGAAACTCGACAACGAGCTGAGAGAGAGATTACCGTTTACTTGGGCAATGCCACGAAGGTGGCGGCTATTGCAGTGGGAGATGTTTTATTTATCTTTTGAGAAAAATAAAGTTTTGGTTCTTAAGAATTGCCTTTATGTACCTTTATTTAGAAAGAATTTGATTTCGGTTTCTAAATTATTTATGGATGGATAATCTATTTCTTTTAATGACAGAGTCGTTATAAAAAGGAATAGGGAGATTATCTGTTCTGATACATTGATAGGAAATTTGTATATACTTGAACCAAAAGCTCCCTCAATGCAAATAGAAGTTAATAACTCATCTTCTAATTCTAATAAGAGAAAAGAACCTTCGAAGATGAACCAAACATATCCTTGGTATCTTAGGCTTGGTCATATTAACCTGAGCAGAATTCAAAGGTTGATAGTTGATGGACCTTTGGGTGCATTGGTGGTGGAAGATTTCTCAACCTGCGAATCTTGCTTGGAGGGTAAAATGACCAAGAGGCCTTTTAAGGCCAAGGGGTATAGATCCAAAGATGTGTTGGAATTGGTTCATTCTAATTTGTATGGTCCTATGTCTATCCAGGAAAGAGGTAGTTTTGAATATTTCATCTCTATCATAGATAATTATTCAAGATATGGATGACACTACCATCTGATCGTGGTGGTGAGTACCTCTTGGGAGAGTTTAGGAATTACTTATCAGAGGCTGTGATTCAATCCCAATTGTCTGCACCTGGCACACCCCAGCAGAATGGTGTAGCAGAGCGAAGGAATAGGACTCTTATGGAGATGGTTAGATTGATGATGAGTTATTCTGAGTTGCCAGATTCGTTCTGGGGATATGCTCTAAATATAGCGGTGTATATTCTGAACTTGGTTCCATCAAAATCAGTGCCTTCTACTCCCACAGAATTATGGACTGGGCCAAAGCCTAGTCTAAGACATATTCAGATTTGGGGGGAGTCCAACACACGTGCTAAAGGCAAATGCTGGTAAGTTGGAACCTCGTACAGAAGTACGCATGTTCGTTGGCTATCCTAGAGGAACGAAAGGTGGTTTGTTTTATAGTCCTAGAGATCAGAGGGTGATTGTTAGCATGAATGCCAGATTTCTAGAGGAAGACTATGTGATTAACCACAAGCCCATGAGTAAGATTGTTCTGGAGGAAATAAAAGGGGAAGTCACTTCTTCAGTACCACCGGTACAAGAGGATATACCACAAGTCACTGCACCGCGTGTCACAGAGGATACACAGGTGATACCTCATCGTAGTGGGAGGGTTGTGAGACAGCCTGATAGATTCATGTTCTTGGGAGAATCTTCTGATTTGGTCCCTAGCGAACATGAACCTGATCCCTGGACATATGACGAGGCAATCCAAGATAAAGATGCAGTATCTTGGCGAAGTGCAATGAATGCTGAGATTGAATTATGGATTCAAATCAGGTCTGGGATCTAGTAGAACCACCCGATGGTGTAAAAACCATTGGATGCAAGTGGATCTACAAAAGAAAGAGAGGAATAGATGGGAAGGTTGAGACCATCAAAGCGAGGCTTGTTGCGAAGGGGTATACTCAGAAAGAGAGTATCGATTATGAGGAGACCTTTTCGCTGGTAGCCATGCTTAAGTCTATCCGGATTCTCTTATGCATTGCAGCTCATATGGATTATGAGATGTGACAGATGGATGTCAAGACAACTTTCCTTAATGGAAGTGTTGAGGAAAACATCTATATGAAGCAACCAGAGGGATTCATTGCAAAGGGCAAAGAGCATCTTGTATGTAAGCTTAATCGGTCTATTTATGGATTGAAGCAAGCTTCGAGGTCTTGGAACATCCGATTTTATGAGGTAATCCAGTCTTATGGATTTATTCAAAGTCTGGATGAGTCTTGTGTATAGAAGAGATGTGATGGAAACGTAGTGGTATTTCTTGTACTATACGTAGATGACATTTTGTTGATTGACAACAATATCAAGGTGTTATCGGACGTAAGGGTATGGTTGTCCAAACAGTTTGATATGAAGGACTTGGGAGAAGTGGGACACATCCTTGGGATCAAGGTTATAAGGGATCGTAAGAAAAGGATGTTGTGCTTATCTCAAGCTTCATACATAGACACGATTATGGATCATTTTAGCTTGCAGAACTCCAAGAAAGGTTTTCTACCTTTCAGGCATGGAGTTCCTTTATCTAAGGAGATGTGTCCTAGAACATCTGAGGAGATAGAGGAGATGAAGGCGGTTCCTTATGCTTCGGCGGTAGGAAGCCTCATGTAGGCGATGCTATGTACGAGACCAAATATCTGCTTTGCCGTAGACATGGTCAGCAAATATCAGAGTTATCCAGGACAGGGACATTGGACTGTGGTAAAGCATATGTTGAAGTACTTGAGAAGGACTAGGGATTATATGCTAGTTTACTAGGCAGACTAATTACTCCCTACGGGTTACACAGATTCCGACTTCCAATCATATAGGGATAACAGTAAGTCTACCTCAGGTTTTGTGTTTACTTTGAGAGGTGGAGCCATTGTATGGAGGAGTCTCAAGAAGAAATGCGAGGCGGACTCCACCATGGAAGCTGAGTATGTGGCAGCCTCTGAGGCGGCCAAAGAAGCTGTGTAGCTCAGGAACTTCCTGGTGGACTTGGATGTGATTCCTGGTTTGTCCAGAACTATCACAATTTATTGTGATAATAGTAGTGCAGTTGCAAACTCGAAGGAACCACGAGCCCATAAGGCAAGTAAACACATAGAGTGTAAGTACTACCTGATACGAGAAATCATAAAGGAGGTTGAAGTTGTTGTCGCCTAGATTGCATCAGAGGATGACCTAGTAGACCCTTTCACTAAGGCCATTCTAGCGAGAGCTTTTGATAGGCATGTGGAGGGAATGAGGATCAGATGTATGACAGTTTGAGGACAACATAGTCTTTTAGTATAAGTGGGAGATTGTTGGGATGTATACTGAAAAGTCTATCTTTTGTATGAACATCTTTATTTTTGAAATAAGAATCACATGATCATTGTTTGCAATTTTATGGATATGCATATTGTCTAATACATTACATTGTAGATAACATGGTGTATGGTGTCACACGGGAGATCATGTTATCAACTCCTTGTAAAGTATAAGTATAGGCTCACAACCGAGGTGACTTTAGACAAACCATTGGTATGGTTGTAATGTGATTTGGTATTGGTTTGTCTTGACCATAGAATCACACTAGTACACTTTGTGTGTATTGAGCAGGACCGACTTAGAGGTGATTCGATTTGTTACTGACTACATAATCGAATCGGACCTCAGATATTATTTTGTACATGCTCTTAATCCCGATATAATAACGGGCACATATACTTACTATTCATTTCTTTGATTTATCAATGGGCGAGATTTATAGATTAAATCGATAGGTTCAGTAAGTTGGGAAATGATATTATTTATATGGTGTGCCGTTGATTATAGGAGGAAACCGTGTCCTATATATTAGGATGATGATGTTCCCTTGAGGAGCTCATATGGTTGATCATGTAAACCCTGTAGGTGGACTTGGTCCGGCATGATGATAAGGTTGAGTGGTACTACTCATGGAGTTAGATGTTGATTAATTAAAGGTCAATAAATTAATTAATCGATAGACATTCGAGATCTTAAACACGGGGAAAAAATGTACAAATAATATATGGAGCCCATATTAATTTATAGGGGTTGGTGAGGTAAATCAATGATCATCCTCTAGTGGAATGAATTATCATTAATGGATCAGACTTTATGTGGGCTTGATGCATTGGATGGCCAAGATTCAACTCCTCATGGTCCCTATTGTAGCCTATTAATACCTCATGAAGCTTAGATCCAATGGATGAAAACAAAACTCTAAATCCAACGGTAGAGATTAAATCTCTAGATCCGACGGTTGAGATTAAATCTCTAGATCCGACGGTTGAGATTAAATCCCTAGAACCAATGGTGGAGATTAAAAAATGGCTTGAGCCCAACTCTATAAATATAGGATTATTGCTTGGGCGGCAACTTGATGGATGAGGATTAGGGTTTGCTTCCCTTGGGCGGCAAGCAATCCTAATTAGGTTAGGATTGTGTTTTGGGTGGCTAGGGTTTTGGGGTTGGGGTGGGCGGCAACAAGAGGAGGAGGACCTTTCTTCTTCTTCCTAAGGTGTTGCCGACAACCTATCCTTCTTCCCTCTACTTTGGCCGGTGCTCAACCTATCTTTCTTCCCCTCTTCTTTGGCCGGCAATTAGAAGAGCTAGGGTTAGGGTTTTGGGCGGCCACAAGGTGAAGGGTTAGTTTCCTTTCTCTTCTCCAAGTGTTGGCCGGTGCCCATGCTCTCATTGTTTCTCCTTTGGCCGGTTCCTATACTCCATATTTTCTTCCTTGGCCGACGGCGACATCGAGTCTATTGACTTGGTGGCCAGTTCTAGATAGGAAGAAGAGTTTTGTTTTATGATCTTCCTTTGTTCGAAGTGAACAAGGAAAGGAAGATTGGTGATCTAGGAGGCTTCAACTTTTGGAAGATTGTCGCCCACATGACGTCCAAAAGGAGGAAGGACATACAATAGAAGATCAAGAGGTATAACAAGAGGTATAATCTTGTTTATTTTGATTAGTGTTCTTTTGTATTATATCTATAATTGTTTTTCAATTATATGCATGTTGTATGTGATTGTTTATTTTATTTATGTGGCTAATATAACTTGGACCCCGAACATAAACACAAAAGCCGGCGATCCGTACATCGTCTATTTCGTGGCTATTCATAGAATAGAGGTTGGTTGCTTGAACAACAAGTTTGTTCAAGTGACTACTCTAATCGAATAGCAGGACGATGAAATGGTTGCTTGGGTGTTCCCTTTTGTCTAGGATTATTTTTTTTAATCCGGGGATGTCGATGGGATCGCCATGAACAAGCGACCGAGTTGAAGTGGGAAGCGAAGTTTCTCCACCTTCATGTGGAATAAGAGCTTCAGTTCTGGGCAAAAACCCTACAATAAGTCCCATATCACTCAAGAGAGACAATCCTATACACTCTCTCAATTTCCAAATTGGGTATCTCAAAATCCCAGTTTTCCTCCTCATGAGGAAAAAATAACATCCATCATCCCTTGATGGATACCTCCCCCTAAAGGCTTGCTCCCCCTTGACCATTGCACAAACAATGTCCTTGGGAAGTCCCTAAGCTAAAAGGAACTCTAAATCATCAAAAATAAGGTTCAAAGTTCAAACATGAACTCTCCACACCTTAAATTTGATACAAGCCCTAAACAACTTTCCTAATCCATATTCAATGGATATTTACCCTTTCTAATGCTTCCCAAAGCATATCCTAGGGTTAGGAGTGGTTAGGAAACTTTACCATGGCTGAAAATGGGCTAAACAACCTTGTTTTCTCGAAATCAGCCTTGGTAGTCGACTTTATCAGATATCAGTCGACTGTCATCTCCATTAGTCGACTGCCACCAAGGGCAGTCGACTGATAACTGAAATTTCTGAATTTCAATTATCAGAAATGGATTTTGAAAATTCATAAATAATTATACGTATATCGAAAAATCACAAAAATTCATACGTATAATACTTGTGACCAATACAATGGGTGAAAAATGATAGAAAAATATTTTACCCATAAAATATTTAAATTGACACAAAGTTCAAAACCATTGAAATTTTCAATGTTTTGGCCCTACTTTGTATCAACTTCATCAATGATGATCGCTATCAAAAAATAGCCTTCACCAAGGTTTTCTAAATTGATTTTAAAATGATTTTAAAAACCTATATTTGATCATATTCCTTGGGCTCAATGTACATGACTTGTACACCAGCTTTCCCAATAATCCACCACATGATTTTACATGAGTTTGAGTTCATCTAGATGCAAAAACTATGCACCTTGAACTTAACTCATGTCCTATCATCTCACATATATCTAGGGTGTTTAAAACACATAAAAGTCAATGTGATGTAAGATGTGGATTTTGTTCTTCTAATTTAAGGTTTCATGTATTTTTCTAAAGCAACACTACTTGATTCCCTTATAAATGGGACTCCAAGTCATGTCATTGTCCTTAAATCAATTTTAATCAAGTTAAATGCATGAAATGATCGTGGCATAGATGATAGCATAATTAAGCATGGCTAATGATCATGATGTCATGACATATGATATAATTTAAGCATACATGATATTTAACCTAACCCTAAGCATGATCATGACATTTTAAATGATTAAAAATAAACATGATGTCATGACATGTTATATGGCAAACAAGGTATGACATATAAAAGGTATAGGTATAAGAATACCTAAATTTTCATATTAGTTTCCATTTGATATTATTAATTGTATTTTTCCATATTGCTACTTTTCTCCCAAGTGTGTCAAAAACCCAAAATGACACACTATGACCTCTAGACCTAAGTTGTGCCAATTTGATTGATTTATCAAACTTCTTAATTAATATTGGCACATCCTAAAAGCCTTTAGGATTCAAGATCAAAACACATTCCCAAGGTAACCATAACCTAGAAAATGACTTAAAATGCCACCTTTACCATGGTTGAGTTAACTACCCATCCAATCAAGGTTGGCACATTCTAAATCCATTTAGCGTGAATCAATCACGCTATTAGGAACCCAAAACCTATTTGAGCTCCTAGGGTTTACTAGGTATTCCTTAGGGATAACCTCCCTAGATACCCTCCTAATGACGCTTCTAGGCCTATTAGCCTTGTTCATTTGGGTCTTACCTAGGTTGACTCTAGGAATAACTATTAGTAATATATGAGAGATGTCCTAAGGAAATCGCCTTATGTATGAACCATTTATATGATAAATGAAGATTCACTATTTGAGTATACATGGTTTCATGTATTTGATCAGATTTTAAACTCATTTACTGAATGTCCATGATACGATTCACAGCATGAGAGAATTTGTGATTGGATCATAACTAATGAGTATCTCTACATGTGTAATTGTGATGTATCAGAATTATCCCTAGTTGATGAATTGATGGATTTAGACACCATTGATTCTGTCAAGACTAGCACGAGGTATACTCTTTGGTGTATCCAAGCAGCTGATTCTCACTGGCTGGAGACATTGTGATGTCCGGAGTTAATCGTGGATGCTAGTTATAGTAACTAGTTCATTGGAGTGACCAGCCGTAAGACTTCATATGGTTCTCTGCATATATAGATATGTCAATGAAGTTCTTATTGCAGCTTAAGTGCGATGTTCCTTTGACTTGCGGTATTCAAGTCATCTTGATCATGAAGACTTATGCTTTGACATCTTAAGCAAGCATCTCTGAGAAGATGTGGACCCGGGATGATTGAGTATAAGTCGAAGTGATCAAAGGTGTTTGAATAGCCTATAAAGGATTCACCACTCCTTGCGAGGAGATGTATACCCATGGCCTCTCGTCAGATTGTTACTAAAGTCTTTGGCCAAAGCATTACATGTTTAGAGTAAGGTACTCTTCGATACATGTGCAGTAACTAGAATTCGTAGGATGAGGAAATGATATTTGGGTTAGGTGTGACGTAGTCAGCCTAGTGGGGACTGACACTATAGACCATGTTCTGAACCAAGTGGGTATAAGATGAGTGAAGGGAATGGGGCACGATTCATTCGAGCTGCTGAAGGGTTTCAGAAATAGTTCTAGATCAACCATTGATCTTTTCGATTAATTGGGGATCATGATGTACTACTAGGTGCCACTCATGATCGTTCTATAATTAATGGTTAATTATAGACGGCCAACATAAATCGAGAACCTATTTGGTCACACGCACAACGAGCGTAATCCGAAGGATTTAAAACGATATTGAGAATGAGATTCTCAGACCGAGAGAAACTAGGTTTGGTTGGACCAAACAAGAAGCGAGCATGAAATCATTTCAGTCGCAATGGATGCGTGGATGGGCCGTGTCTTATGAAGACATGATGGACGAACCAAAATGGTTTGGTTCTAATTCAACGGAGGAGAATAAACCAAATGGGTTTGGTTTGTTTTAAACGAATGAACCAAAGTTGGTTCGGTTTGTTTTAACTTAAAATAAACCATCATGGTTTGTTTTTTTTAACTTAAATTAATGGAGCGGGTTAACGAGCCTTTGGTTATGATCCAATAACCATTAAGAGAATTTGTTCTCTATAAAATAGGGCTTAAGGGTTTTTGTTAAACCCTAATTGAGACAACCCTAATAGTTTGGCAGCCCACCCTCTCCCTCTAGTCGGTGCCAACCCTATTGCCACCCACCACCCTCCAGCGCGTGGCTTTGCTGCCGTCTTCTCCTTGTCGGCATTGGCTGCTGCCAGAGGAGCTCCGGTGATCATCCTCGGCTCCGGCGACAAGGTGAGCACATTGCTTTCCTTATTTGGCCGACGCAAGGTCTCCACCAAAGCTGTCCAGTTTTCTGGACAGCTTGTTTCCCTCTTGTCGGAGCATCATTTGGATGACGTTTGGAGCTCCGACAGTGCCTTCCTTACCGGGGATTCGATCTCCGGTAATCCTCATAGGTGGAGGACGAAGGATTCGTCAAATGGTTGACGAATACCTTTCTGGAGAAGCGAGTTTTTGAGGACTCATTTTGGATCTGAATTTTGATTTGGATCGTGATCTTCTCTCGATCACGTCGTGTTCAACATGAGGCTAGTAACCCGTACGAAGATGAGGCTCGTGACTTAGTGAAGTCATCCCGAAGATACTCGACGTGGATACGGATAGAGACGATTCTAGCGAGAATCGTTCCGGTTGATGCCTTTCCCGCTACATGTGATATGTCAGGTATATGTAGTTTAAGTTTCCTTTTATTGCAAAATTTGAATTTATGGTTATGTCTACACATGTTGTACTATGCATGCGTGTGATGTGTGTGTTGTAATAAATTAGATTTATTATTTTATTCCTTCCGCTGTGCACATGTTTACGAAACATGTTCGAACACACACTCGCCGCGGTGCCGAAAACCCAACAGTGGTATCAAAGCCCAGGTTGTGTTTCAACATAATCGTAAAATTATTTTGCGATAGTCATATTGATATTTCTGAAAATTTTCTACTTTTGGAAAGTTTGAAGTATTTATGGAAAATTTTCAATTTTGGAAAGTCTAGAAGTATTTATGGAAATCTTCTACTTTTGGAAAGTTGGAAGTATTTATGGAAATTGATATTTTCCATAAATAAAATATTTGATTATATTTTGGAAATTTGTTTCCTAATTTAATCATGATTTGATTTGGGAAATAAAATCTTTAAATATTTTATTTCCATAAGTAGTTTTGATGATTTAGGAAATTGGTTTACTAAATTGACTTTCCTTAATCAACTATTTCCACAAATAAAATATGTGATTAGATTTGGAAATTTGTTTCCTAATTTAATCATGATTTGATTTGGAAAATCAAATCTTAAGCATATTTTAGTTCCATAAATAGTTATGACATATAAGGAAATTTTGTACATGACATAATTGTATGTCATGTAATTGCATTAGATGCATATCATTATGCCATGCGTGTCGTGACATGTAGATGTATGTCATGTATGCTATGCCATGTAGATAATAGTTATTTGCATGCAAGGAGGATGAGTCATAAAAACCCTAACTCAATATTAAATCCTACACCTTCCATTAATATGGTTAGAACCAGAGTTCCGTTTCTTGTTCGGGTTGTTGGACTCTCTCCAAGCCCGGCTTGAACCTGAACATGTTCAAACCATGGAATAGTTTAATACTAATATGGTAAGAGTCAGAGGTCAATCGTTAGCTTTGGTTGTTGGACTCTCTCCAAGTCGGGCTAATTGGTTGAATGTACTCTAACCATATTAAAACTATTTCTTGATTAATGGGTTGGCTTTAACCTGGAGCATCGGCTTGTTGGACTCTCTCCAAGGTTGATGTAAAGGGTGGTGAAGTTGGGTGCTATGCATATGATGCATACTTGTTAATGTGTTAATAACCCGATGTATGTGTGAACATTCAATTAGTTAATAACACATTGTGATAGTTGCATATACGTGATATATAATCGGTATAGTTGATACCTACCATTATAGTTATGAATGACTTGTTGGACTCTTTCCAAGGTTGTTCATATCTATGATGGATATTAGCCCATTCGGAGATGGACCTATGATCTCCCGAAGTGATTTTGGGGTTTTTGAAATTCGAAAAATGAATGGAATTTATGAATGTATAATGATGCATTTTAAAATCATCTTTCTTATATATGCTCATTTTGTATTTCTAAGATTGATCATGATATCTTTGAATATGTGTTCCATTTCGGATTCAAATAATTTGACTGGGCCGAGCTTCTTGGACTGGCTTAGAAACTTGAGAATTATTCTCAATGTTAAAAAGCTTGCAAATGTCCTCGAAGTGCCTCTTCCCGCCCATCCTAGTGACAATGCAACTCTGGGTCAATTGTTGGCCTATCAGAAACATGTGAGTGATTCTGAACTAATGAGTTGCATCATGCTAGCCATGATGGAACCCATGCTACGGAAGCAGCATGAGTATATGGATGCTCATATCGTAGTCCTTCATCTTTATGAGTTGTTTGATAAGCAAGTGAGATTCGAAAGGTTCGAAGTCTCCAAGCTCCTCTTCACCTCTGAGATGCAAGAAGGTTCATCTGTGGTACTGCTCAATATGCTAAAGACTGTGGAGCCTTCTGAGAAGCATGAGCAGGGGACGGTGTTGTTAGTTGATTCCTCGAAGAAAGGTTCTAAGAGGGAGTCAAAGGAACAACAGAAGGGGAAGAAGAAAAAGGTTAAAAAGGGAGAACCAGCTCAAAAGGGCACTTGCCATCATTATGACAAGTAGGGCCATTGGCGAAGAAATTGCAAGATTTATCTTGAGTCCGTGAAGAAGAATAAGGCATAAGATGCTCCATCTTTTTCATATATCTTCGTTATTGAATGTTATTCTATTTCCTCAGACACATGGGTATTGGATACTGGGTGTGGCTCACATATATGTAATGACATACATGGGCTAAGGAATTGAAGAAGACTCATCAAGGGAGAGTCAAATTTATGTGTTGGGAATGGAGCAAAGGTTGCTGCACTCGCCATCGGAACGTATTTGTTGAAACTCCCGGCAGGACTTGTCTTGGAACTGGACAATTGCTATTGTTTTCCTTCTCTAATAAAGAACATTGTTTCTATTTCCTGTTTAAATAGAAATGGTTACCATTTGACATTTAGTAATAATTGTTGTTATATAACTTTGAATGGCGTACTTTATGGAACTGGAACTTTGAGCAATGACATTTATACGTTGGACGTATCCAGTGACATTTTCAATATCGAAGCGAGCAACAACCATGCTCGAAAGGATAATCAATTAGACTCCTACATGTGACATTGTCGTCTTGGCCATGTAAGCAAGAAACACATGTCTGAATTACACCGATGTGGAATTCTGGAATCGTTTGAATTGGATTCATACGATACATGCGAATCATGCTTAAAAGGCAAGATGACTAAGTTACCTTTTACAGGAAAAAGTGAACGAGTGGGAGAGTTGCTAGGTCTAATACATACTGATCTATGTGGACCTATGTCAACTCAAGCTTTAGGAGGCTATAGCTACTTCATTACCTTCACCGATGATCACTCACAGTTTGGGTATGTGTTCTTGATGAAACACAAGTCTGAAGCCTTTGAAAGGTTCAAAGAATTCAGAAATGAAGTAGAGAAACAACATGAAAAGAGTATTAAAATACTTCGATCGGATTGAGGTGGTGAATACTTAAGTCAAGAGTTTCTTGATTATCTAAGAGACAATGGTATATTGTCTCAATGGACTCCGCCATATACACCACAACATAATGGTGTATCTGAGAGGCATAACCGGACCTTATTGGACATGGTCAGGTCAATGATGAATCATGCGAATCTTCCCAAGTCCTTTTGGGGCTATGTACTTCAGACAGCTATTTACTTGTTAAACAGAATGCCAACCAAGGTAGTCTTTACTACTCCATATGAGATATGAAATAGTAAGAAATCTCATGTATCTTACTTGAAGATATGGGGTTGTCCTGCTTATGTGAAGTGGACTGTATCAGACAAATTGGATTCTAAGTCTGATAAATATCTATTTATTGGATACCCTAAGGAAACAAGAGGTTACCAATTCTATCATCCTGTGGAACAAAAAGTGTTTGTTTCAAGGCATACTGTGTTTCTAGAGAAAGAGTTTCTCTTGCAAGAAAATAATGGGAGTGTCGTCGAGCTTGAGGAGGCTCGAGAGACTCAAATAGACATTGATGAGATACTTGGTGAAGCACAACAGCCGATAACTCATATGGATGAGCAATCAGCTGGACCTATTGTAACACCACATCTTCATAGATCTGGTAGAACACACAAGATTCCTGAGAGATATGGATTTCTCGTAAGTGAATCGAATGACGTGTTACTCATTAATGATGAGGAGTCTACCAGTTATGAAGAAGTGCTGACAAGTTCAGAAAGGGATAAGTGGCTTGATGCCATAAAGTCGGAAATGGATTCCATGTATGAAAACTAAGTTTGGAACTTGGTTGGCCCACCTGAAGGCATCAAGCCTATAGGGTGCAAGTGGGTTTTCAAGAAGAAAATCGACATGGATGGTAATGTGATTACCTATAAGGATAGATTAGTGGCGAAAGGATATCGTCAAAAATAAGGTGTTGATTATGATGAAACCTATTTGCCTGTAGCTATGCTTAAATTCATTCGGATGCTCCTGGTCATAGCGGCTCATTATGATTATGAGATATGGCAGATGGATGTAAAAACAACTTTCCTTAATGGAAACCTGCTCGAGGACGTGTATATGATACAACCTGAGGGTTTCACATCGATTGATAAAACCAAGGTATGCAAATTGCGACGGTCCATATATGGATTGAAGCAAGCATCCAGGAGCTAGAATATCTATTTTGATGAGACAATCAAAAGGTTTGAATTCTCATAAAATCCAGACGAACCTTGTGTGTACAAGAAGGTTAGTGGGAGTGCAGTCGTGTTCCTAGTATTGTATGTCGATGACATATTACTTATAGGAGACGATGTTTCAGTCTTACAGTCAGTTAAGATTTGGTTATCCAAGACATTCTCCAAGATAGACCTGGGAGAAGCAACCTACATCCTCGGGATTAAGATCTATAGAGATAGATCGAAACGGTTGCTTGTGTTGGAATGTATACTGAAAGCCTAGTTCTATTTGTATGAACATTTTATTTTGAAATAAGAATCACATGATCATTGTTTGCACTTTATATATTATTATATGTGTGCATATTGTCTAATATTTTACATTGTAGATAACATGATGCTTGGTGTGGCACAGAAGATCATGTTATCAGTTCCTTGTAAAATATAAGTAGAGGCTCACAACCAAGATGGTTTTGGACAAACCATTGGCATGGTTGTAGTGTAGCTTGGTATTGTTTTGTCTTGAACATAGAGTTACACTGGTACACTTAGGTGTATTGAGCAGGACCGACATAAAGGTGATTCAATTTAGTACTGACTACATAATTGAATCGGACCTCGGATATTATGTTGTACATGTTCTTAATCCCGATATAATAACGGGCACATGTACTTAGTATTTATTTCTTTGATTTACCAGTGGGTGAGATTTAGATGGATTAAATCAATATGCTCGGTAAGTTGGGAAATAATATTATTTACATGGTGTGTCGTTGATTATAGGAGGAAACCGTGTCCTATATATTAGGTTGATGATGTCCCCTTGAGGAGCTCATAAAGTTCATCATGTAAACCCAGCTGGTTGACTTAGTCAATGTGATGATAAGGTTGAGTGGTACTACTCGAGGAATTAGATGTTAATTAATTGATGGTCAGTAAATCAATTAATTGATGGACATTCGATATCTTAAACACGGGAAGATTAATGTACGAATAATATATGGAGCCCATATTAATTTATGGGGGTTGGTGAGGTAGTTCAATGATGATCCTCTAGTGGAATGGAACATCATTGATGGATCAAGTTAGTGTGGTTTCGATCCATCGGGTGGCCAAGACCCAACTCCTCCTTATGGTCCCTATCGTAGCCTAATAAAATCCTTGTGAAGCTTAGATCCAAGAATGTAAAACAAAACCTAGAACCAACGGTTAGGATTAAATCCCTAGATCCGATGGTTAGGATGAAACCCTAGAACCAACGGTTGGGATTGAATCCCTAAGATCCGATGGTTAGGATGAATCCCTAGAATCGACGGTTGGGATTAAATCCCTAGATCCGACGGTTGGGATAAAACCCTAGATCCGACGGATGGGATGAAACCCTAGATCCGACGGTTGGGATGAAATCCTAGATCCGACGGTTGGGATGAAACCCTAGATCCAACGGTTGGGATAAAACCCTAGATCCGACGGTGGAGATTAAATCCCTAGATCCGACGGTGGAGATTAAAGGAGGCTTAAGCCTAATTCTATAAATAGAGGCTTAGGTTGGGCGGCAAGATAAGATTGAAGAATTAGGGTTTTGGCTCATCCAAAAGTGGGCGGCTAGGGTTTTTGGGCGGCTAGGGTTTTGGAGTAAATCAAAGTGGGCGGCAACTTCTTCCTTCTAGTTGATTGCCGGCGCCCATCCTCCTCCATCAACACTTGGCCGGCGCCCATCCTAGAGGCCTCTCCCTTCTTCCTTGGCCGGCGGTTCTCCCTCCATTGGTGGCCGGAGTTCATCTTCCTCCCTTTCTCCTTGGTGGCCGGCGGCAACCCTTCACGTTGGCCGGCGCTTCATCCATTTGATCCTTGGCCGGCGGTTGCACCAAATTCCCTAATTTGGTTGCCGGTTCTAGAAAGGATAGGTATTTGTTGGTTCTTCTCTTTGTTCGCAGCGGACAAGGTAGAGGAGAACGCGATCTAGAAGGCTTCTACTCGTGGAGGATCTTCGTCCACACGTCGTCCACGAGAAGGATAGGACATACGGTAGAAGATCGTAAGGTATAAAGTTTTTTAACTTTAATTATAGATCTGAGCATGTTCTTTTATGTTTTGATTATACATGTGCGTGTATGAAAATATATTGTATAATCATGGACCCCGAAGACAAACACAAAAACCGGCGATCCGTCCGTCGTCTCTTCCGCGGCTAACCAACTAGAAGAGTTGTGTTGCTTGAACAACTAGTTTGTTCAAGCGACCTCTCAAGTTGTTAGCACGACGACGAAATGGTTGTGCTAAGGAAGCTCATCCCATCCGGATTAATTCTTTCATTAGTGAAAATTTTAATCCGGGGACATGGGAGCCAATGAGCCTCCGAAGTGACTCCCTACAGCTTGGTCTTTCGCAGTCTGCATATATAGATCGAATGCTAAAGAGGTTTAGCATGTCGAAATCCAAGAAAGGTTTCCTACCCATCAGGCATGGGGTACACCTTTCGAATTCTATGTGTCCGCGCACAGAAGATGAGAGGATTTGCATGAGTAAGATTTCCTATGCATCCGCAGTAGGATCTATCATGTATGCTATATTATGTACGAGACCTAATGTATCATATGCTCTGAGTGTCACAAGCAGATACCAGTCTGATCCAGGAATGGATCATTGGGTGGCTGTTAAGACAATCCTTAAGTACTTAAGAAGGACTAAGGATGTGTTCCTAATATATGGAGAAGGGGAAATGGTGATACGCGGGTATACGGATGCCAGCTTCCAGACAGACAAGGATGATTCCAGGTCTCAGTCTGGATATGTGTTCACCTTGAATGGGGGTGCAGTGAGTTGAAAAAGTTCCAAACAAGACACTGTAGCGATTCTACCACTGAGGCAGAATACATTGTAGCTTCGGAAGCAGCAAAGGAAGCGGTTTGGATCAAAAAGTTAATTTATGAACTTGGTGTGATTCTAACCATTGTTGAAGCAATACCGGTCTACTGTGACAACAATCGAGCAATTGCACAGGCGAAAGAGCCAAGGTCTCATCAACGATCCAAACATGTGCTTCGCCGCTATCATCTTATCAGAGAGATCATCAGTAGGAAGGAAATACAAATCGAGAAAATCCCCACTGAAAGGAACTTAGCGGATCCTTTGACTAAGACATTACCTCAAAGTAAGTTTGAGGGTCATGTTAGAGCTTATGGTATTGGATACCGTAGCGATTGACATTAGGCCAAGTGGGAGTTTGTTAGTAATATATGAGAGATGTCCTAAGGAAATCGCCTTACGTATGAACCATTTATATGGTAAATGAAGATTCATTATTTGAGTATACATGGTTTCATGTATTTGATCGGATCTTAAACTCATTTACTGAATGTTCATGATACGATTCACAGCATGAGAGAATTTGTGATTGGATCACAACTAGTGAGTATCTCTACATGTGTAATTGTGATGTATCGGAATTATCCCTAGTTGATGAATTGATGGATTTGGACACCATTTATTCTGTCGAGACTAGCACGAGGTATACTCTTTGGTGTATCCAAGAAGCTGATTCTCACTGGCTGGAGACATTGTGATGTCCGGAGTTAATCGTGGATGCTAGGTATAGTAACTAGGTCATTTGAGTGACCAGCCGTAAGACTTCATATGGTTCTCTGCATATATAGATATGTCAATGAAGTTCTTACTGCAGCTTAAGTGCGATGTTCCTTTGGCTTGCGGTATTCAAGTCATCTTGATTATGAAGACTTATGCTTTGACATCTTAAGCAAGCATCTCTGAGGAGATGTGGACCCGGGATGATTGGGTATAAGTCGAAGTGATCGAAAGTGTTTGAATAGCCTATAAACGATTCACCACTCCTTGCGAGGAGATGTATACCCATGGCCTCTCGTCGGATTGTTACTAAAGTCTTTGGTCAAAGCATTACATGTTTAGAGTAAGGTACTCTTCGATACATGTGTTGTAACAAGAATTCGTAGGATGAGGAAATGATACTTGGGCTAGGTGTGACGTAGTCAGCCTAGTGGGGACTGATACTATAGACAATGTCCTGAACCAAGTGGGTATAAGATGAGTGAAGGGAATGGGGCACGATTCATTCGAGCTGCTGAAGGGTTTCAGAAATAGTTCTGGATCAACCGTTGATCTTTTCGGTTAATTGGGGATCATGATGTACTACTAGGTGCCACTCATGATCGTTCTATAATTAATGGTTAATTATAGATGACCAACATAAACCGAGAACCTATTTGGTCACACGCACAACGAGCGTAATCCGAAGGATTTAAAACGAGCTTGAGAATGAGATTCTCAAACCGAGAGAAACTAGGTTTGGTTGGACCAAACAAGAAGCGAGCATGAAATCATTTCAGTCGCAATGGAAGCGTGGATGGGCCGTGTCTTATGAAGACATGATGGACGAACAAAAATGGTTTGGTTCTAATCCAACGGAGGAGAATAAACCAAATGGGTTTGGTTTGTTTTAAACGAATGAACCAAAGTTGGTTCGGTTCATTTTAACTTAAAATAAACCATGATGGCTTGGTTTATTTTAACTTAAATTAATGGAGCGGGTTAATGGGCCTTTGGTTATGATCCAATAACCATTAAGAGAATTTGTTCTTTATAAAATAGGGCTTAAGGGTTTTTGTTAAACCCTAATTGAGTCAACCCTAATAGTTTGCCCGCCCACCCTCTCCCTCTAGTCGGCGCCAACCCTATTGCTACCGCCCACCTCCTCCAACCAGCGACCAGCTGCTGCCATCTTCTCCACTTTCCGGCATTGAGCTGCTGCCGGAGGAGCTCCGGCGACAAGGTGAGCACATTGCTTTCCTTATTTTGCCGGCGCAAGGTCTCCACCAAAGCTGTCCAGTTTTCTGGACAGCTTGTTTCCCTCTTGTCGGATCGTCATTTGGACGACGTTTGGAGCTCCGACAGTGCCTTCCTTACCGGGGATTCGATCTCCGGTAATCCTCATAGGTGGAGGACGAAGGATTCGTCAAACGGTTGACGAATACCTCTCCGGAGAAGCGAGTTTTTGAGGACTCGTTTTGGATCCGAATTTTGATTCGGATCGTGATCTTCTCTCGATCACGTCGTCTTCAACACGAGGCTAGTAACTCGTACGAAGACGAGGCTCGTGACTTAGTGAAGTCATCCCAAAGATACTCGGCGTGGATACGGATAGAGACGATTCTAGCGAGAATCGTTCCGGTTGATGCCTTTCCCGCTACACGTGATACGTCAGGTATGCGTAGTTTAAGTTTCCTTTTATTGCAAAATTTAAATTTACGATTATGTCTACACATGTTGTACTATGCATGCGTGTGATGTGTGTGTTGTAATAAATTAGATTTATTATTTTATTCCTTCTGCTATGCACATGTTTACGAAAAATGTTCGAATATACACTCGCCGCGGTGCCGGAAACCCAATAGTAACTCCCCTTGCAACCTTCTTAGTGGCTTCCCTAGGTTTCCTTGAAACCCTAGCTATTAGGCACACACCATGGTCAACTCTAGGGATGACTTTCCTATTGACCTTGGTCTTCCTAGACCTAGTTTGTGTTCCATAATCAAATGAAACACTATGATAAGCCACCTTAGGCTTAGGTTTGTGACCCAAACCCTTCTTGCCCTTGGTTGATTTTTCTCTCTTTGGTCCTAGGTGTTGACTCATGGTCCTAGACTCTTGACTTTGACCATTTGACCCTTTCAGTTGATTTTGCATAATCTTGAGGGTCTTCTCAAGTTTTTCAAGCCTTGACCTCAAGGCTTGATTTTCAACCTCTAATTGCCCAATTTTAGAATTTTGATTTAATCCTTGGTCATGGTTCTTCCTAGGCATATGCCTAATCCATTTAGGGTTGAAACCTAGGTGCTCTTACACCTTTCTAATTGTCTCCCTAGGTAGAATTTGTCTAGAGTTATTTTACCTAGGTTTGTGTTGGGTTTGATCCGTGAGGGGAAGCTTCGCTTCCCACTTCAACTTGGTCGCTTGTTCATGGCGATCCCATCGATGTCCCCGAATTAAAAATTTAATCCTAGACAAAAGAGAACACCCAAGCAACCTTGTCATCGTCGTGCTATTCGTTTAGAGTAGTCACTTGAACAAACTTGTTGTTCAAGCGACCAACCTCTATTCCACGAATAGCCGCGGAATAGACGATGTATGGATCGTCGATTTTTGTGTTTATGTTCGGGATCCAAGTATTATTTAGCCACAAATAGAATGTATCATGCTCATAATTGAAAAAGAAATATAAACATGTAACAAATGAAAATAGAGAATCAATATACCTCTCGATCTTCTATTGTATGACCTTCCTCCTTTCGGACGTCGTGTGGGCGACGATCTACCAAAAGTTGAAGCTCCTAGATCACCAATCTTCCCTCCTTGCTCGTTCCAAGCAATAGGAAGAATAGAAACAAGGCTCTTTTCCTTCTTTCAACCAACCACCAAACTCCAAGTTTGGAGATTGCCGCCGGCCAAGAAGGAAGAAGAGAGAAAACAATGGTTGTCAGCTAAGAGCTTCAAGGGAGGACCCTAAGCCTTGGTTCCACCGGTCAAGGAGAAGGAGAGGAGCTCCTTTAAACACCGCCCAAGGGTTTGAAAGGCTTCTATGGGCGCCGGCCACCAATGGAGAAGAAGAAGACAAGGAAAGTCTTTCCTTATTTGGCGCTGCCAAGCCCAAACCCTTGCTCCAACTCCTTGCTGCCAACTCCAAGCGTCCCCTTGCTTCTTAATTGCCTCCACGCCAACCCTTAAGAATCCTTTTATAGAGTTTAGGGATAAGCCTTGTTTTAATCTCCACCGTTGGTTCTAGAGATTTAATCTCAACCGTCGGATCTAAAGATTTAATCTCAACCGTCGGATCTAGAGATTTAATCTCTACCTTTGGATCTAGAGTTTTGTTTCTATCCATTGGATCTAAGCTTCATGAGGTTTTAATAGGCTACAATAGAGACCATGAGGAGGAGTTGGATCTTGGCCACCCATAGATCAAGCCCACATAAAGTCCGATCCATTAATGATAATCCAATCCACTAAAGGATTATCATTGATCTACCTCACCAACCCCCATAAGTTAATATGGGCTCCATATATTATGTGTACATTTTCTCCCCGTGTTTAAGATCTCGAATGTCCGTCGATTAATTAATTTACTGACCATTAATTAATCACCATCTAACTCCATGAGTAGTACCACTCAACCTTTTCATCATGTCGGACTAAGTCCACCTGTAGGGTTTACATGATAAACCTTATGAGTTCCTCAAGGGGACATCATCATCCTAATATATAGGACACGGTTTCCTCCTATAATCAACGACACACCATATAAATAATATCATCTCCCAACTTACCAAGCCTATCGATTTAATCTATAAATCTCGCCCATTGGTAAATCAAAGAGATGAATACTAAGTATATGTGCTCATTATTATATCGGGATTAAGAGTATGTACAATATAATATCTTAGGTCTGATTCGATTATGTAGTCAGCAATAAATTGAATCACTTCTAAGTTGGTCCTGCTCAATTCACACAAAGTGCACTAGTGTGATTCTATGGTCAAGACAAACCAATCCCAAATCACACTACAACCATTCCAATGGTTTGTCCAAAGCCATCTCGGTTGTGAGCCTTTACTTATACTTTACAAGGAACTGATAACATGATCTCCCGTGTGACACCACACACCATATTATCTATAATGTAATGTATTAGACAATATGCATAGCCGTAAAAATATGCAAACAATGATCATGTGATTCTTATTTCAAAATAAAGATGTCCATACAAAAGATAGACTTTTCAGTATACATCCCAACAATCTCCCACTTATACTAAAAGACTATGCTGTCCTCAAACTGCCATACATCTGATCCCCATTCCCTCCACATGCCTATCAAAAGCTCTCGCCGGAAGGGCCTTAGTGAAAGGATCTACCAGGTTATCCTCCGATGCAATCTTGGCCACAACAACTTCTCTCTTTACGATTTCTCGTATCAGGTGGTACTTGCGCTCTATATGCTTACTTTCCTTATGGGCTCATGGTTCCTTCGAGTTTGCAACTGCACCACTATTATCACAATAAATTATGATAGTTCTGGGCAAACCAGGAATCACATCCAAGTCCATCAGGAAGTTCCTGAGCCACACAACTTCTTTGGCCGCCTCAGAGGGTGACACATACTCAGCTTCCATGGTGGAGTCCGCCATGCATTTCTGCTTGACACTCCTCTATACAATGGCTCCACCTCTCAAAGTAAACACAAAACCTGAGGTAGACTTACTGTTATCTCTATCAGATTGGAAGTCGGAATCCATGTAACCCACAGGGAGTAATTGGTCTGCCTGGTAATCTTGCATATAATCCCTAGTCCTTCTCAAGTACTTCAATATATGCTTTACTTCAGTCTAATGTCCCTATCCTGGATTACTCTGATATCTTCTGATCATGCCCACGGTAAAGCAGATATCTGATCTCGTACATAGCATCGCCTACATGAGGCTTCCTACTGCTGAAGCATAAGGAACCGGCTTCATCTCCTCTATCTCCTCAGATGTTCTAGGACACATCTCCTTAGATAAAGGAACTCCATGCCTGAAAGGTAGAAAACCCTTCTTGGTGTTCTACACGCTAAAACGATCCATAATCATGTCTATGTATGAAGCTTGGGATAAGGACAACATCCTTTTCCTGCGATCCCTTATAACCTTGATCCCAAGGATGTGTCCCACCCCTCCCAAGTCCTTCATATCAAACTGTTTGGACAACCATACCCTTATGTCCGATAACACCTTGATATTGTTGCCAATCAATAAAATGTCATCTACGTATAGTATAAGAAATACCACTACGTTTCCGTCACATCTCTTATATACACAAGACTCATCCGAACTTTGAATAAATCCATAAGACTAGATTACCTCATCAAAGCGGATGTTCCAAGATCTCGAAACTTGCTTCAATCCATAAATGGACCGATTAAGCTAACATACAAGATGCTCTTTGCCCTTAGCAATGAATCCCTCTGGTTGCTTCATATAGATGTTTTCCTCAAGACTTCAATTAAGGAAAGCTGTCTTGACATCCATCTGCCACACCTCATAATCCATATGAGGTGCTATGCATAAGAGAATCCGGATAGACTTAAGCATGACTACCGGTGAAAAAGTTTCCTCATAATCAATACCCTCTTTCTGAGTATACCCCTTCGCAACAAGCCTTGCTTTGAAGGTCTCAACCTTCCCATCTATTCCTCTCTTTCTTTTGTAGATCTACTTGCATCCAATGGTTTTAACACCATCGAGTGGTTCTACTAGCTCCCAGACCTGATTTGAATCCATAGATTCAATCTCAGTATTCATTGTATTTTGCCAAGATGCTGCATCTTTATCTTGGATTGCCTCGTCATATGTCCAGGGATCAGGTTCATGTTCGCCAGGGACCAAATCAGAAGATTCTCCCAAGAACATGAATCAATCAGGCTGTCTCACAACCCTCCCACTACGATGAGGTATCTCCTGTGTATCCTCTGTGACACGCAGTGCAGTGACTTATGGTATATCCTCTTGTACTAGTGGTACTGAAGAAGTGACTTCCCTTTTTAATTCTTCTAGAATAATTTTACTCTTGGGCTTGTGGCTCATCACATAGTCTTCCTCTAGAAATCTGGCATTCGTGCTAACAATCACCCTCTGATCTCTAGGACTATAAAACAAACCACACTTCGTTCCTTAAGGATAGCCAATGAACATGCGTACTTCTGTACGAGGTTCCAACTTACCAGTATCTACCTTCAGCACATGTGCTGGACTCCCCCAAATCCGAATATGTCTTAGACTTGGCTTTCGCCCAGTCCAC